>JAILYB010000042.1:1238769-2477538 GCA_021437785.1 Rhodomyrtus psidioides
CAACAGAGTGGAGTCAACAAGAGGTGAAGCAGGTTGTGAAGGGGATAGAGCTTGACTATACAACACTGGATCTACAGCTTATGGTCAATTTGGATCTCTCAAGCAACAAATTGATCGGGCCGATCCCTGAAGAGCTTACCTTGCTCTCCAAAGTGCAAAGCATGAACTTATCCCACAACTTTCTTTCTGGTGGCATTCCGGCCATAATTGGAGACATGAAATCACTCGAGTCACTTGATCTTTCGAACAATCACCTTACAGGGACAATACCACAGAGCTTTTCTGCGTTTACATCACTGAGCAAACTAAACTTGTCGCACAACAACTTCACAGGGCCAATTCCCAAAGGAGATCAAATCCAGACCCTTAACGATCCTTCCATTTATGCCGACAATCCTCTACTTTGTGGCGACCCTCTACAAAATAAATGCCCCGGTGCAGAGGCCCCTCAAGCGCCTGAAGAAGGTACCCATGAAGAAAGTAAGCTTGAGAAGGCGATGTTCTACGTGGTCATACTGCTCGGGTTTGCGACTGGTTTTTGGGGAGTTATTGGAGTTCTGGTGTACAAGAAGAATTGGAGACGCGTCTACTTCGACTATGTAGATCGGAAAACAGACATGGTCTACGTGATTGTTGCAGTGAAGGCAGCCAAGTTGAGGAGGAGATTGAGAAGAGCGTAACCAGCCCGTTCTCCACATCCATCTGTCCAATCCTTCATTGGTCTCGTGAAGTTTTTGCTTTCTTGTTCAAGCAGATTCATCTCTGTAAGTTGGCTTGTTTCTCCTTAATAAGCTGTAGCTGATATTTAGTTTTCTTCAGTTTCAAGCTCGTCCAAGCAAGCAAATCTTGTCATATTGTAATTTTAGTGTTTGCTCGAGTCTTTAACACTACTCCTTGTTGTCATATTCATGATCTTTTACTTATCAACTGCGTAAAAATGTTTGCAATTCCATGTAATCCGGTGTATGCTTTTGCTGCTAGTGCCCTCTAGTGTTCAATTTATTGCTAAGAGGGATTGTCATTATCTCTTGCCACAATCCCCACCCTCCATTAAACCATAAACAATTTCCCCCTTATTAAAAGGGGGGAGTGAATGGTGGGGATCCCCTAACCACCCCAACAAGTGGTAGTTTTCCATAATCACAAATCGAATGAATGCCCCATGCATAGTTATTTTATTTTATTTTTTTGGTCAAAACAAAACTTTTCATTTATTAAGACATCAAAGGATAACATAAGTTACCCACCCGCGCATGGCGTGGTTGGTTGAGCCGTACTCGTGCGTCTAAAAGAATGCGAGTTCGAATCTCCCAACCTACGTTTCGCTGACTTAAGTATAATCACTGTGTAGTGTTGCTCTCGGGGCCAATCGACGGATCCTGGGCACCAAAAAAAGAAAAAAGTGGGTAACATAAGTTATGATTTTGCGGGCATAAAAGATTCCATAAAATTAATGGTGGAACCGCCAGCCAATTATCAGAAAAGGGCCTTTTTGCGATGAGATTTGGCGATCCAGATTCGATTCCCTTGAGCCTAATGTCAACTTAATCGAACTGGACCTGTCGTGCTTCTCTTCACATTTTCGAGAGGCGGACTGTGAAATATATCTTGCACGGTTGCCAAAGCCTGCAGGCCCAACTAACTGGGGTTTGTCTAGCCCATTATTCCAAAAACACTGACCGAGCTGCTGACTGGGTGGCAAAGGCCCAACGCACATGGATTCTTTCGGCCCGTTTACCTGCTTTGTTATGATTGTGGGTAGTGTTTCATCTTCAAGTTTTTACTTTTTAATGAAAGGTATGCGTACTTCAACAGAAAGGGGGAAAAAAAAAAAGGTTACGTTTTATTTGTCAATTGAGGACTCGTGAAAATTCCAGATAAAAATTCTATCCAAGGAGAGTAGATATTAAATTATTGACTCACTCAACTTATTAACATTGACATATCATTGAATATGGGACGTAATTCTCTTTCTCTTCTTTTCTTTTCTTTTCTTTATTGTTTGAGCCGATCGCAGGGTTTGGTTGCGGAAAAATGTAATGTTCATCGTCGACAGATTGTTGAAGGTTTGTTGGTAATTTCAAAATTCGTCTGTTGGGTAAAAAAAGAAAAAAAGAAAAGAAAAACAGAGAGTATTATCCTATAACTTGCTTGGCATGGAACCATGTCACAAATGAATTACTGTTTGGTTTTGTTTATAAGGAGAAATCATACTCAAGAAAATTTGGGAGCTCTCAGACGAAACTCAATTGAGAATTTGTAGTGTTGAACTTGGTCTAGAATTTATAGGTGCCAAAATAAAATACTGATATAATCAGTATGGAAATTATAGAGATATCTAATGGGTGGGTCAAGTCGGGTTTGGACAGCTAGCGGAGACCGACGGTAGACGGCAATGACCGGTGGTGGATGGAGGCTACCAGCGGTGGCCGGCGGTGATCGGCGAAGGGTGGCGGTTGACAGGGCAGTCCACCAACAATTTTTATAATTTTATAATTTTGATTTTCTTTTCTGTTTTCTTTCACTCATTTATAAAAATTTTAAAAAAAATAATAACCTAGTTGAGAATTTGAGGCCCTGAGTTCATTTGCAACTTGTTTGTGGGAGTTGCCCTCATGGATGCGAAATGGATCTAATATCGGTCGAAAATGGATTTAAGTGTGTGATCCACTTTTGACCCATCTGATTCAACTTAAATATTTTGGATCCATTTTTTCATTCAACCCTTTAAAAACTTAGAATCCATATACAACCAATTTGCACAAAATAAGTTTGTTGACATGTTTTAGGACTTTCAATAAACTTATCCTTTAAAGTAAAGCTATCTTCTTTAACATTGGGACGGAAAATCCATTAGGTTCGTGCTACAAGTTTGACACACCTTCATCCGACACTCGATGCTCAAAAGCCTCAAATAACTTAATTGACTCATCATTCATAACTAATGATTCGTATAAGTGCATTAGAAATGGTTACCTGGTTATTGCAAGTTTTATTTCTCTTAGAACTTTTTTAACGAGATGCAACATTGAATAAAAGTTAGAAATCTTAACAACCACGAAATAAGAGCCTGCCATTCACATGAATTGTCTAACATAATAATAAATTGATAAAATTAGTAAGTGTAAAACCGAAATACCATCCACACAATATATTTAAGACAGATTACATGAACGTCAATTTTGTCAATTCAAAATCAAAACCTTTACATAATCATTTTGGCCAATCTTTGCCAAAAATCGCTGAGGGGGCAATCCAGTCATTGTCGCTCATTCTCCGTGGCACTTCGCCACGTTAGCGGTTTTCACCGAAAATCGGTCGGAAGGACTATGTTGAAACTTCGCACAAAGGCGTAGGACAAAATTGATAATGTTAAAAAAGTTTAAGATGGAATTGATATTCGTACAGTAAATTTAAGACTGTGAATCCCCTCAATTCGGTCATTTGGAAATTTTTCGTCTATTTTTTTGTTTGCGAATGCTATTCAATTCTCCACTTGTCGTTCATTGTGGCGGGGGTTATCAGAGTAGCTTTTAGAGTCCCCACTTTTTGGGATGGTGCTCTCTCCTCAGTGCGCACACTCACCGCCACGAAAAGAGCGCATTTTGGGTGGTCGCTCTTCGCTCTCGGCGACTTGGTTCTTGATTGTCTGGTTGACTCATCCCATCCCCAGAAATTAGCGTTCTTCAATCCAATCCAACACATGTCTAGTACCGGTTCGATTAAAACTCGTTTCCCATTTGGTCGGAGCATCGCTGGGTTTGATTCAGTGTCGTCTCCTTCACTTTTGGAAAGATTTCAATACGCCCCGCTTATGTCTGTCCTAAAGTACTCTCTAGAGTCGGTGACCTCGTCTCGATCGATTTCATCTTGACTCGTCTAGATTGGCTTGGTTCTATGTAGTCTCGTTTCATTCACTTTTCGTCATGACGAGCTTTTTGACAGCCGTATTGCCACTCAGATCTGACAGTCGATTTTTTTCACTCTTTGGGATGTGTCGCCCATATTTGTTCTGTTGGGAAACTTGAGATTTCCAGATTTCAGTTGCATATTAAGAAACTAGAGTTTGCGACGATTCCAAGGTAATAATAATCGGGTCAATCGAATGTCGGATGAGAAAGTTATCACCGATCAACTTTCTATTTATTTTTCCGATTTCCCGAAGCCCAAACTGTACCGGAGGACACGGATTTGAGCGAAACTTTCCAGATCTCGAAGTTATTGTGAAAGTTAATATTTGACAGGTTAAGTCACCAAGACACCGTCCGGTTCAAAGACGCGAGCCTAGGGGCACGATATGTGCCAAAAACATCAGGTCCAAATGACGTAGTTAGCTACCAAAAGTCGAAATAAAAATTATGCACGTGGCAAGGCTGTAGTAACTAAGAATGTGATTCTTAGAGATCAATTTAAGCCGTTACATTGCCGAATTTAGATCATGTTGCTTTTTGTTGACATATAAAATGTGCCTTTCGAAGGGCGATATAAGGTGGTTGAATATTCAAAGTGCTAGAATAAACTCCTTTATTTTGCAAGGGAACCTTGTAGGCTATGGGGACACGGCCAGAGGTGAAGGACTAGTACCAATGCGACATGAGTTCATGAATTGAGGCCCCACGAATCATCCATCCTGGAACCGCTCACCCCTAGTATCTTACGGGTGAAAATCAGAAAAGTTGATCATGCCCATGCTAGACTTTGAATCATGCTACCTTACGTATTCTTCACATAACATTTCTATGCACACAACTACCATCTTAGGGAAATTGGAACTTCCTATGAGTAGATGTTTCAATGCACATCTAGGATATTTAGGTTGTACTATCATTTAACTGCTATATTTGCACGTTTATTTTCAATAGGTCGTATGTCATAAGTTGCAAAAGATAAAAATCATATCTTGCATGCTAGTAATTTCAGATTGGACGTCCATTAAAAAATTTAGGGAAAATTCCAATTAAGGGCTTGGAGTTCTTTCATTTTCTCAAATAAGGGCCCAAAGTGAACCTTATTTCAAATAAGATCTGGAAGTGACATAATATATTTCAAATAAGAGCTTAAAGTGGCCAAGGAGTTAAAAAAAAAAAAAAAAGGTCTGGGCTAAGGGGAATTTTCGTCATTTTTCATTTCTCATTTTTGTTTAATTTTTTTCTCTATTTTTTACTTTTTATTTTTTATTTTAAAAAATAAAAAACAACCACATGTAAGCAAGAGGGCCTCCCCTTCTTTTTCTGGCGTCTCGTCGACCAGAGGCGAGGGCCACTCTCCCAAATTTAGGCGAGGGTCGGGCCCTCTCTCGAATCTGGGCAAGGGCCGGTGACCCCCGCTCAGTTTTGGGTAGGGGTCGCCGACCCTTGCCTTGACCAGGGAGGGGACCATCGGCCCTCGCTTAGATCCGAGAGTGGGCTTGTGGGCCCTTGCCTCTAGTCGGCGTGGTTGCCAACTTTTGTCGCCCCCATCTTGGCAGTGGCCACGGGGGGAGGGGCAGCCCTCCCACCTCTACATGTTGTTGTTTTTTTTTTTTAATGAAACAGAAATAAGTGTAATAAAAAAAAAATCGAATAGGTGAAAAGACAAAAATGCCATTGAAATTAGGCCATTTTTTTGAAATTTTATGACCACTTTAGGCCTTTGTTTGAAACAACAATCACTTTAGACCATTGTTTGAGAAAATGAGGGTACTTTATGCCCTTATCTGAAATAAGATTCACTTAGAGCCTTCATTTGAGAAAATGGGAGGACTTTGGGCCCTTCTTTGGAATTTTCCCAAAAATTTATAAAAATGTCTTTGGGGTGCATATAAAGAAACTTATACTTATTTTTATGTTCACATTGTATAAATAGTTCTTAGAAGTGCATTGCATTTTCGATAGCACAAGGTTAAATATTTCCATATTAAGTGGCGCATTTCAGGAATTTACTTTGTTTAGTGCATTCCCATATAGTTCCTGGGTCTTGTCTTGGGGCTTTATATTAAGACGTTGTATAATGTTGCTCGTTATGGCTCTGGTTCATTTTTCACAATTTATTTGTTTTGTAATTGACTGATTTTTATTTTGTTGCTTGCGCACTTATGTGTGACCTTATAAATTTGATTGTTTAGGAATGAAAATAAGAAAATGATTGCATGAAACTCCATTTTGCCAAAGGAGAAAAGGTACTCATAGTAGGCTATAGGTAAAACTTACCTATTCAAGTTTTCGTACTCACGAATTTCAAGTTCACGGAAAAAATCATGAACTCTTGAAACAAAAATAAAGGTTGCGCTTTTCCCACTCTCATCGGAGTTGAAACACCCTCAATTAAAACATTTTGGTAATATTAACCCTTTTGGATCCCTTTTTTTTTTAAGAATCCTTTTTGTTGGTTATGATGTCATGTTTTTTTTACAAATGTCTTTTTTGTGGGTCCCATTTTCCTCTTTTTCTTTCTACTTCTTCCCGTCCCTTTTAATCCGACCGTTGTTCAACCCTTGGTAGTTCTGTCAAAAAAGTGAAAAAAAAAAAAAAAAACGATCCCCTTTGTCATCTACCTGGGTCACTTGTTGTCCGTGCCACTTTGCACTCATTGATTTTTGAATCTTTAACTTGAGTTTGATACCCAATAGCACAATTGACCTAAACGCTATTGCACTGAACTTCTTAAGGGCGATCAAAGCACGGAAATTTGAACAAGTGACAGGAAACGGAGCCTCCTCATTGCATAAGGGCTTGGACATTAGGGTTCAGTTCGCAATCGCCTCTTCAGTCCTCTCAATCGCCTATGATGGTAGCTCGGCGACCTAGATCGGTACAGAAGAAGGAGAGATCGAAGGGTGTGGAGGGTCAAATCCTCGCTAGTCTAGATGATTGTTGTTCTTGAATATGGCATTCTTGATTTGCGTTAACAACTTAATGAGAGTCTGTGTGAATTCTAGCGATGGATCTAGAGGCTGATATGTGATGTGATTAAGCAATGACGGTGATTATAAGGACCAAGAAATTAAAGATGGAGAAGCAAACATTGCAGAAGAGCTTGACGAGGATTTAGGTGAGCAGTTTAGCTCTTGGATTTGAATTTTCAATGGGGGGTTTTTCTTGTCTTCATGATCGATCAATCGATGTGTTTGACGCAAAATGAAAAAAAAAAGGGGGGGGGGGGGGAACAACAAAGAGCTAAAGAATGGAATGAGAGTGAAGAGATATGAGATAGGTATTTTTTACTTAAAATAGTCTCAAATTGAAAAAGTGAATATGGAAGAGGACTAGTTGGGCTTTCTATAAACCTAGGCTTCAACTACGTAAATTGCTCGTGTCGGTGACGGATGTTTTCTTTTGTGCTAGTGACAGGCTCTCTCTTTTTTCTTTTTTTTCGATGACGAATATTGGGGTGCCAATAACTTGTCTATTATTGACGTGAGAGTGGTGTTTTAGAAAGAGAGAACATGGAAATAAATTATAAGAATGAAACTGACATAAAAAAGAGAGGGACATCAAATGAAGAATGCTAAAAAAAGGTGGGATCCACAAAGGTCGTTATTGTCAAAACAATATGCTATGAGTGTTTTAGCCATAATGGGAGTGAAAAAAGCGTCACCCAAAAATAAATATCATAATTAATCAGAGTGTAGTTAACGTTTACAACCGATAAGGCCTGGGAAAGCCCATGTCAAGCACAAGTTCCCATCTCGCAAGAGAAATTTGCAATTTTTTTACGCAAAGGAAAATGCATAACATAATGGGCCTCAAGACTTTTCTGACTTGGTGCTTGCGGGTCTTGCAACTGCAAAACTTGGCCATACTTGAAGTTTTTCACTCCACCAAAGTGCGTACACATCTTGGTGCTACGACTTCGTTAACATGTCATCATTTGCATGGCTTATAGCTGGGGGGCCAAAGCCAAGCACTTTGTAGAGTTTCATCACGAAACTGATTAAGCCTGAGATCCAGAGTCCCATGTAAGATGAGAGAAAGTTGGCAATGTTACTTATACACCCTTGAATCGTCACCAACTGTGTATTCTTTTCGGGGGTTGATTCATGTTATCTGGGCTAAAAGATCACATCAACTATTTGATGCACCCATCATTCGTGTGCGTTTCTAACAATAGATGGAACAAGGCCCACAATACATTAATAAAGAGCTGCCTTATTGGTGAGGTTTGAAAAATAAATTTCAGCTAGTATAAATAACAAGAACTGGACATTCTCGACGTCGACTTGTCACCTGCAAGATTACGCCAAGAACTTCGCAGAAAAGTCAATTGTAGGGATAATTACCAAAAACAGTCTCAATTTTATTTTACAGATGCCAATTCATTTTTGAATTTCTTAATTATTCCCATCAATTTTGATATATCGTAAAAAAATTTATAACTAAATTGGTCAAATTAAAAAGTGTAAGACTGAATTAATGTTCGTATAATAAGTTTATATCTTTTTTGGTAATTTCTCCGCCATTTCCATCTAGTCAAGACCCATAACGCAGCACAATTTGAGCAAGAGGAGACTTGGAAGACCAGACCTCTGCGCGTCTTGATGGTGAAGTTTTCTGTAGTTGTCACTAATGGTGTCATCCCAAATCAACATTACATGACGAATCCAATGAAAATACTTTTTCTCTTTTCGACTATGTGGATCGTAAAACAGACAGGGTCTACGCTCTACGTCATTGTTGTTGTGAAGGCTGCCGAGTTGAGAAGGAGATTGAGAAGAGCATGACAATATTTTGTTTAAGCAGATTGCTCCGCAGTTGATTCACCTTTGTTGTTTAAGCCAGTTGCATTGTAGTTGTTTTCTTTAGTTTCGAGCGTGTCCGACCGAGCAAGCAAATCATGTCATTTTGTAATTTGTCTTTTCTATTCAAAGTACATCTATAATTTGTTTTCTTCGGTTTCAAGCTTGTCCAAGCAAGCAAAACAGGCATGGTCTACGTGATTGTTGCAATGAAGGTAGCCGAGTTGGGAAGGAGATTGAGAAGAGCATAACAAGACTGTTCTTCACATCAGTCTATCAAATCTTTCATTGATCTCCTGAAGTTCTTGCTTTCGTGTTCAAGCAAAATCGTCTTTGTAGATGGCTTGTTTCTCCTTCATGAGTAGCAGCCAACATTTTTGTTTTCTTCAGTTACAAGCTTGTCCGGGCAAGTAAACGCGTCATTTTGTAATTTTAGTGTTGCCAAGCTCTTTAGCAGTACTCCTTGTTATCATACTCATGATGTTTTGCTTTTCAATGGGGTAAAAGCTGATGAAGGTATCGTAGACATAGTGAGTTTTTCTTCCCCACCTGCTAATTGTACAACGTGATTCTCGTATAATTTGCAGCCAGACACTGGACTCACTTTGAGTCCTCATAATCTATCAACCAAACTGCTCATATGGATTGCTTCTGGAGCGTCGTTTATTATATCTAAAGGAAAATGTCATTGGACGATTATAGAGAGACCCAAGTCGTTGCATAGCATAACAACAGCACCTCAAGACTTTTTGACTTGGTGCTTGCGGACAAAAACGCAACCAGATGAATGTGGACAGACCCAAGTCGTTGGATAGCATGGCGACAAGGACATCAAGACTTAATCTGGGGATGCCACAAACCATACTCCAGAATTTACAGTTATGCAATGCAGAATGCTACCGATATAGACAGATAGGCAGGCCCAAGTCGTTGCATAGCATAATGGACCTCAAGACTTTTTGACTTGGTGCTTGTGGGTCTTGCACTGCAAAACTTGGTCATACTTGAAGTTTCCCAGAATCATGCCGGCTGGTCTAGCCCCACCAAAGTGCGTGCATCTCGGTGTTACAACTTCATTAACATGTCATCATTTGCTTGGCTTATAGCAGGGGCAAAGCCAAGCACTTGCTCTATTTCGCAAATAGACCCAAGTCGAAGTACGCCTCATGAAAGAAATTAATGCTAAGATAGGATAGAAAGTTGATAATGTTGATTACACCTTTAAATCTCCACCCTCACCAAACGAGTACTCCTTTTAAGGTTTTGATTCTTGTTGTCTTGGGCTAAAGGATTACAGTAACTATCGATGTACTCGTCATCATTGTGAGTTTCCAAGAATAAATGGAACAAGACCCCACAATACAATAATAGAGAGCTGCCGCGTTCGCGAGGGTTGAATGAAGGACTCGTGAAAGTGTAGAAACAATTCGACGCATGGAGAGTATAGAAATCGAATCACTCAATGTATTAAGAGGAGGTAATTATCATTTTCTTCTCTTTTATATTTAATCTCATTGTTTGAGACGAACCCATTTTCCAGTCATGGCAAAATTGAAAATCCATTGTTGATAGATTTTTTTTTGTTTTATGGAGTTGTTGGTAGTTTCTAATTCCATTGGTTAAAAAAGTGTGCTCCAGTAACTTGCTTGTCTTAGCCAGTCCCCAACATTATCATGAATTACTGTTTGGTTTTATTTATAAGAGAAAAATCAAACTCAAGAAATTTTAGGCCTGCCTCGCTTTTAAAGGGAACACGATTGGCAATTCACAACAATGTCGAACTTGGTCTAGATCATAGGTGCCATGTTTAAATACTGTATACTAATATAATTGCCGTGTAGGTTATAGTACAGAGGCTGCGATCTTTTTAGTATATCTGTTGATCAGTTTTATCCCGCGTCCTCATCATATGATTTAATTCCGAACCATGTAACGATTTTTCCATGATAGCGGACTGTATTTTCAAAAGTCGACCATCGTATGAGTGTGCCATCTAAGTAAGTTGTCTGTAACGAATTCACTACCATGTGCTTGTTTTTTTTTTTACACCAACAAATCTCTTCTTCGGCCATCTTCTTGCTCCTTAAAGGAAAATAAGCTTCCTTTTCCTCTCTTTATTATTAAGCATTAATTAAATTACGTCCCAACTCACATCGTCACAGGTTGAATGTTAAGAGGAGGGCCAAAGTTGGCATAAAACGACTGCGAGAGACATTTCGAGTTTGAACTCGGATTAGAGACCCGACATAGAGTGGGTGAGATGGATATGAATTCTTTACCGAATTATTATGGGAGTCCTGCTGATGGAGCTCAATTAAGAAAGGGGGGGTTAATTTTTTTCTTTTGAGGGGTCAGAAAGGGAGGTTAATTGAGTTTTATCTCTTTTCTTTGGCACAGTGGCAGTTTCGTAAATATCCCAGTTAGACATGGACTCCTCTGGTTCCGAAAATGAGAAAAGTGAAAAGACTTTTTGGCTGCACAAAATAAAAGTGTGTGGGGCCCAAAGAGAAAAGTAAAGTACAAAGTGGCGTCGGGTCGGGGGAAACGGAAAAGGATAAAAAATCACATCTTGCATGCTAGTAATTTTGGGAAAATTGTAAAAAGGTGTCTTGAAATAATTATACAATTCAGTCCTAAACCTTTTAATTTTGTCAATTCAATCATAAACCTTTTGTATTTGTGCCAATTCAATTCTAAATCTTTCCTTTGAGCAAATTCAATCATAAGCTTTTTGAATGCCACGGCCACATCAGCCGTGGCATTCAAATGAACGCTTTTTCAAAGTTATGGCATTTAAGTGAATGTTTTGAAAGTTATGGCATTTAAGTAAAAGCCGTACAAAAGTTATGACACTTCTAATGTACTTATCCCAAACTTGACCATACTTGAAGTTTCTCACAATCATGCTAGCTGGTCTGGCCCCACCCAAGTTAACTTGTCATCGTTCGCTTGGCTGATAGCAAGGGGCAAAGCCAAACACTTGCTCTGTTTCGCAAATATAGACCCAAGTCGAAGTACGCCTCATGAAACAGATTAGTTCTAACAGATGATAGAAAGTTGATAATGTTCATTACACCCTTAAATCTCCACCATCACCAGGGTTTGATTCGTGTTGTCTTGGGCTAAAGGATTACAGTTACTATCAATGTATTCAACATCAATGTGACTTTTCCAAGAATAAATGAAACAAGACCTCACAATACAATAATAGAAAACTGCCGTGTTCATGAGGGTAGAAAAGTGGATTTCAACTCATTTGAAAAAAAAAAAAAACTCATCATTCACAGCGCCGTTGAAACCTTATTAAATAAGCGAGAAAAAAGGCCATTTCTATCTGATCAAGACCTACAATGCAATATTAGAGAACAATTGGAACAATAGACTTGAAAGAACAAACTTTTGCCCATCTTGACTGCCAAGTTCCTCAATTTCTTCATATCACTCTTTTTGAGTTCAACTATATTTTTGTCTGTGAGGTTCTTGCTAATTTATTCCTTAACTTTCAAGTTTCTTCATGATGTTTACTCGATCGAATTTGCACATTCTAACCTTTTTCGATGACTTGACAATCTAGCTAATAAATCAGAAAATGTGATTTTGGAATCAATCTTACTACCTCACCAATTATTTGGGGGCATATACATGTTGCCAATGTACGCCTTGACTCCACCGGTCCACTCAAATGGTGTTGGGAAGCATCAATATGTGTGAGAAGACAAGTTCATATAAGGATAAATAACTATACGAATCAAACGCAAAGAAATTTATCTTAAGATTATTATTGCCTAAATGTTCATATATGCAAATACAAAGTTAATCGACAAACCTGAACAAGTGAAAATGAATAATCCAAATGTAGACGAATGATCCGAGCTCAACGAATTCATGTTATGTCCTTGAGACAAAATTGTCCCCTCAATCGTTACTCAAGGTTTTTGGATAATTGCCTCCAAGTATAGAACGGATCGTCCTTTCCTCTAAAGCGTTACTGCTTCAAAAGAAACCGTCGAACGCAACTTGATAGAATAATCGCACTACTAAAAATGATGAAAGAGGGTAGAAAATGGGTATACAAGTTCTGAAACTGAGAGAGAGAATTTTCGAAAGTATGTATCAAACTAACTCCTTCTAGGAATATTTATGGCGATTTAAAATGAGTGTTGACAAAGAGTCATGAAGCTCGAAACCGTGCGGATCTGTTGATGAAGGATCATGAACCTTGATGAAGGAACACGAACATAACAGCTCCTTTTTGAACAATCATGTTCGTTCCAAGAAATTTTGAACAAACATATCTGTTCGGACAAGAACGAGTGTCCAGAAATTTCCAGACATGTCCGTTCAATTCTGTGTTTGTTCGATTTAAAAAAGAAAAGAATAAAATAAAATTGATGTCTAAAAAAATAATATTAATAAAAAATTGGAACACGCCATGCCCACGCCCAGGGCTGAATTGAGTCGGTCGGCGGTGGCGTGCGCATGTGAGCCGATCCAGCTTTGTGTAAGTCGTCTCCCTTCCACAAAAGTAGAATCCATTTGTGAGGTTCCAATATTTAAACCCATCCCCCATCCCTCTTCTATCCAATGTGAGATTCCTCCATCCACACTTCTCTTTCACATACTATAGGATTTGGACACCAAAACCCAAAATTAATTCTCGTAAAATTTATTTAATGCCATGAAAACCCCTGAACTAGTACACACCTGTGACAAACGGAGAGTAAAAACTCTAGACTCATACATTCACCAACTTTCACATATTATCTAACTCAATAACTTGACAATAAAATTTGATGAAAATTAGAAGAGAGTATTTGTCATAGATGTACCGGTTTGAGGGTAAATTTGCCACTAGTGTATCAGTTTGAAGTTTTTCGTGATATTAACCCCGATGAATATTATCTTCTAATTCAGCATTGAGACACCTTTTCCTATTTTAGACACCGTTCTATGAAAAGAGGATTGGTACCGATAAGCAGTGTTAGGTAAACTCGCCTAACTAAGTCCTATATCTACGAATATCTTGCTGTTGTAATTGTGAATGCCCATGTTTTACTCGGAGTATAACCGCTCAATAATAAATTAGTGACTACTTTTAAAGAAAAACAAGTGTGATATCAATCAAGTAAAATTAAAGTCGTGCACAGGGCTTGCCCGTGGCAAACGCTTGCAAGAAGGATTCACTTGACAATCCATTCAAACATCTTGCGGATGTTTTTTTTTTTGTTTTTTTTTTCAGGAAAGTCACGACAAGGAGTATTAGAATATTTAAATACTAAATCATACAAAATCTCACTGTCTCTTCAAGTGTTAATTCCTTACTGTCTTATCGATTAACAATTGATATCAGCAGGGAAATTCAAAAGAGCGTTCTGTTAGCACCTAAATTTTAATTTTAGGGAATTCATTAATTTGAGCAGATAAGCCCATTAAAATATGAATTTCGGCAAAAGCCCTATCCCCCATGGTGGCAGAATTTTGTGATATCCTAGCCCGATAGGATTATGCAAGAATCAGAAATTATGATCCTACGTTTGATATCTCGTCTGAAATTTTTTAGAGTCAACGGCTAGGATTGAATCTTGAAGCATAACCCTACTATCCACTATATATATCTCACCATGTCTAGGGTCATGAGGGGGGCCATTTTTGATCAGAATATACGGCCATACATTCACATCACGGCGGAGAGAAATCGTGGGAGGGCTTCATCCACAAAAGCTGACGGCTAGAGAGAGGCCAAAGAAAAAAGGAAGTGAGCCCTCCTTTACACCGTTCCCGCAATAGCTCCGGACAAGCCATCCACCGAGCACCTTTGTTCGATCGAGCACCACCAGTGATCCATTGATAACGAGCCTCGCCAATGCGCCTGACGACGCACACTACGACGTCACCCTTGTGGTTCAATCTGTTGCCACTGCTGAGCCGACAACACCTCGACGCCTCCCCACGCATCCAAATCACTGAGCAGACTCACTGGATTACATTGGAGGAAGGCTCACGAAAAAAATTAATCTTTGGGAAGTTCTCAAAAGAATCCCTTCGGTGACATGTGGAGGTCCATGCAAATCACTTTTGATTAATTTCCTGCAGATTTTCCAAGCAACCTTGAAGTGCTCGAGAATTCTCGCATCAACACATTATCAAGGCAGAATTCTCAATCATCGCACTAGAATTGGGGGAAATCTTTATATTTTCTTTATCAACATCACATTACCCACACGAGCACATGTTGTTTATTATGATTTTGTTAATCTTTTCATGGAAATCTGTCTTTAGGTGAATTAGAAAGTTTGACAGAGGGCTTTGGCGAAAATCCAATGAAGGTCCAAGTGGTGGTCAACGAAGGATAGACAGGAAGACATCTTCTCTCGAGCCGTTGCCTTGGGCCGAGTTCGCAAGTTCCCTCCGAGCTAATACGTGCATGACGCAATTCGATTCAGGTTCGAAGTAGGAAAGTTATCCGCAATTCAAGGATATCGAATCGGTCTTGGGGGTGCCTAACTCGAAGAGGGAAAGGAAGGCTTAGGTATAATTCTGATCCTTATTTTGGTTGATCATTAACCAATAATTGGTTGTTTTGTCATGACCATTCGATTTTAGTTTAGTTGAGTTTAATTGCCTTCGCATGTATCGCGAATTTCCGACAAAATCAAAAGCCATTTACGCTAAATAAAAAAAAAATCAAGTTATGGTCGGTTTCGCCCGTTACCCCGCGGGTGCGATTTGCTGGGCTTGACACAAAAAAATGCTAAATTGGCAAGACTAAATTTTTAGATATAAAAATTTGATTTTTTTTTTTCGAATTGTGAATTCTTGTCATCTTGGTGTGATTGCTTGCTTAATAGGTAGAGATTGATTGATTGAAATCCTGTTGTTGCCTTATCTACGTTAATTTCCTGTTTCAAGTCGATCTCGTTTGGAAAGGAAAAATTCGAATTAGGAAGTTTTGAATCCGATCATATATTTTAAAAGGAAGGCGCGTTTAATAGATGACAATCCCGATTTCCAAATATGGAAGGCGCATGAATATCTTTGAAAGTGATTGGTGAAAAATCCTAGATCGATTTTCGAATTTAATAGGAAAATGGGCACAATCTTCGGGGAAAAATGAATAAAAAAATGGCAAGTTCGGTTTTTGTTTAGCAAATTTCGAATTTAAAAAAAAAATGAATGACAAATTCATCCCGCATATTACCACGTCATCTCGCATGTCATCCCATGTTTCCCCATGTCATTTTATTTGTAATGTAATTTTCAGTTAATTAGGACTAGATGGATTAGGAAAAGCCCGATGTTGTGGGCCTAATAGAGTTGGGTCATAGGGAGGTTAGAAAGATGGATGGGACTGTCGCGATCAACAACTTTCATAGGAGGATCAGGAAGAGGCGACGGGCTATCAGAACCACTCCAAAGTGTGGGCCTTGCAAGAAGGGTGATGTCCAGAATCAGACGGCGGCCCAAGCCCAGCAAGATCAAGATGACGAAAGCGGGGAAAATTCCGTTTAGTCTTTTTTAGGATTTTCGGAATTATCAAAGTGTATTTTCGAATTTTATTTATTTATTTATTTATTTTTATCTTTTGAATTTCGAGTCAGTTGATTCTTTACTTGTAATCTTTGATTATTTGAAGCTTTGTATCCTTCAATAATTCGTCGTATGTCATATAGTTTTAGGTCATGCATTGCATCAGTAATTTATCTTCCTTTCATTCGAATAAAAAAACAAAAAAAAAGGAAAAAGCAAAAGCCTTGAGTTGATTTCATAGTTGTCATTTTTTTTTCAAGAAAAATCCATAAAAAAGGGGAATCTAGGTACCGAAAGGGTGTTAGTATAAGTCGATTAGCGTAACCAAATCCCCGGATCCAAGATCTCTGGTTCGCAGCGGTGAATTAGTTCTCCCGCTAATTTACCTAGGTTTCTAATCGACCTACCTCGAACGATTAGTGGCGACTCCTCATTTGTTCTAATTTTTTTTCGTGTTGCGATTCGGTAGGATTCGGGAGGGTCCGCATTAGGTTAGTTCTCCATAACTTGCCTAATAATCCGATTAACCTAAAAACCGATTTTTTAGGTCTCGACAGCTTGGCGACTCCGCTGGGGATTAACTTTTTATTTTCCGAGTGATATGAATGCTTAACTCAGTTATCTGAACCTTTCGGAAAATTTAAAAGTTGTAGAGGATTTAGGCCGTTTAGATTCCTGGGATGTCTTGAGTGGATTGATTGAATCTCACCTTCAGGTGTTAAATATTTTTGCAGGGTTGCAGTGATAAGGGGAGGTGTTTGTTAACCCTTTTTGTGCAGGCTAGGAGTTGTAAGGGGTGGGTGTTTGCTGACCTTTGTTTTGCAGTTTGAAGGAGTTTATGTATATGAGTTTATATAGAAGCGATGTCTTGATATAACCTGTTGTGCATGCCTTAGTTGGATAGACACTACACCTTACACACACAACCCGCTGTTGGACCTGAATGGCTAGACTTAGGATGGTGCTTGGTTAGGGACACTTCGGCCATTACCCTGTGGCCTGAGTTGTCCTTTTCAAGTCCCGAACCTTTCTAAATCGGTGCCGAGAGCGAATACCCTCGTCACTTACCCTGGTGATGCGGGTCTTCACTTGGCTGAGCCGGAGGTCTACGGGGGACCTCGATCCAGCCGCAAACCCCAGTTGGCTTGGTCCGAGTATCCTTGGGGCTCCACCTTTGAAGCCTATTAATTAGTAAACCTCACGTTCTCATTGTATGTCTATGTGATTTGCATTATGGTCGGTCAGAAAGTAAGTATTTTGCCACTCTCCTTCGTGATTTACTTGCTTTGTTTTTGGTCGGTCCATGCTAGGTTTCAGTTAGATTTTGAACTTAATCCCATGGTCTTTTAAAAAAAATCAAATGGATGAGTCATTTAAAAAAAATTAAAAATAACCAAATGATCCCTCAGGGAATTTTACTGATCAATGAAGAGTCTGTCACATTTTTCCTTAATGTTTCAATGGATGCAAGATTTTCTGGAAAAATTTAACTTGAAAATTCATTGTGATGAAAGTTCCTCCCGGAAATGTTCCAAATGTCAGAAGGATTTATCACTTTTTTTGTGCAAGAAATTTTCCCCAAAAATCACATCGTTTTTTATAAGGAAAGTTTGCTCACTTTTTGCATAAAAAAAAGAAAATAAAATCAGACCAATCAATCATTCATGGACCGACCTCTCTTCAGTCATATACTCATTGGTCCCCTATCTTTTGTCGGTGATTATGGATCATCAAGAAAACTCTAATTTGTATAAGGTCACTCATCTATCATACATGACCACACGAAGCCTCTGAGTGCTACGATAGAAGTGGAGATAGCGCGAGCGGAGAAAAGACAAAAAGGGCTCAAAGCAAAGTCAGAGGAAGAAGGGGACAAAAGAAGCTAAAGCGTCATTTTTATCTTCATGAAGTCTTCTTCATCACAATAGCAAGAAGCAACCATCCAAAAAGCTTCTCGATGCTCATGATGCACTAGTAACACCAAAGAATTCCCAAGCGAGTTCGTCAAGATCTTGCATGTTTTCATTTTGTTCGCAGATTCTAGATGGTGCAAATTGAAGACATCATCAAGCGAAGCAGGAAGTAGTCAAGTTGTGGAATTTATTTTTCTTAGTTTGATCAAAAGCATTCTTCTGTTTTGGTTAATTATCATTAAGCTTGACAAATTCTTCGAGTGAATTTCAAGGTTAAGCCTGGTGAGGCTTCATTGATAGATTCAGTTGCTAACTTGGATTTTCAATAGCCATAGAGAATTCCTCACCCAACGTAACAAGTCAGGTTGTCTCTTTTCAATCAAACTCTAAAATTGGATTTCTACTACTTCCTCTTGATTTTTGCTTTGCATGGTTTCTTTTCCAGTTCTGATTCCCAGTGACTATTATGCAATTATGGTGGATCCTCGTCGACGTCACTAATCTGGACATGTTCCATTAATCATCTCACCTTGCCAAGAGCCATTGATGGCTGCACAAGTCAAACCAAAGATCCTCAATATTTCAAATTAGGATCAATTTAGGGGTAAGGGGGCAACTTCTCAAATTTGAACATGCATTAGTGTAATCAATCCTTGGACGGCCCTGCACACGGCGATCATGCAATTGAAGCAAGCTAAACGGCGAATCCCAATTCATCATATATTTTAGGCGATTCTATGCTTCACCGTCAATCATTTCTCACAAGATACCAGAACTAGCATTGGTGCCCACAATAGATCCATAGCTGATCATTCATCAGTAATCAATCAGATGGATCAAATCCCAATAATGATCATTGGGGCAATTCTTTGATGGCGCGAGCCAATAGAGGACTGTTTGCAGAGTCCCCATTTCCTTGGAGGATTCAAGACCAGAGTTCACCTAAGCATGAAACAAGGGGCATCTACAGCCGTCAAAGCTTGATCGAGGCATGTCCAACTATAGGCATCGGTCAGCTCAAACCTCATTCCATCAATTAGTCATGACTCATGCTATACCCTCGATAAATCCATTTATCGTGCCATGCCAAAGGTTGAGGAAAGACAAAGGCAGCCCGATCTCAAAGGGAGTATTTCTTGCCCTCGACTCATCATTGTTAGAAATAACCTTCTATTTTCCTTCTTGCAGGTGCTAGGCTAGGAAACCTCGTTTTCGATAGTTACCACTGGGGCAAATTGACAGTCAAGAGCTTCTCAAAATTTTGCCTATTTCATCTTTGAGACCCTATTCATGCACATCTTTCCTATGCAGGATCAGATGGAAAAATAAACTATTTGTCAAAGTTCAAAATTAAATTCCCAAACAATGGCCATGTCTAGGGCAATCTCACATTTTGACAAAAGCTATACCCATCATGATTGAAAATGGGGGCCAGCAGACCTCAACTTAGGAAAAGGAAGTATTTTTCTCTGTCTCATGTGATTTTCAAGTGATACCTTCCTTATTTGCAGGATCATACGACCGTCCATGATGGTGATCACTATTGAACGGGAGCAACCAAAGCACTCAAGTCTTCTCTCGACTCGATCATGCATATGATTTCCTTGCTGTGGGGCAAGGATAGAAATGAGCTAGCCCTCAACATAAGGATCCCCAAGTTGTTTCATTTTCTCACATGTTCTGGGGCAACTTAGATTTTCTCGTTCCTGAAAATCTTCTCGCATTCTTGCATGGTCATTTTCTTGAACATAATGCTTGAAATTTCTATATCCATGAACTTTAAGAATGCTCACCCATTTGCATGATTCATGCATGATTATTCTTCATGATTTGATTTACTGACTCTGAATAGGGAGCATAAACTGCATATGGTGCATTGAGTTGTATAGAATGGGGCATGACAGGATGATGAAAGGCAAGCCATTTCCACACATTCCTAAATTTTAACCCCTAGTGAGTTGAGTGGTATTATTCCGCATCCTTCAAGGCAAAGGGTTTTCTCGCAAAAAGGTACGATAGTCGAGGTGACAGAGGCATTTATTTCTCTGTCCCAAACACTATAGGTCATCCATTGTTACCCCTTTTGAGCGAAGGTTTCACTTCTGTTACCCCTGTCAAGAACCACCCCACATTGGGGCAAAACAGAAAATTCCAGAAGCAAGTTGAAGTAAATGGTTAGAAATTCTCTTGCTCGGACTAACATCAATCTTTGGGTATTCTTTTGCATCTATGCTCAAACATTAATTCAAGTGCCTTAGGATGATGAAGAGCATTCATTTCTATATTCTATACACTTCATCCATTGTAAAGCCCACTTGAGCCTACAAATTCATTTCTTAAACCCATGTTGGTGATCATATGCTCAATTCAAAGCAAATATGGCTGATCTCTAAGTAGAAAAAGTTGAAAAAAAAAACTCGTCAAAAGGCTGAAAATGCAGCAGCCAAGTGAGATTAAAAAAAAAAAAGAGAAAGGGCAAAGAAAATGCCGATCTCTCAAAAAATCTGGGGCATATAAAAAGCAAAATGCCTGGTAAAAGTAAGGCCAATGCCCATCCAAATTCTTGCTCATTTGCAAAATACTGCTGAATGTCATTCCATTATTCTCTTGTAAATGAGAGAAAATCCAATGAAAATGTCAAAATGCAAGTCCTTAGCAGAAAGTTTGTACCATCTCTCAAGCAATGATGGCATCATTTGAAAGTGAAGATCAGTGACAAGCAGCAATGATCACCAACGTCAAGCCCTTCTCATATATTTTCTGAGCCAAAACAAACCTTCTTGTTCCTCAGTCCCCAATTCTAACCTACGTTACAACCCTTCAAAAGTCTCTTCTGACTAGGGCACTTGAGTTAACATAGAGTTGAATGATTATAAGCATCGCTCGAAGTAGTTCGAGCAATATTATTTCTCTCTCATTTTTGCAGGGTTCTTGACTTGTAAACCCGAAGCAGATGACGAAGAACTTCATTTCAATAGCCTTGACTCGATTGGAGTCCCATTTGAAAACCTCTGACCTAGCCCTCATTATGGTCCTTATCAAGACCTCCAGATCGGCTCGGTCGTACCAATTGCGAGATTACTCGGACCCTTGTCGAATGCGATGATAGTAAGGTTGAGTGATTTCTTTTGAATCCTGCAGTCGGGATATACAGCTTTTCTCGAGAGTGAGAGAAAGCCCTTTCGGACCGGAGTCCCCCATTCATATTACATTCGAAGTAGTCACAATATGATAACCTCTCTGAACAGGATTGGTAATGCAAAATTGACAGAATGGTTGTGCGTGAATCATGTTATGAGTCATTATTTCATTTGCAAACTCAACAATTTAGCTTTGCGTCAAATCATTGAACATGTTTCAGCATATATGCTTTCTACCTCTAACATAGTCTAGCAAGTAGCACATTTTTTATGATCGAGTTGCCTCTTAAAGTCTCGAAATTCCTCCAATGACCATTGAATGAGCAAACCTTACTGGTAAATGCCGACCAGGTAGTCTTCCAAATCCTCAGGTAAGTATATCTTTAACCTGAACCACTTTAAGAGAATGGGTGAAAGTCCTTTCTGACTTAAGGTTACTCATTCTATTTGGTCAAATTTTGTTGAAACGATCAGATAGTTTTCCTTATTGACAAAATCTCCAGTGGAGCTTTACAATGCAAGTAAAAGCTCACAAATTGTTGCATTTGCATTAAGGTTCATGCAAAACATCATTTTCTTATAAACTGAACAGGTTGAGCACGCCAATTCAGCAAATCCTGAAAGCCGGGTTTTAGTCAACTCAAGTAAGTTTTCTGATTCTTTTTCAGACTTGGATGACCGCGTCTTCAATGTTGTAGGTATCAAGCTAAGCACGGTGATCTAGACAGAAGATCCCCGAAGACAATCAGGCCCGCTCGATCCATAACTCGAGCACCATATTCAGATTTTCTCAGATTACGATACCAGTATTTCGCAATTCTGTCCACTGTTTCACATAAAAGGATGAATGTGACTCAGATTTTCTTAGATTACGATACCAGGATTTCGTAATTCTATCCACTGTTTTACATAAAGGATGAATGTGACTCATATTTTTTCAGATTGCGATACCAGCATTTCGCAATTCTGTTTGCTGTTTCATGTAAAGGATGAACATGATTCAGATTTTCTCAGATTGCGATACCAGCATTTCGCAAATCTGTTCGATATTTCACATAAAGGATGAATGTGATTCAGATATTCTCATATTACGATACCATCATTTTGTAATTATGTCCACTGTTTCACATAAAGGATAAATGTGATTCAGTTTTTACCTAATTGCGATACCATCATTTCGCAAATCCGGCCCGCAGCTAATGCTTCACGTGATGAGCGGATGATCGTGATGTAGAAGCTTAATTCTTAGCAGACGTTCCACGTGATGAGCGGATGATCGTGGTTCGAAAGCTTTACTCATAGCTAACGCTTCACGTGATGAGCGAATGATCGTGATGCAAAAGCTAATTCTTAGCTGACGTTCCACGTGATGAGCGGATGATCGTGGTTCGAAAGCTTTATTCTCACCTAATGCTTCACGTGATGAGCGGATGATCGTGATGCAAAAGCCAATTCTTAGCCGACGTCCCACGTGATGAGCGGATGATCGTGGTTCGAAAGCTTTATTCTTAGCCAATGCTTCACGTGATGAGCGGATGATCGTGATGCAGATGCATTTCTCAGCTGACATTCCACAGGATGAGCGGATGATTATGGTTTGAAAGCTTTATTCTTAGCCGACATTCCACGTGATGAGCGGATGATCGTGGTTCGAAAGCTTTACTCGCAGCTAATGCTTCACGTGATGAGCGGACGATCGTGATTGTCGCGACCCTCCCGAGCGGCATCGTCGGGCTAGCGAGGGTTAATGGGCCGTCCGATGTTGTATGATCGGACACGGGCCTCTCCCAAGGTCCATTACCCAAATCGCAACTGCTGGATATACGTGATCGACCTTCAGTGCGGTCTAGTGACATGTGATGAGTGTACATGCCAAGGAGTCGCCACCAATCGTTTCGTGGAGGGTATGATCGGAAACCCTATCGAATAGTTGGGAGGGGTCTATTCGATTCTGCGAAAAACAGAGAAGTGGGTTCGGGGACTTAGTTACGCCAACTGTCAGAGTTGACGCCCTTTCGGTACCTAAGCTGAATGGTTTATCTGATCTTAGGATTTCATACAAACGAGTGGGGTACAGATCCTAAATCTAGGAGTTCATGCAGGTGAGAAATACTACCCTATCAATCACAATCAATAGAAATAAGTGCGCAAATCAAGGATCCAGTACATGCGGATAAAACACATGAAAGCAGCATGGCATCCCTAATGAGGCCCTATTAGCCTAGATAAATGTCAATCAATGATTAAGAGTGATTTGGACATGATTCGCCCATGAGGGGCAGAATCGTAATTTTGAATAATTCGGGGAAAATTTACCCTTGAAAGGGTAAATCTATCATTTTAGATGAATTGAGAAGTGAAAGGACAGGGAAAATAGGATTGGCTATCAATCCAATCCATTTCCTATTTTTAGGAAATTTCCAGGATTTTTCTGGAATTTAAAAGTGATTTTACCCTCGGAAGGGTAAAATCGTCATTTTGGACAAAGACGAGAACTGAAAATCTTAAATATTAGGGCTGGTCGTCCACCTGACCCGAACCCTAACTTTAAGCAATTTTCAGAACTCGATTGAGACAAGAAAGATGATTTTCCCATTGAGGGGCAAAATCGTCATTTTGAGAAAAGGGACGGGACTCGGAAACCCAAACCTAAGAATTGGTCGCTTACTCGACCCTAATTCTTATTTTGGCATTATCGATTTTATCATACGTACACAGCAAAGGCGACTTACCCTTAAAGGCTAATGTCGTCAAGTCTCGGAAGATCGGGTAAGAAACCCCAAAAATAGGGTTGACCAGTTGTCTGTGGTCAACCCTCGATTTTTGGGGGTTTCTGGAATGCTTAGGATTTTTCACAATTTTTCCACATTGTTTTGGAATTTTCTAGGATTTTCTAGCATTTTTTAGAATTTTTCCAGAATTTTTCTGATTTTTTTTATTTCTAAAATCATTTTCTGATTTTTTTTTATTTAAAAAATATGATTCGGACCGGGTCGGAACCCGGCCCAGACCCAAACCCGCGAAACCAACTTCCTCAAAACGACGTCGTCCCAGTCTTTTTATTTTTCGAATTATTTGGATCTGATCCAAGGGTCCCTAATGCACCGCGTGGCTAATCTGCGCCCATTGGATCTGATTACTAGAACCTACGGTCCAGATTGGACGAAGACTTGATCATAGCCGTCTGATCGGACTACTTAAACCTTCGGTCGCGATTAGAACCTAAGTCTTAATCTGAACCGTCCAATCTTACTAACCTAAACGACGTCGCCTCCTGACTAACCCATACGGCGCCGTTTCCATCATTTTTTATTTCCGATTTAAAATCATTTTCGAATTATCCTAATTTTTAATCGGACGGCCACTATTTGTTGGACTCGATTAACCTCGACCGTTGGATCTCCCCGTTCGAACAACAACCTCCAACGGCCGAGCTGACTATACTGGCACGTGGACCAATGACCTACCGCCACCTAAGCGCTTTGACTCGTTGACCCGCCAAGTCAGCATCGTCTTCAACCTCTCGACCCTGGCAAAATGGACGGCTGAAGAACTCCGACGTCGATCTAACGGTGAAGCTTTGATGGAATCATGTGAAACCAACGCCAATCGACTCGAAATCGCCTCTATTCTAATATATCTAGAGATTGCAGCATCTTATTCGCTAAATCACGAGTATCATGCACTGCGCCGAGTACGGCCATGGAGATTCAATAGCTCGATTCGTAACAAATCATGGCAATCCAGTCATAGAATAGCATCAGAGGGAGTTTAGAAGACTTACCTCGAGCTCCGATTGAGCTCGCTCGGCCCAGATTTGGCTGGGCAAGGATGAACAGCGGCCGGCTATGAAGGCTAAGTTCAAAGACTCGATTCGGGTTGTTCGAACAAAATCAATGCAAAACCAAGATGCAGCGATGGTCAGTGATGTTCAGGGAATGAAACGCACACACTAATTGCATAAATGATCAAGAAATGCGTGAATCGCCATGAATGCTCAAAGAAGAACTCGACACTGCGACTCACCTATTCTCGCGGGTTCCACGTGCTTGGGCGACGGCGATCGCTTTCGGGGACTCTGGGCGACCTTCTAGCAGCACCGTGAAGCTTTGGTTTGGCCTGGGAAGGCCTAACCGGCGCTCTGCAATTTGAGCTCAAGTTCTCGACGACGGGGGTTGGAGAACGAGCTCTGTTTTGCGCTCTCTCTCTCTCACTCTCGATTCTCCTCGTCCTCCACTAACCGAATTGACCAACCTTCCCAACAGAAAACGATCACAAGCTTATATAGCTCTTTCGATTTCAAGAAGTCTTTGCCGCCAATCGGGGGGGGGGGGGGGTCAATGAACTCGAAATGGCACGTGATTACACGTGCCATTAGGTCCAAATGGCGACGGAGGGAATGGGTGTCTCGTCTACGTCCGTTTACTTCTTCAGCAGCTCCTAATTCGTGCGAATTTAGCATGAATTTGCACTGAGTTTAGGAGATGTTGACTTTTGCAGGCTTGCGAGATTGACCGTCCGATTACTCTCCCCTCCGGCGACCATTGATCCTCATTTTGGTCCCAATCGACGGGAAATGTCCTAAGGAATCAAACGCCCATAAGTGTGTCTTCGATTATCGCCGATTGGTCTGTCAATTTGGCCATCAAAGCTCGGCGTTTCACTGCTCATTTGTGCAGACTCTCGGGGAAGAAGAAGACACTGTAGCAGATCGGTTCGACCGGTCGGACCGGCGGTCTGACCAGTCCGAACCGGTTTCGACTTACCATTTTTCAAATAAA
The DNA here is from genome assembly GCA_021437785.1 of Rhodomyrtus psidioides. Lineage (NCBI taxonomy): Eukaryota > Viridiplantae > Streptophyta > Magnoliopsida > Myrtales > Myrtaceae > Rhodomyrtus > Rhodomyrtus psidioides. The sequence continues at coordinate 1,264,844 of JAILYB010000042.1, forward strand.
ACCCAAATTAATGGGAAAATTTTGCAATTGAGCCTCAGAATCGAATCTAGGGCATGGATTTTATCTAGAAATGTGGTTTTGCCCAAAAGTTATCATCAATTTCTACAAAACCCTCAAATTCCCATTTAATTGGAAATTGGGGATCGTGTAATTGAGGGTTCAAATGATCAAATTGGGTCAAATCACCTATGCCAATCGATTTAAAATGGTGAAATCCATTGGGTAGCATGTTCAATTTGTAATGCTAGCCCTTGAATTGGAAGTAATTTCGATTATGCTCAATTTCAATGACTAAAATGCAATTATGTTTGCAATTGAACAACTTGTCCGAGCAATTAGGTCAAATTGAAATAGGGGACAATTAGATTGAATGTCAAGATCCTAGAAAATGCTAAAACTGGCAAATTTCTCAACTTGTCCGAGCAATTAGGTCAAATTGAAATAGGGGATAATTTCGATTATGCTCAATTTCTCAGCTGACATTCCACAGGATGAGCGGATGATTGTGGTTTGAAAACTTTATTCTTAGCCGACGTTCCACGTGATGAGCGGATGATCGTGGTTCGAAAGTTTTACTCACAGCTGATGCTTCACGTGATGAGCGGATGATCGTGGTGTATAAGCATTATTGATTTGCGATCCAGAACTCGCAAATTCAGCTTACAGACATATTGCGTCGCCCCGAGTCAGGAAGAAAGAAATTCCTTAGGACGGGTGGGCCCAGTACCTTAAGATCCTCACAGCACTGGTGATTAAGGGAATCCTCAACGTATGAGGTATTTGCAAAAACAAATACCCCTTACGCGATCCATGCGTGAGTTCTTTGAAAAAAGAAGTTAGTCGCATGATATTTTCAGTCTTGCATTGCATCATTCCAAAAAACAAAATAAACAAAAAACAAAAACAAAAACAAAATCATTTCTCGACCAAAAAAAAGTGAGAAATCGATTTAGATGAAAATTTAGGTGCCACTTTAGGTCTTTGAGTGAAACCTTTCTGAGCCTCCACTCAAAGAAGGGCAAGCTGTTAGCACCTAAATTTTAATTTTAGGGAATTCATAAATTTGTGTAGATAAGCCCATTAAAGTATGAATTTCGGCAAAAGCCCTATCCCCCATGGTGGCAGAATTTTGTGATATCCTAGCCCGATAGGATTATGCAAGAATCAGAAATTATGATCCTACGTTTGATATCTCGTTTGAAATTTTTAGAGTCAACGGCTAGGATTGAATCTTGAAGCATAACCCTACTATCCACTATATATATCTCACCATGTCTAGGGTCATGAGGGGGGCCATTTTTAATCAGAATATACGGCCATACATTCACATCACGGCAGAGAGAAATCGTGGGAGGGCTTCATCCACAAAAGCTGATGGCTAGAGAGAGGCAAAAAAAAACAAGGAAGTGAGCCCTCATTTACACCGTTCCCGCAATAGCTCCGGACAAGCCATCCACCGAGCACCTTTGTTCGATCGAGCACCACCAGTGATCCATTGATAACGAGCCTCGCCAATGCGCCTGACGACGCACACTACGACGTCACCCTTGTGGTTCAATCTGTTGCCACTGCTGAGCCGACAACACCTCGACGCCTCCCCACGCATCCAAATCACTGAGCAGACTCACTGGATTACATTGGAGGAAGGCTCACGAAAAAAATTAATCTTTGGGAAGTTCTCAAAAGAATCCCTTAGGTGACATGTGGAGGTCCATGCAAATCACTTTTGATTAATTTCCTGCAGATTTTCCAAGCAATCTTGAAGTGCTCGAGAATTCTCGCATCAACACATTATCAAGGCAGAATTCTCAATCATCGCACTAGAATTGGGGGAAATCTTTATATTTTCTTTATCAACATCACATTACCCACACGAGCACATGTTGTTTATTATGATTTTGTTAATCTTTTCATGGAAATCTGTCTTTAGGTGAATTAGAAAGTTTGACAGAGGGCTTTGGCGAAAATCTAATGAAGGTCCAAGTGGTGGTCAACGAAGGATATACAGGAAGACATCTTCTCTCGAGTCGTTGCCGTGAGCCGAGTTCGCAAGTTCCCTCCGAGCTAATACGTGCATGACGCAATTCGATTCAGGTTCGAAGTAGGAAAGTTATCCGCAATTCAAGGATATCGAATCGGTCTTGGGGGTGCTTAACTCGAAGAGGGAAAGGAAGCGCGGCTTAGGTATATTTCCGATCCTTATTTTGGCTGATCATTAACCAATAATTGGTTGTTTTGTCATGACCATTCGATTTTAGTTTAGTTGAGTTTAATTGCCTTCGCATGTATCGCGAATTTCTGACAAAATCAAAAGCCATTTTCGCTAAATAAAAAAAAAATCAAGTTATGGTCGGTTTCGCCCATTACCCCGCGGGTGCGATTTGCTGGGCTTGACACAAAAAAATGCTAAATTGGCAAGACTAAATTTTTAGAAATAAAAATTTGATTTTTTTTTTTGAATTGTGAATTCTTGTCATCTTGGTGTGATTGCTTGCTTAATAGGTAGAGATTGATTGATTGAAATCCTGTTGTTTCCTTATCTACGTTAATTTTCTGTTTCAAGTCGATCTCGTTCGGAAAGGAAAAATTCGAATTAGGAAGTTTTGAATCCGATCGTATATTTTAAAAGGAAGGCGCGTTTAATAGATGACAATCTCGATGTTCAAATATGGAAGGCGCGCGAATATCTTTGAAAGTGATTGGTGAAAAATCCTAGATCGATTTTTGAATTTAATAGGAAAATGGGCACAATCTTCGAGAAAAAAAATGAATAAAAAAATGGCAAGTTCGGTTTTTGTTTAGCAAATTTCGAATTTTAAGAAAAATGAATGACAAATTCATCTCGCATATTACCACGTCATCTCGCATGTCATCCCATGTTTCCCCATGTCATTTTATTTGTAATGTAATTTTCAGTTAATTAGGACTAGATGGATTAGGAAAAGCCCGATGTTGTGGGCCTAATAGAGTTGGGTCATAGGGAGGTTAGAAAGATGGATGGGACTGTCGCGATCAACAACTTTCATAGGAGGATCAGGAAGAGGCGACAGGCTATCAGAACCACTCCAAAGTGTGGGCCATGCAAGAAGAGTGATGTCCAGATCAGAAGGCGGCCCAAGCCCAGCAAGATCAAGATGACGAGAGCGGGGAAAATTCCGTTTAGTTTTTTTTTTGGATTTTCGGAATTATCAAAGTGTATTTTCGAATTTGCTTTTTATTTATTTATTTTTATCTTTTGAATTTCGAGTCAGTTGATTCTTTACTTGTAATCTTCGATTACTTGAAGCTTTGTATCCTTCAATAATTCGTCGTATGTCATATATTTTTAGGTCAAGCATTGCATCAGTAATTTATCTTCCTTTCATTCGAAGAAAAAAAAACAAAAAAAAATGGAAAAAGCAATAGCCTTGAGTTGATTTCCTAGTTGTCATTTTTTTTTTCAAGAAAAATCCATAAAAAAAGGGGAATCTAGGTACCGAAAGGGCGTTAGTCTAAGTCGATTAGCGTAACCAAATCCCTGGATCCAAGATCTCTGGTTCGCAGCGGTGAATTAGTTCTCCCGCTAATTTACCTAGGTTTCTAATCGACCTACCTCGAACGATTAGCGGCGACTCCTCATTTGTTCTAATTTTTTTTCGTGTTGTGATTCGGTAGGATTCGGGAGGGTCCGCATTAGGTTAGTTCTCGATAACTTGCATAATAATCCGATTAACCTAAAAGCCGATTTTTTAGGTTGCGACACGTCTGCCCAAAAGAGATATTCACGAGAATCAATCGATAGTGTACCATATCTTATCTTTTCCCGCTTGGTTACTTTCGTCGTTCCTTCATAATAAACATCCAATACACACACTTTGTAAGAAGAAATGTGAGTTTATACTCAAACTCCATGACAAGCATTTGATTAGCGGTTAAATTAGGCCTATTTTATCTTGCGGAATCAAGTGATTGAACAATAAAATATATAGAATAAGAAAATAAATCGGACACCAGATTTATGTGGTTCAGTCGTAGAGAACTACGTCCATGAGGAGAGTGGCAATGAATTTCACAATATATTAATCGATAAAATGGAGATTACAAACCACGCTCAAGTCACTCAAATACTCTCGGGCTGCGTTTGGTGGTCCGGATTTGGACCCGGATAGGATAATTGTTATCCTATCCGATGTTTGGCGACGTCGTCCGGACCGGATAAACTCAGATATACCTGGATAAAACACCGTATAAGAAATCTGGGGGAGGGGGTAGGATACACCCGGATAGGATAAAAATAACATTAAAAAATGCAAAGAAAGGGGATGAGAGAGAGAGAGAGAGAGAGAGAGGTGAGGAAGATGGGGAAATGATCGTCACAGTCTTTCCTCGCCATCCCGCTTGGTTTGACCCATCCGAATCAATTCGGTCGAACGATGGCGACGTGGGCGTCGAGCTCTCTAGCTCCAACGATGCTGCTCTGGGCTCTCTCCTTCTTCGCCGTCCAACGCGCCCTCATTGCAAGCGCTCAGTTTTTGCCGCCTCCAAAGTACGACGGGTTCGTGTACGTGGAGCACCGGGTCGACTCGGGCACCATCGTGATCGAAGCCTTCCAGATCTGAATGTTGGTTTCCAGTCACCAGGTTCCCCCATGCCGCAGTCTTCTGGTGTTCTGGTTGATTTACAGCCTATGTAGCACCGATACCCGTACTTATAATTTTTTTACGTATCGGATACGTTGCCGTATCGGATATGCTCGGACACGCCCGGAGACGCGGTCAACGCGTGTCCGAGCGTGTCCTCTTAGTCAACAACCGGACACGCGTGTCCCAAGACTTATTTCTGCCCATTTTCATTTTTCAGGCCAAAATCTAGCCCACTTGGCTGCGCCTCGCTCATGGCCGCCCGGCCCAGCTGGATGCTTTTTCCCCTCGAGGCCTGGTTTTATCAGGTGCCCCTCCGGCCCATCCTCACTTTCTTAGCGATGTGGGATAAGCGGCCGCAAGCCTGCACGCCACCATCCTTCCCCTCTTCTTTTATTAGGAATTTTTTTTGTCCCTTCTCAATTTGTTGAGCGGTGTGGGACAAGCGGTCACTGGGGTTGTCCCCACGGAGGTGGGTAGATTCAGGTGCTCCGTGGACCACAGGAGCTCGCGTCGCTTTCTCCACTTGGATGGCGAGGGGGCTCCGATCCAATGACGTGGCGGGATGGGAACGGTCCATCGTGGGAGGGCACAAGTGGTCAAATGGCTGGAAGGAAACAGAAAGTGTTGACACTTGACTGGAAGGAGTCGCCCCCTGCCTCATTTTAGTATACTGAAAGCCTACTATCAACTTAAAGCGTATCATGATTGGTCCATACACAATTTGGGAAATGCTCTAATTCTTCTTCATCTTTGATTCGTTAATCTACTCCGAGAGGTGAGTCTTGTTAATAAAGTGTTCTCTCAACGTTTGTAAAGAAAGTATAGCAATTTTAGTACACTGGTGGTGACTATACATTATCAAAATGATAATTTAAATAGTTATGATATTTAGATATATATATATATATATATATATATATATATATATATATATGATGTTTATATGCGATTTTGGAGTTCATAAAAATGATAATTTAAATGTATATATAAAAATATACATTTAATATATAACATATCCCAGCGTATCGAAAATAGCTATTTTTTGAGAAACCACGTATCGGCGTATCGTATCGTATCGTATCCCGTATCGCGTATCGTATCGGTGCTACATAGTTCACAGCAGCTAGATTTGGCCTTGCAACTTTGAGACTGATGACTTACTGTCTCGTCAATTGCAGAGAAGGGAGAGGAGAGAGAAAGAGGAGAGAGAAAGATGGGGAAAGGATCGTCATTGTCTTTCCTTGCCACCCGTTTGGTTTGACCCATCAGATCCAATTTGGTTGAACGATGGCGACGTGGGCGTCGAGCTCTCTAGCTCCGACACTGCTGGGCTATCTCCTTCTTTGCCGTCCAACGCACCCTCATCGCAAGCGCCCAGTCCTGGCCGCCCCAGAAGTATGATGGGTTCGTGTACGCAGAGCACCGGGTCGACTCGGGCACTGTCATGATCGAAGCCTTCCGGACTCGGTGACGCGGCGATGGCGGCGGAGGATCGACGTGCTATCCTATCCTATCCGGCATCTACCAAACATATGATAGGATTTTACAAAATCCAAAAGATAATCCGGGGATTTCTAATCCAACCTTATCCTATCCTATCCGGATCCAAATCCGGACCACCAAACGCAGCCTCGGTGTTTCCCAACCCCCAATTACATTCAATAATCCACAAATGTTTAACCCCACAATTTCTCGTGAATAATCTCTCAATCTTACGAAAGAATTCACAATTCTTACTCACAAAATTTAACTGGCTCCAAACAGTAGGGATGCAATTCACTAGCAGTCACAAAGAGCATCCGCTTTTTATTTATAGGCAAGAGTTGTATCCAAAATAGGACACCTTCTCCAAGTAGGAAACCCCCCCCCCCCCCCCCCCACACACACACACACCAAGTCGTTGCATAGCATGACAACATGGACCTCAAGGCTTTTTGACTTGGTGCTTGCGGACAAGATGAATGTAGATAGACCCAAGTCGTCGCATGGCATGACGACAAGGACCTCAAGATTTAATCTAGGGATGTCACAAGTCATACTTTAGAATTTGCACTTATGCAAAGAAAAATGCTACTGGATAGACAGACAAACCCAAGTCGTTGCATAGCATAATGGAACTCAAGACTTTTTGACTTGGTGCTTGCGGGTCTTGCACTGCAAAACTTGGCCATACTTGAAGTTTCCCGCAATCATGCTGGTTGGTCTAGCTAGCCCCACCAAAGTGCGTGCATCTCGGTGCTACGACTTGGTTAATACGTCATCGTTCGCTTGGCTTATAGCAAGGGGCAAAGCCAAGCACTTCCTCTGTTTCGCAAATATAGAACCAAGTCGAAGTACGCCTCAAAAAACAGATTAGTTCTAACAAATGACAGAAAGTTGATAATGTTCATTACACCCTTAAATCTCCACCGTCACCAGGGTTTGATTTTTGTTGTCTTGGGCTAAAGGATTACAGTAACTATCAATGTATTCGTCATCAATGTGAGTTTCCAAGAATAAACGGAACACGATCCAACAATACTAAATAAGCGAGAAAAAGCCATTTCTATCTGATCAAGACCTACAACGCAATAGTAGAGCACAATTGGAACAATAGACTTTTTTTTTTTTTGTCAGAATTGGAACAATAGACTTGAAAGACCAAACCTTTGCCCATCTTGACTGCCAAGTTCCTCAATTTCTTCATATCACTCCTTTTGAGTTCAACTATATTTTTGTCTGTGGGGTTCTTGCTAATTTATTCCTTAAGTTTCAAGTTACCTCATGATGTTTACTGTGGATCGAATTTGCACACATTCTAACCTTTTTCGATGACTCGACGAAGGGTTTTCATCTAGCTAATAAATCAGAAAGTGTGATTTTAAATCAATCTTACTGCCTCACCAATTATTTGGGGGCATATGCATGTTGCCAATGTACGCCTTGACTCCATCGGTCTACTCAAATGCGTGAGAAGACAAGTTCATATGATTATAGTCAATATGGCGTTCCTCAACATGAGAAGCCCCAAGTCGTAGAATATGTGCTTTCCCATTTCCTTTTCTAATTACACTAAATTTAAGAATTGATGGCTACGTTAACCGTGACAAAAAAGTAAAATTATGAACACATGATACGCACTATAAGAAAATGTAGAACTAATTGGTTGCATTCATTACCTCTCCTTCCCTTGCTCTCTATGAATGCCCTTTGTCTCTTCTTAAGAACACCCTGAAATCCATCTTCTCAATGTTTCAACAGATGAACCCAAGTCAAAAACTAGAAGCCAAAGCCATATAGCTTTTGTTTACAATTTCATCATCACTCATGGCGGGACATGATAGTGTCCATGTGATTTTACTAGTAAGTCTGTTGTTAATTTTAGACAACGTGCGTGTATGGTTGTGCAGAAACGGAAGCTCATCCTCCCTTTGCTTTGAAGAAGAAAGGAATGCTCTGCTCCAACTCAGACAAGGTCTCTCAGACACATCTCACCTCCTCTCTTCTTGGAATGGGGGAGATTGTTGCCGATGGACCGGAGTAAAATGTGACCGAGCAAATGGGCATGTTGTCATGCTGCAGATTACATCAGGAAGTGATTTCTCATCACCACAAAATATTTCCACAGATAGTGAATTTAACTCTTCGTTGCTCAACTTGAGATACTTGAGCTCCTTAGAGTTGAGTGGGTTCTTTTTCGAGGACGCGAGCATGCTCAAATTCATTGGCTCCATGAAGCAGTTAAGGTACCTCAACCTGTCCAACTCTTTTGGTTTTGCAACTGTTTCTCTTGACTGGGGAAATCTCACCAATTTGGAAGTCCTCGATCTCCGTAATTACTATTACCCGGTTGTTGTTGTTGAAGACATTCAGTGGGTTTCGTATCTTCATGCGTTGAAGTACCTTGACATGGGCGGCCTGACGATTACCGGATCTGGAGACCCCATGCAGCTTATCAGCATACTCCCATCTTTATCACATTTGAGCCTAATTGACGTCTGTGGGCTTCATAAACTTCACCTGCCTGCTTCTCTTCATCTTCAGTACCTCGATCTTTCGTTTAATTTCTTCCGAGGTTCCATCCCGAGCATCGCATTTCAAAACATGACTTCTCTCCAGCACCTTGATCTTGTTGGAAATGGTTTCGAAGGTCCTATCCCACGCACTCTATTTCAAAATATGACTTCTCTACGACACCTTGATCTTTCATGGAATAGTTTTGAAGGTCCCATCCCAAGTGCTATATTTCAAAGCATGACTTCTCTCCAACGTCTTGATCTTTCAGAGAACCATTTGAACTCTTCAATACCAAGGTGGTCCGATAACTTGGGAAGTCTTGTCGATCTCAATCTTGAAGGAAATCTCTTGCAAAGCATTGAAGGGGGATTGTTCTGTTTCTTAAGGAAACAACCGTTCCTCGAGTCACCATTGTTGGGGGATAACGAACTTCATGAGGAGATATTTTCAATTGAGGGAAATTCTTCTAGGCATATCGGGGAAAACTTGGAGTGATTGGGGATAAATGCTTTTCCGGATAATCATTTCAAAGGTCCCATTCCGAGAACCACATTTCAAAACATGACTTCTCTCCGGATGCTTGATCTTTCACAGAATCACTTCGAAGGTCCCATCCCGAGTTCTATATTTCAAAGCATGGCTTCTCTCCAATACCTTGAACTTTCTTGGAACCATTTGAACTCTTCAATACCAAGGTGGTCCGATAACTTGGGAAGTCTGGTCGAACTCAATCTTGAAGGAAATCTCTTGCAAGGCATTGAAGGAGGGTTGTTTTGTTTCTTAAGGAACAAACCATTCCTCGAGTTACTATTTTTGGGGCATAACGAACTTCATGAGGAGGTATTTTCAGTCGACCGAAATTCTTCAGGGCTTATCGGGATAAACTTGGTGCTACTAGAGATAAATAATAACTCACTTCAGGGAGCTTTGCCAGAATGGGTGGGGCACTTGAAAAACCTGACGACACTTGACCTATCAGATAATCAATTTGTTGGAAATATGAGGTATTTTGATGGTGAGTGAATGAGAAATTGTTTCTCAAAGAACACCATTGAGTTGGAAGTGGGAAGTGACAAAGCACTAGTCCCACATAGGAAAGGAAGAAGGCCTTGAAGTGCTTTATATATGGATACACTCTCTTTGAGTGGTAACTATCATAGCACAAGCACCATGCCTCGCGCGCACGCGCAGGGGGGGTGCAAATCCCGGACCCCGACGGAAGCCCGACAAGTTGAACTTGGGCGCGAGCGCACGACCTGCGTACGCGAATGCCGGACCGGAAAGTGGGCCTTGCGACAAGCCCATTTTTGCCTTCTGTAAATGGTATTAACTAAGTAACGGCTGTTATAATTCTGTGGTTACGGAATTAATTTGGCCGTTATTTTTTATTTCCGCAATGCCTCGCTTAGCCTATAAATAGGTGGCTTCCCGTCCTATTTCAAAGATAGAGAGTACATGACGAAAAGAACTACGAAAATCTCCCTCTTTGGAATTGTCTGCATTTTCATTGTTTTCGATAGTGTTCTCGCATTGTTCAAGTTCGCCGGAAGCGTTGGAGTGCTGTGCTAGCATCTATCGCTACTAAACCGTTGTATCCTGGGAGACAGACGTCCACGAAACCTCAAAGCACGTACTGGAGGGGACGAATCTGTTTTAAGGAAACTGTGTTGAACACAGGCCTCGGTATTCCTTCTAAATTCAATTTATTTATATTGTTAAATTTCCGTTCGGATTTTGTTGCTTAGAAGGACCCTCAAAAGGAAGCTCAGAAGGAAGCTCAGAAGGAAGGGTCAGAAGGAAGGTCAGAAGAAGGCTCAGAAGGAAGGCTCAGAAGGAAACTCAGAAGGAGGGTCAGAAGGAACTCCATCTGACGAGTCCAGAAGGAACTCCATCTGACGGGTTCAGAAGGACTGCTTCTGACGGGTCCAGAAGGACTGCATCTGACGGGTGCATCTGAACTGCATCTGACGGGTGCATCTGAGTTGCATCTGACGGGTTCAGAAGGAACTGCATCTGACGGGTTCAGAAGGAACTGCATCTGACGGGATCAGATGCAGTTGCATCTGATGAATTTTTTGCATCTGATAAATTTTCAATACTGCTTCTGAAGGCTCAAATTAGTATTTTCATATTTGAGGCAGCTTGCTTATATTTATTATTGTCATTCGAATTGTAAGTATCCTCCATACTCTTTAAATAGTTTTGTTATTTATTTAACACTGTTTTCCAACAATCTTAAAACAGATTCGATTCGATTCGACACTTACAATTCAAATGGCTACTGGAAAAGAAGCTGTTGATGTGCATGATGATGACATCACCAAAAGCTCTGCCTCTGCTGTCCATCAGCCTGGGTCATCTTCTGCTTCTGCTGCGCCTTCTTCCCACCATAGTGAGAAACCTGAAAAGTTCAACGGATCGAACTTTAAAAGGTGGCAGCAGAAAATGTTGTTTTATTTAACAACACTGAATCTTGCGAGATTCTTGACTGAGGAACCTCCTAAGGTATCCGATGGAGAAACTGATATGCAAGCCTTCAATGCTGTTGAGGCTTGGAAGCATTCTGACTTCCTGTGTAGGAATTATGTCATGAATGGCTTACATGACTCATTGTACAATGTTTATTGTGCAATAAAGACGGCAAAGGAGTTGTGGGAGTCCTTAGACCGGAAATATAAAACAGAGGATGCCGGAGCAAAGAAATTTGTTGTCGGTCGATTCCTTGATTATAAGATGGTGGATTCTAAGGCTGTAATTAGTCAAGTGCAAGAAATTCAAGTGATCTTGCATGAGATTCAGGCTGAAGGAATGAACTTGAGTGAAACCTTCCAAGTGGCTGCGATTATTGAGAAGCTACCTCCTGGATGGAAGGATTTCAAGAACTACCTCAAGCACAAGCGAAAGGAAATGAACCTAGAGGAGCTGATTGTTAGACTTCGAATTGAAGAAGACAACAGAAGCTCTGAACGCAAAGGATTCAATCCTGCTACAGCTAAGGCAAATGTTGTGGAGCATAAGCATGGCCACAAGAACAAGAAGGTCGCCAAGCCGAAGTTGGGACCAAAAGGAGGAGTTTCCAAGAACAAGTTTCTAGGAAAATGCTTCAACTATGGCAAGACGGGTCACAGATCTGTGAATTGCAGTCTTCCAAAGAGGAAGAGTTATGAGACAAATATGGTGAGTGGCATGGCAAAAGACGTGTCAGATATAAATCTCTCTGCAATGATTTCTGAAGTGAACTTGGTTGGGTCAAATCCAAAGGAATGGTGGATTGACACTGGTGCTACAAGGCACGTGTGTTCCAATAAGGAATTGTTCACAACTTTCGAACCAATTGATGGGGAGAAAGTATTCATGGGAAACTCTGCCTTTTCTGCGGTTGAAGGCCAAGGGAAGGTGCTTCTGAAGATGACTTTTGGGAAAGAGCTGACTCTGAACAATGTCTTGTATGTGCCGGAAATTCGAAAGAATATGGTGTCCGGATCACTATTGAACAAGCATGGATTTCGCATGGTGTTCGAGTCAGACAAAGTTATTTTGTCAAAATCTGGAATGTATGTGGGGAAGGGATATGTAACTGATGGGCTTTTTAAGCTCAATGTTATGACGATTATCAATAAAGATAATAAGTCTTCCGTTTATTTGCTTGAGTCCTCCAATTTATGGCATGGTAGACTCGGACATGTTAATTATGATACATTGCGTAGATTAATTAACTTGGAACATATACCCTCATCCCAAATTGATTCAAAACACAAATGTGAAATTTGTGTTGAGACAAAATTAACGAAATCATCGTTTCAATCGATTGACAGAAGTACCGTACCTCTTGAATTGATTCACAGTGATGTTTGTGATTTGAAATTCGTACAAACAAGAGGTGGTAATAAATATTTTATTACCTTTATCGATGATAGCACTAAATACTGCTATGTGTATTTGCTTAAAAGCAAAGATGAAGCTTTAGAGAAATTTATTCTCTATAAGAATGAAGTTGAAAATCAACTTGATAAGAAAATCAAGAGATTGAGAAGTGATAGAGGCGGTGAGTATGAAGTACCAATTGGTGAATTCTGTGCACAACACGGAATTATACATGAGGTAACTGCGCCCTATTCACCTCAATCAAATGGTGTTGCTGAACGTAAAAATCGCACATTGAAAGAAATGATGAATGCGATGTTACTAAGTTCAGGCTTACCTCAAAATATGTGGGGTGAAGCTATTTTGTCGAGCAATTACCTTTTAAATAAGGTACCTCGAAAGAAAGAGGATAAAACCCCTTATGAGCTATGGAAAGGTAGGAGACCATCCTACAATTGCTTACGAGTGTGGGGGTGCCTTGCTAAGGTAATTGTTCCAACACCAAAAAAAACTAAGATAGGTCCTAAAACGGTGGACTGTATCTTTATAGGCTATGCACATAACAGTAGTGCATATCGATTTCTTGTGCATGAATCTAAGATTCTAGATGTACACAAGAATACGATCATGGAGTCTAGGAATGCTTCATTTTTTGAAGATGTTTTTCCTTATAAATCCAATGATGGTTCAAGTTCGTCCAAACGAACAAATGAAACTATGAACGATGAAAGTCATGATTCAAATCATGAACTAAGACGTAGCCAAAGAGCAAGAATGGAAAAATCATTTGGAAATGATTTTCTAACTTATTTGTTAGAAAAAGAACCACTAACTTATACAGAAGCTGTGAGTTCTTCTGAAGGACCTCTATGGAAAGAGGCAATAAAAAGTGAAGTTGATTCTATCTTGCAGAATCATACTTGGGAGCTAGTGGATCTTCCTCCTGGTTGTAAACCTTTAGGGTCCAAATGGATCTTTAAAAGGAAGATGAAAGCAGACGGCTCCATTGATAAGTATAAAGCCAGACTTGTAATCAAAGGATACAGGCAACGAGAAGGCTTAGATTACTTTGATACTTATTCTCCTGTGACGAGAATAAACTCCATTAGGATGATACTTGCGATTGCAGCATTGCGAAATCTAGAAGTACATCAAATGGATGTAAAAACAGCTTTCCTAAATGGTGATTTGGATGAAGAAATCTATATGGAACAACCTGAAGGTTTTGTAGTTCCAGGACAAGAAAGGAAAGTCTGTAAATTGGTAAAATCATTGTATGGTCTAAAACAAGCGCCAAAGCAGTGGCATGAAAAGTTTGATAATGCAATGATTACCAATGGTTTCAAAATCAATGAATGTGATAAATGTGTCTACATTAAAGAGACAGAGAATGGATATGTCATTCTATGTTTGTATGTAGATGACATACTCATTGTTGGTAGTGATGACAGAATGATCAAATCTACCAAGAATATGTTGAATTCAAGATTTGACATGAAAGATATGGGATTTGCAGATGTGATTTTAGGGATTAAAATCACGAGAACATCGGAAGGTTTAGTTTTAAACCAGTCACACTATGTGGACAAGATTCTTGAAAAATTCAGCAAGAATGATTCTGGTATTGCTAGAACACCATTAGACAATAGTCTTCAATTATCCAAGAATAGAGGAGATGGTGTTTCTCAAGTAGAATACTCCAGAATTATTGGAAGTCTAATGTACTTAATGAGTTGTACTAGACCAGATATTGCCTATACGGTTAGTAGATTGAGTAGATATACGAGCAATCCGAGTGCTGACCATTGGAAAGCAATAGTGAGAGTACTCAGGTACTTACGGTATACTCGGAATCATGGCCTGCACTATACTAGGTATCCATCTGTATTAGAAGGATACAGTGATGCAAACTGGATATCTGATATAAAAGACTCAAAATCTACTAGTGGATATGTATTCACACTGGCAGGTGCGGCTGTATCTTGGAAATCCTGTAAACAAACTGTTTTAGCCAGATCCACAATGGAATCCGAGTTTATAGCTTTGGATAAATGTGGTGAAGAGGCTGAATGGCTACGCCATTTCCTAGAGGATATTCCAAAATGCAAAAACCTGTACCACCAATCTGTATACATTGCGATAGTCAATCTGCGATTGGAAGAGCACAGAGTAACATGTATAATGGTAAGTCTAGACATATACGTCGTAGACACAATACCATTAGACAACTACTCTCAACTGGAATTATCTCTATTGACTACGTAAAGTCAAAGGATAATATTGCGGATCCGCTAACCAAAGGGTTAAACAGAGAGTTCGTTGAAAAGGCAACAATAGGAATGGGACTGCAGCCCATTACAGAAAAGTTTGTATAACGGAAAACCCAACCTAGCTGACTGGAGATCCCAAGATCTAGGTTCAAAAGGGACAACCTAAGTATACGAACTTAAGATATCACTATGGGGGGTCTATCCCTCAAACCATTCCTATAAAAGAAACAGTGATTTGATATCCCCCAAGTATATGGAGGAAAACCAATTATTGTGGGGGTTTATCAGGGAAAGGATAGCAATTATTGCTTTAATGATTCTTAAGTGGAGTAAATCAATTACTCAAGATTAAGTAATCACCTATGTGAGAGAGAAGTGGGGCCGCTTCAAAGGAGAATTATTGAGGGCTGAATTCTTTAGAAACTCTCGCAGAACCAGGACGATGTTCATGGCCAAAACGAACATAGTCATGAGAACTGAACAAACGTTGATGATTCCTGTGTGAAGTGTATGGGTCATTTACTAAGAAAGCAGGACAGTTCAAGGACATCATGTCTACTGGACAGCTGGTAAATTAAATATGCTTTCACAAGGGAAGGTTCAAAGGGTGATACCTACCTATCCTATGCAGGTTTCATTTGTTGAACACTATCACAAAGTCAAAACCAAAACAATTTTCATTCATGTGGGGGATTGTTGGAAATATGAGGTATTTTGATGGTGAGTGAATGAGAAATTGTTTCTCAAAGAACACCATTGAGTTGGAAGTGGGAAGTGACAAAGCACTAGTCCCACATAGGAAAGGAAGAAGGCCTTGAAGTGCTTTATATATGGATACACTCTCTTTGAGTGGTAACTATCATAGCACAAGCACTATGCCTCGCGCGCACGCGCAGGGGGGGTGCAAATCCCGGACCCCGACGGAAGCCCGACAAGTTGAACTTGGGCGCGAGCGCACGACCTGCGTACGCGAATGCCGGACCGGAAAGTGGGCCTTGCGACAAGCCCATTTTTGCCTTCTGTTTTTAATTTTTCCAACTCAAGCCGTTAATTGTGCTTACGTTAATTACCGGAGTGTAAATGGTATTAACTAAGTAACGGCTGTTATAATTCTGTGGTTACAGAATTAATTACATAACGGCAGAATTAATTTGGCCGTTATTTTTTATTTCCGCAATGCCTCGCTTAGCCTATAAATAGGTGGCTTCTCGTCCTATTTCAAAGATAGAGAGTACATGACGAAAAGAACTACGAAAATCTCCCTCTTTGGAATTGTCTGCATTTTCACTGTTTTCGATAGTGTTCTCGTGTTGTTCAAGTTCGCCGGAAGCGTTGGAGTGCTGTGCTAGCATCTATCGCTACTAAACCGTTGTATCCTGGGAGACAGACGTCCACGAAACCTCAAAGCACGTACTGGAGGGGACGAATCTGTTTTAAGGAAACTGTGTTGAACACAGGCCTCGGTATTCCTTCTAAATTCAATTTATTTATATTGTTAAATTTCCGTTCGGATTTTGTTGCTTAGAAGGACCCTCAAAAGGAAGCTCAGAAGGAAGCTCAGAAGAAAGGGTCAGAAGGAAGCTCAGAAGGAAGGGTCAGAAGGAAGGTCAGAAGAAGGCTCAGAAGGAAGGCTCAGAAGGAGACTCAGAAAGAGGGTCAGAAGGAACTCCATCTGACGAGTCCAGAAGGAACTCCATCTGACGGGTCCAGAAGGACTGCTTCTGACGGGTCCAGAAGGACTGCTTCTGACGGGTCCAGAAGGACTGCTTCTGACGGGTCCAGAAGGACTGCATCTGACGGGTGCATCTGAACTGCATCTGACGGGTGCATCTGAGTTGCATCTGACGGGTTCAGAAGGAACTGCATCTGACGGGTTCAGAAGGAACTGCATCTGACGGGATCAGATGCAGTTGCATCTGATGAATTTTCAATACTGCTTCTGAAGGCTCAAATTAGTATTTTCATATTTGAGGCAGCTTGCTTATATTTATTATTGTCATTCGAATTGTAAGTATCCTCCATACTCTTTAAACAGTTTTGTTATTTATTTAACACTGTTTTCCAACACAATTAACAGGGAATATTCCAGAGGCGTTAGGAAGATTGCCAGTCTTATCGTTTTTAGATCTCAGCAACAATCTTCTGGATGACACCATTCCTCACAGTCTCGGCCAACTTCAAGATCTTGAGACTTTAGATCTTTCCGCAAATTCCTTGAGAGGAACAATTTCCGAAATCCACTTCTCCAAGCTCTCGAAGCTGTCGTCCTTGGATATCAGCAACAATTATTTAGCTTTCAAGGTGGATTCCGACTGGATACCGCCCTTCAAACTCTGGCACATTCGGATGATGTCTTGTGAGTTGGGCACGGAATTTCCCTAGTGGATAAGAACGCAAGTTAATGCAGAAGAGATAATTTTGTCCAACGCCTCCATCAGAGGAGCTCTCCCAAATTGGCTGAGCCTCATGTCATTCACTCACCTGAATCTCTCTTACAACCGAATAAATGGATCTCTGCCGAAATTTCCTTCCAGTTTGTGTTTGTTGGATCTCTCTCACAACTCAATCTCAGGACCTATTCCGCAAGATATTGGCCTAGCAATGCCTCGTATGGGTATCTTGTATCTGAATGATAATCTCTTAAGTGGTCCAGTACCAACCACATTATGCGAGATGGAATTGTTGTTTGTGTTGCACCTTGGAAGGAATGAATTGGTTGGCAAAATTCCTTCATGTTGGACGGACACCTTTTTGAGGATCCTGGATTTATCGTCCAACAAGTTGTTCGGAGTCATACCGAGTTCTTTGGGAAATTTAACTGGGCTTATCTCAATACACTTGAACAACAACAGTCTCCATGGTGAAATTCCTGTGGCTATGAGCTATTGCACGGACTTGCGGATTTTGGATCTTGGCGAGAACAAAATCTTTGGAAGTGTTCCAGATTGGCTTGGCCCAAGGTTTCAGTTTCTAGAGATTCTTAGACTGCGAGAAAACATGTTCAATGGTAGTATTCCTTCCCAGCTATGCTCACTCTCGGCACTGCGCATATTGGACTTAGCGGTAAATAATCTGACAGGAACGATTCCAAATTGTCTTGGCTATATGAAAGGCATGAAACTGAGCAACTCACTCTCCCCAGCTTATGATGAGGCGGCAGCTCCCCTGCCCTTGAACATTACTCCAACAGAGTGGAGTCAACAGCATGTGAAGCAGGTTGTGAAGGGGATAGACCTTGACTACACAACACTGGATCTACAGCTTATGGTCAATTTGGATCTCTCAAGCAACAAATTGATTGGGCCGATCCCTGGAGAGCTTACCTTGCTCTCTGGATTGCGAGGCTTGAACTTATCCTGCAACTTTCTTTCTGGTGGCATTCCAACCATGATTGGAGGCATGCAATCACTCGAGTCACTTGATCTTTCGAACAATCACCTTACAGGGACAATACCACAGAGCTTTTCTGCGTTTATATCACTGAGCAAACTAAACTTGTCGCACAACAACTTCACCGGGCCAATTCCCAAAGGAGATCAAATCCAGACCCTTGACGATCCTTCCATTTATGCCGACAATCCTCTACTTTGTGGCGATCCTCTACGAAATAAATGCCCCGGTGCAGAGGCCCCTCAAGCGCCAGAAGCAGGTACCCATGAAGAAAGTAAGCTTGAGAAGGCGATGTTCTACGTGGTCATACTGCTCGGGTTTGCGACTGGTTTTTGGGGAGTTATTGGGGTTCTGGTGTACAAGAAGAATTGGAGCCGCGTCTACTTCGACTATGTAGATCGGAAAACAGACATGGTCTACGTGATTGTTGCAGTGAAGGCAGCCAAGTTGAGGAGGATATTGAGAAGAGCGTAACCAGACCGTTCTCCACATCCATCCGTCCAATCCTTCATTGGTCTCGTGAAGTTTTTGCTTTCTTGTTCAAGCAGATTCATCTCTGTAAGTAGGCTTGTTTCTCCTTAATAAGCTGTAGCTGATATTTAGTTTTCTTCAGTTTCAAGCTCGTCCAAGCAAGCAAATCTCGTCATTTTGTAATTTTAGTGTTAGCTCGAGTCTTTAGCACTACTCCTTGTTGTCATATTCAAGATCTTGTGCTTATCAACAGTGTAAAAATGTTAGCAATTCCATGTAATCAGGTGTATGCTTTTGCTGCTAATGGCACGTTAAGGGTAAATACAACATCAGGACATGAAATTGTCAATAGCATAGTGCCCTCCAGTGTTCAATTTATTGCTAAGTGGGATTGTCATTATCTCTGGCCACACGTTCTCTTCAAAGAGCACGGAAGCAACTCGTCCTCTCCGATTTTTATCCCAAGTATACTCCTTTTAATATTTAACTCCGTAGAGCCTTTGGTGCTTCCATAATTAAGTCGCCAAGCCTATCTCCCTAACATTGCCTTAATAATGGCAACTGGGCCCTTGAAGCCTAAACTGCCAAAACCTTTCCTGCATTTCAATAACTCACATTTCCTCCAATGAATCCCTGCTTTATCTGCCTTTTGCTTCCACCAAAGGAAAACAATCTTCTATTCGATCGCTCTACAAATCGGAGTGGCTAGTTTAAAAAATGGACATCGCATCAGTGCTTGTACGTCTGTTTCTATAACATAAGCTATGATTTTCCCGGCATAAAAGATTCCATAAAATTAATGGTGGAACCGCCAGCCAATTATGAGAAAAGGGCCTTTTTACGATGAGATTTGGCGATCCAATCCGTTACTTGATTTGATTCCCGTGAGCGGTGAGCCGAATGTCAACTTAATCGAACTGGACCTGTCGTGCTTCTCTTTACGTTTTTGAGAGGCGGACTGTGAAATCTATTGTGCACGGTTGCCGAAGCTTGCTGGCCCAACTAACTGGGGTTTATCTAGCCAATTATTCCAATAACACTGACCGCGCTGCTATGCTGACTGGGGGGAAAAGTGTCCAAAAAGTCCTATAACTATTGTCATAGTGTCAATTTAGTCATAAACCTTTTTTTGGTGCCAATTCAGTCCTAAACCTTTTGCATTAGTGCCAATTCAGTCCTAAACTTTTTCTATTTATGCAAATTGAGTCAATTCGATCAATTTTGATCGAAAATCATTGGCACAAATATCAATTGTCCTACGTGGCACGATTTGCACTAACGTGGATATTTTTTAATATTTTTTAATATTTTAAATAATTTTTAAAAATAATTTTTAAAAAAACAAAAGAAAATGCTTAAAAATTATTTAAAATTATAGAATAATATTAAAAAAATATCCAAATCAGCGTTTGTCATGTCATGTAGGATAATCGATGTCCACATCAGTCAGTTTCGATCAAAATTAATTGGATTAACTCAATTAGTATAAATTATCAAAGATTTAGGACTGAATTGGCACTAAAAAAAGGTTTAGGACTAAATTGGCACCAATGCAAAAGGTTTAGGACTGGATTGACACCAAAAAAAGGTTTAAGACTAAATTGGCACTAATGCAATAGGTTTAGGATTTTTTTGACACTTCTCCCGCTGACTGGGTGGCAAAGGCCCAGTGCACATGGATTCTTTCGGCCCGTTTACCTGCTTTGTTATGATTGTGAACACCCTAGTGTTTCATGTTCAAATCTTTAATGAAAGGTCTGCGTAATTCAACAGAAAGGGGAAAAAAAGGGTTATGTTTTTTTTTCGACAGAATGACAGTAGAAGTGCCAATATTTGTGTACGGCGCTCACTTTAGTGTCAATTTTTTTTTTCGGATCACTTAAGTGCCAATTTTTTTAAAAAAATGATCATTTCAGTGCCAAGTCCGACGTGGCTTGCCGGAAGGCATATGTGGCGCCTACGTGGCTCACCGGAGACTTGCCGTCAGAAACAAATAAATTAAAAATCAGTGAAAATACTTAATATTAAAAAACTTAATATTAAGTGAACTAAAAAACTAAAAAAAGCCAAAAAAAAAAATCAGGGTTTGCAGCGGCGAGGGGCGTGACCCTCGCCGCCGCCCCAGCCATCGCCGGCAATGGCGATGGGCGGTTGTGGATGAGGGGGGCATGGGTTGGTTGAACTTGTGGTCTAGGCGGCGGGGTTGAAGACGGAGGGGTAACGCCTGTCGAAGAGCTCCATCATCCTATGGCCTCCAAGAACCTCTTTTGCATCTCCTCCTGCTTCTGCATCACCTGCTTCATCAGTCCCTCGAAGAGCTCCATCATCCTATGGCGGCTTCCACCGCCGCTGCCACTCGTCTCTCCAAGCCGCCTCTTCCGCTTGCGGGGGATGGCCGATGGGGTTGCTGGGGCCAGACCAGCCTCGCCCTGCGCCGGCTCGACGAGGCTCGGCTCGCAAACCCACGGCGAGGTCGACCTCGCCCAGATCTAGGCGAGGTCGAGCCTCGCCGTGGCGGGGCCAGATCGGCCTCGCCCAGCGACGGCCAATCCACGAACCAAGGCCGAGGACTAGCATGAAGTTTGGGTGATGGCTCGGATCTTTTGTTGGAAGTAGGCGATTTTGCTGTGGATTCAGTCCCAGATGAAGAAAAGGAGAGCAAGTCTGTGGTTGAGGGAGGTTTGAGAGTGGCAGGTTTCTTTCTACTTCTTCGGTCGCCAAATGAAGAGGAAATAGAAAAAGGGTTGGAGAGAGTTCAAGAGCGATTGAGCATGAAAAGGAAGAACGCAGCCACATCCCAGTAAGAAGAAGTCTGCCCTCACCTGCTAGTCGTCCTTCCGCCGAGCCGTCGCTCGCTGGGCGAGGCCGATCGGGCCTCGCCGACCTTGGGGACCTCGCGACGGGGGTCGCCCGACCCCGGCGACCCCCTGGGCCAACCCCCACCCCTCGCCGGCCATTGTCGGCGATGGTGGGGGCGGCAGCGGCGAGGATTCACACTCCCCCGCCGCTGCAACCTCCATTTCTTTTTTTTGTGATTTTTTAACTCTTTTTTTAATGTTTAGGATATTTTCTATTTTAATTTTAATTTTTTTGAAAAAAATAACTATTTTAATAATTTAAATGACCGCGTGGCATCCACATGGCTTAATTTTTTTAAAAAATTGACACGTAATATTAAAAAAATAATAAAAAAATGCCACGTGTATTGTTATCCCGGAATTGACACTAAATTAATCATTTTTGGCCGGAATTGGCACTAAAGTGATCGCCGCACACAAATATTGGAACTTAAGTGAGCCGGCGAAAAAAATTGGCACTAAAGTTAGCGCCGTACACAAATATTGGCACTTCTACTATCCTTTTGCCGTTTTTTTTTCTCAAGGCGGACAGAACCGGGCGTGAGAGGGGCAGGCTATGGGTGAAACAGGGGAGAGGCTTCCGGTCTGGCTCGGGCTGCCAACAGCTTATGACGACCTCCACTGGCCACGAGAGACGACCAACAATTGGGGGAGGTGGCTGAGGGTGGTCGACGAGCGGCGGATGGGGGCTGAAGGCGGCGGAGCAGCTCTGGAACTGCGAACAAGGCAGGGGACCTAAAAACAGTCCTCGTCGGCCTCCGCGGTTGTTCGGGGGGCCCAACGACGGTCTCGTCGGGGTCTGGGGGTCGGAGGGTGGCCGATATGGTGGAGGATGGTGGTCGGGAGTGGCTGGAGAGGCAGAGAATGGCAAACAGCCACTGATCCCGAAATAGAGCAGGGGGCGTTTTGGGACTATTTTGCGGCCTTTCGGCGGTGAGCGGCAATCCGAGCGGAGGCGGGGTGATGATGGAAGGGCGGAGCAACGCTCGGGGGTGGTGGTCGCACAAAGAAACCAAGAGGAAGAGGAGAAATGGCATTCGAGAGGGGTGGTGGTCGCGCAGTGTACAGGGACCAGGGAGGAGAGAGAAGAGAGGGGAGAGAGGCAAAGCACCCGACCCAATCAAGAGGGGACATGTGTCCCCTCTTTCTCTCATGAGTCTATATCTCTCCTCTCTCCTCTCCTCTCCTCTCACATGTCACTTTAAAGGGACAGGTGTCGCCTCTTGATTGGCCAGAGTGTAATGCACGCGGAAGACCCAAAATTTTTCCGAGGGTGGGTGATTGAGTTGACTTGGCTGACTTGGAGGTGATTGGTTGTTGGGGAAAGATAAGTAGGTCCCACCCATCAAGTCAAGTTTGAATTTCTTGGTTTTAGTGCATTATTGGCGGGGCAAATGGGTAATTTCATAATTCGAGACAGAACGAAATTTGGAGCATTGGGCGCATAGCAAATTGGTCTTTTCCCAGGACGGGCTTAGTCAGGCTTGGGCGCGAAGATTTAAATTCATAAATCGCGTCGACTAAGATTTTCGAAACATAATTTAATTTGATCAATGCTTCTGAAATTGTCACTTAAGTTCTTGCAATCTAAAATATTATTTGGAGTGAAATTCAATCTTAATCCTTTTTTATTAAATTTAGTCGCTTTACTAAGGTTGGATTTTCAGGTTGTCACAGTTTATGACTGAATTGGCACAAATGCAAAATATTTATGATTAAATTGGCATAAAAAATGTTTAGAATTGAATTGGTACAAATGTAAAGGGTTTAAAAACGAATTGGCAAAATTAAAAGGTTTAGGGCCGAATTGGCAAAAGTATAATAGGTTTATGACTTTTTTGACAATTTTTCCTCATTTGGGTGCTTACGCACTTATGTATGATCGTATAAATTTGTATCCTTAGGGTTGAAAATAAGAAAAAAGTGCATGAAATACCATTTTATCAAAGGAGAAACGGTTTACATAGTAGGCTATAGGTAAAACTTACCCACGAATTTCTAGTTCAAGGACGTAACCGTGAACTCTTTTATCTTGTTTGGGCTCTAATTGATTCATAGTCAAGTGCAAGCTCCCACCTCGCAAGAGGGATTCGCATAATAATGCCTCCAAAAAGCCACGTAAATGTCATTCTTCTAGGAAGTGTCGCCACGGGGAGTATTACAATGATCATATGCAAAATCTCAGTGGGTGTTCGGTCTTTAAATTCTCCTACCGTCTTATCATCTTCCAATGAGCAATTGATATCAGCAGGGATACAAATTTTTTTTTTTTCAATCCAAAAGAGATATTCATGGGAATCCATCGATATTGTGCCATTTTATCTCTTGCTCACTTTCATCAGTCTTTCTAAAAGATATTCCACACACGTACTTCGTGAAAAGAAAGGTGAGTTTAGTCTCAAAAGCCATGATAAGTATTTTTTTTTTTGGCAGACATGATAAGCATTTGAATAGTGACTGAATTATGCGTACTTCCTGTTGGCGTGAAGCCAAAATATATCAACAAGATATTATTAAGATTTCTTTTTTATCTTTTGTTCTTTCCTTTTCTTCTAGGTTAAAAGATACACTTTATATATATTAGGGATATATAGGTTATAGCCATCAGAAGAGAGAGAAGATAGAAGAGCAGACAGAAAGAGCAAGAGCAGACAGAATACGCAAAGTAGCGAATAGAGAGAAAAAAGAGAGAGAGAGGCCGTGACGGCATTCTTGAGTGTTCTCGTTTTCTTTTTCCTTCGATCTTGTGAGAAGATCGTCAGTTGTATTCTTACTTTTCTCGAAAACTAGTGGATTCGCAGAGTGCCTCTGCGCGGAGACGTAGCCCAGGTTTAGGTGAACTTCGATAACAAATTCTCTAGTGTGTTCTTCTAATTTTGTTCTTTTATCGTTATATTCTGCTAGTGTGAATTGTTTGCTTGGATTATATTTCTGGAATTGGGGCACGATTCCTATCAACTGGTATCAGAGCCCAGGTTGGCTAATCGAGAACATCGAGGGTTTTTTCTGTGACGTTCGATTGAAAGAAAACGGAATGGCAGAAGATAAAATTAGAATCGATAAGTTCGATAGGCAGGATTTCGGATGGTGGAAACTCCAAATAGAGGACTATCTTTATCAGAAAGATCTCTATGCTCCACTTGAGGGTTGGAAACCTGAAATCGCGGAAGTTGATCCGACGGCAGAATCAGGATGGAAAATTCTTGATCGAAAGGCGTTAGGTGCGATTCGTCTAGGTTTGACGAAAAAGACAGGATACCACATCGCGAAAGCTAAGACTGCAAAAGAAGCTATGGATATTCTAACGAATATTTATGAGAAGCCATCTACATCGAATCAAATATTTTTGTTAAAGAAATTGGTTAATATGAAATTATCTGACAAAGGTTCTGTTGCAGAGCATATTAACAGTTTCACGCAGGTTACAGGTCAATTAGAATCCGCAGGCATAAATCTAAATATGAAGTTACAAGCTTTATTATTTCTATGTTCTCTTCCGGAAAGCTACAACACCGTGGTGCAAGGAATTTCGAGCACCATGAAGGATGATTTGACTCTGGATGATGCTGTGAGCAGTTTCATGGATGAAGAGATGCGACGAAAAGTCTCAGGTGGAGATAAATTTTCGACATCTACATCTTCAACGACGCTAGCAGTGGAGAATCGTGGAAGAAGCAAAAGCAGAGGAAAATTCAGCGGGCATGGTAGGTCACAATCCAGGGGAAAGAGAGAGGTTACAAAAGATGAGTGCTGGTTTTGTCACCAGACAGGACATCGTAGATTTCAATGTGAAGCCTACAAAAAGAAGCTGCGAGATGAGAATCAAGGAGCTAATGTGGTAAGCGATGAGCCTTTGTTAGAGAACTTGTGTTTATCTACAGGGCTTGACTTGGCTACAGATAAGTGGTTTCTTGACTCTGGTGCTTCTTTTCATTGTACCTCGCAAAGAAATATATTTATTGATTATGCCAGTGGAGATTTTGGGCAAGTGGTTGTGGGAAACGGCCACATGTGTCCAATTGTAGGACAATGAACTGTGATTTTGAACATCTCAGGTGGTGGACGACTAATTTTGCGTGAAACCAGACATATTCCTGAGTTGAATAAAAATTTGATTTCAACTAGCAAACTTGACCAAGAAGGCATGGTAACAACTTTTGGAGGCGGAGAGTCGAAGATAACCTAAGGAGCAAGAGTAGTAGCAAAGGGAAAGCGTACATGTACACTTTACCTTCTCCAATGAGACAATATCAGTGATATGGTTGCAACTACAGTGGCTACAGGTAATTTATCTACTCTTTGGCATTATCGTTTGGGACATCTTGGTGAAAAAGGTGTCAAGCAGTTACATTCAAGAAAGTTTCTTCCAGGTTTGTAGAAAGTTGAGTTAGATTTCTGTGAAAGTTGCATTTATGAAAAACAAAAAGCAGTTAGTTTTCAATAAATGGGCGACAAAATAAAAGGTAAAAGTTAGAGTTGGTTCATACTGATGTATGGGGACTGGCTCAAGAACTTTCTTAAGAGATATTTTGTCACTTTTATTGATGATGCAACAAGAAAGACTTGGGTATATGCTCTTAGAGAAAAATCAGAAGTATTCGGTATTTTCAAAATGTGGAAAACTATGGTAGAAAAAGAAACAAGTTATCAGATTAAAGCTCTAAAATCTGATAGTGGTGGTGAATACACGAGCAATGAATTTGCAGAATATTTGAGCCAAGAAGGCATACATGTGTTAAAGACTGTTCCTAAAACTCCTCAAGAGAATGGTGTGGCTGAGAGAATGAACAGGACCATTTTGGAACGTGCAAGATGCATGAGACTACATGCGGGTCTCCCGTTATACTTATGGGCTGCTACAGTTGATGCAACTGTATATTTGATTAACAGGAGTCCATCTAATGCGCTGAATGGAGGAGTACCGCAAGAGTAGTGGTCAGGTAAAAAGATCAATTATTCATATCTAAAAGTTTTTGGTTGTATTGCATATGCTTTGATTGACAGAGAGGACAGGAAAAAGCTTGATGCTAAGTCTCAAAAGTGCATCTTTATTGGATATGGCGGTGATGAATATGGATATAGGCTTTGGGATTATGAGAATAACAAAGTCATTCGCAGCCGGAATGTGGTGTTCCAGGAAGAAAAGATGTACAAAGATCGTCAGACAGAGCATGAGATGGCAGTAGAACCAGAATATATTGAGCTAGACACAATTTCTATGAAGATGGTTCCAATAGATCAGAGTGCATCTGAAGGGGAGGTTGTTCAAGATGAACACATTATTAATGAGCAGGCAGTACAAGAGGAATGCGATGATCCAGAACAGACTAACGACCTTGAAGTACCTGTTTTAAGGAGATCTACCCGTGTGAGAAAGCCAAAGGTAATTTTTGATCCTTCAGCTAATACTGTTCTGAGCCATGTCTTATATACAGATTCGGGAGAGCCGGAGACTTATGATGAGGCAAAGAAAGACACATCTCACATGCAGTGGGAGCGTGCTATGAAAGACGAGATGAACTCATTAATTCAGAACAAAACTTGGGAGTTGACCAAGTTGCCCACAGGTAAAAAAGCTTTATTAAACAAGTGGGTGTATAGGATCAAAAATGAAGCTGATGGTAGTATTAGATACAAGACGAGACTTGTAGTAAAGGGCTTTTCTCAAAAAGAAGGGATCGACTACTCCGAGATATTTTCACCAGTTGTAAAGATGACATCAATCAGAGTGTTGCTGAGTATAGTTGCACTGGAGGATCTTCATCTCGAGCAGTTAGATGTAAAAACAGCTTTTTTGCATGGTGATTTAGATGAAGAGTTATACATGGCGCAACCTAAAGGTTTTGAAGTCAAAGGTAAAGAACACATGGTATGTCGCTTGAAGAAAAGCTTGTATGGCTTAAAGCAAGCTCCGCGACAATGGTATTTAAAGTTTGATGGTTTTATGGAAGAAAAAAGGATTTGCACACTGTGAGGCTGATCATTGTGTTTATTTTAGAAAGTATAGAGATGGTGATATTGTATATCTCTCTTTATATGTTGATGACATGTTAGTGGTTAGTTCTAATATGAAGAGAATCGCAGAAGTAAAGAAGATGTTAGCAGCGCAGTTTGCTATGAAAGACTTGGGAGAGGCCAAGAAGATTTTAGGCATGAAAATCATTAGGGATAGGAAAAATAAGAAATTATGGTTGTCGCAGGAAGACTATGTGAACAAGGTGTTGAAAAGATTCAACATGGACAAGGAAAAATCGGTTGTGACTCCTCTTGCAGGTCACTTCAAACTTTCCAAGGATATGTGTCCCAGTACTCAAGCTTTGAAAGAAGAGATGGCGGCAGTGCCGTATGCGTCAGCAGTTGGAAGTTTGATGTATGCTATGGTGAGCACGAGACCTGACATTGCACAAGCAGTGGGAGTTGTGAGTCGATATTTGCAGAACCCGGGCAAAGAGCATTGGAATGCAGTAAAATAGATATTGAGATATCTAGTAGGTACATCAAATTACTCTCTTTGTTATGGAGGTACATCTCTAGAATTGCAGGGTTATGTGGATGCAGATCACTCGGGTGATCGAGATAGTGGTAAAAGTACCATTGGATATGTCTTTATAGTTGCAATTACAGCAGTGAGTTGGGTATCTCAACTACAGAAAATAGTGGCTTTATCGACGACAGAAGCAGAGTACGTGGCGATCACGGAAGCCTCTAAGGAAATCATGTGGTTACAAGATTATTTGGAGGAGCTACATCGAAAGCAGCCAGTGAGCACACTGTGGAGTGATAGTCAAAGTGCAGTACACTTAGCAAAGAATACAGCTTATCACTCAAGGACTAGACATATCAAGAAGCGTTATCACTTCATCAGGTCAGCATTGAAAGATAACGAGTTATAGTTACAGAAGATTTATGGCTCAAAGAATCCAGCTGACATGTTTACCAAGGTAGTAGACAAAGAGAAGCATACTTTCTGTACTACTACTATTGGTATTACTCCATGTTAATTGATGAGGAGTATCGCAGAGGCACAAGTTCGAGTTGCTAGTTTTTGAAGAGGATGGAAGCAAAGTTGCTTGGTGTATCAGATATATTTGTCTTCAAGTGGGAGATTGTTGGCGTGAAGTTAAAATATATCAAAAAGATATTATTAAGATTTCTTTTTTATCTTTTGTTCTTTCCTTTTCTTCTAGGTTAAAAGATACACCTTATATATTAGGGATATATAGGTTGTAGCCATCAGAAGAGAGAGAAGATAGAAGAGCAGACAGAAAGAGCAAGAGCAGACAGAATACGCAAAGTAGCAAATAGAGAGAAAAAAGAGAGAGAGAGGCCGTGACGGCATTCTTGAGTGTTCTAGTTTTCTTTTTCCTTCGATCTTGTGAGAAGATCGTCAGTTGTATTCTTACTTTTCTCGAAAACTAGTGGATTCGCAGAGTGCCTCTGCGCGGAGACGTAGCCCAGGTTTAGGTGAACTTCTATAACAAATTCTCTGGTGTATTCTTCTAATTCTGTTCTTTATCGTTATATTCTGCTAGTGTGAATTGTTTGCTTGGATTATATTTCTGGAATTGGGACACGATTCCTATCACTTCCGACCAAAAAAAAAAAGAATTATGCGTAATTAAAACCCTGTTAGAATTTGAAATTTTTTATACAATGAAAAATGCGTAGCGTAAAGGATCTCAAGACTTTTTTACTCGGTGCTCGCGGGTCTTGCACTGCAAATCTTCGCCATATTTGAAGCTTTCCACTCCAATCAAGAACCACAGCGCAATAATAGAGCAAAAGTACGCCAAAAGTGGGAGTTGACGCTAGAGCAAGAGACTTGGAAGACCAAACTTTTTATGCCCCCTTTTTTTTTTAACTTAGGGTAGGCAAGAGGCCGTCGGCCACTTGTGGACGGCCGAGGAAGATTGGCAGGCCACGATTGCAATAAGTTTAGAGCTTTTTTGATAATTTTTCAGGGATTGATTCTTGTTAATTATCCCTAAATGATCATATTAACTATTCGATGTACTCGTCATCAGTGAGCTTATGGGAGTAAATAAAACAGGACGTACAACACAATAATAAAGAGTACAACAAGACTGACATTCTTGACGTGGTCGTCACCTGCAAGATAAAGCCAACAACTTCGTTTTCCTAAACAAGTGAGAAAAGCCATTTCTCAAGATCCACACCACAATAATATAGCACAATTGGAAAAAAGAGACTTGGAAGACCAGACTTTTGAGCGTCTTGGCTATACAGTTTTCTCTAGTTGTCACTAATGTTGTCGGTAGAGGACCGCCATGGGCAGACATGTTGCTCATATCAACATTAGATCATGAATCCAACTAAAGACTTTTGTCTTTCTTCCTATTAGGGAAGCATCATCACATAGTGCTAAATTTTCCCTACATTTATTTTTTCACGAATTATACCAAGACCTTATGTTTACGTGTCCTCTCCCACATAATAACAACTTATATTTTCTGATGAAATCCTACTTTAATCAAGCGAAGTTTCTCAATTTCTTCATATCACTCTTCTTAAGTTTAATTTATTTGTGACTTCTTACTGATTTTATTCCTTAACTTTCAATTTTTCCCGTCAGTCCAATCTGCGCACATTCTAACCTTAATCGATATTGCTCGACAATGGTTTTTCATCTAGCTAATAAAAGAATATGATTTTGAATCGCCTTACTACCTCATTGTTTCTTTGGGAGCATACACATGTAGCCGATGTAGGCTTGACTTTATCAAAACTTGTACGTTGGTGATAAATTTATCTCCTGTTGGTTTTCATAAATTTGACTACTGCAATAAAAATCCCCGAGCTGATATATCTATGGCAAACGAAGAGTAAAAACCCTAGACTCATACATTTGTCAGCATTCGCATGCCATCCAACTCAATAACTTAATAGTAAAATTTAACAAAAATTAAAAGAGGGTATTCGTCACAAGTGTAGCAGTTTGGGGGTAAATTTGTCACAAATTTATCACTAGTGTGCCAATTTAAAGTTTTTCGTGATATTAACCTAGATGAATATTATCTTCTCATTCGTCATTGAGGCACCTTTTCCTATTTTAGACACCGTTTTATGAAAAGAGGATTGGTACCGATAAGGGGTTCTAGATAAAACTCGCCTAACCAAGTCCTATATACAAGAATATCTCGTGGTAGTAATCGCGACTATACATGTATTACTTAGGGTATAATCGCCCAATAATAAATTAGTGACTACTTTTGAAGAAAAACAAATGTGATATCAATCAAGTAAAATTAAGGTAGTGGCCTATAGGGCTTGGAAGAGCCCGGCCGTGTCAAGCGCAAATGCTTTCAAGAATGATTTGCTTGATAATTAATTCAAACATCTTGCGGATTTGTTTCAAGAAAGTCACGACAAGGAGTATTAGAATATTTAAATAGTAAATCACACAAGATCTCTCTGTCTTCAAGTGTTAATTTCTTACCGTCTTTGTTATCCTTCGATTAACAATTGATATCAGTGGGAAAATTCAAGAAAGCGTTCTCTCTGCCCACAAGATGTATTCACGAGAATTGCTCGATAGTGGACCACATCTTATTTTTTTCCATCTTCATAACTTTCATCCGCCCTTCATAATAAACATCCGATGCACGCACTTTGTAAAAAGAAATGTGAGTCTCAAACTCCATGACAAACATTTGAATAACAATTAAATTAGGCCTATTTTATGTTGCGAAATCAAAGGAACGAACAATAAAAATTAGATAGAGCAAGAAAATAAATTGGACACCAGATTTGCATGGTTCGGTTGAAAAGAATTACGTCCATGGAAAGAGCAACAACGAATTTCACTATTGATCAATCGATACAATGGAGATTACAAAACAATGCTCGAGTCATTCAAACACCCTCTCAATGTTTCCTAGTCCTAATCACATCAAATAACCTACAATTCCTCATGAAATAATCTCTCAATCTCACGAAAAAATTCACAAATCTTGTGAGCAAGATTTAAGTTGCTTCAAACACTAGGATGCAATTCACTAGCAAATGATCCTCTTTGATACTCTTCACAAGAACATCTGCTTCTTATTTATAGCAATGGTTCGATCCAAAAGAGGAAACCTTCTCTGACTAGGAAACAATCAATAATGAAACCTATTCAAAATAGAAAGCCTACTTGAATTAGAAAACTCTTCTTTTCGTGCCCGAATTCGCGACATATTTTCAATGCTTTAGAATTTCTATTTATGCAAATGAAAATGCCGCTAGATGAATACAGACAGACCCAAGTCGTCGCATAGCATAACGACAGCACCTCAAGACTTTTTGACTTGGTGCTTGAGGACAAAATTGCAACCAGATGAATGGACACATACCCAAGTCGTTGCATAGCATGACGATAAGGACCTCAAGACTTAACCTAGGGATGTCACAAGTCAAACTTTAGAAATTGCACTGATGCAAAGAAAAATGCTCCCGATATAGGCAAATAAGACAGACAAG
Organism: Rhodomyrtus psidioides; assembly: GCA_021437785.1. NCBI lineage: Eukaryota > Viridiplantae > Streptophyta > Magnoliopsida > Myrtales > Myrtaceae > Rhodomyrtus > Rhodomyrtus psidioides. The sequence goes on from JAILYB010000042.1 coordinate 1,296,794, forward strand.
ACCTAAGCTGTTGCGTTGCATAGTGGATCTCAAGACTTTCTGACTTGGTACTTGCGGGTCTTGCACTGCAAAACTTGGTCATACTTGAAGTTCCCCAGAATCACGCGGGCTGGTCTAGCCCCACCAAAGTGCGTACGTCTCGGTGCTACGACTTCGTTAACATGCCATCGTTTGCTTGGTTTACAGCAGGGAGCAAAGCCAAGCAATTGTTCTGTTTCGTAAATATAGACCAAATCGAAGTACACCTCATGAAACGGATTAATTCTAAGATAAAAAAAAAAAACAAAGTTGATAATGTTCATAACACCCTTAAATCTCTACCATCACCAAACGAGTACTCCTTTTGAGGGTTTGATTCTTGTTTTGTTGGGCTAAAGGATTACAGTAACTATCGATGTACTCGTCATCAGTGCGAGTTTCCACGAATAAATGAAACAAGACCCCACAATACAATAATAGAGAACTACCGTGTTCGTGAGGGCTGAAAAGTGGATTTCAACTCATTTAAAAAAAAAGAACTCATCATTTACGATGTCGTTGTCACCTTATTAAATAAGCGAGAAATAACCATTTCTATCTTATCAAGTCCCACAACACAAATAGTAGAGCACAATCGAACAAGAGATTTGAAAAGACCAGACTTTTGCCCGTCTTCACTGCCGAGTTCGTCAATTTCTTCATATCACTCTTGCTAATTTTGTTCCTTAGCTTCCAAGTTCCATCGTGATGTCTACTCAATCCAGTTTGCACACATTCTAACCTTTTTTGATAACCCGATGGTGGTTTTTCATCTAGCTAACAATTCGGAAAGCGTGATTTTGAAATCAATCTTACTGCCTTACCAATTATTTGGGGGCCTATCCATGTCGCCAGTGTAGTCCTCAAATCCATTGGTACATTCAAATGGTGACGGAGAAAGCAACCGTGCGGGACCATCTTTGAAGTACTCAATGAATATGTGTGAGAAGACAAGTTCATGTAGTATAGTCAGTATGTGTTCCTTAACATGACAAGCTCCAAGTCGTAGAATATGTGCTTTGCTATTTCCTTTTCAAATTACACTAAATTTAAGAATTAATTGTTGGGGAAAAACGGGCAGCACCTCGGCATAAACCAAAGCCAATCCAGGATCGAACATTAGCTCTCGACACTACTCCAATTCAATACAGCATCAACTAACAACCTCGCAATATGTAAATATAATAACGGAATGATAAAGAGATAGAACACCAAGATTTACGTGGAAAACCCGAAACGGGAAAAACCACGGACGATCCAAAAACCTCCACTAATCACCAAGAATAGCATAATATACAAATTGTTTCTCTCTGGTCACAAACTAGAGGCTCAAAACCAATATCACAAGAGCTTTCCTCATCGCAAAGGTGAAATAATACAAAAGAGGGCAAGATAACCCTAACCTTAATAGGAGAGTTTGGAGACAAATCTCAATGAACGAAATTGATCACCTCGTAGACCTCGGCGTCATGAACAACATACTGAAATGTGAGCCAATTCCGGTAACGTTTGGCGGTCGAAATCTCATCAAAAGCCGTTGCCCTTTTTCTTCTCCTCTGCATTCGATGCTATCTGCGTTTTCTCTTTTTCTGCATGGGGTATACGCACGAAGAAACAAAAAAATAAAGCAGCCCACTCTTTTTTTTTTTACTTTTCTTCTTTTCATTTGTCTTTTTCTATTTTTATTTCAAACAAAAAAAATTAAACAAAATGGGCTGGGCCCCACAAAAGAGGCGGACCCAGCCAACATTAATGGCTGCGTTAACCGTGACGATAAGTAGAATTATGAACACATGATACGCACTACAAGAAAATGTAGAACTAATTGGTTGCATTCACTAGCCCTCCTTCCTTTGCTCTCTATAAATGCCCTGTGTCTTCTCTTAAGAACACCCTCGAAACCAACTTCTCAAAGTATTAACAGATGCACCCAAGCCAAAAACTAGAAGCCTAAGCCATATAGCTTTTGTTTACAATTTCATCATCATTCATGGCGGGACATGATAGTGTCAATGTGATTTTACTAGTAAGTCTGTTGTTAATTTTAGACAACGTGTGTGTATGCTTGTGCAGAAACGAAAGCTCATCCTCCATTTGCTTCGATGAAGAAAGGAACGCTCTGCTCCAACTCAGACAAGGTCTCTCAGACACATCTCACCTCCTCTCTTCTTGGAATGGCGGAGATTGTTGCCGATGGACCGGAGTAAAATGCGACCGAGCAAATGGGCATGTTGTCATGCTGCAGATTATATCAGGAAGTGATTTCTCATCACAACAAAATATTTCCACAGCTAGTGAGTCGAACTCTTCTTTGCTCAACTTGAGATACTTGAGCTCCTTAGAGTTGAGTGGGTTCTTTTTCGAGGATGCGAGCATGCTCAAATTCATTGGCTCCATGAAACAGTTAAGGTACCTTAACCTGTCCAACTCTTTCGGTTTTGCAACTGTTTCTCGTGATTGGGGAAATCTCACCGAGTTGGAGGTCCTCGATCTCCATTATAATTACCATGACACGGCTGTAATTGGAGACATTCGGTGGGTTTCACATCTTCATGCATTGAAGTACCTTGACATGAGCGGCCTGCGTGATATCGGATCTGGAGACCCCATGCAGTTGATCAGCATACTCCCATCTTTATCACATTTGAGCCTATCTGCCTGTGGGCTTGATAAACTTCAGTTGCCTAATTCTCTTCATCTTCAATACCTCGATCTTTCGTATAATTTTTTCCGAGGTCCTATCCGAAGCACTCTATTTCAAAACATGACTTCTCTCTGGTACCTTGATCTTTCAATGTGTTTTTACTATATTTCTGGGAGTTTTTTGGAAGATTCCATCCTGAGCGTTATATTTCAAAACATGACTTCTCTCCAGCACCTTGATCTTTCATGGAATAATTTTGAAGGTCCCATCCCAAGTGTTGTATTTTATAACATGGCTTCTCTCCGGCACCTTGATCTTTCAAATAATCGTTTCGAAGGTCCCATCCCGAGCGCTATATTTCAAAGCACGACTTCTCTCCGGCACCTTGATCTTTCAGTGAATAATTTCGAAGGTCCCATCCCGAGCGCTATATTTCAAAGCACGACTTCTCTCCGGCACCTTGATCTTTCATGGAATAGTTTTGAAGGTCCAATCCCAAGTGTTGTATTTCATAACATGACTTCTCTCCGGCACCTTGATCTTTCAGAGAATCGTTTCGAAGGTCCCATCTCGAGCGCTATATTTCAAAACATGACTTCTCTCTGGAGCCTTGATCTTTCAGTGAATAATTTCGAAGGTCCCATTCCGAGCCCTATATTTCAAAACATGACTTCTCTCCGGCACCTTGATCTTTCAATGTGTTTTAACTATATTTCTGGGAGTTTTTTGGAAGATTCCATCCTGAGCGTTATATTTCAAAACATGACTTCTCTCCAGCACCTTGATCTTTCATGGAATAATTTTGAAGGTCCCATCCCAAGTGTTGTATTTTATAACATGGCTTCTCTCCGGCACCTTGATCTTTCAAATAGTCGTTTCGAAGGTCTCATCCCGAGCGCTATATTTCAAAGCACGACTTCTCTCCGGCACATTGATCTTTCATGGAATAGTTTTCAAGGTCCCATCCCAAGGGTTGTATTTCAAAACATGACTTCTCTCCTGCACCTTGATCTTTCATGGAATAATTTTGAAGATCTCATCCCAATCGCTATATTTAATAACATGACTTTTCTCCGGAACCTTGATCTTTCAAATAATTCTTTCGAAGGTCCCATCCCAGGTCCTATATTTCAAAGCATGACTTCTCTCCGGCGCCTTGATCTTTCATGGAACCATTTGAACTCTTCAATACCAACGTGGTTCGATAACTTGGGAAGTCTGGTCGATCTCAATCTTGAAAGAAATCTCTTTCAAAGCATTGAAGGAGGGTTGCTCAGTTTGTTAAGGAACAAACCGTTCCTCGAGTCACTATTGTTGAGGGGTAACGAAATTCACGAGGAGATAATTTCAGCCGAGCGAAATTCTTCAGGGCTTATCGGGAAAAACTTGGAGGTACTGGACATAAGTTTTAATTTATTTCGGGGAGCTATGCCAGAATGGGTGGCGCACTTGAGAAACCTGACGATACTTGACCTATCGGGGAACCAATTAATAGGGAATATTCCGGAGGCGTTAGGAAGATTGTCAGTCTTATCTTTTTTAGATCTCAGCAGCAATCTTCTGAATGGCACCATTCCTCAGAGTCTCGGCCAACTTCAAGATCTTGAGACTTTAGATCTTTCCGCAAATTCCTTGAGAGGAACACTTTCCGAAATCCACTTCTCCAAGCTCTCGAAGCTATCGTCCTTGGATATCAGCAACAATTCTTTAGCTTTCAAGGTGGATTCCGACTGGATACCGCCCTTCAATCTCTTGCGCATTTGGATGACGTCTTGCGAGATCGGAACGGAATTTCCCCGGTGGATAAGAACGCAAGTTAATGCACGTGAGATAGGTTTGTCCAATGCCTCCATCAGAGGAGCTCTCCCAGATTGGCTAAGTCTCATGTCATTCTCCTACTTGGATCTCTCTTACAACCAAATAAGTGGATCTCTTCCGAAGTTTTCTTCTAACCTGTCCTTGTTAGATCTCTCTCACAACCAAATAAGTGGATCTCTTCCGAAGTTCTCTTCTAACCTGTACTCGTTAGATCTCTCTCACAACTCAATCTCAGGACCTATTCCGCAAGATATTGGCCCAAGATATTGGCCTAGCAATGCCTCGTATGGGTATCTTGTATCTGAATGATAATCTCTTAAGTGGTCCAGTACCAACCACATTATGCGAGATGGAATTGTTGTTTGTGTTGCACCTTGGAAGGAATGAATTGGTTGGCAAAATTCCTTCATGTTGGACGCACACCTTTTTGACGATCCTGGATTTATCGTCCAACAAGTTGTTCGGAGTCATACCGAGTTCTTTGGGAAATTTAACTGGGCTTTACTCAATACACTTGAACAACAACAGTCTCCATGGCGAAATTCCTGTGACTATGAGCAATTGCACGGACATGCGGATTTTGGATCTTGGCGAGAACAAAATCTTTGGAAGTGTTCCAGATTGGCTTGGCCCAAGGTTTCAGTTTCTAGAGATTCTTAGACTGCGAGAAAACATGTTCAATGGTAGTATTCCTTCCCAGCTATGCTCACTCTCGGCACTGCGCATATTGGACTTAGCAGTAAATAATCTGACAGGAACGATTCCAAATTGTCTTGGCTATATGAAAGGCATGAAACTGAGCAACTCACTCTCCCCAGCTTATGATGAGGCGGCAGCTCCCCTGCCCTTCAACATTACTCCAACAGAGTGGAGTCAACAAGAGGTGAAGCAGGTTGTGAAGGGGATAGAGCTTGACTATACAACACTGGATCTACAGCTTATGGTCAATTTGGATCTCTCAAGCAACAAATTGATCGGGCCGATCCCTGAAGAGCTTACCTTGCTCTCCAAAGTGCGAAGCATGAACTTATCCCACAACTTTCTCTCTGGTGGCATTCCGGCCATAATTGGAGACATGAAATCACTCGAGTCACTTGATCTTTCGAACAATCACCTTACAGGGACAATACCACAGAGCTTTTCTGCGTTTACATCACTGAGCAAACTAAACTTGTCGCACAACAACTTCACAGGGCCAATTCCCAAAGGAGATCAAATCCAGACCCTTAACGATCCTTCCATTTATGCCGACAATCCTCTACTTTGTGGCGACCCTCTACAAAATAAATGCCCCGGTGCAGAGGCCCCTCAAGCGCCTGAAGAAGGTACCCATGAAGAAAGTAAGCTTGAGAAGGCGATGCTCTACGTGGTCATACTGCTCGGGTTTGCGACTGGTTTTTGGGGAGTTATTGGAGTTCTGGTGTACAAGAAGAATTGGAGACGCGTCTACTTCGACTATGTAGATCGGAAAACAGACATGGTCTACGTGATTGTTGCAGTGAAGGCAGCCAAGTTGAGGAGGAGATTGAGAAGAGCGTAACCAGCCCGTTCTCCACATCCATCTGTCCAATCCTTCATTGGTCTCGTGAAGTTTTTGCTTTCTTGTTCAAGCAGATTCATCTCTGTAAGTTGGCTTGTTTCTCCTTAATAAGCTGTAGCTGATATTTAGTTTTCTTCAGTTTCAAGCTCGTCCAAGCAAGCAAATCTTGTCATATTGTAATTTTAGTGTTTGCTCGAGTCTTTAACACTACTCCTTGTTGTCATATTCATGATCTTTTACTTATCAACTGCGTAAAAATGTTTGCAATTCCATGTAATCCGGTGTATGCTTTTGCTGCTAGTGCCCTCTAGTGTTCAATTTATTGCTAAGAGGGATTGTCATTATCTCTTGCCACAATCCCCACCCTCCATTAAACCATAAACAATTTCCCCCTTATTAAAAGGGGGGAGTGAATGGTGGGGATCCCCTAACCACCCCAACAAGTGGTAGTTTTCCATAATCACAAATCGAATGAATGCCCCATGCATAGTTATTTTATTTTATTTTTTTGGTCAAAACAAAACTTTTCATTTATTAAGACATCAAAGGATCACATAAGTTACCCACCCGCGCATGGCGTGGTTGGTTGAGTCGTACTCGTGCGTTTAAAAGAATGCGAGTTCGAATCTCTCAACCTACGTTTCGCTGACTTAAGTATAATCACTGTGTAGTGTTGCTCTCGGGGCCAATCGACGGATCCTGGGCACCAAAAAAAGAAAAAAGTGGGTAACATAAGTTATGATTTTGCGGGCATAAAAGATTCCATAAAATTAATGGTGGAACCGCCGGCCAATTATCAGAAAAGGGCCTTTTTGCGATGAGATTTGGCGATCCAGATTCGATTCCCTTGAGCCAAATGTCAACTTAATCGAACTGGACCTGTCGTGCTTCTCTTCACATTTTCGAGAGGCGGACTGTGAAATATATCTTGCACGGTTGCCAAAGCCTGCAGGCCCAACTAACTGGGGTTTGTCTAGCCCATTATTCCAAAACACTGACCGAGCTGCTGACTGGGTGGCAAAGGCCCAACGCACATGGATTCTTTCGGCCCGTTTACCTGCTTTGTTATGATTGTGGGTAGTGTTTCATCTTCAAGTTTTTACTTTTTAATGAAAGGTATGCGTACTTCAACAGAAAGGGGGAAAAAAAAAAAGGTTACGTTTTATTTGTCAATTGAGGACTCGTGAAAATTCCATATAAAAATTCTATCCAAGGAGAGTAGATATTAAATTATTGACTCACTCAACTTATTAACATTGACATATCATTGAATATGGGACGTAATTCTCTTTCTCTTCTTTTCTTTTCTTTTCTTTATTGTTTGAGCCGATCGCAGGGTTTGGTTGCGGAAAAATGTAATGTTCATCGTCGACAGATTGTTGAAGGTTTGTTGGTAATTTCAAAATCCGTCTGTTGGGTAAAAAAAGAAAAAAGAAAAGAAAAACAGAGAGTATTATCCTATAACTTGCTTGGCATGGAACCATGTCACAAATGAATTACTGTTTGGTTTTGTTTATAAGGGGAAATCATACTCAATAAAATTTGGGAGCTCTCAGACGAAACTCAATTGAGAATTTGTAGTGTTGAACTTGGTCTAGAATTTATAGGTGCCAAAATAAAATACTGATATAATCAGTGTGGAAATTATACAGATATCTAATGGGTGGGCCAAGTCGGGTTTGGACAGCAAAGACCGACGGTAGACGGCAGTGACCGGTGGTGGATGGAGGCTACCAGCGGTGGCCGGCGGTGATCGGCGAAGGGTGGCGGTTGACAGGGCAGTCCACCAACAATTTTTATAATTTTGTTTTTCTTTTCTGATTTCTTTCATTCATTTATAAAAATTTTAAAAAAATAATAACCTAGTTGAGAATTTGAGGCCCTGAGTTCATTTGCAACTTGTTTGTGGGAGTTGCCCTCATGGATGCGAAATGGATCTAATATCGGTCGAAAATGGATTTAAGTGTGTGATCCACTTTTGACCCATCTGATTCAACTTAAATATTTTGGATCCATTTTTTCATTCAACCCTTTAAAAATTTAGAATCCATATACAACCAATTTGTACAAAATAAGTTTGTTGACATGTTTTAGGACTTTCAATAAACTTATCCTTTAAAGTAAAGCTATCTTCTTTAACATTGGGACGGAAAATCCATTAGGTTCGTGCTACAAGTTTGACACACCTTCATCCGACACTCGATGCTCAAAAGCCTCAAATAACTTAATTGACTCATCATTCATAACCAATGATTCGTATGAGTGCATTAGAAATGGTTACCTGGTTATTGCAATTTTTATTTCTCTTTGAACTTTTTTAACGAGATGCAACATTGAATAAAAGTTAGAAATCTTAACAACCACGAAATAAGAGCCTGCCATTCACATGAATTGTCTAACATAATACTAAATCGATAAAAACTAGCAAGTGCAAAAACCGAAATACCATCCACACAATATATTTAAGACAGATTACATGAATGTCAATTTTTTCAATTCAAATCAAAACCTTTTCGTAATCATTTTGGCCAATCTTTGCCAAAAATCGCAGAGGGGGCAATCCAGTCATTGTCGCTCATTCTCCGTGGCACTTGGCCACGTTAGCGGTTTTTGCCGAAAATCGGCCGGAAGGACTATGTTGAAACTTCACACAAAGCCATAGGACAAAATTGATAATATTAAAAAAGTTTAAGATGTAATTGATATTCGTACAGTAAATTTAAGACTGTGAATCCCCTCAATTCGGTCATTTGGAAATTCTTCGTCTATTTTTTGTTTGCGAATGCTATTCAATTCTCCACTCGTCGTTCATTGTAGCGGGGGTTATCAGAGTAGCTTTTAGAGTCCCCACTTTTTGGGATGGTGCTCTCTCCTCAGTGCGCACACTCACCGCCATGAAATGAGCGCATTTTGGGTGGTCGCTCTTCGCTCTCGGCGACTTGGTTCTTGATTGTCTGGTTGACTCGTCCCATCCCCAGAAATTAGAGTTCTTCAATCCATCCAACACATGTCTAGTACCGGTTCGATTCAGCACTCGTTTCTCATTTGGTCGGAGCATCGCTGGGTTTGATTCAGTGTCGTCTCCTTCACTTTTGGAAAGATTTCAATACGCCCCGGTTATGTCTGTCCTAAAGCACTCTCTAGAGTTGGTGAGCTCGTCTCCGTCTGGACTCGTCTAGATTGGCTTGGTTCGATTCAGTCTCGTTTCATTCACTTTTCGCCACGACGAGCTTTTTGACAGCTGTATTGCCACTTGGATCCGACAGTCGATTTTTTTCACTCTTTGTTCTATTGGGAAATCTGCGATTTCCATATTTCAGTTGCATAGTATGAGACTAGAGTTTGCGAGCATTCCAACGTAATAATAATCGGGTCAATCGAACGTTGAATGAGGAAGTTATCACCGATCAACTTTCTATTAATTTTTCCGATTTCCCGGAGCCCAAACTGTACCAGAGCACTCGGATTTGGGCGAAACTTTCCAGATCTCGAAGTTATTGTGAAAGTTGATATTTGGCAGGTTAAGTCACCAAGACACCATCCGGTTCATAGACGCGAGCCTAGGGGCATGATATGAGCCAAAAACATCGGGTCCGAATGTCGTAGTTATGATACCAAAAGTCGAAATAAAAATTATGCACGTGGCTAGGCTGTAGTAACTAAGAATGTGAATCTTAGAGATCAATTTAAGCCGTTATATTGCCGAGTTTAGATCATGTTTTGCTTGTTGTTGACATATAAAATGTGCCTTTCGAAGGGCGATATAAGGTGTTTGAATATTCAAAGTGCTAGAATAAACTCCTTTATTTTTGCAAGGGAACCTTGTAGGCTATGGGGACGCGGCCAGAGGTGAAGGACTAGTACCCATGCGACATGAGTTCATGAATTGAGGCCCCACGAATGTGTCATCATTCAAAAATTTGATTTCAAAATGTGAGTTCACACTAATTTTAAAATTGCGTTCCCCACTATACGTCATATAGATTAATTTGACGCGTTGATCCACACATCCAATACTCGATTCGTAGGTCCTATTCGATTGCCATGTCATCATTCATGCCATTGGCACATTAATTTTTCATTGTCACGTGAACATGCATTAGAGGTGTGCATGGTCTGGGCCGATCCGCTCTCAATATGGAATTGGGAGCCGGGCCGGTAGTCCCAGACCACCCAATCCCCGAATTTTAGGGATCGGAATTGGCGATCCACTCCGATCCGGTCTCAGGCCAATCCCAATGCGATCACTAATCCCAAGTGCTTATAGAAACCTAATCCTTGGATCTAAATTAGCAACTTTCAATCTCAATCATCCAGCCTAATAAACATATATATGACCATCGTACAACCATCACATCAATACTTATAATCCTAAAATAATGAGAAAAAACTAAAGTAGGAAGAAAAACACTTAAAATTACTGAAACATAATTGTGCTCCTACATCATTCTCCTCAAGGTGGAAAGAATCAAGCTCAAAGTGACATTACACTTGTACTTCACTGAATCCAAGTGCGAACAAAACAATGAGTTTGCATGATATAGTCAAGACAAAATACATATTGAGTCATGACAAAACACGATCGGAGATTGCATCTCGACAAAAGCCCACTTGAAAAATAGCGTGAAGGACATCCATGACCTCATCAGTAGAGCAAACAACAAAATAGTACAATGATTTCCCCACCAACCTTGCATCAAGTACCCACCGAAACTCAAAACGCATGTTGTGGTGTAGTAATGGGCCCGATGGGCGTTGATAAAGATTCAAGTTGTGATAAGTTGGTACGGAAGGATACTTGGATTAAGAGGTGAGGAGATTGTTAGGATGCACGTGTGAGTTATGTTAGAGAAGTCCCACATCGAAGAATTGATGTGGTACTGAGCAGTTAATATGCCCAAATTGGCCCATAACTCATTGACTTAAGCTTTTGAGTGAAGGTAAGTCCAACTGGATATGTTGACGGGCTCGAACTTGGCCTCCATCTTGGCGATCTCCAAGGTGAAAAGTATCGGACTTCCGCTGCACGCTCCCAATAGTATTTACAACAGAATGATGCACTGAGAAAAAGGAATGAAATTTCCTTCCCTATTTTTATTTCAAGTAAATCTATGTCCACTTCTTTATGTTGATAGCCAATTGGCTGAATTTCACATTGTTGACACCTAAATTTTGATCAACTTTTTTTTCCTTTATTTTTCAAAAATTCATAGAAAATCCATAAAAAGCTGAAAAATTACAAAATCAACTTTGGTAGCCTTGGCCAAGCTAAAGGGACCATTTTGGATAAAAAAAATATTTTTTCATATTTTTCATATTTTTTATTATTATTATTTTCGAAAAATATAAAAATAAAAAGAAAATCAAAAAAAGTAGTATTCGAGGTCACAAAAATATATACAAATAGTCGGTATTTTTATTTTTAATTTTCTTTACTTTAGGACCTCATAAAATAGTAAAATTCAGGTTCGATTTTAAGTGTTCTCTGATCACCATAAAATTGAATTTGGCAAAAATATTAATAATGATTAAAAGGAAAAGGAGTGAAAACATCATCATTTAAAAGGAAAATGGGACTAATCATTTTGTCTTTGCTTTTGATTATTTTATTATTATTTTTACTTTTTAGTATTTTATTATATTATTATTATATTATTATATAATTATTATTTTATTTTTATTATTATTTTACTCTTCCCCCCTCCCCCTCATCATCCGTCGCCTCCTCGTCTTCCTTCTTCTTCTTCTTCTTCTTCTTCTTCTTCTTCTTCCTGCTCTTCTTCTTCTGTTTCCTCTCCCGCGGCTTCGTCTCCTTCCTTTCTTTTCTTCTTCTTGGTGGACACCAAAAAATGGAATCCCCACCTGCCGCCGTCGTCACCAGCTGTCGTACCTCAAAGCCGCCGTGAACAACCCAAGACCCGCGGCCTCCACCCGTTTCGGAGTTTGGTCGGGTTTGTTTCGGATCGCGCCAAATCCGTCACCGCCAAAGCGCGCTATCGCCTCCGACGACTGCCCCGGAGTCTTACCTCCTCCCTCGGAGCTTGTGGAGCCTACGCGCCGCTGGTGGAGCCCAGAAACAGCCTCGGGTCACCACCCCGTCGTCGGAACGTGTCCGAACGCGTCGGAGCGTGTCCGAGCGTGTCCGGACGTGTCCGGACGTGTCGGAGCGTGTCGAGCGTGTCGGAGCGTGTCGGAACGTGTCGAACGTGTCGGAGCGTGTCGGAACAGTGTCCGATTTTTTATTTTATTTTTTATTTTTTTATTTAAAAAAAATCATTTCATTCTTAATTTGTGAAATTGGCTATTGACATTCTAATGGCGATCGACAGGTAACGGGCATGGAGATGGTCGCAGGCTGGGGCTGCGCGATTGAAGGTCGGTGTCCAATCCGGTATATTCTACGTACCTGATCCATATATCTGAGTTATTTTTCTAAAATATCGCCATTATAGACTTGATTTGCATGTATTTATTTCAATCTAGTAGTTAGCTGGTTTACTTGGTTAAGTGTGGTATGTTGTCAAAGAAAATATTTTCAGAAAATATTAATAATAAAAAACAGAAAAATCTAAAAAAAATGGAAAATCAAAGGAAAAATAAAAAATTGAGAAAAATTGCAGAAAATTCCTAAAAAATTATAAAAAATTCCCAAGGCTGAAAATGACCAAAAGAAATTGATTTGTTGTCGTTTTTCAGGATTTTCTCCCGTTTAATCCAAAACGATGATTTTACCCCTCAAAGGGTAAATCGTCTTTGATATTCCAATGACTTGTGGAAATTGCTTAGAATTTGGTGATGGGCCAGATGGGTAGCTAAACCTTATGTCTAAGATTTCTACATTTTATTTCCATTTTTAGAAAATGACGATTTTACCCTTCGAATGGTAAATCGATTTCTAAAATTCCAGAAAATCATGAAAATTGCAAAAAAAAAAAATAGGAAATGGGTCAATTGAGTGACCAAACCTATTTTTGACATTGTTTTACTCCGGATTCATTCCGAAATGACGATTTTTCCCTTTTTAGGCAAATCGTCACTTTTGTCTCAAAATTACGACTTTACCCCTGATGGGTAAAATCATGTCTAAATCATTCCTAAGCTTGATTGATACTTATTTAGGCTAATAGAGCCTTATTAGGAGTGTCATGTTGATTTGATGTGATTATTTTACATATTTGGATTCATTGATTTGCGCATTTTATTATTGATTGTGATTGCTAGGATAGTCATTCCTATTTGCATGAATTCCTAGATTTAGGATTCGTACTCCACTCATCTGCATGAAATCTTAGGTAAGAAAATTCAGTCAACTTAGGTATCGAAAGGGCGTCAACTCTGACAGTTGACGTAACTAAGTCCCCGAACCCATTTCTCTGGTTATCGCAGAATTGAATAGAAACTCCCGACTATTCAATAGGGTGGTCCAATCATACCCTCCAAAAAATGATTGGTGGCGACTCCATGGCATGCACACTTAGCACATGTCACCAGACCACACTGAAGGTCGACTACGCATACCTCCGTTGCGATTTGGGTAACGGGCCTTGGGAGAGGCCCGCGTCCGACCAAACTGGACGGCCCATTAGCCCTCGAGAGCCCACATGCAACCTCGAGAGGGTCGCGACAGACTGGCGACTCCGCTGGGGACTTTAGAGAACTTGAGCCGATTAAAAAGTTGATTGATTTTTCTAACATGTTTTATGCAGATGCTCTTCAAGGTGAGGTACGTACTTTTAACCCTTGAGGTGTTAAATGTTTTTGCAGATTGGAGAAATAAGGGGTGGAGTACTTGTTAACTCTGTTTTATGCAGGTTGGGCGTAGGAATGAATGATTGTGTGTATGTTTTATATTGAAGCGGTGATTGTTAAATAAGATGCATGTTTATCGCTTTAGCACGACACCGAAAATACACACAACCGCGCCTAAAACCCCGGGCGCCGCCTATAGGAAAACAATAGAAGGGATTGAAAATGGAATCTCCGTGAGGAAAAACACGGGGTAATCCACTTTTCAATTCCGCTCACTTCGAACTATGGATCGAGTCCCAATGCAACGATAGCTGTGCAATGGAATCGGCTCTTTCTAGAACTCGAGGTGGGAACCTTGACCTTAGGTGCCAAATCCTTTGATTTTTAGAAGTTTTATCCTCACTTGTCTCATGTGCATGTCTTTTGATGGTTGGTATATCTAAAACCACCTAAAAAAAATCGGTGATCCTGGAGTCACATCTCGAAGACTGGAACTGGGGCATCTCCAAGTGTTCGGACCACATTCCTTTGATTGATTTGACATTTTTAGTTCTCTTGTATAAGATTAATTTTGCTGAGATCCTCTCTATATCGTCCCTTAGATTGATTGTATTAGGGATCTATTTGTATTGTATACATCTTGATAAGGCTCATTTCTATCGAAAATGGGGGCAAATTCCCCAAACCCGTGGAGCATAGTGGAATTCGTCCCTTCAGTGCAAAATACATTTGGCCGCAGAGCCACTCGTTTGGTGAAAGGACGTATCGTTCCTAATTGATTTTTAATCAGATCTGGGGATAAGTTTTTCTCCATTTTTTTTTTATCTCAGGTGATAAAAGAGACAATGTACCCAAAAGCTCATGCATTCAAATGACAGAACAGACGTCGCCCAACTGGGGCAAATGAACCGTAGGCGTTGCAAATACCTTCAAGCACGGATGGAGGAATTTGATAGATGTTGTTCATATCAATATGCAACATCAAAACGGAATGCAAATCGAGAGTAAAGTCGTATCGTCCCAATTTATCTTGGATTTGGGAATGCGAGTTGACACTTGTTATTTATCCTTGATATGGACTCGCCATCAAGGAGAACATATTTTCACAACCTGTGTAAACTCGCTGGGGTACACGACCAAGGGTAGGATGTATCATTCCAATTTTTATAAAATTTTGGGACATACACTGACATATTTCTTCTTTATCTCCAGGGATCTCCAGCCACGACGGTCAGGTAAGTATCCCTTTCCCCAATCCATTGAAAATGTTAAATAAAAAAAAATAGAGAGAAAAAGAAAAGCTTTTAGAATCTGATGTCTAGAAAAGACATGGAATTCTAATTTTATTGATATCCATGTTTTAAAATAGGAGGTTGTCTGAACAGGAATAAAACATGCATGGTGCATCATAAGATTCCCATGAGGGGTAAATTTTGGAGAAAATGAAAAGAATTTTTCCAATAAAAGTTGTTCAGACCGTTTAAAAGGGTGTTTTCTCAGACGAGAGGCGAAGCCTAATCCAAACATGTCCAACACACACTTGAGAGATGAGTGGAGTGAGCAGATAACAAAATCTGGGTCTACGGGGGTAGGGACCATTTGCAGCGATTACATGGGTTGGGACGACGGAGGCATTCGTTTCATATCCCCCAAATACTACAGGTGACCATTGATAACCCCTTTGAACGGAGGTTTTCATTATCAGCCCTGTCGAGAACCACCCCACATCGGGGCAGAATAGAAGTAAGTCCAACAGCATCAGGAGAAATGGTTAGAAATTTTGTTGCTCGGACTAACATTAATCTTCGTGTGTTGTTTATATGGTAATCCAAGTGCCATAGGATGACGAGAAGCATTCATTTCTCTATCCCACATACGTTTATCCTTTGCACAGCCAAGTCGAGCCTGCAAATTCGTTTCATGAACCCGTTGGTGATCATTGCACATTTCAAGATGGATGCAGCATCACTTTAGAAACGGAAGAGCTCAAGACTAAGGGATTACAAAGAAATTCCTGGGTTTATGGTAAAAGCATGTTTAGACTTTCGATCATATGTCTAAAGTGATCTCTTGAAGATGAGAAAAATGGGATTTCAAAAGAAAAATAAAAAAAAAATGAAAATGAGAAAAAAAATCCCCGGCATCAAGAAAAAGCAAAGTGCCTGGTAAAAGCAAGGCTGATGCCCGTGCAAGCTGTTTGATTGACCCACAATAAAGTCTAGATGGGAAAAGAGGAAATCCCCGAATGAGCCAAATTCCAAAAAGGCTGCTCGCCAAATGGTGTTAAGCGCGGAATAAAGGCGCAAAAGAGAAAGGACATGTAGCAAATCTGCAATGATCACCAATGTCAAACTCTCCAAGAATTTTGGGCTAAAAACAAGCCTTTTCTGTCCCCAATCCTACCAATGTTACGACCCGAAGGAGTCTTCTCTGACTAAGACACTTGGGTTAACATATAGCTTAGCTCGAAGAAGTACGAGCAAGACTATTTCTCTCTCATTTTGCAAGGTTCTTGACTTGTAAACCCGGAGCAGATGGTGAAGACTTTCATTCAATGGCCTCGACTCCAAAGCGGGTCCCCTTTGAAAGCCAATATCCAAGCCTAACATTACGGTCCGTGGAAGACCTCCCGATCGATCAGAATGTATGCGCTGCGAATGATCCTAAAACCTAGGCACAGGTTAGTAGGAAGTTGAACGCATTCCTTACAAAAGACCATTATCACAGAGCGGTGAGGAGCCCTCTTGGATGAGAAATTCTCCAATAGATGTTTTGAACAAACTCTTTTTGGAAATTTCAAATTGTTTGATCCAGATTTTCCATGCAAGGGATTTGTGATCACATTTGCATGTAGCAAGAATGCTTTGGATAGCCTCCGGCATCAAAATGCACATTTCACGATTAAAATTTAAGTCATACGATTTTGTCAAATGGACAGCCGTGGTCTTCCCAAAGATTACTAACGTTTTCTTGGTGAAGAAAAATCTTTCAGGCTCAAACTTCTGCAGGATTCTTGGAAACCCCAAGTCCCAGAAAAACATTTGCTCCGTGGAGTGGAGTACACAGGTTTGAACTTTCTGCAGGATACTTGGAGAACCCAGCTCCCAGAATGTCGCCTCAACAGACTCAAGTGAAGCTTTGTAAAATCTTTCACTGCTTCAAAAACTGAATTCCCGACAAACTTCGGGATCTCTAAAAAAAGAAGAGGGGAAGAAAAAACCTTTTTAAAAGAACAAGTCCTATCAGACGTGGAGAACCCTCGTCCCAAGACCCATTTTCAAAATATCAAACAGTCCCAGCAGACGTGGAGAACCCTCGTCATGAGACCCCTTTTCAAAAGTCAGGCAGTCTCATCGGACGTGGAGAACCCTCGTCATGAGACCCCTTTTCAAAATTCAATCAGTCTCATCGGACGTGGAGAACCCTCGTCATGAGACCCCTTTTCAAAATTCAAGCAGTCTCATCGGACGTGGAGAACCCTCGTCATGAGACCCCTTTTCAAAGCAAACTGATGGTAGATACCGCCTGAAGGGTCAACTAAAGGTAGAAACCGCCTGAAGGGTCAATTCAAGGTAGAAACCGCCTGAAGGGTCAATTCAAGGTAGATACCGCCTGAAGGGTCAACACAAGGTAGAAACCGCCTAAAGGGTCAATTCAAGGTAGATACCGCCTGAAGGGTCAACACAAGGTAGAAACCGCCTGAAGGGTCAATTCAAGGTAGATACCGCCTGAAGGGTCAACACAAGGTAGAAACCGCCTGAAGGGTCAATTCAAGGTAGATACCGCCTGAAGGGTCAACTAAAGGTAGAAACCGCCTGAAGGGTCAAACCAAGGTAGAAACCGCCTGAAGGGTCAAACCAAGGTAGAAACCGCCTGAAGGGTCAACCCAATAGTAAAAATCACTTAAATGGCCAACTCAATGGTCCGATCCACCATACGGATCAAAATCCTTGGCAAATCCCAAATGGGACGCGTCTTCCTTAGATTCCTATCAGTTAGGAATCCCATTATGGTTTGACCTACCATACGGGTCATAGCTTAACCTCTCTAGGATACTCTAGTAACGAGTTCCTAGAAATTCTCTTGAATCCATCAAACACCGCGAAAATCGCACAAACATCGAACAGGTAAGTGGCAGGTATGTCTCTCTATTATCTCACTCTCTCATGTCAAATAAATGTTTCCCCCTTCAAGAAAGAGCATACATCGACAAGCATGAAAAACTGGATGTCATGACTCCTTTTCCTTTAGTTTCACGAGTCGAGTCGATCAGGACTCAGGTGTCACCTTGTCTTTGAGAGAAACCTCTGAGGGGATTCCTCTGACGAGATTCCTCTCAAAGAGGGGCAGCTGTTGACACCTAAATTTTGATCAACTTTTTTTTCCTTTATTTTTCAAAAATTCATAGAAAATCCATAAAAAGCTGAAAAATTACAAAATCAACTTTGGTAGCCTTGGCCAAGCTAAAGGGACCATTTTGGATAAAAAAAATATTTTTTTCATATTTTTCATATTTTTTATTATTATTATTTTCGAAAAATATAAAAATAAAAAGAAAATCAAAAAAAGTAGTATTCGAGGTCACAAAAATATATACAAATAGTCGATATTTTTATTTTTAATTTTCTTTACTTTAGGACCTCATAAAATAGTAAAATTCAGGTTCGATTTTAAGTGTTCTCTGATCACCATAAAATTGAATTTGGCAAAAATATTAATAATGATTAAAAGGAAAAGGAGTGAAAACATCATCATTTAAAAGAAAAAGGGGACTAATCATTTTGTCTTTGCTTTTGATTATTTTATTATTATTTTTACTTTTTAGTATTTTATTATATTATTATATTATTATTATTTTATTTTTATTATTATTTTACTCTTCCCCCCTCCCCCTCATCATCCGTCGCCTCCTCTTCTTCCTTCTTCTTCTTCTTCTTCTTCTTCTTCCTGCTCTTCTTCTTCTGTTTCCTCTCCCGCGGCTTCGTCTCCTTCCTTTCTTTTCTTCTTCTTGGTGGACACCAAAAAATGGAATCCCCACCTGCCGCCGTCGTCACCAGCCGTCGTACCTCAAAGCCGCCGTGAACAACCCAAGACCCGCGGCCTCCACCCGTTTCGGAGTTTGGTCGGGTTTGTTTCGGATCGCGCCAAATCCGTCACCGCCAAAGCGCGCTATCGCCTCCGACGACTGCCCCGGAGTCTTACCTCCTCCCTCGAAGCTTGTGGAGCCTACGCGCCGCTGGTGGAGCCCAGAAACAGCCTCGGGTCACCACCCCGTCGTCAGAACGTGTCCGAACGCGTCGGAGCGTGTCCGAGCGTGTCCGGACGTGTCCGGACGTGTCGGAGCGTGTCGAACGTGTCGAGCGTGTCGGAGCGTGTCCGGACGTGTCGGAACGTGTGGAACGTGTCGAACGTGTCGGAGCGTGTCGGAACAGTGTCCGATTTTTTATTTTATTTTTTATTTTTTTTATTTAAAAAAAATCATTTCATTCTTAATTTGTGAAATTGGCTATTGACATTCTAATGGCGATCGACAGGTAACGGGCATGGAGATGGTCGCAGGCTGGGGCTGGGCGATTGAAGGTCGGTGTCCAATCCGGTATATTCTACGTACCTGATCCATATATCAGAGTTATTTTTCTAAAATATCGCCATTATAGACTTGATTTGCATGTATTTATTTCAATCTAGTAGTTAGCTGGTTTACTTGGTTAAGTGTGGTATGTTGTCAAAGAAAATATTTTCAGAAAATATTAATAATAAAAAATAGAAAAATCTAAAAAAATGGAAAATAAAAGGAAAAATAAAAAAAATTGAGAAAAATTGCAGAAAATTCCTAAAAAATTATAAAAAATTCCCAAGGCTGAAAATGACCAAAAGAAATTGATTTGTTGTCGTTTTTCAGGATTTTCTCCCGTTTAATCCAAAACGATGATTTTACCCCTCAAAGGGTAAATCGTCTTTGATATTCCAATGACTTGTGGAAATTGCTTAGAATTTGGTGATGGGCCAGATGGGTAGCTAAACCTTATGTCTAAGATTTCCACATTTTATTTCCATTTTTAGAAAATGACGATTTTACCCTTCGAATGGTAAATCGATTTCTAAAATTCCAGAAAATCATGAAAATTGCAAAAAAAAAATAGGAAATGGGTCAATTGAGTGACCAAACCTATTTTTGACATTGTTTTACTCCGGATTCATTCCGAAATGATGATTTTTCCCTTTTTAGGCAAATCGTCCCTTTTGTCTCAAAATTACGACTTTACCCCTGATGGGTAAAATCATGTCTAAATCATTCCTAAGCTTGATTGATACTTATTTAGGCTAATAGAGCCTTATTAGGAGTGTCATGTTGATTTGATGTGATTATTTTACATATTTGGATTCATTGATTTGCGCATTTTATTATTGATTGTGATTGCTAGGATAGTCATTCCTATTTGCATGAATTCCTAGATTTAGGATTCGTACTCCACTCATCTGCATGAAATCTTAGGTAAGAAAATTCAGTCAACTTAGGTACCGAAAGGGCGTCAACTCTGACAGTTGACGTAACTAAGTCCCCGAACCCATTTCTCTGGTTATCGCAGAATTGAATAGAAACTCCCGACTATTCAATAGGGTGGTCCAATCATACCCTCCAAAAAATGATTGGTGGCGACTCCATGGCATGCACACTTAGCACATGTCACCAGACCACACTGAAGGTCGACTACGCATACCTCCGTTGCGATTTGGGTAACGGGCCTTGGGAGAGGCCCGCGTCCGACCAGACTGGACGGCCCATTAGCCCTCGAGAGCCCACATGCAACCTCGAGAGGGTCGCGACACACATGTGACTAGCTTAGAAGTTATAACTTGGTGATGATTATGGAGTCAATAGACTTCTCATCTAACAATCACACACTTAAACGAGAATCTCTAAATATTACAATGTTTGGGTCAAGAGTATATGAATGATGTGAAGCTCTCTTAAACTTTGAAATTTAAGATTCTGGATTCTTGATGTTCCTTTAGCCTTGATGTCTCCTTTTTTATTCCTCTACCTTCAAACTGGCCCTTGCAAAGTCTTTAGAGAATCACTCTCCAAACTTCCATTTGGATGGGATTTTATACAAATGATTTTGTAGCCGTTGAGATTACCAAAATTAGAATTCCCCATTAGAGCAGATCGCCCATGTAATCAAACTCTAGGTTTACAAAGATAGATTTCTTTGTTCGGTAAGCCATCCTTGTCTTCCTTGAAACCCATGTCCTTGAATTATTTTCGTAATTGATGTGGACACCTAAATTTCAAATGCCCCTTTTCAATTATTATTTTTTTTTTGCGTAAAAATCAAGGATTAATTTTAATTCCTACCAAAAATAATGAAATCAATTTTTTATTTATCTCAACATACATTTGCGTTAATTTGGATCAACGGCAGGAAATTGAGCTTAAATTAACAGGCGATTAGGCCAAGACCTATCAGGGAAATTCGGCCAAGGCATGAATGGAGTGCACTGAAATTTATATGGATTTGGGGCATGCCTGAGGTCTAATTCATCCAGTTTATGTTTATTTAAAGTAAAAAAGCTTTTAATTAAATGTTGATTAATCAATTAAAGCCTAAATTGAGCCTAAAATGCACAAATTAGCTAGCGCACAAGAAGCTCAAAAATTCGGCTAGCCCCCTACATGGGGCCTAGGTGGAAATTATGATCTTATTAAAAGATTAATTATTACAATTAGGCAATTCAGGACTTAGTTTAAGCCATATTTCGATCCCTGAGTATTTTTGCAAAATTAAGAAAGCTCTGATCCCTGACTTTGCAAAGCTTCTCTCTATAGCTAGAGAAATCATAGGTTTAACGACATCAGTTCTCATTCAAAGAATTAGAAAAGCTTCTCTCTAGTGTCAGCCTCTACTGTGTCATTTTATTGATCCGTGCTACACTTGCTCGAGCTATCCATTTGATTTTATTTCTTGATTTGTTTCTATTTTCATGATTGTTTAGTATAATGATTTGAATATTAATAAATAATTATGCTCATAACATATGCTCTAACGTGCGTAAGTCCCGATAAATTTGTGCAATAGGGCGAACATTCGACTTCACTCCGAAGTACGATCTTTGTCCACACATTGAAATTATTCACCACATCCAGGACCCGTTGGAGCGGATTGATAATTTCATGAATAGACCCACAATATTTGGGTACGACTTTAGTTCTATACAAAAATTCGCTCTCCAACCTAACCCCTTGAGTACGACGTGAATAAAATTACCCCAACCCATGGGTACGAGGCAAATTTATTCAAGATTTTCAAAATTTAAAGGTATATTACGCATAATTAATTATTTCTATTAAAATTTCATGTTTTTCTTACTTAGTTAATTTCTCCAAAATTCCAAAAATTGTTTGATGTTTTCTTAAGTTATTCACATTTTACATGCAGAAATAACATTTAAAATAAATTAGGATTTTGAGAGAGCACACTACAAAAAAACACACAATTAGCCACGACATTAGCGACGAGAATTTCGCAAAAATTCGTAGCTAAATTGATTTGGCGACGAATTTGCGCCGAGAAAAAATTCATAGCTAATTCGGCGTCGCTAAATTTAGCGACAAAAAATTCGAAGGTCGTCGCCAAAATTGGCGACGTACAAAGTGGTTCGTCGCCAATTTTGTGCGACGAATGGCTTTGTTCGTCGCGAATTTGTAATTTTTTTTTTTGGGTCGGAGGAAGTTCTGGGAAATTGTCCAAGAAGAAGATGGCAACGAAGATTGCGAGGAAAATGAAAGCAGAAGCATTTCCAACGATGGCTACAATTCCAAATACATAGACACATGAAAGTTCAGCCAAAAGCCGACAACGAAGACGTAGGACGGCATTCTAGGGCGGTGAAATCACCGGCTCCGTCGTCGACCGGAGAAGGAGGGGTTCGGGTCGATCGCCGGAGTGAGCTTCCTTCCCTCTGAGCTGCTCACGGTAACGAGGGCGGCCGGGGATGTCGAGTCGATCGCCGGATTGAGCTTCTTCCGTCCGAGCTCGCTCCTCGACGATTTTGCTGAAGGTGGACGACGGAGTTTGGTGTCGAGGCGAAGGGAGAGAAAAGGGAGGGAGTGGCAAGTGGAATGACGAGAGAGGGAGTGACGAGAGCGGCCGGGGAAGCTAATTTATAGACGAGCGGCCCGGGAAAAAAAGCGCCATTTTTTACTCTGCGAAATTGAAAATTAGCGACGACCTTCGAAGGTCGTCGCTAAATCGTCGCTAATTTTCAATTTCGCTGCTAAAAAAAGGTGCTTTTTTTTCCCGGGTCGCTCGAAATTGAAAATTAGCGACGACCTTCGAATGTCGTCGCTAATTTAGCGACGAAAAGAGATGTTCGTCACTAAAAATAAAATTGAATAATTCGCTAAATTAATTAGACACATCAAAATAAACCCTAGCCGCAGCATAAATAGAGCAAAAAAAATGTGAAGCTCATTTTTTTTATGATACGGCGTTGCCCCCCGCCAACTCTCCGCGTCACGAACCAAATCTCATTTTTTTTTCTCTACTTTTGGGTGATGAATCAGACCGAGTGCATAAATTTCAATACATATTTAACAAAAATGTGAAGCTTCTTAAAATTAGCAAGAAAATATATATCCTATATAATTCAAAAGAATTCGTTAAATTAGCAACGAAAACAAAATGAATAAGATGAAACACGATGGGAATGGAACCCGCGATCACCAAAGTACTTCATCCACGCGACAACCAACAAGGCAAAAGATATGGTATGATGTGTAATAATGATTACACATAAATAATGAAACAGAATGAATGCTTTCTAATTCAAGAATAAGAATAACAGAAATAAACCTCAATTCCAAGAAATTATATCTTCTTTAAAGCATTCACTGAAAAAGCAGAAACCATTTTCAAAGAAGCTATCTAGGAACAAAATGAATTCTTTCTAATTCAGGAACAAGGATAATAAAAATAAATAAATTGATCGCTCTTCATTTATGCTTATTAATGTAATCTTTACTTAATTAATAATATATTCATTTTTAAATTTCAAAAAAATATTCGCTCTATTTTCATTTTCTTTTAAAAATAATTAATGTAGATTAATATAAAATAATATAATCGAAGAAATAACATAAATAAGCTAAGCTAAACGACGTATCATAAGCATTTTTTATTTATATCATTCACCGTTTGAAGAGAGCAAAGATTCCAAATAATCGATCTTTCTTTTAGTTATTATTGAACATTTCTTTGGTTGATTAACGTGTGATATATTGAACCCTCATTACTAATATTGAACGAAACTAGATCTTATAGAATCACATTTGAATATTTTGTGATACATTCCGTACCTTGCTAAAAAACTGATCCTTCTAATGTTTTTGAAATTTTTAATAATTGATTTAGAACATCTCTTATTCGCTTATAGTATCTTATCTATCTTTCAAAATTAGAAGAAAGAACCGATCGATTTCATTTTCGTGGATCATACAATTACAATATATAATTTTTGGTGATCAAATATTATATATGCAAAGTAAATCATTTTCGAATAGATCCTTACTCTACTCTATTTAGTATCTCATCAAAGAAGATTTTTTTTCTAAGTTATATTTTATCAAAAGAATTGATCTCCATTTTTTGTTTGTTCACAACTTTATATATGTAATAAATATAAAAAAGGGTCCTAATAAACCTTGAAAAAAATATAAATTAAGGATAGCAATTAGCGACGAACAATTGTTTTCGTCGCCATAGAAAAATTACATAAGATTCACGAAACTTGTAGCAATTGATAAAAGAAATTTTTTTAAAACAAAAGAACTAATTAGCGACAAAATTGACATTTCGTCGCTAAATTAATTTAAATAAAAAATAATATTTAGCAATGAACAAAGTCTTTCGTCGCTAATTATATTTTTAAAAAAATTATTTTTGCGACGAAACGACAATTTCGTCGCTAATCAATTCTTTTTATTTTATTTTTCCACAAATTATCGACGAACAACACTATTCGTCGCTAAATTTGCCAAAAAAAAACAAATACAAAAGAAACACTAAATTAGCGAACAACACTGTTCGTCGCTAAGTTGAGCAAAAAACAAAAAAAAAATGATAAATAAAATTTAGCGACAAACACTAATTGTCGTCGCTAAACAAACGGTCTTAGTCGTCGCTAAATAGACCAAAAACCAAATAAAAATTAAAATAAAAAAAATTAGTCACGAATAATATTGTTTGTTGCCAATTTAGCGACGAATAATGATACTCGTCGCTAAATTATTTCTTTTTTTTTAATTTCTGGTCATTTAGCGACGAAATTGTATATCCGTCACTAAATTAGCGACGAATTGTTATTCGTCTCTAAGTTCATCTCAATTTAGCGACGAAATTAATTTTTCGTCTCTAATTTAGCTACAAATGTCTTGTTTGTCGTTAATTTCGTTGCTAATTAGCTACGAATTTCTTGTTCGTCGCTAATTTCGTCGCGAATTAGCTACAAATATTTTTTCGTCACAAAATTTGTGAGGAATTTTTTTGTCACTATTTTCGTCGCGAATAGCGACGAACTTCCATGTCGTCGCTATTTTAGTCACAAATTAGCGACGAAAATGCTCGTGGCTAAATCGCTGTTTTTTTGTAGTGGCATTTTCTTAAATTATATTGGGTGTTGTTTGTTTTAAGATAGCTTTTTTGCTTTATTTTTCTTTAAATCCGAAAATTCGTACAAATACAAAAAATTCCATTATGTTGCATATCATATTGCCATGTCATGTTGCCACATCATATTGCAACATTATGTTTCCATGTCATCATTTGCCATGTCACTTAGAATAATTGGATTTGCATTGCATTTAATAAGAGAAAATCTAGAAAAATCCATCCAAGTTGTCAATTAAAAAATTTTCATGAAAAATTGGTACTAAAATGCCGTTAGTCGAAACATTATGGTAATCAAATCCTCGAACTTATTTAATCTCTAGTTTGTAGAAATGAAATATTTCTCCCGATACTTTATTTAGGTATTTAATCAACCTACCATAAATTATTAGTGATGACTTCAATGGAAAACATTTAATGTTAATTATTTGAACCTAAGTTGCGAATTGGTAGAGCTTGGGAGAGCTCAAATTAGGTTTGTTAATCTAATTAATTAATTTGATAATCCATTAACCTAAAAAACCAAATTCTAGGCTGTGACAATTGATAATCTTCAAGAGCGAATCCAACTTGATTTTCTAGTCATTGTGATAATATAATATCTCAATTATATCATCTCCAATGTATCTTATGATAATCTGATCGTTGCATTTATAATACTCCCTCAGAGCTTGAGCTATGTGATAATGTCTGAGCTCCCTAAACAATTTCTGAGGTTGTCCTACAAGATATAATGTGTAACTATTATTTAACCATTGGATGTACGTTGGAACAATATGCAAAATAAATATTTTATTGTATTGACTCGGTACTAAAGAATATTATTTTATCAACATCAAAATCAATTAGAGATTTTTCTCAAAGACTTGAAGTCATGTTTAGTTACTGATTATTCGATCTATCATTCCATATCATAGATGATGCACGACGTATCTCAAAGTACATGGTCACACATAATGGGGTTAGCCATCACGCAAGATGATTCGACATTTTTGCCTCGTTGTGCATCGATCAAAATTCGATTTTTTAGATTGCTTTTAAATGAATCATTGACAATGTATGATAATGCAAGTTAAGGCTTAATCAAAGAGTTGTGGTACGAAAATGGCCATCGTAGCGACCCCGATTTGACCCTATCAACTTTTTAAAAATCTCTCGTAGGACTCTTTCTTTGCTTCCGCAGCTCATGTGTGCACCTAAAAATCTTCTTGGCTACCCTTTCGCGTGTCCTTGAATTCAATTGCTATTGTCCAATTCAATTCAGTGAGATCAAAATTTGTTTTGACTAAGACCAACCTAGACATTAGTCCGTCCTCGCTTTCCCTGTTTTTTTTTTTTCCTACGTTTGGGGATAATTGCTATTGTCCAATTCAATTCAGTGAGATCAAAATTTGTTTTGACTAAGACCAACCTAGACTTTAGTCCGTCCTCGTTTTCCCCTTTTTTTTTCCTACGTTTAGGGATAATACGACGTGGTTTAAAAAATGCCACGCCATTTCACCAAAAAAAAAAAGTTACATGAGCTAAAGATAGTGACGTTTGTGGAGAAAAGTATGAAAATAAAAAATTCAAAGAATTGAACCGACATTTCGTCTTTCATAATGGCATATGCATGTTAGGGCAAGGTTACGTTTCTGTCGGGCCGTGGATCATGTGAATGTTTGGCTTGATTAGACGGAGGATTTGTCAATATAGGGGCCCGTCAAGGTAAACTGCAAATTACAGATAGAAAATTAGCAATCGTAAATTGACTATAAAGATTTTTTTTTTTTTGCATGACAATCGTGGGATATACTGTTGATAACAAATCGTGGCTATATTATCACCAATAATGGCATCATCGTCAATTAGAACTTCTAGTCGCCACCAACAGTTGATGGCCTTCGATTCGACAACCACCGACGTCTACTTCTTAGCATTTGACAATAGTGTGTCGCGACATTTAATGGCCATTCTGTTGTAACTGCAACAGAGGTCTGATACCTTCGCCCGGGAAGATTGCCAAGAGAAAACTCAAGTCCGACTTAGATCCACCTTCCCTTTTAACTCACACGGTCACCAGATTCATCACCCGAGGAGATCGCCAAGAGAAAGATCAAGTCTGAGCCCGTCAACATATCCAGTTAGACCCATTTTTACTCAAAAATATAAGCGAGTGAGTTATGAGCTATCTTGGATATATTAACCGTTACACACCACATCAATTCTCCAATGTGGAACTTCTCTAACACAACTCATACGCGCATTCTAATACACTCTGTGTAGTCTTTTCTTCCATCTTTCGAACAATTTGATCCCATTTCGAATGCGTCATCTATTTTGTATGAATTCAACTCTATGTTCACTTTCGACCAAAAAAACAAAACCTCTATGTTCACTTCTTTCTTTCTTTCTTTTATTTGGGAACAGTGTTCACTTTCTTTAAACAATTCCCATCATCCACCAGTGTTAATAACTTCGCAAGTTAAAAATTCAGTGACATTGAACCTCGAATGCATTCATTAATACTCAAAACAGCATATAATTACTTACTTAGTTCAGGGGATTGCGCGCATTTGCGGCACTTAAGAATCTTCCCATCTGTCGGCAATGCCAACTTTAAGCTGAGAGAATTGTAAAGACCACATAAAATAAACAAATAAAGTCTCACATACATTGAATACAATTGGTCGGCTTAGCCTTGAATCTATCATTTTTCAATGCGACCGAACGCAACGTATATTATATTATACACTTGCATGACAAACGCATGGACACACAAACGCATGCTAAGCAAAAGTTAATGAAAATACTCACAGGCATAACAAAAAAGCTCTCCAAGATTGCGTCTTGACGCAAACCCTCCAGCATTAGAAAAATCTAAGGAAAAGTTAAGTGATGGGACGGAATTTTTGGGAAGATATGCTTCTTTTATTACAAATTGTTGGCAACGAAAATATTTTTAGCGATTCATGGAATCATTTTTAGGAAAATATTTTCCATGTCATCCATTTTTAGTGAAATAAGCTGAGCTTAAAGCTTGATTTTCTTACCCTTAAAGCAAGAAATTGAACTTGATGGACAAGATCACAAGCTAAATTAATTTGTTTAATAGAACTGAGGATTATGCAGCTGACGATAGTTGACGCAACTGAGCTGTCTGGCATGTGGGGCAAGGAGGCCGGCTATTTATAGCCAACGTGAAAATGGCTGACCCCGCACTCCATGTCCATTGTCCACTCTTTCTCTCTCTATCTAAACCCACCAAGAAGAAAGATAATGGAAGCGTGAAAGTGCGTTTCTCAGAGGCGCAGCACCATCATCATCATCCTCATCACAGAGTGAGTGTGGTTCTCTGCTTTCAACCACTGCATGATAACTGTGAAAATGGGGTCGTGACGATTCATCCACGCCAATTTGTTCAGCATCTCTTGGAAGCACAAGCCAATATATACACACACTAGAGAAGAAGAGGAGGAGGAGGAGGAGGAGGAAGAAGAGAGTGCAAACAGATGCCGTGCGTGTACATCTCGACTAACGTGTGCCTCGATGGGCGTGACCTCGACCCTGTCTTCGCCGATGCCACTAAAGCTGTTGCCGCCATCATCGGCAGACCCGAGAACGTAATCTCTCTCTCTCTCTTTGACCAATACGTGCAACACTGTTTTTCCGGGCCAATTAGTATGGTTTATAGGTTGAAAAAAGTTCCAACCTGAATGAATAGAATCTGGGGATATTGGATCTTATGTGTTTTTCCCATTATCACATGATCGGATTTGATGGTAGGGGATCATAGCCCCCACAACCCATCTTCCCCCCTTGATCCCACAACCCTTAGATCTTTTCCTCCTATAAAAGAGGGAAAGATCTAAGGGTCCACAGTTCTATGATCCCCTATCTTTATGGTAGGAGATCCAAACCCTGATCATGGTCACTAGTTAAACCGACAACACCGAACCCCACAAAAATCAAGCTTCTTTTGCGAAGGAAGTGTCGAATTGTAATAGAGAGTACTTAAGAATAAGCAAATGAAGAGAAAGATGAGCTTGCAAGATGATAATAAGTGCCATCTAATGGACAAAGTTGCTTAATCCGAGTTGTTTTTGTTTCCTATTTTGCTAGGGAATTTCTAATTTATTTTCGAATCATTTTTGCAAAGTATTATTCAATAGATTTAGGGTTTAGATGCCGAAAAGCAACTCTATCTATTTTAGTTCTTTTCATGAATGCACTTGAGTTCTTCCTTGCTTCTCTGAATTCTTCTCTGTCTACATCCTTTCCCTTTATACAATTCTAAACTTTTCTCTCAATACCGCGTCCTGCATTAACCATGCAACCTCCAACCCTAATACAAAAGATTTGGAGAAAGGACCGAAATTGCGAGACTTATAGGACGCTTCCAGGGTTTCAGTGTGGGAAATATCGATGAGTTACAGTCACAAGAAATGCGAAAATTCTGCAAACCAGAACTTGCGAAATCGACCTGGTCTAGTCGGAGGTAATTAGCTCCTAATTAGTCTAAACTTGTTGGAAACTTGCACATAATGAGTAGGTCCCAAGAATGCGAAATCTTCATTTCCCTTTTGAATTGCCTATGAAGTAAGCCTGGTCCACAGGCACTCATTTCTTTGGCTCCAGGAAATAGAAAATTTTTCTTAAGGTCAAAGTAAAGTCAATTGCCAATTACAGATACGTTAAAAACAGCTCAAAAAGAGCCGTAAAGTTAAGTTTGGATGCTTTTCTTGGACACACAGTTTGTGATGGTGATCCTGAAGGGGTCCTTGGCGATATCGTTCGGAGGCAACAAAGAGCCAGCTGCTTACACTGAGATAGTGGCGATGGGGGGCATCAACACACAAGTGAAGAGGAAGCTGATTGCGACTTTGGGGGACATCCTCCACAAGAGGCTCGCAATTCCGCCCGCCAGGTTCTTCCTCAAGGTCTACGACACCACGGCGCAAGCCACCCCGAAATTGTAACCTTGATATGTAATTTGTACTGATTAAGGCCCAAGACATTATCTTCTTTCCTATTTCCTATGCTGTATGATTCACGGGCTCCTCGAAACGGAGCAAATCAATGGGGTTTTCGGAGCATTACTTTAAGAGGTGCAAAGCAGGTTAGCTTGTGATCTTCTATGTGTCCAATGTTGATGGGATTTATCGCACACCGAATCAGAACGATCACACAGAAATCAAGAAAATTGAATGACGCACGAGATTACCCAGGTTCACCCCAGAATAGGGCTACGTCCTGCAAGAGATTTTCACTATGATATTCTGTTTACAGCCTCTCAACTCGTTCCAATGATCAGCATAAAACGAGCAAAATATATATGCCCTAAATGGGCCCAAAAACCTAAACCTAGCGAAACCTCTATTAAGCCCATAACATACGGGTTAACTTAAATAAAAGTCCAAACCCGTTGAGGTTTCGGGGGCGCTGCCCCCGAACCCCCGCCCGCTCACCGGCGAGCGGGGCAGCCGTCCGCTGACCGGGCAGCGGAAGCCCCGCCCGCTGACCGGGCAGCGGGACACCCGTGTCGGGGGCGCTGCCCCCGAACCCCCGCATCCCACGCGCATGGGTCACATGTCGTCGGATAACACTTTGGTTTCCCTAAGCTCACGTGGGCATACCCTGTGTGAGAAACAAGGGTCCCCGAAGTATTCGCCAACTCCAACATTCTCCCACTTGGTGGATACTTCTCGCAAATGAGAGCCTTTGCCATATCATTCTTCTTCAACCCAATCGCAGTAGAGCACCATTCAAACTTCGCACCTGTGACGGCTTTAGTAAGGAAGTCTGAACTATTTTTCACCGTGTCGACCTTTACAAGCCGAACCTCTTTCTTCTCCACTTTTTCTCGGATGAAATGATATTGTATATCAATGTGCTTTGTACGTGAGTGAAATGCTGGATTCTTAGCTAAATAAATAGCTCCTTGATTATCACATCTCACCTCTACGGCACCTTGCTCAAAACCAAGCTCCAAGCACAACCGCCGTAACCATACGGCCTCTTTTCCAGCATGAGTAAGAGCCATGTACTCAGCCTCCGTAGAAGAGAGTGCTACCACGCTTTGCCTTCTACTCATCCAACTCAATGCAGCCCCAAACAATGTGAAAACATACCCGCTAGTGGACCGTCTACTATCAATATCTCCACCCCAATCAGCATCTACATGGCCTACGATATCAAGCATGTTTCCATTCCCTGTACCTTCAAAACATAAAGAAAAATTCGAAGTTCCACGAAGATACCTGAAAACTCTTTTGATCGCATTCCAGTGTTCTCTACCTGGGTTAGACATGTATCGGCTCAAGACTCCCACTGCTTGGGCTATATCCGGACGTGTGCACACCATAGCATACATCAAGCTACCCATTGCACTCGCGTATGGAACTCGGGCCATCTCTTCAGCTTCTTCACCCGTTTTAGGACATTGTTCCGCAGATAGCTTGGTCCCTAAAGGTATAGGGGTACCAACAGGCTTGCAGTCTATCATATTGAATTTCTTCAATATTTCTTTGATGTATTTCTCCTGCCCTAGCCACAGCTTCCGTTTCTCACGGTCCCTTCTAATCTGCATGCCCAAAATAAAATTTGCAGGCCCCAAGTCTTTCATTTCAAACTTCTTGGCCAACAAACTCTTCACAGATCTCACCATCTTCATGCTATTCCCGATCAACAGCATATCATCCACATATAGTGTGAGAATGACAAACTGATCGCCCGTCCTCTTCACATAAACACAATGGTCAGAATTTGAACGCACAAAATCAAGCTGGAGCATGTACATGTCAAACTTCTGGTACCACATCCTCGGTGACTGCTTCAGCCCATATAAGGACTTTTTTAATTTGCACACCAGATTCTCCTTTCCCTTTACTTGAAAGCCTTCTGGTTGCCTCATATATATTTCCTCCTCCAAGTCCCCATGAAGGAAAGCCGTCTTTACATCCATCTGTTCCACCTCAAGATCGTATGCAGCTGCTACGGACAGAACAAACCGTATCGAGGTCAATTTCGCCACGGGAGAGAAGATCTCGTCATAGTCAACTCCCTCGATCTGAGAATATCCCTTGGCTACAAGCCTAGCTTTGTACTTCTCTACAGTCCCATCCGATTTCAGCTTTCGCTTGAATACCCATTTACACCCAATTGCCTTTCTATCCTTAGGCAACTTACACAAACTCCATGTCTCATTATGATCAAGCGACTGCATCTCATCTATCATTGCGAGCTCCCACTGATTCGCATCATTCATGGATCTCGCCTCTTTTACAGAATTAGGATCATCTCCGGTAATGCTCAAAGCATGAAACGTACTCAATGCACTAAGTGAGTATCGAAGTGGTACCTTTCTTTCCCGCGTCGATCTCCTAAGAGCCGGCATGCTATCTGTATCCGAGTCTTCATCCGAATCTGCATCCTCGACTTCATTAACCAAGTCCCATTGCTCCGATTCTGAATCAGACTCTACTAGCGTACCTTGTGAAATCATCTCCACCGTTTCAGCTTTAGGACTTTCTTCAAGCACTACCACCTTTTTGGGCTCATCAACTTTCTGTGTGTCAATCTGGGATTGTGATTCGCGAAAGACGACATCCCTGCTGTATACAATGGTCTTTGATTCTGGATTCCACAGCTTATAGCCCTTGACCCCTTCCTTATACCCGACGAATATGTTCTTCTCAGACTTATTGTCAAGCTTACCCCTTTTCTCCTTGGGTACATGAACATAAGCGTCACACCCGAACACCCGAACATGTGACAAATTCGGCTTCTTCCCAAACACTGCCTCATATGGTGTACGGTCCTTTACTGATGAGGTCGGTGACCGGTTCTTTAAATAACTGGCCGTGGCTACAGCTTCTGCCCAAAATTCATGCCCCAAACCTGCCCAACTCAGCATGCATCTTGCCCTTTCTATGAGTGACCGATTTAATCTCTCAGCCACACCGTTCTGTTGAGGCGTATATGGGGTCGTCTTCTGCCTTGCAATACCATTATCCACACAGAATTGCTCGAACTTGTCCGAACAGAATTCACCTCCGTTATCTGTTCGAAGTATTTTGATTTTCCTGCCCAATTGGTTTTCAACCAAAACCTTAAATTCTCGAAATTTTTCGAATACATCTGATTTACTTTTGATAAAATAAATCCAACTATATCTCGAAAAATCATCTATGAACGATACATAGTACCTGGATCCTCCAATAGATGGAGTCGGAGTAGGCCCGAAGACATCGCTATGAATCAGCTCGAGAACCTCTGTTGCTCTCGTACCGGTGTGTTGGAAACTAACTCGGTTCTGTTTTCCATGGAGACAGTGTTCACAGAACCCGAAGCCTATAGAGCAATCTGGTACTCCTTCTACCATTTGACTCGAAGCTAAGGTAGACAGTCCCTTTTCACCGATATGCCCTAGCCTCTGATGCCACAACATGGACGTATCATATCCATCTTCCTTGATCTTTTCAGAGACGAAACCACTACCAACAGTCACCGTTTCCCCGAGCAGCTTATACAATGTCCCATAACGGACTCCTCGTGCAATCACAATAGAACCCCGAGTCATCTTGCACGAATTTTTATCACAGCTGAAAGTAACTCCTGAATCAGCCATCGTACCGACTGATAATAGGTTTCTGCTCATCAAGGGTATGTGCATCACGTCTGGAAGAGTCTTCATCGTGCCATTACTCATCCTCAGCTTCACCCTGCCACGCCCGACAATTTGAACTGCAGTATCATCTCCGAGCATGACATCTCCACCATTATATTGCTCATATTCACAGAACCAGTGTCTATGAGGTGTCATGTGGTATGAAGCACCGGTGTCGATCAACCAAATATCCTGATCTGACTGTGCCATACATGCAGCAGCCAAATACATATCTCCTGCATCGACCTCCTTCTTCCCTGAGGATGATTCAGCTTCTTTCTTAAAAACTGGCTTGTTTTTACAGTCCCGCTTTACATGGCCCCACTCTTCACATCTCCAGCATTGTACCCTCCTCTCTCTACTCTTTGATCGCCCACGAGATTTGGATCTGGACCCTCTCCGATTTAGAGTCTTCTCTGCTGGCCTACCCCTAGCAGTCAGTGCCTCTCTACCAGAATTTCCTGACCCCTTTCTTCGTGTCTCCTCTGATAACAAGGCCGAACACACGCTCTCATAAGATAATTCTTTATCCCCACCACCGATCACCACAATCAAGTTATCCCACGAATCCGGCAGTGAACAGAGTAGTGTTATCGCCTTGTCATCATCTTGGAACTTAACACCAATTGATACGAGTTGACTAATCAACGTGTTAAAGTTATACAGATGTGTAGAAAACGAGTCGCCCTCATGCATTCGAAGATTATACAGCTTTTTCCTCAAAAACAGCTTATTAACCAACGACTTACTTTGATATAGCGACTCCAGTTTCTGCCATAAATCCCTGGCTGTAGGTTCGCTCATCACGTTTGTCAGAATTGAGTCTGCGAGACAAAGCCGGATCAAACCCTTTGCTTTCCGATCAATCCGATCCCAGTCTTCAATCTCCTTTGGATCCGCCTTTTTGGAGGATGAATCGTCATTCTTCCCCGGTTCCTTTATCGCGATACCAGGCATCGCAGCATCAGGCCTTTCCGTTACGATTGCCGACCAAAGATCTCGATCACAAAGTAGATCCTCCATCTTCATCTTCCACAGATCGAACCGCGTCCCATCGAATTTTTCGATCTCAATCCGTGACCCTCCTGACATCTCAGATAAACCCTAATTCCTCGAACACAAGGCTCTGATACCAATTGATGGGATTTATCGCACACCGAATCAGAACGATCACACAGAAATCAAGAAAATTGAATGACGCACGAGATTACCCAGGTTCACCCCAGAATAGGGCTACGTCCTGCAAGAGATTTTCACTATGATATTCTGTTTACAGCCTCTCAACTCGTTCCAATGATCAGCATAAAACGAGCAAAATATATATGCCCTAAATGGGCCCAAAAACCTAAACCTAGCGAAACCTCTATTAAGCCCATAACATACGGGTTAACTTAAATAAAAGTCCAAACCCGTTGAGGTTTCGGGGGCGCTGCCCCCGAACCCCCGCCCGCTCACCGGCGAGCGGGGCAGCCGTCCGCTGACCGGGCAGCGGAAGCCCCGCCCGCTGACCGGGCAGCGGGACACCCGTGTCGGGGGCGCTGCCCCCGAACCCCCGCATCCCACGCGCATGGGTCACATGTCGTCGGATAACACTTTGGTTTCCCTAAGCTCACGTGGGCATACCCTGTGTGAGAAACAAGGGTCCCCGAAGTATTCGCCAACTCCAACAAGAGGGAGCTCATTCAGGCATTATAATAACATGCCAGCCAAGTCTGAGGTCCGTCGTGCCCCCACAATACCAAAGCCGAACCTCATCACCCACACGGCCCAACTCAATCCGCTGCTTAATTCAACGATCCATTCATCAATGCCTTCAACCCATCACTCAAGGTTATCATCCGTACCAAGGGAATCATTAGGGGTGTGCAACCGGACCGGGTTGACCCGGAACCCGAATTGGCCCACCCGAAAAAACAAGGTCGGGAGCCGGTTTCCTCTCAAACTAGTCCGGGTACCGGTTCTAAATTTTGAGAACCGGTTTGAACCGGTTCGGTTTCCGATTCTAGGTGTAGGCCCACCTGGACCGGTTTTTAGAACCGGTTTTTAGTTACTATTAAAAAAAAAAAGAAACTCTAGGTCCCAACTCCCTAGTGTGTCGCTACCCTTGTTGCTCATGCTCCTTGCTCACAGCCCTCGGCTCCTCATCTCATCTTATTTAATTTTTATTTGTTGGATTGTTCCTTTCGGTAGATTGTAATTTTTATTGCTTATTTTATCGATATTCATATTATTTTGATGAAAAAAGAAATAGGTTTTCGGGTAAACCTTGAAATCAGACCGAAAAAATAGGGTCGGTTCCAAAACAGGTTCCAAGACAAGCAAGATCGGTTCTCGGTTCCAAAAATTGAGAACCGGTTATAACAAGGTTGATTTCAGGGTTTAAATCTGGAACCGGTTCACCCGGACCATGCTCCCCCCTAGAAATCATAACCAAGGTTCTCCCTTGCACGGCCATCACTCACCGCCACTCCACCTCGACAATCTGTCCGTCGATTTCACCTTCCTGATACTCAAAGGCATTATCCGCACAGGAAAAACATGCAAGGCAATCTAACCCATTTCACACCAAGACCTAATTCTCCTATTGCTTGGCGACCTAAATCCATAAGTCCTATCCACAAGGACATTAATCAATCTAATGGAAGCAACATGCAACGGAAATCGAAAACACACAAGCCGAAACTAACAAATCCAAGAATCAACAAGTTAGGAGTTCACTCGCCTCAAATGCATGCGTCGCTGCTCACGAGCCTCCTTCCTCCTTCACACGGCAAGAATGAGAGGTGAGAGAGAGCGGCGTTGCGGCGAGAGGGAGGAGGAAGTTGTAAGAGCTCGGGACGTCCCAGGCCACCAGCGTTGCTAACGAACTCTCACATTAATTTGTATAAATATAAGTCAGAGGCGCATGCGAAAAACGCTGTAGAAGCCTTAACACAGGCACAACACCAGTACTCAAACACTAGTGTCAGCTTTGTTAGGATTTACTTCGCACACCAGTCACGCTATCATATATCCACACGCCACAAAGCCACAGACTATAAGTATATATATATATATATACACAAAAACAACTGGACATTAACCAAAAGATCACCACCATCAACATGAACTACCTCCACCGCCACTATCCCCATCCACGTCCTCACTTCCTTGAGGCCCAGCCAAAAAGTGTCTGCCGCCACCCTAACATCAAAATCCTGCCTGTACAACTAATTGTCCCACATCATCAAACACTTCCACTGCCCTACTCCATGGTCGTCGTCACTGTCGTCATTAGAAGGCATAGACGGCAGTGGACCAGACAAATGTCCAGACGGGTCCAACGTGAATAGAGATACAAAACCTAGGGGGATCAACACTTCCGACGTACCCACACCTATCCATAGTAGTCATGTATGGTGATGGAGGAGATAGGGGCGTGCAAGTTAGTCTTTTATTTTCAAGGAAAAAGCTATGATGACCGTCCCATCAATTCTGACTGTGGGACCGTCCAATTCTGACCTCAATTTCTTTTTGTGTTTTATTTTTTTTTCGTCTGACATATGCGCAATACATATCCGCATGATATACTTGTCAGTCAAAAGTTCACATGTAACATGTACGCACCATATATTTACATGATATGCTTGTCGATCAAAAGTTTACGTCTTATAATTTTAGGCTACTATAAAAAAAATAAACAATTAAACTGATGAAATCGAATTAACAAGTGATTCGGTTTCACCAAAAGAAATTTGCGGTTCGAATTTGACCGTCCCACTATTAGAATTGGTGGGACGGTCAGCTAGCGTAATCCTTTTTTGAAATGGTAGTACGGGAAGTTTTTTTTTGAAACCCATAACGATAGTAGATGTTTTTGTTATGTGAATAATGGGGGATAGCTCAGTGATAGCCAAGGTGTTTGACCCCAATCTCCCAGTGGTTTGAAATTTTAATATATAGAAATGGTGCGCTCTCTCTCTCTCTCTCTCTCTCTCTCTCTCTCTCTCTCTATATATATATATATATATATATCGGGTCTTATATGCAGAATTTGTGGTTATTCATGTGTTTACCACAGGAATAGGACAAGAAAATCATAACCTTTACATAGACGCGCGCGTGGTTTATGAATGTTCGTAGTTGTTATGGCATGATTGATTTTCGTTTGTCTTCGGCATGCGACATTTAATATATAATAAGAGATTATAGAGGAGAACGGTAGTAGGTGACGCACCCGGGACGTCACAAATATCCAACAAGGCATTTTATATCTATTAGTCTTGTAAGTACAACCCATTACAAAGACACTTGAAAAAATCTTGGTTAGTGCCATGGAGATAGGATGGGAAAAAAAATAAAAATGCGACACGTGACCCACGACATCATGCTTAAAATTGTAGATGAATCCACCTGTACTAAGCTTAGAAGCTTGGACCATAGTGCGACCATTCAGATATATTCACAGTAGAATTTCACTTTCACATTGTAAACAGTTTTAGCAATAGCTTGAACATTGAGATTACTTTGTCACAAGAAAGAAAGGATTTGGCGAGGAGGTATACCGACCTTAGACATCTCTTTCACTAGAAAAGTTTCAACTTTAGAAAAACAGCAACAAGTAGGATGTCCTTACATATCATTCAAGGGATTATGATTGTTTGATGCATTCTTCATTTTATAACCACAGATGTCAAAAGGACAATTAATCAAACAAGATCCCCTCTTTTATCTCTGACGTGCAACATACATATTACGTCAATCATGATAACTACCTCCCTTCTGGCACATTAGAAGAACATATTTTTCACTCTTTGACCTTTGAATAGAGATGACATAACCTTGAGCAAAAAGATGGCTCTGCATACTACCCAAAAAGATCTTATCGAGTTAGAAAATTACCTGGTAAAGTTTTAAATGAACTTGTTGGCATGTTCATTTGCTTTTCTCCATTCTAAATTTCATCATCGATAGATATATTCGAGCTATTTTGGTCATCTTGAACATTACCCGTTGAGAATCAAGTGGATACTCGATTAAAATAGAGGCTAATTCCCTAAAAAATATCAACTTTAGGTTTAATGACGATTTTGGCCAATCTTTTTTTTTGTCTCATAAAAAAATACCAACTTTATGTCCAATGACAATTCTGGCTCAAACTTTTTTCCATCCCATTAAAAAGCACAAACTTTAACTCGAGTCCCAAATCCGGCCCCCTTAATTTGGAACTATTAATTGTCCAATGTGGTAGTTTCACGTCATCAATAAATCCACGTAGCTTGCTGATGTGCAATTAAGGCATCGTCTTCTTGGCACAAAATTTGAAATTGTTCATCTACTTTACATCTGGCACAACTTGAAGGATGACGGTTAACCTATTCATCGTCACCTTCACTTCATCCACAAGCATCAACTGTCTAATTAGAATTCGAAGTTATGTATTACCACCCTTGGAGAGACGCCATGGACGAGATCCGCTAGCTCACGACTAAAGCCTTTTATTTAACAAGCCCAGCCTTACCCTCTCCCCAAAGAGAATGGATAACTTCGTATTCCGTGCCAATAAGACGATGAATTGCCACGTGGATTTACTAATGACGTGGAATTGCTATGTTGGAGAATTAATGGTTCCAAATTAAGGGGGAACGGATTTCAGACTCGAGTTAAATTTGTGCTGAGATGAAAAAAAAATTGGGTCAAAATCGCCATTGGACCTAAAGTTGATGCTTTTTTATGAGACAAAAAAGTTCTAGCCAAGATAGTCATTAAACCTAAATTTGGTGCTTTTTTAGGAAATTATCCCGTTAAAATAGATACTCTTTCCGATGTATTATAATAGCAAACTATCTGCACCTACTCATAATAACACAATATTTAATTACCAACAAAACATGAGTGAGTGAAACAATGGGTTAAACAAGTATAAATGGTTCCAATAATGCGCAATTACGAAATGGTTGTTGAGAAATCAAGTTCAACTCTACACAACTATAGTTTAGGGCTAAAAGTAACAACTGCAACAAAAATGAAAAAACAAATGTAGCATTGTACATTGTGTTCCAAAGAGTTAATCTATGAAAGCACGACTTTTGTTTAACACTCGAACAAGACACTGAAAACTGCAACAAAATTAAATCACTAATTCGAATCTCGCGTCCTATTATTTGAAAGGACACAAATCATCTTTTTCTCGTGGCTTTTATGCCTGCACATGGTGGAGGCACCTTTTATTTCTCTACACTCTCACGTGAGCAAAAGGAAGAGAGAAAAACATTAAAAAAAAAAGGGAGAGAGAGAGAGAAGCGGTGCTTCTCAAAATTACTTTTCATGGGGGCAAGAAGAGCCTTCGTGCGGGGAGAAAAGGGGCTCGTTGGGGAGGTCACTGGTGAACCCAATGCCGGTGCTGGTGAAAATGCGGAGACAAGATTGGCATCATAGACAATAAATATAGGACGTCGGGTTTCTGGAAGAAGAAGAAGGTGGCTGGTGTAGAGAGGGAAGGCTCTCTAAGAGAGAGAACAGAAAGAGAAGAGGCATGGAAAGGAAGAAGAGGAGGAGGAGGAAAGTGGGAACTATAAGGGCAAAAAGAAGAAATGAAATAAATGAGATGACAAAAGAAAAAAAAACATAGAAGTTTGTGTCCGAAGTGGTGGGCCACTCAAAGGATACGATGAGCAAAAAAAAAAAAGTGTCAAAGCCATAGGGAAGTGAAAAAAGCGCAAACCTAGTTCTTTCATACTTACGAAGCCGACTGAAAAAAGAGTAATTCGAATGTTTCATGACAAGTTAGAGTTTTTTAAATAAAGGGAATCAATGCAAACGATATAATTTTTTTGTGTGTTTTCCTCTCGGTAAAACAAAGCATTGAAAGAGTATTGATCTTCATTTTGGGTTATTTTTTGTCAACTTAATGACAAAGGGTCGTATTAAGCAATTCTGAGTGTGGAATTGGAGCAGCCCTAATTAATATTTAGGCCATGTTTATTTTGCAAAAAACATTTTCCTCGTTTTCCAGCATTTGGATCGCTTAGGAAAAAGAGTCAATAGAAAATGTTTTCTTATTAAAAAATACAGAAGTTTAAAGTTAGGAAAATGATTTCATAAATATGATGAGGTATTGACACTTGGACCAAAAACATTACACATGGGCACAAGAATCCCAACACTCATTCCTAGGCCCTTGGTAGCAGGGCTGGCTCCCCAACACCAGGGCTTGGATTCATTGAGGTCGGGCCTGAGACAACGATGCTCATGTCCAGGGACACCAAGCCTGCTAATATCAAGGTCAAGCCTCGGACCCTGGTGCTCAGTAATGTAGGGTGAAAAATATTTTTTATTTATCGAAAAATGAGTTGTTTTCGAAAAATATTTTCAAAGAAGTAATTTTCCAGGAATTTGAGAAATATTTTCTAGTGTTCGGTTGAAAACTGAAAAAGAACGGGCAATGGACTGGAAAATATTTTCTGCCATCTGATCTGAAAAATCGGATTTGATTTTCCTTTGTGAGATCCTATTATTTTTTAATTTTATTTATTTAATTTAAAAAGTTTCAAAAAAATTTCTCTTTTCTCTTGTTATTTGGAGTCGGCACGGGCCCTCCCAGGCCCATACCAAATCGCGGCGGGAGTTTTCATTTAATGGGTTCGACGATAATAGTCGACCGCTTTCGACCTTCAGTGTGGTCGTGGTGGCATGTGCAACTTGTGCATGCATTTGGAGTCGCCACCGGTCTTTCTTGGAGGGTAGACCGGAAACCTTACTAACTGATTGGGAGAGATCGATCAGTTCTGCGGAACCAGAGATTTTGGGTTCGGGGACTTGGTTACGCTGGTGTCATTACCAACGCCCTTTCGGTACCTAACGCGAGTGATTTTCCTAGCTAAGAGTTCATGCAGGCGCAATTTTGGGTGGGATAGGTTTGATTCAGGGTTTCATGCAGATTGGAAGACTATTCCTATCAATCACAATCAATTTAAATGAAAGCGCAATCAAGTGCATAAATAAATCACATCAATGCACATCAATTCAAATCAACGGCTTCCTAACGTAGCCATAAGGGCTTTGGGGAGGCGTGATTTAGGACCAGGGGCGAAATGGGAAGATTTGGGAACGATTAGCCCGAAGGGCAAAATCGTCAATTTTTGGAAGATTTGGATACCGAATTACCCAAAATATTCCATGGCCAGTTGATTGTGGCCATTTCCTATTTTGAGAATTTTTTTTAGAATTTCTTGATTTTTTTTTCTTCAATTTTTGGAAGACAATTCGCCCAAAGGGCGAAATTGTCATTTTAAAAGGGGTCGGGGTTCAAAACAC
Source organism: Rhodomyrtus psidioides (assembly GCA_021437785.1). Classification (NCBI taxonomy): domain Eukaryota; kingdom Viridiplantae; phylum Streptophyta; class Magnoliopsida; order Myrtales; family Myrtaceae; genus Rhodomyrtus; species Rhodomyrtus psidioides. The sequence continues at coordinate 1,339,174 of JAILYB010000042.1, forward strand.
CCAGAATGAGTCTTGGCCAGTTGTTTGTGGCCATTTCCTATTTTTTGGGATTTTCCTGGATTTTTTAGAATTTGTTTTGGAAGACGGTTTGCCGGAAGGGCAAAATCGTCATTTTTGGAAAGATCGGGGGTCAAAAGACCCGAAACGGGTCGTGGCCAGTTGAAAGTGGCCATTTCCTATTTTCTAGAATTTTCTAGAATTTTTTCTGAATTTTCCGAATTTTTTTGAATTTTTTTATGATTTTCTATTTTTTTTTATTGATTTATTGATTTTTTTATTATTTTTTTATTATTTTCGAATTTCCGAAAATAAAATCATCCGACAGTCCTAGACGTGACACGTGGCACTTTGATAGCCGTCAGATTATTTTGAATTTTTATAGCCGAAATTTTTTTTAATATTAAAAAAAACTGTTTATTTTGAAAAACCGCCGGATCGCGACACGTGGCTCATCCACGGCCGTCCGATCCGGCTTTTATTTTTATTTTTTAAAAGACACGGACCCACATCGCTGACTTGGCATGCCTACGTGGCGTGCCACGTCAGCGTTGACTCGCTGACCGGCAAAGGGTTTCGCCGTAGAAGACGACCGGCGCCGGCGACCTTTCGTCGGCGCCTCGTCGGAAGGCCATATCTTGGTCGTCCGACGTCCGATTGACTTGAAATTTTTGTCAAAATTCTCGTAATGAGCTCCTCTACAACATATATGAAGCTTGACACAGCAGCTCATCATTTCCCATAATTGGAACTCCGGCGAGGTTAGCATATAATCGACGTTCAGTGCACAAAAAGAATCGAGGCCAGGCTTAGTAGAGATCCTAGACTCAAATCTAAGCGCGAATATTGTGAATAGAGCAGTTGAAACTCCCAATCAAAATCAACATAGCAAAAGACACTCTGCCAAATCGAACACATGGCGAGCGTTTTCCAAAATCAATGAATCGCAGACAAATTGAAATTCTGATTGAGAACAAACCGATCGATAATCCAAGGACTATAATTTAAACATTCAGAAGATTTCTTGATCACCAGGATTGGCTCAATTTGCTTAGAAACCGAATCAAACTCGCAAAATCAGTGGCCTAAAAAGCAAAGCACTTGAAACATGGGAGGTGAACTGACCTGGGTTCGTCTGGAACTACAGCGGCGACGCGCGACGAGGATGACGATGACGATGACGATGACGAGCATGGGCTCGTCCTCTCTCCCTCTCAAGAACTTCCCTTTTTTTTTTTAAATTCCCCCCCTTCAAGACATCATCAGCCTTGGGCAAGCGGCTGTGGCCTACGACAAGAAAAGAAAAAAAAAAGAAAAAAAAGGAAAAATATTAGAATATTAAAGTATTCGGAATTGTTTTTGAAACAATTAAAAAGTAATGTGAATAAGTGGAGAGAGGAGAGATGAGGGAAAATGTTTTGCTCACTTTTAAATGTGTTTTTTTAATGCATGCAAAATGTTTTTCTTGACTCGTTTATTTTTCATGAAACAAACGCTGAAATATCCAAAAAAATATTTTTCTGAAAGTTATTTTCAACAAAACCAACAGAGCCCTAATAACAGTGTTAGGGAAAATCCCTTATGATATTTTGAAGATGACAAAATAATCAAAGGCTACTAATGTGTTTGCTGGTTGAGTAGAACCAGGTGAAAGAAGCACAAGCCATTGTGGAGATGGTGTATTAACAGAATGTTAGAAGGTTGAGAGTTATCTATCAATGGTGAACAAGGCATTGGACGTCGAGGCATCTACAAGTTGGAGATACCTAAGTAGAAGGTGAACAAGCCTAGAACGGGAAGTTCGGAAAAGCTTGGAAGGACCTTGGATAGGTGAACAACGAGGTAGAGCCGTAATTGCCAATATGCTTGGAGGGACCAAAAGATGGAGCTCAAGATATTGATTTAAGTTATGCATTCTAAAGACTGGTTTCGTTTATGAAGACTGTTCAGATGCAGCGAGGTATTCTGATGCAAAAGACTATTCTGCTTCTAAAGTCTGCTTCTGAAGATTGTTCAGAAGCTGCGAGATTGTTCAAAAGCTGCGAGATATATTGTTTCGAGATTCTGAAGATCCACGGCTGACATATATTCGTTATTGCTAAGGTATTTATGGAAGTTTGTAATATTTGATTGATATGATTATTCTATAACATAAATGATAGAATGTACTTGATTAGAAATTATCTTCCATAAGACAAGAAACCTTCTATATCTGAAGACCTCCACTTATGGAAACTGAAGATTGAGAGGCGACTGAATCTGAAGGATTCAGATTCTACACCAATGGTAACTAAATCTCCCGAGATGCAATTTCCTTCAGTCAAGATTGATGGCGTCAAATCAGCGATTGAATGTTGACACCTGATTTTTGACCATCTTTTATTTTAGTTTTTATTTCTAAAATTACTTAAAAATATCAAAAAAGGTCAAAAAATTACAAAATCAACTTTGGAAGCCTTAGCCTAGCCTTAGGAACCAATTTTGAACAAAAAATATTTTTTGAATTTTTTAATATTTTTTGGAATTTATTTAATTATTAAAATACCCAAAAAATCAGGAAAAATACCATTCGTGGTCAGAAAATTACACAAAAATATTCAGAAATTTTAGTTTAATTCCATCTTTAATATTTTCACTTTTTATTAGGGAAATTTGGCCTGGTTCATGGGGTTCCTTCACAAACCTAATCCCGAACCTGGCCTAAAAAATCCTTTTCGAGTCATTTAATTTTCAATTCTCGGTTTTTATAAGCTATGACATTGGACTCTAGAGTCTTGAAGTGCAATTGGGTCAATTTACCCTCCAATTTGACCAATTTTAACCAAAAGGGCTTAATTGCACAAATTTTATTCAATTTAGTCCCCGGTTTTACAATTTTTGAAATTAAATTTCACACGTGCACACCCATTAAAATTAAACACCTCTACCCTATAGTTTTCATCATGAGGAATCCATTGGTGGGCTCATTTTTGATTAATTCGATCGTTTGGACCTTCGATTTGGTGAAATTCATTTTCGGATCCTAGGGACGATTTGGGGTTTTCATAAAATTTCAATCAATTGATTCACGAAAATACCCATATTTGATAGAAAACATGTCAAGGAGTCCGATTTTGCCGTCAATTTCATGAAAATAGGTCAATTTGGAGCCCAATTAGAGTGATTTGGTCGAACCGGGCCGGTCGGGTCAGACCCGACCCGACCCGGTCCGACCGGGTCTGCAACAAAGTTGCAGACCCATGCGCACCGAACAGAGCAAAACAGGGCATGTCGGGCGCGGGGTTTTTGAAGAAAAAAAAGGGGAGTTGAGCGTGGGAGGCAGTTGGCAGAGCGTGTTCGGCTTTGGCAGGAATGGTGGACGTGCCGAGGCGGGCGGTCGGCCACGCGTAACCGGCCGAATCTCGGTTAAAACCGAGTTTGGCCGAGAGCGAGGCAGGTTTTTTTTTCGAGCAAAGAACCGGCGAGAGGAGCAGTCACCGACCTTCAGCATACTTCCCTGAGCACGACCGGAGCCCCCGCCGTCGTCGACAAGCCACCACCAGGTCGGTATTTCCTCAAAACTCCAACTCCATCGCCGCATGCCAAGTGTTCGATAAAACGCCCAAACGGGCTTTAAACTTTTGGCTCTCGGCCGAGCCATCCCGGGGCTCCATTTGCCCGTGTTTAGCCTCAACCGTGCATTAGAACCGACCCTAAGCACACTGTAATCTTTATTTTGCATCGACGACCGCCGAGGATGCGAGCCCGAGCTTCGCCGGCCGAAACTCAGACCGAGGGCTCGGAGAGGGCTTTCCCGCGGCTGCCGATCCTCATGGGACCTCAGGTAAGTCCCTAAACTCTCTAAGGGTGTTATTTGAATGCTTAGGATCAAGCTTGGGCGCAGAAAAATTTCTGCAAATCTTCTCGCCGGGGCCAGTTCGGTGGCCGCCCATTCGGGGTGTTTCCGACGTGTTAATGGCCATTATTGTTGTTATATGTTGATGTGGGAGATGATGGGAGTTGAACGGCGCAAAAATCGCCAAGAAATGTTGAGTTTTGGTCCGGTTTTGGACGTTTTCCGGCGACTTCGCCGGAATAATCACTATTCCGGCGAGTCGCCGGTCGTCTTCTCCGGCGGCTCGGGCGAGTGTTGACCGGTCAACGGCTGACGTGGCCGGCCACGTAGGCGCCACGTCAGCCGGGTGGGGCCAGTCCATGCTTTTTTTAAATAAAATGCAATGAACGGTCCGGATCGCGACACGTGTCGCGATCCTAGATTTTTGGAAAATAAAATAAATGATTTTCGGATAATTAATTAAAATCGATCCGACGGTCGAGCATTTGCCAAGTGGCTTTCTGTGGATCGTCCGATCTTGTCCAAGATCGGACGCACCAGGGGTAGCCACGTGGCACAATCTGGAGCGTCCGATTTGATTGTTTTTCTAAAAAAGGAAAAATAATTAATTTTTGATCCGACGGCTATTATTGAGCCACGTGGCTCTCTGTGGGTCGCTCGATCTAGTGGAAGATCGGACGCACGAGACGAAGCCACGTGGCACAACGTGGACCGTCCGATCCGGGGAATTTTCGGATAATTAAATAAAATACATAAAAAATTAAAAAAATTGTAAAAAATAGAAAAATGTTTAAAAAAATAAAACGGTGTCGTTTTAGGCCGGTGTCGACCCCTAGGGTCGGGCCGGGCGCCCGAGAGGCGCGGGCCGGGCTTGGCCCGGCCCGGAAAATATTTTTAAATATTTTAAAAAATTCAAAAAATAATAAAAAATAATAAAATAATCAAAAAATCAATAAAAAATGGAAAATCATAAAAAATTCAAAAAATTCGGAAAATTCAGAAAAATTCTAAAAAAATTTCAGAAAATAGGAAATGGCCACATTCAACTGGCCACAACCTGTTTCGGGTCATTTGACCCCCGATCTTTTCAAAAATAACGGTTTTGCCCTTCCGGCAAACTGTCTTCCAAAAAAATTCCAAAAAATCCAGGAAAATCCCAAAAAAATAGGAAATGGCCACAAACAACTGGCCAAGTCTCATCCCGGGTGTTTTGAACCCCGAACCTTCTTTAAAATGACGATTTCGCCCTTTGGGCGAATCGTCTTCCAAAAATTGAAGAAAAAATCAAGAAATTCCAAAAAATTCTCAAAAATGGGAAATGGCCACAATCAACTGGCCATGGAATATTTTGGTTAATTCGATATCCAAACCTTTCAAAAAATGACAATTTTGCCCTTCGGGCTAATTGTCCTCGAATCTTCCCATTTTACCCCTAGTCCTAAATCGCATCTTCGCTAAGCCCTCATGGCTATATTAGGAGGCCCATGATTGCAATTGATATGCATTGACGTGATTTATTTATGCACTTGACTTGCGCTTTCATTATATTGACTGTGATTTGATAGGACTAGTCTCCCAATCTGCATGAAACCCTGACTCATACCTATCTCACCCAAAATCGCGCCTGCATGAACTCTTAGTTAAGAAAATCACTCGCGTTAGGTACCGAAAGGGCGTTGGTAATGACACCGACGTAACCAAGTCCCCGAACCCAAAATCTCTGGTTCCGCAGAACTGATCGATCTCTCCCAATCGGTCAGTAAGGTTTCCGGTCTACCCTCCAAGAAAGACCGGGTGGCGACTCCAAAAGCATGCACAAGTTGCACATGCCACCACGACCACACTAAGGTCGAAAGCGATCGACTTTTATCGTCGAATCCCTAAAAAAAAATACTCCCGCCGCGATTTGGTATGGGCCTGGGAGGGCCCGCGCCGATCCAAGACCCGCGATCGGTAATCCATTAGCCGCGTCCGATTTCGGACGGGTCGCGACATTGAAGAGCGATCCTTTGAAAACTTGTCCAATGGTAGTTTGGAGGTGAAGGAGTATAAAAGGAGATTCATGGTGCTACTACGGAGTAGGATAAAAATCATAAATTCCAAGGTGCTAAAGCTGTTCAGATTCATACTTGTCCTCGTGAGCTTTATACGACAATAATTGGGAGGCTTTGTAAGAGTGATTGAAAAAGGATAGCGTGACCTATCAGAGAGAGTATCATCACTTATTGTAAACCTCCATTGATTCATTTAGAAATTCATTCATTTAAGTATAAAATTAGAGTTATTCATAACTCTCACAAAAATAAATCCTCATGCATTACATATTTATTTTCTGTCAGTCATGTCATTTGCATTAGGGTCAAAGGTGAGTCAATTGAGCATATTTAATATCAATATAGGATTTTCGACTAAGGCATGGAGTGTGCCCAAATATTCATGGGATTGGACCTATTCTTAACTTTAAATCAGCCCATTTTGCGTGTCTAAATGTTAAAGGCCGTTATTTAATTGATTCTTGATTAATTAAGGCTCAATTTGAGTTGAATTTAAACAAACATGATGGGTAAGAGTTTGCAATTTTCGGCCAACCCATGGGGATATCCTCTTGGCCGAATTTTTGCTTGGAGGAGAAGTAAACTCTGCATTTATCTTGAAGAAAATATTCAGATATTCAAAGGATATTCCGTTCTTGCTCATCAAGCCAGACAATTCTCTATATATACATCACATTGACCTAGGGTTATGGGGATTTTCATTCGGCTATCACAAAAGTCGGCATTCTGAAGAGAGAAGAGAGAATCCTCGGGGTGATTTAGGGTTAAATTGTCTCCCCCGTGGTCGAGACAATCCCCTAGCCGTAGCTTTAGTCCCCGCAAGGTTCGATTTGCCTTCGTTCCACCTTCGAGCGTCCTTCTGCCCGTCCTTGCCCCGTCGTGCGCCACTTCTTACCGTCACGCCAACAGACATCCTTGCCATCGGAGCCTGGCGACCAATTGCCTCCTGGATCAGCCCAGCTCGGCCATTCATCGTCATCGTAGCTTACTGCCCACCTGCTGTTTTGCACACGACCTGCCCTTGTTCGGCCTAAATCTGATGTTAAGTAGCTGCTGTTTTATCGCTATTTAAAGTTCTAGTCATCATACCACGTGTGCTAGCATATCCAGAATTGGTTTGGCAACGAGACGATTTCAAAGGGACGTGTTCTTGCACGAAATTTCTGGATTGCGTGCTTGCTAGAATTTGCTTGAAAAGGTATCCATCTAAACCCTTTTGATTGCAATTCAATGCTTCTAATTAGTGACTTGCATTACCTATGGGTTTGTAATTGAAAAAATCAAATCAGTGTTTTCTGACGAGATTATGATACTACCGAAGCAAAAAATTCTAGTTTTCTGTACGTAAAGACTCAATATGATCATGATTTTTTAACGAATTATCCGGGCTTAGGTATTCGAATCACGGTTTCCTGATGTTATCTTATGGCCGAATGTTCATGTTTGGATATCTTCATGCAAGTTGGTTGGATTGAATTCTTAATTGCTATCTTGTCTTGTTCTTTTTTTAATGATTTTTTTAGGATATTCTCGAGTGAGATAGGGTCAGAATTCGTGGAATATATCCGAAAATCTTTGAAAAGCTATCTAAGTTAATTATCCAAATAATAAAGATAACTTTCTCAAAAAAATCTGAAGATGTAAGATAAGATTTTAATTAGATAAAATACCTTTTAAAATTATGAAGATTATCTAAAATTCCTTGTATATCTTAAGAGATAACCTTCCTAATTTAAAAAATGTGAATCCTTTGTGGATAGGGGATTGACCCCTTTAGAATTTCGACCGCCCTAGGTGGTTTTCGAAAATTGCTAGGTTTAATTGACTCATCTTTTCTATCTTAAAATATTTGTACATTTTTAAACAAAAATGCCTATAATATATGCTTCCCTCGTGTCTAGACTCGTCGAAAAAATTAGATCAAACGCCTTATCCATAAGCTTATGGGGTGGGATGATGATCTAATATAAGACCTCGTATTCTTTCCCTTTGGCTAAAGGGACGTTGTCGTCGCGTATTCGCATACTGGCTCGAATCTTCGAGGATGTAGTGATAAAAATTCTACTTTAACCCGACTTTTTGGGAATGGGTGAATTATCGAAAATTCGGATATTAAGGTATATTATGGGAATTCTTGTTTAATTTTGTTCATTTTTTTTAAGAAAATCGAATAATAATAAATAAAAAAACCGAAATGACCAAAAATACAAAAAATAATTCAAGTCACATAAACCAATAAAAAAAATGCATTTTCATGAAATTGGTACCGAAAGGGCATTAATTTTTAATTAATGTAACTAAGCCCTCGAACTCAATTTCACTAGTTCGTAGAGATAAAATAGTTCTCCCACTATTTTATATAGATTTCTAATCTACCTATCAAAAAGAGATTAGTGGCAGCTCCTAAATTGAAAATCATTTCGATGAAACCTAAGTTGCGAATTGGTAGTGCTTGGAAGAGTCCGTATTAGGTTAGTTAATTCATGTAATTAACTTAATATTCCATTAACCTAATTAAATTTAGGTCGCGACACAAAAGCAAAAAGAAAAAAGGGCAGTCGATTTCTTCTTGAAAGGGGGGTCGAGAGTCTTCCATTTCATAGAAAGAAAGGAAAAAGAGAGCAAGGAGAGAAAGAAGAAAAGAACAAAGAAAAGAAAGAAGGAGAATAGGGAGAGAAAAAAAGAGGGGGGGGGGGGGGGGGAAGAAAGAATCGCGCAATGCTAGGTAAGTGCTCTCACTCCTCGTTCGTCTAATCGGAATAGTTTTCGTATTTATGTCTCAAATTAGGATCTATGAAAAATTGAGCCGTCAACTCATTTTTTGAGTCGTTAAGTTGAGATTCTTTGGGGGAACGATATTTTAGGGCGTTTGGAGCTGTGGGACTTTACAGAACTCAATTTAGACTTATGATTTGTCCGAAATAAAATTTGGAAGTTTAGCGTGGGTGTTGAACAGTGCGCGACTAGAACATGTTGCGCCCTTTGTTGCGGATTTTCAGATAGATCCTGGACAAGTCGTATTGGGGATTTTGTTTTACATTAAAAGAGCTTTCTTTGAACTACAAGTTCGTTTAAATCGAAGCTCTAATGAAAGAGTTATGGTCCATTTAAATTTATCATGCAAGCTGTGCGCATCAGACAACATGTGTGCACACTATGAGCGGCCGTTTTTCTGGTGCATAAGTGTCGCCTTAGTGACAAATATGCATTTTTCAATCGAGTCATGCTTTAGGGTAGCATATTAGTTAATTTTTTATATCGTTTTTCATATATTTGATAGGAATACATGTGCATCAATTTGAGTAACCATCGTAAGTTGGTTTTTGACTTCTCCAGGTGAGTGATACTATTTCTTCTATGAATTTATAAAACTCATGCTTTGAATTAAGGAGGTTTCCTTAAGAATGAATTGTTATTATAGTATTATTTGCGCATAACTCGGATCGGGCATTTACTATCCCATTTGATATTTGATATGGTCTGAGAGGATGTTGTGATATGTACTCTAAGGGCCTGTATGGATGGTGGCTGGGGAAACTGTTTCTGTTCCAAAAGTATTTCGGGAACACTTTTGGAGCAGAAACGCGTATGGTTCAAAAATGTTCCGAAAGTGTTCCGCGGAACACTTTTGTGCCAGGGAACACTTTTGAAGGAACAAAAAAAACTTGCTTTTGCGATTTTGGAACACTTTTTGGAACACTTTTGAAACCACCATCCATCGTTGCCGACGCAGCTACCACCCGCCGCCTCGCTAAAAGTCGGTCGCCTCCGCCGGTCGCCGGCCGTCGCCGCCGCCGCCGACTGAAAAAAGTGTTTTTTTTTAACTTACCAAATGCGTTTTTTTTTTCCCAAAAATCGTAGTTTTGAACAGAAACACAAAAAAATGTTTCTGTTCAAAAAATGCTCCCAGGAATAGAAACGCTACCATACGCAGCCTAAAAAGGTATTATTGCGGTTAAGTTAAGTGACAAAAGACTTTATGCTTGGTTTTGTAAATGACTTTGTGATATTTTTATGCTTGGTTTTGTAATTGACTTTGTGATATTGATTCTGAACTTGTCTATTGGAGGATGAGGTTGTGGTGCTTGATATTGCTGTGAACCCGATTGAGGGGTCTGTGGGTATGTGCATACTAGTCTAGGATATCCCTATAGGCCGAGTCACCGGCATTATAGGTGTAGACCTTACCAAAGGAGGAATCTTGATCGCTTTTGTCACCGGGCATAACGCATGGATATGTTGGATATTTGAGCACGAGATTGGTCAATGGATAGACCATTGATATGTGTTTTGACATTTTTATTAAGAAATGGTATTTCTACTATATATATATTGTGTTGGAAGTTGAATATGGCTCATTTTGGTGTTGAAGGTTTGTGATGCAATGTTTCTTTTTGGTTAAAAAAAATGTTGTGTTTTGTGTTTTAAATGTGCATAGTGAGTGTTCAATCCACCTAAAAGAAATGTATTTCTCACTGAGCCGTTGTAACTCACTCCTTCCATCTAATTTATTTTCAGGTTCTGCCATGACCACAAGTAGGACGTGAGCGTTGCGTTAATAGTAGCATTTTTGATAGGGAGTTTTTGGTATGAGTTGTATATAGCTGTTGAACTTTTGAGTAAGTTTTTGATGGACATGTACATATTTTTTTTATGGTTATAGAAAAGCTCTGAGATTGTAACCAAATGATTGTCTATCACGTATATACGTGTAGATGTATATATTTCAATATAAGGTTGGATTTTGGTTATTTTGAAGTTGCGTTCTTTAGAGAAAGAATGGCCGTGTCATCCCCTTGTTCGTGATGTATTGGGGTGTGACACACAAGAAGGCAACTCATTCTTGAAGCGTACACAGAAAAACTCTCAACATTCTTCGTAAATTTTATTGAGGTTCCCTGAAATCAAACCAAGGAAAAAAAAAATTCTCTCTCCTGAGAAAGACTCTCGCGCTAGCTTGACCATCGCAAGGTGCTCATCGGTATGGACGAAATTTTCGACTCATAATTGGTGTGAAACTTGATTGCAGCTCGTAGTCTATCTAGCTCGAGTGCCTCCACAATTTATATCATACCTTTGGATGATATATCGCTATCTTAAAAATTAGACCTATGACAAAAAAATATAGATGTTGAATCTGTATGAGTTTTTGTATTCTAATTACATGGGATAATATTATGTGATAGATGTCTAATTTCTTGTTTCCTTCCTTCTATCACCTTGATATCCTCCAAAAACAATGGCAAAACGCTAGAGTTAACGATTGCTGCTTATGAGGTTATTTATTATAGGGACATTTATAGAACGCTACATATATCTCTAAAAGGTGGTATGTCGGTTCATTTCGAATAAATGCAACCTCGGACTTGTCAGTTGCATATACCTTATGAAGCTAAAAAAAAAAATGAAAATTAATCTGGATAACAGCAGACTTGCCTATAATCATACAAGGAGTTTTAAAAATTTTAGAGAAATTTTTTTACCAAACACGATTAGCATTTTCTCAAACCCTTTTGAGTTGAAGGCATTAGCATTTTTCTAAAGCTCATTTAAAAACCGGAACTGAACCAAACCCACCCATAGTCATCCAAGGAGTTTTAAAATTTTTAGAGAAAAGTGCACAGAAAATTCTAGGGCTTGTCGCATGCTAGCGATTAAGTCCTTAAATTTTTTTAAAAAGTGTTTTTTTTTTTGTCCGAAATTTTTTTTTAAAAAAAGTGTAATTAAGTCCTGCTATTAATCCTGTCAATTCAGCTAAAGGAAAATGCCGACAAAACATTTTTTTTACTGTTGTCACTCTCCTACGTGGCATTTATTTTAACTAAAGTATAAAACTAAAATAACATTATTTTTGTCCAAACCCTAACTCTTTTACCCCAGATACTAATAAAAGTAGATAAGGAAAATTAAAAAGCTGAAAGTTCTTTTAAAACAAAGATACACGAATTAAATATAAAAAAGAGAGCCACAGGCAAGGCCCACAAGCCCTCAAATGTGGGGCGGAAAGGGGACCAATGTCTGAAAGGTGGTAGGAGGTCGCCAAGATCTCGGCGATGACCGTCGACCCTCGCCGACCACAGATCAAGGCCTATGTTGCCCAGATCTAGAAAGGGCCCAATGGTGCTATGGCGAAAAGGAACCACAAGGTGCCCTCTAATTTTGATTTAGCATCCACTTGAACGCAATTGTGGCGGAGCACTCAGCGCTGCTAAACGAAATCCCAGTTTGGTGTGGCTAGTTAGGGTCGTCTCGAGTGGCCCGCTACCTGATCTCGGTGATGGCCAGCGACCCACGCTTTCCCCCAAATCGGGGTAATGGTCGCCGACCCTTGCCTGTGATCGGCGAGGATCGTTGGCCATTGCAATTCGCCGATGCCTTGACATGGTGGGGCGTTTGAGGGCCTGACTATAGTGCGTTCTTTTTTCAAGTGAATTTTTTTTTCCATTATTTTACTAATCTAATTTAAGTAAGGTTTGGGATTAAAAAGTAGGTTTTGGACCAAAACCGCATCACTTTTATTTTTTTTCTTCATGTTTTAATTAAAGTTTACGCCACGTAAGAGAGAGATGTCCCGTTAGCTAATTTGATGGATCTAGTGGAATGATTTAATTGCCTCAATTTAATAAGTTTTAGTTTTTAAAAGTTTTGATACTCAATTACACTTTCGTGAAATGTTCACTAATATATTTAAAGATAATTATAGTTGAAAGTTAGAAGTAGATGAAAATATGCTTTATCAAAAATCTCAGGGTGCGCATGATAACTATTGTGTTAATCTGTTTTTCTATTTTTCTATTCTCAGAAATATGTTTGAAACAAAAATCGTTTGGTGACTCAAATCATTTTTCTATTTTAGGGGAAAACTTTTAGGCCAGAAATTAGTTTGAAATATAAATGAGTTTCTACTTCTCTACTTCTAAAACAGAAATAGAATAAAAAAAATTCTTATCATCGGTCCCCGACCACCATCCATCGATCACCGGTCTCTGGTCATCAGTCGCTGTTCGCCGTCTGTGGGTTGCTGCAATCATAGCTCCGCCTCTCATCGCATCCATTGCAACCGTAGAAATTTTATACTGTCATCAAACCCGTTTCTATTTTTGGAATAGAAATTTTTTGTCGTTATCAAACACGTTTCTCTATTTAGAAACTCATCTAGGAAATAAAAATAGAAAATCTATTTCTGATCAAAAATAGCTTCCACGTACAAAATAGTTATCATTTGCGCCCTTGCTAAAAATGTGAAATTGGAGAATGAAGGGTTGTGATGTGGCAACTGCCATGGCGATTAGAAGGATGTTTGCACTTATACTATCTTCTGGAGATAGATATGGTAAACAAAATTATAAAGTCATCATGATTATATCCGTGATATAATTAGGAAAAACTGGATTGACGTGAAACGTCATCAAAATTTTAATTCTCAGGTGGACAATGAGTAAAGTCTTGTCTCTAGTTTTTGAAAACCAAATGGAATTAGAATAACATTACGCTATAGTATCCTCTATCCCTAGTTTGAGATCAGGCCTTGGAATTCTGTGCTACGAAAAAATAAACGTCATGCACATGAAAACTTCTCAAAAAATAAATACAAGGTAAAACATGGCCCATAAAGTATCTTCCTCAATCTGTTCTTACAAATTCAGACCGATCTGTGAATTTTAAAATTATAAGTTTGGCTCGTTGTCTAAGTTTTCTTATTTTGTAAAAGCAAAACGAGGTTACTGATCTCATTGGACCATTCGATAAACTATTATTTAGTTATGGTAGTCTTTCTCGTTTCACCGCAGCCGCTAATCTCCAAAACCGGGGGTCGCTCTATGGCAATTACTTTACTATGCTTGAATTCGTATCGTCATCCTTCACGGTACAACCTTTTGGTGTTGTCTCAGTTATAATTTCGAACTCGTTACACGGAAATGGAACTTTTACAAGCGGTTTTGTCATTCAAGACAAAAGTTTTCCTCATTATAGACCTCAAGACAAGACAAGAAATGCAACTTTGATTTATAGAAACTTGTCCTTGATAGGAATGTCTGGATTGGAGCTTCCCAATAATCAGCATCCAACCAAAATACCAACCTTGTTCTTGGCTTCTTGCACGTTTCCTCGCAAAAGCGCCAATGAAAAACAACAAATCACATGCGTTCTTCTTGCTCATCTATCATAGTAGAAAGAAGGGTTAACACCACGAAAAATTCCAAACTAGTACACCTATAATAAATTTATTTAAAATTATTTTTTTTATCATGAAAAATTCCAAACTGATACACATGTGACAAATTTACCTTAAACTATTTTTTGACCATTAAAAACTCTAAACTAGTACATTTGTGATAAATTTACCTAAACTAATTTTTTTGACAGCGAAAATCCCAAACTGGTATACCTATTACAAATTTACCCTTTGTTAAATTGAGTTAATACCATGAAAAATTTCAAATTGATGGATCTATGATAAACATAGTGTAAAAACTCTAAAACTGCCATGTGCCATCTAGCTTAGTAATTTGACGGTTAAATTTAACGAAAATTGACTGAGGTAAATTTTTCACAGATATACCAATTTGGGGTAATTTTATCACAAGTGTACTGGTTTGGTATTTTTGTGATAAAAAAATAGTTTGGGTTAAATTTGCCACAAGTGTACTGGTTTAGGGTTTTCTGTGGTATTAATCCTAGAAAGGACAATAACCACACATATGATTTCTGAAATTTGACTTAAGGTGTTACGTGACTCTAAACTTTAATGTCAATAGAAAATTTGATCGAATTTGAGCTCATTCGAAGTTTGCCAACCCTAAGTGCATCATCCTCCCCTGCTAGGAAAAATATTTGCCCTCGAATCTCCTCCCGTTCTCCCTCATCTGTATGGTAAGTGACAAATTTGCTACATTAAAAGTCCTAGATACATTATACTCACCCGGCAGCTCAATCTTATAAGCGTAATTAATTCGCTTAAGAACTCTGAAAGGTCCATAACCTTTAGGTTGCAACTTGCCAAACCTGCTAGCTGGAAAACGCCCCTTCCTGAGGTGATTCCACACTAGATCACTCTCTTTGAAGATGACTATTTTCCGGCGCCTATCCACTTGCTGTTTGTACTTCATGTTCTGCTTATTGATCTGGTTATGAACCTGTGAATGCAGCTCTTTGATATGTTTAACATGCTCATTTGCGTCTAAACTGAACTGCTTGTGAACTGGCAAAGGCGTAAGATCCAGAGGAGTAATTGGATTACTCCCATAGACTATCTCGAAAGGACTCTTGCCTGTAGTTTGACTCTGTGACATGTTTTAGGCAAATTCTGCCTAAGGTAATACCAAGTCCCATTGCCGTGGGCTATCTCCAACCAAACTTGGCAGCAAGTTTCCCAAGCTTAGGCTCACAACTTCGGTCTATCCATCAGTCTGGGCGTGGTGGGAGGAACTGAATTGCAATCTGGTTCCCATGTGCCTCCAAAGAGTGCATCAAAAGTGACTCACAAACTTCACATCATAATTTGAGGTTATGGATTCGGAAACTCCATGCAATTTAACAATCTCCTGCAAAAATAAACGAGCGACATGTGAAGCATCAAAGGTCTTGTTATAGGGAATAAAGTGCGACATCTTCAAAAATATGTCGACAACCACCATTATAAAATCTTTATTTTGTTGCATCCTTGGCAATCCTAAGACGAAATCAAGGCTAACATGCTCTCATAGTACAACTGGAACAGGTAGAGGCATATATAAACAGCATTGGTAACTCTGGTCTCTGCCAAATGACTGCACCTCTCTACAAATCGAGTCACATCACGCTCCATTCGGAGCCAATAAAAGTGCTCACACAGCAAGACCATCGTCTTATCCAACCCTAAGTGCCCAGCTAGACCTTCTGCATGACTATCAATAATAATGGATTCCCTCAAAGAACACTGAGGAATATACAGCCTATTGCCTTTGAAAAGAAAGCCCGAAACTGCTGAAAGGGCCTTGTTTTGCACTTTCCCTAAATATCTCCAAAACATTGATCATCGACATACAAATCCTTAAATGAATCAAAGCCCAAAACTCTCATCTGCATCGTAGACAATAGCGAATGTCTCATGCTCAATGCATTTGCCATCTCATTCAGTACTCCTGCCTTATGTTTAATGGACTGAAGGCCTGAAGAAACTCAACCCACTTGGTATGTCTAGCATTCAATTTATGCTGGCCATTAATGTATTCCAATAGGAAATGCAAAATTACAAAAATGCCATTAAAATAATGAAAATTGCATGAACCAAAAAATACCTAAAAACCCATCTAAACGATTCCAAAACACGAAAAAGCGACGTCGGCCACAGCATAGTAGTGAGTATTAATCAGTGGCATGTTTCCATACCTCCGACGGAATTTGAGCTCATTCGGAGTTTGACAATCCTAAGTGCATCATACTTTGAATATATTAAATATGATCACTGAATTTTGGCCCAATATAAATTGTATTTAGTTTATCTAATTTGATCAATGAACTTTTGGTACATATTTAATTTACTCCTTAAACTCTATGAAACTATTCAATATTGTTCTTTCATTAATTCAAGTTAAGAGACAATATTGGACATACTTATACAGTCTATGGACCAAATTGAGCATGTACAAAAAGTTTAGAAATCACGTTAAACAAAATAAAAAGTTCAGAGAGAATATTACACGTTGAGCTAAAGTTTATGAATTACAATAGATAAATTCAAAGTCTAGAAATCACATTAATTCAGTGACCATTTCAGCCATTTACCTGGAAAGAAAGTGAATTTCCATTTAAGAAATGTCCACGTTGCAAGTCAAGCAGCAGTGAAGGTCGCATCGGTCAGAACATCTGTCTCCTGTTCACAGCAACACCCTGACCTGTTCGTCACACCTAGCGTTGACTGGACCACACAAGATTGTAAATAGCCAAAAATGCTGGTTCTTGCCTTAATTCTGCGCTTAAAAAGGAACCTAATGCGTGTTGTTACTGTCTACTGTTCAATTGTTGCTCTCTCTAGTGGCCTCTGTTGACCTATATATTCCATAGAGAGCTCCGGAATCGTCAGCTCTTCTTGATTCTTTGGAATCTGCCACATACGCACGATGCATCGATGGAGTAGAAAGAAGAGCCCGTTCCCTCTGGTCGCGCTCGTCTTCCTCGGCTTCATCGTTTGTACGATTCTGTACAACGAAAGCAGCATCCGACGAATCTATCGAGACCCGGATCAAGTCCCCCAGAAGCAACCTAAGATCACTTACGTGAGGCCGAATCAATCAGCTCGTAGGAGCAAAGCTGCTGGTACGCTGCACTTCATCTTTTCACTTGGACTTGCAAAAGGATTTGTGGTTCTAGTGTTATTTTTCTCTCTTTTCGGTAATTGGCAATGGGGGTACTTCGTTGAGCTGATGTTTCGCGTTTAAAGTTTGAATCTTTTTGTGGGTTAGGGGTTTTGGATAGATTTAGCAGATGCAACTCCACGAGAGAGTACAGTGGGAGGAAGATCAGGTGGGATGAAGCTGCACTGGTGTCCGGTCAACGAAGGGTTGATTTGGAGAGGTGCAATGTGTTTTCGGGGAGATGGGTGTTCGACAACGTGTCGTTCCCGATGTACAGTGAGTCGGAATGCCCATACATGTCGGACCAGCTGGCTTGCCACAAGCATGGGAGGTTTGATTTGGACTACCAGTATTGGAGATGGCAACCTCATAATTGCAATTTAAAGAGGTAATTCCTTTTAAGGATTCAGTCTGTTGCCCTTGTTTTGATTGGTGTACTTTAGCTTGGCTAGAACAATAAGCTTCAACTTTGATGTGATAATCTGACATCTCATGAACGAGTAGATTTGGTAAGAGAATTTGGATAAGTTTGGAAACAGCTTGGTTTTGTGAACTGTAAATCAGCAAATGCCCTTTTGTGGAGATCCAATTTTGACAAGTGTTTACAAGGGAATGATACCCTGTAGGTATCACCTAAATTTTGTGTCCACAACATCACAATAAGCTAATGGATGCCTTGTTTGGTATGTAGTTGCAATGATAACTGGACAGGTTTCCTTTTTGTTTGACTATGTTTGCGGTTGTTTTGATTTGATAGATGGAGCGTCACAGAAATGTGGGACAAGTTGAGAGGAAAAAGACTAATGTTTGTTGGAGATTCATTGAATCGAGGGCAATGGATATCGATGCTCTGTTTGCTGCATTCGGCAACTTCCAAGGACAAAAGATCTATAACGCCTAATGCACCTCTTACAATCTTTAGATCAGAGGTAAAGCTTGTATTCTGGCATGGCAGTCCATGGTCCCTGAGAGGCATTTTATTGCTCATTTTTGATTTTTGAAAGTGCATGGCAAAAGTTTTAACTTAAACATTCTCTAAAGGAGCAGCGGATTTTTTTAAAGTTCCTAAGATAAGTTCTCTCGTGCCGGTTTGTTTGCAGGAATACAATGCTACTGTCGAATATCTCTGGGCCCCTCTCCTTGTTGAATCTAACTCCGATGATCCAGTGAACCATAGATTGGACGAGCGAATAATACGGCCGGATTCAATTCTGAAGCATTCGGCACAGTGGGAGCATGCTGACATTTTGGTCTTCAACACATATTTATGGTGGAGACAAGGTCCTGTTAAGCTACTGTAAGTACAGCATTGGTGGCGCTTCTTGTTTTGGAGAGTTAGAAGTAGTAGTCTGATTGTGTGTTGGCAAAATATGACACGTGATAATTTCTGCAGATGGAGTGATGACAAAAATGGCGATTGTGAAGAATTAGATGGTTTGGGTGCGATGGAGTTGGCAATGGAGACATGGGCAGATTGGGTGACCACTAAGCTCGATCCTCGCAAGAAAGTCCTTTTCGTTACCATGTCTCCAACACATCTTTGGTGTGTAGTGATCTTTTCTGATGCTATCCATTGACCTGATGTGCTAATCAAAGCATGAATATGAACTCTTTTAGACATAGTGAAACAAACTTCAGATATTGCACAAGCACTTCGCTTTTCCTTTGTTCGCTGATGTGTGAAAAACATCAGCAATCGATAGTAACTATTGCAGTTGTCTTCCTGAAGATTTTGTGAATTTTTCCAAAGTACAACTATTGTGCTCGGTATTTGACTTAGTTTTATCAGCTCTATGAATGTTTTCTTTTAAAGCGAAACATCACGTGTTGTAGAATGGATCGAAGTGCAGGAATACTTCCTAGGAAAACAACAATAATGTTTGCGTCAGTTTACACCTAACATGATAACAGAGGCATGTTTACTTTGCCTGATGCGAAGTATTAGGAATGCCCATTAGATCTTTGTCGGCGATAGTATTAGAAATGCCCATTAGATCTTTGTCGGCCTGTTATCTGTTCCATGACCTTTTGTCTGATGTTTCTATATACTCTTAATTCAGGAGCAAAGAATGGAAGCCTGGGAGCGAAGGGAACTGCTATAGCGAGCAGGCTCCTATTGATGTGGAGGGTCACTGGGGAGCCGGTTCTGACCTGCCCACGATGCGCATGGTGGACCGAGTTCTCGGCAAGTTGGGCTCGAGAGTCTCCGTGGTCAACATCACTCAACTCTCAGAGTACCGAAAAGACGGGCATCCATCGATCTATCGGAAGTTCTGGGAGATGCTGAAGCCCGAGCAACTGGCGAACCCCGCGAGTTACTCCGACTGCATCCACTGGTGTCTGCCAGGTGTGCCTGATGTATGGAATCAGCTATTGTTTCATTTTTTGTGAATCTGAGACGTACATTATTGAGCTTTAGTGCTGTGTTTCTTATAGAATGGAAGAAGGAAATTAGAGTTCATTGCCACTCTCTCTTCGACAAATCAATTCATTGTTTTATTAGCACTTCTTTATTGGACTAGTTCTTCTTCTACCTTAGACTAACCAAATGAAATAATTTGGTAAGAAAAACCAACATAAACCGATCGGACCGGACCAGACCGACGGGTTTGGTCCGATTCTAGAGGTCACCTGTTCCTCAAGATGGAATCAATGTCCGGGCAGTCCAATTCTCGGTTCTAGAGCAACCGGATCAATGGACCGGCCATCTATCCAGATGAGCTTTCGTTTTTCTTAATTTTTTAAATCATATCCAGATCTCCAACGAATGAGAGAGCAATAAATCGTTTCTCTAAAAAGACAAGCTGAAATTGCAAAACACGGAATGACCAATCCTTGAGTAATTACAACTATAAAAATTCCATTGCGAAATTGAATAACTACGTGCAAAAGCTGGAAGCTCCAACTCCTGGAGATGGCCTCCACCATACATGCTCAGACACTAGTTATTGGTAAAATTTTCAAACAACTGCAAGAATAGCATGATTAACAGTCATCCTTCTATATCCTCACTTTTGGATTTGACTTCAGTTCAACAAGCACATCACTTAATGTAATCAGGTTTTAGATATGTTCAATCTCAATGGATGAGACAAACAGTCAACTCTTCATCAAACACTCACTCTCATAGGATAGGTCATGCCTACAACAATACCAGCAGATTGATGTAGTGCAAAGTTGGACAAGGTCCAGATAATTCACCTCAGTTCAACAGGAGCTGGAGCAAAATACCGAAGAAAAGCATTGACTTTACCGGTTTCATTGGACTGCCCGAAAACCGAACCGAACCGGTTCCAAGGAACTCATCTCCGGTCTCCGGTTCTAGAATTTCAGAACTGATCCCATCTCCGGCTCCTGAGGGAATCAGACCAACCTGGATCATGCTCATCCCTAGTATCATGAGCTTGTCCCTACCAACGGGTACAAACATAGATAAATCCCATGTTAAAATTGCATACATAGTACAAATAGAGATCTCACATGAAAACAAAGTAGCATACCAAAGAGTTCAAATAAGATTCCATAACATTCTAGCTATAACTAAGCTCTTCCAACTCAAGCTTGAGATACATAACTCTTAGTTCATCACTATCCAAGCTCATGAAGACCTACCTATTGTCATTCTTTTCCCAGGAAGACCTACCTAATTGTCTTTCTTTTCCTTAAAATGTTTTGTTGATACCTAAATTTTGATAACCAAGTTAGTTGTTTATTACATAGAAAATTAGGGATCGACCCCAACCCTTAGTAGGGGTGTCAATGGGCCGGGCCGGGTCTCAGCCCGGCCCAAGCCGGCCCGAAGATAAACAGTACCAAGTTCGGGCCGGGCAGAATTATTATTATTTTTTGTTTTTTTTAAATTAAAATTAATTGACAAATCTACCAAATAAAAGAATATAAAAAGAAAAAATTAAATTAAATTAAATTAAATTAAAGGGAAAATATGGATTTAAAAATCATCCGGGCATCGGGCCGGCCAGCCCCAGCCCTGCCCGAGTACCGCGCCGGCCCGGCCCGAAAAGGCCCGAAAATCAACTGAATTTTCGGGCCGGGCCGGGCCGGCCCGCTTGGCTCGGGCCTTTTTGACACCCCTAACCCTTAGCACAAATAATTTTCATTGATTTGCGTATAGCTTAGGGGCATTTTGCATTAATAGATAGATTCATTAATTGCTTTGGCCGACGGAGATGGACTTAAATGAATTTTTCTGAGAGGAAGGGAAGAGGAAAGTCAGCAGTGACTCTCACTCGACCAGGTCCCCTCCGACGACCCCGACCGACCCCCTCCCTCAGCGCCATCCCTTCTTGTTCCGTGACCAGGTTGTTGTCCACCGTTGCTTCTTGTCGTCCGCCACACCAGCAACGACAGTCCTGCCGCGATCCTTTCCGACGATGAGGTAACGACAAAGCTCCAGCCTTATTGATCCCTCCTTGCCGTCCATGAGCCATTTCAGTCCCTGCTCCGCTGCTGTGGCATCGGGTCACCACGACGACCCGCTGTCCAGCCGAGGCATGATCTCCAATGACAAACACCAGCGAAGGAAGCCTCCTGCATCAACAACAACGATCCACACATGCGCCAGTTCTCTACAGCCCTTTGTCAATCACTAAGTCAAGCAGCCGCAGAGAAGACTATACTGGATATGGATAACCTTTGAAAGAGGATTCACGAACGATCAAATTTTGACAAATTCTCAAAGGAGTCCACTGCTTCGGTTATTGGTTTTGGTCTAAGTTTTTATATTTGCAGGTATTCGCTGGCCCTATCCGGTCACCGTCCCTGCAAGCCCAGTAGATACGATCTGTACCCGATAGTCAGCATTGGCCGCGACCCCGAGGCTGCTGGTTCGTGCTTCGGTTTTGCAGATGTTGCTGTTGCTGTCTTTGGCGAATACATCAAATGCTCGCTCAATTTCCGATCGAAGTAAGGGATGAGCACGATTGAATAACCTGTAGGTGTAGGACCTTATCGAAATTCTTGTAAATGATATCCAACTTATTTGTATGGCCCTAAATAACTTGTTCGATTTAGATATCCAGTATCTACTAAATAATATTTACCTATACAATTATAATGTAAATTTAATCAACATATACACATCATACATATTAATCTATGAAAATCATTAATTAACGAACCTGGAGGAGGATGAGGAAATTGTACATCACGTCTCCCAAGGGCTTCATTAAAGATACGAGTGTCATGAGCTTGTCCCTCTCAGCCAGCCCAAGCATGAATAAATTCCATGTTAGAACTACACGCCAGCCTTACATTTTGATAGGTTTGCTTTGGGGGCTAGGGATAAAAATCTTTATTCACTGGAAAAGCTAATAAGCGTAAAAGTCGTGGAATCCCTCGATCAACATATCTCATGGAAAATGAGTAGGAAAGAACTTCTCCATACTCTTAAAAGTCCACATCGAGGATAAATGGAAATTTTATTGATAAAACCTTTTCAATTGTAGCCAATTCGCAGTCAAATATGCAACACTTGCAAAACCCACGAACTACTCCACGCCAAAATCTAACTTTCGATGAGGTAAAGCAGCTGGGATTCCAGTTCAAAGCAAGAGATCTCGCCATGGCTACTAACGAGCACTCATATGTGCGATGCCAAGATTAGACAAAGCAAATATCTGATCAACAATTAATTATCTGTCGCATTCAGAACATTCAGCAACCCCATTGAATAGTCTAAAGCTACGGTTTTAGGCTCTCCCCATGTCTTAATGTTATCGAAATGGAACTTTTAGATGCCTTTTGCCCTACACGAAAATCAAATTTGCACTTACAGCAATTTCATATCAGTCTAATTTGAGCAAATTGACAAGACAGATATGCGCAAAAAATCGAATCAGGCAGTTTTTAGGTTTCGTCAGCCGTCACGATAAAACTCGTCTTAATTCACACGTTGACCGAACAATTGCCAATTTTTATGAGGTGGTATTAGACACAATGATGAAGGATTTTTATGTTCTGACTTAGGGTCGAAAATGAACCGATCAGTACAGTTTAATGCTTCTTTGGAAAAATGTTGCCCAAAAAACTGTTCCGTCCGATTTTTATTAAATGAACGAAGATCCCTTAGAGTGCGAATTAAAATCCATAATTTTGTAGCTTATCAATTGAGAGGTCAACCTACAACTTTCATTTTACATGATTGGGCAAAGGAGATCATTTAAAAATAGTAATCCGCGAAACAAAATGAGCGCCAAAAAACTGCTGAAATTCCAGCTTACATTATCCTAAATGAAAATTCGCCAATAAATGGAAAAAGCTATGGATTATTCTTAAAATTTTACAAATGATAGCTCATGATGTTCTGAACATTTTCTATTTAGACGTTAAAGTTCATAAATGACCAGAAGACACTCTAAAAAATTAAACCATGCGAAGTGTTCGCCTAAAAAAGTCATGAACCGACCCGAAAGTATAAGTAAATGGGAGGAAAAAAGGACGAAGAGAATACCACCTTTTGACATTTGAAATAAACAACCATATAGACATGCGCATGAAATGCGACGTGAGGTTCGATTTCTATCTAGTAAGGCTTGACAAAGGTAGAGCCTCAAGGATACCCAGATCGAACCACCTTGGTTTGCGATTGAATCAGGATCCCCATAGACATTCGGCTCAGCCAAGTATCGACCCGTATCACATGGCGAATGACAGCAGTGATGAATCATGGCACCGATTTAAAAGAGTTCGGGACTTGAAGAGGGAGATCAAGCCAGATGATGATGGCTAGAGTGTCCCTAATCAAATACCATCTTAAGCCTAGCCAATCAGGTCCAATGGCGGGTTGTGTGTGCTATGTATAAATGCAAAAGAGTATAGGACATGTACAAGAGTTTATATCAAACAGCACTTCAATATAACCCTAAAACATACATTCCTACTCCAATCTGCAAGAAAGGGTTAGCAAAACACTTCACCCCTTATCACTCCAATTTGCAAGAACATTTAACACCTTATAATATAATATTCAAACATCCACAAAATTCTGAAAAATAAACAAAAAATGAAAAACCCGAATTTTTTTTTCATTGAAAAATATAAAAATGGCCCGAAAACCCATCAAGATGACCCCGGATCACGAAAATCCATCATAGGTCGTGGCCAAAGGCCGCGAAAATTGACCAAAAGGCTATTTTCCTTTGGTCCACCAAGTTTGGGCCAATTCCGAGCACATTTACCCCCTATCCGGCGAATTCCGCATAACCGAACGAGAGGCTTTTCGGCCCAAAAAATCCTATCTAAAGGCCAAAAATAATCACAAACACCAATCAAGACATATGGCATGAAATCCAAAATTTTTAATTTTTTCGAAAATTAAAGGTGAATTAATGAATTTCGAAAATTGACTAGAAAATTCTATCCACCTCATTATAATTTTCGAACAGATTAAAATAAATCCCCAGTGGAGTTACCAAGTTGTCGCGACCTAAAATTTAGGTTACTAGATTATTAGATTAATTTTAATGACTAACCTAATACGGACTCTCCCAAGCCCTACCAAATCGCAACTTTGATTAATTAGAGATGATTTAGGATTTGGAGTCGCCACTAATCATTTTTGGTAGGTTGATTAGAAACATAAGTAAAACAGCAGGAGAACCATTTTACTTCTATGAACCAGAGATTGTAGATTCGGAGACTTGATTACACCAGTTAACAAAAACTAATGTCCTTTTAGTACCTTAATTCCAAATGGGATGTCCTAAATTGACGACTCAGATTGAATTTATTTTTGAATTCAGATGAGGTGTTTACTTTTATGCTAATGCAAACTAATGACATGTAACGTGTAATGACGTAAATGAATGACATGACAACTATGCATGGATGACGTGGTAAATATGAATGACATGGAAAGTATGACATGGAAAATATGACGTGGAAAATATGACATGCGACTATGCAATATGTAATGCGAATGATATATTTTTTTCTTTGTATTTTTGGATTTTAATGATATGGGATGCATAAATGACATACTACATGATGCATGAGTATAAATTCCTAAGATGTGATGACGTGAGAGGCACAAATGAGCATATTCTTTTTGTCTTTTTTATAATTTTTTTGGTCATTCATAAAATAAGACTAAAAGATATGCTAGATAATTTCAAAAATATGGAATATGCAAGGCGATATTCGAAAATATAATATGCGGGATATGCAATAGATAACGCGAAATAAGATATGCTATCCTACACTACATGAAATATGCGAGATGACAAGATATGCATTGATAAGATTCTCTCCGCTCTTTCCTTTATAAAAAAATTTCGGCCTCCAAGGGAATATCTTGAAGATTTTGTTATCTTGATTTAATTGCCTAAAGTTTTATTAGATTTTGTTATCTTGAAGATATGCTATCCTACCCTATCTTGATTTCTTTCCTCATCTTCCTAAAAATTTCAATTAGATAGGGTTTTTAGGAAACCATATCTTTCTAAAGCTTCAGGAAATTTTCAGAATATGGCAAAAACCAATCAAGATAGCAATCCATCAACCATATCCACAGCAAGATAAGGAAAGAAATCGTCAAGATCACTGCATCATTCCCTTTTCGAATTTTCCAGAAATTTTCGCATTTTGAATTAGAAATTGGCCTTTCGGAGGTAGCAAATCGGACCTAAACGGTGATAGGTCATATGGACTAAATCCGAATTTTTGACAAAAATTAGGTTTTGACAATTAAGATAAAAAAAAAACGGCCGTTTATTGGATTTTCAAAAAAAAAAAATTGCGCTTCGCTTGGATGAGGCATTAGAAATCATGCGAAAATAACTCAATTTTGGACAAGAACAACATGCTGACAATTGCCAAAATAACGAGCAAATCTGTAGGAACATCACCCATCAAACATGCTTGATTTAATCCTCAGAGGGTGACAAATATTACCTTAATCCGACACATCGATTCAAGAGGAATTATAAACTCATGCAATTCAAGCGAATCGATCACATATTTGCAAATCAAAGTAAGGAAGTTACCTTGTACTGCTGAGCAAAAATTCTACACCAAACTAGCAAACCACAATGCTCAAAATCAGCTTTATATTAGGCCTGAACATCAAAGAAAAAGCACCTAGAACAACAGCCAAACAATCTCAAAATCTGCAGTAAAATTCTGCACTAAATTGTAAGTAAAACGAGGCAGGACAGCACTATTTTGGCATCAAAACAGCAACAAAACAGCACTGAATGATGGCGAAACAGTTCTGAATTGGTAGTAGACAGTCCTCGATAGTAGGTGGGTTGCCGCGGCAACGATCAACTCCAGCTCTTGGTGTGTCAACAATGATGATGATGGGTTCGAATTCTTAGCAGAGGAGATTGCTGGTGTTGAACTCTCCTAGTTTTGTCAGTGGACGTGCAAGCTAAAACCCAAAGGCTGCGTTTGGTCGCCCGGATTTTTAGTCAGGATTGGATAGGATAAGATAGGATATGAAATACAGGGATTTTGCTATATCCTATCATGTGTTTGATGAATCGCAGTAATAGAGCCGGATATATTTATATCATATCATATTCATTGTTTAGTATATACGATATACCAATGCAAAATGAATTTGAAAAAGCACAAGCGAAAAATATAAGAATCTCTTGTAATTCATTGGTGAATCTAGTAAAAGAAAGAAAATATAAACATTCAACTTTTTCTAAAAAATTTTGTCTTTTTCGTGATATTCATTAAACTTCAATATGAAACAAAAGGTTATGGAGGAGAAGAAGGTTTGACTCTCTTTCTGCTTTTCTTAGATTTTTTATGTGAACCAGAAAGCTAAGAATGAGAGTAAGTTTCAACTATCTCGCTATTTTCGTGAATTTTTATAATAAACTATAAAGTTACAAATCAATCATGAAACTTCCACATGAACTAGAGATAGAGAAAACGAAGATGGAGATGCTAGTTTTTTTAGAAATTTCATTACTCCTTCTCTTCAAGAATTAGAAAAATCATTTTCAAATTTGAATATTTTTACTTAAAATCTAGTTTCTTTTAATTCATTTTTATTATTTTTAATTATAAATCTCTTTTTATGATTATTTTGACTCCCTTCCATCATTTCTTAATAAAATTTTTCATTAAATAACAAAATATACTATTATACTTAAAATATTTAATGATATAAATACTAAGTGTGTGTGTGTGTGTGTGTGTGTGTGTGTATACATATACAAACTATATATTATAAAGAAGAAAGAAATCAAATTATAAATATGATTTATAAAAAAAATAAAAATAAAAATAAAAATAAAAATAAAAATAAAAGTTATTTTTTATTTTGATTTTTCTTTCTAACATTAGAATTCAAATTTATTTAAAAGTAATTATTATTTTAATTTTATTATATAAGAAGTTTGTTATTCATAAAAATAGTTTTTATACCATAAACAAAAGAAATCCTATCCACCTTTATCCTACCTCCCCCCCTAGGATAATTATATCCATGCTATATCCCCTTATATCATGCTATATCCTATCCTGAGTAGGAACCAAACACAGGATATGATAAATTTTATCCTATCCTGACTTATATCGCGACTGCCAAACGTAGCCAAAGAGGAAGACCATGCTTTATCTTTTTCACCTTAACTCCTCTCCACTTTTCTCTTGGGTTTTTTTTTTTTTTTTTTTTTGTTAGATGAACTCTTACTCTTTGATGAACGTTCAGTCTGTTCGTCTTCAACCCCGAGAATAAGCGGAGAGAGTATTCTTTTGGGAGCCCTCGGAAAGTGCCGTGTATGTGATGTGTATGTGGCCTCCCTTTTTGTGAACGGAACCCACACACACACACACATATATATAAACCTAGGGTTTCGTTCAACTAGAATATCAAGTATTATATTCTGATCAATTTCTAATTATCCTTGCATGGGCTAGACTCTTTTGCTTTTTCACGATCTTGTCCACGAATTGGATGTGCAATTTGAATTTAAGGCCACTCAATAATTTAAGCTTAAAATGGGCAGAACTTAAGGCCCATGAAAATTTCCCAATTAAAGTCCACAACCACATTTCAACCGAGCTTTCTGATGTTCTTTGATCTTTCGACTCGTCTTTTCCCAGCTGCTATGGAATGCAAAATGATAATGCATGCTAACAAAAATCAAATATGGACCTCAAACTAATAATTTTTTTTTGTACAATAAAAAATAGTTCTAATTTTTATGCAGAAAATGACTGAAAAGGAAAGTCAAAATTTAGGTGTTAACACCAGCCTCCCAAGACAATAGGCACAATCGATTCCATTGACTCATCCGAAAATCGGACCAGACCGGATCAGTGGTCCATTTGTCGGGTGGGTCTAGGAACCAATAGGCAATTCTTGGTTCCAGGATTTATAGAACCGGTCCTTAGTCAGCGATTCCTTGTTCTAGAGTGTGAACCAGCCCACCCTGAAGCTGATCATTCTAGGGCTACCTGCAAATTGAATAAGGAAGTATTTCCCTTTCGCGTTATTTTCATATAGTGAGTTGCTATGTATAAATTGGCGATTTTCAAAAAAGAAGACTGGTCACTTCCAAATACAATGTCCGTCATATGTTGCTCGTTATCGATGAATCTTGTTATTTTTAATAATAATTTTCGCAACTAGCCAACTTAGAAATTTGAGACTCGAGATTCGAGATCTCCAAATCATGACAAGACTTATTTCTTGACAACAAAATATATTAATGCCCATAGTACCTATCTTTATGTAGAATTAGGAGTAGTGCATTTTATCATTAATTAGACATCATTTTCTTAATGAACAAAAGTTGACTTTTAGGTTGACTTTTTTTTTAATTGAACCTAAAATGTCAACTGTAGGTTAAAATCCCCCAAAATTTGTAAAAAATTGCATATAGGTGTTAACCTAGCATAGGAATGTGTACTTGGGCCTTTATGTTTCAAATTATAGTAAAATGCTCAAAGGTCACCAAGGTATTTGACCAATACCCAAAAATGCGAATTCCAATTAAGTTCGATTTCTTCTCGGCTTTTGATCTTGAAACAATGAAATTTAAAGATCTCGGACTCAATTAAGCAAGTTCCAAACCATGAAGTCTCAGCAGCCGGTCAACCATTCAGAGTATTATTCACGAGCTCTCCCCCTCTCTTACAATCATTCATTTTACACACCCTCTATACACAATTTTCATATCCTCATTCACGCCTCCATCAAGCCGGCACACCACCGTCCAGCGTCGCCTCTGCCTCCTCCGGTGTCCTTGACTCCTGATCGGTGTCCTTTCTTCTTCTCCGATGACTCTCGGCCCCTTGCGGTTCCAACGTTGCCACGCTCTCCCCATCGTAGGAGAGCCATTCTTGTGTTTATTCCATCGTCCTCCGAGGACTCCGAAAGGATGGCGATGAAAAATGAGAGGACAAAGTTCATCACGTTCCTTCGAACCATGAAATCATCCTCCATTCTGTCATATTGATTTTGGGAAGGAGTTCGTAGGGCTTTTTTCCAAACTATGCCAAAAAACACAAATATTTACCAAAATAGGTTTTAAAAAAAAAACTGCCGAGCCGGCTGCCGGCGGGCACAAACAGTGCCACTTGGCAGTTATACTGCCGAGCGGCACTATTCATTCATTTTTTTTTGTTGGTGAATCATGAAACAGGGGCATCCAAAAACAAAAGGTTATTCTAACGAGGACTATATAACGGTCGCTTATTTGCGACAAAACTAGCGACAAACAAATTTTATCGCTAATTTCCAACGAAATAAACAATGCTTGGTCGCGACGAATTTTGTCATTGTAAAATTCGTCATTGTAAAACTCGTCTCGTGCCCAGTCGCAAAATCCATTGACAATATTTTAAAATTAACAAAATTTCGTCGCTTAAAAAAATACTTGGTCGTGACAAATTTTATCACGAAAACTCTAGCAATGCGACGAATTTTGTGACGAAAAAACCCTCATTGCAAATGTGCGACGAGGCGCAAATCTGCGACGACATGTAATGAATCTATTTTTGTCGCAAATCTGCGATGAATTTACATTCGTCGCAAATCTGTGACAAAATTTAATATTTGTCATCGTTATATTTACGATGCCTTTTTAGTCACGAGGGTTTCTTCGTCACAAAATTCGTCGCATTGCCAGAGTTTTCGTGACAAAATTCGCCGCGACCAAGCATTTTTTTTAAGCTGGAAAAAACTGTTCACTGCAACACAGAGAGTCACTGCACTGGATAAACGTGAACAGTCAAATTCATCACTATCACTACTCATTCCTTTAATAGCTGTGACATCACGGGCAAGAAGGAAAAAAAAATTACGACGCCTTTTTAGCCATGGGGGTTTTTTCGTCACAAAATTCGTCGCATTGCCAGAGTTTTCGTGACAAAATTCGTCGCGACCAAGCATTTTTTTAAGCGACGAAATTTTGTTAATTTTAAAATATTGTCGATGGATTTTGCGACCGGGCACGAGACGGGTTTTACAATGACGAATTTTGCAATGAAAAAATTCGTCGCGACCAAACATTGTTTATTTCGTCGGAAATTAGCGATAAAATTTGTTCGTCGCTAGTTTTGTCGCAAATAAGCGACGATTATACAGTCTTCGTTAGAATAACATTTATCTTTGGATGCCCCTGTTTCATGATTCACAAAAAAAAAAAAAAAAAATGAATGAACAGTGCCGCTCGGTAGTATAACTGCCGAGCGGCACTGTTTGTGCCCGCCGGCAGCCGGCTCGGCAGTGTGACTGCCGAGTCGGACCTGGTTTGGTAAATTTTTTTTAAACTTGAATGAGCCTTTTCTTCTTCTGTTCCCGTAAATGTTACTTGGGCCCGTTGTTTGGTTGTGGATTCTTTGGTTTTCGCCTTATAAGAATCGATTCCCTTAAGCTTGTTCATTTTGGCATTTGGCTGCTCTTCTTATTCCGTTTAGTATTTGATATGTGGTGCATTTCGATTAATGTGATGTTCAATACGCATATTGAAGTCTTATGTGTTGTTAAATGTAGCTCAAAATCTGAAGAAGTCGTCGACTAAACATCCACAAAGGACGGAAACAGCTTTTTATTTTGATAAGTTGCACGCCCAAGAGGAGCTCATTTACTAGGGCAAATTGTAAGTGATTAAACGTACACTTCATGCGAAAATTCATCGTATACGGAATCGTTGATCTTCGTGATTTTCACAAGTAATAAGGATGAAAGCGTACCTTTATCCATAGCGATTCTTCAAGCGGTGACTGATGTAGAAAACGGGAATCATGAAGAATGTAATTTCTCTCATTTGACCCCTCTGTTATCTTTAATGTATTTTAGCGATGGGGAATTGAATATAAAACTGACGTTCCCTTTTTCGTTACATTAAAATGTCATTATCAATAGGATGGAGAAAGAATGAGACTTCATTTTAAAATGTTATAAAGACGTGCATTTCATCAAAGCACTTAATGGCGCTCTTTCATAACCAATGAATTTGAGCATTAATTAATTATCTAATCATCAATAATAATATCACATTATTCTTACGTAAATGTGCCTCGAAATCATGTGCCTCCTTCCTGTTACGCCATCTGAAAAATTTCAGACCAAGTGTAATAACGGTTTTTAGGGTTGCGACTTGCGAGGTCCATAGGGTTGAAATTTTAAAAATCTGTGAACTACAAAATTGTAGAGGACTTCCATAGCTTCAATTTGGCGGGTGGATGTTAAATTCATACGTCGTTCGGCCAATCATATGAGCCTTAATTTTTTTTTTTTTTTGGTATGGGCTTTCTTCAAGCCTCAGCAATCTTTTGGGCTAGATTGGTAATTCTATATTTTTTGTGAGCCTAATTGGAAAAAATCATAACTCAAAAAGTTGTAGGTAAAATGACACAAATAGTCCCTAAACTTTGGCAGAATGTGCAATCTGGTCCATGAACTTTTAATTTGTTCAATTTAGTCTCTGAACTTTGGCAGAATATGCAATTTGATCCCTAAACTTTTGACTTGTTCAATTCGGTCCCTGAACTTTTAGTAGATGTTCAATTTAGTTCTTGAACTATATGAAAATGTTCAACGTTATCCCTGATATTAAATTAACAAAAAGACTATATTGAACGTTTTCCTATAATTCAAGTACTAGATTGAATATGCACCAAAAGTTAGGGATTAAATTGAACAAGTCAAAAATTTATGGATCAAATTGCACATTCTGCCAAAATTCATGAATTAAATTGAACAAATTAAAAGTTCAAGAATCAGATTGCACATTTTGCCATAGTTCAGGGACCATTTATGTAATTATCCCAAAGTTGTAAGAGCACACCTTAAACTTTCAATCTGGAAATTTCATGGAATTCTGAGTTGATTTAATATTTGTACTAATTTTCACAAGAACCGAGTCTATTTAGGGGGAAAATCCCTCTCTCTTCACTCCAGATCGAGCAGGTTCGATGACCTTTGAACATTCGCTTGTGTTTGGACGAGGTGAAGGCCCTTGTCGGTAGTTGGGAGAGTTGGGGCATTCCCACCCAATCCTTCTCTCATTCTTTCCCCTAAATTAATTTTTTGGTTTGTAACAACCCCGTCCAACGAGCGTCGAGAGTAATCATCTAGGTCACGGAGCCCGAACAAGGAGTGGCTCCTAGCATCGATAATGTCGAAAAGGGGGATGAATTAACCGAATTGCGCATCGAACATGGAGAAAGTGCTCCTTATATATGCATGTATATTTTTATATCTATATGCATGTGCATACTTACATATGAAAGTGAAATTAATTCATAAGAAGCGCATTTTGACGTAACGACATAATTTTAAAACTTTGATGTTATCAAGAAAGAGCACTATTGAGATAAGTGCCTACTTGTATGCTAAAGAACAAAATTGTGAAGCTCTATATGGAATGAGCCGAAGCACATAATCCATCAAGTGAGTTGTTCGAGGGATGTCAATTTTTTTTTTCTTCATAACTTATAATGTAAGGACGTGTTAAATCAGCGTCAATTTGTTATTATTTTTACCATGTTACTGACGCCAAAGGAGCGTTTGTAACTGTAGGCGACCGAATGATTTGATCGGACAATTAAATAGGACTCGATTGAAAAATAAATAGCTAAGAAGAGACCACGTCCCGCAAACAACCCACTTAATGGCGAGGGAATGAGAAAGTGGCAGTTAGCTTTTTTCTTGGGAAATTGTGTCCTCATTAAAGCTAAATTACATTACAATATTAAACTAATGCGTCGATGCGGAATAAATGGGGAATTTAAAATTTGAATATTTATAACTATAGAATATATTTAAGTCAATACATCATTTCATCTGATGTTATTGCCTGGTTGTGACCAAGAAAAAGATACACAACCAATTGGGGTGCCTCCTCTGGCCGATCGGCCTCCGGTGTCTCGCGTTGCCCCGATGCCTTGCTCTAGTCTTCTGTCTTCAGGCAGAAGAAACCAGTAGGGGTAGGTACACCATGGTTTACTATGGTGTATCCTGTCTGCTTCCACCCTTCGGGGGTAAAAGGCTTCTAACTGCCTGGAAGTGGACAGCCCCGGTTAGAAGCCTTTTTTTAGAAAAAGTAAAATCACGTTTTATCCCTTTCAAAACTTACTTCTCCTTTTTTGGGAAGAGAGTCGCCATCCATTATTTTCTTTTCTTACATAATTTTATAGTTTTCCGTGTTTATGATATTTATTTATATTGAGTTTTCAAGTCAGATTCACATCATATTGCGATCATTTGAGTTGTTTGCCATGTGTGATTTTCGGTCAAGAAATTAGGCGAAAGTTGAGCGTCACGAAAATATCGGTTTGAGATTTTTTCTGATAATTTTTTTTAAATGATTTAGATAAATGTAATGCAGGTGCATCGGCTTGAACAACTCTTTTTTTTTTTTTTGGTTGGAAAGGTACTGCTGGTTTCAAAACATAGATTTTCTTCGGAAACATTGCGTTGCGGTACAAGGAGGACACGACATTGTGGTACAAGGAAGGTCGTACAGTATGCCGGATAGAATCAGAACCTTCGCATCGAACACGTGCTTCATCGACAGTCCACAAGTTCACAAGCTTCGAAGATATTCTCTCTTTTCCCTCGCTCCCTCAGAAAGATCCGACGTTCGTTACCTGGACCGTCTGTACCTTCAAACCGCATTCATGGTGGTTCCACGTCTCCGTTGACGCGACAAGTTGCGCTGCTTCTCCAATGGCGATCGGCCTCTCGCCCCATCGCTTCCTCTCCTCCGTCAGCCACCTCCCCCCGAGCCCTGCCTCCTCCGCGCCTCGCAGCCGCTGCAGAGCCCGCTGCTCCGCCCGTTCGAAGGCCGTCCCGGAGTCGTCTGATGTGAAGCAAAGTGCGCCTGCGTTGCGAAGTTCGTCGCTCGAGCCAAGGCCCGCCGAACCTCGGGCGGAGGTTGAGAAGGCGAGGGGCGCAATTCCGAAGCCGCTGAATTGGGTTGATCGTGTTTTCGAAAGTTCGAGGTACCAAGCGTTTGCTCCCGAGTGATTGGAGTTGAATTGTGAGTTACATTTGTGATTTTTCGAGTGCTTGTGTGGGAGCTTGCAGGGATGGTTTTAGGTTCAGCGAAATTGGGTTGGAGATTTTGTCCATTGCTTTACCAGCTGCTCTGGCTTTGGCTGCTGACCCCATTGCGTCGTTGGTGGACAGTGCTTTTGTTGGTCACATAGGTAACTCTTGAACTCTCATGAATTGTGCAAAGTCTAGTTTGGATGGTTGACAAGCGTTTCTAATATAAATTGACGAAATTTGTAGTTAATTCGGCTCGTTACTTGCTTGTTTGAAAGTTATTTGTCTGATGTTCTCACAAAATGTTGGAAAAGATGTTCATGGTTATGACGTAATAATGATTTGCAATAATAAGGTCATCGCTTTCGGGTAGAGTTCCCAACCGAACACTGCAAACTGCCTACCAGTGGTGAAATTTTAATAATTTCCTCGGAGATAAGTAAATGGTCGAATGTGACATCCTCGGTGCCTGTAAGGATGAGGATTCTTGATTTGATGTGGCATCCTGTATTGTGAATGAAACTCATTGACTACTTGAGAATTCTTTCTTACTCTTGGTCATATTTCTATATTCAGGATCATCAGAACTGGCAGCAGTTGGAGTATCAGCTTCTGTGTTCAATCTGGTTTCAAAATTGTTTAATGTTCCCTTGCTCAACATTACCACGTCGTTTGTAGCTGAAGAGCAAGCCGGGGCGGATAAGAGTAGTGATGATTATCATCGACTCAGTGATGGTAATTTTTTTCTTCTTATTTTATCATACTTTAAGACATGGTTGCTACTATTGCTCCAGCTATGTTCCTCTAATTTGTCCTGCTTTATTGATTTTATCTAGGTTTTGCCGAGGAGCAAAAAACAAAGAAGCTCCTTCCATCAGTATCAACTTCATTAGCACTGGCTATTGGCATTGGGATTGCCGAGAGTATTGCACTTTCAGCTGGCTCAGGTTTCTGGATCAATTTGATGGGCATATCTGTTGTATGTCTGCCTTTTCCAAGTATGAAGTTAATTGATTAGCCCGATTTCTCCATTCTCATTCTGGTCTGTCATAGACAAATCATGACAAGAGCTCCACTATGGCCCTCGTTTGTGCTTTTAAAAGTTTATCTTGTTTCTTGCGGAAGGCCACAAGAGGTCTGCTTAGACACTTGGCACCTTCACTTTATGAGAAAATGATCGTCATTTCATTCTCCTATTTTTATCATTTTTCCATGTAATGAGGTTTTCTGGGGGAGGCGTTCTACAGATATTTACCTCTCCGCCAAGGAGTCTCCTGGACTCATAGGGCATAAATAGGAAATGTTACCTTAAACTTGGGCACCTCAGTTTTGTTATAACAGGAAAGGATTGGTGTGCATTTTGTTTGAAACACCTGCATAATTATACCCATGATGGTCGTATACTATCTGATATAGATTTTTCTTTACAATCTTAGTGAAGATTCTGTCATATCTTTCTGGTGTTCATTAAGGTTCTCTCATCTGCAGGATTCGCCAATTAGAATACCAGCTGAACAGTTCTTATATATGAGAGCTATTGGTGCTCCGGCAATTGTAGTAGCACTTGCTGCACAAGGTGCTTTTCGTGGATTTAAGGACACAAAGACACCTCTATATGCGATAGGTATGTACTACAATGAGTTCTGTTGAAAATTAGTGATGGAATATTATGATTTCCTTTACCAATGAATGTGTGGATCTCATTCTTGGAAATAGGATATTATAGTGTAGAACTATAATTGATCAGATTCATTGTTACATGAAGATTGGCTGTGAATAATTATGAAGAAGACCATTAAATAATATAATATTCTAGAACTTTCTCACAAGGAGAGTAGTCTTCTCTGTGGAAGTATGTAACTTGATTAATGTCCTAAAGGGAACAAGACACTGTGAAGGTATGTGAAGTGAACTTACAAAAAGATTTTCACTCCGCCTCATCATCACTATCCTTTCTGGTCCAAGTAACTATTTTCAGAGAACAAACAAGGACTTACAAAGTAGTTTTCCCCTTTGAAAAACTAGATTTTTTGGTAAGATGAAAACATGCAATTTTCTTTTTATGGCGAATTGACGTGAACAAAAATCTCTTTATCGCTTACTATGCTTTTGATTTAAGACTTGACAACTTCAGCTGCTTCTTTCTGTGTCTGTTCTGGCCGCCAGCGCACGCCTCTGGTAAACTAGTATACTGTTGCAATGATGCCTCTTAACTAGACTTTATGGCTTTGCTTAAATCTTTATGATCCGCAGTCATCTTACAGATATGTAAACATATGAATAAGAATTTTGATAATCGAATGTTATCTTAGTAGTGTAAATGTTGTATTTTAGGTTCAATCTACATAATATTGCATCCTCTAGACATGCAGGCTCGTTTCTATTCTATATTTTAACGGATTCAGCAGCTTTACACCTTGAATTAAACTGAAATTGGATCGGTTTGCCTAATCGTTATTTTTTATGCTAATTGCTGGTCATTGGCTGATTGGCTTTTGAAGCACTATGAGATGCTTGCCCTTAAAGAGATGCCTGAGTTCATAGTCAGATGATGTTGAGAATTTTCACGAAGGAAAACAATTTTCTGTCCACATGATGATATTATGGTTCTTTTCCTGGCATAGTTTCTGACAATATGTATTGTTTGTTGAACTGCAGTTGCTGGCAACTTACTGAACGCATTTCTGGATCCGATATTGATATTTCTTTTTGATCTCGGCATTGGTGGTGCTGCAACAGCAACAGTGATTTCTGAGTATGTCAATACTGTGGTAAATTTAACATAATCATATCTAGTTGCAGAGTATTGTGGTTTTTCGATACCGTGATTTGCTGCAACTTCTTTGTCTTCTCAATGGATTTAAATTTGTTTGCCTTCTAAATAACAGATATTTGATAGCTTTAATACTGCTATGGAAGCTTAATGATGAAGTATTACTGATCTCTCCAAATTTTGATGGGAGAAAAATCTTCCAATATCTGAATTCAGGTATGACTCTTATTAGGGAACCCTGTTTTATTTTAGTTTTTTTTTTGCACCTTCATCATCTGTTGCATCTATATGATGAGGAAATTATTGAACCAATTAAGGGCAAAGGTAGAATCTGATTTCTCAAGAATTGCCAGAAGTTTATGTTGCCCTTATTTCCATCTGGCAAGTAACTCTGGAAAGAACCCTAAGTGGGGCACAAAATCGGAAAGTCCACTCATGAATATTTTGTAGTCAATGACAAGACTAAGATTCAAAAGGGAGATTGAATTTTTTAGGCCGTTGAATAATTGCAGCTTGTTGCGAAGCCAGTTTCTTCTAAAGTGAGGCTTGTTGTATCTTCAGGTGGCCTTCTTATTGGCAGAACCTTAGCAGTTCTCATTACTATGACTTTGGCAACATCAATGGCTGCTAGGAGGGGCCCTATACCTATGGCTGGTTATCAGATCTGCACGCAAGTATGGTTGACTGTATCTTTGCTTACTGATGCTCTGGCAATTGCTGGCCAGGTACCTAATCAGCTCTTTTTGTTCTATAACTTGTCATAGATTAGCTCAGCAAGATCGACGAACAAACCGTTTTATGAGTTCTCCCTTGTCATGGAGTTGCCTTTCTACTTGTTTGTTGTCTTGGTTAAGCAATTTACAAAGTACTCTATGAAGAAACTGTCAAATAGCCCAAAAACCTGATTTACTTATCCTTTTAGGAATCACTCAGTAGAGCAAAAAATACTCTATATTGTCACAGTTCAGGTAAAATACCAACATGACAATTCGTATTTGGGATATATTTGCAATTGACTTAAATGTCTCTTGCAACTTTCTGATATCGCAAAGGATGATGTTGGTGCTTCGTGCACCTCCAGAAGTTTCATCATTAAGCTAGTGTCTGCACATGAGTGCACCTCATACTGAGGTTCTCTTTAAATTGCTCGACTTTTTCGCACAGGCTCTTCTTGCCCGTGGTTACTCCCAAGGAGACTATGAGCAAGCACGTGAAGTGATATACATAGTTCTTCAGGTAATTGTTGCATCAGCATGTTGTTATGCTAATGTGAAAAAGCTCAATTTCTTGATTATTGTTCGAAGGAAATGGAGAGCACTGTGTTCCCACCTTACTTTGTACTTTCAACTTTTGAACAGATTGGTGTGGCAACTGGTGTTGCTCTAGCTCTCATTCTTTTCTTTGGCTTTGGAGCCTTTTCAAGATTATTCAGCACGGATTCTGAAGTTCTGGAAATTGCTGGGTCGGGTATTCTGGTAAGAGAGTGCCTATGCTAATGCCTAGCGGTTTTTAACTGGACTTTTTGCTTTCTGGTTCTGGGTAAGGAAATGCCAAAACGCACATGTTCGTCATGTTTTTGGGAAGGCTTCGGGAGTAGGAGCAAATGTTTAAATACATGTGAGGTGATCTCATACCTAAACCAAACCAAACTCAAGCAGAAAGCGCTAAGAAGCTGAACATTTCCATTTCTTTTTTTAATGGTTTAGGCTATCCGAATCTGCTCCTGGGCATCTTCTAGATTTTTCTTTTCTCACCAGGATACCAAGTTTTGAAACTTTGACGCTTGACAAAACCATTAGCTTTCTCCATTGTCTTGGCAGTAATGGATTCAAGTGTTAGAAACAGCTTCTCTTCCTTGCATGATAAGTCTGCATTTAGACCAATCCTTTCACATCCTGCAATCTAGGAGCCTTGCGCCAGAATGCTCCTTATACTTTTAAGAGGATGTTGTTGGACTTCTTAATACTTCCAGTCGTCTTCTCAAATCTTTCAAAAAGAGAAGGAAAACGGATAGATGTAGTGCAAACTGTCCTTTTGCTGACTTTTCGATATTGTAGACATGATGCTGCTAGACGTCTCATACTGATATTTTGCAGTTTGTTGCTGGATCTCAACCAATGAACGCTGTGGCATTCGTTATTGATGGGCTTTACTATGGGGTTTCGGATTTCGGATATGCTGCCTATTCCATGGTAACTCTTCGCTTTCACCACATTTTCAGAACTACAAAGATTCCTCATTTCTGACCTCCTTCATTGCTGCACTAAATAGGTCTTTGTTGGAGTAGTTTCTTCCGCTTTCTTGCTGGCAACAGCTCCCACGTTTGGTCTTGCTGGAGTATGGACAGGGTTGTTTCTCTTCATGACATTACGGGTAGTGGCTGGCATTTGGAGGTACACTGGTTTTGACTTAAGCTTTATGGCTCGTCAGTTCTACAAAGAAAGTTGGATCTTGAGGTAACCCTGAAGCGCACACATGATCACATCTAGAGCGCTATGATTAAGAAGCTAATAAAATGAGGTTTCGGCTAATAAAGTAGCAAGAGGGATCTGAGAAAGTCCATCGTATGTGAAACTGAAAGGATAGGTGACTCCATGAGATGTCCTTGTGACTGATTATGTAGCGATTGTCAATGGGATTTATTAGCGCCGCATTGAGCACCGGCTACTTGGACCCCGAAATTTATTTGATAGTCATGCATCTCTCTGACAATTAGGGATATGATTCCAGATTAGGAACAAAAGGTGGGCCATGGGAAAGGATTTGGTCCCGAAATTTATTTGGTAGTCATGCATCTCTCTGACAATTAGTGATATGATTCCAGATTAGGAACAAAAGGTGGGCCATGGGAAAGGATTTGGTCCGAGGCAGAGCAGGGAAATGACTGATATCAAATCGAGATTGCACATGATTGCTTTTCTGGCGTGCTTATAGCAAAGTGCCGTAGAGAACATATACATAGCCGAACAGAGTTCCCGAGAAGCATGATACTTCCACTCAGTAGTAGTTCACTCTTGGCTTATATCCCCATTAACAGCTAATTGGAGCAACGCCGGCCCCAGAATGGAAATCAAGCTATCAGAAATAAGCGGTGGAAGAAGCTAAATTTTGACGGCAATGGCTGTCCTGCCCTCTTTGCACCTTGATCATACAGTTCTCACTGGTTCATCTACATATCATTCCCAAACCACACCAACTGCTGCACATAACATTGATGGCTTCCAATTTGTCGAATCAAAGGGTTTTATTTATCTTCCCCTCTTTTACCATGAGCTCTGCTCGTGTCTCTGTAGGTGGTTATGAGTTCGTTCGGTGTCACCATAGTTTTCTGACTGGTTATTGAATCTTTTGCTTGATATAGTTGCTGTCCTCGCGCAATACACGATGAATGTAATTGTAATCATCCTGAAGTGATGAAACATGAGTTGGAACTTCTGATGATATTCATATATTCTTGGATGTTCTACTTTGATTATGGGTTACTCAAGATTCTCTGAAGCGGGGCCATTGCATAATCACTAAAAAAAAATTGTAAGATTGTGGAAAAGATATTGTTCATTAGAAAAATCCTCAGAAAAAAAAAAAAAGCTCACATCATTCATTTTCGTTCACAACGTAATTCATCTTGATATATATGAAGTTCATTTTAATATCGTATATTAGGCAGAGGACCGGTGTGATATATGTGCATATAGGGGTTCGATAAAAGAAACTTTGAGTTTTTACCAGGATTCCATGGGTGGCCACTTTAAGAATGTGCTGAACAAGCATAAGACGAAATGCTGATAGGGTGTGTGCCCAAGAGGAAAGAGTACTGCAAACACACTTGCGGTTTAATTCATCTTCAACCACTTTACCATAATCGAAGGGGTCATCACTAATCAATTTCCCAGAAGATACAATAGACCCGAAAGTCTGTCGAAGCAAAATGCGGAAAAATATTAACTCATTATCGCATTTCCGATATGGAAGTTGCTGAATCCTCTCTCCTAAAAAGGATTAATCGAATATGGTATCAGCCGCGGCACCTCCACACCGAACATCCACCTAGCTTCAAGTCCCCTGTAAATTTTACTAATGCATCACGCCTCTTCTGCAACTAAATGGTCGCAGGGGGGTCTCCAAAACCTTTCTCCGCCACCTTCGACACATCAGCAACATCACGTGCTTCTCTCTACCGTGATGTCCAAGCAGAGATCCAAGACAGGGAAAAAAAAATTAGGACTACCATATGTGGAAGCATGAATATATGTCCTTATAAGTGATAGTCTTAGAACAGGCAAACGCATGCCGCAAAATATGCAAAAGCATGAAAATATGTAGTTGGAGCATG
Source organism: Rhodomyrtus psidioides (assembly GCA_021437785.1). Classification (NCBI taxonomy): domain Eukaryota; kingdom Viridiplantae; phylum Streptophyta; class Magnoliopsida; order Myrtales; family Myrtaceae; genus Rhodomyrtus; species Rhodomyrtus psidioides. The sequence goes on from JAILYB010000042.1 coordinate 1,380,981, forward strand.
TCCCTGAGTGATATGTGACTTATAAATGATAATCCTAGAACAGGCAACCTCATGCCGCTAAATATGCAAAAGCATGAAAATATGTAGTTGGGCAGCACACATTGTCTTCCAGATTCAGGAAGGCATTTGGCAAGTTGTTAATAGCCTGAATTATAGTCAAATACAAATATCACAGCACTTCAGAAAAACTAGCAGGGAATACTAAACCTACTAATTTCCGGCAGTATTAACTGTTTTTCTGAGAGGACTTAGTTAGCCACGACCTAATAATTGACACCTGGAACTGCTCGTTTAAGAAGCCAAATTATTGGCATAACTCAGTGACCAGATGCCTAATCAGAAGTCAATGTTGATCATCACATCCCCATCATTGCTTTTTTTTTTTTTCTCTTAAATTCCTGGTCAGTTCCATTCCTTAAACCAGCAATTAAAATGACAATCTATTTCGCGTTTTGTCCAAGTAAGACCCATAACCATAGGGGTAATTTCTACTCTACTGGCCAGTACAGAAAAACCAAATTGAGAAGTTTATGACACAACTGACACAACTTTTATTAAAGAATTAGGATCAACAATTATATATTTATCGCCGATCACAACAGGTCCCATACCTCCTTAATGGAAAGATATCTGTTACTATACCATGCAAAAGCATGTGCAACTAAAGAAGACACCAGAACAAAAGATGGTCACAAGCCTCACCAGTGATTACGATGAGAGTAAACCCTAAACCCGCAGGCACAACATTATGCTAGTGTATACTTCCTTAAACCAAGGTACTCAATGCCCAAAAAAGGATATGCTTAGAGTACTACTCTCGTACACACTGAATTATCCAAATAGAAGCTTCCCAAAACTGAATCCACTACTACTCTAGGAGTCAGGTAACATTTTGAGGAAAAAAAGCCTAAAAAAAAAAAGGGCACAAATTCAGAGATTTGAACTTCAGATTCACACATGTTAAAACCTCAAGCCGTCGCAACCACCAGTCTACATATATGAAAAGGTTGAACCTACTGCAGTGAAGTATCCCATTGCATGTTCCATTGACAATCTCCAAATGTTTAGCGAGGGCATAGCTGTCCTCATATTGCTAACTCTAGTAAGCTACAAGATGGCATTCTGAGAAAAATAAATGTATCACTTCTTTAAGGTAAGTACAAGATCATAACTCTCCAGTCATCTTCCCTTTTTCTTTCTCTCCTCTTTCGATACCTTGGGAATTATGCAGATGATAAACTGAATTGAAAGTTAAATGAACACATTACTAAGTTTTCATTTAAAACCAGAGTGGCGTGATGACTTCATGAGAGAATAGTATCTTAATCCAGTTAATGACTTGGGCAGGGTCAATTAAGAACCAACATGTCACATATTCATTGGGGAAAAAACCAGACTATCAAAATTTATTCAGATACAAAAGAACGACACTTACCACTAGCAATCGACCACCCTCTTGATCCCAGCAATTTCCGCCCTCAACTTCGAATTATGTTGCTCCTAAACATGAATGCAACACAAACTCGTGACAAGTTAGCACACAATGGAAAACTGATTCAGATTGATCAACACGAGAAGCCGGATGAAACATTGAATTACTCCTAGAACCACAGAACCCCGCATTCTACTTTGATGATGATAAAAAGAAGTGTGAAAAGAGAAGAGTCATCACGGTAATATGGAACGCACTGACATCTATAACCACACAGTAAACTAGCATCACTACATTTCCTCAAGCAAAAGAAATATGAACGCCCAATGGTTGCATACTCAAACATTTACTTGATCATTCATCACTAATCTTCCTAAACAAAAAAGAACTTGAAAAGCTCCAATGCAGAAATGGGGAGCTCACCATCTGAAGGACCTGAGCAGAGCTGTTCTCAACGAGCCTGGCCAAGCTGTCGATCTTCGTCAACATCTTCTCATACATCTCCTCCAACCCAGCAGTGTAGCTACTAGCTTCCGGCCCCATTAGTCTGCCCAATTTCGTGACCGGAAAATCCTCGGCGATCATATCAATGTCATTCTGGTTCTTCGCAGCCTGCCGTATCTCACTCAAGCGCCCTTCCGTACCGTCCTCCTGCATCATCGACGATCCCCTCGAATCGCAGGCCAACCACGGGAACGACGAATTCGGGCTGAAATTCCCGTAGTGCCCTCGGAACCCCGGCCCGATGTTGACGACATCGATCGACCTCGGCTCGAAGGTCGACGTCGCGGTGCGGAACTGGAAGGCGCGGTACTCGTGGGTGTGGATCGCAGAATCGAGGGGCGGAGTGGAGAAGAGGACGAAGACGCGCGGGGAGAAGCCATCGGTGGCGTCGATCGGGAAGTAGAGGGAGGGGTCGGAGGAGAGGGAGGAGGCGACGTTGAAGTCGCGCATGGAGGGCTGGAGGCGGGAGCGGCGGCGGGAGGAGAACCAGCCGATGAGGCTGTATTGGGGGTGGTGGAGGAGGGAGGGGGAGAGAAGGCGGCCAAGGGAGTCGAAGAAGGAGAGCGGGCAGCCGGGGCAGAGGAAGGAGGTGACGGTGGCGACGAGGGCGGTGGAGTCGGATGTGGAGGCGGCGGCGGCGGCGGAGGAGGGGTCGTCGGAGAGGGTGGAGGGGGCGACGGGGGAGATGTGGCCGAAGAGGAGGCCGTCGGCGTCGGCCGGGGAGGAGGAGACGCGCTGGAGGAGTGAGGAGAGAGTGGGGCCGGAGATGGCGATCTTCTGGAGAGGTAGGTCGTCCATGGCCGATCGATTCACAGAGCTGTGGACACTGTCGGCGTCTCCCCGTCGGATAATATATGTGCTCTGTCTCTGCAATAGAAATCGTAATTCAATGTAATTCAAGCTATAAGCTAAATCCAATAATCTTTCTTGTTTTGTTCATATTATATAGTATCGGGAAATTTCAAATTGGTACACATGTCATCAATTTACCTCAAATTATTTATTTGACTATAAAAAATTCACAACTGATATATCTATGACAAATTTACCATAAACTATTTTTCCAACCACCAAAAACATCAAATTGGTATATTTGTGAACCATAAATTAATTATTTTGAGCACAAAAAAAGCAAATTGATACATATATGGCAAATTTATCAAATATTAATTATTTTGACCATCAAAAACCTTAAATTTGTACACATGTGTCATCCATTAATTTCCGTTAAATTGGATTATTATGACGAAAAATCTCAAATTGATACACATGTGACAAATAGAGAGTAAAAATCCTAAACGTATATATCCAGCAATTGCCATGTATCATCTAAATCAGCAGTTTGACTAAGGGTAAACTTATGGGTGGCACTATTTTCACTCCTTGCATGGCTTAAACAGTCCCTTTCACAATGTATTGACTATGTTACCCTTTGATGTGGGGCCCATTTTATTTTTTCTTTTCTTTTTTTCTTCCACTTTCCTTTTTCTTGTTCTCACTTGCATTGAAGTGTACCGCAGATTTTTTTATCTTCCTCGTCTGAGATCTCTATACACACCAACGAATATGTTTCGAGCGGAACGCATTTGAAATTAGAATATCTCGATGACTTCCATAATTACTCGGTTGGAGTGATATGAGAAATCCATTCGTGATTTTTAAAATGCGAATGAGAAGTCATTTTTGCTACGAATGTTTATGAATTCAGTCGAATATCTCATTACTCGAATTTACCAGAATTAACAGCTCTTTGAGATTACTCATCTAGATAAAAAAAAAAAAAAACAACCAGATCACGAAAGTATCAAAGACTATATCAACAAAATCATTCTAGAAATAATCTCGTTCACGTTAAGAATACGACTTCTCATCTCTAGTAATTATTGAATAATTCAAAAACAATATGTTTGGAGTTGATACAACTATTTTACCGCATTGGTTGATTTTTTTTCTTGTCGTTCATCCTCAGATTAGGGGAGGTGGCGTCATCCTCAGAGTCGTCGGGAGCCCATAATCAACAAAACCACAAAAAAAGGGAAGTGGAAGAAAAATAAGAAACAAATAAAATAGAACCTAAATGGGCCCCACATTTGAGTCTTTGTTAATATATAATTCTAAAGGAGGAAAAAGCAAGGGGTAATATGATCAGTACATTATGAAATGGAGTGTTTAAGTCAAATTGGGATTGAAAAAAGCGCAACCCTAAAATTATTATAGATATACCAGTTTGGGATAAATTTATCAGAGGCCTACCGTTTTAAGATTGTTTGTGGTTAAAAAATAATTTGAGCTAAATTTATCATAACTGTATTGATGTTTTTCGTGTTATTAACTAGGTTGCATCGATACCGGCATCGATACCGACACTGACACGACACGTCGACACGCCATTTCTCAAAAATAGAAAAATTCGACACGTCGTATTAAATATATATATTTTACATATACATTATAAATTATTATTTTTATGAATATTTCAATTATATTAATTTGATACAAAAGAAGCTTATGAACAAGTGAAAGGAGAAAACAATCAAACTATCACCTTGATAATAAATTTATCAAACAATCCTCGAGCTGTATATTAGCCAGAACACTTGGGCTGACCGTACTTCGTCGTTCATGGGCTGGGCTTTTGCGTGTCCGAAACGCCGACACACGTGTGTTGACACCTGATTTTGACCATCTGTTATTACGATTTTTATTTTTTAAAATTAATTAAAAATATCAAAAAAGGTCATAAAATCACAAAATCAACTTTGGAAGCCTTGGCCTAGCCTCGGGGACCAATTTTGAACAAAAAATATTTTTTGGTATTTTATAATATTTTTCGAATTTATTTAATTATAAAAATACCCAAAAAATAAGAAAAATACCATTCGTGGTCAGAAAAATACACAAATCTTGAAAATTCGGCTTGGGTCACTATGTTCCTTCACAAAATCAATAATTTTGTTTTAATTTCATCTTCAAGTGTGTCACTTTAAATCTTGAAAATTCGGCTTGGGTCACTATGTTCCTTCACAAACATAATCCCGAACCGAGCCTAAAAAAATCCTTTTCGAGTCTTTTAATTTTTAATTCTTGGTTTTTATAAGCTATGACATTGGATTCTAAAGTCTTGAAGTGCAATTAGGTCAATTTGCCCTCCAATTTGATCAATTTTAACCAAAATGGCTTAATTGCATAAAAATCTTTCAATTTAGTCCTCGGTTTCACAATTTTCGAAATTAAATTTCATACGGGCATACCCATTAAAATTAAACACCTCTACCCAATAGTTTTTATCATGAGGAATCCATTGGTGGCCTCAATTTTGACTAATTTGGTCGTTTGGACCCTCGATTAAGCGAAATTAATTTTCGGATCCTAAGGGCAATTTGGGGTTTTCACTAAATTTCAATCAATTGATTCACGAAAATACCCATATTTGATAGAAAAAATGTCAAGGAGTCCGATTTTGCCACCAATTTCATGAAAAGAGGTTGATTTGGGGGGCCAATTTGTCAAGATTTGTTCGAACCGGGCCGGTCGGGTCAGACCCGACCCGACCCGGTCCGACCGGGTCTGCACTTGCAGACCCACCATCGCCAAAAGATGCATATCAAATGGGAAAAGCAGGGGGATGGCGACCGAACGTGGACGACTTCGTTTTGTTTAAGAAAAGGGACAAGCGAAGTGGGGAACAAAAGGGTAAGTGGTCGACGGCCGTGGTGGCCAGAGCCGGTCGGCCATATATAAAAAAAAAAGAAAGAAATTAAGAAGAAAGAGAGAGAAGTGAGCTCGGCCGAGGGGGATCAGTGAGCGAGAGAGGAGGATTAGAGAGAGAGAGAGGTACGGGGAGGAGGCAGAGGGTGGCAAGCTGGTCACCGTCGTCGTCCGTCGCGCGCCACCGCCGCTGCCGAACCGCCAGGTCAGGGTCCCCCCCTGTTTTGCTCTGTTTTTGTGTGACGAGCAGGGCTCCTCGGTCCGGCTCGGTTTAGATCGAGTCGGACCAAAACCGATAGCACCCGATCTGCCCAGAGACTCGTGGGAGCTTAATCAATATCAATTTTGGCTCGGCATCCTTCGTCCAGCTTTGACGAAGTCATTTGAACGATTTTCTGAGTACGCTCGCCACCTATTTGATGAAATTCCTACAGTAGATCTACTTGGTCAATCCGGGTTGCGAGCTGTGGTCATATTTATTTTGTGTTTTCGTGCTCAAAATCATGCTCAAAATGTTTCTTACGCCCGGCTTGCTCTTTATTTCGCATCGAAACCGAGCCGGAAACCACGCCCGGAGCTTCGCCGTATACCATTCGGACCGGGAGCTCGAGGGGGGACTTCGAGCGGTCACCGACCCTTAAAGGGGTTCAGGTAAGTCTCTAGACCTTAGTTGAATGCTCTGTGAATGATTGGAATCGAGGTCGAACGTTAAAAAAATTTTGTAAATCACCTCGCCGGAGCCGGGTTCGGGGAGGCCCGGTTGACCTATTTCTAGGCGTGTTCACGGCCTTCTTTTTGTTGTATGTTGATGTTGAAGTGCTGAGGGGTCGATTTGGTAAAAAAATCTACAAAAAATTCTAAGTTTTGGTCGATTTTGGGCATTTTCCGGCGACCTCGCCGGAATTTTTACTGTTCCGGCGAGGCGCCGGTCGTCTTCTCCGGCAGGCCGGCGACCAGCTGACCGGTCAACGGCTGACGTGGCATGCCACGTAGGTGCCACGTCAGCCGGGTGGGGCCGGTCCAAACCTTTTTTTAAATAAAATACAATGGACGGTCCGGATCTCGACACGTGTCGCGATCCTGTAATTTTGGGAAATTAATAATTAATTTTCGGATAATCGATCAAACGGTCGAGATGGTGCCAAGTGGCTGTCTGTGGGTCGTCCGATCTGGTCCAAGATCGGACGCACCAGGAATAGCCACGTGGCGTCACGTGGAGCGTCCGATCCGTAGTTTTTTATAATAAAAAAAATGTTAAAAAAATTAGAAAATTCTCAAAAAAATCAAAAACGGCGTCGTTTTTGGCCGGTTGCGACCCGTAGGGTCGGGTCGGGCGCCCGCGAGGCGCGGGCCGGGTCTGACCAGGCCCGGAAAATATTTTTTAAAAAATAATAAAAAATTCAAAAATTCAATAAAAAATGAAAAAAATCATAAAAAATTCAAAGAAATTCGGAAAATTCAGAAAAATTCTAAAAAATTCCAGAAAATAGGAAATGGCCATATTCAGTTGGCCACAACCTGCTCCGGGTCTTTCGACCCCCGATCTTTTTCGAAATGACGGTTTTGCCCTTCCGGCAAACCGTCTTCCAAAAAAAATTCTAAAAATTCTAGAAAAATCCCAAAAAATGGGAAATGGCCACAATCAACTGGCCAAGGCTCATCCCGGGTGTTTTGAACCCAATCCTTCCTAAAAATGACGATTTCGCCCTTTGGACGAATCGTCTCCCAAAAATTGAAGAAAAATCAAGAAATTCCAAAAAAATTCTCAAAAATGGGAAATGGCCACAATCAACTGGACATGGAATATTTTGGGTAATTCGGTATCCAAATCTTCCAAAAATTGACGATTTTGCCCTTCGGGCTAATCGCCTCCAAATCTTCCCATTTCGTCCCTGGTCCTAAATCATGCATTCCCTAAGCCCTTATGGCTATACTAGGAGGCCATGTGATGTGAATTGATGTGCATTGAAGTGATTTATTTATGTACTTGATTGCACTTTCATTTAAATTGATTGTGATTGATAGGAACAGTCTTCCAATCTGCATGAAATCCTGAATTAAGCCTACCTCACTTAAAATTGCGCTTGCATGAACTCTTAGCTAGGAAAATCACTCGCGTTAGGTACCGAAAGGGCGTTGGTAATGACACCGACGTAACCAAGTCCCCGAACCCAAAATCTCTGGTTCCGCAGAACTGATCGATCTCTCCCAATCGGTCAGTAAGGTTTCCGGTCTACCCTCCAAGAAAGATCGGTGGCGACTCCAAATGCATGCACAATTTGCACATGCCACCACGACCACACTGAAGGTCGAAAGCGATCGACTCCTATCGTCGAATCCTTTGAAAAATATTCCCGCCGCGATTTGGTATGGGCCTGGGAGGGCCCGCGCCGATCCAAGACCTGCGATCGGTAATCCATTAGCCGCGTCCACTTTCGGACGGGTCGCGACAGCTGGCGACTCCGCTGGGGAATGTTTGTTCTAGAACCTATAGTTTTAGACCTCAAGTGGACTTAGGCCGTAATTAAAACGCTGAGTGATCTTTCTAACCATGCAGGTGCTCTTGAAGGTGAGGTAAGTCCGCTTATGGTAGGTGTTATATGTTTTTGCAGATTGGAGAAATAAGGGGTGTAGTCCGTAATTAACATTGTCTTATGCAGGTTGGGCGTAGGAATGTATGTTGTGTAGATGATTTGAAGTGCTGATTGATAAACTGCTGTGCATGAATTGCATTGTGATGATCACAACACGTGGACACACACAACCGCGCCTAAAACCCCGGGTGCCGCCTTTAGGAACACAATAGAAGGAATTGAAAATGGAATCTCCGTGAGGAAAAACGCGGGGTAATCCACTTTTCAATTCCGCTCGCTTCGAACTATGGATCGAGTCCCAATGCAACGATAGCTGTGCAATGGAATCGGCTCTTTCTAGAACTCGAAGTGGGAACCTTAACCTTAGGTGCCAAACCCTCTGATTTTTAGAAGTTCACCATCACTTGTCTCATGCGCATGTCTTTGGGCGGTTGGTACACCTAAAACCGCACATAAGTCGACGAGTTTGGTTGGTAAGACTCTCTATCCCTCAAATCTATTACAGTTCATATAAATATAGCCATTTCATTCATTGCATTCTGGTGATTAGATTAAATGCCATTTCGGGGATAGATATGTGTGTTTTTCTCCAACATCCTTGATAGAAGACGATGAGGGCGATATCCCATCGCGAACACTGGGTGGGCAACAAAGGAGCCTACTATGGACATTATTAAGGTATCGTCCAATGAAGATGACGAGTTGGGGCAAGTAATCCGGGAGTCACAGGTCGAACTTGGGGCATCCTTAAACGTTAGGATCACATTCCTTTGTTTCATTTTCCATTACTAGTCCTCTTGTATAGGGTTTATTTTTACCAAGGTTTTCTCTATCTCGCCCCTTAGAGTAATTGTATTAGGGATCTATTGGTGTATACATTCAGATGGAGCTTGGTTGTATTTCTTTTGACGGGTCATGGGAATGTGATAGTGGCATTTTCTCTAATCATCCGAATACTCCCAAGTCAAGTTTATAATTCCTTTAGAGGAAATCAAAATTGGAAATCTTGCATGACCTTTTTGGTCGTATAGGGTAATCCAACCCCAATTTCGCTAGAAGGAATTATACACTTGAATTGATTCATGCATGTCGTACGTCATTGGTAATCCACGATAATTGATCAAGAGTATCGGCATTGTTTCGAATTTAATGACGAGATAGATGTCCAAATTGCCCTCGTTCTTAACAAAACGGCATTGATTTGGATGCCGTATCTTCAATTAAATTTAAAACACATCGTTATGCCTTGTACTTTTGACTAGTTCGTTCTTCTCGAAAATTGATCAAAAGCGATTATCGTGAATTACATTCCTTTCAATAATATGCTTTCCTTCGAAGAATACTGATAAAAAAAACTTTTTGCGCAAGATTAAAACCCTTGTAAAAGTTTTTGTCCTTATTAATCACGAGCAAGCATAAGATTGAAAGGAGTTTATGCTTTCTTTTTCAAATTATTTCTTCTGATTCTGTCTTTTCATTTGCAGGTAAAAAATAGGTAATAGAGAGAAATCTTTTCCTGGATAAGTCTGAGGCTATTCTTTCATCTGATCATGAGCAAGTTAGAAAATCAGGACATATTTGCTCAACTTATTGATATTATGGTTCAGCTCACCCAAGTTGAAGATGTTCGGATGCTCGAAGAAATGGACCATATAAAAGCTAAAACACACACACACACAGGAGCTTTCATTCATTCTTGCTTAATCAAAAGACTTCCAAAGCAGATTAATACAGATTAGCGAGGCGGAAAAGTAAAGCCGAAGTGAGCCCTAATCAGCGACACGAAGGAGCTCAGCTGGCCCTCCATGTTATTGATCCTCTGCTTACACTCACTGCTCCGTATATCATGATCCGCGAGCTGGAGAAGAAGGCACTTGCACTCATTCTTAAGGCCAGCAACCTTGGCCCTGTGATCTTCAGCAGCAAGTTCCAAGTCCTGGATCAATTCCCTCCCACGGGATACTTCCGCCGTAACAGTATCGAGTCGCTCTTCCAGCCACTCGCTCTGAAACCTCAACATGATGTTACGACGATCGTGCTCATAGGTGGTCAGGCACAAGGCCAAACGCTCCACCAAATTTCCCCGTTCACGAAGCATCGTCGAGACCCGCTCGTTGGCAGTTTCCATAACCTTGTTGTGGCTGTCAGCCACGAAGTTAGTCAACGTCAGGCAGTCACAGCGGTCTTCGTAGCGGGCTCGCAAGACACGAGCCACGAGAACTTCCCTGTGAGCAACGCGGTAAGCCTCTAGAAAGTTTGCAAAGAGGGCTGGGAATGTTTTATACTCCTTCTCCAACTCAGTACCCTCGATGGAAGTAGTGTCTGTGGCCGCGAATAGAACGCGGATCTCAGCCTCGATCTCCGGATGATCGGCTATATAAGCATAGCCCCGACCCAAGAGATTATAGAGTTTTTCCCATCGGGCCGGGACTGCGATTGAAAAGACGCAAGCATGGGAAGAGTCAGAGGAAGAAGCAGAAGATGAAGCCATTTCTTGTTGGAAGGATGGAGAGGAAGACGGGTGCGATGGAATGAATGAAAGTGAAAGCTGGGCAAAGGAGCGCACTAACCTTCTCCTCTTTTCATAGTAGCTCAAAGATGGAGAAAAGTTACAGCAATAATGCTTGTGGAGCCGGGGTAGTTAATGTAAAGCAGGGGCTGCTCCTCCCGTGAATCTTCAGACCTGTCTTGATCCGCGATTTTAGGCCTGACGAGTTTGAAAAGTTGTAAAAGAGTTGTCTATTTCACCAATATTGAGATGGAGCGGGAGTCGAGCGCAAATATCGAAGGAGCCGCGATAGGGTTGATAGATTTGTCATGATGAAAAGCTGAGCGGGTGGTGGACGTAATTTAGTCTTTTGAGAGATAGTGGGGGACAGGTTCGGCTATCGAGGAAAGAAAAGCGATCCGGGATCTCTCCACCATGAAAAGGAAGGAAGACGACAAGACGAGAAACTCAAAATCTCTAGAAGAGCGCTCGCCTGGTGATCGTCTTCCATGCTCGAAGAGCGACTCCTGAGTACGCAAAGTCACTCAAAAGAAAGTTTAGAGAGAGTAAACATACGAAGAGGATTACAAGACCTTGAGTGAATAAAAAAGGACGAACAAACCTCTTCTTGATCCAGTATGTTTAACAGTCATAGTCATTTGTTGGAGATGACTGACCCAAATGTCCTAGGTAATGTGCAGTTGGGAGACCTCGAAGTCTTTGGGATCGAGCCAGATGTCGAAACCATGCTACCCAACCCTGCTGGCAACGAGGTTCAGGATCAGGGCAGCGACGATGACAGTGGTGGCGACGACGACAGTAGCAGCAACAACGACGGCAGCGGCGATGTCCCACCTCGCGGAAGAAGACGTCACCGGCCCTATACTGAGAAGGAAGTCCAGATACTTGAAGCCGCCTTCAATAAGTGCCGTTACCCGAATACGAGACGAAGAAGAAAATTAGCCCGGAAATTAGAGATGGAACCCTTAAGGGTCAAGCACTGGTTTCAAAACAGACGGGCCAGATCAGTGGTTCGGGGAAAGTGTCAAGAGCTCGAAACTCTAAAAGAAGAATACGCCAAGCTTCGAGCGGAAAACATGTGGTATAAGGAAGTCCTCATCAACACCGCTTGCCTTAACTGTGGTGGTTCCATCGACACTCGCGAAATGTTCCGTGATAAGTTTTCTATGAGAATCGCAGGTGGTCGTCCACCACCCCACTCCCTCAAACCATCTTTTGAAAGAGGGGAGGCGCGTCACTACAATTTCCCTGACAATGGGCTTACTATCACCACAGACCAGTTCGAAGTCAACCGGCTTCCCCTGCAACAACCTCTGGCACAACCAGACCCTGCCGAGAGTGAGTCGTGGAATGATCGCCGAGTCTCGGATGCTATCCTGAGTCGCCAAAAGAAGTTCATATGGTCTCCAGAGCTCCACAGAAAATTCCTTGATGCGGTTCACCAAATAGGGAATGACTCATTATGTCCAACACGCGTACATGAGGTCATGAATGAACCGGGGCTCGCTAGAAGGTTAGTCGCAAACCACCTTAATGGTTACCGAAAGACGCTAAGACGGCGTCATGCCGCACGGCGCCTAGAAGAGCCCGACTCGAACTTGAACATTAGGTACGGCCACGAACACAACAGCTATGCCTCAAGAAGAGCCCTGCCGAGTCTCGATACCAACCAAGCCGGTAGCTCTACCACCAACTGTTGGAGAATTGGTCAAGATAGCCCTATCAGTCATCTTAATGTTCCTCAAGAATACGTGCCACCAGTGCAACAAATATACACTTCTCCGCTCGAGCAGCAGCCGTCCACCGGCGTTCTTCCTGCTGCTGATCCACCCACGACGTCTAATGTTCAGGAGTTCGCCCAACTAGGGCATATGATCTCAGATGATCCAATGGGGGAACACTTCGAACAATTTTGCTTCCTTGATCTCTGAGTGAGACACGCTTTTGATAGGAAAGAGGTCGACCCTCCTCTTTTCTTCTCAAACAAAGATGGTGGTCACAGTTCGAAGAATCCATCAGGAGGAGGCTAGCAAACCTTCACGGCCATGATCTCGAGTCGATGACCGCGCACCTGAACCCAGACATGATGGGTTGGTGATCGAACATACCCAGAGAAAGGGGGGCTTGTACACAAGTAGAACTTATTTCTTATCTGCGCATTGTAAAGTTTCAATCGGAGCAGTTCCTTTCTTCTTTAAGGCCTAGGGTTGATTTCACACAATGATGCTTGCTAACATCATCATGTTTAGCTACAACGATCTTTTGTCATAATGGGTTCGAGGTAAATCGACCAAACGCACGAAGGCAAACGTGACAGCATAGGTTACAAACATAACGTGAGCGGGCTCGAAAGCGGAAAGATCGTCAGTTGCCTCAAACACTATGATTGCGAAACCAAGGGCAATATTGAATCTTGCGAAGGATAAGGGGAAATATACATACACTCTCATTTATTGCACTTAACAGGAGACTTTACAAACAGACTACTGGGGAGGAACCGTGAATCCAAAGTGAGTTCTAATGAGCGTCACAAATGAGCTCAATTGATTCTCCATGCTATCCATGCCTTGCTTACAACCCACACTCTGGGAATCGAGGTCTACAAGCTTGAAGAAAAGGAGACGACATTTCTCCTTAAGTTCGTCCACCTTGGTCTCATAGTACTCGAATTCAAGCTCTAAGTCCTGAGCCAGCACCCTCCCTCGAGCTATATCCATGCTCAGGTCTTCAAGCCTTTCCTCCAACCAGGCACACTGGAACCTCAGCACGAGGTTGTGCTGATCTTGCTCAAAGGCGGTGTCAAAAAGAGCCAGACGCTCCACCAAGTTGTCCCTCTCACGGACCAACATCGAAACCTGGGCGTGGGCGTATTCAACAGCCCTTTTATGGTTATCGGCCGTCAGCATGGCCAACATCAGGGACTCAGTTCGGTCCTGATAGCGGGCTCGCACGATACCAGCCAAAGTGACCTCCCGGCTAGCAACTTCGTAAGCCTGCAGGAAATTGTTGAAGAGAGTTGGGAAGATCACAAACTCCCTTTGCAGTTTCGTACCTTCAATACACACAGTATCCAGGGCCGGAATCAGAGTACGAACTTCAACCTCAGCTTCAGGATGACTGTTTATGTAGCCATAACCTCTACCCAAGAGGTGATAAAACCTCTCCCATTGGGTTGAAGCTTCGGTCGAGACAGCAGGAACAGGAGAGGAAGCCATCTGCGATTCAATAGCAGAGAGGAGAAGGAATGATGGGGGAGTGTTTGAGAGGTTAGATCGAAGTGTTAATCTTCTCGATATCAACCTCTCGCCCTTTAGCGCTCGAACGAGAAAGGAAAAGTTGCAATAATTTCTTTATACGCGGCCGGGCTAATCAAGTCTCATTAATGCATCCCTGATGAGTCACTGGTCCACCTCTATCCCGTGATTTCGGGCTTAGAAAAGGTAACAGCACCTAAAGGCCGGCGGACCTATTACTTTGGAGACCGAGCTAGGGGGGAGGCGTAATGTTCGATAAAGCAAACGTCGACACGGGAAATCTGCACGCTCCACTCAGGCAAGAGAGAGTAAGAACAGACGGGGGGAATCACGAGGTCTCAAAAGGAACGCTCGTCAGACACTCATTATTTGTTTTCGAAAGGGTGTTTCTTGGGACACGCCTAATCTCTAATAATCACAGAGAGGGCGATCATCTGAGAAAGGGTGGAGAAAATTGAGCGAACGAAGACCTGGAAGAGACATTTCGATCCAAAATGTTCAAGGGGTACCGTCATTTGTTGGAAACGCCCGACCTAAGTGTTTTCGAACTTGAACGACTAGAGGAATTTGAAGACCTTGGAAACGAATTCGTCATGAAGGATATGGAAATCGACCCGACCATCCAGGAGACTCAAGCCCTCAGCGACCAAGACGCCAGCGACGATGATCCGCGCCAGAAAAGAAAGCGTCGCCAGTTCTACACTCCGGATGAGGTCCAGGTACTTGAAGCTATCTTCAGGGGATGCCCTTTCCCGGACACAGAACAGAGGAAGAAGTTGGGCCAAAAACTAGGGATGAACCCTTTGAGGATCTTGAATTGGTTTCAAAATAAACGAACCAAGCTGAGTAATCAGTACAAACGACGGGAGACCGCGTTTCTAAAGGAACAGAACGAGAAGCTTCGAACAAATAACATGAGGTATGAAGAAGTTCTTAGCACTATTGCCTGCCCTAACTGCGGTGGCCCTACCACTCTCAGTAGATTGTTTCCCGTTAAGCCTTCTGCTAGGATCGAAAATATTGGCGATGTGCATGAACAAATCAATCCCACAAAGATAGTGCCAGTGCCTTCTGAAGGAGGGAATATATGTCACTATGATGAGAGTCACCACGTCAGAGCCCAAGAGTCTTCTCCACAACGACTTCTGGCAGGATCAGATCCTGCTCGAGAAGGGTTAAAGATCAGCCGTCAAGCTGTCGACGCTATTCTGAACCAAGAGAAGAAGATTTTCGCGTGGCCCCTTGAGCTTCACCGCAAGTTCTTAGACGTGGTTCGGCGAATAGGGCTCGACTGTGCACGCCCGAAGAAAGTAATGGAGGCCCTGAATGCACCAGAACTTACCAAGGCTATGGTCTCAAATCACCTCGGTTGTTACAGAAGAGCGCTAAGACAGCGTCATACTAACCTCGGTTGCAAATCCAACACTTATTGGGAAATTGATCAGAATATCCATCTGAGTCATCCCAATTTCCTTCAAGAGTGTGTGCCACAGATGCAGCAGGTGCATCACCCATCCGTCGCTGTTTTTCCGCTTACTAATGAGCTTTCTGCGCTTAGTGCTCAAGGACTTGCCGAACTAGGGCATGTGGTTTCAAAGGATCTAACAAAGGAATGTGTTGAGCATTTTTGTTTCCCTAATTCCCAAGTAGAAGATGCTTACGGGAGTCAATCGGTCAACTCCCCTCTCATGTTCTCGAGAAGGGATGGAGGTTCCAGTTCGAAGAACCAGTCGGGCGATACTACCCAACCCATACATCAATATTTCGAAGGGTCAGATGACTTCTGCGATGATCAGTCAGTGATACTTCGATCCAAAATGTTCCAAGGATATCGTCATTTGTTGGAAACGCCCGACTTAGAAGTCTCCGAGCTTGAGCTGTTGGAAGAATTTGAAGATCACGGGACTGAATCCGGCATGATGGTCATGGAGATTGACACTTCCAACGATGAAACTCAAGGTTGTGGTAATGAAAACAATGCCCATAGTAGTGATCAGCGTCAGAAAGGAAAACATCCCCTTCACCGTACTTCAAGTCGAGACCGGGAGCTTGATTTTTTCTTCGAGGAATGCCCCCATCCAGATGAGAAGCAGAGGGCTGAGCTAGGTCGAGAGTTAGGGTGGGAGCCTGGGAAGGTCAATAATTGGTTTCGTAACAAGCGAGCCCGGCTGAGGAATCTACGTAGACAGCAAGAGTTAGCGATTCTGAAGGAAGAAAATGAAAAGCTTCAAACAGAAAGCGCTAGGTATGAGGAAGCGCTGTGCAGTGCCACTTGCCTTGATTGCAGTAACCGTATTCTCATCAGTGAAATATTCTCCGAAGAGCCACTTCTAGAGATTGGTAGTGCTCATATGTTACAATGCCTTTCGCAATGTCTTCCGGTGCAGTCAGATACCGTCGAAGGCTTACAAGAGCAGTTTCCAACACAATTAGATCTCATAGAGATTAGTCGGCAAGCTGTTCTTGTTGGCAAGAAAGCGCGATTTTCTTGGACTGCTGAACTCCATCGCAAATTTCTTGATACAATTCGACAGTTGGGGATCGACACGGCACGATCAACGCGCATACACGAAATCATGAACGTGCCGGGACTCTCTAAAGTTAACGTCGCAAGCCACCTTGGATAATTCAAGAGGTTGCTAAAAGAGGGACGGGTGACGCTAAGCTCGGATGGAGCTGGTTCGAGCTTGAATGTTGGTCATGACTACGACCACGATGATTGTAGAGCCAGGAACACCCAACCATGTTTCAGTGTTGACGAGACCAGCAACCGTGTCACCGACTCCTCTAACCCAAATCAGGACGCTCCACCAAGCAATCTCAATACCCCTCAAGTGTATATACCGCAGTTCCCGCAAATAGGAACTCCCCAATTTGAGTACCAACCTGTTGCTAGTGCTCTTCCCATGGCAAATCCAACATTTACATGGGACATGTCTACAGATTTACCGGTCAACAAGGGAGGTCCCGGCTCGAGGAATCAAATCATCCAAGGCGAAAGTGATTTATCGCCAGCGGTCGGTGATACTCGACTTGAGCATCAATGGCTCGGAGATTCGAGCGATTTCCTTGGAGAGGAACTCAATTTCTGGCTCGATCAGTCTGAAGCTGGCGGACTCTTGCAATAGTGATACAAAGCCGACGATCAGGTGTTTGATTCAAGGCGCGATTGTAAAAAAATGCTCGGGGAAAAGAGGTTGAATACCCTGAATGAATGTATTGGTAACCTCATTGTAAAAATTCCCATAGGAGCATTTCTCATTTACGCTTGAAACTAGTCGTACGAGGATCCACCTTACCTTTTGAGCATCTTTAAGCTCAGGGGCGAGCTCCCCAAGCGATGATCATCGTTCATAGAACATAACGGAATCCATCCCTTCAATGCAAAATGCATCTGGCCGCGAAGCCACCCATTTGGTAAAACGATGTATCGTTCCTAAACGATCTCTAATCGGATACCGAAGTAATGTCTTCTTTCTTTTCCTTCTCAGATGATAAACATGGATAAATCACTCAAGGAGTCATGCGTTCAAATAACAGAACAGACGCTGCCCAGCTGGGGGCAAAGGAACCATCGATGTTGCAACCACTCCAAGCATGGATAGGCGGATTTGATAGACGTGGTTCATATCAATACGCGACATCAGAACGGGATGAGAACCAAGAGTAAAGTTGTATCGTCCCAATTTGTCTTGAATTTGAGAATATGAATTGATACTCGTTGTCTACCCTTGACAGGGGAATCGCCTTGGAGACGAACAAGTTTTTACATCCCACGTACTACCTGTTAGGGTAGTTGAAGGTAGGATGTATCGTCCCGATTTTCGAAAAATTCGTGAACATACAATGATATGCTTCTTTTACATTTTCAGGGATCTGCGGCCGCGACAGGTAGGTAAGTATCCCTTTCCCAGTTAGCTGGAGATAAAAAATGTGTCAGAATACTTTCAGCCGGCATAAAGATTTTCCAATGCATCGATATTCATGATTTAAATCGGGAGGTTACCTGAAGCATGAATAGAACATGCACGGTACATCACAAAATCCCATCGACGGATAAATTTTGGAGAAAAGAAAATGAATTTTTCCAAATATGATTATTTTTCAAACCATTCAAAGGGATGTTCCCTCAAAAGAGAGGCAAGCTCAAATCCAAACACATCCTACATACACTTGAGAGATGAGTGGAGCGAATCAAATAGCAAAATCTGGACCTACGGAGGTAGGGACCATTCGCAGCGATTACATGGATTGGGACGACGGAGGCGTTCGTTTCATATCATAAACACTACAGGTGACCGTTGATAACCCCTTCGAACGGCGGTTTTCATTCTTAACCCTATCAAGAACCACCCTACATCGGGGCAAAATGGAGGTGAGTCCAGCAGCATCAGGAGAAAATGGTTAGAAATTTTCTTGCTCGGACTAACATCAATCTTTGTGTGTTGTTTATATGGTAATCCAAGTGCCATAGGATGACGAGAAGCGTTCATTTCTCTATCCCACACATGTTTATCATTTGCACAGCCAAGTTGAGCCTGCAAATTCATTTCATAAACCCGTTGGTGATCATTGCAAATTTCAAGACAAAGCAGATCACTTCAGAAACGATGGAGTTCAAGACCTAGGGTTTACGAAAAAGCTACTAAGTCGATACTCAAGCGTGCTAAGAGTCAAGTCATATATCTAGCACAATTGCCAAGCATCCCACTTGTGACAAGGGATTAAAGAAATCCCAGCATCAGAAAAGAAAAAGCAAAGTGCCTGGTAAAAGCAAGGCCGATGCTCGCATAAACTATTTGATTGATCCCCAATGAAACCTAGTTGGGAAGAGAAAATTTCTAAAGGAGTCAGATCAAAAAGACCGCTCCTCCAAATGATGTCAAGCGTGGAAGAAAGACGCAGATAGAGTTGTCAAAAGCGGTTGCATGCCTCAAAAATTGAAGATGCAGAATGGAAAAGACAGGTGACAAGTTTGCAATGATCACCAATGTCAATCCCCTCATAAATTCTGGGCCAAAAAACAAGCCTTTTCTCGGTCCCCAATCCTACCAACATCATAACCCTGAAACAGTCTTCTTTGACTAAGACACTTGGGTTAACATATAGCTTAGCTCGAAGAAGTACGAGCAAGACTATTTCTTTCTCATTTTGCAGGGTTCTTGACTTGTAAACCCGAAGCAGATGATGAAAATTTTTATTCAATGGCCTCGACTCCAAGGCGGGTCCCCCTTGAAGATCAATAACCAAGCCCAACATTACGGTCCCGTGGAAGACCTCCCGACCGATCAAAATGTATGCGCTGCGAATGAGCCTAAAACCTAGGCACAGGTTAGTAGGGAATTGAGTGCATCCCCTATAAAAACCACTATCTCAAAACAGGTGAGAAGACCTCCTTGTCGAGAAATGTTCCAATTGATGTTTTGAACAAACTCTTTTTGGAATTTTCAAACTGTTGATCCAAATTTTCCATGCAAGGAATTTGTGATCACATTTGCATGTTGTAAGAATGCTTTGGATAACCTCCAGCATCAAAATGCACATTTCAGGACTAAAACTTAAGTCATAAAATTGTGTCAATTGGACAATTATTGTCTTCCCAAAGATTATTAACATTTTCTTGGTAAAAAAAAAAAAATCTTTCAGGTTTGAACTTCCTGCAGGATACCTGGAGAACCCAGCTCCCAGAATGTCGCCTCAACAGACCCAAGTGAAGCTTTGTCAAGTAAAATCTTTCACTGCTTCAAAGCTGAATTCCCGACAAACTTCGGGATCTCTAAAAAAAAAAGGGAGAAGAAAAACCCTTTTAAAAGAAAAAGTCCTAGCATGACGTGGAGAACCCTCGTCCCAGGACCCCTTTCTAAAAAATCAAGCAATCCCAGCAGACGTGGAGAACCCTCGTCCCGGGACCCTTTTTCAAAAATCAAGCAGTCTCATCGGACATGGAGAACCCTCGTCATGAGACCCCATTTTCAAAATATCAAACAGTCCTAGCATGACGTGGAGAACCCTCGTCTCAGGACCCCTTTTCAAAATTTAGGCAGTCTCATCGGACGTGGAGAACCCTCGTCATGAGACCCATTTTCAAAATTTAGGCAGTCTCATCGGACGTGGAGAATCCTCGTCATGAGACCCCTTTTCAAAGCAAAACAATGGTAGATACCGCCTGAAGGGTCAAATCAATGGTAGATACCGCCTGAAGGGTCAAATCAATGGTAGAAACCGCCTGAAGGGTCAACTCATGGTAGAAACCGCCTGAAGGGTCAACTCAAGGTAGATACCGCCTGAAGGGTCAACACAAGGTAGATACCGCCTGAAGGGTCAACACAAGGTAGATACCGCCCGAAGGGTCAAAACATGGTAGAAACCACCTGAAGGGTCAAATCATGGTAGAAACCGCCTGAAGGGTCAACTCAAGGGTAGATACCGCCATAAGGATCAACCCAATGGTCTGATCCCCCATACGGATCAAAACTTTGACTAATTCCAAATGTTGAAGAAGTTCTTTTCCTAGGTAAGCCTTACTGTAGGCGAACCGCTTATGGTCTAATCCACTATACGGATCAAAATCCTTGGCAAAATCCCAAAGTGTGGGATGCGCCTTCCTTAGGTTCCTACCAGTTAGGAATTCCATAATGGTATGACCTACTATACAGGTCAGAGCTTAATCTCCCTAGGATATTCTGAGTGACGAGTCCTAGGCATCTTCTTGAAAGTTGTCGCAACCGGCATCATCCGACAGGTGAGCTTCAGGTAAGCCCCTCTCACTCCGGCCCATGTTCAAATTGTTAGAGTAAACTGGGGATTAATTTGAGCTTTTATCAAGAGCCTTAAGGATCCGACGTCATAGCATTTCTTTTCGCATTTTCCCAGTTGAGTCGGTTAGGAATCAGGTGCCATGTTATCTTTGAGAGAAACCTCTAACGAGATTCCTCTCAAAGAGGGGCAGCTGTTGACACCTGATTTTGACCATCTGTTATTACGATTTTTATTTTTTAAAATTAATTAAAAATATCAAAAAAGGTCATAAAATCACAAAATCAACTTTGGAAGCCTTGGCCTAGCCTCGGGGACCAATTTTGAACAAAAAATATTTTTTGGTATTTTATAATATTTTTCGAATTTATTTAATTATAAAAATACCCAAAAAATAAGAAAAATACCATTCGTGGTCAGAAAAATACACAAAAATATTCAATAATTTTGTTTTAATTTCATCTTCAAGTGTGTTACTTTAAATCTTGAAAATTCGGCTTGGGTCACTATGTTCCTTCACAAACATAATCCCGAACCGAGCCTAAAAAAATCCTTTTCGAGTCTTTTAATTTTCAATTCTTTGTTTTTATAAGCTATGACATTGGATTCTAAAGTCTTGAAGTGCAATTAGGTCAATTTGCCCTCCAATTTGATCAATTTTAACCAAAAGGGCTTAATTGCATAAAAATCTTTCAATTTAGTCCCCGGTTTCACAATTTTCGAAATTAAATTTCATACGGGCATACCCATTAAAATTAAACACCTCTACCCAATAGTTCTTATCATGAGGAATCCATTGGTGGCCTCAATTTTGACTAATTTGGTCGTTTGGACCCTCGATTAAGCGAAATTAATTTTCGGATCCTAAGGGCAATTTGGGGTTTTCACTAAATTTCAATCAATTGATTCACGAAAATACCCATATTTGATAGAAAAAATGTCAAGGAGTCCGATTTTGCCACCAATTTCATGAAAAGAGGTTGATTTGGGGGGCCAATTTGTCAAGATTTGTTCGAACCGGGCCGGTCGGGTCAGACCCGACCCGACCCGGTCCGATCGGGTCTGCACTTGCCGACCCACCGTCGCCAAAAGATGCATATCAAATGGGAAAAGCAGGGGGATGGCGACCGAACGTGGACGGCTTCGTTTTGTTTAAGAAAAGGGACAAGCGAAGTGGGGAACAAAAGGGTAAGTGGTCGACGGCCGTGGTGGCCAGAGCCGGTCGGCCATATATAAAAAAAAAAGAAAGAAATTAAGAAGAAAGAGAGAGAAGTGAGCTCGGCCGAGTGGGATCAGTGAGCGAGAGAGGAGGATTAGAGAGAGAGAGAGGTACGGGGAGGAGGCAGAGGGTGGCAAGCTGGTCACCGTCGTCGTCCGTCGCGCGCCACCGCCGCTGCCGAACCGCCAGGTCAGGGTCCCCCCCTGTTTTGCTCTGTTTTTGTGTGACGAGCAGGGCTCCTCGGTCCGGCTCGGTTTAGATCGAGTCGGACCAAAACCGATAGCACCCGATCTGCCCAGAGACTCGTGGGAGCTTAATCAATATCCATTTTGGCTCGGCATCCTTCGTCCAGCTTTGACGAAGTCATTTGAACGATTTTCTGAGTACGCTCGCCACCTGTTTGATGAAATTCCTACAGTAGATCTACTTGGTCAATCCGGGTTGCGAGCTGTGGTCATATTTATTTTTGTGTTTTCGTGCTCAAAATCATGCTCAAAATGTTTCTTACGCCCGGCTTGCTCTTTATTTCGCATCGAAACCGAGCCGGAAACCACGCCCGGAGCTTCGCCGTATACCATTCGGACCGGGAGCTCGAGGGGGGACTTCGAGCGGTCGCCGACCCTTAAAGGGGTTCAGGTAAGTCTCTAGACCTTAGTTGAATGCTCTGTGAATGATTGGAATCGAGGTCGAACGTTAAAAAAATTTTGTAAATCACCTCGCCGGAGCCGGGTTCGGGGAGGCCCGGTTGACCTATTTCTAGGCGTGTTCACGGCCTTCTTTTTGTTGTATGTTGATGTTGAAGTGCTGAGGGGTCGATTTGGTAAAAAAATCTACAAAAAATTCTAAGTTTTGGTCGATTTTGGGCATTTTCCGGCGACCTCGCCGGAATTTTTACTATTCCGGCGAGGCGCCGGTCGTCTTCTCCGGCAGGCCGGCGGCCAGCTGACCGGTCAACGGCTGACGTGGCATGCCACGTAGGTGCCACGTCAGCCGGGTGGGGCCGGTCCAAACCTTTTTTTAAATAAAATACAATGGACGGTCCGGATCTCGACACGTGTCGCGATCCTGTAATTTTGGGAAATTAATAATTAATTTTCGGATAATCGATCAAACGGTCGAGATGGTGCCAAGTGGCTGTCTGTGGGTCGTCCGATCTGGTCCAAGATCGGACGCACCAGGAATAGCCACGTGGCGTCACGTGGAGCGTCCGATGCGTAGTTTTTTATAATAAAAAAAATGTTAAAAAAAATTAGAAAATTCTCAAAAAATTCAAAAACGGCGTCGTTTTTGGCCGGTTGCGACCCGTAGGGTCGGGTCGGGCGCCCGCGAGGCGCGGGCCGGGTCTGACCCGGCCCGGAAAATATTTTTTAAAAAATAATAAAAAATTCAATAAAAAATGAAAAAAATCATAAAAAATTCAAAGAAATTCGGAAAATTCAGAAAAATTCTAAAAAATTCCAGAAAATAGGAAATGGCCATATTCAGCTGGCCACAACCTGTTCCGGGTCTTTCGACCCCCGATCTTTTTCGAAATGACGGTTTTGCCCTTCCGGCAAACCGTCTTCCAAAAAAAATTCTAACAATTCTAGAAAAATCCTAAAAAATGGGAAATGGCCACAATCAACTGGCCAAGGCTCATCCCGGATGTTTTGAACCCAATCCTTCCTAAAAATGACGATTTCGCCCTTTGGGCGAATCGTCTCCCAAAAATTGAAGAAAAATCAAGAAATTCCAAAAATATTCTCAAAAATGGGAAATGGCCACAATCAACTGGCCATGGAATATTTTGGGTAATTCGGTATCCAAATCTTCCAAAAATTGACGATTTTGCCCTTCGGGCTAATCGCCTCCAAATCTTCCCATTTCGTCCCTAGTCCTAAATCATGCATTCCCTAAGCCCTTATGGCTATACTAGGAGGCCATGTGATGTGAATTGATGTGCATTGAAGTGATTTATTTATGTATTTGATTGCACTTTCATTTAAATTGATTGTGATTGATAGGAACAGTCTTCCAATCTGCATGAAATCCTGAATTAAGCCTACCTCACTTAAAATTGCGCTTGCATGAACTCTTAGCTAGGAAAATCACTCGCGTTAGGTACCGAAAGGGCGTTGGTAATGACACCGACGTAACCAAGTCCCCGAACCCAAAATCTCTGGTTCCGCAGAACGGATCGATCTCTCCCAATCGGTCAGTAAGGTTTCCGGTCTACCCTCCAAGAAAGATCGGTGGCGACTCCAAATGCATGCACAATTTGCACATGCCACCACGACCACACTGAAGGTCGAAAGCGATCGACTCCTATCGTCGAATCCTTTGAAAAATATTCCCACCGCGATTTGGTATGGGCCTGGGAGGGCCCGCGCTGATCCAAGACCCGCGATCGGTAATCCATTAGCCGCGTCCGCTTTCGGACGGGTCGCGACAACGTGTCCGACACGTTGACACACGTGTCGGACACGCCCGACACGCATGTCCGACACGTGTCGGATGCGCTGACCGGTGTCGAAATTTCGACACTTGTTGACCGCGTGTCCGCACGTGTCGGACGCATGTCGGTGTCCGACACTCGTCCAACACGAATACGCTGGCTCAATAGAGGTGTTGGTACTACATAGGTTATTAGTCTGTATCCTATTTCGAGTTTTCTCATTCGCATCGGACATTAGGGGTGCGTATAAAATCTTGCCCGGCCCAAGAATGACTTATGGCATGGAAGTTGATTTTTCAGCTTTTACTTTGAAGTAGAAGTTGAATTTTCAGCTTCTGCTTCAGAAGTTGATTTATGATAGAGAAATGCGTTTGATAACGATTAAAAAAAAGGGCGAAGTTCAAAACATCATGAAAAAAAAATGTTCGATGGTGGCGATCGGTGGCGGCGGCGGGCGACCAGCGACGGCGGCAGGCTGCCGGCGGGCTAGCACCCGGCGATCGGCCGCGGTGGCTGGTTCCGCGAGAATGACTTCTCAAAATCCCCAAAAAATCTTGCCAGAAGTTAAAAATCTTGCCAAAAGAAGTCAATTTTTTTACCAAACGAATTTTTACTTCGGCAGTATTTTTATCGAACGAATTTCCCTACCAGATCGTCTTCTGGCAGAAAAATTAAGAAGTTGGCAAGATTTCATGCGCACCCTAGATTGACTAGCACCAGCCTTAATCGACTAGATTTATATTAGACCGCTAGAGGAACATAGGCTCGGGGGTTGGGACTAGACCCGACCCAAATGGAGCCTGAAAAGAGATCAGTTTTATTACCAACTGGACACACATGAGTAGAACCTTCTAGGAAGGGGAGATGAAGGCATGCGAAAAATCTCTCGGACAAAATCGAAAAACCCACCCTCACCCTTAAATTTGAATTTATGTCAACCTTTAATCTACAGTAAATTACAACCTTTTAGCACTCATGTTTCCAACATCTTTCCCCTTTTGCCATTTCCCTTCAAGCATCCATCCATAGCCCTGCGTCCGGAAGCTTTCGACGGCCATGGGTTTTGCGAGCTTGAGCTCAGGTGACGCCATGGCGGCAAGATGTCGAAGCTCAGGCGGCCATGGCTATAAGCTCGATATATGCTACCATGGTCCCGACCTCGTGCTCAAGTGGCCGTGGCTTTTTGCTCGAATTCGAGCTAGCAATTTTGGGCTCAAGCTCGAACTCCATGGATATGGAAGCTGCGAGACTCCACATTGAGCTTACGGCGCCCACGAGCATCGAGAGTTCAAAGCTCGGGGCACCAAAGCCACAAGCTTGAGGTAGAGAATGAAACTCGAGCGGCCAAGGCTACCCCAACCTTCAAGTTTGAAGTCAAGCTCCAGGGTCGCGGCCATGAGCCTTGGCCTGAACTCGAGCCATGACGAACGCAAGAGGAAAGACGAAAAACAAGTGCTAAACTGCCAACGAGAAAAACCCAAGGGCTCAACCAAGTCGGACGGGTTTCGTAATCAAATGGCCCATAATCAGATCGACGACCATTTCACGGCGAAGCCATCAAGCGAAGTAAATCAAATTTTACGACGTTCAGCAGAGCAGATGTTAATATGCCTTGAATAGTTAAGAGCTTAAGTTAAGGGCCTTGGGCCAACATTAGGGTTTGAGGGGTAATACTATAAATATTGCTCTTTTCTCAAACTATCAGATTGAGAAGCTTGTGTGTGCCTCTTTTGTAATCCCTGATTCTTATAGTGGATTTTGCTTCTCCTCTCTCTCGTGGTTTTTCCTGCAATGGTTTCCACGTAAATCTTGGTGTTTCGTTCTTCTCATCTGTCTCAATTTCGTTTCAGTGTCTGCATTGTCGTAACAAACTGGTATCAGAGCTTAAGATTCATTCGTCGACGAAAGAGAGACACGAGATAAGGGAATTTGGATTTCGTCTTCGGTGTAAGACGATTTGATTTCGATGAATTACGTGTTCGAAATTCAAAGTTTCGGTGAATTAAGATTTGAATTTCGGTGAATTACGTGCTCGATTGATCAACAATTCTTTAGCCCAGAAACATTCCCCCACGTGGATTCTGGCGTCTTCTGCTCAGTTTCACGCTTGTGTGGATGGCTGGTTTTGGCGTCATCTGGGATTGATTTTGGACGCTCCCCACGTGGCCGACTCAGCAAACTAATCGACTGGAATCAAATTTGTTGTGGCCCACAACTTAGCAAGTTTGAAATTCTAGTGCAGGTTTCTTCATCAATTCAACGAAGGAACTTGGCCTTCTTGGTTGTTCAATCAAGGGACCCACCGAAGTGCTTTTGGCTAGAAGCATCTTTTTTTTTTGCCAATTGTTCAACACTCTGCACATCCGTGATCAAAAGTCTGTCATCCAGAAGTTTTTGTTGTTGTTGCAGATTTAGTCCAAGAGGAAGCTATTTTGGACGTTGTCTATGCAATTTTGTGTGTTCAGCTAATAAAGTCCACGTTTTGGCGCAAACTCAGTGCTGTCCGAGAAGTTCGTGCGCGCTTCTTCGACTCGGAATAAGTTATGGCTTCGAGTTCAGCAACGAAATTCGATATCGAAAAGTTTGATGAGAGCGGCAGTTTTAACCTATGACAGGTTCGTATATTAGCTGTTCTTACGCAGCAGGGTTTGAAGAAAACTTTGTTTACTAAAGGGAAGAAACCGGACACGACAGATGAAGCATGTGAAGAATTGGATGAGAAAGCTTTGTCCACTATTCAGTTGTGCCTCACGAACGAAGTTTGGCAGGAGGTATTAGATAAAAAAATAGTCGCAGGTTTATGGACGAAGTTGGAGAGTATTTTTCTGACAAAGTCTCTCACCAATCGATTGAGACTCAAGCAACGACTCTTCGCTTTTCGTATGGTTGAAGGTACTTCTCTCAAATCCCATATTTTTGAGTTCAATGCTCTTATCGCTGAATTAAGAAGCATTGATGTTAAGATTGAAGATGAGGATCAAGCTCTTTTATTGCTAGTTGTTGTTCCTGGCTAGGCTATACACCTAGAGGGGGTGAATAGGTATATTAAATCAAACTTTGACAAATAATGCGGAATTGAAAATATCGAATTCGATAGAGGCACAGGTATTAGCAGAGTCACGCAGTGCTTCTGCCAGACAGTAAATAGATGCAGTTGATAGAAGCAGAAGAAGTAAAGAAGCGATGCACACAAGATTATAGTGGTTCGGCTTTTGAGGGCCTACGTCCACTCTCCCACACTAACAGCCTACTGGCTGGATTTCACTAAGTATCCGAATAAGAGATTGCAGAATACACAAGTGACTGCTTGAACTTCTACTGCTTCAATAGAAGCGTACTGTGCTTCTACCAAGATTTTCTACTCAGCACTCTTCCTCTGCTTCACTCTCTCTTATGAGATTCACTAAAGTTCTTTTAGACAACAGATGAAACTCTCTTTGAATCAGGTCGGTTATCTCTTGGTCCCCTTCCGTTCTTTGAACTTCATGCTCTTTATAGTCCTCGTCCTCCAAGCTCATCGCTGGACAGATCCACTCCGAGGATCAATCACCAAAACTAGCCGTTGGTTGATTGACAAAAGATCACTAGTCGTTCACGGTAAGATACACTAGAAATTTGGAAAGATATATTCGCACATACAAATATATCGAAGACCTTTAAACAAAGAATCTAATTATGGGATTTGCCTAAACATTGAATTGACAATCAGGATAACCTTAAAAAGGAAAACCTTTAGGAAATCATTTTGATTGACACAATGACGATATGACTTAGCATTGAAATCCTTTTCCAGATCATTGACCGTTTGTGGGGAATTTAATCTGCAATAAACAGAAGAAAAATTTAGTTGAAATATTAAATCGAAGTATGTAAAACGTCCAACCAGTGTGCCTCTGTCATATGGTTTGCCTGCTTCTATCAAGATGAATGAGTTAGAGATAAGTACAGTGAAATATATATTCATCAAGTTCGACCAGATTCTATTTATCAAGACACGAATGATTTTGTTTGCGTTAAAATCAACAATAATTTCCTAACAATCTCCCCCTATTTTGATGGAGACAAAACCATTTTCTCGAATTGCGATGGAGCTTATAAATGGCAAACTCACAGAGCAATCGACAAACTTACAGAGCAATCTGGTGGCTCTCCCCTTTTTTGTCAACATCAAAAGAGCATAGAAAGTCATAAAGCAAGCAATTTATTTAATCATGCAATTTATAGTACGCCAGTACATTGCATGCTAGCATAACCATGATAGAAATGCGACAAAACATGAAGGTGGGAGGATCATTTTGGAGGTTGGGAAGAAGATGGTTTGGATGTGGCAATGTCAAAGGGTACGCGAACAAGATTGAAAGTGGTCAAGTCCCGTAGCCGCATATCGAACACTTCTGTTAAGTTCTTCATTTCTCGGGCCAGCAAAACTTGGTTCTGGGCAAACATAACCAGATCCCCTGAAACCTGGTCTTGAGCCTTCTTGACTTCAACTGGTAGACAGCTTTCAATAGATTTCAGGCGACTTGTAAGAACATCAGTTTGTTTGAAGAGTTCTGCCCGAAGAATGTTGATTTGCTGCTGCATCTTCTCTTGCCCTTGTTGAATGTTTAAGAGAAGCTGTGTGAAGTTCCCAAGTACTTTTGTCAATTTCTCCCCCTGAGTGTCATCCCCTTTTGTAAGACTGGCAAGATCGAGTTTGTCAGCAAGAACAGTTCGCTGCTCTTCACGTTGATCTCGTTCTTGGCGAAGAACTTCAAAGTATTCTTCGCGAAGTTGTTTCTTTTCCTGCTCTCTTTTTGCTCTTCTTGCTTCTGCTTCAGCAAGTTCTTCAGCTTTTCTTTTCTTTTCATCCTCAATAATTTTCGTGACTGCTGCTGTGGCGGCAAGTTGGGCTTGAGCAATGCTTTCTGTCTATGATAAAGCAACTGCTTCGGCCTGAGCCTTGACAGTAGCCTCTGCTTCTGCTTTGGCCTCTTCGAGTAATCTGGCATGGGTCTCAACTTCCAACTGAGCCTGTGCTTTTGCTTCTTCTTGATCTTTTTCTTCAATCTGAGTGTCCAACCCCCGAATTATGTCTTCAGTTTGTTGAATAGCCTGCTCCTTTGCGTCAAACAAGGCTGTGGTACTCTCTTCCAGTTCACTCTTCTTTTCCAGCAGAGTAGTTTCTCGTTTTCCATTTCCTCTGCAATCTGTGCATCTATCACAGCCTGAGAAGACTTCTGGCTTAGAGGAGAAGCATCACCAGAGATTGTTTGCTCAGAATCAGAGGAGATAGAGTCTTTCTTGACTCTTTTTCCTTTCTTTGGTGACACAGAAACTTTTCGTAAAGCTTTTCTCTTTGGTCTTCCTTTCAATTTCAACAGTGTGGCAGCAATGATTTTCTTTGTGGCATTATCAAGATCACAACCTATTTTGATGATCTGACCATCCTTGTCTACCCAACCATCAGAAGTGACAGAAAAATGCATCTTAAATAATGTATCAGCTCCTACTGTCATACCTGGTAGGATCTCTTTCTTCATTTTTGAAGGAGATTTGACATCCAATGCTCGAAACAGTTTTGTAATGAGAGCTCCATAGGGTAGTTGGCCAGCTCGCTTGGTGACAGTGCGATACATTTGGAAGATGATAGTGTGTGCCAGTGAAAAGTTTTTGCCGTTGACAATTGTAGCCATCAACCTAGCTTCATACCTTGACGCATCAGTCGTAGATGAGGCTTTAGGTCGAATACATCCAATGAGTATCTTGTGCACGATCCTGTGTATCAGAGGCATGGCAGAGTAGTTGATATGTGTTCCGATGCTCCTTCTATAGTCAGTGTCCTCTGTGATCAGCTTGTAAGCGTCATTGGATGAAATCTCGATTTTCACAAAGTCAGATGGGCTTACCCCAATGAGAGATGCTATCAGTTCGGCAGACACGACATACCAAAAATCGCCAACAGTGAAAGTCATTCTGTTTGGGTTCTTTGTGAAGTGCAAGTTGGAATAAAATAAGGCCACCAATTCAGGATATACAACTTCAGAATCGGTGCAAAAGGTCAGCAAGTCTAACTTCTCAAACATCTCAGAAACAAGAATACCATGACTATCAAGATAGTCAAAATCAACCGTCTTGTGTGGCATTACCTTTCGGGCCAGAAAGTTTTGAAAAGAGTCATGATGTTGCTGACTCTTAAACAGTTTGGGCCGAAATTTTGTATCTTTTGCGAATCCACCATAAGCACGAAAGTTCTCAAACAGTAAATCATTATCATCAGTAGTTTTCACCCTAGACTCAGTGTTTTCTCCTTCTTCCAGGGAATCATATGTTTCCTCTACAGCAGCAATAATCTTTTCCTTTCCTTTCGATGTACCAACATCATGTTTCTCAACATTGGCAGAATCAAAAGGACTTGCAAATTTTCTGATTTCAGTCTCCACATCCGAAGTAGAATCGAACCCAAAATTTTTCACAAACAATTCCACAGCATTATCATCCATCCCGGATTCACGCATGAGGGTTATGAATTTTTGTATCCCCTCAAGAGTTTGTAGAGGAGAGGGAGTAGAAATGCTTGAATCTGGACTCGGATGAGTGGTAGGAGTGTTAAAAACTTGTAAATACCCTTCCTTTGGCGGGGAGTTAGTAGACCCACTCGATCCTCGTTCTGCTGAGGAAACTTCCATACTATCGGAGTCTTCGTCCACCAATGAAATGTGTGAGGGTCCGCGTTGGGAGAGTCGGGCGGCTTGGGCGGAAGTTCTTTGCGACCGACGAACAGAGGTGGAAGCTTTCTGTGGTTCGAGGGAGAGAGGTTTACGAGGTATAGTGGAGAAGATGAACGGTTTTTGTGTGGAAAGTTTGAATCTTTAAGAGTATGAGGGAAATGTGGTAGCTTTTCGAAGAGCAGTTGTTTGTGAAGAGAAAGAGAAACTGTTCCTTTTATAGAGAAAGTGCAGAGTGCGGTTATTAAAGGCAACTTCCAGAGCAGTTTTTCAAGATGACCGAAAAAATAGGGATTTGTGATAAATGGTAACGGGTAGTTTTTTTTGGAAAGTGGATATGCATGATAATATTCAGTCAATCAATTCGAATAAAATCAGAAGAGATTTGAGATCGTACCTTCGCTTTTTAGCAAATTGAAAAGGATTTTATTTCCTTTCTTTCATCACTTGTTTCCTGCATCTACTCAAGATTGCATAGGAAGGTTAGCAATTCCAAGCTTTTATTTTATGAAATTGAAGCTACTTTTTCAAGAGGTTTCGTAAAGATGTCAGCCAATTGATTTTTAGAATCAACAAACTGAATATGAACATCATTATTTTGCACATGGTCTCTTATGAAATGATGCTTGATCTCGATGTGCTTCGCCCTTGAGTGAAGAACAAGATTCTTTGTCAAGCTAATGGCGCTTGTGTTGTCACACTTAATCTCAATGTTGGATTCCTCAAGATCATAATCTTGAAGTTGTTGCTTTAACCATAAGATTTGTGTGCAACAGCTTCCCAGAGCCACATATTCTGCTTCTGCCATGGATAGAGCCACTGTACTCTGTTTCTTGGAGAACCAAGATACCAGCATACTCCCCATTAGTTGGCATGTCCCTGATGTGCTCTTTCTATCAATTCGGCACCCAGCATAGTCAGCATCAGAATATCCAATAAGAGTAAAATCTGAATTTCTAGAATACCATAAGCCAAGTGAAGAATAAGTGTTGACATATCGAATGATTCTCTTGACAGCAGAGAGGTGTGATTCTCTTGGATCTGATTGAAAACGAGCGCACATGCATACACTGAAAAGAATGTCTGGTCGAGAAGCAGTAAGATATAGTAGAGATCCAATCATGCTTCTATAGAGTTTTTGATCTACTTTTTTCTCAGTAATATCTTTTTCGAGCTTTGAAGAATGAGACATTGGAGTTTCAGTTTTTTTGCATCTATCAAGCCCAAATTTCTTCACTAGTTCCTTTGCATATTTTTCTTGACAAATAAACGTACCTTCGTTTCCTTGTTTGATTTGTAATCCAAGAAAAAAATTTAACTCACCCATCATACTCATTTCAAACTCATTTGTCATAATCTGCGAAAAGTTCTTGCAAAGAGTTCCATTAGTAGAACCAAAAATAATGTCGTCAACGTATATTTGAACTAGAAGAATGTTCTTACCTTCCCTTTGAATAAACAGAGTAGTATCTACTTTACCTTTTTCAAAACCATTAGAGATGAGGAAGGTGATCAGCCTCTCATACCAAGCACGTGGTGCTTGTTTTAGTCCATACAAAGCTTTGTTCAGTTTGTACACATAATCGGATCTGTTCGGGTCTTCGAATCCTGGTGGTTGATCTACGTATACTTCTTCTTTGATGTAGCCGTTCAGGAACGCGCTTTTGACATCCATCTGAAAAAGCTTGAAGCCATGATAACATGCATATGCTAATAATAATCTTATAGCTTCTAACCTGGCTACTGGTGCATAGGTCTCGTCGTAGTCAATCCCTTCTTGTGAGTATCCTTTTGCAACCAACCTTGCTTTGTTTCGTGTGACTTTTCCTTTGTCATCAAACTTATTTCGGAACACCCATTTTGCTCCAATGATTGGTCGATCTTTTGGTTTTGGGACCAGTTCCCAGACTTCATTCACTTTGAACTGAAGTAGTTCTTCTTGCATTGCCTCTATCCAACTTTCATTCGAGAGTGCTTCTGTCAAGTCTTTTGGTTCAATTTCAGAGATAAGAGCAAACGTACATGTCATTTCTTTGATAGAGGCTCGAGTTTTTACTCCATCTTGTACGTTTCCAATGACAAGTTGTAGAGGATGACTGGATTTATGTTTCCAGTTATGATCAAACTTCTCTTTCAGCTTTTCATCTGTGAAGTCAGACTTAGCTTTGATAGAGTCGGAGTAAGTAGTGTCTTCAGACAGATTGTTCTGTGTGCCTTGTTCTGCATCTCCTTCCTCATGAGTGACATAGAGAGTGCTCTTCTCATCAAATTTCACGTTCATTGATTCCTCCACCATGTGAGAGTTTTTGTTGAAGATCCTGTATGCCTTGCTTGTTGTAGAGTAACCAAGAAAGATTGCTTCGTCGGATTTTTCATCAAACTTACCGATTCTATCATTTGCATTTTTAAGCACAAAACATTTGCAACCAAACACTTTGAAGTAAGAAATGTTAGGTTTTCTGCCTTCAAATAGTTCATAAGGAGTTTTGTTAAGAAGTGGCCTGAGATACACACGGTTTGAAATGTAACAAGCAGTTGAGACTGCCTCTGATCAAAAGTACGAAGGAATTTTGCTCTCGATCAAGAGTGTTCTTGCCATTTCCTGTAGAGAACGATTTTTTTCTCTCTACAACCCCATTTTGTTCTGGAGTATAAGGAGTAGAGAAATTATGTTGTAAACCTTTTTCAATGCAATAGGAAGAGAAATTTTGATTTTCAAATTCTCCCCCATGATCCGTTTTAATGCAAGAGATTTTGTAACCTTTTTCGTTCTGGACAAGTTTTGCAAAGCTAGAAAAGTATGAAAATACTTCATTTTTGTGTACAAGAAAGTTTACCCATGTAAAACGAGTATAGTCATCTACTATTACTAAGCAGTATCTCTTACCGCCAAGGCTTTGACTTCGGGTAGGACCAAAGATGTCCATATGTTGAACCTGCAGTGCTTGATTAGTAGAGACACAATTTATAGGTTTAAAAGAACTCCTTACCTACTTACCGAGAGTACAGGCTGTACATAACTCAGCTTTGTCAAACCTAACTTTGGGTAATCATTTCACTAGCTTTTTGGAAGATAGCTTGATGATTTGTTTATGACTAATGTGTCCAAGTTTCTTGTGCCATAGATCAGATTCTTCCTTGAGTGTGATTAAACAATTTTTCTTCTTCGGTATCCACATCTAAAAGATAGATGTTCCCGTGCCTTCTTCCAGAGAAGGTTTGAGTTTTGTTACTGCTTTCACCTATGCATTTATTTTCTTGAAAACATATCTTGTAGCCAATATCACAAAGTTGACTTACACTTAGAAGATTGAAGTTGAGTCCTTCAACGAGTGATACATTGTTTATCATAAGCTTTCCGATTCTGACAGTATATCTTCCTGTTATCTTCCCTTTGCTTCCTCCAAAAGACACACTTCTACCATTTACTTTGGAAATGTCCATAAACTTGCTTGCATCACCTGTCATATGTCTTGAGCAACCACTGTCAAGGTACCGCTTGCTCTTTTTCTTTGGTACCTACAAGCAATAGATAAATTCATGGTTTCTTTGGTACCCAAATCTTTTTGGGTCCTTTTTTGTCAGTAGACTTTATAAAAGATCCTCTGATAGGTTTCCAGACTTTGGGACACTCATTTTTCAAGTGAGTCTTGTCTCCACAGTTGGAACAGAAAAATTCGTGGCCAACAGGTTTTATAAAATATTTTTGAAAATATTTTTTGTAATCCATCTTCGAAGGTCTCTGTTTTTTTCTATCTTCATACTTAGGAAATTCATTTTGTAAAACCGTTTTATTTTTCATTCCAAGACCGTTTTTATCATAATAAGGAATCTGAATAGAGAGGATGTGCTCCAAGGTTTTTGAGCCTGTTGAAAAATTATTTTTTATTTTTGAAATATCTTGCTTGATGAAAACGTTCTCTTTTGAGAGAGTATTGTATTTTTCTTGTAAATCAGAAAAATCCTTTTTGAGAAAATCATATTTTTCGAATAAGCTCGTATGTTCCTTGTTGAGAAGATCACGATCTTGAAGTACTACAGAATATTCTTTTTGAAGGAAATCAATCTTTTCATTTTTGGAAAGATCCTGTTGCCTTAGCTTAGAATTTTCCTTTTTCAGATAAGAAATCCTTTTAAGAGCATTTTCCAATTCCGAACATAATTCATCAATATAATCAGATACTTCATTAGAGATTTCAAGAGAACTTACCTCTTTTTCATCCTCTGAGTCCGAAGTAGCCATAAGGCGAACATTTGCGCAATCTTCATCATCACTTTCTTCACATTCGGTGTCGCTCCATGTCTCAGCCCTTAATGCTTTCTTTTTCTTCTCAAATTTTCCTTGAGTCTTTTTCAGAGATGGACAGTTTGGCTTGATGTGTCCACGCTTACCGCATTCGTAACAAGTTATTTCTTTGCCTTCATCTTTTTCACTAGACGATTTTTCAGCTTGTCTGAAAGGACGTTTTCCTTTGAAGTTTCTCCCTCTTCTTGCCATCTTTCTGAATCTTTTAACCATCAATGCCAATTCTTCATCGTCATCCTTTGCCTCTGATTCAGAGTCACTCGAATTCATCATCTTTGATCTCAAGCCAATCTCCTTTCTTCCCTTTGTTTCATCTTCTTCATTCTATCGCTCAGACTCATAAGATGTCAGTGTACCTACAAGTTTATCAACAATCAAAGGTTAGATTCTTGATGTTTCACGAATAGTGGTTTTTATGTTGTTCCATTCCTTTGTCAATCCTCTCAGAATTTTGTTGACCCTTTTCGTTTGAGAGATATGCTTGCCATAATATGTTAGGCCATTCACAATATCTGTAAACCTGTTGATCATATCAGAAACAGATTCGTCAGATTTCATCTTAAAAGATTCATATTTTTCAAGCAAAATATTCGTCTTTGTTTCCTTGACTCTATCAGTTCCTTCATGGGTAAGCTGCAGACTTTCCCAGATTTCCTTTGCTATTTCCCAAGAACAGATACGATTATATTGAGATGGAGATAAATCACAATAGAAGGAGTAAATTGCTTTTGAATCCAATGCTTCTCTTTTGGAGATCTCCAAGACACTATGCTTTGGTTCTTCTTTACTACTTTTTTTTGAAGAGGAGATTGTTGGATTTGCCCCATTTTGTACGACATCCCGCATCAGTGGATTAGTAGATTTGATGAACGCCTTCATCTTGTTTTTCCAGATGTTGTAATATCTTCCATCAAAGTATGGAGGTCGTGTGTTGCTTTGGCCTTCCACAATACCTGCTCCAAGGATGCTAGCCATTGAGAATCATTAGCTTAGAAGTATACACTTCCAAAAATAAGCCTTAGGTTTTGATACCAATTGTTGTTCCTGGCTAGGCTATACACCTAGAGAGGGTGAATAGGTGTATTAAATCAAACTTCGACAAATAATGCGGAATTGAAAATATCAAATTCGATAGAGGCACAGGTATTAGCAGAGTCACGCAGTGCTTCTGCCAGACAGTAAATAGATGCAGTTGATAGAGGCAGAAGAAGTAAAGAAGCGATGCACACAAGATTATAGTGATTCGGCTTTTGAGGGCCTACGTCCACTCTCCCACACTAACAGCCTACTGGCTGGATTTCACTAAGTATCCGAATAAGAGATTGCAGAATACACAAGTTACTGCTTGAACTTCTACTCCTTCAATAGAAGCATACTGTGCTTCTACCAAGATTTTCTACTCAGCACTCTTCCTCTGCTTCACTCTCTCTTACGGGATTCACTAAAGTTCTGTTAGACAACCGATGAAGCTCTCTTTGAATCAGGTTTGTTATCTCTTGGTCCCCTTCCGTCCTTTGAGCTTCGTGCTCTTTATAGTCCTCGTCCTCCAAGCTCCTCGCTGGACAGATCCACTTCGAGGATCAATCACCAAAACTAGCCGTTGGTTGATTGACAAAAGATCACTAGTCGTTCACGGTAAGATACACCAGAAATTTGGAAAGATATATTCGCACATACAAATATATCGAAGACCTTTAAACAAAGAATCTAATTATGGGATTTGCCTAAACATTGAATTGACAATAAGGATAACCTTAAAAAGGAAAACCTTTAGGAAATCATTTTGATTGACACAATGACGATATGACTTAGCATCGAAATCCTTTTCCAGATCATTGACCGTTTGTGAGGAATTTAATCTGCAATAAACAGAAGAAAAATTTAGTTGAAATATTAAATTGAAGTATGAGAATGTCCAACCAGTGTGCCTCTGTCATATGGTTTGCCTGCTTCTATCAAGATGAATGAGTTAGAGACAAGTACAGTGAAATATATATTCATCAAGTTCGACCAGATTCTATTTATCAAGACACGAATGGTTTTGTTTGCGTCAAAATCAACAATAATTTCCTAACACTAGTTTCACTACCTCCCTCTTATAAGAATTTTAGAGAGACCATGATTGTTAGTAGGGAAACTATTGATTTTGAAGATGTCAAGACTAGTATGCTAAATAAGTAGAAACTGGATACAGAATTGACTTCTGATGGTAGTAATAATCATGTGGCTGGTTTAGTCGCTCGAGGAAGATCTATTGAGAGAAGAAATAGTGGCAGGAGCAGGTCAAAATCTAAGCATAGAGATATGATTTGCAACTATTATAAGTCTCCAGGGCATATCAAGATAAATTGCCTAAAACTGAAGGCAAAGGAGCAAAGAGAAAATAATTCGAATCAACAAAATCATTGGAATGTCAATCGTCATAACAATCGCAACTATCAGAATAGACAGAATAGGCGAAATGAAAATTCTGCTCAAGTTGATGTTGCTAAAGAAGAAAATGAAGATTGTCTATTGTTTGCTGATAATAAAGATAAATTCTGTGATAGTTGGATTCTTGATTCAGGCTGCTCATATCACATGTGTCCTCATCGAGATTGGTTCTCTACGTATAAAGAATATGATGGTGTAGTTATTCTCATGGGCAATAATGCTAGATGCAAAGTTATTGGGATTTGTACTGTTAATATTAAGATGCATGATGGCATGATCAGAACTTTAGATAATGTCAGACATACGCCTGATTTGAGGAAAAATCTAATCTCTTTGGGTGCATTTGACGCCAATGGTTGTAGATTTACTGCTAAGGATGGAGTTCTAAAAATTATGAGAGGCTTACTTTTATTGATGAAAGGGCTTAAAATTGGTACTTTGTATCAGCTGCAAGCCTCTACTGTTATTGGTTCAGCTGCGGTCTCTTCTGATATGACAGATTCGGATAATATAAAATTATGATATATGAGACTAGGCCATATGAGTATTAAAGGGATGGAGGAGCTAAGTAAAAGAGGTCTTTTGTGTGGTTAGAAAATTGAAAAATTGGATTTCTGTGAACATTGTGTTTTTGGGAAACAGAAAAGAGTCAGTTTCAAAACATGAATTCATAGTACAAAGGACACTCTGGATTACATTTATTCTGATCTCTAGGGGCCTGCTAGAGTCCAATCGAATGACCTTGGTTCCAAGTATGTACTCACTTTTATTGATGATTTTTCAAGAAAGGTTTGGGTATTTTTTCTTAAGGCAAAAGGTGATGTTTTCGTTACATTCAAGCAATGGAAAACATTAATTAAGAAGCAGACCGATAAGAAAATCAAGCGGCTGAGAACAGATAATGGGCTAGAATTTTGTGGAGGCGAATTTAATGAGTTTTGTAAGAACGAAGGAATCGTGAGGCATTATACTACAGTGTATACACCACAGCAGAATGGTATTGCAAAACATATGAACAAAACCATATTAGAAAGGACAAGGTGCATGTTGTCTAACGCTAGTTTGGGCAAGGAATTCTGGGCTGAAGCAGTCAATACTGCTTGTTGGTTAATAAATCGTTCTCCTTGCATACCTATTGAGAACAAGACACCTGAGGAGGTATGATCAGGTAAACCTGTTAATTATTCTTCTCTTCGAATATTTGGATGTCCAGCATATGCACATGTTAGTGAAGGGAAACTAGAGCCTAGAGCGAAAAAATGCATTTTTTTTTTGTTATGCTTCTGGTGTAAAAGGTTATAGGTTTTGGTGTTCTGATTCATCCAAGATTATGATTAGCAGAGATGTTACTTTTGATGAGTCTGTTATGCTTCATCTTGTCAAGAAATCATCAAATACTTAATAAGAAAATCTGCAAAGTGCATCAAAGAAGGTTGAGTTTGAAGTATCTTCTTCACAACCAGTTCAGTCAGTGACTGATAATATTGAGATTGAAGAATCTGAAGAAGAGAATTATTCCATAGCCAAAGATAGACCGAGAAGAATAGTGAAACCTCCACAGATGTATGGATACTCAGATTTTGTTGCTTAGGCTCTTTCAGCTACAGAGTCGATAGAATATGCTGAGTCTAAAACGTACAAGGAAGCTATTTCCTCAAAAGATTCAGCAAAGTGGTTAGTTGCTATGAATGAAGAGATGGAATCTCTTGAAAAGATTCAAACTTGGGAGCTTGTCAAACCACCAAAAGAAAAGAAGATTGTGGGTTGCAAGTGGATTTTCAAAAGAAAGGAAGGTATTCCTGGAGTTGAAAACATTAGATTTAAAGCACGTCTAGTCGCTAAGGGCTATAGTCAGATTGAGGGAGTTGATTTTAATGATGTGTTTTCACCCGTCGTTAAACATAGCTCTATTCGGATCTTTCTTGCGTTAGTTGTTATGCATGATTTAGAGTTGGAGCAACTCGATGTGAAAACAGTTTTCTTGCATGGTGAACTTGAAGAGAAAATTTATATGGGTCAACCTGAGGGTTTTCAGTTTGAAGGTAAGGAAGATCATGTATGTTTATTGAAAAGATCTATTTATGGCATGAAGCAATCACCTAGACAGTGGTATAAAAGATTTGATTCTTTTATGATGCAACTTGGCTATTATAGAAGCAAATACGATAGTTGTGTATATATGTGCAAACTTCCAAATGGATCTTATATTTATCGGCTGTTATACGTTGATGACATGTTGATTGCAGCAAAAGATAAATTTGATATATAAAATTTGAAGGCACGGTTGAACGCTGAATTTGATATGAAGGATTTAGGTTCTGCAAAGAAAATTCTTGGCATGAAAATTCAGCGAGATCGAAAAAGAGAAAAATTGTATCTTTCCCAAAAAAGCTACATTGAGAAGGTGTTAGATTGTTTTGGCATGAAAGATGCCAAACCAGTGAGTACTCCTCTTGCTGCTCACTTTCGATTATCAGCTGATTTATGTCCACATACAGATGATGAAATAAAATATATGTCACATATTCCATATTTTAGTGCAGTTGGTAGCGTTATGTATGTTATGGTTTGCACTCGACCTGATATATCACATGCTGTTAGCGTAGTAAGTAGATATTTATCATGCCCAGGTAAAATTCATTGGCAAGCAGTGAAGTGGGTTTTGAGATATTTGAAGGATACTTCAGATTATGGTTTAGAGTTTGGGAAAACTTGTGAAACTCTTACTCGATATGATGACTCTGATTATACTGGTGACCTTAATAAAAGAAGGTTTTTGACAGGGTACATCTTTACTGTTGGGGGTTGTGCAGTCAGTTGAAAAGCTTCTTTGCAGCATACAATTGCTTTGTCTACTACAGAGGCAGAATATACGGCTATTATAGAGGTAATCAAAGAAGCTATATTGTTAAGAGGCTTATTTGGAGAGCTTAGTGTGAATGATGATGTGACTGTTGTGCATTGCGATAGTCAGAGTGCTATATATCTTACTAAAGATTAGATGTATCATGAGAGAATAAAGCACATTGATGTGCGGTATCATTATATTCGAGACATTCTTGCTGATGGCTATATTAAGGTCTTGAAGATTGGTACAGAAAATAATCCAGCTAATATGTTGACAAAGTCATTGCCCTTTACTAAATTCAAGCGCTGTTTGGATTTGGTTAATGTTTGCAGCACCTGAGTTTTATGCTGGTGGGAGGAGAAGATTGACTTAATATTTATGTCTACTTGGGAATTCAAGTCAAGGTGGAGATTTGTTAATATGCCTTGAATAGTTAAGGGCTTAAGTTAAGGGCCTTGGGCCAACATTAGGGTTTAAGAGGTAATACTATAAATATTGCTTTTTTTTTTTTCAAATTGTCAGATTGAGAAGCTTGTGTGTGCCTCTTTTGTAATTCCTAATTCTTATAGTGGATTTTGCTTCTCCTCTCTCCCGTGATTTTTCCCGCAAGGGTTTCCACGTAAATCTTGGTGTTCCGTTCTTCTCCTCTATCTCAATTTGGTTTCAGTTTCCGTATTATCGTAACAGCAAAGT
This sequence comes from Rhodomyrtus psidioides, assembly GCA_021437785.1. Classification (NCBI taxonomy): domain Eukaryota; kingdom Viridiplantae; phylum Streptophyta; class Magnoliopsida; order Myrtales; family Myrtaceae; genus Rhodomyrtus; species Rhodomyrtus psidioides. The sequence goes on from JAILYB010000042.1 coordinate 1,422,378, forward strand.
CGATGCCTTCTCGCCCAAGCCTCTTTGCATTGCATCCCGCTAACTTCTATCCGTTGCTGCATAATCACCAAAGCTTGAAAAATCGGCGAAACCCCGAGTTGAATTCTCGCCCTGATTCCAACTTCCAGTGCAACCCAAAACTCAAAAAAGGTTACCCAAAGTTTAGATTTTTTTAACGTAAATTCGATACTAATTTGATTTGGAGTGATAACTTTGAGTGAAATCTCACATAATGGAGGAAAAACTTGGAAACAATCATGTGAGAAAGGTAATGGAAGCTCCTCAAAACCTACCTAAGAAGTTAAAGCGGAGCAGAGCAGAGCAGTAGCCATGTCTAAATGGCTCGAACCAGACTGTCCTTCCATGGAAAGTTGTTTGTTCTCTTTCGCCACATTTACTAGCAGTTAATCCTAGTTCACAATGTAAGCTGCGATTCTAATCCGTATGCAGCAACCCAAGATCAGCACGTATAGATACACGAATCCGTAATCCATAAAGTTAAAGAATTGACGCACCTGTTTTGGATCCATCGTTCTTGATGCGGAATTGCGAGAATCCAATGCTCAAGATCTTCTCCTCTATGAACCCCCTTTATCGCTGGCTTCAATGAGACGACCCATCACGCGTCGTGTCTGACGGCTCCTTATGTGAGGTTATGCGGACATCAGGGTTTAGAGGATGGATTTAAGCTCTATTTATAGAGAATGAAACCTATCCCCTCATTAAAGATAAGGTTTATCTCGGTTCATACTATCCAGCGCCATAGCTGACTAGAATAGGAAACTGTATATATCTTATCTTTATTAGACCAAATAATATTTACAATAACAATTAATAAAGCCCACAATTGAATATTGAAATATATTCTAACATTCTCCCACTTGGGCTAGATTAATTGAAATTGTACTGTATATGCACATATTTATATTGGTCTAGAGATATTTCCCAATAGTCAATCCGATCCCATAAAGTCTTAAGCACCGAACCATGCCGGTAACTACATCAGAAGACACAGAGCCATCCACGATCACGAATACTCTTAACTTTACTTATATGGATTTGATATGGTAGTATGACAAATGGATAACATCTCAAATAGTAGAGACACCTTATATGTTATCCTCCTTGTCAGTCACCATTATCTCACTTTATGTGTCACTAAACCGGATGTGTCACGAGAGAACATCTTTACGGTTTGAACGAACCATGATATGTCTTACCTTTATAGTTAATTATACTTTACGTGTAACAAGACATATGCTTTTGGCTAAAATAAATAAATGCCCCAGCCATCACTCAAGGTTTACACGATGCCTTGAGGTTTTCAACTGATATATGTATTCAACTCCTCTTAATCATTATAGCAATGGAGTTGATACATATCTAGATGTTACAAAATGTAACAAACACAGATGTGAACTTTATTAGAGCAAATATCGAATATAGCTCCCACTAAACAACAGCATCTCATGATGCTTACTCAACCCATCAATTAACACGTCATATCAGCATCGCACGATACTTTTATATTTGTGACATGTCATCTAAATGTGTATGAGAAGAGTTCTTAAGTTGGTGAGTTTGCAGCCTTATCATCTGTGTAATAAGCTCTACTGTAATGTCACCCTTTCATATGTTACCTTTATAGTCAAAAACTTGACCGCCAGATGCACAGACCCCTTAGGACCTCTGCTGTTATTAATGAACAACAATGCAAAATTATAGTCACAATACAACTGTATGGGTCTATCCACAAATTAAATACGGCCAACTCTTTAAAGAGATTCCGGAACCAAATAACCTGAATAGCAGCTGAAAAGCATACTATAAACTCTATTTTCTTAATCGAGGATTACATAGATTTCTGTTTACGCTTTTCTGTAATAATGCACTTCTCTTCAGATATATAAATGTCTGCAGTTATCAACTTCACATAATTCTGCCAGCAAAAAAAAAAATCCTGAATCTGAATGCCTTACTAACTGCAGGTCCTGAATATGTTTGTAAATTAGCATATAGTCTTTTGTCCTTTTAAGTGCCTCAAAATTTTTCTAGCAGTAATTCAAGAAAATCACTTTCAAGCAAGATATCGTCTGTATAAGACACAAGGAAAATAAATTCCTCCCACTGATCTTGTAGTATATACTAATTTACTTCGTTCTTGACAAAATAGAATATAACAATAATACTATGATATTTCAAGCCACAATTTTCTAAAAGCTTACTTGAACCCATAAATTAGACTTTTCAGTCTACAATCTTCATGAATATGATCAAACTTTATTCCATGATAACTTTATGAGATTCTTCTTTCTTTATATACAAATTTATCTGAATCATCTTCTGCAAAACCTTCAGGTTACATAAAAAGACTACCTCGAAGTATCCAATTAAAAAGAAGTTTAAATATCTGTATAATAAAGCTCCTTATAATAATGAGTTATTAATACCTTAATCACTCCGAAAAAACTCTTTATGAGAGACTGAACAAAAAATTATTTTAAGTCAACTCATTCTTTACGAGTGAAAAATTTGGCTACTATTCTATTTTAAACTTTTCAAATAAAACACTGATCAAAATATACTTGGATATAATAAGGTAGACAAAAACTTTCATCTGAAATCCCTTTAAGTTTTACAAACCCAATTGCAGCAGATGGACTTGTGACCTTGAGGCATACTAATAAGCTTTCAAACACTATATGTTTCATAGTATGTATTTCGTCTACCATGAACCCAATCATAATTATAATTAAGAACAAGAAATAGCAACTGTATAAATTACTGGACCAATTATATAGTCGATATTGTAGCCATGCTCTTCTGGATAGACTATACAGTATGATTTGATACAACTGATCGTCTCCGTCTGATAGATCTTTTAAGAGGAGCTACTTTAACCTTTATTCTGCGCTTGTAGGGTTTGATAAACTTCATTAGGTATTGTCTTAATAACAAGAACCTGAACCCCAACAGAATCGAACCGTAACTTAGAATGCTCTATGATCATTTGTATAGGCAGAAATAACGACATAGTGGTCCCTACCACACCATTACCTTTAATGGTCTGTGAGCAACTACCCTAATTTCGGCTATATCAAGCTCCATCAATTTAGCTATCTGTAATTCCACAATTCTTGTTCCTCTTTTGGGATGATAAATCAATACCCCTTTAGATGATATGAGTAAGGCACTAAGTAAAACCGAGTGGTTCTGGAGTCCAACTTATCTAATGTTGGATTATGTAACTTTGTTTCTGCATGAACACCTCAAACCTTAATATGGTTCAAACTAGATTAATGTCCAGTCCATGACTCAAAAGAAGTCGATGAAATATTTTGATAGAAACATAATGGGTTATTTTCAAAGTTTTACCCCACGAAAAAAACGTATAAATTGATTTTACAGATCATACTCTTCATCATATCCGTATGATGTGATTTTGCCTTTCGGCCACACCTTTCTATTGATGAGTATCGGGCACAAAATCACAACCCAGAATCCTCTCAAGTATTTGGTAAATGGCTCTTTAAGCTATCCAGCATTGCCATGTCAACCATGATACTCACCACCTTAATCAAAACTGACATTTTTTTTAAATAAATTTATTGACTATAGTCAGAAATATGTTGAACTTGTCATGAAAATTAAACTTTTCTTTAACCAAGTACGAAAACATATAGAGAAAAATCATCATTTAAATGTGATAAAAACTCTACACAATATTACTATATAGGATCCACTTATACCAATATAAATGACCTTTAATAGGTCATAACTATCGACTACAATTTCATCATTTATCTTGGTTATCTTACCTCTACTTCAATCTACGCATGTGTCTTAGTGAGCAGAATGTCTGCCTTTATTTGTATTTTCTCTCTTTCTTTACTGATGTGACCAAGAAATTTATTCCATAATGCGCATGATTGTTCTTTAGGCAGAGATCTTTTGCAAACAACGTTTTAGCTGTATAAGCGACATATAATTCATTGGGAGATAAACATAATCTGTACAATCCATTGGACATAGAGTAGCACCCAACTTTATTAAAAGAAATAGTAATTGTTTTATTTGAAATCTCAAAAAGAGTAACTACACATGTCCATACTTGATACATAAAATAAATTTCATCTTTAAGGATAGTAATGACATTCCCATCAATTTAACGTCAACTTTATAGTTGTTTCCATAATGAGCTTGATTCAACCTGATTTGATTTCTTTCAGTTTATGAATTTCTATATGGTAAACGCAACATAATATGCTGCACCGCTATCTAGCCATCACAAACCAGATGAGGCTTTAGATAAAATAAATTCACAAGCCATCACCAAAGAATCATTACTTTATGCTCATACTTAGATAACCAAGTCTTTCTATTAACTGTAGTCTTTCTTTATGTGATCTTTCTTCTTATAAAAGAAGTAGCGATCACCATCCTTTTCAAAGGATGCATTTCATGGATCCAAATTGTCAGAATGACGGTGGTTTACTATAATACTTTATGAGTATGATTTCAGAACTGCTTAAAATGCAATTCTACTAACTTTAAGACGTAATCTTTAATCTTAATAGAACCACTACACCTGATGTTGAGGAGTCATTGCAGATACTACTCTTAGTAATAGACGAGATATAATTTCAAAACCTTCAAGGCTTCCTTTATTTACTTAGCAGTGCAGTTAACTGGCAGAAAACCCTTTTTCAAATGTTCTTTAATGGACCGCTTTATATCAAATAAGCGAATCCGATTACTCTTTACCCAATAAGCACATAATGCTTTTGAAAGTTCTCACTAATGAAAGTGAGGACTATGGGGTCTCTCTTGACAAGAGTAATACAAATATTTGCCAGTTCTTTGTAAACAGATAATCCTCATTTAGTCTAAATAAGTCTTAATTCTAACAGAGTTGCCGTTCACAGAAACGGTGACAAAAAAAATCAATGTTTTCAATCAGCATGATGTGAAATTTCACCTTGAGTGATACAAACATCATCACATAATCACATTTGGGCAGAAAACATGACATGCAATTGTATACTCCATATATTGCAGCTGCCATGAGAACTTATTTCAATCTTCGTTAATCACCACCTTTGGGTGTATGAGATCACTTAGACTAATCAATCCTCAACCATATGCTGTACATGTAACCCTCCATGCAAAAACACGCAACTACCTCCTTTGGGAGTATAACTACGCATTAGAACATGAGACATCCCAATACTTGTAAATTGATCTTTATTAAATTCGACTAAGTGTGCCGCTTTGGCGGTCACAACCCAACTAAATTTACCTAAAATTGGGATATAACTTTATATTTCACATCTACCGTATGCATGTAATTTCAGAAATCAGGGGCAATCATCTGCAAAATTACACGCCGCCAATTTACATCGATACTATTAGCAGTACATGTCAAACCATAAACATGTAATCGATAAATCATGTTCCACATAACTACATGTGGTACTTTTATGTAAGCTTGTACCTGTATTTCACAAATCCATATAGAAATACCAGAAAATACTTCAAAAATATCCCAAAATACACACGTATTTGGCATTCCATACGTATTTTCCATCCATAAAAGTACCAAACATGTAAAATAAATTTACCATATTGTAGAGCATGAGAATACGAGCATGTTCGTACCTGAAACTCGCTGATCGGAGAAGTCACGCGCCCTCATGCGCGCCTTTTTCTCTCTACACGAAGTTCCTACACGCTGACACGTGCATCGCACATGTTCAGTCTTAGCCGGTACTGAAAATCGATCCGACCGATTTATCCGATCCAACCGTTACCCCTTTAGTCGACTAGCGAACTAGGTCATGCGATCCGGCCGGAACGGTCAACGATCGTTTCGACCGGAAGACATGAGTCAACAATCAACTGGTGGAGTCGGGTTCACAAGTCGAACAGGGTCATCGAGTCGGGTCTAGTCACCCGGGCTTGAGTGACGTCAAGTAACGTCAGCCTGCACATGCCGTGCATGTGCGGGCCCAGGTCTAGCAGGTGTGGAACGATTGGCACGTAGTCGCCAAAAGAATTTCATCATGACCACACTGAACAATTCTTTGTAACTTACCATCCACAAACCCATAATGTACATAATTTTTGGAGATATCAACGTAAAAGGAAACGCTAGATACGAATTGGATTCGGTCAATCAAAGTCTATAATGTGGACTTTTCTCTTCAAAACCACTATCCAGATTTGAGCAAATTCAAAACGTAATCGAAAATCTGCATGGACCAGATTTTTGGCCCCCCTTTTTTTTATTCTTTCTGTTGCTTGTTTCGAGAAAAAAAATTTGACTTCAACTTGCACAGCTTTGAAACGTTCGCCCACAAAACGCATCAAAGATTTTGACTTCAACTTTCCCATTGTTCTCACAAGTGAGGAACTATCGATTAATACTCGAAAAATTCCGAAGCACAATTCGAATAAAGAAATTTTCTTTAAACTTCACCGAAAATTGTCGAAAACTCGATTCGCGATCTAATACGCGTAGGCTCTGATACCACATGTAAGCTGCGATTCTAATTCGTATGCAGCAACCCAAGATCATCACGTATAGATACACGAATCCCTAATCCATAAAGTTAAAGAATTGATGCACATGTTTTGGATCCATCGTTCTTGATGCGGAATTGCGAGAATCCAATACTCAAGATCTTCTCCTCTATGAACCCCCTTTATCGCTGGCTTCAATGAGACGACCCCTCACGCGTCGTGTCTGACGGCTCCTTATGTGAGGTTGTGCGGACATAAGGGTTTAGAGGAGGGACTTGAGCTCTATTTATAGAGAATGAAACATATCCGCTCATTAAAGATAAGGTTTATCTCGACCCATACTATCTATCACCATAGCTGACTAGAATATGAAACTGTATATATCTTATCTTTATTAGACCAAATAATATTTACAATAACAATTAATAAAGCCCACAATTGAATATTGAAATATATTCTAACACACAAAACTCTAACCATAGGACGGTTGTCATTGCATCTCGCTGTCGCTACCTGCCGCTCTGGCCTCCAAGCCACTCGTCGCCTCGCTTCCCCATTGGCCCCGCTCGAATCTCTCTTTCTGCTCAGGATGATCTCAAGACAAGGTTACCGCCGCCTTTGCATCCTCGTTTCTGAGGTTGCAAGACCATGGACACCTTTGGCAAAGCTCGTAGCGGGTCACAATCAACTTCGGTCGAGAAGCTATGTGGCCCTGCGACCTCGATACTAAGGTCGTCGCTGCAGCCTAGGGAGAAAATGGGTGGTGGTGGACAGATTTAGATGAGGATTATGATGATGGGGGTATCTGGTTTTTGAGGTTAGGATTTTCCTTCTGACTCTCTTTTTCAGGGAAAGGTACCTTTCCCGTTCGTTCCGATTAAACATATTACGATCGAACGTGCACATTTGCAGTGCTAAAAGTAGATAATGCCAAGTGATAAACGAGCGAAAAATTCGGGAAGTCGTTTTTTTTTATAATCTTCGTTCGCAAGAACACTGTGTCATTTAATCGCGAACGACAATGAGATTTTCTTTGCGGGGATTAATCGCAAGACCTAGAGATCTTGTCTTCCCCAACGAGCATCATTGCCACTTCCTTGACCGACTAATAATCTCCTACGTTTTAGCTTTTCTTGTTTGTCTTGATACATTCGACGTATGATTCTCACCCCCAGCTTTTGGAACCTTCTCATTCATAGGGTAAATCTTGCTTCGTTGTTTTCTCCTCGTCAGTTTCCACTTTGGGCATCTGTTTCCACTTTCGGGCCGTGCAAAAGCTAGTTACATTTGTTGGAGTTGGCGAATGCTTCGGGGACCCTTGTTTCTCACACAGGGTATGCCCACGTGAGCTTAGGGAAACCAAAGTGTTATCCGACGACATGTGACCCATGCGCGTGGGATGCGGGGGTTCGGGGGCAGCGCCCCCGACACGGGTGTCCCGCTGCCCGGTCAGCGGGCGGGGCTTCCGCTGCCCGGTCAGCGGACGGCTGCCCCGCTCGCCGGTGAGCGGGCGGGGGTTCGGGGGCAGCGCCCCCGAAACCTCAACGGGTTTGGACTTTTATTTAAGTTAACCCGTATGTTATGGGCTTAATAGAGGTTTCGCTAGGTTTAGGTTTTTGGGCCCATTTAGGGCATATATATTTTGCTCGTTTTATGCTGATCATTGGAACGAGTTGAGAGGCTGTAAACAGAATATCATAGTGAAAATCTCTTGCAGGACGTAGCCCTATTCTGGGGTGAACCTGGGTAATCTCGTGCGTCATTCAATTTTCTTGATTTCTGTGTGATCGTTCTGATTCGGTGTGCGATAAATCCCATCAATTGGTATCAGAGCCTTGTGTTCGAGGAATTAGGGTTTATCTGAGATGTCAGGAGGGTCACGGATTGAGATCGAAAAATTCGATGGGACGCGGTTCGATCTGTGGAAGATGAAGATGGAGGATCTACTTTGTGATCGAGATCTTTGGTCGGCAATCGTAACGGAAAGGCCTGATGCTGCGATGCCTGGTATCGCGATAAAGGAACCGGGGAAGAATGACGATTCATCCTCCAAAAAGGCGGATCCAAAGGAGATTGAAGACTGGGATCGGATTGATCGGAAAGCAAAGGGTTTGATCCGGCTTTGTCTCGCAGACTCAATTCTGACAAACGTGATGAGCGAACCTACAGCCAGGGATTTATGGCAGAAACTGGAGTCGCTATATCAAAGTAAGTCGTTGGTTAATAAGCTGTTTTTGAGGAAAAAGCTGTATAATCTTCGAATGCATGAGGGCGACTCGTTTTCTACACATCTGTATAACTTTAACACGTTGATTAGTCAACTCGTATCAATTGGTGTTAAGTTCCAAGATGATGACAAGGCGATAACACTACTCTGTTCACTGCCGGATTCGTGGGATAACTTGATTGTGGTGATCGGTGGTGGGGATAAAGAATTATCTTATGAGAGCGTGTGTTCGGCCTTGTTATCAGAGGAGACACGAAGAAAGGGGTCAGGAAATTCTGGTAGAGAGGCACTGACTGCTAGGGGTAGGCCAGCAGAGAAGACTCTAAATCGGAGAGGGTCCAGATCCAAATCTCGTGGGCGATCAAAGAGTAGAGAGAGGAGGGTACAATGCTGGAGATGTGAAGAGTGGGGCCATGTAAAGCGGGACTGTAAAAACAAGCCAGTTTTTAAGAAAGAAGCTGAATCATCCTCAGGGAAGAAGGAGGTCGATGCAGGAGATATGTATTTGGCTGCTGCATGTATGGCACAGTCAGATCAGGATATTTGGTTGATCGACACCGGTGCTTCATACCACATGACACCTCATAGACACTGGTTCTGTGAATATGAGCAATATAATGGTGGAGATGTCATGCTCGGAGATGATACTGCAGTTCAAATTGTCGGGCGTGGCAGGGTGAAGCTGAGGATGAGTAATGGCACGATGAAGACTCTTCCAGACGTGATGCACATACCCTTGATGAGCAGAAACCTATTATCAGTCGGTACGATGGCTGATTCAGGAGTTACTTTCAGCTGTGATAAAAATTCGTGCAAGATGACTCGGGGTTCTATTGTGATTGCACGAGGAGTCCGTTATGGGACATTGTATAAGCTGCTCGGGGAAACGGTGACTGTTGGTAGTGGTTTCGTCTCTGAAAAGATCAAGGAAGATGGATATGATACGTCCATGTTGTGGCATCAGAGGCTAGGGCATATCGGTGAAAAGGGACTGTCTACCTTAGCTTCGAGTCAAATGGTAGAAGGAGTACCAGATTGCTCTATAGGCTTCGGGTTCTGTGAACACTGTCTCCATGGAAAACAGAACCGAGTTAGTTTCCAACACACCGGTACGAGAGCAACAGAGGTTCTCGAGCTGATTCATAGCGATGTCTTCGGGCCTACTCCGACTCCATCTATTGGAGGATCCAGGTACTATGTATCGTTCATAGATGATTTTTCGAGATATAGTTGGATTTATTTTATCAAAAGTAAATCAGATGTATTCGAAAAATTTCGAGAATTTAAGGTTTTGGTTGAAAACCAATTGGGCAGGAAAATCAAAATACTTCGAACAGATAACGGAGGTGAATTCTGTTCGGACAAGTTCGAGCAATTCTGTGTGGATAATGGTATTGCAAGGCAGAAGACGACCCCATATACGCCTCAACAGAACGGTGTGGCTGAGAGATTAAATCGGTCACTCATAGAAAGGGCAAGATGCATGCTGAGTTGGGCAGGTTTGGGGCATGAATTTTGGGCAGAAGCTGTAGCCACGGCCAGTTATTTAAAGAACCGGTCACCGACCTCATCAGTAAAGGACCGTACACCATATGAGGCAGTGTTTGGGAAGAAGCCGAATTTGTCACATGTTCGGGTGTTCGGGTGTGACGCTTATGTTCATGTACCCAAGGAGAAAAGGGGTAAGCTTGACAATAAGTCTGAGAAGAACATATTCGTCGGGTATAAGGAAGGGGTCAAGGGCTATAAGCTGTGGAATCCAGAATCAAAGACCATTGTATACAGCAGGGATGTCGTCTTTCGCGAATCACAATCCCAGATTGACACACAGAAAGTTGATGAGCCCAAAAAGGTGGTAGTGCTTGAAGAAAGTCCTAAAGCTGAAACGGTGGAGATGATTTCACAAGGTACGCTAGTAGAGTCTGATTCAGAATCGGAGCAATGGGACTTGGTTAATGAAGTCGAGGATGCAGATTCGGATGAAGACTCGGATACAGATAGCATGCCGGCTCTTAGGAGATCGACGCGGGAAAGAAAGGTACCACTTCGATACTCACTTAGTGCATTGAGTACGTTTCATGCTTTGAGCATTACCGGAGATGATCCTAATTCTGTAAAAGAGGCGAGATCCATGAATGATGCGAATCAGTGGGAGCTCGCAATGATAGATGAGATGCAGTCGCTTGATCATAATGAGACATGGAGTTTGTGTAAGTTGCCTAAGGATAGAAAGGCAATTGGGTGTAAATGGGTATTCAAGCGAAAGCTGAAATCGGATGGGACTGTAGAGAAGTACAAAGCTAGGCTTGTAGCCAAGGGATATTCTCAGATCGAGGGAGTTGACTATGACGAGATCTTCTCTCCCGTGGCGAAATTGACCTCGATACGGTTTGTTCTGTCCGTAGCAGCTGCATACGATCTTGAGGTGGAACAGATGGATGTAAAGACGGCTTTCCTTCATGGGGACTTGGAGGAGGAAATATATATGAGGCAACCAGAAGGCTTTCAAGTAAAGGGAAAGGAGAATCTGGTGTGCAAATTAAAAAAGTCCTTATATGGGCTGAAGCAGTCACCGAGGATGTGGTACCAGAAGTTTGACATGTACATGCTCCAGCTTGATTTTGTGCGTTCAAATTCTGACCATTGTGTTTATGTGAAGAGGACGGGCGATCAGTTTGTCATTCTCACACTATATGTGGATGATATGCTGTTGATCGGGAATAGCATGAAGATGGTGAGATCTGTGAAGAGTTTGTTGGCCAAGAAGTTTGAAATGAAAGACTTGGGGCCTGCAAATTTTATTTTGGGCATGCAGATTAGAAGGGACCGTGAGAAACGGAAGCTGTGGCTAGGGCAGGAGAAATACATCAAAGAAATATTGAAGAAATTCAATATGATAGACTGCAAGCCTGTTGGTACCCCTATACCTTTAGGGACCAAGCTATCTGCGGAACAATGTCCTAAAACGGGTGAAGAAGCTGAAGAGATGGCCCGAGTTCCATACGCGAGTGCAGTGGGTAGCTTGATGTATGCTATGGTGTGCACACGTCCGGATATAGCCCAAGCAGTGGGAGTCTTGAGCCGATACATGTCTAACCCAGGTAGAGAACACTGGAATGCGATCAAAAGAGTTTTCAGGTATCTTCGTGGAACTTCGAATTTTTCTTTATGTTTTGAAGGTACAGGGAATGGAAACATGCTTGATATCGTAGGCCATGTAGATGCTGATTGGGGTGGAGATATTGATAGTAGACGGTCCACTAGCGGGTATGTTTTCACATTGTTTGGGGCTGCATTGAGTTGGATGAGTAGAAGGCAAAGCGTGGTAGCACTCTCTTCTACGGAGGCTGAGTACATGGCTCTTACTCATGCTGGAAAAGAGGCCGTATGGTTACGGCGGTTGTGCTTGGAGCTTGGTTTTGAGCAAGGTGCCGTAGAGGTGAGATGTGATAATCAAGGAGCTATTTATTTAGCTAAGAATCCAGCATTTCACTCACGTACAAAGCACATTGATATACAATATCATTTCATCCGAGAAAAAGTGGAGAAGAAAGAGGTTCGGCTTGTAAAGGTCGACACGGTGAAAAATAGTTCAGACTTCCTTACTAAAGCCGTCACAGGTGCGAAGTTTGAATGGTGCTCTACTGCGATTGGGTTGAAGAAGAATGATATGGCAAAGGCTCTCATTTGCGAGAAGTATCCACCAAGTGGGAGAATGTTGGAGTTGGCGAATACTTCGGGGACCCTTGTTTCTCACACAGGGTATGCCCACGTGAGCTTAGGGAAACCAAAGTGTTATCCGACGACATGTGACCCATGCGCGTGGGATGCGGGGGTTCGGGGGCAGCGCCCCCGACACGGGTGTCCCGCTGCCCGGTCAGCGGGCGGGGCTTCCGCTGCCCGGTCAGCGGACGGCTGCCCCGCTCGCCGGTGAGCGGGCGGGGGTTCGGGGGCAGCGCCCCCGAAACCTCAACGGGTTTGGACTTTTATTTAAGTTAACCCGTATGTTATGGGCTTAATAGAGGTTTCGCTAGGTTTAGGTTTTTGGGCCCATTTAGGGCATATATATTTTGCTCGTTTTATGCTGATCATTGGAACGAGTTGAGAGGCTGTAAACAGAATATCATAGTGAAAATCTCTTGCAGGACGTAGCCCTATTCTGGGGTGAACCTGGGTAATCTCGTGCGTCATTCAATTTTCTTGATTTCTGTGTGATCGTTCTGATTCGGTGTGCGATAAATCCCATCACCTCTTACTTTGAATTTGCGTAGTTCAACAGTTAAGTTTATGAGATGGACATTCAACTGTGGATTGGTCGAGGACAGGTTAGAGGCCGAGAGCTGTAGAGGAGAATATGGTTCGTTTGTGGGCGTCTTAGCGACTATAGTACCTTGCATGGCTTATGTTGTGATAACTGGCATGTTTGCTGAGGATTGACATATCTGATTGTCGGCGTGTTAAACTTTTTACCCGCGGAGCATTTAGCTCACCCTCGTTGAATTAAATTTTTTGCAGATTAGCTAGCCAGTGAAGAGTAGCGGACGGCGGTGAAGAGTAGCTACGGACATGTTACGATGATGGAGCCAGATATTGATGGGGATTATAGCTCGAGGGGGTTTACTTTTGTATAATCCCAGTTGTTAATTGAAATGGATGCTACACATAGCATATATATTATATATACATATATGTATATAACATAAGTATTTTCCCAAATTGTTGAATGATATTATGGTGTGCCTAGGCCATACCTCAAGCACGTGGCTATCGTATAAATGCACTGGTATGATTGGTTGTTTTCATATAGTCTTCCACATGCGCCATATAATATATGTAATATCAAATTAAAACAGAGCACGTAATTAGTACAGTGGCGGGCCTGGGACGCTACATATAGTTTGTGTTTCTTTTATTAAAAGAACTTTTAGCTTTTTAATTTTTCTTATCTAATTTAATTAATTTTTGGATAAAAAATTAGGGTTTAAGTCAAAATAATTACGTTTTAGATCTATACTTATTTTGGTTAAAATAAACGCCACATAAGAGAGATAAAATAACAAAAATGTCATGTCGTCGCTTTCCTTTAGCTAGATTGACATAACGGAAGAATTTGATTGCACTATTTGATAAATTTTATGGCTTAATTGAACTTTTTGGTGTTTAAACTTCCGCGACAAGCTGTAGAATTTTTAGTGCACTTATCCCTAGAATTTTTAAGACTCATTGGATGACCATAAAGGCAAATCTGTTGCTATTCAGATTAATTTTCATTTTTTTCCCCTTCTTTTTAGCCTGATAAGGTATATGCAATTCCACAGGTCCGAGGTTGTATTTCTTGGAAATGAACGGAGGTCTCACTTTCGACTTATATGTAGCGTTGTATAAACGTCTCTATAGACAAATAACCTCACAAGCAGCAATTGTTGACTCTAGAGTTACGCCATTGCTTTTAGAGGGTGTCATGGTGATAGAAGGAAAATAAGAAAATAGACATCTATCATGTTGTATTGTCTAACTAGAATACATAAAATCGTAAAAATTCAACATTTTTTTTTATTGCGGTAGGTCTAATTTTTAATATAGTAGGATATCTCCCCAAAGGTATTGTTTTATCAAATTAATATAAATTGCAGATGCACCTGAGCCAGATAGACCTAGAGCTGAAATCAAGTTTCACACCAATAATGAGTTGAAAATTCCCTCGGTATTGATGGGCACCTTGCCATGGTCAAGCTAGTGCGAGAATCACTCCCACGAGAGAGAATTTATCTGGTTTGGTTCCTAGCAGCTTCAATGAATTTCTATTCTAATTGAAATATATAACGAGAGATGCGAAGTGCTAATTATAATGAAGTTCTCTGGACGTAGCCCTACTTTAAGGATGAATCGGGGCAAAAGTACACTTTTAGTGTCAAAAGTTGTGTACGTAGATCACTTTATACAAAAAGTTTCAAACGGATCACTTTTTTTTTTTGGTAGAGGTAAGATCTATATTGAAGAAAGCGCTGGTTACAAACAAAACCTCCGCCGCACACCACCAAAGTGTCGCCTAAGGCGTAAGGGCAGCTCGGGTTGGGAAAGCAGCAAAACAAACAACCAAATAACGTGGCAGCTACACAAACTCAGAAACGTACCTGTGACAACCTAATCAAAGAGCTATACAAAAAACACAAGGCCAAGCAAAGTGGCCGCATAGTAGTACCGAGGAAACCAAATCTCCCACAAGCATCAATCGAAGATCGCTGAGGAGATGCCCCAAGAAGCTTGTATCCTCCGGTTATGAGGGTTGTCATCAACATGGCTAAAAGACAGAGCTTTATCTTTGACAACTTTCTGAAGAAGCTCCTTGAGGGACGTCATGTTGAATTGCTTGTATCGGAAAAGGATGTGATTCCGTTCCGTCCATATCATGTAACAAAGAGCACCAAAAGAGAATCTAGCTATACTTTGATGGAAGGAATTGCCTCTAATGTGGCACATTGCCCACTGAAGATTGTCTTGCCATAAAGCATTATGCCAGGCTAAGTTGCATTTGGCCGACTAGAATAAAGCAAGAGAATTTGTGAAACAACATGCAAAAAATAGATGATTGACAGAGTCAGGCCGACAACGACAAAAAGCACAAGTACCTTCTGCAATACGATGATAGGTAAGAAGGATTATCTGAGTAGGTAACCTGTTGAGCGAGATAAGCCACAATATGAAAGAATGCCGGGGAGCAAGGTGGCGGTCCCAAATGAATGAGTGCCATCGGACTACCTGACCTCGATGCCGAAAATACTCCCAAGCCGAGGCAGAAGAAAAGACGCCAGAAG
Source organism: Rhodomyrtus psidioides (assembly GCA_021437785.1). Classification (NCBI taxonomy): domain Eukaryota; kingdom Viridiplantae; phylum Streptophyta; class Magnoliopsida; order Myrtales; family Myrtaceae; genus Rhodomyrtus; species Rhodomyrtus psidioides. The sequence continues at coordinate 1,437,942 of JAILYB010000042.1, forward strand.
GATGGCTGAGCCAAATCAAAGTGTCACTAATCTCATGGGTGAGGGACAACATGAGATGGGACTAGGCTCCCATGACGGTGTTCACCCTTGAGGGGAAGTAAGCTGTAGATAAAAAGTCTCGTACGGTTGTCATCCGACATATACCAGACCTGTATATATCCAGGTCAGAAAAAAATATGTATAAGGGCCCTTTTGGATGCCAAGAATCAAACCAGAAAGATATATTGCCACATCTCACCCGCCAGCGGAATAGCTTTTCGCTATCTTGTCCGAGGTCAAGAATTTTTTTCCAAGACCAAGAGCATATAGTCGGTTTCTTCGCAATCCAAAAGTTCTTATACTTCAGAAAGTTCGTGTGAATCCACTTGCACCATATAGACTCTTTATCTGTGAAAAGTAACCAGATATGTTTAAGCATGGTCGCTTTGTTACAGTCGGAGAGTCGTCGAATGCCAAGACCCTCTTCCTCCTTTGGTAAGCACGAGTTGCCCCACGACACCTTAGCGCCTAGCTCAGGGCCTTTCCAAAGGAATTGCCTGAGAATTTGCTCGATATGAAGAATAACAGACTTAGGAATGGTAAACATACAAGCCCAAAAAACCTGGATAGCGTGGAGAACTGTCTTGACCAGTAAAAGACGTCGCGCAAAAGATAAGAATCTTTGGGACTAAGAACGGGCCGTAGTTGTGATTGCATTAACCAAGGAGGTACAATCCACTTTTCTAAGGCGACCAGATACAATGGGAACCCCAAGATACTAAAATGGTAAAACACCTTCCTGGAAACCAAGAGTCGAAAGGAGTTGTTGTTTGAGATGAGTCGAGGCCCCTAAGCAAAAAAATTCACTCTTGCTCATATTTGGTCTAAGTCCAGACCATTCAGAAAACCTGTCCAATCCCGACTTGAGAAGTGTAACTGAGGTAGGATTAGCTTTAGAGAAAATGAGAACATCATCCGCAAAAAAGAGGTGGGACAGCCGTGTTCCTTTGCATCTCCAATAAAACTGGAAACCAAGTTGTCGAGTTTGGAGATTAATAATTCCCGTAAAGATTTCCATAACAAGAGTGAATAAATAGGCCGACATTGGATCACCTTGCCGGAGTCCTCTTCCACTCGAAAAGAACCCGTGAAGTTCCCCATTGATAGAGACGGAGAACTTTGGGGATGTAACACAAGTCATAATGAGATTAGTGAAACTTACCAGAAATCCAAAAGCCAGCAAAACCGTGCGTAGGAAGTTCCACTCCACCGTGTCATAGGCTTTCCTGAAGTCAACCTTAATAGCACATTTTGGTAAGTGCGGGTCATGATGAAAACCGCAGAATAGTTCTTGGGTTTTTTTGAAACGAATCACTTTAGTGCCAATTTTTTTGAAAAAAACGACCACTTTGATGCCAAGTCCGATTTGCTCCGTCGAAATATGAGGCGGTACTTTTTTATAATATTTTTGGCTGATGTGGCTCGCCCACGGCCCAGCATGGTAATTTTTTTCTAATTTGAATTTTTTATTTTAAATAATTTGAGAAATAAGACTGAAAATTCAAAAAAGGTAGAATTTTTTTTTTAAAAAAAAATTGCAGGAACCCTCCACTGTTCTCTCCCCATCGTCGCCCTCCTTTCGCTCGTTCTCTCCGCTGGCGCGTCCGGCGAGGACTCCTCCTCCTCCATGTCCTGGCTCCGGGCGGCCGTGTCCCTCGCCCCGTCCAGCTGATCCTCCGCCACCGCCTACTGCAAATGGGACGGCATCAAATGCGACTCCTCCTCCCGCGTCACCGACGTCAACCTCGCCTCCAAGTCTCTCGCCGAGACCCTTCACCGATATCTCCTCCCTCTCTCGCCTCAAGATCATGTCCCTTCAGAAGAACCCTTTCTCTGGCCCCATCCCCAATCTCGCCAATCTCGCCTCATTGCAGAACGTTTACCTCAACAACAACAATTTCACTAGTGTGCCTGACGGTGGAGGAGGGTCGACGGAGCTAGGGGGTTTCACGACGGCTTAAGTTCGGGTTTAAGGGGGTCGTGGTCAATTGGCCAGTAGAGGGGCAAGGTTGGGTCGGCGGCAGAGGGGCAAGACGCATGTGGTTCGAGAGGCGTTTCGGGTCTATCTTGTGGATTTGTGGTCGAGGTGCTGGCTACGGCTCAGGCTGGTGGGCAACAGCGAAGGGCTGGCGTCGGAGAAAAGTTGGGCAGCACCTGGAGGTCTGCTGGGTGTCGGGGCTGGGGTCGTAGGCATCCTCGAACCACTGCCCGACCCAAACCTGGCCTGGCCATTGCCAGATCTGGTCGGAGTTGTTCGAGGTTTTAAGAGGCGACGTTGCTACGGGGACGGCCGACGGTGGTGTTGGCTGGTGACTTTGATCGGTGGCGTCGGCTAAGGCTACAGTAGGACTCGTATGGATGTGGCGGTCACAGTAGGGTTTGCAAGAAGGAGAACCGAGAACCCATGAAGAAGAAGATCGTGCGAAGGATTGGTTCTCCACCCATTTTTTTTTTTTAAAAAAAAATTAATGTTCTTTTTAAAAAAATTAGCTTATTTTTTATTTTATTTCAAACAAATTCTGTATTTTAAATGAATATAAATTTAGCTAATTTTTAATTTTTAAATTTATTTTATTTTAATTTATTTTAAAGTGCAGAAGTCCACGTGGATTTATTTGTTGATTTTAAATGTCAGTTTCTATTAAAAAAATAATTATTAATGACACGTGACAATTTTGGCCGGAAATTCTTGCCGGAAGCACTAAAGTGATCTTTTTGTCTCCGACTTGACACTAAAGTGATCCGTTTGAAACTTTTGGCACTAAGTGATCTCCGTACACAACTTTTGACACTAAATGTGTATTTTTGCGGATGAATCAGGATAAAATCTCGTGTTTCGATTTCTCTTTCTCGCCTTTATGCTTTACTTCATTATGGTTGTGCGCCGAATTCAAATAGTAAACATAAGAATACATTGTACCTATTTTCATAATGTTGCTGGGATTGGATTGGATGCTATACTTGTGAAAGATGCAACACCGCATGTGAATGCACACAACAGTCATTGTAGCCATCTACCTAAAAGCAAGAACAAATCATGTCTTCTCTCGGTTTCTTTGGAAATTTGAGGCATTAATCTGAACCCCTGTTCAGCTTAATAATATAATCCAAGTCTTTGTTGACTGACTTTTAAGTTTTAACTTCCTCAGATAACAGGTGCCGTGTTGATTATTACTTAAGCTAGTCTTATGCTTCTATCAAGTTGCTGCGGTAGCATATAGAAAAGATCATCGTCTCGCATCGAACGGCTTCTCGCTAATTAGTGACGTGTCCCTGTAATGTTTTTTGGGTTGATGACTTTTTCAACAGATTTAAAGCATCTCCAGTGTCACCTAAGGAGGTTTGCTGCTAAGGATGTTGATGTTCGACTAAGGAGGGTTGACTTGCTTGGCCATTCTTGTAGCCAAATGCCACAACCAAAACGCGATCTTGAAGCCCGGATTCGTTTCAGAGCTTGAGGAGTGAAAATGGAGAGGAGGCTTTATAAAGCAGCAGCTGAAGGAGATGTGGCTTCTTTGCTCGATTTGCTCAAAGACGATCCACTGATTCTTGATAGGTGTACCACGTGGTCTTACGATGAGACTCCATTGCACGTGGCGGCGATGCTCGGACATGAGAAACTCGTTGAAGAGATCCTGGATCGGAAACCCGGGCTTGCAGGAGAGCTGGATTCTCGGAAATTATCCCCGCTGCACCTCGCGACAGCGAAAGGTTATCTTGGAGTAGTGAGGAAACTGTTGAGTGTGAACGCGGATATGTGCTACGCTCGTGACAAATATGGTAGGAACCCTCTTCACGTTGCAGCGGTTAAAGGCCGAGTCGATGTTCTAAAGGAACTGGTTCGAGAGAGTCCCGATGCCGCACGTCGTAAGATGGAGCATGGAGAGACTATACTGCATCTATGCGTGAAGCATAGTAATTTGGAAGCTCTGAAGCTTCTGGTGGAGACTTTTGGAGATCATGAGTTCGTTAATTCGAAGAACGACGATGGCGACACGATATTGCACCTAGCTGCTGCAGATAATCAAACTGAGGTAAGTAGAAATGCAAAACTCCCATTTTATCTTGGGTTGACCTTCTCATACGGTCCCTTGATGCATCTGATCGTTGATCCGTGCAGACAATAGATTTCTTGATGTCTTGCACACCAGTAGAAGCGAACTCTCTGAACCGGAGCGGTCTGGCGGCACATGACCTTTTGGAACAGAGTGGAGTCGAGCCCATGACGACGAAAGCCTTACCTCCAAATGCAAACGATCGGAGAATCGCATTCCCGGTGCAGCAAAAAGGTTCGAAGAAGAACGTCAAGAAACAGTATGACTGGCTCGAAAGGAAAAAGAGTGCGCTGATGGTTGTCGCGTCTTTAACCGCGACAATGGCATTCCAAGTTGGTGTCAACCCTACGGGTGGTTTCTGGCAAGACACTAACCAAGGCGACGCTTCGACGAAACCGCACCATGCCGGATTTTCCATCCTGGCCGACAATTACCCTGCAGTGTACTCGCGATTCTTGGCGATTAACACATTAGGCTTCCTCGCTTCCCTCAGCATCATCCTGTTACTCGTGAGCGGCCTCCCTTTGAGGCGTAGGTTCTTCATGTGGATCCTGATGGTGATCATGTGGATCGCCATCACATCCATTGCGTTCGTCTACGGTCTCTCGGTAACAGTCTTCACGCCCTCTCCCGAAAAGAACGCGATCTACAAGATAATAGGGTTCGGAATCTTTGCGTGGGCTGGCTTGATGGTTCTGCTTCTCGTCGGGCACACGATACGCCTGATACTGATGGCGACTCGCAACGTGAAGAAAATGGTCACTCGAAGTTCTTCTGCCTCGCTAGTTATGCACCAAGACAGCGTCTGATGAGGATACTAGACCACATCATTGTATGTGACAGCGCTTATGTTTTCGGTGTAGCAATGGATCAGTACGTATTTTAGATAAGTATGTACCCTGTCTAGATTAATTGCTGGGCCGGCTGGCTTGCTTGCTTGCTATGCTATGCTATGTACATCAACGTAACAAGTTCGGGCATTTCAATGTACTTTTTGAAGTTTTAGAATTCGAATTGCACCTTCAATATAAGTTTTAGAACTTCTTGTGTATTTGTCCCATAAAAAAAAAACAATTTGTTCCTCTACTCCCGTCTTCCAATTATCACTTTCTAGAATTGAAATTGAAAATTTATTGTATACTAAAGATATCGTGCACTTCTAATCTTTCATCGTTAAATTAAAATGCGCTGCATCTCAGTCGTCAAACAGATCTCAACCCGGACATGGAGAAAAGTCTAAGCAGGGTGTCTCTAGAGATCATAGACTCATTCTAGGAAAGGACAAGGAAAGGGACAAAAAATCGAAAAAAATAAGAGAATAAAAGAGAATTGATTATATAGTCTTTTTTGGGCCACAAAAAATAAATAACAATTAGTTAGTGCCCACATGCTAATTCAGTCTTAAAATTTTAGAATTTGTTTTTAATTTAATTCTATTTTTTTTTCGTGAAATTCTAATTTCATATTGTTGCTTTAGAAATGGTTCGACCTCCTATGCAGCACAGGCATTCACATGAAACCTACTTCTCCGTTAATTAACGGATATTAATTAGGAAATCCAATGAAAACTCCTTAGAGATCCCTAACAAAAATTTAGTCGTTAAGAATCATTATGTAAACTGATTGAGCAAATTAACCACCGAGTGCTAAGGATCGCCAAAATATTTTTCATTGGAAAATTATTGAAACTCACATCAGTAAAGACTTGGAGCACCTAATTATTTTCAAATTTTTTGACTCTGTGATACTCAAAAATATTTTGAAAGTATTCCAATGTTGGTCTATGGTGCTCATGCAATCGGTAATCAAATACTTAAAGGCTCCGTTTATCTCGCAACTGCAAAATTCTTTTCGGAAAGTCATTTTTCATAAAAATGATAATTGCTTCCGGTGATTGGCTGAAGCTTGTGATGGGTAGTCAAGGAACTCGACACGGCACTGAGCTCTAAAGCCTAGATCCCCGACTCTCGGGAAAGAGCACAAGCAATGGTCTTGGATCCACATAAATCAAGCTCAAGAACTCGGTGCACGTGCCCGACTACTTGTCGCCCCCATCTCAATCTATAAAGGTCGCCGAGCAAGTCCGCAAAGCCCAGGCCTGGTCAATTGAGGCGGCGACTAGGACTCCAGTACCGGTGCCCACGCCTAGGTCCATCGAGGCCAAGCCCCAAACCCGATGCCCTAGACTCGATCCCCAGTGCCCAAACCCTAGTCCGTTGAAGTTGAGCCCAAGACATTGGCATTGATGCCCAAATCCATCGAGGCTAGGCCCCGGTCCCCGAAGCCTAGGCCCAGCCTCGATGGACCTTGTCAGGGACTCTGGTGTCCCGGGCTCGGCCTTGATATTACCAGGACTGACATCCCAGACACCGGCTGTCCCAAGCAAGGCCTCAATAGACCTAGGCGCGGTAGCCAGTGTCTCGGGCATAGCCTAGATGGACCCAGGCCAGAGCACTCAATTCCAGGACTCGATCCTAAGGGACCCAAGCCTGGGCACTGGGGACTCGGCCATGCTACCAAGGGCTCGAGAACGAGTGTTAGGTTCTCGTTCACAAGCGCAGGGTTTCCGATCCAAGAGTCGATACCTAATAATATTTTGGATAACGATTTTGATCTTTTTTAAGATGAAATTATTTTTTCTGAATTTAAGTTTTGCGAGAAAAAAAAATTCGATGATTAGGAAAATATTTTATGTTGGCTCGTTTTTCTAAGCAATGCAAATGACAGAAACTGAGGAAAATCTTTTTCGCAAAAAAATAAAAATAAATAAGTATTCGCATTGATCTCCTTTATTTAAAGAGCTCCAACTTGTCATGAAACATCAGAGTCAAATTATCAATCCATTTTCAATGGTGTTCGTAAGTATGAAAGAATTAAAGAGGTCATGGAAATACCATTTATGCCGGTGTGTGTTGAGGGGAAAGGAGACTTTAAACAAAAGCGGAACATGGCATACAAATTAGCCAAACTATTCAAGTAAAAACATGGTGGATATATGTTTAAATTCGTATAAGCATATTGCCAAGACTTAACCGCGGAGGTATAAAAAAAAAATTGGTTCTCCTTATTTTTCTTATCACATTAGTATGATATTCAATGATCCTCACGTCACCTTCTTCAACAAATAATAATAATAATAATAATAATAATTTTTTAAAATTTTTATTTTGGGCTGATGACTTTTTCAACGAATTTAAAGAATCTCCAGTGTCACCTAAGGGCGGTTGCTGTTAAGGATGTTGATGTTCGACTAAGGAGTTGACTTTCATGCCCATTCTTATAGCCAGATGATACGAGCAAAACGAAAAATATGAAGCCCGGATTCGTCTCACAGCTTGAGGAGTGAAACGGAGAGAAGGCTTTACAAAGCAGCAGCTGAAGGAGATGTTGCTTCTTTGCTCGATTTGCTCAAAGACCATCCACTGATTCTTGATAGATGCACTGTATGCGTTGAGAATATAACGGAAAATGAGCCTATTTATAGGCTATCTTAGAATTCTATCTAAAGAAACAAAATATTAATATATCAAATACAGGCAGTTACAATCGAGGAATATTATGACGCCTAACAATATCTCTACCATGGATTCGGATTTCCTAACAAAGCAATGTTAGGGTAACATTGTTAAATCCGGACCATCCAAATCAAGATGGACGGCTCGGATTTGATATACATCATCCATCGAAGAGGGTAAAAAGCTTTGGGCGGGAAAATTCAAATTTTTTTGATGGTGTGATGTGTATCAAATCCGAGCCGTCCATCTTGATTTGGACGGCTCGGATTTAATAATGTTTTCCTAACATTGCTGCTTTTGAGCAATGTTAGGAAATCGAAATCCCTCTACCATACCCCCCTCAAACTCAATGTGACATAGAAGAGGTCAACTGGAATTTGTGGAACAATTCCTGAAAACGTCCAGGTTAATGTGCCTTAATGAAGACATTAGCCGTCTAATCAATCGATGAAGTGAGGATAACACGAATAGTACCACAAAGCATGTGGGACCGACGAAATGATAATCTATTTCAATATGATTGGTACCCTCGTGGAAAACATCATTATGTGCTATCTGAATAGCGTTTTGGTTATCAGACTAAGTGATCGTTTCACCATAATGAGTGTTGGGAGCACACAGTAGAAGTCTGATACTTTCACGTGGAAGATCGCCAAGAGGGAGTCCAAGTTCGAGCCCATCAGTATATCCAATTGGACCCACCTTCACTCAAAAGTTTAAGCCAATGAGTTTTGGGCCAACTTTGATATATTAACTGTTCAACACCATATTAATTCTCCAATGTGAGACTTCTCTAACATAACTCACAAATGCATCCTAACAATCTCCCCCTTACGTGTAAGCTCCAATGTTAGGTTTGCTCCCCCTTAATCCGAGTATCCTTCCGCACCAACATATCTCATCTTGAGTCTCCATCAACGTCCATCGGGCTCACGTTGCTACACCACAACGTTCACCAGCCCGAAAATCACGTTGGTCACCAGATTTCTTCTTGAGATATCCACCAAAACAGATTGGAAGCCTACTAATCAATCATTGGCTCTGATACCAATTATTGCGCGGAACAAGCGATCGAACAATAAAATAGACAGAATAAGAAAAGTAAATCGAACACCAGATGTACGTGGCTTAGTCATAAAGACCTACATCCACGGGGAAAGCAGTAATGAATTTCACTTTAGAACCAGCGATACACGGAGGTTACAAACCACACTCGAGTTACTCAAATACTCTCGGTGTTTCCCAAGCCTCAGTTACATCCAATAACGCACATAGTGTTTAGCCCTCAATTCTCCGCGAAATAATCTTTCAATCTCACAAATGAATTACACACAAATTCTTACCACAAGAATGTAATCGACTTTGACACTTGAGTTCTTGATGTAATTCTGTGAATAAAACCCATGGAGGAAACCCTTGCCAAGCACTCGATTAAATGGTGCTTCAATCTCTCGAAATCCCACGACCAGAAAATATATAGATTCTTGATCATGGAAATCAAAAGGATGAAAAAAGAAGAAGGAAAGATGGGCACATAATATTCTTGCTATTGGTGTTGGCAAAAGTTGAAAGAACAGGTGCACTTTCCTCATTTATGATGATGTTATGGCTAGGAAAAGGGAAAGTCCACGTTGGGCTTTGTCAATCGAATATATGGTTCCTTAATCCCTGAAGCCAGTGAGTTGAGACTTCTTTTTCGTCTATATATTTTATAATCGTGGGATTTTGAGAGATTGAAGCGTCGTTTAATCGAGTGCTTGGCAAGGGTTTCCTCCGTGGGCTTTATTCACAAAATTACATCAAGAACTCAAGTGTCAAAGTCGATTAAATGCTTGTGGTAAGAATTTGTGTGTAATTCATTTGTGAGATTGAAAGATTATTTCGCGAGGAATTGAGGGCTAAACACTATGTGCGTTATTGGATGTAACTGAGGCTTGGGAAACACCGAGAGTATTTGAGTAACTCGAGTGTGGTTTGTAATCTCCGTGTATCGCTGGTTCTAAAGTGGAATTCATTACTGCTTTCCCCGTGGATGTAGGTCTTTATGACTAAGCCACGTACATCTGGTGTTCGATTTACTTTTCTTATTCTGTCTATTTTATTGTTCGATCGCTTGTTCCGCGCAACAATGAGGGACTCACATGTCTACTAGTAAGTACTGCAACCATAAACAAATTCAGGTGTTGTATCAGCAAGAGCACGATATTCTTCTTTTGTACAAGATTAAGTAACAGTATTATGTTTCTAGCTCGCCAGAAAACAAGGGAGTTTCCTAAGAAGAAGCAGTAGCCTATAGTAGAGTGGCGATTAAGGAGTTGTCAAGAAGCGATACGTAAGGGACCGTCTCATTAAAATCGATGTTTAAATGAGTTCATAAAGGAGAAGCTCTTAAGCATCGGATCGTCGCAATTTCGCATCAAGAACGACAGATTCTAAACAAGGTGGGTCAATTCTTTTACTTTATGAAACTGTGATTTGCATATCTAAATGTGACAATCTTGGGGCACAGCTTAAAGTTATAATCGTAACTTACAGTAGTAGCCTGTACTAGAGTGGCGATTAAAAGGGTCACCAGCCAAATCTGCATCTGAATAAGCTGTCACTCTAAGTTTTTTTTTTTGGTTGGAATCACTCTAAGGTTAAGTTAGTAGAAAAGTGAAGACCGTGAAATAAGGTTCCGTTGACAGAATGAGGAATACATTTTTTTGTGGTAGATCTAATTTTTAGGATAGCAGGATATTATCCAAAGTTGCTTTATCAAACTAATATAAATTGCGAGTGCACCCGAGTTAGATAGACTTAGAGCGATTCACACCAATAATGAGTTGAAAATTCCCTCGATACCGACGAGCACCTTGCAATGATTATCAATGGTATACACACAGAGGAAATTGGCCGGGTGCAGCACGTATCGCAACCATGAGTTACATTGTATCCATTTTAAGGGTGAATCGGGATAAAATCTTGTGTATTGATTTCTCTTTCTTACTTTTACTCTTTACTTCATTGTGATTGTGCACCGAATCCTAACAACAACCTAATGTGGACATCGAATCAACCATATCGAAGAGGAGGTGCTAGGAACGCGTTGTCTTATCCCATAGGTCCGATCACTCGAGCGAAAGCAAAGGAATTCAAGCAAGCTATCAGCATCATGATTCAAGATCTTTGGAATGGAGACAATGTGGATTCGAGATTTGAAGATTCTAAAGCTCCTTGGCGCAACACGATCACATTTGGCAAATTCAGGACTTTCACTGATCGGGATGTTATCGAATTCGGGAGATGTCACTGATCGAGAAGCTACCAATATCTGATTTACTGATTCTCAAACTTACCGATCGGACGACTTACCGAATTCCCACTTACCGAATTTAATTGGCATGCTGCAGATGACTTACCGAACCTCAGACTTACCGAGCTGCCGATTTTTTTTTGGAATATGTGTTTTTCTATTTTAGGAAAGTTAGTGATATATATAATCACAATATTTGATTTGTATTCTGTTTGCTTAGATTTGATTTGATTTCAATACTTGTTATCTTTAGGATATCTTTACATAATCCTAATTCCTAAAGGAGTCATATCTATATGAAGGACATAATCTTTGTAATCAATATATAACATTGATTCAGAATTTTATTCATAGAGTTTTTCCCCTCTTTGAGTTCTCTTGAAGATTAGATCTTATCAAGGCGATCGATTCAACTATCGAACAAGATCGCGAATTCTCTTGTTTGTGGCGTCTATAGCGTGGATTGGTTGACACAGGTTACGTTGATACCGAGGTTACCAATCACAGGTTTGATTGGTGGTCGAGGTTCGCAATTCGCAACTCTTAGATCTTCATAGAACGATCAGTTTCCGTAGTGATTCACATCACCTGGTATCAGAGCTGGTTCTACAAGGTCTAGTTATCTTACTTTTACTGATTTTAATTCAACAATCTAGGGTTTACAGAATTGGGGATTGTTGACACCTAATTTCGGATGAGTCTTTTCTAGCATATTCTTAGAAAATTCATAAAAAAAAATTCACAAAAAGTCAAAAAATTACAAAATCAACTTTGGTGGCCTTGGCCAAGCCTAAAGAACCATTTTTCAACAAAAAATAATTTTTCATATTTTTCGTATTTTTTAGTATTTTTAGAAAATAGAAAAATACTCAAAAATTCAAGAAAAATAGCATTCGAGGTCAAACAAATATGGAAAAAAATAAATATTTTTATTTTAAATCCCTTGTCTTTTTGACCTCATGAAAAGTCCAAATTCAAATTCAATTTTATGTGTTCCTTTGTTACGCATATGATTGAATTTGGCAAAAAAATGTCAATCGAGTCTTTTAATTTGCAATTTTGGCATTTTTAGGATCTTGACATTCAATCTAAGTGTCCCTCATTGCAATTTAGCCCAATTATTTGCACAAATCGCTCAATTGCATGAATTAGGCGAAATTACATACCTAATTCATTTTAGTCCTTGAATTTAGGCATATTTGAAATTACTTTCAAATCAGGGACTACCATTACAAATTGAAGTCATTACCCAATATTTTCCATCATTTTGAATTGTTTGGCATAGGTGGATTGGTCCAATTTGATCATTTGAGCCTTCAATTTCACGATTTGCCGAATTGCAATTAAATGAAAATTTGGGGCTTTTGTGGAAATTGACATGAACTTTTGGGCAAAATCACATTTTTAGATAAAACTAATGTCCCAAGTTCGATTCTAAGATTCAATTGCAAAAATTCCCAATCGACGATTAATTTTGAAAATTGGATCAGAACCGGTTCTAACCGGTCAGACCAGTTGAACCGGTTCACTACAGTGTTATCTTCTTCCTCAAGCCCCCGCGCAAATGAACAGTCCCCAGCTCGATTTTGATCAAGAAATTGAGGGGTCAATCGTAAACGATTGGGTAGGAAATCGTGGGTGTATTGTTGCTCTCGCCCTTCCCCATCGATCAGCACCGGCGACACCGCCTGACGTCGCCGATATGGGGAGTAATTGATTGGTCAAAATCGCGGACCTGCAAAAGTCAACATTTGTCAAAAACAGGCCAAATCCATCCCAAATTCGCGTGAAATGAGACTTGCCGAAGAACCAAACGGAGTTGGACGAATGCCCACTCTCCCCGACGCCGTTTGGACCATAAAACACGTGACCTCACGTGCGAATTGACAGAAATGGCTCCCCCCGATTGGCAGCAAAAATTCTTGAAATTGAATATAGCCATGGGAAGCCGGAAAAAGAGAGAAGGTTGGTTCATTCGATTGGAGAAGCTTAACAGAAAAGAGAGAGAGAGAGAGAGAGAGAGAGAGAGAGAGAGAGAGAGAGAGAGAGAGAAAAAGCAAGAGATGGCTCGTTCTCCGACCCCCGTCGATGAGAACTTGAGCTCGATTGCAAGGCGCTGGTTAGGCCGTCACAGGCCAAACCGAAGCCAAAGAAGACTGCCGGAAGTTCGCCTAGAGCTCTAGGGAGCGATCACCTTCGGCCGCGCCGCCTGAAACCGCGGGAATAGGTGCAACGCAGTTTCAAGTTTCTCACTGTGCATCAATGGCGGTTCACGTATCTCTTGTTCATTCTCGCATTTAGTGTGTGTGTTTTGTTCCCTAGACATCACTGACCATCATCGTATCTTTATTTTGCATCAATTTCGCTTTAACATTTCGAATCGAGTCTCCAAACCTTCTGCCATAGGCGAGCACTGTTCAACCTCGCCTAGCCAAATCTAGGTCGTGCGAGCTCGATCGGAGCTCGAGGTAAGTGTTCTAAACCTCTATTGATGCTATCCTGTGACTGAATTGCCATGGTTTGGTGTAAACGGCATGATTGAACTCCCATGGCCGTACTCGGTGTTCTGCATGCTGCACGTGATTCAATCGATGAAATGCTCTGATTCTTAGATATGTTAAACTAGAGACAATTACGAGTTGACCGGCGCCGATCTTGTGTAATTACGTTGAGGTTTCACTGTTGGATCGTCACCGGAGGTTTTCAGCCGTCCATTTAGTCGTAGTCGAGAGGTTGAAGACGACGCATACGTGGCAGGTCAGCGAGTCAAAGGTCTACGTGGCAACACGTGATTGCTCCACGTGGATGCTAAGTTGGTTCGACCGTTAGTTTGTTAAGTTGAGTCAGCTTAGATCGAACGGTCTAGGTTAATTGAGTACTATTTTTTATGGCCGTCCGATTAGTAATTAGGAATATCCGAAAATGATTTTATAATCAGAAAATTAAAACACACTGAAATGGTGCCGTTTAGGTAAAGAGTCGAGCGGCGTCGTTTAGGTTAGTGAAGATGGACGGCCCAGATCGAGTCTTGGCTTTTAATCGTGACCGTAGGTTTAGGTAATCAGATCTGACCGCTAGGGAATAGTCGGCTTTTGATCTGAGCCGTAAGTTTTAGTTGACTGATCTAGTGGCCGTGGAATAGCCACGTGGTCTAATAAGAACCGTTGGATTAAGACCAGAAATCGAAAATAAAATATAATAAAAAAAAAACGGCGTCGTTTTGGAGTTTGGTCTAGGCGGGTCCGGGCCTAGGCCGGGTTCCGGCCCGAGTGGGTCTATTCGACCCGGTCCGAATCATATTTTTAATAAAAAAAATTCAAAAAATGATTTTAAAAATACGAAAATCGAAAAAATTCTAGAAAATTCTAAAAATGTTAGAAAATCCTAGAAAATCTCAAAAAAATGTAGAAAAATTGTGGAAAATTCCTAGACACTCCAGAAATTACCAAAAATCGAGTAATGACCACATACAACTGGTCAATCCTATTTTTGGGATTTCTTATACGTTCTTTCTAAATTGGACGATCCTACCCTTTAGGGGTAAACCGTCTCGACCTTGTATACGAGATAGGTCGAGGATGCCAAAATAAGGATTAGGGTCAGTTAGGTGACCAATCCTTCTGCTTGGGTTCTCGAAACTCGTCTTTTCTTCAAAATGACGACTTTACCCCTCAAAGAGTAAATCGTCGTCCCTATTCCAATCGAGTCTTGAAAATTGCTTAAAATTAGGATTTGGGTCAGGTGGTCGACCAATTCTAATTTCAAAGGGTAAAATCACTTCTAAATTCCAGAAACATTTTGGAAATTCCCGAAAAATAGGAAATGGATTGGTTTGGTCGCCAATCCTATTTCCATCATCTTTGACTACACATTTCATTTAAAATGAAAAATTTTCCCTTCTAGGGCAAATTGTCCCTAAACTTTTCAAAATTACAATTTTGCCCCTCATGGAAAATCATGTCAAAATCACTTTTAAGCCTTGATTGACACTTCTTTAGGCTGATAGGGCCTTATTAGGGATGCCATACTGCTTTCATGTGATTTATCCGCATGTTCCGGATCCTTGATTTGCGCAATCATTTTATTGGTTGTGTTTGCTAGGACAGTCATTCCTATCTGTATGAACTCCTAGTTTTAGGTTCGTACCTCCACTCATTTGTATGAAATCTTATAATTAGATAAATCATTCAACTAAGGTGTCGAAAGAGCGTCAACTTTGACAGTTGGCGTAACAAAGTCCCCGATCCCACTTCTCTGGTTTTCGCAGAATCAAATAGATTGCTCCTGGCTATTCGATAGGGTTTCCGATCGTACCCTCCACGAAACGATTGGTGGTGACTCCTTGGCATGTGCACGTATCACATGTCACCAGACTGCACCGAAGGTCGACCACATATATCCAGCCGTTGCGATTTGGGTAATGGACCTTGGGAGAGGCCCGCGTCCGGACAGAAGACCGGACAGCCCATTAGCCCTCGTGATCTTGTGGGCTGCCTCGGGAGGGTCGCAACAGGGATTTGTTATTAATCGAATTAGGGTTCTGAATTGTTCTTCTTGCTATTTCAATTTTGATTCAGGGTTTTCGGTCCTAGTTGTCTTGATTGTATTGAGTTCGTAAAAAAAATTCGGGAAAAAAAAACCAAAAAAAATTCAATGAAAAAAATGAAAAAAAAGTATCGGTGTAAAAAAAAAAAAGAAAACCAAACAAAAAAATTTAAAAAAAATTTAAAAATTAAAAAAAAAGCTGAAACAAATCAAGAGGACGACTCGTTTCTTTTTTTTTTTATTGTTAGTTGGACCGAATAGGAAAAAAAATCAATAGCAGAAATTGAATCTGAATTCGAATCTAGCAAAAATTGCTGAATTGAGCAGTATATTACTGAATTGATCTTGCTTGGTGGCTAATGGACTGTTCTAAGAAGCTTGGGAGACTGGAATTCTAGTATGATAAAGAGCTTGAAAGAAGGAAACGAGAGAAATAAGACAAGAGTGTGTGAGCTTAATTGAGAGAGGAAAAAGTCGAAATTGAGTTAAACATGAGGGGAGTGACAAACATCTTGAGCGAAACATATAAGGGAGTGTTTGGTGAGATTTCTTTCATTTCTAACGACATCTTATAGGTATAGGAAAAAAAATCATGTCAGACCAAGAAAATGTAAATCAAAGGGAGGATGGCACCAACCCAAGGGATAATACGATTTTAGCATGCATCCAACAGTTGAGCTTACAACTTGAAGCACTTAGTATCCGAGTTGTGATGTGTGAGACAAGGCTTGATAGAGATCGAGAGCCACCATGAGGGAGGCCACAAAATCAACGAGAAGAGCCTAGGGCACAACCTAGATGGTAGCGGCAATTTGATGATGAGTATGTGTCCGATACAGAAGATGACCGAGATGGCAGGTTTGGGAGGAGGAACGGACGGGGAGGGTTTAGACACCGAGAAGATGATGAGCTTGGCAACATCAAGATGAAGATTCTATCTTTCCAAGGAAAGAATGATCTTGATGCGTACCTACAATGGGAGAAACGAATGGAGATTGTATTTGACTGCCAGCGATATTCGGAGCTCAAGAAGGTAAAAATTGTAGCTGTTGAATTCACTGATTATGATATATTTTGGTGGGATCAACTTGTGAATAGCAGGAGACGCAATGGTGAAAGGCCGATAGAAACGTGGGATGAGATGAAAGCGGTGATGAGGAGGCGCTTTATACCAAGTCATTACCACAGAGATTTGTTCCATAAACTACAAAATCTCACACAAGGTAACAGGAGCGTGGAAGAGTACCATAAGGAGATGGAGATTGCCATGATCCGTGCTAATGTGGTGGAGGATCGTGAAGCCATAATATCACGATTTCTGTGTGGTTTGAGTCAAGACATAGCTAGGGTGGTAGAGATGCAACATTATGTTGAATTGGAGGAATTGGTGGATAAAGCCATCAAAGTTTAGAGGCAACTGAAGTTGGACCGAAATTATAAGAGTGGTGTGTCGCGACCCGTTTTTTCAGTAACGGTCGTCGAAGTCGAACGAGCTAATGGATTGTCGAATCGGGCCCCCACTCTGCAATGTGGATCGCGGGCTTTCTCAGGGAGGGCCCTCCCAGACCCATACCAAATCACGACGGGAGTAAATTTTTACGGAATTTTCGACGATAAGAGTTGATCGAATTCAACCTTGGTGTGGTCGTGGTGGCATGTGCTATGTGTGCATGCATTTGGAGTCTCCACCGATCCTTCTTGGAAGGTGGACCGGAAACCTCACTAATTGATTAGGAGATATCGATCAGTTCTGCGGAACCAAAGATTTTGGGTTTGGGGACTTGGTTACATTGGTGTCATTACCAACGCCTTTTCGATACCTAACGCGAGTGATTTTCCTAACTAAGAATTCATGCAGGTGCATTTTGGGTTAGGTAAGTCGATTCAGGGGTTTCATGCAGATTGGAAGACTAGTCCTATCAAATCACAATCAATATAAGGAAAGCGCAATCAAGTGCATAAATGAACCACGTCAATGTACACCAATTCAAATCAAGGGCCTCCTAGTATAGCCTTAAGGGCTTAGGGAAGGTATGATTTAGAACTAGAGGTAGACTGGGAAGATTTGGGGATGATTCGCCCGAAGGGAGAAATCGTCATTTTTTGGAAGGTTCGGGTGTCGAATTAAAAAAAATAGGTTGTGGCCAGTTGATCGTGGCTATTTCCTATTTTTGAGATTTTTCATGCATTTTTCGGGATTTCTCGAGAAGCGATTTGTCTAAAGGGCAAAATCGTCATTTTTGAAAAGATCAGGATTCGAAAGACCAAAAATAGGTCTTGACCAGTTGGCTGTTGTCATTTCCCAATTTCTGGATTTTTTGGAGACGATTTGCCTAAGGGGCAAAATCGTCAATTTGGAAGGATTGGGGTTCGAAAAAAACCCAAAATAGGTCATGGCCAGTTGATGGTGACCACTTCCTATTTTTTGGAATTTTTCTTGGGATTTTTGGGAGATGATTTGCCAAAATAGAAAAATCGTCATTTTGAAAAGATTGGGGTTCGAAAGACCCGAAATAAGTCATGACCAGTTGATTGTGGCCATTTCCTATTTTCTAGAATGTTTTTGGAATTTTCTGAATTTCTTCAATTTTTTGGAAGACGATTTGCCAAAATGACAAAATCGTCATTTTGGAAGGATTAGGGTTCGACAAAACCCAAAATAGGTCATGGCTAGTTGATTGTGGCCATTTCCTATTTTTTAGAATTTTTCTTGAAATTTTTGGGAGACGATTTGTCAAAAGGGCAAAATCATCATTTTGGAAAGATTGAGGTTCGAAAGACCTGAAATAGGTCATGGCCAGTTGATTGTGGCCATTTCCTATTTTCTGAATTTTTTTTGGAATTTTCTGAATTTCTTCAATTTTTTGGAAGACGATTTGACAAAAGGGCAAAATCATCATTTTGGAAGGATTGGGGTTCGAAAGACCCAAAATAGGTCATGGCCAGTTGATCATGGCCATTTCCTATTTTCTGGAATTTTTTTTGGAATTTTTTGAATTTCTTCAATTTTTGGAAGACAATTTGCCAAAAGGGCAAAATCATCATTTTGGAAAGATTTGGGTTCGAAAGAACCAAAATAGGTCATGGCGAGTTGATTGTGGCCATTTCCTATTTTCTGAGTTTTTGTTTTTGGAAATTTTGAATTTCTTCGATTTTTGGGAGACGATTTACCTAAAGGGAAAAGACATCATTTTGGAAGGGATCGGGGTTCGAAAGACCTAAAATAGGTCGTGGCCAGTTGATCGTGGCCATTTCCTATTTTCTGGAATTTTTTTGAAATTTTTTGAAATTTTTTAATTTTTGGAAGACGATTTGCCAAAAGGGCAAAATCGTCATTTTGGAAGGATTGGGGTCCGAAAGACCTAAAATAGGTCATGACCAGTTGATCGTGGCCATTTCCTATTTTTTTGGAATTTTTTTTGGAATTTTTCTGAATTTTTCTTTTTTTTCTTTAATAATCTTTATTATTTTTTATTTTTATTTAATTTTTCAAAATTTTATAATTAATTTTTTTATTAAAATTATTTTCCAAACCGGGTCAGACCTTGCCCGCGCCTTCCGGACGCTCGGTCCGACCATACGGGTCGGGAGCCGGCCTAAAACGACACTGTTTTTTATTTTTCAAGGGTTTTCTATTTTTTTTTTTAAAAAAATCAAATTTTCTAATTATCCGAATTTCTGAAAATAAAAAACACATCCGACGGTGATCAAATCGACATGTAGCATGTCTACGAACACCGGATCAATTTTAATTTTTTATTTATGAAAATCCATTTATCAATTATGAAAATCATTTGTTAATTACGAAAATCACCGAATCGCGACACATGGCCCATCCACGGCCGTCCGATCCGAGTTTTGTTTTTTATTGGAAGGGTTGCCAGCGTGGCACGCCACGTCTGCTTTGACCCGTTGACCCACCTTGGTTCACCGGAGAAGATGACCGGCGCCTCGCCGGAACATTTATTATTCCGGTGAAGTCGCCGGAATCTTCGCCGAAAACGCGAACCGAGGCCAAATCTTCGTATTTTTCGCTCATTTTTGCGCCATTCGATTCCTTAGACTCCCCACATCAACATATGTCAGATTCATGGCCAAGAACACTTCGGGAACCGGCGAACCGAACATCCACAGAACCGACTCCGGCGAAGGTTTTTGCAGAAAAATATTTATGTTCAAAACTCGGTTTTGATCGTTCAGAGAGCAGCCAACCAAAGTTTAGAAGCTTACCTGAGGCCATTTTGGGCCCGGCAACCACCGTGCTCCCCCGTGAAGCTCTCGGTCCGAACTGAGTACAGCGAGGGGTAGAACCACCATTTTCAGTGCAAATCGATGCAAAACAAAGAGCACGGGGCGCTTAGAGTCGGTTCTAGACAAGATTTAACATGGGACTCGCACAATAAATGGCCGGGAAAGACGCAATTGAGAGCTAATAATAAAATGACTAGTTTGGCATTTCGTCGAACACATGGTGGGCATGCGAAAAATAAGCGTTTAGGCTAGATCCATGGGCACTACGTACAATACTGAAGCAAGAAAACATTTAAACATCACCGGAGGCACTGTAAAGGACATTGACATGCATTCGGTTTGGCTCGGTTTGGTCGAGAACCAAACCGAGCCGAACCCACAGAATATTCGAAGAAGAAAAACAAGGGAAATGGTGTGGGGGGAGAACAAACCAGTTTCACGGGTCGACGGCGGCTGAAGCTTTGGGAATGATGCGTTCGGATGTCCAGAAGCTCAACGAGGTTCGCTCGAGCGTTAGACTCGCTCGAAGCTTCCTCACAGCTCGGACTCTCGACTTCCTCTGTTTTTGAACGCCGGAACTCCGACGATGGTCCTCCCTCTCCGTTCTCTATCTCTCGTTCACTTTTGCTCACTCTCGATGTCTCCCAGTCTCTCTATGTGTCTGTAGAATCTCCCCTCTTTCCGAATGGCCAGCCCCCGAATATCCTCTCCAAATGGACAGCTCTCCCCCCTGGTCCTCTCTCTCTCTCTCACGTACTGTACCTCCCCCGGACATCCTCAAACGATCGTCCTTTTTGTGCCAGCTCACCTCCTAGATGATCTCGTGCAGTAGAGGACAAACAAAGGTGATTCTCGTGGCATCTCGCGAAAAAGAAGAGTGGAAACGCGCAGGAATAACGTGTGGGAAGTCTGTTGGTGAAGACCCGGATCCATTGGGTCGGGTCGGACCCGATCCGGTGGATTCGGTTCTGGAATTTGGTCCAATCAGAGCCCAATTCGTCCATTTTTCACAAAATTGATGTTGAAATTGGGTTCTCCAGCATGATTTCCATGTGACATGGGTGGTTTCATGGATTTTTGACTTAGAATTTAATGAAAACCCCAATTATCCGAAATCGATTTTTGCATAATCGAAAGCTCAAATGACCAAATTGACATAAACCAAGGCCACTACTGGATTCAGCATGATGAAATTCATAAGGTAGGAGTGTTTAATTTTCATGGGTGTCCCTAGGGAGGTTTTAATTTTAAGAATTGCAAGCCGGGGACTAAATTACAAAGAATTCATGCAATTGACCCCTTTTTTGTCAAAATTGATCAAATTGGGGGATGAATCGACACAATTTCGCCTCGAGATTCTAGATATCAATATCATAGCTTATTATAAGTGGAAATTGAAAATTAAAAGACTCAAAGAGAAATTTTTATGCTCGATTCGGGTTTATATTTGTGAAGGAACATAGTGACCCAAGTCGAATTTTCAAGATTTAATAAAACTAACTTGAAGAAGGAATTAAAATAAAATTATTGACTATTTTTGTGCATTTTTCTGACCATGAATGATATTTTTTCTGATTTTTTGGGTATTTTTTATATTTAAATAAATCCGAAGAAATATTAAAAATTATTTAAAATATTTTTTATTCAAAATTGACTCCTAAGGCTAGGCCAAGGTTTCCAAAGTTGATTTTGAGATTTTATGATTTTTTTTGCTATTTTTAATTAATTTTAGAAATAAAGTCAAAATAAAATATGATTAAAAATCAGGTGTCAATATGGTGGAGGTTCAAGCTTGAATTGGAAGCCCAATTGGAAGAGAGACGAGAAGCCGTATTGGAAGGGAAACAACATCAAGATTGAAACTTCAAAGGAGAAGGATAAAGATGGCAAAGTTGGTTCGAATCCAACTTTAGGTAAAATTGAAAATCCTAACACTAAAACTCATGAAATTAAATGTTTCAAGTGTTTAGGAAGGGGTCATATGGCGAATCAATGCCCTAATAGGTAGTGGTGTCAATGGGCCGGGTCTCGGGCCGGCTCGAAATGAGCAGTACCATGCTCGGGTCGGATTTCCGGCCGAATTGTTTTTTTCTTTCCTTTTTTAAAATTTTTTTAATCAAAATCGATTAACAAACCATCAAATGAAGAAATATAAAAAGAAAATATAAAAATAAATTAAATTTAAAAGAAAAAACGGGTATTAAAAAAGTTTGGCGTCGGGCCGGCCCGGCCCGAGTACCAGACCCGGCCCGAAAAGGCCTGAAAATGCAAGAAATTTTCTGGTTGGGTCAGGTCGAGCCGGGCAGGGCCGGCCCGTCTAGCGTTGACCAAATTGACAGCCCTACTTACAAGAGGGTGATGATAATGATTGAATCTGGAGATGTTCAACTTGAAAGTAACAAGAAGGAAGAGGATGATGTCATGCCGTCATTAGAGGACTGTAGCGATGTCGAGATGCCAGTCATTGGTGAATAAATGATGGTTAGACGTTCTCTTGGCACGCAAGTCAAGGAGGAGGAGCATCACCAGCAAAATGATAACTTGTTCCATACAAGATGCTTGGTGAATGGTAAGATTTGTAATTTAATTATTGATGGAGGTAGTTGTACAAATGTGGCAAGTTGTACTATGGTGAAGAAACTAAGATTCAAGATTACAAAGCACCATAGACAATATAGACTTCAATGGTTGAATGATAGTGGTGAAGTGTCGAAGCAAGTTCTAGTTCTATTTGAGATACGGCGATATAAGGATAAGGTGGTGTGTGATGTTGTACCTATGCAGGCGGGACATCTTTTACTTGGTAGGCCATTGCAGTATGATAGGAGGGTACATCATGACGGGCACACTAACCGACATTCATTGGTGATGAATCAGAAAACTTACACTTTGGTACTAATGACACCTACTGAGGTGTATGAAGACCAACTGAAACTACAACGTGAGGCTGATAGAGAGAGAGAGAGAAAAGGTGAGAAAACTGTGGGCTTGCGTGGAGAGTCTGAGACACAAGGAAAAGGAGAGGTTGAGAAAAATAGAGTGGTAAAAACCAAGGGAAAAGTAAAGAGAAAAGAATTTCTATGCAAAATCGAGCGAAGTGATAAGAGTTTTGATTCTGGCCCGACCGATGCTTGTACTTTTGTACAAGGAGGCGCTGTTTACTACTAACGATATTGACCCGAGTTTACCTAGTTCTATCGTGTCTTTATTGCAAGAATTTGAAGATATCTTTCTTGACGAGCTTCTTGGAGGTTTACCACCGATTCGAGGCA
The DNA here is from genome assembly GCA_021437785.1 of Rhodomyrtus psidioides. Classification (NCBI taxonomy): domain Eukaryota; kingdom Viridiplantae; phylum Streptophyta; class Magnoliopsida; order Myrtales; family Myrtaceae; genus Rhodomyrtus; species Rhodomyrtus psidioides. Next base: position 1,460,914 of record JAILYB010000042.1, read on the forward strand.
TAGAACATCAAATTGATTTGATTCTTGATGTGCCATTACCTAACCGACCCACATATCGAAGCAATCCGGAAAAGACAAAGGAGCTTCAGCGACAAGTTAGTGAATTATTGGAGCGAGGATATGTGCGAGAGAGCCTTAACCCGTGTGCTATTCCTGTTTTGTTCGTACCGAAAAAGGATGGGTCTTGGCAAATGTGTGTCGATTGCCGAGCAATCAACAGCATTACGGTAAAGTATTGACATCTCATTCCTAGATTAGATGACATGTTGGATGAATTACATGGTACTTTCATATTTACTAAGATTGATATGAAAAGTGGATATCATCAGATTAGGATGAAAGAAGGGGATGAATGGAAAACTGTATTTAAGATCAAGTACGGATTGTAAGAGTGGTTAGTTATGCCGTTTGGTTTAACTAAAACACCAAGCACGTTTATGCGACTTATGAATCATGTTCTGTGTGCTTTTATTGGCCGATTTGTGGTTGTCTATTTTGATGATATCTTGGTATATAGTCGAAGTCTTGATGACCATATTAAACATGTGCGAGTTGTTTTAAAGGTTTTAAGACTTGAGCAATTATATGCTAACCGAAAGAAGTGCTCTTTTGTGACTAACAAATTGGTATTTCTAGGATTTGTTGTTAGTGCTGAAGGTATACATGTTGATGAGGAAAATGTGAAAGCAATCCGTGAGTGGTTGACACCTAAGACTGTAGAAGAAGTGCGCAGCTTTCATGGCTTAGCCAGCTTCTATCGTAGATTTGTGAAAGACTTTAGCACCATTGCCGCACCGTTAACCGAGGTTATCAAGATGCACGTGGGTTTCACGTGGGGAGAAGAGCAAGAGAGAGCATTCAATCTGTTGAAGAATAACCCAACTAATGCTCCTTTGTTATCTTTACCGAATTTCAATGCTACTTTTGAAATAGAATGCGATGCTTCTGGTACAGGAATTGGAACCGTGTTGATGTAGGGAGGATGTCCCATAGCTTATTTCAGCGAGAAATTAAGTGGATCAACATTGAATTTTCCAACTTATGATAAGGAGATGTATTCTTTGGTGCGAGCTTTGGAGACTTGGCAACATTACTTATGGCCAAAGGAGTTCATGATCCACATCGACCACGAGATCTTAAAGTACTTGAGGGGGTAGCAAAAGTTGAATAAAAGACATGCCAAATGGATGTAGTTCTTCGAGACTTTTCCATATGTAATCAAGTACAAGAAAGGTAAGAAAAATATGGTAGCCGATGCACTTTCTCGAAGGTACGCAATTCTAACTATTTTAGGAGTAAAGTGTCTAGGTTTTAAGCATATCAAAGAGTTATATAGTGAAGATGATGACTTTGGAAGACTGTTTGAAGCTTGTGAGCATGCTGCGCTTGAAAATTTCTATAGGCATGATGGCTATCTCTTTTATGAAAACAAGTTATATTTGCCTAGATGCTCTTTGCGAGAGCTGTTGGTGTGAGAGGCATGCATGGTGGTTTAATGGAGCATTTTGGAATCAATAAAACTTATGAAGTGCTGCATGAACATTTTTATAGGCCACACATGAAGCGAGATGTTACACGTATTTGTGAGAAATGCATTGCATGCAAGAAAGCTAAGTCTACAAATAAACCACACGGCTTATATATACCTTTGCCTATCCCGACTGTTGACACCTGATTTTGGATCAGTCTTTTTTCAGTTCATTTTTAGAAAAATCATAGAAAATTTATAAAAAGTTGAAAAATTACAAAATTAACTTTGGTGGCCTTGGCCAAGACTAGGGAACCATTTTTGACCAAAATAATTTTTTATTTTTTCGCATTTTTAGTATTTTTTAAAAAAGGAAAATACATGAAAATTCGAGAAAAAATAGCATTTGATGTCACAAAAATATGAAAAAATAGTCAATATTTTTCTTTAAAATCCCTTGTCTTTTTTACTTCATAAAAAGTCAAAATTCAAGTTCAATTGTATATGTTCCTTTGTTACACATATGATGAAATTTGGTAAAAAAATGTCAATCGAGTCTTTTAATTTACAATTTTTGGCATTTTGAGAGTCTTGTCATCCAATATGATTGTCCTTATTTACAATTTGGTCCAACTGTTTGCGTAAATGGTTTAATTGTATGAATTGGACAAAAGTACATACTTTATTGCAATTTAGTCCTTGAATTTGGGCATTATTGAAATTACTTTTAATTCAAGGGCTACATTTACAAATTAAACTCACTGCCTGATGTTTTTCATCATTTTGAATCGATTGGCAGGGGTGGTTTGGTCCAATTTGACCGTTTAAGCCCTCAACTTCACAATTTTATGAATTACGATTAAATGAAAATTTGGAGTTTTCATAGAAATTGGCTAGAACTTTTGGGCAAAAATACATTTTTAGATAATATTCATGTCCTAAATTCGATTATGAGATTTCACTGCGAAAATTTTCCACAAATTGTGATTAATTTTGAAAAATCAATTCAGAACCGGTTCTGACCGGTCAAACCGGTCTAGAACAGTGTCATCTTCTTCCCAAATCGCCCGCGCAGATGAACAATTGCAGGTCGAACTTCGATGGTCAAAATTGGAGGCTCAATTGACCATAATCGATAGATCTAGGGTGAGGCTTTTGATCTTTAGGATGAGACACATTGATCAGGACCGGAGGCATCGTCAATGATCACCGGAGCAAGGCGGAATTGGTTGGTCAATGTCGCGGTGGCCGTGAAAGTCAACTTTCACATAATGGCCAAATCGGACATCCATTCGTGTACAATAGAAGACCATTTGAACTTGACGGAATTACCTACAGTCTCCGGCACCGTTTGGACCAAAAGGCACGCACGGTCACGTGCCATGGCAAGTCGGTGAGTGTCCACCGATTGAGCGGGAAGTTGAAAATTGGTATATAGCCTCCGAGGGCTTTCTAGAAGAGGGGAGGAGGTTCATTCTGTTTCTGAGGATCAACAGAATCGAAAGAGAGAGAAATCGAGAGAGAAAGCTCGCTCTCTGGCCCCTGTCATCGAGAGCTTGAGCTTGAATTGTGAGTGGCCGGCGGCAATGATTCAGGTTGAATCAAGCTACCATTCCACTTCGAGGAGTTCGCTGAAACTCCTAAGAGTTGATCGCATCTGTTCAATCGATCCGACATCGCCGGAAAAAGTAGTTCCCTCTCTTGTGCTTTCAATTGTGCATCAATGGCAGATTTCATATTTGACCATAATTCTTCGAGTTTAGATATGCGTTTTACTCTACGACATCACTGACCACGATCGCACTTCATTCTTGTCTCGATTTTACATAATTAATCGCGCCTGAGTCTTTGAACCCTATCGCCATAACCGAGCACTGTTCCTTCTCGCCTAGCCAAATCTAGGTCGTGCGAGCTCAATCGGAGCTCGAGGTAAGTCTCTTGAACTTCATAATAAGCTTCTCTATGAATGAATTGGCTTGAAATGCTCTCGATCTTGTGAGTGAAAATACCATGGCCGTACTCGGCACTTTGCATGCTGCTCGTGATTTTGTGGCTGAAATGCTCTGATTCTTAGATATGTTGAAATAGAGGAATAGGCGAGTCGAATGGTGTTGGTTGCGTGTCGATTGACCTAGGTTTGGCCGTCGATCGGAGTCGGAGAAGTCTCGGCCGTCTGTTTAGTTGCAGTCGAGAGGTTGAAGACGATGTAGACGTGGCAGGTCAGCGAGTCAGCGGTCTTAGGTGGCAACGTGGGCTTGGTCCACGTAGGTTCTGAGTTGGTTCGACCGTTAGTCTGTTAGACTGAGCCAGTTTAGATCGGACGGTCTAGGTAAGTCAAGTTCAATAATTGATGGTCGTCCGATTAGTAATTAGGAATATCTGAAAATGATTTTATAATTAGAAAATCAAAACAGACTTAAACGGTGCCGTTTAGGTTAATGGTCAAGCAGCGTCATTTAGGTTAGTGTGATCGGACGGTCCAGATCAAGTCTGATCTTTTAATCTTGGCCGTGGGTTTTAGTAAGTAGATCAGACAGTCTAGGATCAATCTTCGTTTGATCTGAATCGTAGATTTTAGTAATTGGATCCAAGGGCAGTGGCTTAGCCACGTGGTCTAAGAGCGACTGTAGAATTAGACTAAAAATTAGAAAAATAAAAGGGTAGAACGGCGTTGTTTTGGACGAGAGTTCGCTCGGGTTCAGGTCAGGACCGGGTACCCGGTCTGAATCATTTTTTATAATAAAAAATTCAAAAATGATTTTTGAAAATTCTAAAAAATTAGAAAATCCTAGAAAATTCCAAAAAATGTAGGAAAACTGTAAAAAATTCCTAAACACTCCAGAAATTCCCACAAATTGAGGAATGGCCACAGATAACTGGCCAATTCTATTTTTGGGATTTCTTATCTGTTCTTCATGAAATTGACGATTTTTCCCTTTAGGGATAATTCATCCCTACTTTGTATCTGAGATAGATCGAAAATGCCTAGATTAAGATAGAGCCAGTTAGGTGGCGAATCCTTTTGCTTGGGTTTTCGAATCTCATCTTTTTCTCTAAAAAGACAATTTTACCCCTCAAAGGGTAAATTGTCTTTCCTATTCCAATTGAATTGTGAAAATTGCCCAAAATGAGGATTTGGGTCTGGTGGTTGACCAATACTTCTGTCTGAGATTCTCACTTCTCGTCATATTTCTGAAATGACGATTTTACCCCTCAAAGGGTAAATCATTTCCAAGATTCTAGAAAATTCTGAAAATTGCCGAAAAATAGGAAATTGATTGATTCGATGATCAATCCTATTTCCAACCCTTTTGACTCCAGATTTCTTCTGAAATGACCATTTTGCCCTTTTGGGGTAAATTGTCCCGTATTCCTTCAAAATTACGACTTTGCCCTTCATGGGCGAATCATGTCTAAATCACTCCTAAGCCGTGATTGATACTTCTCTAGGCTAATAGGGCCTTACTGGGGATGCCATGTTGTGTTCATGTGATTTATCCGCATGTCTTGGATCCTTGATTTGTGCACCTTCCTTTATTGATTGTGAGTGCTAGGGTAATCACTCATATCTGCATAAACTCCTAGATTTATGGTCTGTAGCCCACTCATCTACATGAAATCTTAGGGTTAGATAATTCGTTCAACCTAGGTACTGAAAGGGCGTCAACTCTGACAGTTGTCGTAACTAAGTCCCCGATCCCATTTCTCTAGTTTTCGCATAATCAAATAGAAGCTCCCAACTATTGGATAGGGTTTCCAATCGTACCCTCCACGAAACGATTGGTAGCTACTCCTTGGCATGTACACGTATCACATATCACTAGACCACACTGAAGGTCGACTACGTATACCTCCATTGCGATTTGGGTAATGGACCTTGAGAGAGGCCCGCGTCCGATCAGACAGGACGGCCCATTAGCCCTCAAGAGCAGGCAACGTCGAGAGGGTCGCGACACTGACGCATCCTTGGGTTGATATTTCTATGGATTTTATGTTAGGATTGCCTAGGTCTAAGCATGGTAGAGATTCTATTTATGTGGTTGTAGATCGGCTTTCAAAGATGGCTCATTTCATACCATGTCATAAATCCGATGATGCATCGCATGTTGCTGATTTGTTCTTTCGTGAGGTTGTGCGTTTGCATGGCATGCCTAGGTCTATTGTTACTGATCGAGACACTAAATTTCGTAGCTATTTTTGGAAGACCTTGTGGAAGAAATTAGGTACATAGCTTTTATTCTCTACTACTTGTCATCCCCAAACTGATAGTCAAACTGAAGTAGTTAATAGAATTCTAGGGACATTGTTGCGTGCTATTATTAAAAAGAATATTAAGTTTTGGGAAGATTGTTTACCGCATGTTGAGTTTGCATAAAATAGGAGCGTGCATTCTGCTACTAAATTCACACCGTTTGAGGTTGTCTATGGTTTTAATCCGTTAACTCCATTAGATTTAACTCATTTGCCTGTTGTTGAGCGTGTGGATTTAGATGGTACTAAGAAGGCTGAATTTGTGAAGACATTGCATGAGAAGACGCGGCTGAATATTGAGTACAAGACAGAGCAATATGCAAAGCATGCCAACAATGGCCGTAAGAAAGTAGTGTTTGAATCCGGCGATTGGGTTTGTGTTCATATATGCATGGAGCGACTTCCAGAGCAACGACGTTCCAAGTTATTACCGTGAGGGGATGGTCCATTCATAGTGTTGGAGATGGTCAACGGTAATGCCTACAAGCTTGATCTTCTAGGTGAGTATGGTATTAGTGCTACCATTCATAGTGTTGGAGAGGGTCAACGGTAATGACTTGATTCTCTTTTATGCAGGTTATGATTTGAGGATAAATCCTTTGCACGAGGGAGGGAATGATGTGGACATCGAACCATATCGAGGAGGAGGTGCCAGGGACCCGTTATCTTATCTGCTAAGTCCGATCACTCGAACGAGAGCAAAGGAATTCAAACAAGCTATCGGCATCATGGTTCAAGATCTTTGGAATGGAGACAATTTGGATTCGAGACTTGAAGATTATGAAGCTTATTGGCGCAACACGATCACATTTGGGAAATTTAGGACTTTCACTGATCGGGATATTATCGAATTCGGGAGATTTCACTGATCGGGAAGTTACCAATAGTTGACTTGCCGATTCTCAAACTTACCGATCAGACGACTTACCGATCAGACGACTTACGGATTAGACGACTTACCGAATCTCCCACTTACCGAATTTGATCAGCATGTTGCAAATGACTTACCAAACCTCAGACTTATCGAGCTGCCGATTTTTTTTTTGGAATATATGTTTTTCTATTTTAGGAAAGTTAGTGATATAGATAATCACAATATTTTATTTGTATTCCGTTTGCTTAGATTAGATTTGATTTTAATACTTGTTATCTTTAGGATATCTTTACGTAATCCCAATTTCTAAAGGAGTCATATCTATATAAAGGACATAATCTTTATAATTAATATAAAATATTGATTCAGAATTTTATACAGAGAGTTTTCCCCTCTTCGAGTTCCCTTGAAGACTAGATCTTATCAAGGCTTCCTTGTGGCGATCGATTCAACTTATTGAGCAAGATTGCGAATTTTCTTGTTCGTGGAGTCTATAGCGTGGATTAGTTGACACAGGTTCGTCAACAGGTCACGTTTACACCGAGATTACCAATCACAGGTTCGATTGGGGGTTGAGATTCGCAATTCGCAACTCTTAGATCTTCGTAGAACGATTAGTTTCCGCAGCGATTCACATCACAACCATATATTTTCATAATGTTGTTGGCATTGGACTGGACGCTATACTTGAAAAAGATGCAACACCATGTGTGAACGTACACAGTAGTCATTGTAGCCATCATTCACCAAGTTCGCCTTTTCTTCGGCATTAGTACTTTCTTTCTATCAACACTCAGAAGCAAAATGACCAACTTTATTACAATTATAACATCGAATTTTTTTTTATTATACCGGCCATTTGTGTTCCTCCCTCTTTCACGAGCACTTCTTTGATTCTGGTAACACCCATTATATAGGGTGACATCTCCTATGCTTTGTCCACGGCCTCTTCCTTGAAAATGGCCTCGACCGCAACCTCAATCACGATATTGATTGACTTTGGCCTTTGTCTTCTCGGATAGTCAACCGAGTTTGGAGTACTTCCTCCACGGACTCAGATTTGTTTCTTTTGAGTCTTTCTTCATGAGCTTGCAAAGATCCCAAAAGTTCATCGATCATCATGGTATCGAGATCTTTGGACTCCTCGATAGTGACAACGATGTGGTCAAATTTCTTATCCAAAGATCGCATAATTTTTTCAACAATACGAACATGAGGAAGGTCTTCGCCATTCCTTTTGATTTTATTCACAATCGCTAAAACTCTTGTGAAATAATCAGAAATCGACTCATATTCTTTCATACGAATTACCTCGAACTCGTCTATCAAAGTCTGAAGGCAAATCTTCTTCACTTTTTCTACACCTTGGTGCATGGTTTGAAGGATCTCTCATGCCTCCTTCGACGTAGTAGCATTCAAGACTTTCTAGAATATATAATCATCTAAGGCTTGATAGATGATCGATAATGCATGTTGATCTTTCGTTCGAGTCTTCTCTAAAATATTCCTCTGAGTTTGATTCAACACGGCTTCTTCATCTGGCTCATCATAGCTAGTACTGACAATATCCCATACACCATGGGCATCGAGTATGGCTTTCATTCTAGAAGCCCAGTTACCATAGTTTTCTTCGGTGAGGCTTGGATATTGAAAATGAAGCGGATTGCTTGTTGAGGCCATGATCATGAACTGAAAGCTTTGATAGCAATTTGAAGGGATAAATCGAAAATGGGCTCTTAACAAATACTCACAACTAAACTTTACTCACGATGGAAGAGGAAACCGAAGATGGCTTTTCAATATTCTGTATTCGCAATCGATTCACACATATCAAAATGGTTACAAGACCCGCCATTTATAGGCTTAAAACACGACTCTTGATTTACTCTAGAAAAGTGAAGAGACGCATGTACATACACATCATTTTCTACACATAAGAATACGAATTGAGTCTTGAAACATTCAACTAATAATAACTCATTGAAAATTACACAATAATAAAGACAAATCTTGATTCGTGCACTGGCTCGTGCATGCATCTTGGGAGTCGAACGGACATTGATAACCGATCGACACCTTGTTCATCGAATCAACACTTTGGAAGTCGATCGATAGTCTCGACATTCATGAATTTGGTTTAATTTCCAACAAGGTGACGATTCGACGAATCCATACACCGCAGTATTTTCCATCATGACCGACAATTACCCGGAAGGATACCCGCATTTCTTGGCCATTAACACATTAGGCTTTCTCGCGTCCCTCAGCATCATCCTGTTACTTTGAGGCGTAGGTTCTTCATGTGGATCCTGATGGTGATCTTGTGGTTCGCTATCACATTCATAGCGTTCACCTACAACCTCTCGGTGACAGTCTTCATGTTCCCTAGCGAAACGAACGCGATCTACAAGATAATAGGGTTCGGAATCGTCGTGGATTGAGGGTTCTGCTTCTTGCCGGGCACAAGATACGATTGATACTGATGATGTCAAGAAAATAGTCACTCGAGGAAGATCTTCTGCCTCGCTGCCTTGCTGGTCATGCACCAGGACAGCGCCTAATGAGGGTGCTAGACCACATCAGTGTGTGCAACAGCGCTTATGTTTTCAGAGTAGCAATAATTCAATACCTATTCTAGATAAGAATGTATCCTTTCTAGACTAATGGCTAGGCTATTTGCATTGGCATTACAAGTTTTGATAATTCAATGCACTTTTTGAAGGTTTAGAAATCGACTGCACCTTCACGATTGTTGACACCTATTGTTGACATAAGCCAGCTAAATCAGTGCACATGCCCAGCTACCTATTGTAGACACCTAAATTTTGATCAACTTTTTTTTTTTTTTGAAAATTCATAGAAAATCCATAAAAATTGAAAAATTGAAAAATTGAAAAATCAATTTTGGTGACCTTAGCCAAGCTAAATGAACCATTTTGACCAAAAAAATAATTTTCATAATTTTCATTTTTTTAATATATTTTCGAAAAATACAAAAAAAAAAGAAAAAAAAGAAAAAGAAAATCAAGAAAAATAATATTTGAGGTCACAAAAGTATATAAAAATAGTTAGTATTTTTATTTTTATTTTATCCATTTTCTGACCTCTTAAATAGTAAAATTCAGGTTTGATTTTAGGTGTTCTTTGATCATCATAAAATTGAATTTGGCAAAAATATTAGTAATGATTAAAAGGAAAAGGAGTGAAAACATCATCATTTAAAAGGAAAAGGGGACTAATCATTTTGTCTTCACTTTTGATTATATTATTATTATTTTTACTTTTTAATATTTTATTATATTATTATTATATTACTATTTCATTATTTTATTTTATTTCTATTTCCATTTATAGTCCCCCCTCATCATCCGTAGAGTCCCTTCTCCTCCTCCTCCTCTTCCTTCTTCTTCTTCCCCCTCTCTCCCACGCTCATTTCCATATTCTCTCTTCCCTTCCTCTTGTCATCACACCACTACCCTCCACATTTCTTGAGTTTCCGGTCGATTGGACCGTTGGATCGAGCTGATTTTTTGTGTACAAGATCTTCTTGACCCCTTCTTCATATCCACCGTTCGGATCTTTAACAAAATCTCTCAAAGTGGTCGCAAATCAGCCAAATCAGAAGCTGTTCCAGGCGCAGGAACTGTATACCCGTCTACATTTCTTGAGTTTCCGGCCGATTGAACCGTTGGATTGAGCTGCTTTTTTTTTGTGCAAGGTCTTCGTGACCCCTTCTTCACATCCACCGTTCGGATCTTCAAAAAGATCTCTCTAGGTGGTCGCACAGCAGCCAAATCAGAAGTTGTTCCAAGCGCGGGAACTGTTCATCCGCCGGTATTTCTTCAGTTTCCGATCAATTCGACCATCGGATCGAGGTAACATTTTGTGTACAATGTCATCTGAATTCTTTCTTCATCTTCACCGTTCGGATTTGTGAAAATTGTTCAACGTCCTCCTCATCCGAGCTCGGATTATTGTTTATTTTGTATTTTTTTTTTCATATTTACTGTGTATTTACTTTATGTCATAGCATTTCTATATTTCGCATAAAAGACCCAGAATCGGAAGGCCGAGCCTCCTGTTGGTGTCTAAATATTTACTGTGTATTTACTTTATGTCATAACATTTCTATATTTCGCATAAAAGACCCAGAATCGGAAGGCCGAGCCTCCTGTTGGTGTCCAAATATTTGCTGTGTATTTACTTTATGTCATAGCATTTCTATATTTCGTATAAAAGACCCAGAATCGGAAGGCTAAGCCTCCTATTGGTGTCCAAGGTGTTTTATTTATTTATTTTCTGTAAATTATATTGTGCTACCCCAGAATCGGAAGGCCGAGCCTCCTGCTGGTGGTATATACCCCCCACACATTGTTGCACGAGCACCGACGGACTCCGACGTCGTAAAATTCACCGGATCCCATCTCCATTGCTTATTTTTATGTTGTATAATGACTTAATATCTTCTTTATTTTTTGCATTGTGTTGCGTCCTATAAAAACAAAAACAAAAAATGCTAGATCGGACGTCTGCAGATGAGCCATGTGTCGTGATTAGGTGATTTTCAGAAAAAAAAAATATTTTTAACATTAAAAGAAATGAATTTCGAATTTTACAAAAATTGAAATAATTCGATTGTCACCGAGACGCCACGTGGTGAGTTAGGGACTGTCAGTTGGGATTTATTCTCAGAAATTTATAAAAAAAAATCGAATAAAAAAAATTCCAAAAAAATGAATTATTAAGGAAAAATTCAAAAAACAAATTGAGAAAAATTGCAGAAAATTTCTAAAAACTTCTAAAAAATTTTGAAGGCTGAAAATGACAAAAAAAATTGATTTGTTTCCATTTTTTGGATTTTCTCCCATTTAATCCAAAATGACGATTTTACCCCCTCAAAGGGTAAATCGTCTTTGATATGCCGATGAATTGTGGAAATTGCTTAGAATTTGGTGATGGGCCAGATAGGTGGCTAAACCTTATGTCTAAGATTTTCACATTTCATTCCCATTTTTAAAAAATGACGATTTTACCCCTTCGAATGGTAAATCGGTTTCTAAAATTCCAGAAAATCATGAAAATTGCAAAAAAAAAAATAGGAAATGGGTCAATTGAGTGACCAAACCTATTTTTGACATTGTTTTACTCCGGATTCATTCCGAAATGACGATTTTTCCCTTTTTAGGCAAATCGTCCCTTTTGTCTCAAAATTACGACTTTACCCCTGATGGGTAAAATCATGTCTGAATCGTTCCTAAGCTTGATTGATACTTATTTAGGCTAATAGAGCCTTATTAGGAGTGTCATGTTGATTTGGTGTGATTATTTTACATATTTGGATTCATTGATTTGCGCATTTTATTACTGATTGTGATTGCTAGGATAGTCATTCCTATTTGCATGAATTCCTAGATTTAGGATTCGTACTCCACTCATCTGCATGAAATCTTAGGTCAGAAAATTCAGTCAACTTAGGTACCGAAAGGGCGTCAACTCTGACAGTTGACGTAACTAAGTCCCCGAACCCATTTCTCTGGTTATCGCAGAATTGAATAGAAACTCCCGACTATTCAATAGGGTGGTCCAATCATACCCTCCAAAAAATGATTGGTGGCGACTCCATGGCATGCACACTTAGCACATGTCACCAGACCACACTGAAGGTCGACTACGCATACCTCCGTTGCGATTTGGGTAACGGGCCTTGGGAGAGGCCCGCGTCCGACTAGACTGGACGGCCCATTAGCCCTCGAGAGCCCACATGCAACCTCGAGAGGGTCGCGACAGACTGGCGACTCCGCTGGGGACTTTAGAGAACTTGAACCGATTAAAAAGTTGATTGATTTTTCTAACATGTTTTATGCAGATGCTCTTCAAGGTGAGGTACGTACTTTAACCCTTGAGGTGTTAAATGTTTTTGCAGATTGGAGAAATAAGGGGTGGAGTACTTGTTAACTCTGTTTTATGCAGGTTGGGCGTAGGAATGAATGATTGTGTGTATGTTTTATATTGAAGCGGTGATTGTTAAATAAGATGCATGTTTATCGCTTTAGCACGACACCGAAAATCATACAACCGCGCCTAAAACCCCGGGCGCCGCCTATAGGAAAACAATAGAAGGGATTGAAAATGGAATCTCCGTGAGGAAAAACACGGGGTAATCCACTTTTCAATTTCGCTCACTTCGAACTATGGATCGAGTCCCAATGCAACGATAGCTGTGCAATGGAATCGGCTCTTTCTAGAACTCGAGGTGGGAACCTTGACCTTAGGTGCCAAATCCTTTGATTTTTAGAAGTTTTATCCTCACTTGTCTCATGTGCATGTCTTTGGATGGCTAATATATCTAAAACCACCTAAAAAAAATCGTTGATGCTGGAGTCACATCTCGAAGACTAGAACTGGGGCATCTCCAAGTGTTCGGACCACATTCCTTTGATTGATTTGACATTCCTAGTTCTCTTGTATAAGATTAATTTTGCTGAGGTCCTCTCTATCTCGTCCCTTAGATTGATTGTATTAGGGATCTATTTGTATTGTATACATCTTGATAAAGCTCATTTCTATCGAAAATGGGGGCAAATTCCCCGAACCTGTGGAGCATAGTGGAATTCGTCCCTTCAGTGCAAAATACATTTGGCCGCAGAGCCACTCGTTTGGTAAAAGGACGTATCGTTCCAAAATGATTATTTTCTTGATAGGGGAATAATCCTTCATTTCTTTTTCCTCTCAGATGATGATCAAGAGTAGATGACGCAGGATGTAATGCTTTCAAATAACAAACAAGGAACATCAAATACCTCAAATGGCGACTGTGATCGAGAGAATCACCAAAACCGCCACATGACGAATCCCAAGAATATCAAGCTGTCTGGAGACAGATAAAATTGATCAAGGACTCCGACAATCGAGTGGGATAATCAGAATCTGCAAAAATCAATGGGAGCAGGTCCCCCCATTTGCTTTGAAGAGCCAAACCGAGGGCAAACTCTCATGATTCCCCATGAAAGCGCATCAGACCAAGGTCATCGAATCCAGAGATGGCAAACAGCAAAACCATGCCTAACTGGGGCAAGTGAATCATTTGTGCGCCAGACAAAGAATGACGTTTCTCCTCTGGCAAAGTCAATGGACGCAATAACAGAGTCGTCCGCATCAGAATCAAACGCCAAGATACGAATTTGGGTGAACGGTAACCTTGTATCGTTCCAATTTGGTCTTCGAAGACCACATGCCTAACATGAGTTTTTACTCATTTTGCAGGAAGTCGTTGGCGCTGAAAGCCCCAAATGAAAAGAGCGCGCTAATAGGGAGGCGAATTGAATCAGTGGCCCTAGAAGTCAGAATTCCAGGAGATGGTCTTTGATCATAAAACTTAGTGGATGGTAAAAAGTATCGCTTCCACACTTCATGCTTTGACATACATTCTGATAAAAATTTCATTTTTCTTGAATAAAAGGAACTATGAAGAATGGCGTTGGAATGCGCCCAAAAACACAAATGGATCTCCTTTGGGGCAAATCCTCGAGAATGATTCATCGCCAACCAAACGGAGGAATCGTGGCCGCAATATAGATGGCCAATTTCTGCAAGCCACGCGTTTGTGTTCAAATGAAAACACCAAGCAAGAACAAGGCGGTATCGTTCCAATTTGTCTTGAATTTTGGAACGCAAACTGACACTTATTGTTTGTTTTTGACAGGAGCTCACCATCAAGGCAAAGCGGGTTTTCACATCCCATGTATTACCCGTTGGAATACATGACCAAGGGTAAAATGTATCGTTCTAATTTTTTTTTGAAAAATTCATGAACGAACAATAACATGTTTCTTCTACATTTTCAGGGATCTCCAGCCACGAGGAACAGGTAAGTATCCCTCTCCCAAAATCCCTTGAAGATGTTGAATAAAAAATAGACAAGAAAAGAAAAGCTTTCAGAATCTAATGTCTAGAAAAAGACATAGAATTTAAATTTCATTGGCATTCATGTTTTGAAACAGGAGGTTGTCCGAACATGAATAAAAACATGCATGGGGCATCATAAAATCCCCTTTGACGGGTAAAATCTTTGGAGAAAATTAAAAAGATTTTTCCAATAAAAAAATATTCAAAACAATCAAAAGGGCACTTCCTCAAAAGACGAGAGTCAAAGCCTAAATCCAAACACGTCCTATACACACTTGAGAGAGGAGTGGAGCGGATCAGACAGCAAAATCTGGACCTACGGAAGTAGGGACCATTCGCAGCGATTACATGGATTGGGACGACGGAGGCGTTCGTTCCATATCATAAACACTACAGGTGACCGTGGACAACCCCTTTGAACGGCGGTTTTCATTCTCAACCCTGTCAAGAACCACCCTACATCGGGGCAAAATGGAGGTGAGTCCAGCAGCATCAGGAGAAAATGGTTAGAAATTTTCTTGCTCGGACTAACATCAATCTTTGTGTATTGTTTATATGGTAATCCAAATGTCATAGGATGATGAGAAGCATTCATTTCTCTATCCCACACACCATATCCTTTGCATAGCCAAGTTGAGCCTGCAAATTCATTTCATAAACCCATTGGTGATCATTGCAAGTTCCAAAGCAAAGACAAATCACTTCAGGAACGGAGAAGTTCAAGACTTAGGGTTTACGAAGAAAACTACTAAGTTGATACTCAAGCGTGCTAAGAGCCAAGTCATATATCTAGCACAATTGCCAAGCATCCCACTTTCGACAAGAGATTAAAGAAATCCCCAGCATCAAGAAAAAGCAAAGTGCCTGGTAAAAGCGAGGCCGATGCTCGGGTGAACAATTTGATCGATCCCTAAAGAAACCTGGTAGGGAAAAGAAGAGGGAAAGACCCCTAAAGGAGTCGAATCAAAAAGACTACTCCCCAAATGGTGTCAAGCGTGAAAGAAAGACGCAGACAGAGTTGTCAATCCCTTAATGCAGCGAGAGATGCTCTCTAAAGAATTCGTGCACACCTCAAAAGCGGTTGCACGCCTCAAAAATTGAAGATGCAGAAGGCAAGGACAGGTGGCAGATTTGCAATGATCACCAATGTCAAACCCCTCATGAATTCTGAGCCAAAAATAAGCCTTTTTCGGTCCCCAATCCTACCAACATCATAACCCTGAAACAGTCTTCTCTGACTAAGACACTTGGGTTAACATATAGCTTAGCTCGAAGAGGTACGAGCAAGACTATTTCTTTCTCATTTTGCAGGGTTCTCGACTTGTAAACCCGGAGCAGATGATGAAGACTTTCATTCAATGGCCTTGCCTCCAAAGCGGGTCCCCCTTGAAAACCAATATCCAAGCCCAACATTACGGTCCCGTGGAAGACCTCCCGACCGATCAAAATGTATGCGCTGCGAATGAGCCTAAAACCTAGGCACAGGTTAGTAGGGAATTGAGTGCATCCCCTATAAAAACCACTATCTCAAAACAGGTGAAAAGACCTCCTCGTCGAGAAATATTCCAATAGATGTTTTGAACAAACTCTTTTTGGAAATTTCAAATTGTTTGATCCAGATTTGCCGCACAAGGAATTTGTGATCACATCTATGTGTTGCAAGAATGCTTTGGATAACCTCCAGCATCAAAATGCACATTTCATGACTAAAACTTAAGTCATAAAATTTTGTCAATTGGACGATTATTGTCTTCCCAAAGATTATTAACATTTTCTTGGTGAAGAAAAATCTTTCAGGTTTGAACTTTCTTCAGGATACCTGGAGAACCCAGCTCCCAGAATGTCGCCTCTACATACTCAAGTGAAGCTTTGTCAAAATAAAATCTTTTACTGCTTCATAACTGAATTCCCGACAAACTTCGGGATCTCTAAAAAAATGGGGAAGAAAAAACCCTTTTAAAAGAAAAAGTCCTATCAGACGTGGAGAACCCTCGTCCTAGGACCCATTTTTCAAAAATCAAGCAGTCCTAGCTTGACGTGGAGAACCCTCGTCCTAGGACCCCTTTTCCAAAATATCAAACAGTCTCATCGGATGTGGAGAACCCTCGTCATGAGACCCATTTTCAAAAATATCAAACAGTCTCATCGGACGTGGAGAACCCTCGTCATGAGACCCATTTTCAAAAATCAGGCAGTCTCATCGGACGTGGAGAACCCTCGTCATGAGACCCCTTTTCAAAAACCAGGCAGTCTCATCGGACGTGGAGAACCCTCGTCATGAGACCCCTTTTCCAAAATATCAAACAGTCTCATCGGATGTGGAGAACCCTCGTCATGAGACCCATTTTCAAAAATATCAAACAGTCTCATCGGACGTGGAGAACCCTTGTCATGAGACCCCTTTTCAAAAACCAGGCAGTCTCATTGGACGTGGAGAACCCTCGTCATGAGACCCCTTTTCAAAGCAAAACCAAGGTAGATACCGCCTGAAGGGTCAACACAAGGTAGAAACCGCCTGAAGGGTCGATTCAAGGTAGATACCGCCTGAAGGGTCAACTAAAGGTAGAAACCGCCTGAAGGGTCAAACCAATGGTAGAAACCGCCTAAAGGGTCAAATTAATGGTAGAAACCGCCTGAAGGGTCAGTCAAAGGTAGAAACCGCCTGAAGTGTCAACTCATGGTAGAAACCGTCATAATGGTCAACTCAATGGTCCGATCCACCATACGGATCAAAATCCTTGGCAAATCCCAAATGGGACGCGTCTTCCTTAGATTCCTATCAGTTAGGAATCTCATTATGGTTTGACCTACCATACGGGTCAGAGCTTAACCTCTCTAGGATACTCTAGTAACGAGTTCCTAGAATTTCTCTTGAATCCATCAGACATCGCGAAAATCGCACAAACATCGAACAGGTAAGTGGCAGGTATGTCTCTCTACTATCTCACTCTCTCATGTCAAATGAATGTTCCCCCTTCAAGAAAGAGCATACATGGACAAGCGTGAAGATTGGATGTCATAACTCCTTTTCCTTTAGTTTCCCGAGTCGAGTCGATCAGGACTCAGGTGTCACCTCATCTTTGAGAGAAACCTCTAACGAGATTCCTCTCAAAGAGGGGCAGCTGTTGACACCTAAATTTTGATCAACCTTTTTTTTTTCTTTTTTAAAAAAAATTCATAGAAAATCTATAAAAATTTCAAAAATTGAAAAATCAATTTTGGTGACCTTGGCCAAGCTAAATGAACCATTTTGAACAAAAAAATTATTTTCATAATTTTCTTTTTTTTAATATTTTCGAAAAAAAAAAAGAAAAAAAAAGAAAAGAAGAAAATCAAGAAAAATAATATTTGAGGTCACAAAGATATATAAAAATAGTCGGTATTTTTATTTTTATTTTATCTATTTTCTAACCTCATAAATAGTAAAATTCAGATTTGATTTTAGGTGTTCTCTCATCACCATAAAATTGAATTTGACAAAAATATTAGTAATGATTAAAAGGAAAAGGAGGGAAACATCATCATTTAAAAGGAAAAGGGGACTAATGATTTTGTCTGCTCTTTTTGTTATTTTATTTTATTTTTACTTTTATTATTTTATTATTTTATTATTATTATATTTTTTTCTCTCTCTCTCTCCCCCACTCCCTCTCTCCTTCCCGCTGCCTATTTATCTCCTCCCCCTCATCATCTCCCGACTCTTCCTCTCCCTCAACTCTCTCTATTTCATTTTCGTTTTTTTCCTCTCGCTCAGCTCGCCGCCCAGATCAAAAACCGTCCGGTTTTTCGGCCATAACTCTTTCGTTAGACATCATATGCGAACGAGCCATATACCATTGGAAAGCTTATTCTCTTGCCGTTCTAATGACATATCGTGAGCCCAATTTGGACCAGCCGTTTGTCCCATAAAGCTGTTTGAAGGAGCAAAGGTCAGACTGATCAGACTTGAGTCCGCGGGTGCCAAATTGGATTTTCGGGTTTGTTTTGGGTTCAATCTTGGTAAGACCACCTCTCACTCCTTGTTAAGACATATATTATTGTGTTTTATGGTTTGAAGATGGATTATATTTGGATTTAAGGGCTGATCCCTTATTGTTTTGTTCGAAAAATCTGAACCGGTTCTGTCAAGGTGGTGCCGTGAACATTGTGAGTGATTCAAGGGCTTGCCTTGCTTCCAATATTCGATAAAATGTCTCTAGCACCTAAATTAGGAATCTAGCAAGTTGAGATTGTAGTCTAGTTGAGTTTTGGATGGGTTTTAATGGTTGAATTGAAGGAGTTTTCTGGGACAGATTCTGGTCATTGGGCGATTGAAAACCGTCCGGTTTTTCGACCATAACTCTTTCGTTAGGAATCGTATGGGAACGAGCCATATACTGTTAGAAAGCTTATTCTCTTGCCGTTCTAATGACATATCGTGAGTCCAATTTGGCCGAGCCATTTGTCCCGTAGAGCTGTTTGAAGTAGCAAAGGTCAGACTGATCAGACTTGAGTCCGCGAGTGCCAAATTGGATTTCCGAGCTTGTTTTGGGTTCAATCTTGGTAAGACCACCTTTCACTCCTTACATTTTACCTATTAGACCCAGAATCGGAAGGCCGAGCCTCCTGTTGGTGTCTAAATATTTGCTGTGTATTTGCTTTATGTCATAGCATTTCTATATTTCGCATAAAAGACCCAGAATCGGAAGGCCGAGCCTCCTGTTGGTGTCTAAATATTTGCTGTGTATTTACTTTATGTCATAGCATTTCTATATTTCGCATAAAAGACCCAGAATCGGAAGGCCGAGCCTCCTGTTGGTGTCTAAATATTTGCTGTGTATTTACTTTATGTCATAGCATTTCTATATTTCGCATAAAAGACCCAGAATCGGAAGGCTAAGCCTCCTATTGGTGTCCAAGGTGTTTTATTTATTTATTTTCTGTAAATTATATTGTGCTACCCCAGAATCGGAAGGCCGAGCCTCCTGCTGGTGGTATATACCCCCCACACATTGTTGCACGAGCACCGACGGACTCCGACGTCGTAAAATTCACCGGATCCCATCTCCATTGCTTATTTTTATGTTGTATAATGACTTAATATCTTCTTTATTTTTTGCATTGTGTTGCGTCCTATAAAAACAAAAACAAAAAATGCTAGATCGGACGTCTGCAGATGAGCCATGTGTCGTGATTAGGTGATTTTCAGAAAAATATTTTTAACATTAAAAGAAATGAATTTCGAATTTTACAAAAATTGAAATAATTCGATTGTCACCGAGACGCCACGTGGTGAGTTAGGGACTGTCAGTTGGGATTTATTCTCAGAAATTTATAAAAAAAAAAATCGAATAAAAAAAATTCCAAAAAAATGAATTATTAAGGAAAAATTCAAAAAACAAATTGAGAAAAATTGCAGAAAATTCCTAAAAACTTCTAAAAAATTTTGAAGGCTGAAAATGACAAAAAAAAAATTGATTTGTTTCCATTTTTTGGATTTTCTCCCATTTAATCCAAAATGACGATTTTACCCCCTCAAAGGGTAAATCGTCTTTGATATTCCGATGAATTGTGGAAATTGCTTAGAATTTGGTGATGGGCCAGATAGGTGGCTAAACCTTATGTCTAAGATTTTCACATTTCATTCCCATTTTTAAAAAATGACGATTTTACCCCTTCGAATGGTAAATCGGTTTCTAAAATTCCAGAAAATCATGAAAATTGCAAAAAAAAAAAAATAGGAAATGGGTCAATTGAGTGACCAAACCTATTTTTGACATTGTTTTGCTCCGGATTCATTCCGAAATGACGATTTTTCCCTTTTTAGGCAAATCGTCCCTTTTGTCTCAAAATTACGACTTTACCCCTGATGGGTAAAATCATGTCTAAATCGTTCCTAAGCTTGATTGATACTTATTTAGGCTAATAGAGCCTTATTAGGAGTGTCATGTTGATTTGGTGTGATTATTTTACATATTTGGATTCATTGATTTGCGCATTTTATTACTGATTGTGATTGCTAGGATAGTCATTCCTATTTGCATGAATTCCTAGATTTAGGATTCGTACTCCACTCATCTGCATGAAATCTTAGGTCAGAAAATTCAGTCAACTTAGGTACCGAAAGGGCGTCAACTCTGACAGTTGACGTAACTAAGTCCCCGAACCCATTTCTCTGGTTATCGCAGAATTGAATAGAAACTCCCGACTATTCAATAGGGTGGTCCAATCATACCCTCCAAAAAATGATTGGTGGCGACTCCATGGCATGCACACTTAGCACATGTCACCAGACCACACTGAAGGTCGACTACGCATACCTCCGTTGCGATTTGGGTAACGGGCCTTGGGAGAGGCCCGCGTCCGACTAGACTGGACGGCCCATTAGCCCTCGAGAGCCCACATGTAACCTCGAGAGGGTCGCGACAACGATAAGTTTAGGACTTCAGTGTAATTATTCCATAAAAAACGTTACCGTTTGTTTAAAGTTAACGCACTAATACTGCAAATTTTACAAAAGACTCGAAATTGACGACAAAATTTGCACCGAATGGGTGCTATTGTGTGCACATTAAGTTTGATCATCGGTTATGTCAGTCAGAAAAAAGGAAGGAGTTCCAAGCTAGCCGGCCAAATGATGGAGGTCCGAGGATGACGATAATGGAAAAAGTAGATGCCCGAAGGACTTCATTGCTTGTGGATAATCTTTTTGACGGTATTGCAACAATGCGAATATGATGATATTAGATCCAATGAATTTCGGAGGCGATGCGACTCGATGCTCTTTCACGATGTCAAACATTTAATCCCAGTTACAATTTTTCTACACTTAATATTATTACTTAATCAGTCCAAAATTATTACTTAAGCCAAAAAAAAAAAACCCAGGTCCTCGATTCCGGGCATGAGCACGAGCACTAGTTTGAGGTACACCGAAATCGAGCCTAAGAGCTCAGTGCACATGCCCAGCTACCTATTGTTGACACCTAAATTTTGATCAACTTTTTTTTTTTTTTTGAAAATTCATAGAAAATCCATAAAAATTGAAAAATTGAAAAATTGAAAAATCAATTTTGGTGACCTTAGCCAAGCTAAATGAACCATTTTGACCAAAAAAATAATTTTCATAATTTTCATTTTTTTAATATATTTTCGAAAAATACAAAAAAAAAGAAAAAAAAGAAAAAGAAAATCAAGAAAAATAATATTTGAGGTCACAAAAGTATATAAAAATAGTTAGTATTTTTATTTTTATTTTATCCATTTTCTGACCTCTTAAATAGTAAAATTCAGGTTTGATTTTAGGTGTTCTTTGATCATCATAAAATTGAATTTGGCAAAAATATTAGTAATGATTAAAAGGAAAAGGAGTGAAAACATCATCATTTAAAAGGAAAAGGGGACTAATCATTTTGTCTTCACTTTTGATTATATTATTATTATTTTTACTTTTTAATATTTTATTATATTATTATTATATTACTATTTCATTATTTTATTTTATTTCTATTTCCATTTATAGTCCCCCCTCATCATCCGTAGAGTCCCTTCTCCTCCTCCTCCTCTTCCTTCTTCTTCTTCCCCCTCTCTCCCACGCTCATTTCCATATTCTCTCTTCCCTTCCTCTTGTCATCACACCACTACCCTCCACATTTCTTGAGTTTCCGGTCGATTGGACCGTTGGATCGAGCTGATTTTTTGTGTACAAGATCTTCTTGACCCCTTCTTCATATCCACCGTTCGGATCTTTAACAAAATCTCTCAAAGTGGTCGCAAATCAGCCAAATCAGAAGCTGTTCCAGGCGCAGGAACTGTATACCCGTCTACATTTCTTGAGTTTCCGGCCGATTGAACCGTTGGATTGAGCTGCTTTTTTTTTGTGCAAGGTCTTCGTGACCCCTTCTTCACATCCACCGTTCGGATCTTCAAAAAGATCTCTCTAGGTGGTCGCACAGCAGCCAAATCAGAAGTTGTTCCAAGCGCGGGAACTGTTCATCCGCCGGTATTTCTTCAGTTTCCGATCAATTCGACCATCGGATCGAGGTAACATTTTGTGTACAATGTCATCTGAATTCTTTCTTCATCTTCACCGTTCGGATTTGTGAAAATTGTTCAACGTCCTCCTCATCCGAGCTCGGATTATTGTTTATTTTGTATTTTTTTTTTCATATTTACTGTGTATTTACTTTATGTCATAGCATTTCTATATTTCGCATAAAAGACCCAGAATCGGAAGGCCGAGCCTCCTGTTGGTGTCTAAATATTTACTGTGTATTTACTTTATGTCATAACATTTCTATATTTCGCATAAAAGACCCAGAATCGGAAGGCCGAGCCTCCTGTTGGTGTCCAAATATTTGCTGTGTATTTACTTTATGTCATAGCATTTCTATATTTCGTATAAAAGACCCAGAATCGGAAGGCTAAGCCTCCTATTGGTGTCCAAGGTGTTTTATTTATTTATTTTCTGTAAATTATATTGTGCTACCCCAGAATCGGAAGGCCGAGCCTCCTGCTGGTGGTTTATACCCCCACACATTGTTGCACGAGCACCGACGGACTCCGACGTCGTAAAATTCACCGGATCCCATCTCCTTTGCTTATGTTTATGTTGTATAATGACTTAATAATCTTCTTTATTTTTTGCATTGTGTTGCGTCCTATGAAAACAAAAACAAAAAAAATGCTAGATTGGATGGTTGCAGATGAGCCACGTGTCGTGACCCAATGATTTTCAGAATAAAAAATATTTTTAACATTAAAAAAAATGAATTTCGAATTTTACAAAAATTAAAATGATTCGATTGTCACCGAGACGCCACGTGGCGAGTTAGGGACCGTTCAGTTGGGACTTATTTTCAGGAAATTAATAAAAAAAAATTTCAAATAAAAAGTGAATTATTAAGGAAAAAAAATTGAGAAAAATTGCAGAAAATTCAATCAACTTAGGTACCGAAAGGGCGTCAACTCTGACAATTGACGTAACTAAGTCCCCGAACCCATTTCTCTGGTTATCGTAGAATTGAATAGAAACTCCCGACTATTCAATAGGGTGGTCCAATCATACCCTCCAAAAAATGATTGGTGGCGACTCCATGGCATGCACACTTAGCACATGTCACTAGATCACACTGAAGGTCGACTACGCATACCTCCGTTGCGATTTGGGTAACGGGCCTTGGGAGAAGCCTGCGTCCAACCAGACTGGACGGCCCATTAGCCCTCGAGAGCCCACGGCGAACCTCGAGAGGGTCGCGACAGACTGGCGACTCCATTGGGGACTGGTTCTTAACCATTTAGTGGACTTGAGCCGATTAAAAAGTTGATTGGTTTTTCTGACATGTTTTATGTAGACGCTCTTCAAATTGAAGTATGTACTTTAACCCTTGAGTTGTTAAATGTTTTTGGCAGATTGGAGAAATAAGGGGTGTACTCCGTGATTAACATTGTTTTATGCAGGTTGGCGTAGGAATGTATGTTGTGTGGGTGATTTGAAGCGCTGATTGATAAACTGTTATGCATGACTTGCATTGTGATGATCACGACACCTGAACACACACAACCGCGCCTAAAACCCCGGGCGCCCCTATAAGCAAACAATAGAAGGAATTGAAAATGGAACCTCCGTGAGGAAAAACACGGGGTAATCCATTTTTAATTTCGCTCACTTCGAACTATGGATTGGGTCCCAATGCAACGATAGTTGTGCAATGGAACCTACCCTTTCTAGAACTCGAGGTGGGAGCCTTTAAGCCTCAGGAACCCCACCATTTAGGTGTCAAAACTTCACAAGTTTACATACGCATGATTGATGTGTTTGACATGTCTTACCCCATTCAAAAGGTCTGTAAGTATCATTCCTTTCACCCTTTGAACTCAGTATAACTTTTTTTCATATGCTAACACGTCTTTCTACCCACCACAGGGGCAGGTAGCTTTAATCACGGAACCAAGAGTAACTCGTATTATAACTCGTCTCCGAGCCAGAATGGAGCAAGAGGAGTTGGGATCTCGCGTGAATAGTTTGGAAGGTCAGATGGCGTCAATGGCCATCATGCTAGCAGAAATGAAAGCCATGATGGTGGCTGCACAAGAAAGAAATCATGACCTCAGCCAGGATGCTCCGCCCGCACCCCCCAATGCTTCGAATGTGGCGCGAACTCAGGAAGAGAATGTGGCCGAGAATGTTAATCGAGTGTTAGCAGCTGATGCACTACCGAAGGCCGCGTCTGTAGTCATCGACCTAGAAAAAGACAAAAAGGAGAAACCCCCGGGCAAAATCGAAGAAGGCGCAAAGAGGCTAGCGAAGATAGAGGAATGCCTAAGCAGCCAAGGGTATGAGTTGGCTCGATTTGACAAGATATCACCATTTGCAAAAATTGAAGCACCATCAGACTATAAAGAACCCGATTTCGTCAGAAAATACAACGGGACGAGCTGCCCCCGAGCCCACTTAAAATATTACCTACGCAAAATGGCACTTTTTTCTGACTACGTTCCCTTGCTGATGAACACATTTCAAGAGAGTCTGGCGGGTGCTGCTCTGGCTTGGTTCATCGAATTAGATTTGGAGGACTATGATGGATGGGAAGACCTGGCGGAGGACTTTTTACATCAATATAAGTTCAATACTGCTACAGCCCCTTCCAGAGAAGATTTGCTGAGGACCACAAAAGGGAAGAATGAGGCAATCCGCGCTTACGCTCAAAGATGGCGGGCCTTAGCAACACAAGTCAAACCGTCCATTCCAGAGGACGAGCTGGTCGACCTTTTCTTAAGAGCGTTGCCTTACGAATATTTCGATAGGCTGAACACATCTGGTTGTCAAACATTTGTACACCTCATAAAAATCGCAGAAAGGCTGGAATGGGCGATGAGGGAAAGGAAAGCACCAGAAATCGCAACAAGACGCCAATATCCGGCCCGAAGGGAGAAGGAGGCTGAAGTTGATGTGGCCTTCGTACCAAACCCACCCAACCCTAAGCAGTTCTCCAATTCAAGTACAGTGCAAGGAAACTCGTCGATGTCGGTACATAAACCATATGAACTAAGGAGGAAGTTGCCTCCCAAGCAGTTCACCCCCCTGCCAAGGCCGTTATCGAAATTACTTCCTATGTTACTAGAGGAGCACTTAGTGGCTAAGGAGCCTCCAAGGCCGAATCCGGTGAAATTTAACGGGTACGATGAAAGCCAGTCATGTGCCTATCACATGGGAGAGAAGGGCCATAACGTAGACAATTGCATTGTTTTGAAGCACAAGGTACAAGCCCTTATCGATAATTGCATCCTTGAATTCGACAAAACGGAGCCGAACGTGCAAAATAATCCACTTCCTGATCACCAAACCGTGGGGGTGATCTTCGACAACAAGCTCGACCGGTTCTTCTCCGAGGATTCCAAATGGTCGAAGGACGAGGGGATAAAAACGACATCGGAGGAACTTGATTTGACCAGCTTGTCTTTGGGAGATTTTGTCAAATCACTCGACGGCGACGCTCCTACCATGGAGTAAAGAGATATCTGTCTCTCTTCGACGCATCTAAATCCACATTAGGTGCCTCAGGCTTTTTCTTACGTGTTGTATTGTCATATAAGTATAAAAAAAACCAAAAAAATCATCAAAAAATCAAAAATAAAAAATGGGGACGTGTGGGAGCCACAAATCGGTCAATGACGAAAAAAAAAAAAAACTGAGACCTGATTTCCCACATGTCTCCTGGTTTGCAAAGTTTTGGGATGCGAGGATGCCCAATGATATGAGGGCTAGCTCCCATCCTACCCTTTCAATTTTTCTTAAGACGTCTCCCAAGGAAGTTTATCATTACATGAACTTGCTCTATTTTATAACCGTCTTTGTGACACTTCAAGCATGCCATTCCAAGCATACATAGCAGTTGTTAAATAACTCAGGTTCCCGAGGAGGAGCTTCCCTCCTAAATGGGGAATAAAACGATGCGGAGCCATCCATTCCAGCGACGATCAAAAGCAGGGGAATCAGATGGCAGTGCTTCCAAATGACGAAACAAGGAGTACCCATTTTCATAACATAAGTCTGACTGAATGTTTTCAAGAGCGTTCTAATGGCTCAATTTGTGAACAAAATCTTTGAGAAAACCTGAAAAAGTTTCTCATCACCTGAAAATCTCTGTGAAAAGAATGCTTGAAAAGAAAATCTCAAGTTTTATCAATACCTTCTTTGAATAGAATAAAAAGCACGAATTCATAGATGACCAGGATTGGCAAAACTCGTGGGAGCAAGTCTCTCCCTTTTCTCCGAGAAGCCCAGCCAGGGGCAAACTCTCATGATCCCCCTTAAAAGTGCAACAGACCAGGGTCATCAAATCCAAAGAGGACAAACAGCAAAACCGGCCTCACCGGGGCAAATTGCTCGAAAAGCACGAAAGGACGAAACTTCGGAGGGAGTACCTCTTTTCAGAAATTCCAAATGAAGTCAGATAAAAAAACCCACGTCTATTTCTTCACATGCAGGTGCGTGGACTCCATCAGATTGGATTAGAAATCTCCAACAAAAGCGGAAAGCGTTAAGGCATGACTGGGGCATGCGAATCAATTTTGCCCCGGGCAAAGAAAGACGTTTCTTCTCTGGCAAAATCCGTAGACCCAATGACAGAGTTATCTGCATCAGAAATAAACCCCAGGATACAAACCTAGAGGCGAAAGTCGTTGGCGCCAAAAGCCACAAAAGAAAATAACTCGCCAATGAAGAGGCGAATAAAATTATTAACCTTGGGAGTCAGCACTCCAAGGAAGGGTCTTTGATCAAGTGGAGGAACTATGAAGAGTGACGCTGGAATGCGCCCAAAAACACAAATGGATTTCCTCTGGGGCAAATCCTCGGGAATGATTCATCGCCAACCAAACGGAGGAATCGTGGCCACAATATAGAAGGCCAATTTCTGCAAGCCGCGCGTTTGTGTTCAAATGAAAACACCAAGCAAGAACAAGGCGGTATCGTTCCAATTTGTCTTGAATTTTGGAACGCAAACTGACACTTATTGTTTGTTTTTGACAGGGGAGTCGCCTTGGAGACGAACAAGTTTTTACATCCCACGTACTACTTGTTAGGGTACATGACCGAGGGTAGGATGTATCGTTTCAATTTTCAAAAAAATTCATGAATATACAATGATATGCTTCTCTTACATTTTCAGGGGTCTGCAGCCGCAACAGGTAGGTAAGTATCCCTTTCCCAGTTAGCTGGAGATAAAGAATGTTAAAATCCTTTCAATCGTCATGAAAATTATCCAATGCATCCATGTTCATGATGTAAATCGGGAGGTTGCCCAAAGCATGAATAAAACATGCACGATACATCACAGAATCCCCTCAATGGATAAATTTTGGGAAAGAAGTGAGTGAGTTTTTCCAAATATCATTATTTGTCAAATCATTCAAAAGGAAGTTTACTCAAAAGAGAGGCGAGCCTAATCCAAACACGTCCTATACACACTTAAGAGAGAAGTGGAGCGGATAAAATAGCAAAATCTGGACCTACAAAAGTAGGGACCATTCGCAGTGATTACATGGGTTGGGACGACGGAGGCATCCGTTTCATATTCCCCAAGCACTACAGGTGACCATTGACAACCCCTTTGAACGGCGATTTTCATTCTTAGCTTTTTCAAGAACCACCCCACATCGGGGCAAAATGGAGATGAGTCAAGCAGCATCAGGAGAAAATGGTTAGAAATTTTCTTGCTCAGACTAACATTAATCTTTGTGTGCTGTTTATATGGTAATCCAAATGCCATAGGATGACGAGAAGCATTCATTTCTCTATCCCACACACCTTTACCCTTTGCACAGCCAAGTTGAGCCTGCAAAATCATTTCATAAACCCGTTGGTGATCATTGCACATTCCAAGACGGATGCAGCATCACTTCAGAAACAAAGGAGTTCAAGACTTAGGGTTTGCAAAAAAATTCCTAAGTTAATGCTTAACCTTGTTAGACCTTTGATCGTAGGTCTAACACGATCCCATGAAGATGAAAAAAATTGGGATTTCAAAAGTGAATGAGAAAAATCCACGGCATCGAGAAAAAAGCAAAGTGCCTGGTAAAAGCAAGGCCGATGCTCGTGTAAGTTGTTTGATTGATCCGCAATGAAGCCGGATGGGAAAAGAAGAAATCCCTGAAGGAGCCAAATCCAAAAGGGTTACTCCCCAAATGGTGCCGAGCGCAGAACAAAGACATAGAGAGAGTTATCGTTCTCTGAATGCAACAAGAGAGACTCTCTAAAGAATTGGTGCACACCCCAAAATCGATTGCACACCTCAAAGACTAAAGATGCATAAAGGAAATGACAAGAGGCAAATCAGCAATGATCACCAATGTCAAACCCGTCACGAATTCTGGGCCAAAAACAAGCTTTTTTCGATCCCCAATCCTACCAATGTTACAACCCTGAAACAGTCTTCTCTGACTAAGACACTTGGGTTAACATATAGCTTAGCTCGAAGAAGTACGAGCAAGACTATTTCTTTCTCATTTTGTAGGGTTCTTGACTTGTAAACCTGGAGCAGATGGTGAAGACTTTCACTCAATGGCCTCGACTCCAAAGCGGGTCCCCCTTGAAAACCAATATCCAAGCCCAACATTACGGTCCCGTGGAAGACCTCCCGACCAATCAAAATGTATGCGCTGCGAATGAGCCTAAAACCTAGGCACAGGTTAGTAGGGAATTGAATGCGTCCCCTATAAAAAACCACTATCGCAAAACATGTGAGAAGACCTCCTTGTCGAGAAATATTCCAATTGATGTTTGGAACAAACTCTTTTTGGAATTTTCAAACTATTGATCCAGATTTTCCGTGTAAGGGATTTGTGATCACATTTGCTTGTTGCAAGAATGCTTTGGATAACCTCCAGCATCAAAATGCCATCTCACGATTAAAACTTAAGTCATACGGTTTTTTGTCAAATGGACAGCCGTGGTCTTCCCAAAGATTACTAACGTTTTCTTGGTAAAAAATCTTTCAGGCTCAAATTTCTGCAGGATACCTGGAGAACCCAGCTCCCAGAATGTCGCCTCAACAGACCCAAGTGAAGCTTTGTCAAGATAAAATCTTTCACTGCTTCAAAACTGAATTCCCGACAAATTTCGGGATCTTTCAAAAGAAAGGGGTGAAGATAGAACCCTTTTTCAAAAGAAGTCAGCAAACTGTCCCAGCAGACGTAGAGAATCCTCGTCCTAGGACCCATTTTTCAAAAAAATAATAATAAAATAAAACAATCAAGCAGTCCTAGCTTGACGTGGAGAACCCTCGTCCTAGGACACCCTTTTCAAAAAAATATCAAACAGTCCTAGCATGACGTGGAGAACCCTCGTCCTAGGACCCATTTTCAAAAATATCAAACAGTCTCACCGGACGTGGAGAACCCTCGTCATGAGACCCCTTTTCAAAATTCAGGCAGTCTCATTGGACGTGGAGAACCCTCGTCATGAGACCCCTTTCCAAAACAAACCAAAGGTAGAAACCGCCTGAAGGGTCAAAACCAAGGTAGATACCGCCTGAAGGGTCAACTCAAGGTAGAAACCGCCTGAAGGGTCAACCATGGTAGAAACCGCCTAAAGGGTCAAACCAAGGTAGAAACCGCCTGAAGGGTCAAAACAATGGTAGAAACCGCCTGAAGGGTCAATTCAAGGTAGAAACCGCCTGAAGGGTCAACTCATGGCAGAAACCGCCTGAAGGGTCAACCCAATAGTAAAAATCACTTAAATGGCCAACTCAATAGTCCGATCCACCATACGGATCAAAATCCTCGGCAAATCCCAAATGGGATGCGTTTTCCTTAGATTCCTATCAGTTAGGAATCTCATTATGGTTTGACCTAACATACGGGTCAGAGCTTAACCTCTCTAGGATACTCTAGTAACGAGTTTCTAGAAATTCTCTTGAATCCATCAAACATCGCGAAAATCGCACAAACATCGAACATGTAAGTGGCAAGTATGTCTCTCTATTATCTCACTCTCTCATGTCAAATGGACGTTTCCCCCTTCAAGAAAGAGCAAACATGGACAAGCATGAAGATTGGAAGTCATGACTCCTTTTCCTTTAGTTTCCCGAGTCGAGTCGATCAGGACTCAGGTGTCACCTTATCTTTGAGAGAAACCTCTAACGAGATTCCTCTCAAAGAGGGGCAGCTGTTGACACCTAAATTTTGATCAACTTTTTTTTTTTTGAAAATTCATAGAAAATCCATAAAAAGTTGAAAAATTGAAAAATCAATTTTGGTGACCTTAGCCAAGCTAAATGAACCATTTTGACCAAAAAAATAATTTTCATAATTTTCATTTTTTTAATATATTTTCGAAAAATACAAAAAAAAAGAAAAAAAAAGAAAAAGAAAATCAAGAAAATCAAGAAAAATAATATTTGAGGTCACAAAAGTATATAAAAATAGTTAGTATTTTTATTTTTATTTTATCCATTTTCTGACCTCTTAAATAGTAAAATTCAGGTTTGATTTTAGGTGTTCTTTGATAATCATAAAATTGAATTTGGCAAAAATATTAGTAATGATTAAAAGGAAAAGGAGTGAAAACATCATCATTTAAAAGGAAAAGGGGACTAATCATTTTGTCTTCACTTTTGATTATATTATTATTATTTTTACTTTTTAATATTTTATTATATTATTATTATATTACTATTTCATTATTTTATTTTATTTCTATTTCCATTTATAGTCCCCCCTCATCATCCGTAGAGTCCCTTCTCCTCCTCCTCCTCTTCCTTCTTCTTCTTCCCCCTCTCTCCCACGCTCATTTCCATATTCTCTCTTCCCTTCCTCTTGTCATCACACCACTACCCTCCACATTTCTTGAGTTTCCGGTCGATTGGACCGTTGGATCGAG
This sequence comes from Rhodomyrtus psidioides, assembly GCA_021437785.1. Taxonomy (NCBI): domain Eukaryota; kingdom Viridiplantae; phylum Streptophyta; class Magnoliopsida; order Myrtales; family Myrtaceae; genus Rhodomyrtus; species Rhodomyrtus psidioides. The sequence continues at coordinate 1,492,273 of JAILYB010000042.1, forward strand.
CTGATTTTTTGTGTACAAGATCTTCTTGACCCCTTCTTCATATCCACCGTTCGGATCTTTAACAAAATCTCTCAAAGTGGTCGCAAATCAGCCAAATCAGAAGCTGTTCCAGGCGCAGGAACTGTATACCCGTCTACATTTCTTGAGTTTCCGGCCGATTGAACCGTTGGATTGAGCTGCTTTTTTTTTGTGCAAGGTCTTCGTGACCCCTTCTTCACATCCACCGTTCGGATCTTCAAAAAGATCTCTCTAGGTGGTCGCACAGCAGCCAAATCAGAAGTTGTTCCAAGCGCGGGAACTGTTCATCCGCCGGTATTTCTTCAGTTTCCGATCAATTCGACCATCGGATCGAGGTAACATTTTGTGTACAATGTCATCTGAATTCTTTCTTCATCTTCACCGTTCGGATTTGTGAAAATTGTTCAACGTCCTCCTCATCCGAGCTCGGATTATTGTTTATTTTGTATTTTTTTTTTCATATTTACTGTGTATTTACTTTATGTCATAGCATTTCTATATTTCGCATAAAAGACCCAGAATCGGAAGGCCGAGCCTCCTGTTGGTGTCTAAATATTTACTGTGTATTTACTTTATGTCATAACATTTCTATATTTCGCATAAAAGACCCAGAATCGGAAGGCCGAGCCTCCTGTTGGTGTCCAAATATTTGCTGTGTATTTACTTTATGTCATAGCATTTCTATATTTCGTATAAAAGACCCAGAATCGGAAGGCTAAGCCTCCTATTGGTGTCCAAGGTGTTTTATTTATTTATTTTCTGTAAATTATATTGTGCTACCCCAGAATCGGAAGGCCGAGCCTCCTGCTGGTGGTTTATACCCCCACACATTGTTGCACGAGCACCGACGGACTCCGACGTCGTAAAATTCACCGGATCCCATCTCCTTTGCTTATGTTTATGTTGTATAATGACTTAATAATCTTCTTTATTTTTTGCATTGTGTTGCGTCCTATGAAAACAAAAACAAAAAAAATGCTAGATTGGATGGTTGCAGATGAGCCACGTGTCGTGACCCAATGATTTTCAGAATAAAAAATATTTTTAACATTAAAAAAAATGAATTTCGAATTTTACAAAAATTAAAATGATTCGATTGTCACCGAGACGCCACGTGGCGAGTTAGGGACCGTTCAGTTGGGACTTATTTTCAGGAAATTAATAAAAAAAAATTTCAAATAAAAAGTGAATTATTAAGGAAAAAAAATTGAGAAAAATTGCAGAAAATTCAATCAACTTAGGTACCGAAAGGGCGTCAACTCTGACAATTGACGTAACTAAGTCCCCGAACCCATTTCTCTGGTTATCGTAGAATTGAATAGAAACTCCCGACTATTCAATAGGGTGGTCCAATCATACCCTCCAAAAAATGATTGGTGGCGACTCCATGGCATGCACACTTAGCACATGTCACTAGATCACACTGAAGGTCGACTACGCATACCTCCGTTGCGATTTGGGTAACGGGCCTTGGGAGAAGCCTGCGTCCAACCAGACTGGACGGCCCATTAGCCCTCGAGAGCCCACGGCGAACCTCGAGAGGGTCGCGACACCTATCGCTCAACCTTGGTCCATAAAGGTTGGGCCCATGTCCTCGACGCCCGAGCCTGGTCTATCTAGGCCACGCCCCGGACTCTAGTACCGAGGCACCAGCCCAGGCCCATTAAGGCCGGGACTAAACCCATACTCCTTGACTCGATCCCCAACGCCTGGACTTTGGTCCATCAAGGTCGGGCCCAAGTCCATCGAGGCCAGGCCCGGTCCCCAAAGCCCGACCTCAGCCTTGATGGACTAAGGCATGGGCTCTGGGATTTGGGGCACTGCCTTGATATTACGAGGAATGGCATGCCGTATAAGGGGCATCGGTGACCCGAACACAGTCATTGATGTCCAAAGCCCGGCCTTTATGGACCCAAGCCCGAGCGCCATAAACCCAACCCCACTGCCAAGGACGGGTGCTAGGGTTTCTGTATCCAAGTGCCGGTACATAATCATATTTTGGATAATGGTTTTTCAGACTTTACGGATATGGAATCATTTTCCATCTAAGGGTGCGTTTGTTTTGAGGAAAGTGCTTTCAGGGAAAGTGTTTTCTGGACTTTCGTCCGTTTGGTTCGCGGAAAATGATTTGGTCAACGGAAAGTACTTTCCAGTCAACAAAGATTTTATTCATTAAAATAGGAAAGTGAATTCCCCAAAATAAAAAGGTGAAAACACTTTCCCAAATTTGAGTCTCTCACTTTTTTTGAAAACGGGACTGAAGCCGATCCCGGGACCGGGACCGGGGCCGGGGACGGGAGCCGGGACTGGGGCAGGTGCCGGGGACCGAGGCCGAGGCCGGGATTGGGTCGGGACCTAGGATCGGGGTCGGGGACCGAGAACTGGGCCGGGGCAAGGGCCGGGGTAGGGGCCTCGGACGGGGGCCGGGGCAGGGGTCGAGGACTAGGATCAGGGGCCTGGGAAGGGGCCGGGGCCGGGATCGGGGCCGATCTCGGGACCCAGGGACTAGGGCTGGGGTCGGGAACCGGGGTCGGGACCCGAGGATCGCGGCCGGGGCCAGGAACCGAGAACCGGGACCGGGGACTAGAGCCGGGGCCGAGGCCGGGACCGAGTCGAGGGCCGGGGGCCGGGGCCGGGAATCGAGAACCAGGACCGGGGACCGGAGCCGGGGCCGGGGTCGGGGCCGGGAACCGGGGTCAGTACCCGAGGATCGGGACCGAGACCGGGGCAGGGGCCGAGAACCGAGAACCAAGACCGAGGCAGGGGCCGAGAACCGAGAACCGGGACCGGGGACCGGAGTCGGGGGTCGGGGCCGGGCCGGGGGCCGAGGCCGGGAACCGGGATCGAGGCCCAGGACCCGTGCCGGGACCCGGGGCCGAGGCCGGGACCAGGGCTGGGGGCTGGGGCCGGGAACCGAGAATCGAGAACCAGAACCGGGACCGGGACCCAGGGCAGGGACTAGGGCCGGGGCCGGGTGTCGCGACCCGTCCGAAATTTTTCCCCCGATCCGACGGTGCGAGGGATTGAATTTCGTTAGTGTGACGGGCGAATGGATTACCGATCGCGGCCCCCACTCTGAAGTGTGGATCGCGAGCTTTGGATCGGCACGGGCCCTCCCAGGCCCATACCAAATCGCGGCGGGAGTATTTTTCAAAGGATTCGGCGATAAGAGCCGATCGATTTCGACCTTAGTGTGGTCGTGGTGGCATGTGCAACTTGTGCATGCATTTGGAGTCGCCACTGGTCTTTCTTGAAGGGTAGACCGAAAACCTTACTGACCGATTGGGAGAGATCGATCAGTTCTGCGGAACCAGAGATTTTTGGGTTCGGGGACTTGGTTACGTTGGTGTCATTACCAACGCCCTTTCGGTACCTAACGCGAGTGATTTTCCTAACTAAGAGTTCATACAGACGCAATTTTGGGTGATATAGGTATGAGTCGGGGTTTCATGCAGATTGGAAGACTGGTCCTACCACATCACAGTCAATATAATGAAAGCGCAAGTCAAGTGCATAAATAAATCATGTCAATGCACATCAATTTCAATCATTGGCCTCCTAGTATAGCCATAAGGGCTTAGGGAAGATGTGATTTAGGGCTAGGGGTAAAATGGGAAGATTCTGGGACAATTAGCCCGAAGGGCAAGATTGTCATTTTTTGGAAGGTTTGGATACCGAATTACCCAAAATACTCCATGGCCAGTTGATTGTGGCCATTTCCCATTTTTGAGAATTTTTTGGAATTTCTTGATTTTTCTTCAATTTTTGGAAGACAATTCGCCCAAAGGGCGAAATCGTCATTTTAAGAAGGGTCGGGGTTCAAAACACCCAGGATTAGACTTGGCCAGTTGTTTGTGGCCATTTCCTATTTTTTGGGATTTTCCTGGATTTTTTGGAATTTTTTTGGAAGATGGTTTGCCGGAAGGGCAAAACCGTCATTTCGGAAAAGATCGGGGGTCGAAAGACCCGGAACAGGTCATGGCCAGTTGAATGTGGCCATTTCCTATTTTCTGTAATTTTTTAGAATTTTTCTGAATTTTCCGAATTTTTTTGAATTTTTTATGATTTTTCATTTTTTTATTGATTTATTGATTATTTTATTGTTTTTCTGAAATTTTTTATATTTAAAAATATTTTCCGGGCCGGGTCAGACCCGGCCCGCGCCTCTCGGGCGCCCGGCCCGACCCTAGGGGTCGACACCGGTCTAAAACGACATCGTTTCATATTTTTAAATATTTTTTATATTTTTTAACAATTTTTTTGATTTTTTATCCATTTTATTTAATTATCCGAAAATTCCCCGGATCGGACGGTCCTCATTGTGCCACGTGGCCTGTTCTCGTGCGTCCGATCTCTCACTCGATCGGAAGACCCACAGAGAGCCACGTGGCTCAATTATGGCCGTCGGATCAAAAATTAATTTATTTTCCTTTTTTAGAAAACCATTCAAATTGGACGCTCCAGATTGTGCCACGTGGCCACCTTCGGCGCGTCCGATCTAACCTTAGATCGGACGTTCCACAGCGTGCCACTTGGCACAATCTCGTCCGCCGGATTTATTTTAATTTATTTATTTTCCAAAATTCTAGGATCGCGACACGTGTCGCGATCGTGGCCGTCCGTTTGTTTTATTTGAAAATACATGGATCGGACCCCACCCGGTTGACGTGGCTGCCTACGTGGCACGCCACGTCGGCCGTTGACCGTTGACCGGCCGGAGGGTCGCCGGAGAAGATAATGAACAGTGAAAATTCCGGCGGGAATAGTAAAAACTCCGGCGAGGTCGCCGGAAAATTGCGAAACGGGCCCGAAACTTGGTATTTTTCGCCCGTTCTTGCGGCATTCGACTCCTTAGACACTCAGCATCAATATGCAACCAAAAAGGGACAAAAATCGCATCGGTAACCGCCCCAAAAATCCGGCGAGTTAGGGACCGTTCAGTTGGGACTTATTTTCAGGAAATTAATAAAAAAAAATTTCAAATAAAAAGTGAATTATTAAGGAAAAAAAATTGAGAAAAATTGCAGAAAATTCAATCAACTTAGGTACCGAAAGGGCGTCAACTCTGACAATTGACGTAACTAAGTCCCCGAACCCATTTCTCTGGTTATCGTAGAATTGAATAGAAACTCCCGACTATTCAATAGGGTGGTCCAATCATACCCTCCAAAAAATGATTGGTGGCGACTCCATGGCATGCACACTTAGCACATGTCACTAGATCACACTGAAGGTCGACTACGCATACCTCCGTTGCGATTTGGGTAACGGGCCTTGGGAGAAGCCTGCGTCCAACCAGACTGGACGGCCCATTAGCCCTCGAGAGCCCACGGCGAACCTCGAGAGGGTCGCGACACCTATCGCTCAACCTTGGTCCATAAAGGTTGGGCCCATGTCCTCGACGCCCGAGCCTGGTCTATCTAGGCCACGCCCCGGACTCTAGTACCGAGGCACCAGCCCAGGCCCATTAAGGCCGGGACTAAACCCATACTCCTTGACTCGATCCCCAACGCCTGGACTTTGGTCCATCAAGGTCGGGCCCAAGTCCATCGAGGCCAGGCCCGGTCCCCAAAGCCCGACCTCAGCCTTGATGGACTAAGGCATGGGCTCTGGGATTTGGGGCACTGCCTTGATATTACGAGGAATGGCATGCCGTATAAGGGGCATCGGTGACCCGAACACAGTCATTGATGTCCAAAGCCCGGCCTTTATGGACCCAAGCCCGAGCGCCATAAACCCAACCCCACTGCCAAGGACGGGTGCTAGGGTTTCTGTATCCAAGTGCCGGTACATAATCATATTTTGGATAATGGTTTTTCAGACTTTACGGATATGGAATCATTTTCCATCTAAGGGTGCGTTTGTTTTGAGGAAAGTGCTTTCAGGGAAAGTGTTTTCTGGACTTTCGTCCGTTTGGTTCGCGGAAAATGATTTGGTCAACGGAAAGTACTTTCCAGTCAACAAAGATTTTATTCATTAAAATAGGAAAGTGAATTCCCCAAAATAAAAAGGTGAAAACACTTTCCCAAATTTGAGTCTCTCACTTTTTTTGAAAACGGGACTGAAGCCGATCCCGGGACCGGGACCGGGGCCGGGGACGGGAGCCGGGACTGGGGCAGGTGCCGGGGACCGAGGCCGAGGCCGGGATTGGGTCGGGACCTAGGATCGGGGTCGGGGACCGAGAACTGGGCCGGGGCAAGGGCCGGGGTAGGGGCCTCGGACGGGGGCCGGGGCAGGGGTCGAGGACTAGGATCAGGGGCCTGGGAAGGGGCCGGGGCCGGGATCGGGGCCGATCTCGGGACCCAGGGACTAGGGCTGGGGTCGGGAACCGGGGTCGGGACCCGAGGATCGCGGCCGGGGCCAGGAACCGAGAACCGGGACCGGGGACTAGAGCCGGGGCCGAGGCCGGGACCGAGTCGAGGGCCGGGGGCCGGGGCCGGGAATCGAGAACCAGGACCGGGGACCGGAGCCGGGGCCGGGGTCGGGGCCGGGAACCGGGGTCAGTACCCGAGGATCGGGACCGAGACCGGGGCAGGGGCCGAGAACCGAGAACCAAGACCGAGGCAGGGGCCGAGAACCGAGAACCGGGACCGGGGACCGGAGTCGGGGGTCGGGGCCGGGCCGGGGGCCGAGGCCGGGAACCGGGATCGAGGCCCAGGACCCGTGCCGGGACCCGGGGCCGAGGCCGGGACCAGGGCTGGGGGCTGGGGCCGGGAACCGAGAATCGAGAACCAGAACCGGGACCGGGACCCAGGGCAGGGACTAGGGCCGGGGCCGGGTGTCGCGACCCGTCCGAAATTTTTCCCCCGATCCGACGGTGCGAGGGATTGAATTTCGTTAGTGTGACGGGCGAATGGATTACCGATCGCGGCCCCCACTCTGAAGTGTGGATCGCGAGCTTTGGATCGGCACGGGCCCTCCCAGGCCCATACCAAATCGCGGCGGGAGTATTTTTCAAAGGATTCGGCGATAAGAGCCGATCGATTTCGACCTTAGTGTGGTCGTGGTGGCATGTGCAACTTGTGCATGCATTTGGAGTCGCCACTGGTCTTTCTTGAAGGGTAGACCGAAAACCTTACTGACCGATTGGGAGAGATCGATCAGTTCTGCGGAACCAGAGATTTTTGGGTTCGGGGACTTGGTTACGTTGGTGTCATTACCAACGCCCTTTCGGTACCTAACGCGAGTGATTTTCCTAACTAAGAGTTCATACAGACGCAATTTTGGGTGATATAGGTATGAGTCAGGGTTTCATGCAGATTGGAAGACTGGTCCTACCACATCACAGTCAATATAATGAAAGCGCAAGTCAAGTGCATAAATAAATCATGTCAATGCACATCAATTTCAATCATTGGCCTCCTAGTATAGCCATAAGGGCTTAGGGAAGATGTGATTTAGGGCTAGGGGTAAAATGGGAAGATTCTGGGACAATTAGCCCGAAGGGCAAGATTGTCATTTTTTGGAAGGTTTGGATACCGAATTACCCAAAATACTCCATGGCCAGTTGATTGTGGCCATTTCCCATTTTTGAGAATTTTTTGGAATTTCTTGATTTTTCTTCAATTTTTGGAAGACAATTCGCCCAAAGGGCGAAATCGTCATTTTAAGAAGGGTCGGGGTTCAAAACACCCAGGATTAGACTTGGCCAGTTGTTTGTGGCCATTTCCTATTTTTTGGGATTTTCCTGGATTTTTTGGAATTTTTTTGGAAGATGGTTTGCCGGAAGGGCAAAACCGTCATTTCGGAAAAGATCGGGGGTCGAAAGACCCGGAACAGGTCATGGCCAGTTGAATGTGGCCATTTCCTATTTTCTGTAATTTTTTAGAATTTTTCTGAATTTTCCGAATTTTTTTGAATTTTTTATGATTTTTCATTTTTTTATTGATTTATTGATTATTTTATTGTTTTTCTGAAATTTTTTATATTTAAAAATATTTTCCGGGCCGGGTCAGACCCGGCCCGCGCCTCTCGGGCGCCCGGCCCGACCCTAGGGGTCGACACCGGTCTAAAACGACATCGTTTCATATTTTTAAATATTTTTTATATTTTTTAACAATTTTTTTGATTTTTTATCCATTTTATTTAATTATCCGAAAATTCCCCGGATCGGACGGTCCTCATTGTGCCACGTGGCCTGTTCTCGTGCGTCCGATCTCTCACTCGATCGGAAGACCCACAGAGAGCCACGTGGCTCAATTATGGCCGTCGGATCAAAAATTAATTTATTTTCCTTTTTTAGAAAACCATTCAAATTGGACGCTCCAGATTGTGCCACGTGGCCACCTTCGGCGCGTCCGATCTAACCTTAGATCGGACGTTCCACAGCGTGCCACTTGGCACAATCTCGTCCGCCGGATTTATTTTAATTTATTTATTTTCCAAAATTCTAGGATCGCGACACGTGTCGCGATCGTGGCCGTCCGTTTGTTTTATTTGAAAATACATGGATCGGACCCCACCCGGTTGACGTGGCTGCCTACGTGGCACGCCACGTCGGCCGTTGACCGTTGACCGGCCGGAGGGTCGCCGGAGAAGATAATGAACAGTGAAAATTCCGGCGGGAATAGTAAAAACTCCGGCGAGGTCGCCGGAAAATTGCGAAACGGGCCCGAAACTTGGTATTTTTCGCCCGTTCTTGCGGCATTCGACTCCTTAGACACTCAGCATCAATATGCAACCAAAAAGGGACAAAAATCGCATCGGTAACCGCCCCAAAAATCCGGCGACCGAACCGGCTCCGGCGAAGAATTCACAAAAAAAAAAATTATTTGTTTAAACTCGATTCTAGGCATTCACATGGCATCTAAGGAAGGTTTAGAAGCTTACCTATAGTCCTTTGATGGTCGGTGGCCGTGGGCTTCGCCGGTGTGAGCTTTAGGTTCGGCCCGAGCACATCGAACTCCGGCCACCGCTCCCGGCATGGTTTCAATGCAAAATAAACACGTAAACAAGCTTAGAGTCGGTTCTAGGATTAACTTAGGGCCCTAACCGAACATATGCCACTCGAATCACGCACGGCCGAGGACGAAACCGAGTTGAAACATGCATCGGCATTTCACCGAACACATGGCGTGCATAAGAAAATATGGAGATCCGGCGAGATACCGACCTGTTCGAGAGTTGTCAACGGCAACCCCAGCTCTCGGGATGATTGATGTTGCGTTATGAAGGCTGTGGAACCGTCGTCTCTGCTCCGGAGTTCGCCAAAAAATCCCCCCTTCTCTCTCGGCCGAACCCCCCTTTAACCGAACTTCCCCTTTTATTTTCATGGCCGACCAGCGATTTTTTTATGCCCACGAGCCTCTGCCGGCGAGCATGGAGCTCTGTCAATGTCCCCCCACGCTCGTTTGCCTTTTGTTTCTCCCCAAAACGCGTCGCCCATGCCCCCTGTTTTTTTTTCTACCATTCTGCACGTTCTGCTGCACATTCTGTGCATTGTTGCAGACCCGGGTCGGACCGGGTCGGGTCAGGCCGGACCCGACCGACCCGGTTCGGCCAAATCGACCAAATCGCCAAATTGACCCCCAAAATGACCTCTTTTCATGAAATTGATGGCAAAATCGGATTCCTTGACATGTTTTCCATCAAATATGGGTATTTTCGTGAATCAATTTATTGAAATTCTGTGAAAACCCCAAATTGTCCCTAGGATCCGAAATTCAATTTCGCCAAATCGAAGGCCTAAACGATCGAATTAGCCAAAATTGAGCCCACCAATGGATTCAGCATGATGAATACTGTTGGGTAGAGGTGTTCAATTTTAATGGGTGTGCCCGTGTGAAATTTAATTTCAAAAATTGTGAAACCGGGGACTAAATTGAAAGATTTTTATGCAATTAAGCCCTTTTGGTTAAAATTGATCAAATTGGAGGGCAAATTGACCCAATTGCATTTCAATACTTTTGATTCCAATGTCATAGCTTATAAAAACCGAGAATTGAAAATTAGAAGACTCGCAAAGGATTTTTTAGGCCCGGTTCGGGATTAGGTTTGTGAAGGAACCCAATGAACCAAGCCGAATTTCCCTAATAAAAAGTGAAAATATTAAAGAGAGAATTAAAATAAAATTTCTGAATATTTTTGTGTAATTTTCTAACCACGGATGGTATTTTTTCTAAATTTTTATGTATTTTTATAATTAAATAAATTACAAAAAATATTAAAAAAATCAAAAAATATTCTTTGTTCAAAATTGGTTCCTAAGGCTAGGCTAAGGCTTCCAAAGTTGATTTTGTAATTTTTTGACCTTTTTGATATTTTTAATTAATTTTAGAAATAAAAACTAAGATAAAAGATGGTCAAAAATCAGGTGTCAACAGCTGCCCCTCTTTGAGAGTGAACTCGTCAGAGGTTGCTTTCAAAGACAAAATGACACCTGAATCCTAACCGACTCGACTGGGGAAAAGAAATGCTATGACATCGAACCCTTAAGTCCTTTGATGAATGTTCAAATTAATCCCCAATTTGCTCTTGTAATTTGAACATGGGCCGGAGCGAGAGAGGCTTACCTGACGTTTACCTGCCTGTTGAATGCTGCGCCGCGGAGTCTGAGGAGGTTTTTTTTTTTTGTGGCGTCTAGTTCGCCATGCTGGGTTTTTATTACTCCCTCCGTGGCTCCTGATTTGCTACTTTGGGGTCTTGAAATTCTTTTCCACGGCTACCGGTTGCAATCCATTCCGAAGGGTGAGAGCTTCGAGGCGTGGCTATCCGGCGCGTGCTTCGTGGAAAAGGCGGTCACCGTATCTCTAGGCGGCAAGTCGCGAGCGTTATGGGCTCTGATCTTGAACTGTGCTTTGAGACACCTCTGTCGTGAATCCCTGTATGGTGGGATTTTGGGTGGAATAAATGTCTTTCCCACGGCTACCGGCTGCAATCCATTCCGAAGGGTGAGAGCTTCGAGGCGTGGCTATCCGGCGCGTGCTTCGTGGAAAAGGCGGTCACCGTATCTCTAGGCGGCAAGTCGCGAGCGTTATGGGCTCCGATCTTGAACTGTGCTTTGAGACACCTCTGTCGTGAATCCCTGTGTAGTGGGACTTTGGGGAAAGAAATCTTCTGAAGCTGAAAATTGGCGATCCGGTCCGGAAGATTACAGATCCGCGGCTACCAACCTGTGAACACTTACAGAGAGATTTATCTGGTCATCGTGCTTTCGAAGCGGCAAGCGAGCCTTTTGGAAAGGGGTCTCATGACGAGGTTTCTCCACGTCTGATGAGACTGCCTAAATTTTGAAAAGGGGTCCTAGGACGAGGGTTCTCCTCGTCATGCTAGGACTGTTTGATATTTTGAAAAGGTTCCTAGGACAAGGGTTCTCCAAGTCCAAGGGGATTTTCTGATTTTTGAAAAGGGGTCTCATGACGAGGGTTCTCCACGTCCGATGAGATTACCTGTTTTTCTGAGAAGGGGTCTCATGACGAGGTTTCTCCACGCCTGATGAGATTACCTGAATTTTGAAAAGGGGTCCCATGACGAGGTTTCTCCACGCCTGATGAGATTACCTGTTTTTCTGGGAAGGGTCTCATGACGAGGTTTCTCCACGCCTGATGAGATTACCTGTTTTTCTGAAAGGGGTCTCATGACGAGGTTTCTCCACGCCTGATGAGATTACCTATTTTTCTGAAAGGGGTCTCATGACGAGGTTTCTCCACGTCCGATGAGATTACCTGTTTTTCTGGGAAGGGGTCTCATGACGAGGTTTCTCCACGCCTGATGAGATCACCTGTTTTTCTGGGAATGGGTCTCATGACGAGGTTTCTCCACGCCTGATGAGATTACCTGTTTTTCTGAAAGGGGTCTCATGACGAGGTTTCTCCACGTCTGATGAGATTACCTGTATTTTGAAAAGGTTCCCAAAAACGGAGGTTTTCCATGTCCGATGGGAATGTTTGGTTCTTCAAAAGGTTCCCAAGTCGGAGGTTTTCTACGTCCGGTGGGATTGTTTGGTCTTCCGAAAGAGGAGTTCTTCTTTCCCCTTTTTTGAAAAAGATACCCATGGCGTGATTTCTACCATTGAGTTGACCCTTCAGGCGGTTTCTACCATGGTTTGACCCTTCAGGCGGTTTCTACCATGATTTGACCCTTCAGGCGGTTTCTACCATAAGTTGACCCTTCAGGCGGTATCTACCATGATTTGACCATTCAGGCGGTTTCTACCATTGGTTTGACCCTTTAGGCGGTATCTACCTTTGCTTTGACCCTTCAGGCGGTATCTACCTTGATTTGACCCTTCAGGCGGTATCTACCTTGATTTGACCCTTCAGGCGGTTTATACCTTAATTTGACCCTTCAGGCGGTTTCTACCTTGAGTTGACCCTTGAGGCGGTTTCTACCATTGGTTTGACCCTTTAGGCGGTATCTACCTTTGCTTTGACCCTTCAGGCGGTATCTACCTTGATTTGACCCTTCAGGCGGTATCTACCTTGAGTTGACCCTTCAGGCGGTTTCTACCTTGAGCTGACCCTTGAGGCGGTTTCTACCATTGGTTTGACCCTTTAGGCGGTATCTACCTTTGCTTTGACCCTTTAGGCGGTATCTACCTTGATTTGACCCTTCAGGCGGTATCTACCTTGAGTTGACCCTTCAGGCGGTTTCTACCTTGATTTGACCCTTCAGGCGGTTTCTACCTTAATTTGACCCTTCAGGCGGTTTCTACCTTGAGTTGACCCTTGAGGCGGTTTCTACCATTGGTTTGACCCTTTAGGCGGTATCTACCTTGATTTGACCCTTCAGGCGGTATCTACCTTTGATTTTGTTGAGGCGACATTCTGGGAGCTGGGTTCTCCAGGTATCCTGCAGAAGTTGAGCCTGAAATATTTTTCATCACCAAGAAAATGTTAGTAATCTTTGGGAAGACGATGGCTGGCCACTTGCCGAAGCCGCATGACTTTAGTTTAATCATGAAATGTGCATTTTGATGCTGGAGGTTATCCAAAGCATTCTTGCAGCATGCAAATGTGATCACAAATCTCTTGGGCGGAAAATCTGGATCAACAGTTTGAAAATTCCAAAAAGAGTTTGTTCAAGACATCAATTGGAATATTTATCGACAAGGAGGTCTTCTCACCTGTTTTGAGATAGTGGTTTTTTTATAGGGGATGCACTCAATTCCCTACTAACCTGTGCCTAGGTTTTAGGCTCATTCGCAGCGCATACATTTTGATCGATCGGGAGGTCTTCCACGGGACCGTAATGTTGGGCTTGGATATTGGTCTTCAGTGGGGACTCGCTTTTGAGTCAAGGACATTCAATGAAAGCTTTCACCATCTGCTCCGGGTTTACAAGTCAAGGACCCTGCAAAATGAGAAAGAAATAGTCTTGCTCGTACCTCTTCGAGCTAAGCCATATGTTAACCCAAGTGTCTTAATCAGAGAAGAGTGTTTCAGGGTCGTAACTTTGGTAGGATTGGGGACCGAAAAAAAGGCTTATTTTTGGCCCAGAATTTGTGAAGGGATTGACATCGGTGATCATTGCAAATTTGCCACCTGTCCTTTCCATTTTGCATCTTCAATTTTTGAGGTACACGACCGCTTTTGAGGTGTGCACAAATTCTTGTGAAAGCGCCTCTGGCTGCATTAAGAGAGTAACAACTCTATCTGTGTCTTTGCTCCGTGCTTGACACCATTCGAGGAGTAGTCTTTTTGAACCTGACTCCTTTTGGATTTCTCTTCTCCCCTTTTCAAACAGGTTTCGCTGGGGGATTGATACAAATTGTTCACCCAAGCATCGGCCTTACTTTTACCAGGCACTTTGCTTTTTCTTGATGCTGGGGATTTTTCTCATCATCTTTTACTTTTCATTTTTTTTGAAATCCCGCTTTTTCTCATCTTCGAGAGATCGTGTTAGACATGTGACCAAAGGTCTAACAACTTTAAGCATTAACTTAGGAATTTCTTCGCAAACCCTAAGTCTTGAACTCTTCCGTTTCTGAAGTGATGATGCATCCGTCTTGGAATGTGCAATGATCACCAACGGGTTTATGAAATGATCTTGCAGGCTCAACTTGGCTATGCAAAGGATTCGGTGTGTGGGATAGAGAAATGAATGCTTCTCATCATCCTATGGCACTTGGATTACCATATAAACAACACACGAAGATTAATGTTAGTTTGAGCAAGAAAATTTCTAACCATTTTCTCCTGATGCTGCTGGACTGACCTCCATTTTGCCCCGATGTGGGGTGGTTCTTGACAGGGTTGAGAATGAAAACCGCCGTTCAAAGGGGTTGTCAATAGTCACCTGTAGTGTTTGGGGATATGAAACGAATGCCTCCGTCGTCCCAATCCATGTAATTGCTGCGAATAATCCCTACTCCCGTAGGTTCAGATTTTGCTATCTGATTCGCTCCACTTCTCTCTCAAGTGTGTATAGGACGTGTTTGGATTAGGCTTTGCCTCTCGTCTTTTGAGAAAACGTCCTTTTGAAAGTTTTGAACAACTTTTGATTGGAAAAAATCTCTTTCATCTTCTCCAAAAATTTTACCCGTCAAGGGGATTTTATGCTGCACCATGCATGTTCTAATCATGTTTAGACAACCTCCTGTTTTCAAAACATGATTGTTAATGGAGTTAGAACTCTATGTCTTTTCTAGACATCAGATTCTGAAAACTTTTCTTTTTCTCTTTTTTCTCTTTTTTGTTTTGGGTTGGGGAAAGGGGTACTTACCTGTCCACCGTGGCTGGAGGTCCCTGAAAATATAGAAGAAACATGTCATTGTATGTTCACGAATTTTTCAAGAATCGGAACGATACTGCTTTACCCTTGGTCATGTGCTCCAACTAGTAATACATGGGATGTCAGAATCCTGTTTTACCTTGTTGGCGAGCCCCTGTCAAGGACGGGAATTATGTGTCAGTTTGCGTTCCAAAATTCAAGACAAATTGGAACGATACCGCCTTGTTCTTGCTTTGTGTTTCCATTTGAACACAAACGCGCGGCTTGCAGAATTTGGCCCTCTATCTTGTGGCCATGATCTCTCCATCTGGTTGGCAATGGAACCTCCTCTAGGATTTGCACTAGAGGAGATCCTTTCATGCTTTTGTACGCATTCCAACGTCGTTCTTCGGAGTTCCTTTTATTCAAGGAAAAAAGAAATTTTTATCAGAATGCACGTCAAAGCATGTAATGTGGGAGCGATACTTTTTACCCTCCACTCAGTCTTATAATCAAAGACCATTTCTTGGAGTCCTGACTTCTAAGGTCGATAATTCTATTTGCCTCCTTGTCGGCGAGTTCTTTTATTTTGTGGCTTTCTGGTGCCAACAATTTTCTGTCCATCTTGACGGTGAATCCTCTCGCTTCGCACCTCCATTTGAACGCAAATGTAAGGCTTGTTGAAGTCGGCCATCTAGCTCGTGGCCATGATCTATCCATCTGTTTGGCAACGAAATCTTCCTCTAGGATTTGCACTAGATGAGATCAATTTCCTGGCAACTTGCCTCTTGCAACGGATATTTTTTTTCGCCTCCACGTCGGGCGAGATCCTTTCTTTTGTGGCTTTTTGGTGCCACCAATTTTCTGCCAAATGAGAACAAACTCATGTTAAGCATGGGATCTTTGGGAGATCAATTTGGAACGATACAAAGTTACCGTTCACCCAGGTTTGTATCCTGGGGTTTACTTCCGATGAGGACGACTCTGTCATTGCGTCCATGGATTTTGCCAGAGAAGAAATGTCCTTCCTTTATCCGGCGCACAAATGATTCACTTGCCCCGGTTAGACGTGGTTCATCATGGCTAGGTGATGCCTGCCCCAGCTAAATTCATTCCTGCGTTTTGCTATAATCTCCATCTTTTTTGGGGATGTCTTCCCTCTTGGGATTCCTGATGACGCCTTACTGACGTATTCTTTTCCTTCGTCGATTATTGACGCTTCTTATTTGATGTGGATGATGGATGCTGCTTCATCTCTGTTGACACCTAAATTTTGATCAACTTTTTATTTATTTATTTATTTATTTTTATTTTATTTTTTTGAAAATTCATAGAAAATCCATAAAAAGTTGAAAAATTGAAAAATCAATTTTGGTGACCTTAGCCAAGCTAAATGAACCATTTTGACCAAAAAAATAATTTTCATAATTTTCATTTTTTAATATATTTTCGAAAAATACAAAAGAAAAAGAAAAAAGAAAAAAAAGAAGAAAATCAAGAAAAATAATATTTGAGGTCACAAATAGTCGGTATTTTTTATTTTTAATTTTCTTTACTTTAAGACCTCATAAAACAGTAAAATTCAAGTTCGATTTCGGGTGTTCTCTGATCACCATAAAATTGAATTTGACAAAAATATTAGTAATGATTAAAAGGAAAAAGAGTGAAAACATCATCATTTAAAAGGAAAATGGGACTAATCATTTTGTCTTCACTTTTGATTATTTTATTATTTTTACTTTTTAATATTTTATTATATTATTATTATATTACTATTTTATTATTTTATTTTATTTTATTTTTATTACTATTTATACCCCCCCTAATCATCCGTAGTTCTTCTTCTTCTCCTCCTCCTCCTCCTCCTCCTCCTCCTCCTCCTCCTTCTTCTTCTTCTTCTTCTTCTTCTTCCTCTCCCACGCTCATTCCATATATTCTCTCTTCCATTTTTTTGTCATCACATTACCACCCTCCACATTTCTTGCGTTTCCGGCCGATCGGACCGTTGGATCGAGCTGAATTTTTGTGTACAAGGTCTTCTTGATCCCTTCTTCATATCCACCGTTCGGATCTTTAAACAAATCTCTCAAAGTGGTCGCACGACAGCCAAATCAGAAGTTGTTCCAGGCGTGGGAACTGTATACCCGCCGACATTTCTTGCGTTTCCGGCCGATTGAGCCGTTGGATCGAGCTGATTTTTTGTGTGCAGGGTCTTCTTAACCCATTCTTCATATCCACCGTTCGGATCTTTAAACAGATCTCTCCAAGTGGTCGCACAGCAGCCAAATCAGAAGTTGTTCCTGGCGCGGGAACTGTTCATCCGCCGGTATTTCTTCAGTTTTTGATCAATTCGACCATCGGATCGAGGTAAAATTGTGTATAATCTCATCTCAATTCTTTCTTCATCTTCACCGTTCGGATTTGTGAAAATAGTTCAACGTCCTCCTCATCCGAGCTCGGATTATTGTTTATTTTGTATTTTTTCGTATTTACTGTGTATTTACTTTATGTCATAGCATTTCTATATTTCGCATAAAAGACCCAGAATCGGAAGGCTAAGCCTCCTATTGGTGTCCAAGGTGTTTTATTTATTTATTTTCTGTAAATTATATTGTGCTACCCCAGAATCGGAAGGCCGAGCCTCCTGCTGGTGGTTTATATCCCCACACATTGTTGCACGAGCACCGACGGACTCCGATGTCGTAAAATTCACCGGATCCCATCTCCTTTGCTTATGTTTATGTTGTATAATGACTTAATATCTTCTTTATTTTTTGCATTGTGTTGCGTACTATAAAAACAAAAACAAAAAATGCTAGATTGGATGGTTGCAGATGAGCCACGTGCCGTGATCCGATGATTTTCAGAATAAAAAAAAATATTTTTAACATTAAAAGAAATAAATTTCGAATTTTACAACAATTAAAATGATTCGATTGTCACCGAGACGCCACGTGGCGAGTTAGGGACCGTTCAGTTGGGACTTATTTTCAGGAAATTTATAATAAAAAAAATTCAAATAAAAAAAATTCAAAAAAAGTGAATACTAAGGAAAAATTCAAAAAAAATTTGAGAAAAATTGCAGAAAATTCAATCAACTTAGGTACCGAAAGGGCGTCAACTCTAACAGTTGACGTAACTAAGTCCCCGAACCCATTTATCTGGTTATCGTAGAATTGAATAGAAACTCCCGACTATTCAATAGGGTGGTCCAATCATACCCTCCAAAAAAATGATTGGTGGCGACTCCATGGCATGCACACTTAGCACATGTCACTAGACCACACTGAAGGTCGACTACGCATACCTCCGTTGCGATTTGGGTAACGGGCCTTGGGAGAGGCCTGCGTCCGACCAGACTGGACGGCCCATTAGCCCTCGAGAGCCCACGGCGAACCTCGAGAGGGTCGCGACAGACTGGCGACTCCGCTGGGGACTGGTTCTTAACCATTTAGTGGACTTGAGCCGATTAAAAAGTTGATTGTTTTATGCAGACGCTCTTCAAATTGAAGTATGTACTTTAATCCTTGAGGTGTTAAACGTTTTTGCAGATTGGAGAAATAAGGGGTGTAGTCCGCGATTTACATTATTTTATGCAGGTTGGCGTAGTAATGTATGTTGTGTGGGTGATTTGAAGCGCTGATTGATAAACTATTATGCATGACTTGCATTGTGATGATCACGACACCTGAACACACACAACCGCGCCTAAAACCCCGGGCGCCCCTATAAGCAAACAATAGAAGGAATTGAAAATGGAACCTCCGTGAGGAAAAACACGGGGTAATCCATTTTTAATTTCGCTCACTTCGAACTATGGATTGGGTCCCAATGCAACGGTAGTTGTGCAATGGAACCTACCCTTTCTAGAACTCGAGGTGGGAGCCTTTAAGCCTCAGGAACCCCACCATTTAGGTGTCAAAACTTCACAAGTTTACATGCGCATGATCGATGTGTTTGACATGTCTTACCCCCTTCAAAAGGGCAGGTAGCTTTAATCACGGAACCAAGAGTAACTCGTATTATAACTCGTCTCCGAGCCAGAATGGAGCAAGAGGAGTTGGGATCTCGCGTGAATAGTTTGGAAGGTCAGATGGCGTCAATGGCCACCATGCTAGCAGAAATGAAAGCCATGATGGTGGCTGCACAAGAAAGAAATCATGACCTCAGCCAGGATGCTCCGCCCGCACCCCCCAATGCTTCGAATGTGGCGCGAACTCGGGAAGAGAATGTGGCCGAGAATGTTAATCGAGTGTTAGCAGCTGATGCACTACCGAAGGCCGTGTCTGCAGTCATCGACCTAGAAAAAGACAAAAAGGAGAAACCCCCGGGCAAAATCGAAGAAGGCGCAAAGAGGCTAGCGAAGATAGAGGAATGCCTAAGCAGCCAAGGGTATGAGCTGGCTCGATTTGACAAGATATCACCATTTGCAAAAATTGAAGCGCCGTTAGACTATAAAGAACCCGATTTCGTCAGAAAATACAACGGGACGAGCTGCCCCCGAGCCCACTTAAAATATTACCTACGCAAAATGGCACTTTTTTCTGACTACGTTCCCTTGCTGATGAACACGTTTCAAGAGAGTCTGGCGGGTGCTGCTCTGGCTTGGTTCATCGAATTAGATTTGGAGGACTATGATGGATGGGAAGACCTGGCGGAGGACTTTTTACATCAATATAAGTTCAATACTGCTACAGCCCCTTCCAGAGAAGAATTGCTGAGGACCACTAAAGGGAGGAATGAGGCAATCCGTGCCTACGCTCAAAGATGGCGGGCCTTAGCAACACAAGTCAAACCGTCCATTCCAGAGGACGAGCTGGTCGACCTTTTCTTGAGAGCGTTGCCTTACGAGTATTTCGATAGGCTGAACACATCTGGTTGTCAAACATTTGTACACCTCATAAAAATAGCAGAAAGGCTGGAATGGGCGATGAGGGAAAGGAAAGCACCAGAAATCGCAACAAGACGCCAATATCCGGCCCGAAGGGAGAAGGAGGCTGAAGTTGATGTGGCCTTCGTACCAAACCCACCCAACCCTAAGCAGTTCTCCAATTCAAGTACGGTGCAAGGAAACTCGTCGATGTCGGTACAGAAACCATATGAACTAAGGAGGAAGTTGCCTCCCAAGCAGTTCATCCCCCTGCCAAGGCCGTTATCGAAATTACTTCCTATGTTGCTAGAGGAACACTTAGTGGCTAAGGAGCCTCCAAGGCCGAATCCGGTGAAATTTAACGGGTACGATGAAAGCCAGTCATGTGTCTATCACATGGGAGAGAAGGGCCATAACGTAGACAATTGCATTGTTTTGAAGCACAAGGTGCAAGCCCTTATCGATAATTGCATCCTTGAATTCGACAAAACAGAGCCGAACGTGCAAAATAATCCACTTCCTGATCACCAAACCGTGGGGGTGATCTTCGACAACAAGTTCGACCGGTTCTTCTCCGAGGATTCCAAATGGTCGAAGGACGAGGGGATAGAAACGACATCGGAGGAACTTGATTTGACCAACTTGTCTTTGGGAGATTTTGTCAAATCACTCGACGGCGACGCTCCTACCATGGAGTAAAGAGATATCTGTCTCTCTTCGACGCATCTAAATCCATATTAGGTGCCTCGGGCTTTTTCTTACGTGTTGTATTGTAATATAAGTATACTAAAAAAAACCAAAAAAATCATCAAAAATCAAAAATAAAAAAAGGGGGACGTGTGGGAGCCACAAATCGGTCAATGACGAAAAAAAAAAAAAACTGAGACCTGATTTCCCACATGTCTCCTGGTTTGCAAAGTTTTGGGATGCGAGGATGCCCAATGATATGAGGGCTAGCTCCCATCCTACCCTTTCAATTTTTCTTAAGACGTCTCCCAAAGAAGTTTATCATTACATGAACTTTCTCTATTTTATAACCGTCTTTGTGACACTTCAAGCATGCTATTCCAAGCATACATAGCAGTTGTTAAATAACTCAGGTTCCCGAGGTGGAGCTTCCCTCCTAAATGGGGAATAAAACGATGCGGAGCCATCAATTCCAGCAACGATCAAAAGCAGGGGAATCAGATGGCAGTGCTTTCAAATGACGAAACAAGGAGTACCCCTTTTCATAACATAAGTCTGACTCAATGTTTTCAAGAGCGTTTTAATGGCTCAATTTGTGAACAAAATCTTTGAGAAAACCTGAAAAAGTTTCTCATCGCCTGAAAATCTCTGTGAAAAGAATGCTTGAAAAAAAAAATCTTAAGTTTTATCAATACCTTCTTTGAATAGAATGAAAAGCACGAATTCATAGATGACCAGGATTGGCAAAACTCGTGGGAGCAAGTCTCTCCCTTTTCTCCGAGAAGCCCAGCCAGGGGCAAACTCTCATGATCCCCCCTAAAAGTGCAACAGACCAGGGTCATCAAATCCAGAGAGGACAAACAGCGAAACCGGCCTCACCGGGGCAAATTGCTCGAAAAACACGAAAAGACGAAACTTCGGAGGGAGTACCTCTTTTCAGAAATTCCAAATGAAGTCAGATAAAAACCCACGTCTATTTCTTCACATGCAGGTGCGTGGACTCCTTCAGATGGGATTAGAAATCTCCAACAAAAGCGGAAAGCGTTAAGACATGACTGGGGCATGCGAATCAATTTTGCCCTGGGCAAAGAAAGACGTTTCTTCTCTGGCAAAATCCGTAGACGCAATGACAGAGTTATCTGCATCAGAAATAAACCCCAGGATACAAACCTAGAGGCGGTAACTTTGTATCGTTCCAATTTGATCTCCATAAATCCCATGCTTAACAGGAAGTCGTTGGCGCCAAAAGCCACAAAAGAAAAGAACTCGCCAATGAGGAGGCGAATAAAATTATTAACCTTGGGAGTCAGCACTCCAAGGAAGGGTCTTTGATCAAGTGGAGGAACTATGAAGAGTGACGCTGGAATGCGCCCAAAAACACAAATGGATTTCCTCTGGGGCAAATCCTCGAGAATGATTCATCGCCAGCCAAACGGAGGAATCGTGGCCACAATATAGATGGCCAATTTCTGTAAGCCGCGCGTTTGTGTTCAAATGAAAACACCAAGCAAGAACAAGGCGGTATCGTTCCAATTTGTCTTGAATTTTGGAACGCAAACTGACACTTATTGTTTGTTTTTGACAGGGGAGTCGCCTTGGAGACGAACAAGTTTTTACATCCCACGTACTACTTGTTAGGGTACATGACCGAGGGTAGGATGTATCGTTTCGATTTTCAAAAAAATTCGTGAATATACAATGATATGCTTCTCTTACATTTTCAGGGGTCTGCAGCCGCGACAGGTAGGTAAGTATCCCTTTCCCAGTTAGCTGGAAATAAAGAATGTTAAAATCCTTTCAGTCGTCATGAAAATTATCCAATGCATCGATGTTCATGATTTAAATCGGGAGGTTGCCCAAAGCATGAATAAAACATGCACGATACATCACAAGATCCCCTCAATGGATAAATTTTGGGAAAGAAGGGAGTGAATTTTTCCAAATATCATTATTTGTCAAATCATTCAAAAGGAAGTTTACTCAAAAGAGAGGCGAGCCTAATCCAAACATGTCCAACACACACTTGAGAGATGAGTGGAGTGGGCAGATAGCAAAATCTGGGTCTACGATGGTAGGGATCATTTGCAGCGATTACATGGGTTGGGACGACAGAGGCATTCGTTTCATATCCCCAAAAACTACAGGTGACCATTGATAAACCCCTTTGAATGGCGTTTTTCATTCTTAACCCTATCAAGAACCACCCCACATCGGGGCAAAATGGAGGTGAGTCCAGTAGCATCAGGAGAAAATGGTTAGAAATTTTTTTTGCTCGGACTAACATTAATCTTTGTGTGTTGTTTATATGGTAATCCAAGTGCCATAGGATGATGAGAAGCATTCATTTCTCTATCCCACACACCATATCCTTTGCATAGCCAAGTTGAGCCTGCGAATTCATTTCATAAACCCATCGGTGATCATTGCAAGTTCCAAAACAAAGGCAAATCACTTCAGGAACGGAGAAGTTCAAGACTTAGGGTTTACGAAGAAACTACTAATTTGATACTCAAGCGTGCTAAGAGCCAAGTCATATATCTAGCACAATTGCCAAGCATCCCACTTGCGACAAGGGATTAAAGAAATCCCCAGCATCAAGAAAAAGCAAAGCGCCTGGTAAAAGCGAGGCCGATGCTCGGGTGAACAATTTGATCGATCCCTAAAGAAACCTGGTAGGGAAAAGAAGAGGGAAAAACCCCTAATGGAGTCAGATCAAGAAGACTGCTCCCCAAATGATGTCAGCCGTGGAGCAAAAACACAGAAAGAGTTGTCAACCTCTTAATACCACAAGAGACGCTCTCTAAAGAGTTTGTACACACCTCAAAAACGGTTGCACGTCTCAAAAATTGAAGATACAGAATGGAAAAGACAGGTGACAAGTTTGCAATGATCACCAAGGTCAATTCCCTCATAAATTCTGGGCCAAAAACAAGCTTTTTTTTCGGTCCCCAATCCTACCAACATCATAACCCTGAAACAGCCTTCTCTGACTAAGACACTTGGGTTAACATATAGCTTAGCTCGAAGAGGTACGAGCAAGACTATTTCTTTCTCATTTTGCAGGGTTCTTGACTTGTAAACCCGAAGCAGATGGTGAAAACTTTCGTTCAATGGCTTTGACTCAAAAATGAGTCCCCCTTGAAAACCAATACCAAGCCCAACATTACGGTCCCGTGGAAGACCTCCCGACCGATCAAAATGTATGCGCTGCGAATGAGCCTAAAACCTAGGCACAGGTTAATAGGGAATTGAGTGCATCCCCTATAAAAATCATTACCTCAAAACAGGTGAGATAGCCTCCTTGTCGAGAAATATTCCAATTGCTGTTTTGAACAATCTCTTTTTGGAATTTTTCAAACTGTTGATCAAAATTTTCCACGCAAGGAATTTGTGATCACATTTGCATGTTGTAAGAATGCTTTGGATAACCTCCAGCATCAAAATGCACATTTCATGACTAAAACTTAAGTCATAAAATTTTGTCAATTAGACAATTATTGTCTTCCCAAAGATTATTAACATTTTCTTGGTGAAGAAAAATCTTTCAGGTTTGAACTTTCTACAGGATACCTGGAGAACCCAGCTCTTAGAATGTCGGCTCAGCAGACTCAAGTGAAGCTTTGTCAAAATAAAATCTTTCATTGCTTCAAAACTGAATTCCCGACAAACTTCGGGATCTCTAAAAAAAAAAAAAAAGGGGGAGAAAAACCCTTTTAAAAGAAACAGTCTCATCGGACGTGGAGAACCCTCGTCATGAGACCCTTTTCAAAAATATCAAACAGTCTCATCGGACGTGGAGAACCCTCGTTATGAGACCCTTGTTAAAAAATCAGGCAGTCTCATCGGACGTGGAGAACCCTCGTCATGAGACCCCTTTTCAAAAATATCAAACAGTCTCATCGGACGTGGAGAACCCTCGTTATGAGACCCCTTTTCAAAGCAAAACCATGGTAGATACCGCCTGAAGGGTCAACCAAAGGTAGAAACCGCCTGAAGGGTCAAATCAAGGTAGAAACCGCCTGAAGGGTCAAATCAAGGTAGAAACCGCCTGAAGGGTCATCACACGGTAGATACCGCCTGAAGGGTCAACATGAAGGTAGAAACCGCCTGAAGGGTCAAACTCATGGTAGAAACTGCCTGAAGGATCAACACAACGGTAGAAACCGCCTGAAGGGTCAACCCAATAGTAAAAATCACTTAAATGGCCAACTCAATGGTCCGATCCACCATACGGATCAAAATCCTTGGCAAATCCCAAATGGGACGCGTCTTCCTTAAATTCCTATCAGTTAGGAATCCCATTATGGTTTGACCTACCATACGGGTCAGAGCTTAACCTCTCTAGGATATTTTAGTAACGAGTTCCTAGAAATTCTCTTGAATCCATCAAACACCGCGAAAATCGCACAAACATCGAACATGTAAGTGGCAGGTATGTCTCTCTATTATCTCACTCTCTCATGTCAAATGAATGTTTCCCCCTTCAAGAAAGAGCATACACGGACAAGCATGTAGATTGGATGTCAAGACTCCTTTTCCTTTAGTTTCCCGAGTCGAGTCGATCAAGACTCAGGTGTCACCTTATCTTTGAGAGAAACCTCTAACGAGATTCCTCTCAAAGAGGGGCAGCTGTTGACACCTAAATTTTGATCAACTTTTTATTTATTTATTTTTATTTTATTTTTTTGAAAATTCATAGAAAATCCATAAAAAGTTGAAAAATTGAAAAATCAATTTTGGTGACCTTAGCCAAGCTAAATGAACCATTTTGACCAAAAAAATAATTTTCATAATTTTCATTTTTTAATATATTTTCGAAAAATACAAAAGAAAAAGAAAAAAGAAAAAAAAAAGAAGAAAATCAAGAAAAATAATATTTGAGGTCACAAATAGTCGGTATTTTTTATTTTTAATTTTCTTTACTTTAAGACCTCATAAAACAGTAAAATTCAAGTTCGATTTCGGGTGTTCTCTGATCACCATAAAATTGAATTTGACAAAAATATTAGTAATGATTAAAAGGAAAAAGAGTGAAAACATCATCATTTAAAAGGAAAATGGGACTAATCATTTTGTCTTCACTTTTGATTATTTTATTATTTTTACTTTTTAATATTTTATTATATTATTATTATATTACTATTTTATTATTTTATTTTATTTTATTTTTATTACTATTTATACCCCCCCTAATCATCCGTAGTTCTTCTTCTTCTCCTCCTCCTCCTCCTCCTCCTCCTCCTCCTCCTCCTTCTTCTTCTTCTTCTTCTTCTTCTTCTTCTTCCTCTCCCACGCTCATTCCATATATTCTCTCTTCCATTTTTTTTGTCATCACATTACCACCCTCCACATTTCTTGCGTTTCCGGCCGATCGGACCGTTGGATCGAGCTGAATTTTTGTGTACAAGGTCTTCTTGATCCCTTCTTCATATCCACCGTTCGGATCTTTAAACAAATCTCTCAAAGTGGTCGCACGACAGCCAAATCAGAAGCTGTTCCAGGCGTGGGAACTGTATACCCGCCGACATTTCTTGCGTTTCCGGCCGATTGAGCCGTTGGATCGAGCTGATTTTTTGTGTGCAGGGTCTTCTTAACCCCTTCTTCATATCCACCGTTCGGATCTTTAAACAGATCTCTCCAAGTGGTCGCACAGCAGCCAAATCAGAAGTTGTTCCTGGCGCGGGAACTGTTCATCCGCCGGTATTTCTTCAGTTTTTGATCAATTCGACCATCGGATCGAGGTAAAATTGTGTATAATCTCATCTCAATTCTTTCTTCATCTTCACCGTTCGGATTTGTGAAAATAGTTCAACGTCCTCCTCATCCGAGCTCGGATTATTGTTTATTTTGTATTTTTTCGTATTTACTGTGTATTTACTTTATGTCATAGCATTTCTATATTTCGCATAAAAGACCCAGAATCGGAAGGCCGAGCCTCCTGTTGGTGTCTAAATATTTGCTGTGTATTTACTTTATGTCATAGCATTTCTTTATTTCGCATAAAAGACCCAGAATCGGAAGGCCGAGCCTCCTGTTGGTGTCTAAATATTTGCTGTGTATTTACTTTATATCATAGCATTTCTATATTTCGCATAAAAGACCCAGAATCGGAAGGCTAAGCCTCCTATTGGTGTCCAAGGTGTTTTATTTATTTATTTTCTGTAAATTATATTGTGCTACCCCAGAATCGGAAGGCCGAGCCTCCTGCTGGTGGTTTATATCCCCACACATTGTTGCACGAGCACTGACGGACTCCGACGTCGTAAAATTCACCGGATCCCATCTCCTTTGCTTATGTTTATGTTGTATAATGACTTAATATCTTCTTTATTTTTTGCATTGTGTTGCGTACTATAAAAACAAAAACAAAAAATGCTAGATTGGATGGTTGCAGATGAGCCACGTGCCGTGATCCGATGATTTTCAGAATAAAAAAAATATTTTTAACATTAAAAGAAATAAATTTCGAATTTTACAACAATTAAAATGATTCGATTGTCACCGAGACGCCACGTGGCGAGTTAGGGACCGTTCAGTTGGGACTTATTTTCAGGAAATTTATAATAAAAAAAATTCAAATAAAAAAAATTCAAAAAAAGTGAATACTAAGGAAAAATTGAAAAAAAATTTGAGAAAAATTGCAGAAAATTCAATCAACTTAGGTACCGAAAGGGCGTCAACTCTAACAGTTGACGTAACTAAGTCCCCGAACCCATTTCTCTGGTTATCGTAGAATTGAATAGAAACTCCCGACTATTCAATAGGGTGGGGTTGACACCTGATTTTTGACCATCTATCATTGTGATTTTTACTCTTTAAAATTAATTAAAAATAGCAAAAAATTACAAAAATTACAAAATCAACTTTAGAAGCCTTAGCCTAGCCTTAGGAACCAATTTTGAACAAAAAATATTTTTTGTATTTTTTAATATTTTTTGGAATTTATTTAATTATAAAAATACCCAAAAAATTAGAAAAAATACCATTCGTGGTCAGAAAAATATAAACAAATATTCAATAATTTTGTTTTAATTTCCTCTTCAAGTGTGTCACTTTAAATTGCAAAAATTCGGCTCGGGTCACTATGTTCCTTAACAAACATAAACCCGAACCGAGCCCAAAAATTCCTTTTATAGTCTTTTAATTCTCAATTCTCACTTTTTATAAGTTATGACATTGGACTCTAAAGTATTGAAATGCAATTGGGTCAATTTGCCCTCCAATCTTTGGCAGACTCTATAAGTTTATCGTGGCTGTCAGCCACGAAGTTAGTCAGCACCAAGTGGTCGCGTCGGTCCTCGTAACGGGCTCGCACGACACGAGCCACGGTAACTTCTCGATGAGCAGAGCGGTAGACCTCCAATGAGTTTGTAAGGAGGGTTGGGAAAATCCCATATTCCTTCCCCAACGTAGTATCCTTGAGGGAAGTGATGTCCAAGTCCCCGAACATGACTCGGATTTCATCCTCGGTTTCGGGATGTTCAGCTATGTGAGCATAACCTCGACCCAAGAGGTTATAGAATTCTTCCCATTGAGCCAAAGCTTCAGCTGAGAAAGTATGAATGGGAGAAGATGCCATTTTTGAAGGAGAGATGTGTAGTAGAGCGATTAGAAGATGGAAGCAGATTATACGAGAATGTTAATCTCTCAAACGCTAACTCCGCGTCTTATAGCGTCTCGAGAATGGAGAAAGGCCGTAGCAATAATTCTTGTGGAACCGGGGTGATCGAATAAAGTTGGGGCCGCTCCTCCCGTGAATCACGAGACCCGCCTCGATCCGCGATTTCAGGCCTGTCGGACAAAAGTTGTAAAAAAAAAAAATCATCGGTTTCATCATTTTAAGTCTGAGCGGGAGACGCGCGTAGTTACGCTTTCTTGAAAACGAAGTGGGAGACAGACATAGACATCGAGAAATGAAATCGATTCGGCGCCCTTCCATGTTGAAAAGAGAAAAGAGGACGACAAAGCAGGAAACACGGAATCTTGGGAAGGACGCTTACTTGATGATCTTCGTCCATATTTAAAGAACGTTCCCTGGGCAGGTAGAATCACTCAAAAGAAAGTTTGGAGAGAGTAAGCATACCAGAGAAATTACAAAACCCAGAATAAGTAAAAAAAAAGATATCGAGCGACCTCTCCCTGATCCGATATGTTTGGGAGCTACCGTCAGTTGTTAGAAGTGATCGGCCCAAACATCTTAGATATCGTCCAATTCAAAGACCTCGAAGGTTATGGGATCCAACTTGATACCGAAGTCAGGGAATCCTACCCTTTCGGCAGCAAAGCGCGGGAACCCGATGGTGACGACGGTGGTAAGAGGTGTTTCTCACGTTACACCCCAGATCAAGTTCGAGAGCTTGAAGCGGCCTTCAGCGAGAACCCTCTCCCGAGCAGGGAACAGAGAGGGAAGCTAGGCCAGAAAGTGGGACTGAAACCCCAGAAGATTAAAGCTTGGTTTGAATATAGGCGAGCCAAATTGAGGGCCCGAAACAGACGACAAGAAATTGCCATTCTAAAGGAGGAAAACGAAAAGCTTCGAGTGGAGAACATAAGGTATAAAGAAGCTCTCGACACTATTCCTCGTCCTAACCGTGACGGTCCTATCGCCCTTGGTGAAATATCCCTAGACGAGTCATGTTCGGGGACCGATAACGCTCCTTCATCGTCTCGCCCCCCTGCACAACTTTCGAGACAATCAGATCTTGTTCCCGACCGTGAAAAGATAAGGCGGCGTTGGATGCCTGAAATTGAAGATAAATTTATTGACGCGGTTCGGCGGATAGGGATCGACGCGGCGCGTCCACGACAAATACTCAAGATCATGAATGTACCTGGGCTAGCTAATACAAGCGTTAGGAACCGCCTTAAGTACCATAGGAGGTTACTGAAAGAAGGCAAGGTAGCACTAAAGCTGAAAAGGGCCGGTCTGAATGTAGACGACTGGTATGCCTACAACCGCGACACTTCTCCACTCGAACAGCAGCCGGTCACCAGTGTTCTTCCCATTAACGATCAACCTATTGCGTCCAGTACTCAGATACCTGCCCAACTCAAAGAACCTGGCGACTTCCGTGATGAAGACCTTCATCCATGGGTCGATCAGCTGAATTCCCCTTTGAGTCGTCTCAGTACCCTACAAGATTATTTGCCACAATCCCCGCGAATAGGGACCCCACGATATGAACACCAGCCTGTCGTTAGTGCTCTTCCAGGGGAGAACCCAGTGTTAGCAAGAGATACACGTATAAATTTGCAGGGCAACGATGGGAATTTCAGCTCGAGGAATCAGTTTGTTCATGCCGAAAGTAGTGGAAGGAATCTATTGCCAGCAATTGAAGATGCCCGACTCGAACATCAATGGCTTGAAAAATCAGATGACTTCCTAAATGAGCAACTCGATCTATGGATCAAGCATTTTGGAATGGGTGGTGTGCCTTCGCGGCCGTGACTCAATGCCCATGACCATACACCTGATTCGAGACACGTTTGGTTGATCATTAAAAGGCTTAGAGGAATGAGAAGTGACCACTTCAAGTGAATGTATCGTTAATTTCGTTGTGAAGTTCCCACGGGAACACTTTTTTATTAACGCCTAGAACCAATCACACATGAGGACTGTCATTACATTTGAACATCTTCAAGCCGAGGGCCGTTGATTAATCGCTCAATCTGTGGAGCAACTCCCCTGAACAATGACTATCGATTGCGGGACGCAGTGCGATCCATCCCTTCAAGGCAAAATACATTTGACCTCGGAACCACACGTTTGGTAAAAGGACGTATCTTTCCTAATTAATTTTCAATCAGATATGGGGATAATGTTTTCTCCATTTTTCATCCCAGGTTACAAAAAATAGGCAAGACACCCAAAAGACCATGCATTCAAATGACAAAACAGACGTCTCTCAGCCGGGGCAAACGAACCTTTGATCATGGATGGATGGATGGATTCAATAGATCTTGTTCACACCAGTATTCAACATCAGAGTGGGATGGAAATCAAGAGTAAAGTTGTATCGTCCCAATTTGTCTTAAATCTACGAATATGAATTGACACTTATTGTTTATCCTTGACAGGGGAATCGCCTTGGAGACGAATAAGTTTTTACATCCCACATACTACCTGTTAGGGTACATGAGGGTAGGATGTATCGTTTCGATTTTCGAAAAATTCGTGAATATACAATGATATGCTTCTTTTACATTTTCAGGGATCTCCAGCCACGGTGGACAGGTAGGTATCCCTTTCCCCCAATCCATTGAAGATGTTAAACCAAAAACACAGAGAGAAAAAGAAAAAGCTTTCAAAATATGATGTCTAGAAAAGACATGGAATTCTAACTTCATTGGCATTCATGTTTTGAAACATGAGGTTGTCTGAACACGCATTGTGCACCATAAAATCCCCTTGACAGGTAAAATTTTTGGGAAAACGAAAGAGATTTTTCCAATCAAAAGTTGTTCAAAACTCTCAAAAGGATGTTTCCTCAAAAGAGAGGCAAGCTCAAGTCAAAACACGTCCTATACACACTTAAGAGAGAAGTGGAGCGAATCAGACAGCAAAATCTGTACCTACGGAGGTAGGGACCATTCGCAGCAATTACATGGATTGGGACGACGGGGGCGTTCGTTTCATATTCCCAAATACTACAGGTGACCATTGATAACCCCTTTGAACGGAGGTTCTCATTATCAGCCCTGTCGAGAACCACCCCACATTGGGGCAAAATGGAGGTGAGTCCAGCAGCATCAGGAGAAAATGGTTAGAAATTTTCTTGCTCGGACTAACATTAATCTTTGTGTGTTGTTTATATGGTAATCCAAATGCCATAGGATGATGAGAAACATTCATTTCTCTATCCCACACACCATATCCTTTGCATAGCCAAGTTGAGCCTACAAATTCATTTCATGAGCCCATTGATGATCATTGCACGTTTCAAGATGAAGGCATCAGGGATTACGAAGAGGATTCCCGGGCTGATATTTAAAGCATGTTTAGACTTTCAGACATATGTCTAACATGATCCCATCGAATATGAGAAAAACGGGATTTCAAAAAAAATGATGATTAGAAAATCCCCAGCATCAAGAAAAAGCAAAGTGCCTAGTAAAAGCAAGGCCGATGCTCGTGCAAGCTGTTTGCTTGATCCCCAATGAAGCCTAGTTGGGAAGAGAGAAAAAAACCCATAAAGGAGTCAGATCAAAAGGTCACTCCTCCAAATGATGTCAAGCGTGGAGGAAAGACGCAGACGGAGTTGTCAATCTCTTAATGCAGCCAGAGATTCTCCCTAAAGAATTTGTACACACCACAAAAGCGGTTGCACACCACCAAAAAAATTGAATTGAAGATGCATAATAAAAAAAAACAGGTGACAAGTTTGCAATGATCACCAACGTCAAACCCTTCGTAATTTCTGGGCCAAAAACAAGCCTTTTTCGGTCCCCAATCCTACCAACATCATAACCCTGAAACAGTCTTCTCTGACTAGGACACTTGGGTTAACATATAGCTTAGCTCGAAGAAGTACGAGCAAGACTATTTCTTTCTCATTTTGCAGGGTTCTTGACTTGTAAACCCGGAGCAGATGGTGAAGGATTTCATTCAGTGGCCTCGACTCCAAAGCGGGTCCCCCTT
Source organism: Rhodomyrtus psidioides (assembly GCA_021437785.1). Taxonomy (NCBI): domain Eukaryota; kingdom Viridiplantae; phylum Streptophyta; class Magnoliopsida; order Myrtales; family Myrtaceae; genus Rhodomyrtus; species Rhodomyrtus psidioides. The sequence goes on from JAILYB010000042.1 coordinate 1,524,135, forward strand.
GAAAACCAATATCCAAGCCCAACATTACGGTCCCGTGGAAGACCTCCCGATCGATCAGAATGTATGCGCTGCGAATGATCCTAAAACCTAGGCACAGGTTAGTAGGAAGTTGAACGCATTCCTTACAAAAGACCATTATCACAGAGCGGTGAGGAGCCCTCTTGAATGAGAAATTCTCCAATAGATATTTTGAACAAACTTTTTTTGGAAATTTCAAATTATTTGATCCAGATTTTCCGTGCAAGGGATTTGTGATCACACTTGCATGTTGTAAGAATGCTTTGGATAACCTCCAGCATCAAAATGCGCATTTCATGACTAAAACTTAAGTCATAAAATTTTGTCAATTGGACAATTATTGTCTTCCCAAAGATTATTAACATTTTCTTGGTGAAGAAAAATCTTTCAGGTTTGAACTTTCTGCAGGATACCTGGAGAACCCAGCTCCCAGAATGTCGCCTCAACAGAATCAAATGAAGCTTTGTCTAAATAAAATCTTTCTCTGCTTCCGAAACTGAATTCTCGACAAATTTCGGGATCTTTCAAAAGAAGGGGTGAGGATAGAACCCTTTTTCAATATATCAAACAGTCCTAGCATGACGTGGAGAACCCTCGTCCTAGGACCCATTTTCAAAAATATCAAACAGTCCTAGCATGACGTGGAGAACCCTCGTCCTAGGACCCCCTTTCAATAATATCAAACAGTCTCATCGGACGTGGAGAACCCTCGTCATGAGATCCCTTTTTCAAATTCAGGCAGTCTCATCGGACGTGGAGAACCCTCGTCATGAGACCCCTTTTCAAAATTTAGGCAATCTCATCGGACGTGGAGAACCCTCGTCATGAGACCCCTTTTCAAATTCAAGCAGTCTCATCGGACGTGGAGAACCCTCGTCATGAGACCCCTTCTCAAAATTTAGGCAGTCTCATCGGACGTGGAGAACCCTCGTCATGAGACCCCTTTTCAAAGCAAAATCAAGGTAGATACCGCCTGAAGGGTCAAATCATGGTAGATACCGCCTGAAGGGTCAACTAAAGGTAGAAACCGCCTGAAGGGTCAAACCATGGTAGATACCGCCTGAAGGGTCAACTAAAGGTAGATACCTCCTGAAGGGTCAAACCAAGGTAGAAACCGCCTGAAGGGTCAAAATAAGGTAGATACCGCCTGAAGGGTCAACACAAGGTAGATACCGCCTGAAGGGTCAAACCAAGGTAGAAACCGCCTGAAGGGTCAAAATAAGGTAGATACCGCCTGAAGGGTCAACACAAGGTAGAAACCGCCTGAAGGGTCAAAATATGGTAGAAACCGCCTGAAGGGTCAAATCAAAGGTAGAAACCGCATGAAGGGTCAAATCAAAGGTAGATGCCGCCATAAGGGTCAAATCATTGGTAGAAACCGCCATAAGGGTCAAACTAAACTCAATGGTAGATACCGCCTGAAGGATCAAATATGGTAGAAACCGCCATAAGGGTCAACTCATTGGTAAATACCACCGTAAGGATCAACACAAAGGTCCGATCCACCATACGGATCAAAATCCTTGGCAAAATCCCAAAGTGTGGGATGCGCCTTCCTTAGGTTCCTACCAGTCAGGAACCCCATAATGGTATGACCTACCATACAGGTCAGAGCTTAATTTTCCTAGGGTGTCCTGACAAGCCCTAGGTATCTTCTTAAAATTTATCGCAACCGGCAGCATCCGACAGGTGAGCTTCAGGTAAGCCTCTCTCACTCCGACCCACATTCGAATTGCAAGAGCAAACCAGGGATTAATTTGAGCATTCATCGAAAGGCTTACGGATCCAATGTCATAATATTTCTTTCCCCCCAGTCGAGTCAGTTAAGATTCAGGTGTCATTTTGTCTTTGAAAGCAACCTCTGACGAGCTCACTCTCAAAGAGGGGCAGCTGTTGACACCTGATTTTTGACCATCTATCATTGTGATTTTTACTCTTTAAAATTAATTAAAAATAGCAAAAAATTTCAAAAATTACAAAATCAACTTTGGAAGCCTTAGCCTAGCCTTAGGAACCAATTTTGAACAAAAAATATTTTTTGTATTTTTTAATATTTTTTGGAATTTATTTAATTATAAAAATACCCAAAAAATTAGAAAAAATACCATTCGTGGTCAGAAAAATATAAACAAATATTCAATAATTTTGTTTTAATTTCCTCTTCAAGTGTGTCACTTTAAATTGCAAAAATTCGGCTCGGGTCACTATGTTTCTTAACAAACATAAACCCGAACCGAGCCCAAAAATTCCTTTTATAGTCTTTTAATTCTCAATTCTCACTTTTTATAAGTTATGACATTGGACTCTAAAGTATTGAAATGCAATTGGGTCAATTTGCCCTCCAATTTGATCAATTTTAACCAAAAGGGCTTAATTGCATAAAAATCTTTCAATTTAGTCCCCGGTTTCACAAGTTTTGAAATTAAATTTCACACGGGCACACCCATTAAAATTAAACACCTCTAACCAACAGTTTTCATCATGCTGAATCCATTGGTGGGCTCAATTTTGGCTAATTCGATCGTTTAGGCCTTCGATTTGGCGAAATTAAATTTCGGATCCTAGGGACAATTTGGGGTTTTCACAGAATTTCAATAAATTGATTCACGAAAATACCCATATTTGATGGAAAACATGTCAAGGAATCCGATTTTGCCATCAATTTCATGAAAAGAGGTCATTTGGGGGGTAAATTTGGCGATTTGGGCGATTTGGCCGAACCGTGTCGGTCGGGTCAAACCCGACCCGACCCGGTCCGACCCGGGTCTGCAACATTGTTGCAGACCCGTGGACAGCGAGGCAGGGCAGAACAGGGGACCGGCAAACGAGCGTGGGCGAGTGATTTTTTTAAATAAAAAGGACACCACGCGTGAGGGGACAATAGCTAGTGATGGATATTCGTGTTGGGCAGTGGAATAGACAGAGAAAAAGGCCGGTCGGCCATGAAAATGGGGGTGTTCGGGTTTGAAGAAAGGAGGGGGAGCCGAGAGAGAAAAGGGGATTTTTTGGCGAAGAACCGAGGAAGAGCGGGCGTCCTCGACCTTCAAGAGGCCATACTAAGCTTCGCCGGAACCTCAGCCGCCGTCGACGGGCCGGAGACAGGTCGGTATCTCGCCGGATCTCCATATTTTTTTATGCACGCCATGTGTTCGGTGAAATGCCGATGCATGTTTCAACTCGGTTTCGTCCCCGACCGTGCGTGATTCGAGTGGCATATGTTCGGTTAGGGCCCTAAGTTAATCCTAGAACCGACTCTAAGCTTGTTTACGTGTTTATTTTGCATTGGAACCATGCCGGGAGCGATGGCCGGAGTTCGATGTGCTCGGGCCGAACCAAGAGCTCACGCCGGCGAAGCCGGAGGTCGCCGACCATCAAAGGACCATAGGTAAGCTTCTAAACCTTCCTTAGATGCCACGTGAATGCCCGGAACCGAGTTTAGACGAATAAAATTTTCTGCAAAATTTCTCGCCGGAGCCGGGTTCGGGGAGGTCCGGTTTGGCCATTTTTCGAGGTAAAATCTGTCATACTTTGCTTATATGTTGTTGCTGAAGTTATGAGGAGTTGAATGCCGCAAGAACGGGCGAAAAATACCAAGTTTCGGGCCCGTTTCGCAATTTTCCGGCGACCTCGCCGGAATTTTTACTATTCCTGCCGGAATTTTCACTGTTCATCGCCTTCTCCGGCGACCCTCCGGCCGGTCAACGGCCGACGTGGCGTGCCACGTAGGCAGCCACGTCAGCCGGGTGGGGTCCGATCCATGTATTTTCAAATAAAACAAACGGACGGCCACGATCGCGACACGTGTCGCGATCCTAGAATTTTGGAAAATAAATAAATTAAAATCAATCCGGCGGGCGAGATTGTGCCAAGTGGCACGCTGTGGAACGTCCGATCTAAGGTTAGATCGGACGCGCCGAAGGTGGCCACGTGGCACAATCTGGAGCGTCCGATTTGAATGGTTTTCTAAAAAAGGAAAATAAATTAATTTTTGATCCGACGGCCATAATTGAGCCACATGGCTCTCTGTGGGTCTTCCGATCGAGTGAGAGATCGGACGCACGAGAACGGGCCACGTGGAACAATGAGGAGATCCGGGGAATTTTCGGATAATTAAATAAAATAGATAAAAAATCCAAAAATTGTTTAAAAAATAGGAAAAAATATTTAAAAAATAAAACGGTGTCGTTTTAGACCGGTGCCGACCCCTAGGGTCGGGCCGGGCGCCCGAGAGGCGCGGGCCGGGTCTGACCCGGCCCGGAAAATATTTTTAAATAAATAAAAAATAATAAAATAATAAAAAAATAATAAAAAATTCAAAAATCAATAAAAAAAAAAATAGAAAATCATAAAAAAACTCAAAAAAAATTCGAAAAATTCTAAAAAATTCTAAAAAATTCCATAAAATAGGAAATGGCCACATTCAACTGGCCACGACCTGTTTCGGGTCATTTGACCCCCGATCTTTCCAAAAATGACGGTTTTGCCCTTCCGGCAAACCGTCTTCCAAAAAAAATTCTAAAAAAATCCAGGAAAATCCCAAAAAATAGGAAATGGCCACAGTCAATTGGCCAAGGTTCATCCCGGGTGTTTTGAACCCGATCATTCTTAAAAATGACGATTTCGCCCTTTGGGCGAATCGTCTTCCAAAAATTGACGATTTTGCCCTCCGGGCTAAATCGCCTCCAAATCTTCCCATTTTACCTCGGTCCTAAATCACGTCTTCCCTAAGCCCTTATGGCTATAATAGGAGGCCATGTGATGTGAATTGACATGCATTGATGTGATTTATTTATGCACTTGATTGCGCTTTCATTTTGTTGACACCTGATTTTTTTTACCATTTATTATTGTGATTTTTATTCTTTAAAATTAATTAAAAATATCAAAAAAGGTCATAAAATCACAAAATCAACTTTGGAAGCCTTGGTTTAACCTTAGGAACCAATTTTGAACAAAAAATATTTTTCGGTATTTTTAATATTTTTCGAGTTTATTTAATTATAAAAATACCCAAAAAATCAGAAAAATATCATTCGTGGTCAGAAAAATACCCAAAAATATTCGATAATTTTGTTTTAATTTCCTCTTCAAGTGTGTCACTTTAAATCTCAAAAATTCGGCTCGGGTCACTATGTTCCTTCACAAACATAAACCCGAACCGAGCCTAAAAAAAAAAAAAATCATTTTCGAGTCTTTTAGTTTTCAATTCTCACTTTTTATAAGCTATGACACTGGATTCTAAAGTCTTAAAGTGCAATTAGGTCAATTTGCCCTCCAATTTAATCAATTTTTACCAAAAGGGCTTAATTGCACATTTTTCTTTCAATTAGTCCCCGGTTTCACGGATGTATACGTATGCTCTACGTATTTATACGTCATACGTATTTATACGTTATGCATATTTGTACTGTTTGGTAACCTCTTTAACTCTTGTAATAATAATAATGGTTATTGTTTTTAACACCTTTGTTAGTGCCTTTTTTTTTAGCATTTCTGTATTGTGAGTGCTATTGCTAGTGCTATTTTTAAATAGCATTTTTTGTATTATAAATTGTGAGTGCTATTGTTAGTGCTATTTTTAAATGACATTTATTTATCATAAATTGTGAGTGCTATTGTTAGTGCTATTTTTAAATGGCATTTATTTATCATAAATTGTGAGTGCTATTATTAGATAGAATTTATAATTGTTAGTGCTATTTTTAAATAGCATTTTTGTATTATAAATTGTGAGTGCTATTGTTAGTGCTATTTTTAAATGTCATTTATTTGTGAGTGCTATTTTTAGATAGAATTTATAATTGTTAGTGCTATTTTTAAATACAATTTATTGGAAGGTATTTTTGGCTATAAAAGGATAGCAAGAGTTTTGAGGTTGAGGGGGAGAGACATTTTGTAGAGTGTGCAAATTTTTGAGAGCTTAGATAGAAGAACACAAACACTCTCTATATTCTCATAATCTTGAGTGAGCAAAATATACTAAGTTCGGAATATTGATTCCGCATATTGCTAGCACAATTGTTGTGGAGTTATTAGTCGTCTCCCCGTTCGTCAATTGGTGGTGCATCCGAACTAGATGCCTAACACTTGTGGAGGCTGAGATCGAAGAACATCGAACCGACACCTCCGTTCAAGCACGCTACGAGAGGTAATCTATTTACTCCCTTTGAGGTTTTGTGATTTTTTTTCGATTGAAATGCACGAAGTACGCCTCTGGAGATATATGTATGTGTTGTTATTTATTTCCGCTACGTGTTACGTGGATCCCAACAGTGGTATCAGAGCCGATCCTTAGGTGTTTTCGTGCATTTAATTGATTTTTTGCAATTTTTGCAATACTATGGCCAATATGTATTAACGAATTGTTCGTCTTACATGGCTAATGGAGGTTGATTATTTTATATGATAAATTAATCAACGTAGCAAAAATTGAGACTAAATCAATTTTGAATCGAAAATTTATGGCTATCTTATTTTACGTAAAAATTCTGAATATGATTCAACGTAGAATTTTTATTGTGCCTTCCTAAGTTTTAAATTGTGAATTTATTACTTACGTGGAAGGGTGGTGATCATGGAAAAATCCCTAATCAATGTGATTGATGTATGTATGAATGTATGGTGATTATTTATATATTTGGGGTTGTAATTATTAAATGGAGGCTGCGTACTCCTTTTATTTTTCATGTAATCTTTATTTTTAGCATAGTCAATTGTTGATGTAAATGCTACGAGGATTACGTGGAGGAGCCTTTTAAGTCGGCGAGCTCTTTGGGGCCCGATTCTTGAAGAGTTCAAGAAACCAAGAAGAAGCGAAGAGCGGCTCTCCGTTATTAAAATATTAAAATGATTAAATGTGGTCTCATTGGCTCGAGACCCATTAAATCATAATTCCATGGTCACCACGTAGGATAGATGTTTATGTGATTGGCATCTATTTATTTATTATGATTACGTGAGCATGTTAAACTGGTTAATGTGCAAAGTCAGACTTACCTCACCCAAAATTGCGCCTGCATGAAATCCTAGTTAGGGAAAATCACTCGCGTTAGGTACCGAAAGGGCGTTGGTAATGACATCAACGTAACCAAGTCCCCGAACTCAAAATCTCTGGTTCCGCAGAATTGATCGATCTCTCCCAATCGGTCAATAAGGTTTCCGGTCTACCCTCCAAGAAAGACCGGTGGCGACTCCAAATGCATGCACAAGTTGCACATGCCACCACGACCACACTAAGGTCGAAAGCGATCGACTGTTATCGTCGAATCCCTTTGAAAAATACTCCCGCCGCGATTTGGTATGGGCCTGGGAGGGCCCGCGCCGATCCAAAGCCCGCGATCTGCACCCTTGTGCGGGGGAAGGCCCGCGATCGGTAATCCATTAGCCGCGTCCACTTCGGACGGGTCGCGACAGCTGGCGACTCCGCTGGGGACCTTGTTCTAGAACCTATGGTTCTAGACCTCAAGTGGACTTAGGCCGTAATTAAAACGCTGAGTGATTTTTCTAACCCTACAGGCGCTCTTGAAGGTGAGGTAAGTCCGCTCATGGTAGGTGTTATATGTTTTTGCAGATTGGAGAGATAAGGGGTGTAGTCCGTGATTAACATTGTCTTATGCAGGTTGGCGTAGGAATGTATGTTGTATGGATGATTTGAAGCGCCGATTGATAAACTGTTGTGCATGACTTGCATTGTGATACTCACAACACATGAACATACACAATCGCGCCTAAAACCCCGGGCGCCGCCTATAGGAAAACAATAGAAGGGATTGAAAATGGAATCTCCGTGAGGAAAAACACGGGGTAATCCACTTTTCAATTCTGCTCATTTCGAACTATGGATTGGGTCCCAATGCAACGATAGTTGTGCAATGGAATCTACCCTTTCTAGAACTCGAGGTGGGAGCCTTGGCCTTAGGTTCCAAACCCTATCTTGATTCTTAGAGTCAAACCTCACTGGTCTCATGCGTATGTATGTGAATGATTGGTACACCTCGAAACCAAAAGGTCATTCAGCGCCGCTTATGAGTCAAAATCCAAAAACTTGTGTGAAAAATCAGTCGCGAGTTGAAACGAACCAGGATGGCATGGAAAAGCGCTGGACCACCTTGGAGAGTCAACTGACGAGGGCAAATGCCTCTTGACCGGGCAACCGAATCAAGGATAAGGACGTGTCATTCCTAATTGATTTTCAATCAGATAATGGCATAATATTTCATATCTCTTCCTCTCAGGATAAGATGGTTAAAGGCCAACAAAAGGGAGCTTGCCTTCCCTACAAGATGGAAATGAGTGCACCTTCATCGGGCATCACCCATTGGGTTTGCAAAAACAAGATGGATTTATTGTGATGAGCCTTAAGTAGACAACGTGAAGCTGGGGCAACCTAATTTGGATCGACTCTCCCCAAGTCGAAAAAGTTGTATCCGTTCCAAATCGGATTGACCGGTTCACGAGTTGATATGGTTTTCTATTCTTGCAGGTGATGACAAAAATGAATGGGACCACTGAAAAATTTCCAGCATCTTGGATGCCAGAAGTGACCAGAGCAGGGATAGTAAATCCGTAGTCGTTTCAATTAAAGCGGAGCCATCCATTTGGTAAAAGGACGTATCGTTCCAAAATGATTGTTTTTTCTATATGGGAATAATGCTTCCTTCCTTTTCCTCTCAGATGATGATCAAAAGCAGAGGACTCAGGATGCAGTGCTTTCCAATGACAAACAGGGAGTACCCCTTTTCATGGCATCTCAGACATGCATTGTGGCTAAATATTTTCAAGAGCATTCTAATGGCTCAATTTGTGAACAAAACCTTTGAGAAAACCTGAAGAAGTTTCTCATCATTTAGAAATCTCCGTGAAAAGAACACTTGAAAAGAAAAATTCAAGTTTTGCAGATTGACACATCTGATAAAAATGCTTTCTCTGAATAGAGTGAAAAGCACGAACACATTTTTCGTTGCAAGCATACCTAACATGCATCATGTATATCATGTACATATCCTGCATACAGATAACCCAAAGGGAGAAATGCCGGTTCCCGCAGGATAATTTTCAAGGGTAAATTGTATCGACTCCAATAGTCAATTATACATGCCATTTACTCATGAGGTCTCTTCTCTTCAACAGGCAAACATCAAATACTTCAAATGGCGACGATGATCGAGAGAATCACAAAACCGCCACACGACAAATCCCAAGGCCGTCAAGCCACCTAGAGACGGATAAAAATAATTGAAGATTCTGACAATTGAGATAGAAGATCAGAATCGGCGAAACCCATGGGAGTGCATGGACGTTGTCAAAATTGAATTGAAAATTGCCAACAAACACGCAAAGTGCTAAGGCATGTTGCCAAGACGAACACCGCCCAACTGGGGCAAAGCAGTTTTGGAAGTAATCAGGAATCATCTCACGAACAACACCCACAAATGCAGACGAGATGAAGCAATACTCATCATCCACATCAATATACGATATTGAAACGACCTCCATCAAATGAGAAGCGTCAATAATCGGCGAAAGAAGGGAATACATCAGTAAGACGTCATCATGAATCCCAAGAGAAAAGACACCCCCAAATAGGATGGGGATTGCAACAAAATGCAGGAATGAAGTTAGCTGGGGCAAGCGTCACCTAGCTACGACAAATCACACCCAACTGGGGCAAGTGAATCATTTGTGCGCCGGACAAAGAATGACGTTTCTCCTCTGGCAAAGTCAATGGACGCAATAACAGAGTCGTCCGCATCAGAATTAAACCCCAAGATACGAATTTGGGTGAACGGTAACCTTGTATCGTTCCAATTTGGTCTTCGAAGACCACATACCTAACATGAGTTTTTACTCATTTTGCAGGAAGTCGTTGGCGCTGAAAGCCCCAAATGAAAAGAGCGCGCTAACAGGGAGGCGAATTGAATCAGTGGCCCTAGAAGTCAGAATTCCAAGAGATGGTCTTTGATCATAAGACCTAGTGGATGGTAAAAAGTATCGCTTCCACACTTCATGCTTTGACATACATTCTGATAAAAATTTCATTTTTCTTGAATAAAAGGAACTATGAAGAATGGCGCTGGAATGCGCCCAAAAACACAAATGGATCTCCTTTGGGGCAAATCCTCGAGAATGATTCATCGCCAACCAAACGGAGGAATCGTGGCCGCAATATAGATGGTCAATTTCTGCAAGCCGCGCGTTTGTGTTCAAATGAAAACACCAAGCAAGAACAAGGCGGTATCGTTCCAATTTGTCTTGAATTTTGGAACTCAAACTGACACTTATTGTTTGTTTTTGACAGGGGCTCACCATCAAGGCAAAGCGGGTTTTCACATCCCATGTATTACCCGTTGGAATACATGACCAAGGGTAAAATGTATCGTTCTAATTTTCTTTGAAAAATTCATGAACGAACAATAACATGTTTCTTCTGCATTTTCAGGGATCTCCAGCCACGAGGAACAGGTAAGTATCCCTCTCCCAAAATCCCTTGAAGATGTTGAATAAAAAATAGACAATAAAAGAAAAGCTTTCAGAATCTAATGTCTAGAAAAAGACATAGAATTTAAATTTCATTGGCATTCATGTTTTGAAACAGGAGGTTGTCCGAACATGAATAAAAACATGCATGGGGCATCATAAAATCCCCTTTGACGGGTAAAATCTTTGGAGAAAATGAAAAAGATTTTTCCAATAAAAAAATGTTCAAAACAATCAAAAGGGCACTTCCTCAAAAGACGAGAGGCAAAGCCTAAATCCAAACACGTCCTATACACACTTGAGAGAGGAGTGGAGCGGATCAGACAGCAAAATCTGGACCTACGGAAGTAGGGACCATTCGCAGCGATTACATGGATTGGGACGACGGAGGCATTCGTTTCATATCCACAAACACTACAGGTGACCATTGACAACCCATTTGAACGGCGATTTTCATTCTTAACCCTGTCAAGAACCACCCCACATCGGGGCAGAATGGAGATGAGTCCAGCAGCATCAGGAGAAAATGGTTAGAAATTTTCTTGCTCGGACTAACATTAATCTTTGTGTATTGTTTATATGGTAATCCAAGTGCCATAGGATGACGAGAATCATTTATTTCTCTATCCCACACACCGAATCCTTTGCACAGCCAACTTGAGCCTGCAAATTCATTTCATGAACCCATTGGTGATCATTCCAAGACGGATGCCACACCACTTCAAAAATGGAAGAGTTCAAGACTCAGGGATTACGAAGAGAATTCCCGGACTGATATTTAAAGCATGTTTAGACTATATGTCTAACATGATCCCATGAAGATGAGAAAAAAGCGGGATTCCAAAAATGAATGAGAAAAATCCACCGCATCAAGAAAAAGCAAAGTGCCTGGTAAAAGCGAGGCCGATGCTCGTGCAAGCTGTTTGCTTGATTCCCAGTGAAACTTGGATGGGAAAAGAGAAAATTCCTAAAGGAGTCAGATAAAAAGACTGCTCTCCAAATGATGTCAAGCGCGGAGGAAAGGCGCAGACAGAGTTGTCAACCTTCTTAATGCAACAAGAGACGCTCTCTAAAGGACTTGTGCACACCTCAAAAGCGGTTGCACACCTCAAAAACTGAAGATGCAGAATGGAAAAGACAGGTGACAAATTTGCAATGATCACCAATGTCAACCCCCTCATAAATTCTGGGCAAAAAATAAGCCTTTTTCAGTCCCCAATCCTACCAACATCATAACCCTGAAACAGTCTTCTCTGACTAAGACACTTGGGTTAACATATTGTTTAGCTCGAAGAAGTACGAGCAAGACTATTTCTTTCTCATTTTGCAGGGTTCTTGACTTGTAAACCCGGAGCAGATGGTGAAGGATTTCATTCAATGGCCTCGACTCCAAAGCGGGTCCCCCTTGAAAATCAATATCCAAGCCCAACATTACGGTCCCGTGGAAGACCTCCCGACCGATCAAAATGTACGCGCTGCGAATGAACCTAAAACCTAGGCACAGGTTAGTAGGGAATTGAGTGCATCCCCTATAAAAAAACCACTATCGCAAAACAGGTGAGAAGACCTCCTTGTCGAGAAATATTCCAATTGATGTTTTGAACAAACTCTTTTTGGAATTTTCAAACTGTTGATCCAGATTTTCCGTGCAAGGGATTTGTGATCACATTTGCATGTTGCAAGAATGCTTTGGATAACCTCCAGCATCAAAATGCACATTTCATGATTAAAACTTAAATCATACGGTTTTGTCAAAATGGACAGCCGTAGTCTTCCCAAAGATTACTAACGTTTTCTTGGTGAAGAAAAATCTTTCAGGCTCAAACTTCTGCAGGATACCTGGAGAACCCACCTCCCAGAATGTCGCTTCAACAGACTCAAGTGAAGTTTTGTCAAAATAAAATCTTTCACTGCTTCAAAAAAACTGAATTCCCGACAAACTTCGGGGTCTCCAAAAAAAAAAGGGAAGAAAAACCAATTTAAAAGAAAAAGTCCTATCAGACGTGGAGAACCCTCGTCCCAGCACCCATTTTCAAAATATCAAACAGTCTCATCGGACGTGGAGAACCCTCGTCATGAGACCCATTTTTCAAAACTTAGGCAGTCTCATCGGACGTGGAGAACCCTCGTCATGAGACCCCTTTTCAAAATTTAGGCAGTCTCATCGGACGTGGAGAACCCTCGTCCCAGGACCCATTTTCAAAATATCAAACAGTCTCATCGGACGTGGAGAACCCTCGTCATGAGACCCCTTTTTCAAAACTTAAGCAGTCTCATCGGACGTGGAGAACCCTCGTCATGAGACCCCTTTTCAAAATTTAGGCAGTCTCATCGGACGTGGAGAACCCTCGTCATGAGACCCTTTTTCAAAATTTAGGCAGTCTCATCGGGCGTGGAGAACCCTCGTCATGAGACCCTTTTTCAAAATTTAGGCAGTCTCATCGGGCGTGGAGAACCCTCGTCATGAGACCCCTTTTCAAAACTTAGGCAGTCTCATCGGACGTGGAGAACCATCGTCATGAGACCCCTTTTCAAAAATTTAGGCAGTCTCATCGGACGTGGAGAACCCTCGTCATGAGACCCCTTTTCAAAATTCAAACAGTCTCATCGGACGTGGAGAACCCTCGTCATGAGACCTCCTTTTCAAAATTCAGGAAGTCTCATCGGACGTGGAGAACCCTCGTCATGAGACCCCTTTTCATTTAGGCAGTCTCATCGGACGTGGAGAACCCTCGTCATGAGACCCCTTTTCAAAGTCAAAACTGATGGTAGACACCGCCTGAAGGGTCAAACAAATGTAGATACCGCCTGAAGGGTCAAATGAAGGTAGATACCGCCTGAAGGGTCAAAATAAGGTAGATACCGCCTGAAGGGTCAACTCAAAGGTAGATACCGCCTGAAGGGTCAAATGAAGGTAGATACCGCCTGAAGGGTCAAAATATGGTAGATACCGCCTGAAGGGTCAAATCAAAGGTAGATACCGCCTGAAGGGTCAAAATCAAAGGTAGATACCGCTTGAAGGGTCAACACAAGGTAGATACTGCCTGAAGGGTCAACACATGGTAGATACCGCCTGAAGGGTCAACACAAGGTAGAAACCGCCTGAAGGGTCAAATCAAAGGTAGAAACCGCCTGAAGGGTCAACTCAAGGTATAAACCGCCTGAAGGGTCAAACCAAGGTAGAAACCGCCTGAGGGATCACATTAATGGTAGAAACCGCCTGAAGGGTCACATATGGTAGAAACCGCCATAAGGGTCAATTCATTGGTAGAAACCGCCATAAGGGTCAACTCATTGATAAATATCGCAGTAAGGATCAACACAAAGGTCTGATCCACCATACGGATCAAAATCCTTGGCAAATCCCAAAACGTGGGATGCGCCTTCCTTAGGTTCCTACAAGTTAGGAATCCCATCATGGTATGACCTACCATACAGGTCAGAGCTTAATCTCCCTAGGATATTCTGAATGACGAGTCCTAGGCATCTTCTTGAAAGTCGTCGCAACCGGCAGCATCCGACAGGTGAGCTTCAGGTATGCCTCTCTCACTCCGGCCCATGTTCAAATTGTTAGAGCAAACCGGGGATTGATTTGAGCTTTTATCAATAGGCTTAAGGATCCGATGTCATAACATTTCTTCTCTTATTTTCCCAGTTGAGTCGGTTAGGAATCAGGTGCCACCTTATCTTTGAGAGAAACCTCTAACGAGATTCCTCTCAAAGAGGGGCAGCTGTTGACACCTGATTTTTTTTACCATTTATTATTGTGATTTTTATTCTTTAAAATTAATTAAAAATATCAAAAAAGGTCATAAAATCACAAAATCAACTTTGGAAGCCTTGGTTTAACCTTAGGAACCAATTTTGAACAAAAAATATTTTTCGGTATTTTTAATATTTTTCGAGTTTATTTAATTATAAAAATACCCAAAAAATCAGAAAAATATCATTCGTGGTCAGAAAAATACCCAAAAATATTCGATAATTTTGTTTTAATTTCCTCTTCAAGTGTGTCACTTTAAATCTCAAAAATTCGGCTCGGGTCACTATGTTCCTTCACAAACATAAACCCGAACCGAGCCTAAAAAAAAAAAAAATCATTTTCGAGTCTTTTAGTTTTCAATTCTCACTTTTTATAAGCTATGACACTGGATTCTAAAGTCTTAAAGTGCAATTAGGTCAATTTGCCCTCCAATTTAATCAATTTTTACCAAAAGGGCTTAATTGCACATTTTTCTTTCAATTAGTCCCCGGTTTCACGGATGTATACGTATGCTCTACGTATTTATACGTCATACGTATTTATACGTTATGCATATTTGTACTGTTTGGTAACCTCTTTAACTCTTGTAATAATAATAATGGTTATTGTTTTTAACACCTTTGTTAGTGCCTTTTTTTTTAGCATTTCTGTATTGTGAGTGCTATTGCTAGTGCTATTTTTAAATAGCATTTTTTGTATTATAAATTGTGAGTGCTATTGTTAGTGCTATTTTTAAATGACATTTATTTATCATAAATTGTGAGTGCTATTGTTAGTGCTATTTTTAAATGGCATTTATTTATCATAAATTGTGAGTGCTATTATTAGATAGAATTTATAATTGTTAGTGCTATTTTTAAATAGCATTTTTGTATTATAAATTGTGAGTGCTATTGTTAGTGCTATTTTTAAATGTCATTTATTTGTGAGTGCTATTTTTAGATAGAATTTATAATTGTTAGTGCTATTTTTAAATACAATTTATTGGAAGGTATTTTTGGCTATAAAAGGATAGCAAGAGTTTTGAGGTTGAGGGGGAGAGACATTTTGTAGAGTGTGCAAATTTTTGAGAGCTTAGATAGAAGAACACAAACACTCTCTATATTCTCATAATCTTGAGTGAGCAAAATATACTAAGTTCGGAATATTGATTCCGCATATTGCTAGCACAATTGTTGTGGAGTTATTAGTCGTCTCCCCGTTCGTCAATTGGTGGTGCATCCGAACTAGATGCCTAACACTTGTGGAGGCTGAGATCGAAGAACATCGAACCGACACCTCCGTTCAAGCACGCTACGAGAGGTAATCTATTTACTCCCTTTGAGGTTTTGTGATTTTTTTTCGATTGAAATGCACGAAGTACGCCTCTGGAGATATATGTATGTGTTGTTATTTATTTCCGCTACGTGTTACGTGGATCCCAACAGTGGTATCAGAGCCGATCCTTAGGTGTTTTCGTGCATTTAATTGATTTTTTGCAATTTTTGCAATACTATGGCCAATATGTATTAACGAATTGTTCGTCTTACATGGCTAATGGAGGTTGATTATTTTATATGATAAATTAATCAACGTAGCAAAAATTGAGACTAAATCAATTTTGAATCGAAAATTTATGGCTATCTTATTTTACGTAAAAATTCTGAATATGATTCAACGTAGAATTTTTATTGTGCCTTCCTAAGTTTTAAATTGTGAATTTATTACTTACGTGGAAGGGTGGTGATCATGGAAAAATCCCTAATCAATGTGATTGATGTATGTATGAATGTATGGTGATTATTTATATATTTGGGGTTGTAATTATTAAATGGAGGCTGCGTACTCCTTTTATTTTTCATGTAATCTTTATTTTTAGCATAGTCAATTGTTGATGTAAATGCTACGAGGATTACGTGGAGGAGCCTTTTAAGTCGGCGAGCTCTTTGGGGCCCGATTCTTGAAGAGTTCAAGAAACCAAGAAGAAGCGAAGAGCGGCTCTCCGTTATTAAAATATTAAAATGATTAAATGTGGTCTCATTGGCTCGAGACCCATTAAATCATAATTCCATGGTCACCACGTAGGATAGATGTTTATGTGATTGGCATCTATTTATTTATTATGATTACGTGAGCATGTTAAACTGGTTAATGTGCAAAGTCAGACTTACCTCACCCAAAATTGCGCCTGCATGAAATCCTAGTTAGGGAAAATCACTCGCGTTAGGTACCGAAAGGGCGTTGGTAATGACATCAACGTAACCAAGTCCCCGAACTCAAAATCTCTGGTTCCGCAGAATTGATCGATCTCTCCCAATCGGTCAATAAGGTTTCCGGTCTACCCTCCAAGAAAGACCGGTGGCGACTCCAAATGCATGCACAAGTTGCACATGCCACCACGACCACACTAAGGTCGAAAGCGATCGACTGTTATCGTCGAATCCCTTTGAAAAATACTCCCGCCGCGATTTGGTATGGGCCTGGGAGGGCCCGCGCCGATCCAAAGCCCGCGATCTGCACCCTTGTGCGGGGGAAGGCCCGCGATCGGTAATCCATTAGCCGCGTCCACTTCGGACGGGTCGCGACACATTTAAATTGATTGTGATTGATAGGAATAGTTTTCCAATCTGCATGAAACCCTGAATTAAACCTACCTCACCCGAACTTGCGCATGCATGAACTCTTAGCTAGGAACATCACTCGCGTTTGGTTCCGAAAGGGCGTTGGTAATGACACCAGCGTAACCAAGTCCCCGAACCCAAAATCTCTGGTTCCGCAGAACTGATCGATCTCTCCCAATCGGTCAGTAAGGTTTCCGGTCTACCCTCCAAGAAAGATCGGTGGCGACTCCAAATGCATGCACAATTTGCACATGCCACCACGACCACACTGAAGGTCGAAAGCGATCGACTCTTATCGTCGAAGAATACTCCCGCCGCGATTTGGTATGGGCCTGGGAGGGCCCGCGCCGATCCAAGACCTGCGATCGGTAATCCATTAGCCGCGTCCGCTTCCGGACGGGTCGCGACAGGTGGTCCAATCATACCCTCCAAAAAAATGATTGGTGGCGACTCCATGGCATGCACACTTAGCACATGTCACTAGACCACACTGAAGGTCGACTACGCATACCTCCGTTGCGATTTGGGTAACGGGCCTTGGGAGAGGCCTGCGTCCGACCAGACTGGACGGCCCATTAGCCCTCGAGAGCCCACGGCGAACCTCGAGAGGGTCGCGACAATCTCGTCTGTATTTGTGGGTGTTGTTCGTGAGACGATCCTCAATCACGTCGACAACTGCTTTGCCCCAGTTGGGCGGTGTTCATCTTGGCAGCGTGCCTTGGCATTCCCATGCTCTTGGACGATTTTCAATCCGATTTGAAGACATTCATGCACCTGCATATGAAGAGACAGGTGTGGGGATTTATCTGGCTTCATTTGAAATTTCAGGAAGGAGGTACTCCCTTCGAGACTTCGTCCTTCCAACATTTGAAGGAGCAGTGTTTTCCAAGTATTTTGCCCCAGTGAGGCTTGTCTTGGTGTTTGTCATCTCTGGGTTTGATAACCCTAGTTCGATGCACTTTCATGGGGGGTCGTGAGAATTTGCCCCCGGCTTGGCTCCTCGAAGCAGGTGGGGGAGCCCGCTCTCATGAATTTTTGTCGATTCTGGTCATCTATCTCGATTGCCAGATTCTTCGATTATTTTTTCTCTGTCCCTAGACAGCCTGACAATCTGGGGATTTGTCATGTGGCGGTTTGGTGATTCTCTCGATCACAGTCGCCATTTGAGATGTTCGATGTTCCCCTATTGAAAAGAAGAAATCTCATGAGTAAATGGCATGTATAATTGACTATTGGAGTCGATACAATTTACCCTTGAAATTTATCCTGCGGGAACCGGCATTTCTCCCTTTGGGTTCTCTGTATGCAGGATATGTGCATGATATGCATGATGCATGTTATGTGTGCCAGCAACGAAACATGAGTTCGTGCTTTTCACTCTATTCAGAGAAAGCATTTTTATCAGATATGTCAATCTGGAAAACTTGAAATTTTCTTTTCAAGCGCTCTTTTCACAGAGATTTCTAAATGATGATAAACTTCTTCAAGTTTTCTCAAAGGTTTTGTTCACAAATTGAGCTATTAGAATGCTCTTAAAAATGTTTAGCCAAAGTGCATGTCTGAGATGCCAAGAAAAGGGGTACTCCCTGTTTGTCATTTGAAGGCATTGCTTCTTGGGCCCTTTGCTTCTGTTCCTAACCTGAAAGGAAAAAGAAAGGAAACATTATTCTCATATCAAGAAAATAATCATTTTGGAACGATACGTCCTTTTACCAGAATCGATGGCTCCGCATCGTTCTCCTTCTCATTTAGAAGGATTTGATGTGTTTTGTCTTTGATTGATTATTCCACTTCATCATGATTCATGGGTGATAACTGCTTCAGGGACTTCCCCTACGTATCCCCATGGTGAATTCGGCATATCCTATATTCGGTACCCTTTCTGGGTAAAGAGTGATTTGCCCCCAGCAACTGGATGCGTTGTCTGGGGCTGACTGATTTATTTATGGGTAGTTTGATCATGCCACGTTGATGCATTCCCACTTAGTCGGAGCCGATCCACTCCGTGTCTGGTGATTTTGGCATCCCGCACCTTTCAAATTCTCTGACGCCTGGTATCTACTCTGTATTCTCTTTTGGGATACCAGATGATATGATCGTACAATCCTTCGAAGATTTCAGCATTTGATGTTCCGACACTTCTTAGTCTCATCAATGCGTTTTGATTTCTTCATGCACCTTCTGCCTTGTCATCGTTTCATGACATCCCTCGAGCTTCTTGCTATTTGACATCAGCAAGCATGGGTGCACATGTGGTTGAATACTTTAACATCTTGAAGTGTTACTTCACAGGCCCTGGTTTCCTTCATTGTGTCCTGTCGCATTCACCTTACGCTTTAATAGTCTTTTATTTCATCTTCGGGCATCCAAGACGATGGAGATTCTTCGGTGGTCCCATTCACTTTTATCATCACCTGCAAGAATGGGAAACCACATCAACTTACGAACAAGTTAGTTTGATCTGGAACGGATACACCCTTTTTTGGCTTAGGAGGGTTGATCCTAATCAGGTTTCTCTTTCTTCACGCTGTCTGTTTGGGGTTCAACCTGATTTGATCCATCTTGTTTTTACCAACCCAATGGGGGTGACATCTGATGAAGGCACCTTCATCTTCCTTTTGTAGGGAATACAAGTTTCTATTTGTTGGTCTTCAACCATCCTATCCATCGTTCCACCATCATCTTGCATGTGGTCAGATGAGGGCATTTTCGGCAAATGTCTGCCATGTAAAACCTGTCCCTCCTGTCTATCCGCAGATGGATTTTTTTCTTCTCGATCTGTTTTTCACCTGAGATGAAGAGATAGGAAATATTATGCCAATATCTGATTGGAAATCAATTAGGAACGACACGTCCTTATCCTTGATCCGATTGCCCCGGTCAGGTGACGTTTGCCCTGGCTAAGTGGGGTTTGCCCCAGTTGACTGCTTTGACCCCCTTCATTATTTTTGCAGTTCTTTTTTAATTTGGGGATATATGCCATTTGTAGTTTCTCGTCCCCTTTTCATCTCGATGGGCCTTTGCCCCGGTATGCTTTTTTTGTGAGAAGTCGACTCATTTGTCTGCCTTCAAATGTCCATCCCGGTGGCTCGAGTTGTCGACCAGCTTCAATCTTCCTGAAGCACCACTCCGTTTCTCTTGGGCGTTCTGTGCTTTGGGCGGCACACCTAAGATGCCATGAAGGCAGTTAGCCCAAATATGGAAAAGAGAGTCCATATGACGAATTTTTCTTAGAAATACATTTTGAAAGATTTGATTAGAAGGTGGGGAACGAGGGCTGATCCTCTTATCATCGGATATCTTCGCTACCCCGAAAGGTTTTGAAAACCAGGAGACATGTGGGAAATCAGGTCTCAGGAATTTTTCTCTTTTTTTTTTTTTTTAAGGAGACTGCACTCGAGACTATATATGAATTAAAATGCAAATAGACTAAAAAGTGATGATGGAAAGAAGGAAGTGACTCCCTTATCCATGTAGTTTGCCATCACCAGTTGTCCGATCAGCCGGGTCGGCACGGTCATTGATGGGGTTGTCTTCGTACACCCTGTCCGCTTGTTGGTTTTGCCGCATGTTCTCCCATGACTCTTCCCTCATAGCCTCTATCGCATATCCTTCAGAGGTTAAGCTCAACTTCGCGAAGGAAGTTGTAAAAGCGGGGTCTTCAACCCTACCGATGATTCCCATACTACCCATCTCAGTTAAGCATGGCTCTTTCCGCCCCATCGAGGTGGTATGCTTCTCCGGATTTTGAGAAGATGTAGTCGGTACCTCACGTGATTCGGGTGCGTTGGTGATAAGCCTTAGATCGCTTTCCAGTCCAACCTCGGATACGTCACTGATTTTGCGATCCGACAAAAGGTCAGGCCGGACGTTGAGTCTTGTCCTATCGAACACTAGTATATCACAGTTGATGAGAGCCTGCACATCATATTGTAGAGTTCGGCAATTGTCAACATTATATCCCTTCTCCCCCATATGGTATGCACAGGTCTGATTCAGGTCGAACCCTTGGAATCTTGGCGGTTTCACCCTTGGTGGCCTCTTGGCCACCAACCTTTCCTCCAAAAGCCGATGGAGCAGTTCTGACATAGGAAGTGGAAGCGGTGTGAATAATGGGGGACTTCTCTTACTTGACTGGCCAGATTTCTCTATTTTAGGTGCTGGTTGTCTCTGGTGAGGAATGAAATCAGGCGGCTGATGTCTTGCCACGTGTTCAGAATTTTGACTCGTGAACGTCATTCTTCGATAGTCGTTCGTCGTTTCCCTGACCGGTTCTTTACTCCTTTGAGAAAGCTCTCCGCGACTTTCTTTGTTTCTGATCATACTATCGCGCTTAGCCCATTCCATCCTTTCACCGGCATGCACAAGTTGTGAAAATGATTGGTAATGAGCCGTACCCAACCGATTAAAGGAATCATAGGGAAGAGCTTTCAGACAGTGTTCTATTAACTCATCTTCGTCCAGCGAAGGTTGGACTTGGGTTGCTTTTACTCTCCACCTTTGTGTGAATGATCTAAAGCTTTCATTTCTCCTTTGCTTCATGTGCATCAGATCCATTCTGGTAGGGGTGGCCTTCCTGTTGAAATCGTATTGCTGGAGAAACTGATTAGCCAAATCGCTCCATTCTCGGATGCCCTCGACATCAAGCCTCGTGAACCATTCTAACGCGGGACCGACCAGGCTATGCCGAAAATTTTGGACAAGAAGCGAATCGTCACTATCGAAATCGATCATCGCCTCCAAATAGTATTGGATATGAGTTCTTGGGCAACCGATACCACCATATCTCCTAGCAAGTCCCGGCCATTGGGGAATCTCAAGCATCCTCCCTTTGGGGCATGTAGAAGAGACATTGTATGGACGGGTTTCAGCGGGGATCGGGTTCGCACGACCTCCAACATCCTGCTGGTGACTATAGTTTTTCTCCCGAATCAGGTGTGTGACGAACAGATCCTCTCCAGTCATCTCATTTTCCTCCATAGCACCATACTTTTCTTTATGCTGTTCTTCCAGGTTAGTCATCATGGGTGTGCCTTTGGAGAAGTCTTCTACTTCCATGGCTCGATCAACATCTGGCACACCAGTTGAACTTGGTCGGGTGGTCAGATCAGGATTGAAGGTCGTCGGGGACGCCCCTTGTGTAGTGAGGAGGAATGTCCTCATCATTGCCAATGCTTGAGTCATCTGACTCTCCAGTGCGGCCAAGCGCTTCTCCAGGCCAATCTGATCCATTTTAACCTGTGACTGAAGTTTCGCACAAGTTCTTGGCTCTTGATTCGGGAAAACACCTATTCGAATGACAGGACTATGTTAGAAAGGGGAGTAAAGCATAAATCCTTTCAATTTTATGCTTTCTTGTGATTAACGAAGATAAAAAATTTTACACAAGCCTTAGCCTCGTGTGAAAAATTCTTATCGATGTTTTTCAAGAGAAAACATAAAACTAAAAGGAGCGTAATCCATGGTTATCACTTTTGGCCAATCCCTAGAGAATCTGTGGAATGTCCAAGAAGATAAAAATGCAATTTCGATGTGTCCTAAATTCGGTGGGAAATAGGACATCCAAATTGAGATGATTTCCCAAAGGTAATTTGGATATCATGTCTCCTCTTGAATTCAGGAAACATGGACGACTTTAGTTAATTACCAAGGATTACCAAGGATGCATGCTATAAACCAGTTCAATTCCATGTCCGGCGTACCATGAAATGAATGTTAGACTCTCGTACTCGGGTTAGACATGCCAAGTGTGAGTTCTAACGAAAATTTCATCTGGGTAAGACATGCAATTGAACCAAACAATTCGAGTGGTTGAGAGAAATTCCAGTACCGCATTCCAATGTCAAGACACTTAGACAAGACTTAGGAATCGAGGTGTAAAAAATAGATGGGAGACCCACAGACGGGTGCTCCTTACAGACTCGATGATCCTAATAAAAGAAAAGGGACGATTGGAATGTAGCCCTTAAGAACCTAAGGAGATGCCCCAAGTCGGGTCTTCAGAGGACGTCACTTGGTGTCTTCGGTTCGGCTATTTCGGGTCTTCATTTTCATCAGATGCCCTTTTGATGATGTCCGGTAGGTATCTCGAATTTGCTGTTATCGCCTGTCCTTCAACTTCCGGTATGGTCACTGGACCACTCCTTGGACAGCTTGAAAAGGGTAAACTCCGTCGAATGTCCGGGCGGTTTGATGGCGGATGACGCGTCGCTCATACTTGAATATGTCCGGGATGTGGGACCGACTTGGAGAGATCATCTCTTCTATCCATACTCTAATATGGAATTGGACTCAACCATCGGACTTGATGAATGCAGCATGTTGTGCAAAATAAAAGGCTGCAAGTGAATTTAAATAGAAACGGCAGGACCTTACCATGAGAGGTACCCAATGATTTTTTGGTTTTAGGTATACCAACCATCCATATACATGCGCATGAGACAAGTGAGGCTTGACTCTAAAAATCAAAAGGGTTTGGAACCTAAGGCCAAGGCTCCCATCTCGAGTTCTAGAAAGAGCAGATTCCATTGCACAACTATCGTTGCATTGGGGCTCGATCCATATTTCAAAATGAGCGGAATTGAAAAGTGGATTACCCCGTGTTTTTCCTCACGGAGATTCCATTTTCAATCCCTTCTATTGTTTTCCTATAGGGGGCGCCCGGGGTTTTAGGCGCGGTTGTGTGTGTCCATGTGTCGTGATCATCTCAATGTAAGTCATGCACAACAATTTATCAATCAGCGCTTCAAATCATCCATACAGCATACATTCCTACGCCAACCTGCATAAGACAATGTTAATCACAGACTACCCCCCTTATCACTCCAATCTGCAAAAACATATAACACCTATCATGAGCGGACTTACCTCACCTTCAAGAGCGCCTGCAGGGTTAGAAATATCACTCAGCGTTTTAATTACGGCCTAAGTCCACTTGAGGTCCAGAACCAAGTGTTCTAGAACAACCTCCCCAGTGGAGTCGCCAGCTGTCGCGACCCGTCCGAAATTTTTCCCCCGATCCGACGGTGCGAGGGATTGAATTTCGTTAGTGTGACGGGCGAATGGATTACCGATCGCGGCCCCCACTCTGAAGTGTGGATCGCGAGCTTTGGATCGGCGCGGGCCCTCCCAGGCCCATACCAAAGGATTCGACGATAAGAGCCGATCGATTTCGACCTTAGTGTGGTCGTGGTGGCATGTGCAACTTGTGCATGCATTTGGAGTCGCCACCCGGTCTTTCTTGGAGGGTAGACCGAAAACCTTACTGACCGATTGGGAGAGATCGATCAGTTCTGCGGAACCAGAGATTTTTGGGTTCGGGGACTTGGTTACGTTGGTGTCATTACCAACGCCCTTTCGGTACCTAACGCGAGTGATTTTCCTAACTAAGAGTTCATGCAGACGCAATTTTGGGTGATATAGGTATGAGTCAGGGTCTCATGCAGATTGGAAGACTGGTCCTACCACATCACAGTCAATATAATGAAAGCGCAAGTCAAGTGCATAAATAAATCATGTCAATGCACATCAATTTCAATCATTGGCCTCCTAGTATAGCCATAAGGGCTTAGGGAAGATGTGATTTAGGGCTAGGGGTAAAATGGGAAGATTCTGGGACAATTAGCCCGAAGGGCAAGATTGTCATTTTTTGGAAGGTTTGGATACCGAATTACCCAAAATACTCCATGGCCAGTTGATTGTGGCCATTTCCCATTTTTGAGAATTTTTTGGAATTTCTTGATTTTTCTTCAATTTTTGGAAGACAATTCGCCCAAAGGGCGAAATCGTCATTTTAAGAAGGGTCGGGGTTCAAAACACCCGGGATTAGACTTGGCCAGTTGTTTGTGGCCATTTCCTATTTTTTGGGATTTTCCTGGATTTTTTGGAATTTTTTTGGAAGATGGTTTGCCGGAAGGGCAAAACCGTCATTTCGGAAAAGATCGGGGGTCGAAAGACCCGGAACAGGTCATGGCCAGTTGAATGTGGCCATTTCCTATTTTCTGTAATTTTTTAGAATTTTTCTGAATTTTCCGAATTTTTTTGAATTTTTTATGTTTTTTCATTTTTTTATTGATTTATTGATTATTTTATTGTTTTTCTGAAATTTTTTATATTTAAAAATATTTTCCGGGCCGGGTCAGACCCGGCCCGCGCCTCTCGGGCGCCCGGCCCGACCCTAGGGGTCGACACCGGTCTAAAACGACATCGTTTCATATTTTTAAATATTTTTTATATTTTTTAACAATTTTTTTGATTTTTTATCCATTTTATTTAATTATCCGAAAATTCCCCGGATCGGACGGTCCTCATTGTGCCACGTGGCCTGTTCTCGTGCGTCCGATCTCTCACTCGATCGGAAGACCCACAGAGAGCCACGTGGCTCAATTATGGCCGTCGGATCAAAAATTAATTTATTTTCCTTTTTTAGAAAACCATTCAAATCGGACGCTCCAGATTGTGCCACGTGGCCACCTTCGGCGCGTCCGATCTAACCTTAGATCGGACGTTCCACAGCGTGCCACTTGGCACAATCTCGTCCGCCGGATTTATTTTAATTTATTTATTTTCCAAAATTCTAGGATCGCGACACGTGTCGCGATCGTGGCCGTCCGTTTGTTTTATTTGAAAATACATAGATCGGACCCCACCCGGCTGACGTGGCTGCCTACGTGGCACGCCACGTCGGCCGTTGACCGTTGACCGGCCGGAGGGTCGCCGGAGAAGACAATGAACAGTGAAAATTCCGGCGGGAATAGTAAAAACTCCGGCGAGGTCGCCGGAAAATTGCGAAACGGGCCCGAAACTTGGTATTTTTCGCCCGTTCTTGCGGCATTCGACTCCTTAGACACTCAGCATCAATATGCAACCAAAAAGGGACAAAAATCGCATCGGTAACCGCCCCAAAAATCCGGCGACCGAACCGGCTCCGGCGAAGAATTCACAAAAAAAAAATTTATTTGTTTAAACTCGATTCTAGGCATTCACATGGCATCTAAGGAAGGTTTAGAAGCTTACCTATAGTCCTTTGATGGTCGGTGGCCGTGGGCTTCGCCGGTGTGAGCTTTAGGTTCGGCCCGAGCACATCGAACTCCGGCCACCGCTCCCGGCATGGTTTCAATGCAAAATAAACACGTAAACAAGCTTAGAGTCGGTTCTAGGATTAACTTAGGGCCCTAACCGAACATATGCCACTCGAATCACGCACGGCCGGGGACGAAACCGAGTTGAAACATGCATCGGCATTTCACCGAACACATGGCGTGCATAAGAAAATATGGAGATCCGGCGAGATACCGACCTGTTCGAGAGTTGTCAACGGCAACCCCAGCTCTCGGGATGATTGATGTTGCGTTATGAAGGCTGTGGAACCGTCGTCTCTGCTCCGGAGTTCGCCAAAAAATCCCCCCTTCTCTCTCGGCCGAACCCCCCTTTAACCGAACTTCCCCTTTTATTTTCATGGCCGACCAGCGATTTTTTTATGCCCACGAGCCTCTGCCGGCGAGCATGGAGCTCTGTCAATGTCCCCCCACGCTCGTTTGCCTTTTGTTTCTCCCCAAAACGCGTCGCCCATGCCCCCTGTTTTTTTTCTGCCATTCTGCACGTTCTGCTGCACATTCTGTGCATTGTTGCAGACCCGGGTCGGACCGGGTCGGGTCGGGCCGGACCCGACCGACCCGGTTCGGCCAAATCGACCAAATCGCCAAATTGACCCCCAAAATGACATATTTTCATGAAATTGATGGCAAAATCAGATTCCTTGACATGTTTTCCATCAAATATGGGTATTTTCGTGAATCAATTTATTGAAATTCTGTGAAAACCTCAAATTGTCCCTAGGATCCGAAATTCAATTTCGCCAAATCGAAGGCCTAAACGATCGAATTAGCCAAAATTGAGCCCACCAATGGATTCAGCATGATGAAAACTGTTGGGTAGAGGTGTTCAATTTTAATGGGTGTGCCCGTGTGAAATTTAATTTCAAAAATTGTGAAACCGGGGACTAAATTGAAAGATTTTTATGCAATTAAGCCCTTTTGGTTAAAATTGATCAAATTGGAGGGCAAATTGACCCAATTGCATTTCAATACTTTTGAGTCCAATGTCATAGCTTATAAAAACCGAGAATTGAAAATTAGAAGACTCGCAAAGGATTTTTTAGGCCCGGTTCGGGATTAGGTTTGTGAAGGAACCCAATGAACCAAGCCGAATTTCCCTAATAAAAAGTGAAAATATTAAAGAGAGAATTAAAATAAAATTTCTGAATATTTTTTTGTAATTTTCTAACCACGGATGGTATTTTTTCTAAATTTTTATGTATTTTTATAATTAAATAAATTACAAAAAATATTAAAAAATTCAAAAAATATTCTTTGTTCAAAATTGGTTCCTAAGGCTAGGCTAAGGCTTCCAAAGTTGATTTTGTAATTTTTTGACCTTTTTGATATTTTTAATTAATTTTAGAAATAAAAACTAAGATAAAAGATGGTCAAAAATCAGGTGTCAACACCGGGACCAGGACCGGGGCCGGGAACGGAGAACCAGGGCCCGGACCAGGGGCCGGGGCCGGAGCTGGGGACCGGGGACCGGGGGCCGGGGCCGGGGACCGGGGTCGGGGTCGGGGCCGAGGCCAGGACCGAGAATAGAGTCGGGGCTTGACCGTGTCAGTTTACGTCAGCTCTCTCGACCATTTTTCTCTCCTTAGTATTATGGACAGTCCCTTTGATGAGAATAAAATCGTTTTATAAATGAGAACCAAACACCAAAAAATATTTTCGGTAACATATTACCAAACATCGGAAAACAAATCGTTTTCAGAGAAAGTGGTTTTCAGGAAACCACTTTCCAGAAAATGAATTTTTAAAAACCACTTTCCTTGAAACAAACGCACCCTAAGCTTTTGCAAGAAAGCCTTTTCCGTTGATTAGGAAAACATTTTATGTTGACTCCTTTTCCTAAGCAATCCAAAAGCCAAAAAACGAGGAAAATATCTTCCAAAATCCTTTCCACGAGACAAACATGGCCTAACAGTTAACTCACTGATAAGACTTTTTTGGTTTTGAGGAAATTCAAGGATACCAAAACATACCCAAAATATATATATATACTAAAACATAGGGTTGCTCTAACTACACACCCAAAATAGCTTAATACGCAACTTTGTCATTGAGTTGACAAAAATCAACCCTAAATGAAAATCAATCCTCTTTCAATGTTGTGTTCGCATTGATCCCCTTTGTTTAAAGAGCACCAACTCGTCATGAAACGAACTATCTGAATGGAAAGGCTCTTCATTCCATTTCTTTATTTTGAACGGAGTGGGGGTTTTCAATCTTACTGACGGCACGAAGGAGAATATAGACCAACTAATGGACTCGTTTAAGAAAGAAAGGGATTCTACCGCACACAGCTTGCTTCGAGACTGAAAGGAAAAGTGATCCTATTCCTCACTGCTCACGAAAGATAGGATTGGAGACTGAGGCCCGAGACTGGAACGAAGCATGGATTGGACGACGATACCGACCGGGACTAAAGGGTTACTGGACTGTATAAGGTATACCGTTGACCGAGCGCAGTGAGGGAAAGAAGAGAAGTAAAGAAAGCATGAAGTAAGTAGAGCGTGAAGTAAGCACTCCTGTAAATAGAAGAGTTGTCTTATGGGCAGATATTCTATTTACCAACCGACTGTACACAGAGTGTACATGGCTAGGTTCTTGTCGGGATTAGTTAGTACGAATACGATGTTAGAGAATCTAAAGAAAGTGATTGACCTCTCGATGCTTTGAATATCTATCTTTTTCGAGCTAAGCAAGCAAGTAAACGACTTGAAAGCCCTTGCTGATCAATCCCAAACATGGCATATATACGAATTCGCCAAGCCGTTCTAAGTGAAAACATGGTGTGGCAGATGTTTAAATTCGTATGAGCACATTGCCAATGTTTGACTGCGGAGGTAAATTTCTTTTCTTTTCCTTTTTTCCTCCTTCGATGCAGACATTAAATTCTTTCTTATAACATTAGTATGATAGATCCTCACGTCACCTTCTTCTAAAGGCTGCAATTGGATATATCACAATCATAATGTTTATTTATTAAAATTCCAGAATTCATATCTATTTAAAGAAAACGACATCTGCTTTCTATCGAACCATTTTTCATGTTCGGCCATTTAATAGGAGATGAGTTTTCGGATAGGCGTTTTAACAGATGTTTCAGTCAATTAAACTAGAAAGCTATTGAATTAAGTCATTTGAGGTGGGGAATTATTGCCACCTTAAATTGGTTAGGACGATGGTTGGTTCTAACCTTTCGTGGCCAACATATGTTTCTCTTTGCTTTTCTTACTATATCATTCGCGTTTCTTGAATAAAATAGGAGGAAAGAAAAGGGAAAACACAGAAGACGGACCTGACACCTAGTACACTACTTTAGTAATTTTACCTATGTTACGACAAAAGAATTATTATGAAATAGCCTTAAATGAGCTTGTAGCTCCCAGGCAACTTGAGAAATTCCAATTCTGGAATAGTATTTTTAATATTCTCCGAAAAAAAAAATTGTTAAGGGCGACTTAGATAAGAACGCTATTTTTATTTTAGACAAATCGAGGCTGAGTGCATAATCATTTACAATTAGGTTTTGATGCAGCCAGGATAAAGAGTCAGATGGCTTATGGCTAGGGTAAGTTGAGAAATTCCGGAATGTGCTGTGTGCATCTTCTTCTGGTGACAACACCAGATATAAATGATGGGTATAGACAAATCTTATGCAACTCTTATGCAATGTAATGTTTGGTAAACCTAGATTAAGATTGAATAAGAATAAGTTAGTTAAATAAATCGCTTATATAGAAAATCGTCACCGATAAATAAGATAAAATTGAGAATATCCTTGTTTTTTTTTACCTGATTTTTGCTTCCGAGTATTTCCTACAAAAGCGAAGGGAAAACCTAGATCTACTGTGAAGTCATTGTCGTCGATAATAAGCTTCATCGCATGATCACCCACTTAAATCATGGTTGCATCTCTTGATGACCACACACACAACTAGTTAAATATATATGAGGAGCGCACGCGTTATTCGTGAATGGAAATAATTGAAATTTTAGCTTTACAAAAGCAAAAACAGCATGTAAATAATGAATCCATTTCTTCGAATACGAACTCAAATTGTCATAGAGAGAAAGATGAGAGATTTGCGAAATACTCCACAACTGTTTTTGACATTAAGCATTATCCCTACGTATTAATCTACATTGCCCATGAATCTCAATGACCGCTAATTGGAAATTGACCCGGTAAGGAACTACAGAGCCTATGAATAACACAGAAAGATTTCTGATGCATATATTTCGTATGTTGATAAGGCAATGGTTGGTTTCAACCAATGTTCCTGCCGCAGCTAGAATCAATCCAATTCCTTATGCCAGCTCCTTCTCTCTCTTGACTCCCTTTTCTACCGCTGGAGCAAGAGTTAGATGGAGGCCATCGGTGAGTACTCGGTTCGCGACTCGGTTCGTGACGAGGCAGGCCGATCACACGAGCTGTCGACAAGATTTTTCTAACCCTAACTTTCCAACCCCACTCAACAGAGTGCAGTTCGATCTTCTATGGAATTTTCAAATATCATCGCCAACAAGTCAACAAGGGCCGCGCAGGTTCCCATCCGAGTCGCAGCTACTAACCATCAGCCGGGTTTAGAACTCGCCCTGGCAGCCTTATCGGCATCATTGGCCGAGAGCAAGATCCGAACTCGCGACCTCGTGGAAGAGGAAAGGGGCGTCCCCATGCACGGACAAGGAAGTACATGTGATTGCTGCTGTTTTCTTTTACCCCTTTTTTTTTTCCTTCCCCCCTTTAAAGGAGGGTGGCGTGAAGGCAATAAAGAGGGGACAGAAATAGTACCCCGAGGGTATCTCATCATTCAAAGCCAAAGCCAAAACAAAAACCAAAGCGCCCGCCCTTCTTCTGCTCCTCGTCAACTTGTCTGCAACTTGCGCGATCCCCCCCCTCTTATTCAATTCAAACTCACTCGCTCCCACCTGCCTTCCTCCCACCTCCCTTCTTCACCACATATTTACACTATATATATATATATATATATATATATATATATATATATATATATATAAAAGAGAGAGAGAGAGTTGCCCTTCTTTTTATCTGACAGAGAGAGAAGGGGGGGATAGAGAGAAGCAGAAGAAAACAAGGTGCAACTTGCAAGATATGCCCTCACTTTTAAAACACCCACTTGCAAAGCTTTGATTGATTACTCTCACCCAAAAGAGACCCCTACCAAGCAAGTTGCCCCCTTTGCTCTGAGGCTGAGCTACCTGTTGGATCACCATCACCTCTCCCTTTTCTTTTCTTTTCTTTTTCCTTTTTTCTCTTTCTCCTTCTTTTTCCTTTTTTTTTTCAATCACACCCCTGCAATGCAAGCACATCAATTGAAAAAAAAAAAAGGAGAGAGAGAGAGAGAAAATTATCTGGGATGATTTCCTATTGGCTCTTATCAGATTATTTCTGATCAACCCATCTGTTCATTCAATGAGAAGAAATTTGAAAAGGTTATTTTTATTGGGGGTGGTTTTGTAATATCTGCTTTCTTGCCCATAGGAAGGCGGCGATCCGGCTTAACTTATGGAAGTTCAGGGCCATGGGATGTCCGCCTTTTCGCGTGGCCGTTACTTCTTTCTCCTTTTTTAACCCCAAGATTTTACAGACAATAGCAATTCAGTCCTACATTCGCCTCCCTCCCTCTTCTAGTATTCTCATTTTAAGTGAAAATGAAAGTACGACAGAGAAATAAAAGAGTCTCTCTTGAATGGCATTGCATGCCATCATAGAACACAAAGAAAAAAAGGAAAAAAAAAACCAGAAATGCAGCATGTCATTGCTGTTTATTGATAATTTGTAATGAAAATCGCAAAAAAAAATAATAATAATTCAGATCAAGAATAGACGCGAACCCTAAAGGACCAAAAGCGAGTAATTTGAGTAATAATATAACCCGCGTGAGGTTTCTTGATCGGCGACGGGGCAACAGAGAGTCCGGAACATCGAAGAAGAACACATTTATAATAACTAAATGATAAATCGATCGAGAGAGAGAGAGAGGAGAGAGAGAGAGAGGAAAATAAAGGGAAAAGGTCAAAAATTACAAAAAGCAAGAACAGACACGGAAAAAAATCCGACCGCTCACGGGGAGAAGGGTTTGTTGTTGATGTGGTTGTCGTCGTTGATGTTTCTGGACAAGTTTTGTGAGATCTGAGAGAGGGACTGGAGGTTGCAGCGGACGATGGTGTCCACGAAGACGCAGGTCTCTTCCTTGGTGTTGCCCGGAGGGACGTCGACGACGTACGACTCGATGACGACGGTGCCCTCCTCCCCCCCGTCGCCAGCGGGGTGGATCGTGGTGACGGACCTGTAGTTGGCGAGGCGGTGGTCGCCGCCGACCAGGCTGAAGCTGATGACGTGGCGCTCGTCGTCGAGGATCTCGAGCCGCTCGGTGCTGTTGGCGGCGGGGAGGCCGGAGACGACGCTGATCTCGCGGAGAGTGCCGACGTCGCCGCCGCCGGCGAGGAGGTGGCAGCTCTTGACGAAGTGCTTGTAGGACTGGGGGTTGTCGAAGCGGCGGACGAAGGACCAGACGGTGGAGACGGGGGCGTCGATGCGCTGCACCACGGCGGAGCAGCACTGGTTGGGGCCGACGGCGTAGGTGTGGTAGAGGGCGGCCGCCTCGGGGACGGGGCACGCGAGGGGCATGCGCTTTGGGTAGTCGTGGCCCATGGTGGCCGTCATGGCAGCGGCCGCGGCGGGGGTAGGGCTCGGGTTGATCCGGTCGAAGACGGAGGATTGAGGGGCGTTGGAGGGCATGATTTTAGGATTTGGCGCAACCAAGATGGTTGGTTGCTTCTTCAATTTCTACTAGAGAGAGAGGGGAAGGCGGTGCAGCGACAGCGACGGCGACGGCAGCAGCGGCAGCGGCGTCGAGAGAGAATGGATTTGGAAATTTGAGAGAATGATGAATGAATTTGAAGGTTGGTGGGTAAAATAAGCGTACTTTTATTGTGGAGAGTCACTCTACAACTACCATTAGAGGTGGCTGCGTTTGTTCTTTCTTCCAAGTGGGTGATATTGAGAGAGAGAGAGAGAGAGAGAGAATTGTGATCAAATACGAGAATGTATTTACGTGTGACGGTCACGTTATGTGACTGATATATGGTAAGAAGTAAAGAGAATTAATTGTAAACAACGTTATGGTTTGGGCCTAGTTTCGGTTCAAAATCGAAAATGAACCGCTGGTTCCGATTTCGATTACGATTTTTGAATTTAATTTTAAGTAATTATGAAATAAAAATGATAATAAATTATCAAATTATCAAATAAAAAATTATCAAATACAAATTGTAATCAAATTTGAGAGGAAAAAAAGAGGGGGAAAAGGCTTGAACTTAATGAATTATTATTAAAAGCCTATATGTCTTCTTGGGAATAAAAGAATCGAATCTCATATAGTTCATTTACCTTTGACAATCTCATAAGTACCTCATTGTCAATCGTCACTACCCGTTCTGGTATCTATACCGGTGGTGGTGGCACTACAAAAAAACAGCGATTTAGCCACGAACATTTATCGACGAAAAAAAGTTCGTCACTATTTGCGACCCAAATAGTGACGAAAAAAGTCATCACTAATTTTGCGACAAATTTTGCGATGACATAAATGTTCATAGCTAATTAGCGATGAAATTGGCGACGACATAAATGTTCGTGGCTATTGCGACGAAAAATATTTTCGTTGCTAGATTAGGGACGAATACAATATTTCGTCGCTAAAAATTTCTTTTTTATTTAAATTTTTTATTTAATTTTTGCTAATTTAGCGACGAACAGTATGGTTCATCGCTAAAAATTTCTTTTTTATTTAAGTTTTTTATTTGATTTTCTCAAATTTAGCGACGAATAGTATGGTTCGTCACTATTTTAGCGACGAATACATTATTTCGTCGCTAAAAATTTCTTTTTTATTTAAGTTTTTAATTTTATTTTCTCTAAATTAGCGACGACCAGTACGTTCGTCGCTAAATATTTATTTTTTATTTAATTTTTTCATTTTGAAGTTGCTCATTTTAGCGACGAAAAGTGTCGTTCATCGCTAATTTAGTCGCTAAATATTTCTTTTTAATATAATTTTTTATTAGATCATTTTAGCGATGAACAACGGTATTCGTCGTTAAATATTTCTTTTTTATTTAAATTTTTATTTGATAACATTTACCTACGAACAGCGTCGTCCGTCGCTAATTTAGCGACAAGCTACGATGTTCGTCGCTAATTTAGCGACGAACAATGATATTAATAGCTAATAATTTCTTTTTTATTTAATTTTTTTATTTTTTATTAATTTAGCGACAAACAACATTATTTGTCGCTAATCACATCTTTAATTTTTCATCAAATTAGCAACGAACTTCATGTTTCGTCGCTACATGTTCTTTTTTTAAATTAATTAGCGATGAAATGACACTGTCGTCGCCAATTAATTCATTTTATTTTAATTTTTATAAAATTAGCGACGAAACAAATATTCGTCTCTAAATATGATTTTTTATTTAAATTATTTTAGCGACGATACGCCAATTTCGTAGCTAATTAATTCTTTTTTATTTTAATTTTCATCGTATTAGCGACGAAGCAAGAGTTCGTCGCTAATTGTTGATTAGCAACATGAAGTTTTGCGACGAACAACATCATTCGTCGCTAATTAACGACGAAATATGCTTTTTGTCGCAAAATATCATGTCGTAGTTTTGCGACGAAATTAATTTTCGTCACAAATCCTTTCTTTGAAGTTAGCGACGAATGCCGTCGTTCGTCGCTAATTGTTGATTAGCATATTGAAGTTTTGCGACGAAAGCTTATTTCATCACTAATCTTTTTCCTTTTAGTTTAGCGACGAACGCCATCATGCGTCGCTAATTAGCGACGAAATATGCTTTTCATCACTAATTCTTTCCTTTTAGTTTAGCGACGAACGGGATAGTTCGTCGCTAATTAGCAATGAACGTTTCGTTTCGTCACAAATCCCGTCTTTGAAATTAGCGACGAACGATGTCGCTCGTCGCTAATTGTTGATTTGCAACTTGAATTTTTGTGACGAGCGGCATCATTGGTCGCTAATTAGCGACAAAATATGCTTTTCGTCGCTAATGCTTTTTCCTTTCAGTTTAGCGACGAAATTCATTTTCGTCACAAATCCTCTGAAGTTAGCGACGAACGGCGTCGTTCGTCGCTAATTAGCGACAAACACTGACATTCCTCGCTAATTGTTGATTGACAATTAGCGACAAAATCCATCGTTCGTCGCTAAATAATATTTATCTAATTTATAGTAGCGACGAAATAAGATTTTCGTCGCTACTGAATTTTTTATTTCATAAAATTAAAGGATGCTTTTAGTTTACTAGAGACATTGACATATTATATTTTGGATTTTGCTACTTCTGAGATATATAGAATGCTTTCAATTCTAGCAAATCGGTCCTCATATATCGTATATATCGGTGCTGCTACTAGGCGCAGCAATATGTTGAAAATCGCAGTAATAGACTGGTGAAAAACCATAGGAATAAACTGGTGAAAAACCGCAGCAAAAGATTGGAAATGACTAAAGAAAAGGGAAAACTTTGAAAGGGCATATCTCATCGCTCGGGCGTCCGTTTGGGAAGAATTTTTTTTTCACGTAATTTTTCGAGACCAATCACTCGCAAATCGCAGTAGGCAAATCCACTGGCAAACTCTGAAATTGTTTAAATTTTTCAATTTTTGATTTCTGATTTTTAAAATTTTAGGACAGAATTCCACATTCGAATTCTTTTGAATTATATTTTTTTGTAACAATAAAAATAGAAAGAAAATTGTTAATAATAAATAGAATAAATAAAAAATTTAATAAATTTAGAAATTGAAAATATATTAAAATAGAATACGAATAAAAATAAAAAAGAAAATATTCAAATTAGCGACGAAAATAAATTATTCGTCGCTAATTAGCAATATCGATAAAAATATAAAAAGAAAATTTGCAACGAAAATCTATTTTCGTCGCAAATTTCTGCGACGAAACATTTATTTTCGTCGGAGAAATTTAAAAATAAAAAAAATCATTTCAGCGACAAATAAAAAATTTCGTCGCAAATTTTAGCGACGAAAATTTTATTCGTCGCTAAATTTGAATATCAATAAAAATAAGAAATATACAAATTAGCGACAAAAATAGTTTTTCGTCGCTAATTAGCAATGAAGGCTTTTTTTCGTCGCTAATTTTACCTTCTCGATGGCTCACTTTTAGCGACGAACGCCTATTTTCGTCACTAATTTTACCTTCCCTCACTGTTAAAACATGGCAACTCTCTTAAAATTTGCGCTCGCGCGGCTCTTAAAATTTTCCCGATCCCTTCTCGTCTATAAAACTTCGGAATGTCAAAAGCGACACTCCAAGACCCCTCGGTCTTACTCCCTCCTTGTGTCCTTCAACGCCGCCCAGCTCTACGTCAAGTCCAAGCTCCACCTCCAGGACCTCCGCAAGGATACCAACTTGTGACAGCGAAGGCGGAGATGGCTGGAGGGAGGTCGCAGGGGAGTCATGGGAGGTAATGGTAGCTGGTGGTGGTCGGAGAAGTGACGGCAAAGGCGGCGAAGGAGCTGGTCAGGCGGCTCGGGTCGGAGGCAGGAGAGGCAGAACAGGGCAGTAGCTTCTCGGGCTGGTTCGTGGCTCAGGCGACGTCAAAGCTTCTTGGGACTGATGGTGGCGAGTTGAGGGGGTTCCGAGGTGTGTTCGGTGGTCGGAGTTGGGTGGAGGAAGGAGGCGAAGTGACGGAGCACAGTCCCGAACAGAACCCCGCGAAACAGGGCATAGAGTAAGACAGTTTCGAGTTTCCGGCTGTTTGAGGTCCTCCGGCGACTTCGAAGCGGCTGAAGGCGGTGGAACGATTTTGGAGGGGTCGTGAGGGATGGTGTGGCGATGGTGGCAGGAGGTGGTGGTGGCTGAAGATCCGCTGCTGCTTGTGAACAGCAGCTGCAGCAATTCCGACCCAAAAATAGGGCAGGGACACCGAGCAGCTCTTGGCAGAATTTATGGCCGCTCTGGTGACACGGCAAAGGGGCTGTGGCCATCGACGGGGGCCTAGTGAGTTGGCAGGTGGTCAGAGTAGGTGGCAACGATGACTGGATGTACTTTTGCCGAACAAAAAGAGAGAGAGAGAGAGATAGATAGATAGATAGATAGATAGAGACGAGAGAGAGATGTTACGAGAGGCGTTTCGTTTTTTTTTCCCTTCTTCATGGTTTTTTCCCATGCTCTGTTCTTCCTTTGCCGTGCTCTATTTTCATTAATGCAAAAAAAAAAAATAGAGCTAAAACTTCGACGTTTTTTCCCATGGCTATTCCGTTGCAAAATGATTTAGCGACAAAATATTCCGTGGCTAAACAAATTTCGTCGCAAATTTCATCCCCAAAAATATCTCGGAACAATGTTCGTGGCAAAAAAAAAAATCACCTCTAAATTTAGCGACAAACAACGATTTCGTCGCAAATCAGCTACAAAAAACATTTCGTAGCAAAATTTGTGGCAAATTGGCGACAAATTTTGTGACAAAAAATAAACTTGTCGCTAATTTAGTGTCGTAAAATTGACGACGAAAAATTTGTCGCTAATTTGTCACGAGTTTAGCGACGAAAAAAGTTCGTAGCTGATTTGCTACGAACAGTTTTGCGACGAATAAAGAAACTCGTCGCTAATTTAGCATCGCAAAATTAGCGACGAAAAATTATTTTCGTCGCTAATTTGCCACGAATTTAGCGACGAAAAAAGCTCGTATGTGATTTGCGACGAACAGTTTTGCAACGAATTTAGCGACGAAAAAAGAAACTCATCGCTAATTCGGCATTGCGAATTTAGCAACGAAATACTGTTCGTAGCTAATTTGGGACGAACAGATTGTTCATAGCTAATTTGCGACGAACAGATTATTCGTAACAGATTTGCGACGAATTGTTTTTTCGTCGCAAATTAGCGACAAACATGTTTTCGTCACAAAATTCGTCGCAAATTAGGACGAAAATTTAAATTTTGCGACGTCGTGTTATCGACGAATTTTTTTTCATCTCCATTTTTCGTCGCAAATACTTTTAGCGACGAATTTTGTCAAATTTTCCGTCGCTAAACGCTTGTTTTTTTTGTAGTGTGGTATTTCCATCATCGAAGAATTTAGCTTCATGGTTGCGCTCTATCTCTTGTTGTCGAAATTGAGCCTTTATCCAATCATCAATATAAGCTTGAGCCTCCACCGAATCTGGAGCTAATCTTGAACGTCGTTCGTCCAAAATATTGCCTCCAGCGCTAAATGCTTGTTCAACCGCAACTGTCAAATAAGGGATTGTTAAAACTTGTTTTGTTGTGAGAGCGAGAATTGGGAATTAGATTGAATGTCTCTTCCACCAATCTAAAATTGTGAAATCTGTGCCGCCTTCAAATTCTGTAACCTCAAAAGAAATGGTTAAATAGCTCTCTATTTCAAAAATATTTTCTATTGCTCCATTTTGCTTTTTTTGCCTATTCCACATAAATTTGTACCCCCTACTAATTTTGCATAGTCCCTGTCGCGACCCTCTTGAGGTTGTCGGGCTCTCGAGGGCTAATGGGCCGTCCTGTCTGGTCGGACGCGGGCCTCTCCCAAGGCCCATTACCCAAATCGCAACGGAGGTATGCGTGATCGACTTTCAGTGTGGTCTAGTGACATGTGCTAAGTGTGCATGCCATGGAGTCGCCACCAATCATTTTTTTAGGGTATGATTGGACCACCCAATCGAATAGTTGGGAGTTTCTATTCAATTCTGCGAGAACCAGAGAAATGGTTTCGGGGACTTAGTTACACCAACTGTCAGAGTTGACGCCCTTTCGGTACCTAAGTTGACTGAATTTTCTAGCCTGAGATTCATGCGGATGAGTAAGGTATGAACCCTAAATCTAGAAATTCATGTAGATAGGAGTGATTATCCTAGCAATCACAATCAGTAATAAAATGCCCAACTCAAGGAATCTAGATATGCAAATAAATCACATGGCATTCCTAGTAAGGTCCTATTTATCAATCACAGCTCAAGAATAATTTAGCTGTCCTAGCCATTCTACACACGATCTAACCTAAGAAAAGTATTAGGAAGCATCGAAGGAGTTCGAGAGTACTCACATGGGGTTTGCCGTGCCCTGGTTTGGTCTTGGACGAGCTATCGAGCTCATGCCGACCCGATTATATTTGGGTATCCACTCGGCGTTTTACACCATGAAATCATGTGAAACAAAAACGAAAATATTCAGCAAGGGGCATTTATTGTAGATGGTGGTCGATCTAATTGGACGTCAAGACTAAAAAAGATGTAGAAATTTACAAATTAAAATACTCGAATGACATTTTTTTGCTAAATTCAACTCTATGCGTCGTGAAGAAACACATGCAATTGAACTTGAATTTTGACTATTTATGAGTTCAAAATGTAAAAGAAATTAAAATAAAAATATTGACTATTTTTCTATATTTTTACGACAGCGAACGCTATTTTTCTTCATTTTTCATGTATTTTTCTATTTTTGGAAAATATTAAAAAAATATTAAAAAATATGAAAAATTATTTTTTATCAAAAATGGTTCCTTTAGCTTGGTCAAGGCTACCAAAGATGATTTTTTAATTTTTTAACTTTTTATAGATTTTTTATGAATTTTTTAAAAATAAACTATGAAAGACTGATCAAAAATCAGGTGTCAACAGCTGCCCCTCTTTGAGAGGAATTTCGTCAGAGGTTTCTCTCAAAGACAAGGTGACACCTGTGTTCCGATCAACTCGACTGGGAAAAGAAAAGAAATCATGACATCCAATTTTCATGCCCATCAATGTGTGCTTTTCCTTAAAAAGAGATGTGCTCATTCAATTCCCTGATATGATGTAAGAAAGTTAAGGAGTAGATAGACTTCCCCGCCCCTTACCTGCCGAATGCTTGCGGCATTTGCTGTGTCTGATGGGTTCAAGTAGATTCCTAAGGACTTGTCATCGGAGTGTCCTGGGGATGTTAAGCTCTGACCTGTATGGTAGGTCAAACCATAATGGGATTCCTAACTGATAGGAACCTAAGGAAGACGCATCCCACATTTGGGAATTTGCCAAGGGTTTTGATCCGTGTGGTGGACTAAACTAGAAATGGCTTGCCTAATGTAAGGCTTATTAGGGAAAACGACTCCTCTCGCGTTCGGGATTCATCAAGGTTTTGATCCGTATGGTGGATCGGACCATTGGGTTGATCCTTCAGGCGGTCTCTACCAGTCCTTTGACCCTTCATGCGGTTTCTACCATTCATTGACCCTTCATGCGGTTTCTACCATTGAGTTGACCCTTCAGGCGGTTTCTACCATTGGTTGACCCTTCAGGCGGTTTCTACCATTGTTTTGACCCTTCAGGCTGTTTCTACCATTGGTTGACCCTTCAGGCGGTTTCTACCATACATTGACCCTTCATGCGGTTTCTACCATTGTGTTGACCCTTCAGGCGGTTTCTACCGTTGATTGACCCTTCAGGCGGTTTCTACCATTAAGTTGACCCTTCAGGCGGTTTCTACCATTTATGAGATTCCAAATTGATATGAATCAAAGGATGACGTACCCGCTCTTCGGGGCTAGTCGGAGACTCGATCATTCTGTGGATCGGTCTTCGAAAAGATTTGCCTACTAAAAGGCTTCACCTAAGGATGACGCACCCAGTCTTTGGGGTGGCCAAAAGTCCTGCAAAAAGCTTAGACCTGAAAAAATTTTCCTCGCCAAGAAGATATTAGTAATCTTTGGGAAGACAATAATTATCTAACTGACAAAATTCTACGACTTAAGTTTTAGTCATGAAATGTGCATTTTGATTGTTGGAGGTTATCCAAAACATTCCTGCCATATACAGATGTGATCATAAATTCCTTGCACGGAAACTCTAGATCAAACAATTTGAAAATTTCAAAAAGAGTTTGCTCAAAACATCCATTGGAGTATTTCTCACCCAAGAAGGCTCCTCACTGCTCTGTGATAATGATCTTTAATAGGGAAAGTGCTCAATTTCCTACCGACCTGTGCCTGGGTTTCAGGATCATTCGCAACGCATACATTTCGACCGATCAGGAGGTCTTTCACGGGACCGTAGTGTTAGGCTTGGATATCGGTTTCCAAGGGGGACTCACTTTTGAGTCAAGGCCGTTGAACGAAATTTTTCACTATCTGCTCCGGGTTTACAAGTCAAGAACCCTGCAAAATGAGAAAGAAATAGTCTTGCTCGTACTTCTTTGAGCTAAGTTATACATTAACCCAAGTGTCTTAGTCAGATAAGACTACTTCAGGGTTGTAACATTGGAAGGATTGGGGACCGAAAAAGGCTTATTTTTTGCCCAGAAATTGTGAAGGGTTTGACATTGGTGATCATTGCAAATTTGCCACATGTCATTCGAAGAACATCTCCATTTCTTGAAGTGTACACTCCTCTTTTAGAGCGCACAAGGATGTTTAAAAGCGTCTCTTGTTACATTAAGAGACCGTCTGTTTGTGTGTTTGCAATTTGAGCACGACATCATTTGGAGAGTAATCATCTTGATCTAACTCCTTTGCAGGGTCTTTTCATCGTCTCTCTAGACTTTACTGGGGATATTTTGAATAGACACCAGCCTTGCTTTTTACCAGGCACTTTGCTTTTTCTTGATGTCTAGGGATTTTTCTTTTCCCCCTTTTTTTAATCCCGTGTTTTTCTTTTCTTTTGGAACTAGGATTTTCGGCAATCATGCTAGATATGCAACTTAAACTTTGGCACGCTTCCATTCCTAGAGTGATGTTGCCTTTGCTTTGGAATATGCAATGATCACCAATAGGTTGATGAAATGAATTTGCTGGCTCAACTTGGTTGTGCAAAGGATAACAGTGTGTAGGATAGAGAAATGAATTATTCTCGTCATCCTATGACACTTGGATTATCATATAAACAACACACAAAGATTTATGTTAGTCCGAGCAAGAAAATTTCTAACCGTTTACTTTCTGATACTGATGGACTAACCTTCATTTGCCCCAATGTGGGGTGGTTCTTGACAGGGTTGAGAATGAAAATCGCCGTTCAATGGGGTTCTCAATGGGCATCTGTAGTGTTTGGAATGAAGAAAAAAATGCCTCTGTCATCTCGATCCATGTAATCGTTGCGAATGACCCTTATATCCATAGGTTAAGGTTTCGCTATCATTTCCAATCTCCTCATCTCTCAAGTGTGTATGGGACGTGTTTGGATTAGGCTCGCTTCTCTTATGAGAAAATACCCTTTTGAACAGTTCAAACGACTCTTGTTGGAAAAATTCATTTCATTTCATCAAGATTTATCCTTCAAAGGGATTTTATGATGCACCATACATGTGTAATTCATGTTCAGACAATCTCATGTTTTAAAACATGAATGTCAATAAAGTAAGAATTCTATGTCTTTTTAGATGTGAGAATCGAATTAATTCTGAAAGTTTTTAATCTCCAATGAATTGGGAAAAGGGATACTTACCTGCCCATCGAGGCTGGAGATCCTGGAGATATAAAAGGGATATGTCATTGTATATTCTAAAACTTTACAAAAATTGGAACGATACATCTTACCCTTGGTCATATGCTCCAACGAGTGTACAAGGGTTGTGAAAATCTGCACTTCACATAGTAACACAAGATTGTTGGGTGTTCTAAAGTTCTTTCGACTTCTTGGTTTTTGGAGAAAAATGAAACTTACATGTCTGCCCTGATGGCGAGCTCCTGCCAAGGATAAATATTAAGCATTATTTTGGGTTTCCAAATTCAAAACAAATTGGGACGATACTACTTTACTCTTGATTTGAATTCCATTCTGCATGCCAATGTGCGGATTGTAGAAGCCGGCCCTTAAGCTTGTGGCCATGATTTCTTCGTCTGGTTGGGCAACGAATCCACCTCGAGGATTTACGTCGGAGGAGATTCATTCATCTTTTTGGGCGTGTTTCATGCACTGTTTTGTTATTTGAATGCATGGCTTCTTGGGTGCCTCATCTCTGTTCATCACCTGAGAGGAAAATGAGAGAACATTATCCCCGCATCTGATTGAAAATCATTTAGGAACGATACGTTCTTTTTACCAAATGGGTGGCTCCGCGGCCAAATGTGTTTTACATTGAAAGGATGGATTCCATTACGCTCTGCGGATGATAAATATCGCTTCGGGGACTTGCCCCACGGATCAAACGATGAATTTGATGTCTTCGGCTTCGACATGCTTTCCAGATGTAGGAATGGTTTGCCCCCATTTTCAGTGGAGATGGGTTTTGTCGAGTGGGCAAGATCAAAAACTCATCCTAGATTTGGCTTTAGTCGAAGGTTGAAATCCCGACCTTGGATAAGCGAATCATGATTCATCTCCTTCTGCTTCGGATTTGTCATTTGCATGCTTCACATTTTACAATACCAACTTCGCCGCTTGATGAAAATGAATCGATGATTTTCGAATTGCCCCAAGTTCTATAGTCATCTGCGTCGAATCTCTTTGAACTTCATCGGGTGATAGACAAACTGATAAAATGATTTTTCAATCCTGAGATCGAACTCCTGACGTTTCGTACCACTTCCAGTTCACTGACTACCAGGACACAGCACTATTGGCGTCCCTAACTGGTTCGTTTTTTGTTATAAAATTCTTGAAGCAGTTAGCGACCCCCATCGAGAATGAAACAAGCTCAATTTAGAGTTCATAACGACTAAAGGTCCCTTAGAACGATACAGAGCTAACTGTCTTTGAGCTCGCTCGGGCTTTTGCTCGCATTTTCCTATGTGAAGCCTTTAAATGTTTTTCTTCGTGGCGTTCAATTGATTCGCCTCGACTCTAATCTAACAAGGGATTGTCGTACTCAAGCATGATGATGCTCGCAGGTAGTACTGATCGCTGCCCCAGATTAACTCTAGGCATTAAGGAAGATTATCTTGCATGGAAGACTTTATGACAGAAAGATTAATGATACATCCATTCACATGTGCCTAGTTCCCTTGAGGATTCTCGGTGATCAGCCAGCTACACCATGAATCAGACATATAATCGTCATTTTGGATCATAACTTCATAAGTCCATCAGTTTTAAACTGATCGATCCAGATATGGAGCTCCTCATCAAGGAAATCTTTTGATTCTTCGAGCAACTGATATTCGGGTTGACCATCATCGCTTGGCGTTGAAGGATTCCTGTTTCTGTTGTGAGCGATCTGATTCTTCGAGCTAGAACCT
Source organism: Rhodomyrtus psidioides (assembly GCA_021437785.1). Taxonomy (NCBI): domain Eukaryota; kingdom Viridiplantae; phylum Streptophyta; class Magnoliopsida; order Myrtales; family Myrtaceae; genus Rhodomyrtus; species Rhodomyrtus psidioides. The sequence continues at coordinate 1,568,345 of JAILYB010000042.1, forward strand.
TCGTCGTTGCTCGAGATTATAAGAGGATGATTGATCGGTTCACTATCAAAAGCACCTTCCATTTGGGAATGGGAGAAACAAAAATCCTCAAAGCATCCGCCCGCTTGATCTTCCGAAATCATATGCCCAAGCCGGGCAGATCTTTGAACACTAGGCGCAATATGTTGATCGGGGATAGGAAGAGCACTAGTGAAAAGTTGCTGCTCAAACCAAGGAGTTCGTACCTGCTGCACTTGTGGCATATACTCTTGAGGGGTGCTGAGATGATTCGAGGGAATATTTTGATTAGCGCCCAAGTAGTCGATGGTGCTGCTACCAGCTTGGTCGGTGCCTAGATTCGGCAGGGTATTTCTTACTTCAGGGGCATTGTAGTTATAGCCATGCCTAGTGTTTAGGCACAAGTTGAGTTCTTTCAGGTTCAGTGCTGTGTGGCGCTGTCTTAGCGCCCTTCTGTAGCTCTTGAGGTGACTCGCGACTCCATCTTTAGTGAGTCCTGGTATGTTCATGATCTCAAGTATGCGCGTTGGATATGCTGAGTTGATCCCTAGTTGCTGAACCGCACTAAGGAACTTGAGATGAAGCTCGGGGGACCAATTGACCCTCGTCTTCTTGCGACCCGGAACAGTGTTGACAACTTGGCTATTGCTCTCTGGCCTATTTCCAGTAGAATTTGATCGAGCCGGAAATTGTTGTGGAGGGAATTCATCAGCTTTGGATTGGTCGGTCGTGATAGTAAGCTCATCGTTAAGGAAACTCCAATCATGGTAACGCATATCACATCCTTTAGAAGGCATCGATATTGACTTCGTAGAATTGATTTGTTCATGCATATCTCCAACAAAATCCGATTGTATCGAAGATGGTTCGAGGGAGTGGGGTGGTGAATGAGCATTTTCAATCCTCATATAAGGCTTATCAAGGAACATTTCGCCGAGAGTGATAGGGCCACCGCAATTAAGGCAAGCGATAGTGCTGGGAGCTTTCTTATACCTCATGTTCTCCGCTCGAAGCTTTTCGTTTTCCTCCTTTAGAATCGCAAGTTCTTGACGTCTGTGTTGAGCCCTCAATTTGGCTCGCTTATTTTGAAACCAAAACTTGACCCTCAAAGGTTTCATCCCTAGCTTCTGGCCCAATTCATTTCTTTGTTTCATGTTCGGGAGAGGGCATTCACTAAAGAAAGCTTCAAGCTCTTGGATTTCATTCTGAGTGTGGCACTGGCGACGTTTCCTTTTCCGGGATTGACCATCGCTGCTGCTGTTGTCGTCGCTGCTGAGATCCTGAACTTCGTTGCCGAAAGGGTTGGGTTCTGTGGTTCTGGTACCAGACGCCATCCTGGAATCTTCGAGATCTCTCAGTAGTTCATTTTCTGAGATTTTTGGATCAGTCGCCTCTAGCAACTGATGGTAACCCTCAAACATGTTGGATCGAAAAATGTTCGATCAATTTTTGCTCACTCAGGGTTCTCTACTCTCTCATGTATGCTCACTCTCTCTAAATTTTCTTTTGAGTGGTTCTGTATGCCCATGAAACGTTCTTTAAACATGGATGAAGATCATCAGGCAAGCGTTGCCCCCAAGATTTCGTATTTCCCGCTTTGTCGTCTTCTTTCTTCTTTTCAACGTGGAGGGACACCAAATCGATTTCCTTTTCTCGATATCCATGTCTGTCTCCCACTTATTTTCAAAAAGGTGGAACTACGCTCGCCTCCTGCTCAGTTTTTTAATATGATGAGACCGCCAAATCCTTTCGCAACTTTTTTCGATAGTTGCGCTTAACTCCCGCTCAATTTTAATATGGTGACACCGACATATCTTTTTACAACTTTTTTAGGTTTATCAAGCCTGAAATCGCGGACTGGGACAGATCTGATGGTTCACCGAAAGAGCCACCACTGCTTTACCCAATTAACTTGGCTCCACGAGCATTATTGCTGTGCCTTTCTTCATTCTCGAGTTGCTATAAAATGAGGAGTTAATGCAGAGAAGATTAACACTCTTACATAATTGCCTTTTCTTATTTTAATCACTCTACCACACTCATCTTCTTCTCCCTCACTCCAACGAAAATGACCTCCTCTCCTATTCGCACTTTCTCGGCCGAAATTTTGGCCCAGTGGGAAAAACTCTATAACCTCCTCGGTCGAGGCTATGCTCATATAGCCGATCACCCAGAAACTGAAGATGAAATCCGCATTTTGCTCGTGGAAATAGACACCACCTCCATCGAGGGCACTAATTTAGAGAGGGAATATAGAATCTTCCCAACCCTCTTTATAAACTTTTTAGAGACTTACCGTGTCGCTCATCGAAAAGCTACCGTGGCTCACGTTTTGCGAGCTCGCTATGAGGATCGGTCCAACTGCTTGGTGTTGGCCAACCTTGTGGCCGATAGTCACAAAAAGGCTGTTGAGTTCGCCAACAAGCGAGTCTCGATGTTGCTTCGCGAGAGGGGAAATTTGGTGGAGCGCTTGGCCTTATCCCTGACCACCTATGAGCACGACCGTCGTAATGTCGTGTTGAAGTTTCAATGTGAGTGGCAGGAAGAAAGGCTTGACAGCATTACCGCGGATATAGCCCATGGGAGAGGACTAGTTCGGGACCTGGAAATAGCCGCCGAAGATCACGGGACCAAGGTTGCCGAGCTTAAAGGGGAATGTAAACGCCTTCTTCTTAAGCTTGCAGATCTCGAGTCTCGAGGTGGTGAGTATAAGCAAAGCATCAATAATATGGAGGGCCAACTTGGTTCCTTTGTGATGCTAATTAGGGCTCATTGTGGTTTTATGTTTCCACCCCGATGATTTGTATGATCTGCTTTTAAGGTCCCTCGATTGAGCGAAATGAATGAAAGCTCTAATGTGTGTGTCTCAACTTCTGTATGGCTGACTTTCTCGAACACCTGACCACTCTCAACCTAGGCAAGCTGCGCTTTGACATTGATGATTCGAGCGTGTACATCTTGATTTTTTAATCTTGCTTATGATCGGATAAAGGAACCTCCCACCGCGATTATCCACAAAAGGACTTCTCTTCTCTACTTGTTTTTAACCTGTTTCAAATGAAAAGGCAGAATCAAAAGAAAGAATTTGAAAAATAAAGCATAAATCCTTTCAATTTTATGCTTACTTGTGATTAATAGGGATAAGAGCATTTACAAGAGTTTTGGCCTTGTGCAAAAGCTTTTATCAATATTCCTCAAAGGAAAGCATATCATTGAAAGGAATGTAATTCACGATAATCGCCTTTGATCAATTCCAAGAAAATCAATGGAATGTTCAAAAGTACACAATTACGATGTGTTTTAAATTCAATTGAAGATACGGTATCCAAATTAAAGCCGTTTGCTAAGAACGAGAGTAATTTGGATATCTATCTTTTCATTAAATTTGAAAAACACGAATACTCTTGATCAATTATTGTGGATTACCAATGATGCAAAACATGCATGAACCAATTCAAGTTTATAGTTCCTTCTGGCGAAATTGGGATTGTATTGCCCTATACGGCCAAAAGGTTGTATAAGACTTCCAATTTCAATTTCATCCAAAGGAATTATAAAATTGATTTTGGAGTATTCGAGTGATTAGAAGAAATGCCACTATCACATTCCAATGACAAGTCAATAGAAATACAACAAATTTCAATCTGAATGTATATAAACACAAATAGATCCCTAATACAATCAATCTAAGGGATCAGATAGAGAGGATCTCAGCAAAATAAATCCTATACAAGAAGGCTAGAAATGAAAATTAAAACAAAGGAATGTGATCTTAATACTTAGAGATGCCCCAGTTTCGATCTTTGAGACGTGACTTCAGGATCACCTATTCCAAATCGTCATCTTCATTAGATGATACCTTAATGATGTCCATAGCAGGCTCTTCTTGTCCACTTGGCGCTCGTAATGGGATGACACCATCTTCATCTTCCATCAAGAACATTGGGAGGAAAACACACCTATCTATCCTCAAAATGGCATTTAATCCAATCACCGGAATTATGCAATGAATATAATGATTAAGAGCTGTAACAAGTTCGAGGGATAGAAAAGTCTTACCAACCAAACTTAAGAGAAAATCAAGCTTCTCTGTATTTTTAGCAGTGTTAGGTATACTAACCTTCCATAGACAAAAGCATGAGACAAGTGAGGGAAAACTCCTAAAAATCAAAAGATAGGGCTTGATACCTAAAGCCAAGGTTCTCACCTCGAATTCTGGGAAGAGCCGATTCCATTGCACAACTATCGTTGCATTGGGACTCAATCCATAGTTCGAAGTGAGCGGAATTGAAAAGTGGATTACCCCATGTTTTTCCTCACGGAGATTCCATTTTCAATTCCTTCTATTGTGTTCCTAAAGAGGGCGCCCGGGGTTTTAGGCGCAATTGTGTGTATTCATTGTGTCGTACTAAAGCAATAGACATGCATTTTATTTAACAATCACCGCTTCAATATAAACATCCACACAATCATACATCCAAAACTCCTGCCTGCATAAAACAAAGTTAACAAGCACTTCACCCCTTATTTCTCCCGTCTACAAAAACATCTAACACATTCGTTAGCATATACACCTCACTTTCGAGAGCATCTGCATAAAATTAAGTTAGAAGAATCAATCAACTTTTTAATCGGCTCAAGTCCACTAAATGGTTAAGAACCAGTCCCCAGCGGAGTCGCCAGTCTGTCGCGACCCTCTTGAGGTTGTCGGGCTCTCGAGGGCTAATGGGCCGTCCTGTTTGGTCGGACGCGGGCCTCTCCCAAGGCCCATTACCCAAATCGCAACGGAGGTATGCGTGATCGACTTTCAGTGTGGTCTAGTGACATGTGCTAAGTGTGCATGCCATGGAGTCGCCACCAATCATTTTTTTAGGGTATGATTGGACCACCCAATCGAATAGTTGGGAGTTTCTATTCAATTCTGCGAGAACCAGAGAAATGGTTTCGGGGACTTAGTTACACCAACTGTCAGAGTTGACGCCCTTTCGGTACCTAAGTTGACTGAATTTTCTAGCCTGAGATTCATGCGGATGAGTAAGGTATGAACCCTAAATCTAGAAATTCATGTAGATAGGAGTGATTATCCTAGCAATCACAATCAGTAATAAAATGCCCAACTCAAGGAATCTAGATATGCAAATAAATCACATGGCATTCCTAGTAAGGTCCTATTTATCAATCACAGCTCAAGAATAATTTAGCTGTCCTAGCCATTCTACACACGATCTAACCTAAGAAAAGTATTAGGAAGCATCGAAGGAGTTCGAGAGTACTCACATGGGGTTTGCCGTGCCCTGGTTTGGTCTTGGACGAGCTATCGAGCTCATGCCGACCCGATTATATTTGGGTATCCACTCGGCGTTTTACACCATGAAATCATGTGAAACAAAAACGAAAATATTCAGCAAGGGGCATTTATTGTAGATGGTGGTCGATCTAATTGGACGTCAAGACTAAAAAAGATGTAGAAATTTACAAATTAAAATACTCGAATGACATTTTTTTGCTAAATTCAACTCTATGCGTCGTGAAGAAACACATGCAATTGAACTTGAATTTTGACTATTTATGAGTTCAAAATGTAAAAGAAATTAAAATAAAAATATTGACTATTTTTCTATATTTTTACAACAGCGAACGCTATTTTTCTTCATTTTTCATGTATTTTTCTATTTTTGGAAAATATTAAAAAATATTAAAAAATATGAAAAATTATTTTTTATCAAAAATGGTTCCTTTAGCTTGGTCAAGGCTACCAAAGATGATTTTTTTAATTTTTTTAACTTTTTATAGATTTTTTATGAATTTTTTAAAAATAAACTATGAAAGACTGATCAAAAATCAGGTGTCAACAGTCCCCGCTTTGTATGTCACTAGTTTGAGAAGATCTACTATCACCTAGATTATATTTACTATAAAATTCATTATATATTCTACTATTGCATTTTTAACTATTATTTGTATAGTTCTAACATTTACCGTTTCATCTAAATGTAAACATTCATAACAAGTACCCAAATAATCACCTAAACCATCCAATTTGATATGTGGATAAAAAACATAAGGAACTCAATAAATAATAGGAATTTCGCTATATTAATGTAGTTATTTTGTTCGCATTGCTATAATAGTATCACTTAATTTATCATCATTTTCATTTTCTTCTAAAACTCCAACAATATTAATACACTCTATTAAAAATAAATACATAGTAGAATACACACCGGATAAAGTATAAGTTGTATCATTAATTTTTTTTAAAATATCTAAGAAATTTTGTAAATATCCCAGTCTTGTGGGAATAAATTAATCTAAGTAATATTATCCGAAATAAATGTACATAATAAATATTTATATGCAAAAGATTCATTATACAACTCGTAAATAGAATTTCAATGATTTGGAACATCTCTTGAAAATCTTTTTGACTTTTTCTATTTGCTTTACAAAATCTGCATCATTCTTTCATAATTTGGGGATGTTTCCATAAAAATTGAATTCTCGTTTTTATTGGGTTGAGAAAAATATGAAGAGTTTTTAAATCATCTTGTACACATAAATTAAAACCATGACAAGCACATCTAACGTAAAAAAATTTATCCATCAAAAGCGGGTTAACAAATCTTTTCTAAATTGTCAATTGAAGCGATATTTGCCGCGGCATTATCAAAACCAACTGAAAAAATTTTATTATGCAAATAATATTCTTCTAAAATTTGCCTAATTATTATATATATATATATATATATATATATATTATTTGTCTTAGGTTGGAGTGCAGGAAGGCTATTAGTATTGTGAAGGGGCAGAATTTTCATATTCCTAACTGTCATTTTTAGTCCTTTATATATATTATTTATTTTTACATATTTATCTATTTTCCCTCGATCGTTCCTACTTTTATTTTATGAATATTTGAACTGCCGATCTCAACTAGTTTAGGATAAATGTATTGCTGATGTTGATACTTATCATCAAAAACTCTAAATGCAATAACTCTTTTTTGAATATTCCAATCATCATTTATCCAATGACATGTTATACCCATATAAGAATGAATTTGCCAAGAATCACTTCAAATATTGCTACATATATGCACACATCCATTAAAATTCATAAAAAAGTTTCGTACATCTTTTTTTCTCTGTTATAAAAATCAAAAACTGCGTGTTTAAATGAATTTCTCGGAATGGATTTTGCTTGTGGAACACATGCAGTTTGTATAAAATGATTAAAACCAAATCTTTCACAAAAATCAAACGATAAATTATCAACGGAAATACATTTAGCTAATTCTTCTTTGTAAGTTTTTTTTTATTATAAAAAAAATAAAGGATGAGTGTTAGAATTGACGTACCCAAAAATTTATTGTTGTCCGGTATCAATTCCCCTTGGGTTGGATGTTTCGCCCTAATATGTCATTTGAATATTTCATAGCCTTGTCCACCTATATATTTGTATATTTCCCTACAATGTTTATAAGTTGCCTCATACTTTTTTGCACCTAAATCAAATATTTCCTTCTTCGTGAAGTGGTCCCATATGTCATATGCAACCTTCTAGCTCATTTGTTGTTGACATTTCTTCCATATCGGTAGAAGGATGAAGACTTTCTTACGCTGGGATGTACTCCACATTAGGAATAATGTTGATATCATCAACATCGAATTCCCAATTTGCATAATCACGAGGATCAAGAGGATAATTGGATTCCCCCATTAGGTTCCTGCCTTAATTACTACTTCTGCTTCCACTTGCCATTTTGTGAGATAATTGAGCAAAAACAGATTGAGAGGATTGAGATAGTTGAGAGAATTCGAGGATATTGAAAGAATTTTAAAGAAATTGTGAGAAAAAAAAAACTTAGAGATGGAAGGGGTATTTATAATTGTTGGGATAGAATTTTTAAATTAATAAAAAAGAAAAAAAACGGAGTGTGACATAGAAAAAGAGCCGTTTTTTTTTTTTGTAATATCGGCTAATTTGTCGGTTCCGCTAAATGAGGACCCGTAACTAGCCCCTATGGCATGGGCTGGTTTCGATTTAGAACCTGCGGGTTCGATCAACGGGCCGATTACGGGTTTGATCCGGACCGATTTTGGGCCCAAATCGGTCCCTGGCCATGCCTACCCCGCACAATGCTTGGATGTAAACTGAAAGGTCACCATAGGTCTAAGTGAACACAGCTTACAATCTATAGGGTCCTTTGAACTGTATTACCAAAATTTACTCGACGCTAACTACCTTTGTCACCACATTCACAATGATTTCTCTTCTCAAAACGGATGTCCTCTAAATAAACCACTCTGATTCAGAATCATCATCTATCTTCCTTTACACTCATGTGTCGGAGCCTCATGTGCAATCACTAGGTTATATCATCCTGAGCTGAAGCCTCGGAGAATCTTGCAGACGAACCAATCAATACTGCTCCTTGAAAGAGATATAACTTTCATTCTATCTTCCTTGGAGCCATAGTTTGTGCATCTCAAGAGATGCCTAAAACTCCACCTTTAGCAGTGATTGAGTATCGAACCCTATCAAGAGCACATAACACGATAAACTTCTTCATTAGCATTGGTACATGCCTCACATCAGTCAATATCCACACAACTTTATCGTGTAAATTGAAACTCTTCATACTCCCACTATTTCACAAGCAGCATCATTTTCCATAAACATCTTACTACCTTTCATGCACTGGTAGATAGTAAACTTCAATATCTATGAGAAGTCGCATGATAAAAGCATCCAATCATCACTTAATAGACTCATGATAAGCAATAATAAATCATCAAATATCAATTGAATTATCAACCATTGAAATAACAATATTACCATTTCCTGCAGACTCCTGATCTCTTATAATTCGGACAATCTCTAATGTGGTATCCCACCTCATCATTGTGATAACATCAATGGTTCCCAAAATTGGACTTGATTTACAATAGTTTCCAGATAACCAAACCTTACACCATATTATTGAAAAAAACCGCTAATTGATTTTGAAGCTGGCAAAACAATTCGTAATCTCTAATATCTAAGTTAATGCAGTGAAATATTATTTTGCAGATTATCTAAAGGTATACCGATTGAGATACATGGGATTGAATATGGTAAGATCAGCTTAGACTATGTTCTGAGGAACTCAGACCATGTATGGAGTTCAGACGCTGAACATGGAGTTCAAACATTGGAATGATGCTCAAGCTCTGAGAGGAGTATTTCACGTGCAACAACCAGATTATAAACAGATGTATTCAAAATGATTTAATCGATATATTACATCATCACAACGGCTAGCAATCAAGCTAGATTCATACTGGAGATTCTCAATTATGAAGATCAATTAAGGATGTGAATTAAAGGGAAACGAGGATGACTCACCTGATGAAGTAATCTATCTATGGAAACTCAGGATCACGATTCTATGGGCGATTTGATCCAAATGGGGATTCTTTTCTTTGTCGACCTCAACGGCTACACGATCCTTTGTATACAGTCTCGGCCAAACAGGAAAGTTAGGAGAGTGATCCTCTGGAGATCTTATAACAGAGAGTTGGAGATGGAGGAGTATAAAAGGATATTTCTAGGCTGAAGAGCAACAAAAAAAAAAAGAACGAAAGAATATAATTCAAAATTCCAAGATCAAGAGAGCTTCAAATGCTTCACGTATCTTTGATCCTACATTGTAATACTTAGAGGAGAACATACTAGTGTAAGAGTGTTAGACGAGAAGTCTATTCACCAAGTTGTAAGTTCTGAGCTATTTACTAGTGGAATCCAGACGATTGACTATCAGCGTGAAGAAGTGGATGTAGGCTTGAACAAAGCCGAACCATATAAATTCTCTATGAACAATCTCTTTCTCTTACTTTCTTTGGTTACGTATTGTGATAGTAAAATTTTGCACAGCTCCTCATATGAGGATATCTCAGAACTTGCTAGCTAGCATCGTCTGAACGAAACTCTAAGCATACTCACTTATATTCCGATTAATTTCTTAAAATCTTTAAAATTACATATTCACCCCCTCTAAGTGATAACGCCAAGCCCCAACACATATCACGCGCCAAGTTATCTTCTCTTAAACCTCCTTAGAAGTACATGAGAGAAGTTTTTAGAAGGATCAACTGGAGACCCTAAATCATCATGTCTTGTCTCATATCAGGAAAAGCCTAACTGACGTTCTTAAAACCCATCATGAGTTTGTTAAACTCATTTAAAGGGGCTTTGATGCCATAAATCAGCAGAATTAAAATATTCTGCATATTCAATCGATTCTTCAAACCTTTCATCAGATAAAGGAGCTCAAGTTTTACGCACAATCATCTGGCATCATTCTCTTTAGCCACTTCTATTAGCACCTTATTCGACAAATTCAATAGATTTATGCTCTTTGCCTTCCCCATCAACTCAACCTTGTTGGCATCTTTCATCGATTTTGTCAATTTGTTTTTGTCATCCAATGCCTTCATCAAAACTCCCGGTTGTTGACAAAGGCATGCATTGTTAATATTCCACAAACCAACGTTGCTCCTTCCCAATTTCAATCTTCACTACAAACACAATGGTAAATATAGTATTCTAGACTGTTCGACCAGCAAAAGCCCTTAATCAATTCTAGAAACTCTAACCTTAGCTCTTATATAACTATTGTAAAATAACTGGAAAGCTATTAAATCTTGCAATTGAATATCAAATGTGAGAGGATGAAAATACTAGATAAAGCAATTAAGAACAATAAGGACACCATAGATTTACATGATTTGGTCCGATGGTCGGTACCTACACAAAGGAGAGAGCCAGTCACAAAGAAATCCACTATGAATGTGAAGAATATTGCTCAAGTATTTCCCATCTTTAAATTACATTCATAGCCAACTTATGAGTGTTATTGCACAATCTCTAAAAAATCACTCACTTAAAAAATTCACAACAAAGAGAACGTTAACTTTCCTCTTTGATTGTTCCAATGCATAACTTATGAAAATAGGTCAATTTTCCTTATGATGAATTGCCTCCGAGCGCCCACTAAATGGCCAGAATGAAGAGCTCTTTATGGGTTCCTAGCCGAGCACCCACCTTATGCCTGGAATGGTCTGCCCGGTGGTGGCCCCGGCTTTCCCGAGTGCCTAGCCCTGTACTTCTGGTTCCGGCACGCCTCGCAAACCCCTAGTCTGGTTCCAATTTAAGCTCGAATTCAGCAAGAAAGTGGGATAAACTTTACCAAGAGCAACCCCTTCTTGTTGTTAGAAAATCAAAAAGGAAATGCCGTAGGAGAGTGATCCTAGAGTGAGAAGAGTGACCCTAATGTTTTTTCTTGAAAGTCGAATGTCAATTCACTGAAGGTATTTTCAAAAGCCACGGGGTTGGGAAAGAGTCTGTTAAGAGTTCAGAGAGTTTGAAATACTCTTCGCCAAGAAAGTAATCATCCTCTTTATATATCTAGTGGAGGAATCACCTTACATGTCACACCCGCGCCATTGCAATTCAACCTGCACGACTCAATATAGACATCTAAAGATGGTCCTGCGTCCTAGTCCTTGTGCATTTGAGAAGGGGTTCTGATCAAATTCCCTATTGTGGATAAAGATACTTGTCATACAAGCAATGTTTATTTACGACACGCGATGCAACCGAGCAAGATAAATGCAATAACTGTAGTTCTATCCATTTAAGAGTGAAAAATATATACAACGAGAATAATTGGATGATTTCGAAACTTAGTCGATACGGTAATGGTATAGGCGAAAGTCACAAAACTAGTGCTAGCTTGTCCATTGAAGAAAGGATACATAAGTGGTCATTGTCATTAATATGACTATAATCGTTGTTATTATTCAAATGAAGCTAGAGCTGCGTGTATCTGATTGTAGTCTTTAGTGCTGCACAAATTCATAAAGGAAGAAAAGAAGGGACCCTCAGACATAGTGGCATGGTACTTTGCTCACGAGGAGATGGTCCCGGTGTTATTTCAAATTTAAAGGGCGGTCCTCTCGATTTCTATTGTTTAAGAGCCTTACGTCTCAAGTTGGAAAATAGAATAATAATTGCTATTAAATTGAAAAAAGAAAGTGACAAGTGGTCCATGGTTCAATCTCAGCGATTGCACCGCCTCAAATGCAACTTGATCTTTTTCATAAAAATTATATCTTTTGTTGATACCTAAAAATTTCCAACCTCGGCCTCCCCAAGTCAGTGGCTCGCATTCTGACAAGCTGTTCGTGCAATGTTTGTTACATGTTGCATGGCCAGCTTTCATTATTCCTTTTTTTTTTCTCGTGTTCTCATATGTTTCAAGGACAGAAGAACAAAGGCCCTTCGATTCTCCCAACGGAACGTTGTACGTGGACACAAAGAGTATCTGGAGTTTGGTACGTAGCCTATACCCGGCCTCTGTCTTACAAAAGTGTACTGAATAATGAAATGAATTATATCAAATCCTAATACTAACTACCAACTAGGGATAAAATGGTCCAGAAAGCCATAAACTTATTGCATGGTGACCAATTTAGTCCTAAATCTTTTCAGTTGTGCTAATTCAATCTTAAAAATTTTGACAACTGTTAAATATATCTTGAATTTTATGTACTCGGCCCGGTTCATCACTCGACCCGACCCGACATATATTTTTGTGCGACCCAAAAGTGGAGAGAAAATTGAGATTTGGTTTGTGACTCGGAGAGTTGGGCCGATAGTCCCAACTCAGAGCAAACGAACAAATCTCCATAGGGGCGACAGATTGCAATGGGGGTTCGGGGGCAACGCCCCTGAGAAAAATTTTTGGGCCCTATTTACTACTGCGGCTAGGGTTTATTTGGTGTACGGAGTTTTTTTTTTGTTATCTGAGAGTTTTTCGTGAGCCGTATGTTTGTTCAGTCTTAGAGAACGACTTTTATAATCTATACTCTCTTTGATTATAGTGGAATCTCGTTTTCCCTCGCCCGTGGACGTAGATCACCTTGATCGAACCACGTAAATCCTTGTTGTTCTGTGTTTGTTTTCCGCGTTCGTCCCAACAACAACTTAGTCAAAAACCTTTCCAGCTATGCCAATTTAATCATAAGCAGTTTGATAATTTATCAATTCCGTTCTAAATCTTTTGACAATTTGTCAATTTAGTCTTTCTGACCAATTTTAACTGGAAATCGCTAACACGGTGGTCTAGTCTGCACCGAGCATCTTATGTGGCACAGCCAGTGCTGCCATGGACAATTTTTACTATTTTTTATTCATTTTATGATTTTTTTTCATTTTTTCTTTCTTTTCCTATTCTTTTCTTTTCTTTTTCTTTTCTTTTTCTATTTATTTTTGTCTTTTTCCCTTCACCAACCGACCTGCCAGTGAAGGAAAAAAGAGAATAGAAAAAGAAAAGAAGAAAAGGGAAGGAAAAAATATAGATAAAAATTAAAAAATTATCCACAACAGCACCAATCGACCTGCCACACAGGACGATCGGCGCTAACTAAACCATCACGTTAATGACTTTCTATCGAAATTGGCTGGAATGGCTAAATTGACAATTATTATAAGGTTTATGACTAAACTGACACAACTGAAATGTTTATGACTAATTTGACCGCCGTACAATAAATTTATGATTATTTGGGCCATTTTCTGACTAACTAGGGTTACTTCCATGACCATTGACTTAGGACCTATGTGAAAACAGCTATTTACTCAATTGACTCATATTACGGCTGAACCTACCCTAGTTTTTATTGTTGTTTGCAACCTTATACAAAAATTAAAGGCGCTTCTCCAATAAAAAAGCCCACAACCCGTACATTACAAGGCTCTCTATCTTTGTAGAAAGTCAGCATAGCTTATTCTTAGCATCAAGGGCACCTATAGGTGATATAAGGGGAAGAAAGTGGGAATATTACCCGATCGGTCCTAAACCTATTGTACGGATGCCAATGTAATGCTAAACTTTTTAATTTTGTCAATTTATTCATAAACATTTTTGCAATATAGTCCTTTCCATTGATTTTTACATAAAATCATTGATGTCATGGTCCAATTATCGCTGACTATCTTATGTGGTACATTGTCATGTCAAAAGCAATTTCCAGCTAAAATTGGTCAGAATGACTACATAGAAATTTATGCACGAACCTTTATGACTAAATTAACAAAAGTAGAAAGTTTAAGACTAATTTAGCCTCCGTACGATAAGTTTAGGACCGATTGGACAATTTGCCCGGAAAAAAAAAACATATATTTGTGGAGTGAAAAGAAGCACTTAAAATATTCAGTTGCCAAATTGACAAAATTGTCTGAATAAAATTAGATTTAGCTAAAATGTTAAGAGGATATTATTAACGAATGACCAAAAACACTCGTTAGAATTGTCATTTCATTTCCCAAAACACCGGATTCCTCGTGTTATGCACAATCGGCATGTTAAAAAGAATATCTTTCTTTTAGGTAAGATTAACAAGTGTCTCGTGGGCACTCGTATTAGGACCTTGAACTCAAACTCGAACTCGACTTTGTGATCTTCCATCCATCTTGAGGTACTATTCTAGTATAAAATGCATTTTGTTTAGTGCAACGAAGGATGTGTCAATTATTGTCGATTCCATTTTGAGGGTCAATTAGTCAACGTGAAGCGCGCCCGAAACTCGGGCTCTCAACTTGCTGAAGGAAAGAGGAACGAGGTCCAAAAGGATAATGAAAGTGCATTAAACCTACCAAGCTCCGAGCTCTTTATGAAATAACTAGATCATACGGAAAAAAAAAAAGAAACCAATTGAGAAATTTCTTTTTATTAGGCTCCGTTTATTTTACGAAAAATGAATGATTTATAAAATATTTTTTTCAAAAAATGATTGCTTGTATCATTCACCAAAAAAAAAAATTATGTTGGGCTATGGAAAATATCCCCATCGACAGAAAGACATGGAGGTTCCGCTCCTTAGTGAGTGGGCGGAGGTCCGCAGGGGCCACTTTGGCAACGGTTGTGGGAAGGAGCGCCCCTAAGCTGTTAGCTCATGTTAGCGCTGACCATGCCATGTATGATCGTCTGCGTTCACTTCAGCGATTTCGAGTCAAAATTGATCTGATTGACTCAATTGGCTAAACGTGAAGAAGTATAAGACTCAATTGACAAAGTTTAAAAGTTCTAAGACTGAATCGACAAAAGTACAATATGTTTAAATCTTCTTAGACAATTTTCCCGTTAGCATTATCGTGCTAGTTTGTCACGCGGGAAACACGTTACACACCGAAGAGTATACGCCTCGATTCATGTGATCCGACTTTTTTACTGTGCTTTCCACCCTTCTCAAGTGACCTGTCTTCATTCCAAATACTCCCACTTGCCTATATGATCGTTCAAAAAATCATTTTGGCTCTCAATTTCTTCGTCATATTGCCGGCTGCTTCCTCCCACTTGGGTTTGAGTACATCCACCACACTCAATTATATGGTCAAGTGCACATAGCATTGACATCATCTCATACGTATTAATCTAATCTAGTGTGCCCCAAGACAAATCCCGAGATTATTACTGTATTTATTACAGAACATTGACATCATCGCATGCCTTGCTCATAGTGTAGGTCTTACTTGTACATCGTATTTGGCCTATGCTGCTCCCCAAAGATGCCTACTGAATCGAAGACTTTCTAATCCCTTGACTCCATAGGGAGAAGTAGACGGCGCTCTGATGGGATCCTCACCAACAAAAAAAGATTATAGTCAAGTTGAGGTTCAAACCCTGGCATTCATACATATTAATTCTCATTATTCAATCGGTAGATTAAAAAAAGAGAGTGTATAGCCAATTTTTTTTGGATTATTGTAAACTGTTTTAGAATTTAAAACAATACACAATTTAATGGTTAATTATTTTATTATTTCAATAGTTGAGTGGAAATGGAAAATGCAGCTAAATTCATCGTTGGATTTAATTTATAACCAATAAAATTGTTTATACGACGCTTCGCGATTTGTATTAGTTAAAAACAAATGCCACCATTGTACATTTCTTTAAAAAAAATAATTAAACGAGATGGCTTTGTTATACTATACACTCAATTGAAATTACCTTATTTCAACAATTTTGAAAAATTGTGTTCAATGTGCATTTATAGTAAAGTGAGACATTTAACATTTCTTTTTCCTTTAATCAATCCAAATAATATATTCCGACCAAAACAAAAATCCAAATAGTAGTGAGAAGGGAGTGAAGACTTGGGACGATGTGGCTAGATGACAAAACTCAATTTACACAAATTTTTCTCATCTTTAGACGGGATTAGATTTGATAGAGGTGAATAGGAAAAAAAAAAAAGGAAGAGATCTAAAGAAAATTAGAGAAAAAAAGGGAGGGAGATGGAATCATTTGATGGCAACGCTGTTTACATGTTAATTAAAGGGATATGTTCATTAGAAGTTCTAAACTTGTCACCAAAGTATGATTGAGTCCTAAAACTTGCAAAAATGCATTCGAGTCCTAAAACTTGTCAAATTGTGCAATTAAGTACTAAAGTTAACTCGATCTGTCCAACTTGGCTAATAGAAAATATTGACGTGAATTTTTTTAATATTTTCTCTCTCTTGCATGGCAATGACATGACTAAAATTAGTCATTTTTGTCCGAATTTGATTTTTTATATATTTGTATTTAAATTTAACTAATTTTTTTTTTAAAAAAATAAAATAGAAAACCAGCGGCGCGACGGCTTTGCAGCCGTCGTCACCCCTGCCCCACCACCGCCAAGAAGGGTCGGCAATGGTGGGGAACTTGTAAGTAGGGGGTCGCGGCCCCTTGTTGAGGCCGGCGAGGGCATGGGGGCCCCTCGTCAGTCACCTAAAAAGAAGCTTAAGAGCCGATTCACGACCGTCTCTAGATCTGGAATAAAACCACCCTAGTCCGATGTATTCTTCGCTATTTGAGGTAACAGAAAACCCTTCTCTAGATCGCAAACCAACATGACAGTTTCAGTCCCAATCTCAGTCACAGTTTTGTAGTTTCAAGAAGCATTCGATTTTGAGTTGAATGTATTGCTAGATTTAACTTTCAGTTTCTCAAAAATCAGCACCAATCTTGAATGGAGAAGGGATTTTAGGTAAGATTTTGATTCCTGTGTTTTCTTACCCCCTCTTCGGCCCCCGCCGAGAAGTTCCCCACCATTGCCGGCCCTTCCCGATGGTGGCGGGGTGGTGGCAACGAGGGCTGTAAAGTCCTCGCGTAGCAGGTTTTTCTGTTCGCTTTCTCCTTTTTTTTAAAAACAAAGTTTTAGCTTATTTTTAAGTTAATTTAAATAAAAATTATATAAGAAATTAGATTCAGACCAAAGCGACATCATTTTAGCTATGTCATCGCCACGTGTGAAAGACAAAATATTTTGAAAAAATCCACGTCCGCATTTTTTGTTAACAAAGTTGGACGAAGTTATCTTCAGGTTTTGGTTGCACTAATTTGATAACTTTTATGACTCAATTGCAATTGTTACAAGTTTTATAACTCAATAGCACTTTGATGATAAGTTTTAGGACAAAGGGAAAAGAAGCGAAATGAATATTCTAAGGGTGAGTGGTTCGAGATTCCGTACAAGTTCCATTTGAAATCTAAAACATATCCATTGGAACAGCTTCCTCATTTTTTGAAATATGGAACCTACTCTGCATACCCTAGAATCTACCTATCACAAGTTCTAGGGTCGGTTCGAGGTTCTACTCAGGTTCCACCTATGTTCTTAATTGAACAATTGCGGTGAATCATCACCTTTGATGACCACTAATTACTGCTACAATCTGTTGACCACCAATTTTATTTTGTTACATGGATAAATATGAAATATTAATAAAGTAAGAGTCTCAATCATAAATATCGTCAGAAATTTAAGCTCAAACTAGTTGTTGCAAATTATACTCTCATCATCAGACGGCATGGACTACCGTAGGATTGCATGAAGACATATATCAAGAAAACGCAAAAAAATTGTTACAGGTTCTCGGCTTCAGATTTCACCTATCTAAAACCCGTCAAAATAGGTTTCCCAATTTTTGGAACTTGAAACCTACCTTGCATACTTTGAAACTTGGAACCGGATCTGTTTCCAATGGTTTCCATATTGGATTTTAGGTTCTACTCTGGAAACATGCTTACTCCTAAAATATACTATGTATGACTAGGTGTCCTTTACGCTATAGAGCTAAATATCAGATAAGAGTATAAATATAAAAGAAGGAAAGATGTTTTACTATTAACCACACCTCTCCCAATTGCTTAGTATAGATAGATATCTAGGGCTTTAAGTACCCCAAAAAGTTACATTGAGTCTCGCAGAAAATAAATGACTTAAAAAAATACTTTCCTAAGAGTCAACGTTTGTATGACTTATAAAAATGAAAGAGAAAAATATTTACATCGTCCATGAAAATATCTAGACGTAAATTGTTGGCGATAATGAAAATATTTTTCATTAGCTAACTATTTCAAGAGATACGAGCGGATATTTTTAGGAAAATACTTTTCAAATCAAACCGCGAAACACACGCAGCCAAAAAATGCCAGTCCCTCTTAAATCTCCCCTCTATTCTCCCTTAGTTTATCCAACCTAGTGACAACTTTTAGAATGATTTCTCTTCTTTTCTAGTCTCTTCTACCAAAATGTTGTGGCTTACTCCATATCGATTGTGGAAAGGGCTGGTGGTCAATTTATAAGTATGAGGGAAAGTCTCACCGTTTGAGCTAACTTTTGTAGCCAGAGAGGACGAGACAGGACCTAGACCACCCAACACGAAACACTATCATTTTGCTTAGTCACGACTTCCTTGAAAGTCTAATTTTTGAGAAATCATATTGCGTATATGCTGTGTAAGAATGGATTTCTATTGCTGTCTTCGTTAGAAGATGTATTGTCGTGTGTAATATGAATTTTATATCGGCAACTAAAATCAATTGCCTTTTCAAATTCACATTCAGCCAGCTTGCGGGTTGGCCAGAAGCCATATTGACTACAAGAGAAAGGCAAAGGCTAAGCAGATATTGAACAACGCCCTGTTAACAAATATACCACCGATTTTTCTTTTCCCATGCTGTCAAATTTCTTATGGTTCTGTCCATTGGAAAAAGGGCGTTTGAGCTCTTCCCATGTTAGTTGAATGCTCAATATGCTAGATGTTGAAGCTTGATATGGGAATCACGAACTCTGTCTGAAGCTCCACTGGGGAATCGATCTGCACCAGAACAAACGGGCGAGGGTGTCCGGGTTTTGTGCCCGAATTGACCCTCCGATGCTTAAGTTAGCACCGGAATGAGAGAAATTGAGAAGGAAAAAGGGAGGACACGAGCTTGACGATGGCACGAGATGTACTCCTAGAGAGAGTTGGCTGGAGAGAGCCCGTACCTAAGTATTCATGTTAGCGTTGATTATTACTATTGATGGGTTGCCGATAGTGTCGGACAGATGACGGTTTGCAGAGTTGTTGCATGATCTAATGAAATGATATTCAAGTGGTGTCTTGTCAAGATTTACCTATCCGGTGATTAGGTATGATAATCAAGTCAAATGTTTGAGACACGCATGTCAACACTAGATATATTTGTCGGGCTATCTTGACATGTGTCAAGGTCGATCTTATTCAATCACATAGTTTGGGCTTTTAGAATATGATGTTCTTGGGGCTTTCTATTTGGAGCCCCTTTATTCGTATCACTCATCGGCTTTCGATTATCCCTGGACTAGTCAAAACGACTTTCACCACTTGCCCCACATATCTCGGTCTCCTCAGGGGAAGTGGATTTCCTACTATAATTATAGGTATGCCATTAAATTTGGGATGTCCAATTCAAAATGGACGGCCCAGATCAGTCCACAGTTTTTTAGTGAAAAATGATGTGGATTGATCTGGGCTATCCATTTTAAATTAGACGGCCCAGATCAATCATGGCAAGGTAACTGTCGAGCCGAGAGTCGATGCATTTTGCACAGTTTCCCTCATTGCTCTAAGCGTTAATATGAGGCTTTCAAAAAGCAGCTGGGAAGCCTTACATTGACCATTAGACGTAATAGACTATAATCGATGCCCATCGTGTAACATTCTGCCTTACTCCGAGATTCACGCTTGGCACGCATGGAAAGTTTCACCGATATTAATCTTGGGCTGTTGGATTGATTGGCACAATATGATTAGTTGACAATTGATCGACTGACAAAATCACATCGAAAATTTGATCTGGTGTGGAGTAGTTAATTTTTCCTAAAAGACTTATAACTCATTTGTTTAAGCTTTCGAGTTGATCCAACTGGATGAATTCATGGCCTTGAACCTAGGCTCCCTCATGCCAATCTCCTCAAATGAAGGTATCAGGCTTATACTAGGCATTCCCAACATAACATATTAGAGCCGATGGAGGTAGGATTGGAGATTTAAGCTCAATTAAGAGAAATCAAATCTAACAGCGAGTTCACACATGAAGAAATAATTGTTATGTGAGAGATGTCACAAAAACCTCACATCATAGTGTTTTTGTGGCGTGTGGTAGTTTTTCATATCCTAATTAGCTATAATTCATTTGCTTAAGCTTTAAAGGAAATGTGAGACCAATTGGATATGTTAACGGGCTCGGACTTAAGCTCCTCTTGACCATCTCCAACAGTAAAATTATTAAGTTTCTGCTGTGCGTTCTCAATAATTTCTAATGGGATCTCGTAGATCAATCTTTGGATTGCCGGTTTTCAAATACTCGAAATTGTTTATTAGTCTCCTATATATGTCGGGTGAGTTTTCTCCTTCGAAATTGCGTCTCCTCTCACTCTTCCTCAAAAGTTGTTTCTGGGCTCCCACGTATGTTTCCTTATCGTTCTAAGTTGCTCATCAAGGTTAACAAATGGCCGGTTCAAGCTCCCAACCCGATCCTCAGATCAAGGGTGGATAAAAATGATTCATACTTACGATATATTAACTATTTTTTTAGTAAATAAATTATGGAAATTTAGCAAAAGACTTTGCAAATGAATTCTACACGTGAAATTATTGAGTAATTAAGCGTTTGATTTGAATGCAACAGATAAAAGTTGATTTAAAAGGCTTCCAAACAGGGTGACATCGGATGCCCACTCTCATTACTGTGCGAGAAGAGTGAACCTTAGATGAGACGATTTGCATGCATTCTTGAAATATCAGTAAAAGGAAATGCTTCTGGACGGGTTTTTTTCCGATTTAATTCCAAAAAAAATATTTACAAAATTAATTACAAAAAAAAAAATTATCGATTTAGGTCTCGCGCGCTGTTACCCAACGCGCGAGACCTAAATCGGACACGTTTATATTTTACGAAATTGGACACGTTTATATTTTACGGCAAACTCATGCGACACGTTTGTTGCAAAATATAAAGCGTACATTTTCAATGACAAACGTGTCGCATGAGTTTGTCGCAAAATATAAACGTGTCGCACGATGAAATTTTACGACTAACGTGTTGTTGGACACGTTTATATTTTACGGCAAATTCATGCGACACGTTTGTCGCAAAATATAAAGCGTACATTTTCAACGACAAACGTGTCGCATGAGTTTGTCGCAAAATATAAACGTGTCGCATGACGAAATTTTACGACGAACGTGTTGTTGGACACGTTTATATTTTACGGCAAACTCATGCGACACGTTTATTGCAAAATATAAAGCGTACATTTTCAAAGACAAACGTGTCGCATGAGTTTGTCGCAAAATATAAACGTGTCGCACAACGAAATTTACGGTTCGTTTGTCACAAAAATATAGCTTATAAATTCATCGCATATTGGGGACAAATACAAAAAATAATAATTTTTTGTCTAAAAATATAAAATAATTGAAAAACATAAAAAAATAATTTTAGCTACCGAAAATTAACGAAGAAAAAAAATTCCTCGCTAATTTGCAACGAAACATCAGATTTATTGCAAATTTCGTTGCAAAATATATAGCGTACATTTCCAACAACACGTTCGTCGTAAAATTCGTCCCTAATAAAATTTGTCAAAAATTAATAATAAATATAATTTTTTATTGCAGCCAAAAATATGTGTAATTAAAAAAAAAAAACCAAGCTTGCTTGCTTGGTGCAGATTAGCACTTGCGTGCTGGTCTAACTAGCGCGCAAGTGCTGGCGAGCTGGTTCGCCTAGCGCGCAGGTCTCGCGCGCGAGATCTAAATCGGTGAATATTTTTTTTGTAATTAATTTTGTAAATATTTTTTTTAGGAATTAAATCGGAAAAAAAAAAACCCTTCCGAACAAGAGTAGTATTCAAAGTTTTGCATCTTTGCCCAAAAAAAAAAAAAAACAAAAGGGGGTTCTGTCTTTCGTCTCTTCTTTAGGTTTTGATGGCGCAGTCTTGTCGTGAGTCACTCTGCAGGACTCAGAGGCATCAGATAAGATTGGAAGACTTGAGAGTAACTCGAATCTCGAATATTCTCACAGATGGTTGTCGCATCGATCGTTCCTTTCCTATCCTGCCCAAAAGAACAGCCAACTTTGACAAAACGCGTACGCACACGCGACGTGTGTTCGAACGATGCATGCCGGAGGTCCCGGAGGATGTCCGAAAAGAGAAAACTAGTAGGCGGCCAATCTGAAGGCGAGCGCATGCTCTGCTCCACGGCTCGTGCATGGCGACTGGAGCCGTGCTGGTCGGAAATCGAAAAATTCTGCATCCAAACTCTTCTCGGTACTCAGTAGACTCAAAGCGAGGACAGCGAACTTCTTGTAACACATTGAGATGAGATGACGCAGGAATCATTCTTGCTCTAGGAGATCTGTTTTTCCTTTCCAGGTTGCATCTCAACCCTCGCACGCATATGGATGTCGCGCCCTAAATGCCTTACGCCTACGAATCTAAATCGACACGCGCTAGAAAGCAATGCTCCCTGGCCATGTGACGGAAAACACCCGCGAGTCTGCGGCATCTTCTCGACGTGCCTCAACTTCCGCCGTGTTCGTTAAATGCTGAGCTAAGGTCGGCGATGGCATCAGTCCCCGCGCGACGTTTCAGCAAAGCCGCGAGTAGGAGAGGGAGCGTGATGGGTATGTTCACTTGATCAGGTAACCGACGCGTCCAAACCTTAATGGGATGTTAACGACTTTCAGGACTTTAGTAGCGTGATGGGTCCTGGCCCTCCTGGGTAAGGCTTTAGAAACCCATTAAGGGTTTGGGAAGATTACCGAAACTGACATCAACTAATACTTAAACGCCTTTATTTCATTTGTACTATGAGTCATCGGTTTCCGGTCCCATCATGGAACAGGGAACTAGATGGGGCATCGGATTGGATGGTCCTGGTGCTAGTCCCGTCTCGTTCCCAAACAGTTCAATCATTGAACCGATCACATTTTTTATTATTATTTACTGTTAACGACATACTCACCGTATCACATCTCCTTAATTGTATTGCATTATCACTAAACCTAGAAATTATACCAAGCGTTTAGGTTTGTGTGTATATGTTATTCGGTCCAGTTCCAATTTTATGAAATTGGGAACTGGACCGGAGCTCCCAAAATCAGATCCAATTGGTCAGTTCAGTTGAGTTCGGTTCAGGCGGTCCCAGTTCGGTCGATCCATTATAGTCGGCTCTAATTTATAGTGCTTTTTAAGCATGGGTTTCCATTTGAAGGTCTCATTTCGATCTTATATTTTCTGCGATTGTGCAGCCTTCTCAATTGGAGACCTAAACTGAATGGCCTTTGATTAGAATGGGTTTATCTGCAAGCCGACAGGATCTATTACGTAATTTGCACGAGATTTGTCATTTACTAAAAAGATTACTTTAGCTAGGCGGATTTGAGATTTTATATCCAAGACGAAACGGACATTTAATCTGTGAGAAAGAAAGACGAGTGTTGTTGAGACAGGTTTGGATGGGTATGGAAAATGAAAAGAATAAACCGCATGTATCTCGTGCGGCTCCCGTGTCCCCTTCAGTCGTTCGTTTTTCAAAGGCAGCCACAGCTGACCCGACGTCGCCTTTCAAACTTCTTCTAGAGGAACCGGAACCCCGAAAGTCAACGCGGTCCTAAGTTTTGCCGTAGTCGCATGGAAGACCGCGACGACTTCTTCCGTCTGCAATTTCTTGAGGCCCCCCAGCGAGCGAGGGAGACGAGAGAGACCGTCTTTGATCATTTTTGGGCTGAGAGAACTCGGAAGCTGGTAGCTTGTGGCGTAATCGTCAAAAGGGTCGGATTATCAGGTGGGGAGGAAAGTCGGGATGGATCAGATAATGGGCAAGCTGGGGTCGTATTGGTTAGGCCAGAGAGCCAATAAGGAGATTGATTCCGTCGGCGACGATTTCACCGTAAGTTCCCCCTGGCCCTCTTTCGCCCCTTCGGTTTTGCTATTTGATGTTGATGTGGTGACAAAGTTGCTTCTTTTTGGACGAAATTGACATGTCTACTGGAATAGCTTCTTGGGTTTTTTTAACCTTGTCTGTTGTGTTTCGGCAATAAGATCGTGTGCTGTCTGATCTTACTCGTGATTGATATGGCCTTTGAGTGACTGATGGCACTAAGCATCTGCGTGTCACCTGCCTGGTAAATCAGTCTGACATAAACCCATCTGTGTATGCTCGACATCTCTTGCCCTTCCTCTCATGTGGCTCATCTAGTTGTTGTAATCGGAGAAGAGACGGATTAAAGTATTTTTATCCGGTGCTGGTAGACTTTCAGCTAAATATGTTCCATTGGCAGTTTTGGAGGAGTTAAGTTAGAGAGTATGATGTTGATTATTGAGAATGAACAAGCAACTAATAATTCCTAACGGAAATGGATACTATTGTTTTGCTTTTTATGCAGATACTTCGAAGGTAAACCTCTCTAACACCAATATTTCCCTTGATAGATTTTCTGTCCAACTATGCACGAAATAGGAATGAGAAAAATGCGCAGTTTGTTTGAGATGCGTATCTGCAGTTATAAAGTTTTGTCCAGGTGCAGCTGAAAGCTCATTGGTTTTATGTTGCCTCATGTCTTTTATTTTGGTGAATTTTTATGGGTTTCTGGAGTGCACTAATTAGTGTTTCTCTGTCCTTTGAGCGTGGTAGTGGAGGATGCAGACACTTCGGTGTCTGCTCTCGCCTAGTGGTAGAAATCAGGGGAGAAAAGAAATTAGACTTGTTGTCATCATCATATTCATAAGTTCATTAGCGTACAATTATGCATGCTTATTGCATTTTTTTGGTCTTGCTAACAGTTTTTCTTTGAAAAACAGTCAATGTCAAGCAGCTTCGAAAGTGGAACTAAATGGTTGGTCAACAAACTGAAAGGTTTGCTCTTAATACAGATCTTGCGTACCACTATTTGCTTTCATTTGTTATTCATTAAGTAATGATGCTCTTAGTCACCTGTTCTGCTCTCTGGAATTTGGAGAGCTTTCTTTACATAACATAACCCGGCAGATTGTTTGTACACTGAGAAAAAGTAGTAATTTTATAGTCTTTCTCCTTTGACAAAAGCTCGCTTCACATTGCCAATGTGCAGTCTGACTTTGATGTTTGCTCCCTAGTGAAGGTTGATGATGACCGTCATAATTGTCCAAATAGATGCTGATGCCCTGGCAGCAAATCTTGAAAGCGGATTAAAGGGTCAATGACCTTTGTTGAGTTCCTTAATGTAATATCACGGTTTGCCATTAGTTTTCTCCTTGGCTTATCTATTGCCACACCAAAAGATAACCATATGAAAGCCTCTTGTTTCCATGGTTCATTTGCAATGAATGTGATGGCATGGGTGATTTGACCTAAACACGGATATAACTTGGTATTATAACTATGAAGACACAACATGATTTTTTCTGTTTCATTAGATTTTGTGTAATTGCATCCCTTGCTTTACTGGAGTGGTGTTTTTCAATATATGAGAACAGTTGATGATATAGACACATCTTCTCCAATATCTTACTGTTAAATAGATTTGAGATGCACTTTGCAAACAAAATTTATAAAGAAAAAGCATTTTACATCAGGTTGAGGGTTGTTCCTTTTGATAGACTTATTTCTTTTGCATGAACCTCGGTCATAACTTCGGTTTGCAGGAAAGATGCAAAAGCCATTGCCGGATCTTTTGAAGGAACATGATTTACCAATTGGGATCTTCCCTCGTGATGCTACCAATTATGAGTTCGATGAGGAGACTGGAAAGCTCACTGTCTTCATACCATCAATTTGTGAAGTAGGCTACAGAGACTCTGTTTTACGTTTTTCCACCACAGTAACTGGCATTTTGACAAAAGGGAAGCTGGCAGACATAGAAGGGATGAAGACGAAGGTGATGATTTGGGTGAAGGTGACATCAATTTCATCTGAAGCATCGAAGCTTCACTTCACTGCCGGTATGAAGAAAACGAGAAGCAGAGACGCTTATGAGTTTATTAAAGCTGGGTTTACAGTCGATAAGTTTTGAGGTATTTTCCATTCATGTTGAAGATCTTGGCTACTGGGTCTTGTATGATAGAGCTTCTGACATAACAAGCTGTGCACTTACGCCGTGCACGTTATGATTGCCTGCCGTAAGTAATAAGTATTCATATTGTTCCTCAAAGTTCGAGTTAATAATAGCCGTGTAAACTGGATGTTGCTATAGCTTCTGGAGTTAACTTGCTGTTCAAATCAATAATCATGCGTAATTGTCGAAGTAGTTCACTTGCTGTTCATGATAGCTTCTGATGTTATGCAACTCCAGGATGTTATGAAAAGTGGGTTTCTCTGTAGATGTGGTTGACCTTGCTAATGAAGTTTGTTCAACCAGCAGTTGCAAGTCTCAAGGAGCTTTGCTAATGATGCGCTGAATGCAAAATCAACATGCAAGTTAATCTCTCTGAAGTTGTGTAGGATCTAACTTATTATCAATAAAGCCTTGAATATGCTCCCATCTGTTTTGTGGTTACCACTCCACAAATCGGTATAGTTCATAACAAAAAACCATTGAAGGTTCACCCCTTCTCCCGAAAATTTATGAAAAGAATTTGTTCTCATTGAAATTGTATTGATTGAAACGAAAACATAGCTAGATATCATTGAAATGCATGAAAGCTTCAAAAGACCACATGAATATAGTGTCTTTCTTTCCTTTAGTAACTTGTATTGAAATATCAAAGCCAAACACATGATGAGGAAACTTGATCAATCAGATATATTCAGTATACTGTCGGAATAAGCCACATGTGCCGTCCGATGATGACCCTCCCTTTTTCGCACTCCTACGCGCCATCGCCAGCTTAAGAGGGCCAAAGTTGGGGCCGAGACTGAGGTGGCTCGTGATGCTATGGCGCAGATCTCAGGTTTTTCGGGTACTCCTCATTAGACCCTCTTGAGAGGGAGTTGGAGATATGAAAGAGGACTCAAATACTAAAATGTGAAAGGATATGTCTGATGAACCAGTCTTTAGGATTAAGGAAAGGCAATTGAGACCAGTGATGGGAAGGTTCTTCGTCAGAGAAAAGGATCAGGCCATGCTCCCATCCCCAGCTTGCCCCATAGGAAGGTCCGATAAGTGATACCTGCACATCGTACAGATGGTCACTGCGATGAGATACCCGACTGGAAGGGTGTCGACTCAAACAGCTTTCCGTCTGAGGTGCGAGGAGCAGGTTATGGTTTCCCTAGATCCTTCGGACAGTGGAGGGGAGGGTAAGGATCTCGCTGAATTTACTATATGCAGTTAAGGTAATCCACCTATTCCTAGTCATTTTCCTCATGCATACGTTGGTTTGGAATTGCCAGGATGCCGGAGATAATAAGTTTCTGGGGGTGGTTTAGGATCTAGATAAGCTTGCTGCCATTGATGTCATAGTGGTTGTGGAGACTCGTATAGGTGGTTTGAAGGCTGTGGAATCTATTCGGCTTCTTCCTAGTATCAGCCGCGTGAGATTTATCCATGTTCGTGTTGCACAATCTGTTAACATCCATTTAGGCGAGACCGATGAGAGAGTTTGATTTACGATCTTAATGTTCGAAAAAGAATGCTATTACAAGTCGTGGGCCAAATCTTCCCTATTTCCGAATCAATCGTGTGGAAATGATTGCAGTATGAATCCGTTTACCTGTCATGTGCTCACCGTCATAGAGAATGTTCAAGTTAAGCCCCTGAAATTTTGGAGGAAGTACCTCGGCACAGACGAGTTTTGCCATATGGGACAATGGACCCAAAGTTCTTAAGCGATGCATTAGATACACTGATTGCGCAGTATATTAATCATGTGAATTTCCATATTGCCTGAGATTTGGCTATTTCACATCATCTCCTTAGGTTCAGGCTCTGTGTTTATTCGAAGATAAGACTATATAGCAGACTGCCTCTTGTTGATTTCATTTAACCTCAGAAATCAGATCAATTTTCCCCAATTCGAACCAACTGCCTTGATCTGCACAGATACTCGAGCGGTCAAAACCATTTTCATCGTAAGCACGGTCCATATTGGCTAGACATTTATACAAATATGACAGCTCCGGGGAACGAAATACAGGATCTACCCATCTTGCCATCCCTTGGTAGCGGAATATAAGCTAGCTTCAAAAAAACAAATTCCTTGGCGTGTAAATCGATCCAATCGGCCAGCATCATTTTATCACTAACAATCTGTCGCCTTCGGCCTAAAGCAGAATCTCCATGTCCAGCGTCTCCTGAAGCTGGTGTTGCGAACGTTATCGGGAGGACGAGCAGATTGAATCATCTCCCACATCACTCTTATGTCTCCACATTCCTCACAAGACTCCATGTCCTTGTAAAGCATCATGAGGCCATTCATGTTCCCTTCAGCACACGTCACCGCAAAATCAGAAGAAGAAATTGTTTCAAACCCAAAATGCTCAATCCAAACACAAAGCTAAAACTCTCCTGCTTCTTGTGTAGCAGTGTGTGTGTGTGTGTGTGAGGCTCTTAATGTTACCTTTGGCCTTGTATCTGAGGGATGAAGTGAAGTTGAGAAGCAGAGACTTCGTTTGGAAGAGAAGTGAGTTCCTGAAGCATGACCAACTTCTCCACCTGTTCATCCTCATTTTGCCTTTCCCTCACCCACAACTCTCTCTTTCATTTGCTTCCTTTTATACCCATTTTCTTTCTTTCTCTCCCCCTCCATCTCCTCACTTCACTCAACAAAACAATGCCAAACAAGCTACACAACAAACCTAAACCGGACATTGGGCAAAGCAACACTGATCAGGACAGGACGGTCCTTGCAATCAAACTCCTTCTTTTATGCTATAAACTAAACATGATCAAAATGCAATGAGACACTAGTGCTTGTCCTCTTAATCCAATTATCATTCAGATAAGTTGCAAGGGTCCGATTTATCGCGCCAAATGCTCCAGCTAATTAAAACAAACTTGGACTAGAGATAAGTTGCTGATATTCATATGTTTATTGCAAGCAAGACGGTAGATGGTATGTCCAAAGTTTAACTGCTTTGTGTAGGTCCAAACCAGAACTAAACCAAACTACCCTAAGTCAACTTTTTTTTTTTTTGGAATGAAACTACCATTAGGTGAGGGGATTTCTTTGCACACTAGATCAGTGAAGGACTCATCCGAGTCAACAACTTCAGCTTATCATGACACTTTTCAAGGGACTACATTGGTCTGGGCGAGGAAGTGTGGGGACACTTGAGCAGAACTCTTACGAGAAAATAATGGCTTAAGACAATAACAGTGCAAGATTTTTTAAGCGTGTGGTGGAGAATTAGAAGGAGCATACTAGGAACAATGAGACAATTTTAAGCAGAAGAGGAGAAAAACAAAAGTTGCTTTGGAATTTTGCAGTTTTCGCTTTTCTATCTCACCAAAGATTCTCAATTATGTATTCTTGAATTTAGGAAGAACAGAAGGTGATGGGTCCCTGGTCAAACGATTGGTTGGATTTTCTTTCAGTTCACTGGTGTTCTCGGGTGCATACAAATTTCTCAGGCTCTCTTCTGGGTTGTCCATTAGCGGCGTGATCAACTTAAAAGTGTTGAGCTCAAAAGAGGATTAGGCAAATGCAGTGGTCCCTCACTGAGTTCACTCTTTTAAGCATGATTACCAAAGTGAATGACCAATTAAAGAGAGTAAGTCATGCTTAATAACCCCGTCAATGACCGTAAAGGCGCCCCTCGGGACGTTAGTCCTATCCAGTGTGGGAATCGCTCTCGCCTGCGTCGGATGTACTGTTTGATTTCCGCTCTCGACATCTTACTCGGTCTGCAGGGACGAGGACGTCCACACACCTCGAGTGGTTTTACTTTTAACCCGGCCGAAGGATTTGTGTGATTGCCCTCAATTTTACCTTCAGACAGTTGGACGAATTGTGTTTCTTTCACCATCTAGTTGACCATTTCCCCCTTCTTTTACTTAACCAAGTCTTTAACAGATGCAAACCCCTAATTAAGCACCTAATTTAAGACTAAGTATAGGCGCTTGACGTTGCTTTCTAAAGAGGGAGATAAATCATGAGAACTCCTAAAATTGGGAAAAAGAAAAGGAGCTGAACCAAAATGACGTCCTACCAACTCATTATTCTCCCACCGAAATCCGTTCTCTTTGTGATTTGGTTTCTTTCTGTGTCAAAACCGTAATAACCTTCTCCCAAGTTCAACACATTCTCATTGTCCGCATCATGTACTAACCGAGGACACGACATCGTTAGCAGACATTCGATTTCTTTCTGTGTCAAACCAACATCAGTTTCGTATCATCGGTTAGTACGATGTCCATTTTGAAATGGAATGAAATGACGCGAAAACGAATATAGACAGCAAATTGTCTCGGTTTTGTTAATGGAGCATTTCTTTTTAGAGGTTAGCATGATTTCAGGTAGAACCTGAAACTTGGAACTGGGCCGATGAGAACTCGATTTGGTTTCGGGTTCTAAAAATTTGAGAAACTTGTTCCGACGAATAATTTCTAGATAAACATAGAATCTGGAACTTGAAACCAGTAACAAGTTTTTGTGTTTTTCTTTATATATGCCTCGCGCAATGGTGAGTGTGTAATCTGAAACAACTAATCTAGACTTCAATTTTCTATGATATTTATGATTGAGATTTTTTTTTTAGTATTTCATATTTATTCGTGTGTCTAGATATAAGTTGTGGTGAGTGAATAATAATGGCAAATGGTGATCATTAAAGGCAACGATTCACTGTGATTATTCAATTAAAACACGAGGACACCTGAGAAGATCCTAAAACCGATCCTGAAACTTGGGATAGAACATGTTCCAGAGTATGCAAGGTGATTCCGTATTTCGACAAATAAATTTCGGACTTTCATTTCCTACGATATTTATGATTGAAACTTTTTTTTAATAGTTCACATTTATTCGTTTGTCTAAATATAAGTTGTGGTGATGAATAGCAACAGCAAATGATGATCATTAAAGGTGATGGTTCACTACAATCATTCAATTAACACATGGTGAAATCTGAGTCGATCCATAAACTTGTGATAGAGCATGTTCCCGAATATGCAAGGTGGTTCCCTCTTCCGAGAAACAAATTTTAAGTGCTGACCTAAACCTCAATCACGCCTAATTTCTTCACAATGGAAAAGAAAGTTCAGTGATGTTCTCGGCGTGTGCTAGTTTAGTTAAGTAACCAAGGAAAAGTTTCTATTTTTCAATTCTTTTGCTGTTAGAGCACCTATTCCATAACTCAAGAGATAAAATGCCCAATCATTGAAAAGATGGCCGAAAAATGAAAGACCTGCCATGGCAGGAAAGGGTCACTGAGACTCGAAGATGAGCATCAAGGCCAAAATACTCTAAGATGGGTTGAAGATATGCAACAGAGCTTTGACATAATTACAAGTCAATAGAAAACCAATGAACTTACCAATTATTGAGTGATACCCTAGCTTCTGTGACTCTTACCTTTCTTCGAAACACAGAATGCCTCAATGACACTCGAAGAAAATACTGAAGCTGAAGAAAACAGCTTATCTATGCATCGGCATGAGCAGATTTTTTAGGCCGAATCATCGAAAGTGCCTCATCCATTAAAACAATTCTCAACAATGCATGCATTACCTAGTAACAGATTCTGATAAGGCACAGCTTAAACAAACTTTATACACCAATAAGAGATCAAAAAGGACTAGTCCAATTCTGAAGAACATTTTTCTTTTTGGGAGGATTGATTAATTTGTCTTAAGCATTATCAACTTTAATAGTTCAAAATATAAGTGCTGCAAGAATGCAAGTAGTCCAGACAAAGACTAGAAGGAAAGCAAAACATTCTTCTCTACTACCACGTCCACTGCTTCCTTTGAATAGCCCCAAAATGATACCAATGATGGACAAATTATCATGCACATCTTTAAGCGGTGGTAGATGCTTGGGCTGCAAGCCTCTTCTTGGCCTCTTCAATGATAGACAGCTTGATACCTTTGCCCTTGGGAAGAGACACCCAGGGTTTTGTTCCTTTACCAATAATGAAGACATTACCCAACCGAGTAGCAAACTCATGTCCAAGAGAATCTTGGACGTGGATGGTCTCAAAAGTACCCTTATGCTTCTCCCTGTTCTTAATGACACCAACACGCCCTCTGTTCCTTCCACCAGTCACCATGACAACATTCCCAACATCGAATTTGATGAATTCAGTGATCTTGTTGGTCTCAAGGTCAAGCTTGATGGTGTCATTGGCCTTGATCAGAGGGTCTGGATAGCGAATCGTACGACCATCGTAAGTGTTCAGATAAGGGATGCCCTTCTGCCCAAACTGGACAGATCGCACTTTGCATAGCTTAAACTGCAGATGACAAACTTTTTGTGAGCATATAATAAAGCTAATTGTTGTCTCCACTTCCACAATGGAACAAAAGATACTTTAGATGAATAGTTCAACAGAATGATACATTCACACTTTTATCGAGGTAAGGCAGACAGAATACAGACCTTTGCCTCATCATCCCTAATGCTGTGAAGCCGGAATCTACCCTTTGTGTCATAGAGGAGGCGGAAGTTCTCATTGGTCTTGGGGATTGACACAACATCTGACAAGACCATAAAATCCAATATTAAATTAGAGACTAGCGTGTCACACAAGAGACCACAACACGCAGCAAAATGAATAATGGTCAAGTTGCCCACCTATCCTGACCACCCAAATCAATCCTCCTTTCACTCGAACCATTATATGTTAAAAAATGGGATTTCCAGTTCCTAAACACTCTATCTCCGCAAGGACTTACATTAAATACATGTTATGAGCTTCAGAGTGTTGTAGAAGAAAAAGGTAACTATAAAAATCATCCTCAACTTTTCATTCAAGAACACTTTGCATCCTCCAATGTTATGCAC
The DNA here is from genome assembly GCA_021437785.1 of Rhodomyrtus psidioides. Taxonomy (NCBI): domain Eukaryota; kingdom Viridiplantae; phylum Streptophyta; class Magnoliopsida; order Myrtales; family Myrtaceae; genus Rhodomyrtus; species Rhodomyrtus psidioides. The sequence goes on from JAILYB010000042.1 coordinate 1,601,614, forward strand.
ACTATAGTTTCAAAATCTCTTACTTTGCATCCCAAGGTTTCAAAAAGGACCCTCCACACCCTGGCCTTTGTTTTCCATAACTTCTTCCCAGGTGTGGTTTTTAAAACCTTAAAGTGCAAGATGTACATTTTGTCGTAAAGGGATGCAAAGTGTAACATATGACCATATTTGCGGATGCTTTATGTTTTTTCCCCAAGAAAAACAGTTTATGTTGTATGCAATTGTAGCACAAGCATAGTTTCTCCAACTGAAAGGCACTCTAGAGCAAATTCATGTGTTTGAATGTATGCTTTATACATAATTGCTATATGCATACAACGGGCACATGTGATAGCCAGCTGTCCGTAGCAATGACTTAAATGCTTCAAGCTAGCTTTATAAGTGACCAAGTATTCAGACACAGGTAACAATACGAATGATTTCACAGGAAAAGATGAAGTGACTATTAATGTCATCTCGAGTCTTGGGTTTATATATATAATTTCTGTCTGATTCATTGGCAAGATGAGATGCACAGCTTCGGGACAGAAACGTATAGTGCACATACCCATGAAACCAGCAGGATATGTCTTATCTGTCCTCACTTTGGCATCAACAAGAATCTGGCGCTGCATCAAGATGGCTATAACCTCACGATATGTAAGAGCATATTTCAGCCTGTTACGAAGGATAAGGATCAATGGCAAGCATTCCCTTGATTTGTGGGGTCCTGACGAAGGCTTTGGTGCCTGCAGAACGGAAATGTAAATTAAAAAAGGTATTATCAGAAGCACAAGAACCAAACTCCCAAGAGGGAAGATCGCCTGAGAAGGATCACTTACAAAGGCACCTCCTAGCTTGTCAAGCATCCAATGCTTTGGGGCATTTAGCCTCTTCAAGTGTTTCTTCAACCCTCGAGCCTGCAATGCAGAGAGACACCAAGTGTCGGGAATCCAAGAATTCCAAATCAGAACATGCACGTCTATAAAGTCCCCTCAAAACTAGTACTAGTACTTTAACCTATGTTGCACCGACACGATACGCGACACGTGACACGACACGATACGACGATACGTGAATTCTAAAAAAGTAGCAAATTCCGACACGTTAGGACACGTCGTATATTATATGTGTATATATATGAAAAATAATAATGTTTATGATTTTAGTAATAATAACATCATGATAAAGAACACAAATAATAAATCCATGTAAGGCTAAAGAGCAACATTTCATTCCATCAATGTTTCGAATTGAAAAGCATAAGGGTGAGAAGCCGCTGTTTTTTCTCCTTCGCTCAAACTCGGTAAGATTAGGTCTAGGGATTTATTTTACTTCCATTTTTACCCTCAAACTTTTTGACATTTTCCTAGATTGCCCTTGGGACACGTGTGTCCCACCCGTTGACCACGTGTCGGAATCTCGGACATGCGTTGACCGCGTGTCCAAGCGTGTCCGAACGTGTTGGACGCATGTCGGACACCGGCACGTATCGGGTACGCAAAAAACTCCCGAGAATGCGTGTCCGTGTAACATAGAGTGCGTGTCCGTGTAACATAGACTTTAACTGTAGCCCCATTAATCAAAAGATAATAAAAATACCGGCGACCAAAAATCTCTAGCATAAGTACAAAACCTTCCTAGTCCGAATTCTTTTAGTAACCACCAATTCAGAGTTGGATGAGAAATTTTCAAGGAAAGAGGGAGCAAGATTGAGGAATCAAACTCTCAAGACTCCAGACATGTAAGAAACAATCTAACCAAATCTATAAAAAAAAAAATTAGGCTACAGTCAATGAAATTTCTCTCGTTTCCCATTTTGACCTAGCTTTGTTATATGGACCGATAATTCTCTTACATCAAATTCAGTTATGCAAATGCTTACTGATTGAAAGAAACTTGCAGCTTAAAGCATTGGAGAGATGCTTTTGAGTTCTGAATTCACCAAATCAACACTAAAACATAAAAGGTAGTGTTAAGAGGAAGACATCCACGCTGAAATTATATGCCCAGAGAAAAAGTTCACTGTACCCCATTAACTAGTATCAATCAAGATTACCCTCAAAATTGATCCATTTGCCCGAAATGGCAAGCCACATTAGGAAGAGCTCACCCATCTGGGAAGATGCAAATTACAGAAGCAAATAGATCCAGCAATCCAAAGAGCTCAACAGTAGTTGCAAAGTTAGATATTTACTAGACACCGATCCCTCTAAGTCACCATCAAAAGACACACGCATGTTCATAAAGAGCTCGTGACTCTAATATCAGTTCAAGTAACGAGACACTCTGGGAGCAGAGTTGAAGTCCAAAACAGATCACCATAATCGCCATATCTCTAATAGATCGCGAACACGCGCCGAACATCTAACTAGGTTCGATAATGCCGACGTCAAAACGAATTGAGGGCATCAAATTCCTAGGCTTTCCTAAGTTAACATTTTCGAATTACAACGAAGCGAGATCAAAACAAGAGAAAACCCAATCAAATCACAAAAGCAAAGCAGATTCGCAGCCGCAGAGAGAGAGAGAGAGAGAGGCAAACGGAGGTGAAAAAAAATCAAGGGGACAAGCACTGACCATTTCGGATTAGCTCAGCTCGTCGATGGAGGGGCTTCAGAGGTCGCCGGCGGGTGAAGCTGTCGAGAGAGAGAGAGAGAGAGAGAGCGAGCGAGCTAAAACCCTAGCTATCAAGAAGAAGGGTGTTGGGGTTATGTGGGTTCTCTTCTCAGGCCCATTTAACGGCCCAATGCTCCAGTTCAATAGCTGCCGGTCCGGTTCATTGTTCATCACTTCATTGTCCCTGAGTTGGAAAAACTTTCGGAAGAGGAATTGTTAACGCCTAGAAAGGATCGACTTTTAAAAAGTTAAATGTTTTTTGTCAAGCATTTTGTAAAAGATATATCTCTCTTTGGAGTGATTACAACTGTGCGAGAAGTAGAATGAGACACCCTGGCAGTTCCAAGGAACCGATGTTTGCGAAAAAAAAAAAAAACGCAAAGGTTTAGTTTTGGTCCGATTAAGTTTAAATTCCAAACTTATCACCTACGTCTATCACAATAACCGAAAAGTGGGTTTACGAAGTATGAACGCAAAAGGCAAGAAAAGAGGTCTTCGAAGAAAAGAGGTAAGAAAAAAGATTTACGAAACAAACCCTAAAACTAAACAAGTAAACATTAAGTTTACTTAAAAAAAAAACTAAAAAAAAGAAGAAGACCGGTCCAGTCCTAGGCCTAGAACTAGGAACCGGATCGCCCGGTCACCGATTCCAATTTTAGAAATCGGGAACCAGATCAAATCCCTCTAAAATCGAGAATCGGACCATCTATCCTTGTCCAAGTGGTTTTTTTTTTCTCATCCCCTATCTAATACCATCACTTGAATATAGAAGACATATGATTCGCTCGACTCTCCCAAATGCCGGCCACCGGCACATCGTTTAAGTCCGTGATAAGTTTCAAATTTTAAGGGCTTAGAACTAGATTCGGAAGAGATGTACTTCAAAATAGATACTAGACCAATTTACATTAGTTTTGATTTACGGGATTCTCATGATTTTTTTCAATTTCCATTTTTTTTATACTAAAGTTGGATGTACTCGATCCGTTTGGTGTATCCCTCTACTTAGTAAAGAAATGTACACATCAATTAGCACAACAACATCCTTAAAGATCATCAAAAGAACAAAGAAATCATCAACTCAATGAAGTTGCCCAATTTTTGGCCCTCCTAAATTACAAGAACATAAAGAAAACAAAAAAGGTTACCCCCCGTGGACCAATTAAACAAAAAAAAAAATTTGGCTTCTCAGTCTCGAACGATGGAGTGAATCAGAATAGAGGCCTCATCAGTAGTCGGACCTGCATCCTCTGCTCACCAAACGGAGACAAAAAAAAATTAGAAGATTTTTTACTAATGCTACTTAAATTTTTACCTAGATATCAAATTGAGTCCCTAAACTTTCGATTTATCTTCCACTCATCGTGCGAAATGAAAAAAAGAAACCCGATATCATGAATTGAAAATTATACCATGTTGGAGTTATATATTAAACATTCATAATAATTTCGGAGCTATATTTGAAAATGACGAGAATAATTGTCTAATAATTAGCGTAAATATTAGCACGCGTCTTTTACACAAAATACACAGTATATGCTGGCACTAATCAACTGAGAAAATTATAAAAAGTAAGAGAGCTGGTTCTTAGATGTACCTAAAAGAGACGGAGGCAGGTGCGAGACGATGTTCTCGACGATGCCCCCGCCGCCGCCCTTGCCGACCTCTTCCGCCGCCGTCCTCTCGCCTCCTTCAGCCGCCCGATGCCCCTCTATCTCATCATCTCCGGCAGCAGCATCAGCTCCTCCTCCCTCTTCACTTGAGTGAAAGAAGCTCGAGATAAGACTGCGCATCACTCCATCACCACCACCAACAGCTTCACTTCCGCCATCACTCCTCGCCCTCGAAACCCCACCGAGCTCACCGCCTCTTCCGCCGTCCTCGACGTCCAAGACTCCAGCTTTCCTCTTACCCGACGACTGCCCCGCCTCGGGGCTCCCCGGAGAGACCAGGTCCGAGATCAAGCGACCGATGATCCCGCCGCCGCCGCCGCTTTCTTCGCCGCCCTCGCTACCCCCGTCTGCGGCGTCGTCGTGTCCACCGCCGGCTTCATCCGCCTTTGTTGCTGGCGGTGCCTTTTCGGGGACGATGGCGGTGAGGAGACTGTTCAAGAACGCCTTGCTCTCTGGGTTCTCTGCTGGTACATCCTCGGGTCCGTTCTGATGCTCGCCTCCACCGCTGCGGAGCCTGGGCGGACTGAGATCTCGCGACATGACTTCGTCTAAAGTCCAAATGTTTGGAAATGGATCAGCGTGTTTATACAGAGCTTGAAAAAAAAGTAAAAAAGAAAGGGACAAACGTCCTCGTATAGGTAGAGCTTCGGTCAGAAGGAGAAGCCCTGGTTTTATTACACGTCCTCCTTCGTGGCGATTGTCTTTTTCTGTTGCCAATGGGATGACGACACGTCGTTCCTCGGCCGAATGTGTCCAAAGTGACTCGCATGAGTTTCCGCGAGAAATCGGTGATAATGCCCTTTCCTTCCGGATCGCCTAACCTTCCCTCAGAAGGTTAGGCACCCAACCTTCTAATCCGGACCGTCCATTTTTAGATGGACGACCCAGATCTCTTATTTTTAAGGGGTAATTTTTAAAATTTTATATATATATTTTATTAGTGATAATTAGATCCATCCATTCATAACACGAACATCCCAGATTACAAGATTAAGGCCTAACCTTCTAAGGAAAGGTTAGATGATCCATTTCCCTTTTAATCAACTTTCAAATTTTTGTGAGGCTACTGTTGTGTTGCGTGTTTTGAAAAATTTAAATTGTTAAATGATTATGTGATTTAATATTCATTATTTTGGCAAAACAAACAAAAACTTCTAAAATAGTATGTCATTCAATTTGGCAAGTTTTGAACCAATCGGATGCATGATATTGAATTTTTATTCTGGATTAGACAGTAGAAATAATTTACTAACATCTAACCATGACTTTGTTTTTCCCTTTGACAAAGTAATTTTTTTTTTCGATTTGATACCGACCAAAGCCTTCATATGATTTCATGCAATAAACTGAAGAACAAGTACCTAAAGCGAATCACAAAACCTACATGGATTGTAAAAATTCGATATAGCCTTTAACATTTCCTTTTTTCTAGAACGTTCTATTATTAAGGAAAAGAAAACTGAATATTTTAAAACAAACATGAAAAAAAAAAAAATAGAAACAGTAGAAAGTGCAACTTGAAATTTTTTTGTCATAGAAGTAATTAAATAGTCATTCTAAGAATAAACCAAAAGAAACGATCAATTGAATTGTGAAAATAAAATGAAGAATGGTCCAACGTAATCGCATAATTGAATTCGAATAACCAACCTCACACAATGAAATAAGACTTGGCTGTTGCTGTTGCTGTTGCTGTAACATGATAATCGAACTCTTAAACATTATTGACATCATGTCGACAGTCTCGAACAGAAATTATCCAAAGAGAGATGGAAAATAACACAGATGGGAAACTTCACAAGCTTTAACTCTGCCCGCTCCTCCATTCTCAGTGTCATGCAGAGAGTAAATGGAACGACATGAAGCCCCATTTAGTGCAAGATGCATAATGCCAATCCTCTCAATACAGAAACACAGGCAATTCATTCAACCTGACAAGCCCCAAATGGAAAGTAGATTTCACTTTGTTAGTGTTCTCTTCCCTCGAGCGCAAAAATACTAACTATAAACCTTGCATTTGAAGGGTTTGAAGGCACTATCGGACAACTAATTCTAATCTCAAAATGAGCCGTCACCGATATATGCAGAATAAGAAGAATCTGCTTTTTAAAGTGATGATGCACAGGTTAAATTAATCAGTAATAGATCTTGAATGTATCATTCAAACCACAGGGCAACGACCATAGGCGATGCTATGGGCTTTTCCGAGCTCTACCATACATGGCCTCCTCCTGCTCGGCTCTCTTTTGTGCCTCCCTCCTCTCCTTGCGTCTCGCATCCCTTGCAGCCGAGTCAGCGTGGACTTTCTCCATTATTTTGGTAAAACCAGGTATGGTGTTGTCTAGCTTGTTGTACACTCTAGTGCTCAAGTTGAAGAATATCCTAAACATTCTCTGAAAGAACAATTAAAAAAGATCAGGAGAGGCATAATGCATAAATAGCTTTTAGTCATTCTCATAACAAGGAAAGAAAGAAAACTATCTCATCAACCCTTCAGCAAAAATTCCAATAAAGAGCTAATGCTCTGCAGCGATAAAGTGACTTATAACTGGTGACACTTCAAAGGTCATCATCTAAGTGTCAAAGAACTTAATGAAACCAACACGAAAACCGAACTAAAAATACAGCGTGAGAGCTTTCATCAAAGTTGCCTGGGTTTGAATTCAAAGCAGTAGAGGGGGGCTGTCAGCTAGATTGCACATAATAAATCAAGCAGGAGCCAGGAAGAATTGATAGTATCCTTGGATTTCTTACTGACAGTTAAAGAGAAGCCTCTTTTTTGTTTTTTGTTTTTTTTTAATACCCTTGGGCACAAGCACAGTCTTGGCTTCTGTAAATCCAAGCAAAAGGTAATTTTTTTTTCCTCTTCTTCTGGATCGGCCAGGCAAGGGTTGACATTGGAAATTTATTGGTAATCCACTCACTTCGTTCCCCTTTCTATATATCAGTTGCCAGTCAGGATTGTAAAAGGCAAAAATCTTTGAAATAAAATTCTCAACTATCAAAAGGGCAGCCGTTGCCAACTGCGTCCAAGGTTAATCTTCCCCTTACGCTTTTCAGTATAAGCATGGTCTAATTAATATAGTGATCAGGGAAGAATGGGAGTTGACTTTTGGAAAAAGGCTCTTCACCAATAACATTTTCAGTAAGGCTTCTTCCCAATATTATTATGATGGTAGACAAGTTTAGCCCTTTTGGTTTTTATTCATTTGAGTGGTAAAAGAGAAGCTGAATAATAAATAGTGTGGCAAAGAGAAAGAAGCGAGACTAAGTCTCACCATAACGTCCTTGTTCCAATGCTGGATGTATGGAGGACCTGTATGGTAAGTACCAAGGGGTAGACGGTACCATTGTCCACCATATGTTATCTGATCCATTGCTTGTTCAATGCTCAAAACTTCCCAAGGCCTTAAACCAGGTATTACTTTAGCCAATTGGATCCTGCATCATTAATAAGTACACCCACATGGTCAGGCATTAGTTATTTGCCTCCAAATGGTCGGTGGCTAAGAGGACTATCCAGAAGACAGATACTCCTTTCTGTAGTACCTGAGATCTTTTGGGATGTACTTGTTTGGCATGTGGTCAGCTTCTAAAATGGTTGTAAGTTCTGAACCACTAGCCCAAAGAAATAGGGCATGACTTGGAATTTTCATTCCAGGCCAAACACCATCATTGGCTTCGAGTACCGCTAGATCGCGTCTCTTGCTTTCTATAGCTTCTTGCTGGAGCTGCTTGTAAGTTTTCTTCTCTTGCCCCTTGAGAGGCACCCAAGGAGGTATTCCTTTCTGGAGTTTGTGAATGAATGCGGTGGCTGCAGCACCTAGTCTTACTGAAAGCACATAAAAATGAGTAAAAATATATCTCATTCACATTGGCAAAAGAAGAAAACAAAAAGCAGTTTTGACTTTTTTTCCTGGAAAAGGGCAGCTCTGGTGAACAGTAGAATTCTTCTACCAAACCTGAAGATGCCCTTCTGTCAAGTCCAATGGCTAGAATTGACGACATCAATAAATCTAAGATGAGACCAGTTCCACAAACATAGCACTTTCATCCCTTATCAGGCATATGAATGCTTTACAGAGTAGACTATGCTTGCTGTGACTGACTATACCTTTCCTGTACAAGAAGTTTGAATTTGTAGCATAAAAGAAACAAAAAAAAATGTGCCTACCTTCCCATGTGGCAATGGCAGGTTCTAGTCCATAAACCATATGAATTGGAGCCCATTCATCCAGGTCCTCACCCCAAATGAATGTGTCCTTGTCAATTATTCCAGCACCCCAAGCTGTTTTAAGTTGTATCAGCTCCATTGGTCCCCGAGTTCGACCCAATCGATCCTTATAGTACCAGCCACCACTCCTCATGATAACTGTCATACCAACAACCAATCTATCAGAACACAATTCCATAAACAAATAAGATCCACCATCTACCCCATAACAATCTGTTAATGCTTTTAATTAAAACAGGCATGCACATTTGCAATTACCAAATGCACAATGTTGACTAAACCACAGAGGGTCTATAATGACAGTGGAAATACTAACTTTGGTAATTGAAACATGTATAGAGATGTACCAGCATTACAAGCAAACAAGCTCATATATTCCCGTTTGAACGTACCAAATAGCATTAGCAGGAAAGAAATAAACATAGAACATAGAGATTACACATTTATCAAGCTAATTCAAAATTAAAAACAAAACTTCCCCCATATCATAAGCAGAGATATACCACATTGGAAATTCTACAAACACATCTTGTACAACAACACAAGAAACCAGAAAATCCAATCTTAAAGATGATCAACCAATCATTCGGCAAAAAACTTATCCACCAACTCAATACAAGATCAATCTCCAACAAAACTTACAATCATAATACCGCTTCTCGAGGCGCTTATACCCAATAGCCTGCGCAACGTCAATGGGCCGCCCCGGCGGGTATGGCCGTTGCCTGAACCCCCAGAGCCCGAAGAAGAACTGCCGCGCGAAATCCCAGAACTTGTCATCACTCTCCTTCGTCGTCTTGATGGCCTTCCTCGGCATCGGGCGGCCGTCGAGCCCCGGCACGTGCGGGACCGCCTGCCACAGCTTCTTATCCTCGTCCCTGTATGGCTCATCATTCTCCTGGAGCTCCAATTCGTTGTACTTATCCGCAATCTCCTCGGCTCGCTGCATGAACTGCACGACGGGGCTCGACCTGAACTCCTTCCACCATCTCTCGTTCTCCTTCACCTCTTCCTCGGTGGGGTTCTCTTTGGCCTCGAAGACCGGGTCTTCGTTCAGGATCTTCTCGACCTCGGGGGTGTGCCTGTAATCGGGCAAGTTCTCGCATTCCCAGAAGAACTGGTCCAGCATCTGAGTGTAGATGCCGTCCTTCTTGTCGGGCTCGTCGTCGGGCTTCTTGGGTTTGGCGCTCGAGCTCAGGGAAGCGAAGTTGGGGGCGCTCTGGGAGTTGTTGGAGAGCGACTGAGCGATGGCGTTGAGGTTCAAGAGAGGGATTGGGTTCGGGGGTTTGGTGAACCAGTTGTCGAAGAAGTTGAAGTTGATCGACGCCATTTGAGAGAGAGCTTAGAGGTTGTCCAGAGAACGGGAATGGAACTGGAGAGAGTATCCAAAAGGAGTGAAGTGTAGATAAACTCCGACACGGGGGGTGGCCGGCTGGGAAGGTCGAAAAGCGTCATGCTGCTGGCCCAGTTCAATGCATTGATGTAGACTATGGAGGCTTTGGGCCTTGGGCCCATGACCCAATCTAAATTCACATTTTCTCTCTGAAGTCTTTTCCATTTGTAGATGGAGCTTCGAAACAACTAGGCCTAGCCCCCCCCCCCCCCCCCCCCCCCCCCCAAAAAAAAAAAAAAAACCATTGAGAATCCGAAGTAAGCTCTCTAACATCCTATTTCACCTTGGTTGTGTTGCATATGAACATATGTTTTGAAGATGACATATCTTTGTTTAGCTTGAAGAGCTTTTGAAGATTTCATGAGCATTTGGAAACAACTAGAAAAGGATACACGAAAGCACAAAACTCAGATGAAGCCGGCTCATGAGGGAAAAAAGTCGCTTCGGACATTCAACCAGAAACAAGTTGGACGTCCATTTCAGTTGCACGGTATGAATCAATCGTTTAGGTCAAGTAAAGCATCGAACGCCGGACCTTATTGGGTGGCACATCAAATGGTCATACATTGGGCCATTCATGGGTCAGATGTCCAAATTGTCCCTTTTGTGAATAGGACATTCGACTGGTGCACGCGCACCGAAATTCGACGCTAGATTTGCCGAGTGTGGTCAGCGGTGCTCGGGCTGTATCATGGATTGAAAATGTAGCGCTTTTGGAGTGGGTCTAATTGCGAGTTTGGCTTGACGTTAGTATGAATGAGAATCTCTAGGGTCTTGGGGAATGAGGACACACCGTGACCTCGTGTGCTCAAATTTGCAGGGTAGGTCTAGTTCAACCAAACGGTATGGGACAGACGGTTGGAGGTATGCCTCGAAGGTGTTATTGCCTTCATATTTTCTGCAATTAGTCCCTTTAGTAAGTGGGTTATGAGGGATATAACATTGAAGTGTCACTGCTCATTCAAATCATTTAGAACAGATCTTACCACATTTTATGGTCTTCAGAAATGGCAAGATTCTCGTCACGACATAGACTTCGACATTATGTCACTGGCGAGTCTGCTCAGGAAATGGATGAGGCTGGGCATTGGGGCTGCAAGGATCATCATATCTCGACATGAATTTGAAACACTTAATTCAATTCCATCTAGTGGACTTTCAGTTCATACGAGGTATTGGTTCGCAACTTTACAAGTATGCATAGTCTGAGAGGATAGAATATTGTTTTTCTAACTTTCGGATAGAGTAAAGCTTACTCAATTAATGCCTTTTTTTTTTTTTTCTATTTTGCCTAAAGAATGATAATGATATTAACCCAACATGAAATATTCCTGGGTGTGGAAATGGAACGGCATGTTGCTTCCGCTATTCAATTTCCTGCATCTCAACAAAATCATGTGGTCATTAAGTAGAGTTTCACATGATTAATAAGATGTTGCAAATTTTTCACAGGGGCTGCAGAATTCTTACAACATCCCAGGGAAGGCGACGGGTTGCTTCCGCCCGCATCACCTGTGAACACGAAAAATGTATCATACAGAGCTCTAATTCTTAGGCCAATGTAAAATAGATAGAAGCAGCCACAGTATATAAATGTGAAATAAGTCGAAACTCGCGCTTCAACCTACCTCGCGCGGTTTGTACACAGCTTTTGCAATGTCGTCGAGACGATCGAGCAGACCTTGAAGATAGATCGAACCTAACTCCATTTGATATAACTTTACTTTTATGTTTTGGCCAGCTCCAACTTAATAGGGACACATTTGAGCCAGGATGAATCGCACAAGTTTTGCATACCCATCATATGAATCTCCAAACAGGCAACAACCTAAGTATTAAACTTGTGTTTAATTCATGTTTGGATCGAGAACTAGGGTTTTGCATTTATATTCGATTTTTGATGAGGATAGTGGGACTATTTCATTAAATCGGAACTCTTTCGACGTAAAGCCTATGGTTTCTATGTATCGATTTAAGCTGTTCAATTCATGTAGAGAGAGAGAGAGAGAGAGAGAGAGAGAGAGAGAGAGTTACCCTCTGGAATACTATCACCACAGTGTTGGGGACGGATGGGCCTTCCAGCAGAGCTGACATGGAGAAGGAGGAGGAGCAAAACCATGATTATGCAGCAAACCATGCGGATGAGCTGAGTGTTGCTCGCCATTTTCTTCTGATCTTTTCTTGATATATTTCTCTCTCTCTCTCTCTTGGATCTTTCATACATAGAGATTTCTAGCTCCATGAATACTTCATATACTGTTTAAATCAGCGGTGTTGTACTTGGTCTGCTGGTCTCTACTCGGTGATAATGACTGGAACATCCGTTTGACTTTGAACAAAACCATTTCTGCTAGTTTGAACATCTGTTTGACTTTGAACATCATATCGAGATCAGTAGGCTTTTTTTCTTCGAGTGAAATCAATGCCGTTTCTGCTAGTTCCGATGGGGGAGCTCCCCCTTTCGTTGCTATTTCTACTTTCACCAATCTGTCCAGTCATTTGCAAGTCCCCGCTATCTCGTCTTATCCCGGTTGAACATTAAACGGGTTAATAATCTGAGTCTTTTTTTATCTAGAAACTATAAATAATATCGAGGTCGCAGCGGCAGTAACCCTAACTAATTTTTTTTTTTCCTTGGGTCAAACTCTAACTTATTTGAACTTTCGAAATTTACTAATATTCAATCTTGCGAACAACGCCAAATTAGAAGTCGTCTCCGTAAATAGTATCAAATACGTCATCTCCCATCAGAAACGTCCACGTGCAATGCACATTTGGAATTGGTCCAAGAAGAAAATTCAAGTGGGCTTGGCCGAATTTCATGATGGCTTGAATTGAATGGGGCTTTTTTTCTCGGACAATTTAGATTACTTCAAAGTAATTTAGGTATCGACAGTCACATGTCAAGTTAGATCAGCGGCCAAGTAAAATACCACATCATCAGCATGTTAGAGAGGATAACATATCGACAACATGTCATCCGCCATATATCAATGCCCGATTAGGTCGCGTTGGCCGACGCAAGCCAGCCTTACATCAACATGTTGCCACGTTATTAATTCGCTTGTGTTGGTTGACTGGTTCGACTCCTTTAGATCTGGTTCTTTCGCTTCTCCAGTTAGATCTTATGGGCTTAAGTTAACATGTGTTGATCCTATTCTCAGCCTCGTACGCGGTTCGACCGGTTCAATAGGTGGAACCAGAATAACTGACTGATTCAACTTAAGTTCTTCCTTTTTTTTAAGACGAGCCAGAAAATGGGTTAAAAGGCCGGTCGGATCCAATTTTAAGAAAAACGGCACGACCACTTTGGACCGAAGTGTTCAGTTCCTGACCGGTTTTGGCCCGTGGGCCCATGAACCAACTGGTTCAAGGTGTTAATTTGACCTCTAAAGTGTCATTGCTTTTGGATTTAATTTTTTTTTTTACTTGCTCTCATATTTAATCAGACCCGGCTAAGGACGAGTTATGGGGTGTAAAATAAATAAATAAAAATGTCGGGCATACTATATCTATTTTGTCGGCCCTTAACGACATTAGTTGGAAAATGTACAAGGACATATAATTTGAGAGGATGAGTGTTGTTTTTCTAACATTTTGGCTTTGTTTGTTTATTAGAAATCGATGATTTGAAAAATATTTTCTCAAAAAAATCGATTATATTACTTGAAATAATGAACCAATGAAATATTATCATCTACAAAAATTTATATTTAAATATATTCTCGGACGGTGAAATATTTTTACTTCATTATGTTCATTTTGAGAGTGATATAAGCGATTATTTTTAGAAAATTCTTCGTTTTTCGCAAAACAAATACACCCTTTGATAGTGTAAAGCTTACAATAAGTTCCTTACTACGTTAAAGAAAAAAAGTTGACATTGAATTATTCTCACAACTAGAAAGCGAATTACGTACATAGAAAACTTGATTTTCCCCATGGAGAAGCGAGTTCATTTTTAACGAATTTATAAAGTAACAATTCTCAAGGTATGGATCAATGGACAGTGAACACTCCAAAAATATTTATCCACGTGTCAAAACCAATAGATTCGGAGTAAATATAAAGATTATCCTAAGGTAAAATAGGACAAAAACATGGAAGCTGTTAGATGATAGTCTGACAGTATTATCAGTTATTTTTTACCACACGATCGTACAATTAATAAGTGCTTTATGCAAAACACGTAACAATAGTATGTGGATCTATGATTGAGATTGCGCCATTTTTAACAGTATTGTCGTGAAAGCATTTTCCTAAAAATATTATTTCAATACAACTTGCTTTTGTAATAATAGGTAGAGACTCAACTTAACACATAGATTGCGAAATTCAAATTGATAAACCCCGAACATGAAGCTAGTATTCCTCTTGAATTGGAACACAAAGCTTCCCTTCTTCAATGATCTGCAATTTCAACAAAATCATTCAGTTAGTAAGTTTTGTCCCACATGATAAATGTTGCATATTTCTCACAAGAGTTGAAGAATGCTTACGACATCCCGGGGAAGGAGATGGGTTGTTTCCGCCCCCGTCGCCTGTAAATATGGAAAACATGTTGTGAAAATTCGTCTTCCGAATCTTTGGATTATGCAATAGATGGAAACAATCATAGTTTACGAACGACATAAGTTGAAGTGCGTGTGTGTGTGTCTGTGTTTTTTTTTTTTTTTTTTTTTGTTCTGTCCCGGTTCCGTCCTACTTAACGGCTCGTGAAATGCGATTGAGACGATCGAATAGAACATGAAGATCAACTGAACTGACTCCATTTTATCTAATCTAGGTGGATTTTTGTCCAATTCCAACTTGCTTAGGGTTAGACCTATCAAAATGAGTCATTAACACATTTTTAACCAGTATATGATGGGCTGAATTGTTATATGAGTTGTTATATTATATAAGCAGGTTATAGATGAGTACATAATAAGAGTGTTAAATGAGTCGTAAATGTGTCATACATAAGTTTATAACTTACTTGGACTCAACCTACCTCTATAACTCTATTTTCATTCTATCGTCTTCACTTGATCTTGTGCTCACTCACTCCGTACTCTTACCTCATTTTGAATACGAATTTCATAGATTGGATTAAATTTGGAAGTGAGAATATGAATCGGGCCGGTACGTGTCGAGTCGGGTATGAGTCAATAGATTTGCCTTGCAATAAATAAATCATAAACATGTTAAATAAGTCTATTTGAATCCGATCATTTTATGACCGATCCAAATCCGGTCTGAGCCACCTGTTTGATTGGTTCACTTAGGGAAAAAAGGTTACCGTACCATCTGAATTCTTTGAATACATGTAAAAATTAGAGCAAGAATGAATTGTACAAATCTCTTCATAAGTTCATATACATCACATTAGTTTCCAAAATGGAGAGAGAGAGAGAGTGATATATATATACCATTTGGAATACTATTACCTCCACAATGCTGGAGATTGATGGACCTTCCAGCAGAGGCAAATTGAAAGCAGAGGAGCAAAACCATAACTGCGCTGCAAACCATGCGGATGAGCAGAGTGTTGCTTACCATTTTCTCCTGATCTTTTCTTGACATCTCTCGCTCTCTCAAATCTTTCGTACAGAGGGTTTTGTAGCTCCATGGGTATTTATACTGTCATGAATCTACGGTCGTACGACGCCGTCGGCTGGTCTCTCCTCGACGTACGCTGACCGGGAACATTTGTTAGACCTTGAACGAAGGGTCGTGTTGATTAGCAATCTGTCCAATCGTTCGCAAGTCTTCGCTGTGTCGTTCTCATCATAAATTAAGTAAAATGTAGAGAAAGCGATTGAAAGGTGTATATTGAAGACTTGAAGAAGGTAAGAGCCAAAATCAGTAGGAGTTTATACCGGAATTTATGCATTTGGTGTTCACATTGTTGGTGATTACTGAATAGTGAAGTAGACAATTATTTGGTGCAACCCCACCACCACTAGAAAAAATCAAAACACTGAGGATTGTCGTAGTTCGATCGACGTGATTCTTGGTTCCAGTAGGTAGAGGACAACCGAAATTATTTTGGTTGCCGATTTCGAAAGCATTGCTTCTACTTTATTATCGACCTAGTGATGGTAAATAAACCATAGTAGACCAACCCTTGCAACCCCCTTTTCAATGAAAATGTGACCTTGACTCGTAATTCTAGAACATCTTTTTCGAGAAAAAGCTAAATTTGAGTCGAATTTCAAAAACTTAGTAACTCTAATGCATAAGATCATATTTGATAAATAATGTCATCATCAGTCAACTCATCCAAATTTGGAATTTCAAAAAATTTATGATGGACGATTCCACATTTGGAGAATTGGCTCCTTTCAAGATCCGTCCCTGCGGTCCTGATTTCTTGTGAAAAGAATGCTCCATCTTTTTTATAAAGTTATTAAAGGTTATGTGACTTTAAATTTTGTTATGAACATTTTATAACATCACCGCGTCCTCACCTCGAATATTCTCTTTTATGGAATGTTTTGCTAAGAATTATGATTTCAAACTATAAAAGTTTAAAAAACATAAAATTAATGTTAATGAAGTATGATACTAAATGCCATTTTGATTAGTGTCTTAGACATATTTAATGTCTTAAGAGCGAGAGAACTGTATGAAGATTTTGGCAGGTCCCTTTTTATGCCATATTTGTCAGCCCCTTATTGAACTATTCATATGTAATCAAACATGTACCGAAAGTCTAAGCCTCTAAGGACCACAGTTGAACAAGTTAAAAATCCAGGGACAACATTGCATATTGGACTAAAGTTCAGAAACCATATTGAAATTTTAATGATCGTGGATTGCAAATTGAGCCAAAATTCAAAAACCATTTGTGTCGTTATCATAAAAATAAATAGCATTGCCTATTATGCTATGTTCGGAAAGCTTTTGGTGGCGTGCACATAAACATTGACATTTTGCAGTATACACAAAGAGAATATTAAGTGCACAGGCATTACATTTCGGATGTTCAAAACGAAAATAAAATTTCATGTGACGACAGCTGAACAAGATCCAACAATATTAATCTCATTCTCAAATTTGCAACGGTGAACATTTTTTTCGATAAGTTGTCGATCGTTCGCCAATGCAAGAATAGACAAGATTTTAATTCATAGTAAAACGTCTATTCTATTGAATGAATCCAATTCACTCCTTCCTTAATTAGCACATTAGGTAAATTTTTTCGACTAAATTTGATCTTTTCAGTTACAACTGATTATGATCTGAAAAGCGCATAGTTCATTAAATGTCGAAAATACAAACTTCCGCACCTATTTTAGCTATAAAACACATCGTAGATGGACGTCGACTAACTTACGAGTGCCCAAGACAATAGCAGTCTACTCTAATACATTTCATAGCATAGCCAGGTAGAAGCAAACACCCTCTTCTTCAAACTTTGGGAGAGGAAAGAGCATCCCACAAATAGACAACCTCAATTCTGCAAAAAAAAAAAAAACATTTAGTTAAAGATTTTTTTGCCCCTTTATATGCATTAATAATATATTTTTCAGCTAATTTCGCGCACTTTTTTTTTGGGATTTTATGAGATAGGTAGAGCACTATATTTCATGAAATGGATGCGTTTATTTCTCAAAGATCAATGACTTGAAAAACGTTTTTCAGAATATACTTTTCGTTCACTAATTTTTCAAGTGATACAATTGATGATTTTCGAGAAGTTTTTTTTTTGCCACTAAATCATCGCAAAACGAACTGTTGAACCCTCAATTTCACTTTATTCTGAACAAGGTTTTAAGAAGTACTTATAGCAACCTGGGGAAGAAGACGGGTTGTTTCCACCCACATCACCTACAAACACAAACATCAATTATATACCAGTTGTAGGTCCTCCTATATGATAAACGCAATTAAAGTGTAAATGATAAAAATTTATAGCTTTTTATATGAGATTTATAAGGTAAGGTTTTAGATATTAGTGTGATTATACTTGGAAAGAAATCGTTTACAGTCATAAAAATGAGAAAAAACATGTTGCAAAGTTCATCTCATTTTCATGTGATGATGAATGGAATTTAGGTTAGGCGAGATATCAATATTTTAAAAGATAAAGAGTATACTGCCATGGTGCGCCTTTCTTCAAGGACAAAAATCGTGAGTTGCTGTAATTTTAGATCGGTAACTTCTAAAATGAGTTAATAAATGTAAAGGGTTGCTAATCAAGTTAAAAATAAATTGGCAATTTAATAGAAAATTTGATAGACCAGGGAAATTTTTTTTTTTTAACATTGATAGATAATTCAAATGAGAGTTTATAGCTAGAAACCAGTGGACCATACAATATAACAAAAGTTTGTCAACCAGTCTAAATTAGACTGGTAATTTCATATGTAAGTTTTTTTTTTGGTCGAATTTCATATATAAGTTATTTAAATAAAATTTGGTAATTTAGCACAATAAATATTAATTTACAGACTACCAAAAAAATGTGACAATCAGCAGCATCAAAAGAAATTTGCAACTCTTGGAGGCCTTTTTAATCTAGACTGTCATCCCCCAAAACAAATACTTTGAAATTAATCATCGTTCAGAATTCTAGGCTTCATGAACAAAGAAACGATCTTCAGTTCCCTATGTTTTACTTCTGTGCCCTGTTTTCCTAAACAGAAATATGTTGACCAAGTTGCATCATTCTCAACACAGAATCATAGTCGATGTTTCGCTTCCATTTTCTCTGGAATAATCATAGTCAAGCTAAATCTCTCGTCTGGATTTTTTCTGTCAATGATGACTTTACACATTGCTAACCGTGAGCGAGAGCATAAGTAGAAGGGAAGAGGAAGCGGGACGCTCACCGCCACAGTTCGAACCGCCTAATCTTCTCGCAAGCAAGTGAAGGGTTGCAACCAGTAGAAACCAGCAGATTCCGATGTGGTAGGAGGAGGAAGAGGAGGAAGAAGGAGGAGAAGCAGGCTTTTGAGCCATTTTTTTCATTTTCTCTCTCAATATATATATTTATCTTCCTATTTCTTATGCTTGAGGGTTTTATATGGTATGATCCATAGCTAGCTACAAAGATGCTGATGTTGTATCTTCGATAGTCAAATGTGACTTGGTCAAATTTTGCACGCACTTATATATGGAGAGAACTGGTTGGTTTTTAGACTTCTAGGAAAAAGTCGTTCTCAAGAAAGATAGGGGTTGAAGTGGTTGCGATGCGATAGCCGCAAGAGGCCGATGGCACTGTTTCTTCACTTTTTTCTTTAAGTCCGTTTAGACACAAGGTTTGAAAGTTTCTTCTGTCATTCTCTTCTTCATCCACTGCCTTTTTTTTTTTTTTTCGGGTTTGCCGGCTAAAGGCAATCCGCCAGCGAGGAATTACCAACTCTGTAGAGTTCACTGTTGCCGCGATAGCGCCTGCTATCGGCCACTACCTGTGATATCCGCTGGGGCCGCAACAGCTGTCCAACCATTGGTATCAAAACCATGGTTGGCACTTTAGTTTTAGTCAATTTGAAGATGGAAATGTTAACGAGTAGGACTATTTCTTATTTTGAAGAGAGAGAACAAGCAGAAGATTGAGAGTTTGTAAAGTCCGAATGTCCACTTTCATGTAGGATGGTAGCGTCTGCATATTTCTTTACATAACGATATTTTTTAACAAAGTCTTTAGCTTAAGTTTTTGAAATGATTTACTAATTCAACCAAAAAAATTTATTTACTAAACTTTTAAAAGCATGATTATCCAATTTTTCACGATGAAATGTTGCTGAAATCACATTATTCATTTTCAAAAAACACGATAATTCATTTCCTAATTGAAGCGACGTCCGCTGTTCGTAATTTGATCTCTTCCTTCCATCTCATCCATCAAGTTCGAAGAGAGAGTCCACCCTGCAGCCTAAGCAATGTGCCATTCACCTTCACACTGCCTCTCTTCTCTATCCCTTTTGCCCACAGCCTGGGTGGTTGCCGCCTAGTCCACCGCATCTCGGAGATTTTCACCTTATTGCCCGCTGCAACTCGGTAACTACGACCATAGACGGGATTTCACATCTCTCTCTTCTCTTCTCTTCTCTCATAGACAGTAACCCTACTTGCTTAAGACTAAAATAGTGTTAGAATATCTAACCCAACTACTAATGTTGATCTAGGAAAAAAGCGACACTTTCTAGGGGTCTACGTGTCATGTCGGACACACTCCGACACTCTTCGTCATGTGACCAACATGCGATCTGGGCTTCAGACACACTAGTCACACGCGAATCCAGTATCCGGACACGCCATTTCAACACGCACAAGTTCAATTTTATGTATTTTTAATAGATTAGGGGTCAAAATATAAATCTATAAAAAATATACATACTTAAGTCATATATCCAACCATCCCAAAATTAATATATCCGCTAGCCTAAAAAAACCTAATCGTAAATTTCTAACATAAGAAGAAGAAACTCATCGCTGATAGTTTTATATACACATGATAATTTAAAATGTGTATATAAAACTGTACATCTAATATACAACGTATCCCAACGTATGAAATTTTCCATTTTTTGAGAAATGACATATCGCATGTCGTATCGTTTGTCGTGTATCGGTGCTACTTAGATGTTGATAGGTGGATTAACACCATTTTTATCGGAACCAAAACAATAACGATTACTTTGAAAAATTTAGAACAATGGCACAAAATAAAAATCGGATGGGGAAGATCTTTTTATTGGAATGCTTTCTGATGGATACTATGTCATGAACAACCCCTCGATCCTCCTGCTCTGATACCAACTTTGTGGGAGACCGTTTGGGAATCCATCCTCAATATGATTGCTCCGATACCACCTTTGTGACATCCGCCCTCAATCCTATTGAGAAAGCCCCTCTACATCCCAAAACGCTGCATACCAACGGACTCTCACATTATTTGTTATAAAATATAAATCTAGGCGCATGCGAGAAACACCGTGGAAGCCTTAAGGAAGGGCACTTGACGCAGCGTTCAGTGATAGAAACAAGCAAATCCTTGCTTAGAGAGAAAAATCTCGAATTTTCAATATCAAAAGCATATTCTGCCTACTTAAACGTCATAAAACACCTTATATAGGGTGCTAACCCTAAACCTAACCTTAGTAGGATTATAAGACAGCAAAATTCAAAATTACGAAAATACCACATATGTTGAAAACAAATGCAAAAAAGCAAACACAGAATATAAGGATTTACGTGGTTCGATCAAGGTGATCTACGTTCACGAGCGACGCAAAATAATATTCCACTATAATCCTGAAAAGTACTGATTACAGAAGTCGGTCTTATCAATTGAACAAAAGCACACGGTTCGGAAGTCTCTCATATACCGAGAATCCTCTATGCATCAAAATAAAACCTATCGGCCCAACTCTCCGCGTCACGAACCAAATCTCAAATTTTTCTCCACTTTTGGGCTGCACAAAAAAATATGTTGGGTCGAGTGATGAACCAGACCGAGTGCATAAAATTCAAGACATATTTAACAAATCTCCACCTTGGCTTGAATTTGAAAAAACAGTCAAGATGCCGAACACATTCTCCCAGCATCCCTAATCCTACATGAGCTAACTCGGTGTAGGAAACAAGGGATGCAACGAAAGAACATATCCACTTCATAAAAAAATAATGTATAACTTCATTCACCTCGCCACCAGGCCCTAGAAGGGGCAAAGCTCAACCAAGCATGCCAATCAAGTTCAAGCAATGCTTAAACTTGTTGGCGGGGATTGACTTGGTCAACATATCAGCAGTACCCATTTTCTTTACCATCATATTTCTCTCAGCAAATGCCTCTCGAATAAAGTGGTACCTGATATCGATGTGCTTAGTCCTCTCATGATATGCTTGATTTTTAATCAAGTATATAACACTTTGATTGTCACAAAAGACAACTGAATTGTCTTCCTGCTGGAGCCTAAGTTCTTGAACAAGATTCCTTAACCAAATAGCTTCTTTCACTACTTTTGCTGCTGCCATATACTCTACCTCTGTAGTAGACAGAGCAACTGTCAACTGTAAGGTTGACCTCCAACTAATAGCCGAGCCAGATAGAGTGAAAAGATAACCAGCCAAAGATCTTCTCTTATCGAGATCACTTGCAAAATCAGAATCCACAAATCCCACAACTGAGGTACCGTTGGAACTGTTTCTATCAAACACTAGGCCAAGCTCTGCGGAGCCTTTAAGATACCTAAGTATCCATTTCACTGCCTACCAATGGACCTTTCCAGGGTGTGCCATATATCTACTAACCACACTAATTGCCTGCGTAATGTCGGGATGAGTGCATACCATGGCATACATCATGCTACCAACTGCACTGGAGTATGGGACATGAGACATCGCAGTCTCCTCGACCTCTGATTGAGGTGAATGTATAGCTGAGAGTCTAAAATGGGATGCTAACGGTGTACTGACATGCTTAGTGTTTTACATGCCAAACTTCTCAAGTACATTCTCAATATAACCCATCTGCGTGAGATATAACTTCTTTCCTTTCCTATTCCTCCGAATCTCCATTCCTAAGATCTTCTTGGCAGGACCTAGATCTTTCATCTCGAACTCCTTACTGAGATGTTTCTTCAAGATCAACACATTTGACATGTTCTTTGCAGCAATGAGCATGTCATTCACGTATAAGAGAAGATAGACAAAGGATCCATCTGAACCCGTCCTGAAGTAGACACAACTATCATAGTTGTTCCTATGATAACCACTCCCTACCATAAAGCTGTCGAATCTTTTATACCACTGTCTCGGAGATTGTTTCAAACCATATAAGGATTTCTTCAATCTACAGACATGATCTTCCCTACATAATAGCCCTCGGGCTGGGCCATATAAATAGTCTCCTCAAGCTCACCATGCAAAAAAAAAAAATAGTCTTCATATCAAGTTGCTCAAGTTCTAACTCAAATTGAGCAACTATAGCCAGCAACACACGAATGGAAGTGTGTTTTATCATAGGAGAGAACACTTCATCATAATCAATTTCATCCTTCTGATTGTAGCCTTTAGCTACAAGCCGTGCCTTGCATCTAGCATCTTCAACACCTAGAATGCCTTCCTTTTTCTTGAAGACCCATTTACACCCAATGGCTTTTTTTCCCTTAGGCAATGGTACCAAATCCCAAGTCTGGTACTTATGGAGTAATTCAAGTTCTTCAACCATAGCAACAGCCCATTTCTCTGATTCTGTGCAAGTAATAGCTTCGGTATAGGTAGAACGTTCCTGAATACCCATATCTTCTGCTGTCGTAAGAGCATAAGTCACAAGATCAGAGAACCCATATTTTTTAGGGGGCCGAGTTTGCCTCCTTTCTCTGCCAGTAGCAATAGAGTATGGCTGCTCCACCTAATTTAAAACTTCCTAATCTGAACTTGAATCAACAGTAACAATTTGCTCGCTCAAATAATTTTGAGAGGTCTTTTCTCGAAGTTCCACTTGAACCTCCACCTCATTTATATCACTCTTATGTTTTCCTGCAGACTCATCAACAACATTCCTTTGAACAAGCATAAACATTTCATTAAAAGTAACATCCCTACTAATAATGAACTTAGGTGAGTTAGGTTCCTGACACCACAAACGATAACCTTCATCAGCATACGCAACAAAGATACATTTATTTGCTCTAGGTTCTAACTTACCATCCTTAACATGATAGTAAGAAGCGCATCCAATAACCTTTAGATTAGAATAATCACAAGGCTTACCCGACCACATCTCAAAAGGAGTCTTGCATTCTATTGCTGTTGAAGGAGAACGATTAACCAGATAACAAGCCGTGTTAACTGCTTTAGCCCAAAAATCCTTTTCCATGCCAGCATTAGAGAGCATGCATCTTGCTCTCTCCAATAGAGTTCTGTTCATCCGTTCTACCACTCCATTTTGCTGTGGAGTGTGCCTAACTGTACGGTGTCGAACGATACCTACATCTGCATAGAATTCATTGAAATCGCCACCACAGAACTCAAGACCATTATCGATCCTAAGACGTTTGATATTTTTCCATGTTTGATTCTCAACAAGGGCTTTCCACTTCTTGAAGGTTTCAAACACGTCACTTTTTCTTTTCAGAAAATAAACCCAAACCTTCATGGAATAATCGTCACAAAGTAAAGAGCACCACCCTTAGATGGAACCTGTGATGGTCCCCATAAATCGGAATGAATGTAGCCGAGTGTGCCCTTCGTCGAATGCGTGCCCGTACTGAATCTGACTTTGAACTGCTTGCCAAGTACACAGTGCTCACAGAAATTTAGTGAGGTCATCTGCTCACCACAAAATAAACCACGTTTACTTAAAACTATCATGCCACGCTCACTCATGTGACCCAAACGCATATGCCACATCTATCATTATCAAAAATGAAATTGGATGTGCCAATTGAAGGACCCATAACTGTGCTACCCTGCAAATGATACGAGTGATTCACCTTGCTTCCTTTCATCACAACCAGATTGCCTTTGGAGACTTTGAGAGTTCCACCTCCACTTGAGTACACACACCCAATGGAATCCAAACTGTTCAATGAGATAAGGTTTCTCTTTAAGTCTGGTATGTGCCTTACTTCAGTCAAGGTTCTCACTGCATTGTCGTGGTACTTAATCCGAACAGTACCAATTCCCACAACTTGGCATACAGTATCATTTCCCATCAAGACTGATCCACCATTCATTGGCTCATATGTGGTGAATCATTCCCTATTTGGGCACAAGTGATATGATGCTCCCGAGCCCGTTGTCCAAACATCGTTGGAGAAATTAATAGCAGAGCATGCCGTAAGAACATTGTCTGACGCATTAGACTCATTTTTGTCAACAACATTCGCCGCATCTTATCTTTGACCATGCTGCTTATCATTTCTCTAGAGCAAACAACAATCTAATTTGTAATGTCATCTCTTGTGACAAGAGTAGCACTCGACGTTCATCTTATCTCCAAGTGGCTTAGATTTTGAACGACTAACAGATTTCCCTCGGAAAACTTTATCCCTGCTCTTGGTCCTGCCTCCCACAAGCAAACCATATGCTCTGTCTCCATTAGTATTCCCATTCAATTTTGTTCTCAGCTCTGCAGAATTCAAGGATGTTTTAACATCCTCCAACGTTATGGATTCACGTTCATAAAGCATTAAGTTCACAAAATTCTCGTATGAAGTAGGCAATGAACATAACACGATCAAAGCTTGATCTTTATCCTCGAGTTTAATATCTAGATTTTTCATATCCATAACAATTTTATTAAACTCATCCAAGTGTTCCTGAACATGGGCACCTTCACGCATCTTTAGGGTATAAAGATGCTGCTTCAAATAAAGTCTCGATGTTAAAGATTTCTTCATGTAGTGACTTTCCAGTTTCTTCCAGAGACCAGCCGCTGTTTCCTCATCGGCGACTTCTCGCAAAACATTGTCATCTAGAGACAACTGAATCGTGCTATACGCATTCTCATCAATCTCAGCCGAGGTCATGTTGTCTAGATACTTTCCATCTAATGCCCTAATAGTACCTTCTCGCTTCAATAAAAACTTCATCTTTATTCTCCATAATCCGAAGTTGTTCTGTCCATCAAAAGATGAGATCTGAAACTTCAAAGATGTCATCTCAAAGAATCCTAGAGACAAACTCGCTCTGATACTAGTTTGTTGAAAACAAATGTGGAAAAGCGAACACAAGACACATGGATTTACGTGGTTCGATCAAGGTGATCTACGTCCACGAGCGAGGCAAAATAATATTTCACTATAATCTTGAAAAGTACTGATTACAGAAGTCGATCTTATCGACTGAACAAAAACACACGGCTCACAAGTCTCTCATATACCGAGAATCCTCCATGCATCAAAATAAAACCTTTCGACCCAACTCTCCATGTCACGAACCAAATCTCAATTTTTCTCCACTTTTTGGGCCGCACAAAAAAATATGTCGGGTCGGGTGATGAATCAGACTGAGTGCATAAAATTCAAGACATATTTAACAACATAAAATTAAATTAAATTCGAAAATACTGAAATAATTGAAAAACCCATCTAAACGATCTCGGATCGCTAAAATCCATCGTCAGTCAATGCCAAGGCAATGAGTATTGATCAGATGGCCGTTTCGCTTCAACCAACCGAATCTGAACCCATTTTGACATCGTTGACTTCGAATATGAAAATTCTAGACGCATCTTCTCGACTTCCGTTGGGACTTCTTCTTATCCAATCGGTCTAAAAACGCATTGCTAATATGCTCCGCATCAGCACTACAGGAATCGAGGACAGGTACGCATGCACATAACAAAGGTCTATCTTAATAGGGTTTATCTTGCACGCCTACTATACAATCAATTATACACAAACAACAAATAGTCAGTAAATATAGATGTGTGTGTGTGTGTGTGTGTGTGTTATGTTTACATTAGAGTTACTCACAAATATCTAGAACATAGCACAATATAGCTACCATCCACTGACCACCTCCACCTCCACCGCCATAACCCTCCTCCATGTCTTCACCACCGTGCGACCAAGTAAAAAAATGTCTGCCACAATGCTATCACCCAAAATCCTTCTTGTGCAACTAACTGCTTCACAATCCCGAACGCATCCACTATTCTACTTCATGGTCAACACCGCTATTGTCGTCAAATGACGTAACGATAACAGGCCAGACAAGTGATCATATGAATCCAACATAAACAGAGATACGAAATGGAGCGAAATTAACACTTCATTTAAGTCCACGTCAATTCAAAACATCGAGGTCAAAACACGAGACTCTAATGCAGGAAACTCGGGATTGTACTACTCTTCCCACGCATGTACAAAATTCACAGGTCCACCATAACGAAGGGTGGGGATGGTGGGAGGAATCGTCATATCTATTTATCCAAAAAATGATTAACCATAAGAAGTGAGCCTAGCGCTCAATGAAACAAATAACTCAACAACTTATATTCGGTTCAATCATTCAATTAAGTGGGACTCGACAATAATAACACATAAGCATGAAATCCAAGATTATACCACACATTTTGTTGTGTTAGAAGAGTCCCACATTAGAAAATTAATGTGGTGTAGAGCAGTTAATATATCTAAGTTAGCCCATAACTCATTGGCTTAAGCTTTTGAGTGAAGGTGGGTCCAACTAGATATATTGACGGGTTCGAACTTGGTCTCCCTCTTGGCGATCTCCCCAGGTAAAGGTATCGGACTTCCGCTGCGTGCTTCCAACACATTTCTTTCAATCAGACCTCACGTGCTTGTGAGCACACCATTGACACTAGGTTCACTCTTTATTTATCACTTCATTTATGAGTTCATGAGGGACACATGTCTCATATTTATCCGAGGGACACATGCCTCGATTCTGAATTTTACCCCAGCTTTTCATCTATGGGACACCGGCCATGGAAATCATAAGGAGACACAGGCATCATTTTCTCATGAGGGGCACAATCTCGATTTTCCCTACTTCGAGGCTCCATTCCAATGGGACATAGGCTGTGAACTT
Source organism: Rhodomyrtus psidioides (assembly GCA_021437785.1). Lineage (NCBI taxonomy): Eukaryota > Viridiplantae > Streptophyta > Magnoliopsida > Myrtales > Myrtaceae > Rhodomyrtus > Rhodomyrtus psidioides. The sequence continues at coordinate 1,629,011 of JAILYB010000042.1, forward strand.
CTCGTTTTCCATTAGCCTCCCACAAGGCAATCATCCTCACACAGGCGGACATATAACATCCTCGTCGTGACATAGGTGTCGCGACCCTCTTGAGGTTGTCGGGCTCTCGAGGGCTAATGGGCCGTCCTGTCTGGTCGGACGCGGGCCTCTCCCAAGGCCCATTACCCAAATCGCAACGGAGGTATGCGTGATCGACTTTCAGTGTGGTCTAGTGACATGTGCTAAGTGTGCATGCCATGGAGTCGCCACCAATCATTTTTTTAGGGTGTGATTGGACCACCCAATCGAATAGTTGGGAGTTTCTATTCAATTCTGCGAGAACCAGAGAAATGGTTTCGGGGACTTAGTTACACCAACTGTCAGAGTTGACGCCCTTTCGGTACCTAAGTTTACTGAATTTTCTAGCCTGAGATTCATGCAGATGAGTAAGGTATGAACCCTAAATCTAGAAATTCATGCAGATTGGAGTGATTATCCTAGCAATCACAATCAGTAATAAAATGCGCAACTCAAGGAATCTAGATATGCAAATAAATCACATGGCATTCCTAGTAAGGCCCTATTTATCAATCACAGCTCAAGAATGATTTAGCTGTCCTAGCCATTCTACACATGATCTAACCTAAGAAAAGCATTAGGAAGCATCGAAGGAGTTCGAGAGTACTCACATGGGGTTCGCCGTGCCCTGGTTTGGTCTTGGACGAGCTATCGAGCTCATGCCGACCCGATTATATTTGGGGATCCACTCAGCGTTTTACACCATAAAATCATGTGAAACAAAAACGAAAATATTCAGCAAGGGGAATTTATTGTAGATGGTGGTCGATCTAATTGGACGTCAAGACTAAAAAAATATGTAGAAATTTACAAATTAAAATACTCGAATGACATTTTTTTGCCAAATTCAACTCTATGCGTCGTGAAGAAACACATGCAATTGAACTTGAATTTTGACTATTTATGAGTTCAAAATGAAAAGGAAATTAAAATAAAAATATTGACTATTTTTCTATATTTTTACGACATCGAACGCTATTTTTCTTCATTTTTCATGTATTTTTCTATTTTTGGAAAATATTAAAAAATATTAAAAAATATGACAAATTATTTTTTATCAAAAATGGTTCCTTTAGCTTGGTCAAGGCTACCAAAGACGATTTTTTAATTTTTTTTAACTTTTTATAGATTTTTTATGAATTTTTTAAAAATAAACTATGAAAGACTGATAAAAAATCAGGTGTCAACAGCTGCCCCTCTTTGAGAGGAATTTCGTCAGAGATTTCTCTCAAAGACAAGGTGACACCTGTGTTCCGATCGACTCGACTGGGAAAATAAAAGAAATCATGACATCCAATTTTCATGCCCATCAATGTGTGCTTTTCCTTAAAAAGAGATGTGCTCATTCAATTCCCTGATATGATGTAAGAAAGTTAAGGAGTAGATAGACTTCCCTGCCCCTTACCTGTCGAATGCTTGCGGCATTTGCTTTGTCTGATGGGTTCAAGTAGATTCCTAAGGACTTGTCATCGGAGTGTCCTGGGGATGTTAAGCTCTGACCTGTATGGTAGGTCAAACCATAATGGGATTCCTAACTGATAGGAACCTAAGGAAGACGCATCCCACATTTGGGAATTTGCCAAGGGTTTTGATCCGTGTGGTGGACTAAACTAGAAATGGCTTGCCTAATGTAAGGCTTATTAGGGAAAACGAATCCTCCCGCGTTCGGGATTCATCAAGGTTTTGATCCGTATGGTGGATCGGACCATTGGGTTGATCCTTCAGGCGGTCTCTACCAGTCCTTTGACCCTTCAGGCGGTTTCTACCATTCATTGACCTTTCATGCGGTTTCTACCATTGAGTTGACCCTTCAGGCGGTTTCTACCATTGGTTGACCCTTCAGGCGGTTTCTACCATACATTGACCCTTCAGGCGGTTTCTACCATTGTTTTGACCCTTCAGGCGGTTTCTTCCATTGGTTGACCCTTCAGGCGGTTTCTACCATACATTGACCCTTCAGGCGGTTTCTACCATTGTGTTGACCCTTCAGGCGGTTTCTACCATTGATTGACCCTTCAGGCGGTTTCTACCATTGAGTTGACCCTTCAGGCGGTTTCTACCATTTATGAGATTCCAAACTGATATGAATCAAAGGATGACGTACCCGCTCTTCGGGGCTAGTCGAAGACTCGATTATTCTATGGATCGGTCTTAGAAAAGATTTGCCTACTAAAAGGCTTCACCTAAGGATGACGCACCCAGTCTTTGGGGCGGCCAAAAGTCCTGCAGAAAGCTTAGACCTGAAAAAATTTTCCTCGCCAAGAAGATATTAGTAATCTTTGGGAAGACAATAATTGTCTAACTGACAAAATTCTACGACTTAAGTTTTAGTCATGAAATGTGCATTTTGATTGCTGGAGGTTATCCAAAACATTCCTGCCATATACAGATGTGATCATAAATTCCTTGCACGGAAACTCTAGATCAAACAATTTGAAAATTTCAAAAAGAGTTTGCTCAAAACATCCATTGGAGTATTTCTCATCCAAGAAGGCTCCTCACTACTCTATGATAATGATCTTTAATAGGGAAAGTGCTCAATTTCCTACCGACCTGTGCCTGGGTTTCAGGATCATTCGCAACGCATACATTTCGACCGATCAGGAGGTCTTTCACGGGACCGTAGTGTTAGGCTTGGATATCGGTTTCCAAGGGGGACTCACTTTTGAGTCAAGGCCGTTGAACAAAAATTTTCACTATCTGCTCCGGGTTTACAAGTCAAGAACCCTGTAAAATGAGAAAGAAATAGTCTTGCTCGTACTTCTTTGAGCTAAGTTATACATTAACCCAAGTGTCTTAGTCAGATGAGACTGCTTCAGGGTTGTAACATTGGAAGGATTTGGGACCGAAAAAGGCTTATTTTTTGCCCAGAAATTGTGAAGGGTTTGGCATCGGTGATCATTGCAAATTTGCCACATGTCCTTCGAAGAACATCTCCATTTCTTGAAGTGTACACTCCTCTTTTAGAGCGCACAAGGATGTTTAAAAGCGTCTCTTGTTACATTAAGAGACCGTTGTTGACACCTAAATTTTGATCATTTTTTTTTTTGAAAATTCATAGAAAATCCATAAAAAGTTGAAAAATTGAAAAATCAATTTTGGTGACCTTAGCCAAGCTAAATGAACCATTTTGACCAAAAAAATAATTTTCATAATTTTCATTTTTTTAATATATTTTCGAAAAATACAAAAAAAAAGAAAAAAAAGAAAATCAAGAAAATCAAGAAAAATAATATTTGAGGTCACAAAAGTATATAAAAATAGTTAGTATTTTTATTTTTATTTTATCCATTTTCTGACCTATTAAATAGTAAAATTCAGGTTTGATTTTAGGTGTTCTTTGATCATCATAAAATTGAATTTGGCAAAAATATTAGTAATGATTAAAAGGAAAAGGAGTGAAAACATCATCATTTAAAAGGAAAAGGGGATTAATCATTTTGTCTTCACTTTTGATTATATTATTATTATTTTTACTTTTTAATATTTTATTATATTATTATTATATTACTATTTCATTATTTTATTTTATTTCTATTTCTATTTATAGTCCCCCCTCATCATCCGTAGAGTCCCTTCTCCTCCTCCTCCTCCTTCTTCTTCTTCTTCTTCTTCTTCTTCTCCCGCGGATTTTTTTTCCCCATATTCTCTCTTCCATTTTTTTTGTCATCACACTACCACCCTCCACATTTCTTGCGTTTCCGGCCGATTGGACCGTTGGATCGAGCTGATTTTTTGTGTACAAGGTCTTCTTGATCCCTTATTCATATCCACCGTTCGGATCTTTAAACAAATCTCTCAAAGTGGTCGCACAGCAGCCAAATCAGAAGCTGTTCCAGGCGTGGGAACTGTATACCCGCCGACATTGCTTGAGTTTCCGGCCGATTGAACCGTTGGATCGAGTTGATTTTTTGTGTGCAGGGTCTTCTTAAACTCTTCTTCATATCCACCGTTCGGATCTTTAAAAAGATCTCTCCAAGTGGTCGCAGAGCAGCCAAATCAGAAGTTTTTCCTGGCGCGGGAACTGTTCATCCGCCGGTATTTCTTCAGTTTTCGATCAATTCGACCATCGGATCGAGGTAAAATTTTGTGTATAATCTCATCTCAATTCTTTCTTCATCTTCACCGTTCGGATTTGTGAAAATAGTTCAACGTCCTCCTCATCCGAGCTCGGATTATTGTTTATTTTGTATTTTTTCGTATTTACTGTGTATTTATCTTATATCATAGCATTTCATGCATCATATAATTAATTTTCATTGTATTGCATCTAATAAAAATGTGCATTTTCTACATTTTACTTATTAGACCCAGAATCGGAAGGCCGAGCCTCCTGTTGGTGTCTAAATATTTGCTAATTTTCTACATTTTACTTATTAGACCCAGAATCGGAAGGCCGAGCCTCTTGTTGGTGTCTAAATATTTGCTGTGTATTTACTTTATGTCATAGCATTTCTATATTTCGCATAAAAGACCCAGAATCGGAAGGCCGAGCCTCCTGTTGGTGTCTAGATATTTGCTGTGTATTTACTTTATGTCATAGCATTTCTATATTTCGCATAAAAGACCCAGAATCGGAAGGCCGAGCCTCCTGTTGGTGTCTAAATATTTGCTGTGTATTTACTTTATGTCATAGCATTTCTATATTTCGCATAAAAGACCCAGAATCGGAAGGCTAAGCCTCCTATTGGCGTCCAAGGTGTTTTATTTATTTATTTTATGTAAATTATATTGTGCTACCCCAGAATCGGAAGGCCGAGCCTCCTGCGGGTGGTTTATACCCCCCACACATTGTTGCACGAGCACCGACGGACTCCGACGTCGTAAAATTCACCGGATCCCATCTCATTTGCTTATGTTTATGTTGTATAATGACTTAATATCTTCTTTATTTTTTGCATTGTGTTGCGTCCTATAAAAACAAAAACAAAAAAAAAATGCTAGATCGGACGTCTGCAGATGAGCCACGTGTCGTGATTAGGTGATTTTCAGAATAAAAAATTTTTTTCCAAAAAAATGAATTATTAAGGAAAAATTCAAAAAAAAATTGAGAAAAATTGCAGAAAATTCCTAAAAAAATTCTAAAATTTTTTGAAGGCTGAAAATGACAAAAAAAATTGATTTGTTTCCATTTTTTGGATTTTCTCCCATTTAATCCAAAATGGCGATTTTACCCCTCAAAGGGTAAATCGTCTTTGATATTCCGATGAATTGTGGAAATTGCTTAGAATTTGGTGATGGGCCAGATAGGTGGCTAAACCTTATGTCTAAGATTTCCACATTTCATTCCCATTTTTAGAAAATGACGATTTTACCCCTTCGAATGGTAAATCGGTTTCTAAAATTCCAGAAAATCATGAAAATTGCAAAAAAAATAGGAAATTGGTCAATTGAGTGACCAAACCTATTTTTGACATTGTTTTACTCCGGATTCATTCCGAAATGACGATTTTTCCCTTTTTAGGCAAATCGTCCCTTTTGTCTCAAAATTACGACTTTACCCCTGATGGGTAAAATCATGTCTAAATCATTCCTAAGCTTGATTGATACTTATTTAGGCTAATAGAGCCTTATTAGGAGTGTCATGTTGATTTGATGTGATTATTTTACATATTTGGATTCATTGATTTGCGCATTTTATTATTGATTGTGATTGCTAGGATAGTCATTCCTATTTGCATGAATTCCTAGATTTAGGATTCGTACTCCACTCATCTGCATGAAATCTTAGGTAAGAAAATTCAGTCAACTTAGGTACCGAAAGGGCGTCAACTCTGACAGTTGACGTAACTAAGTCCCCGAACCCATTTCTCTGGTTATCGCAGAATTGAATAGAAATTCCCGACTATTCAATAGGGTGGTCCAATCATACCCTCCACAAAATGATTGGTGGCGACTCCATGGCATGCACACTTAGCACATGTCACCAGACCACACTGAAGGTCGACTACGCATACCTCCGTTGCGATTTGGGTAACGGGCCTTGGGAGAGGCCCGCGTCCGACCAGACTGGACGGCCCATTAGCCCTCGAGAGCCCACATGCAACCTCGAGAGGGTCGCGACAGACTGGCGACTCCACTGGGGACTTAGAGAACTTGAGCCGATTAAAAAGTTGATTGATTTTTCTGACATGTTTTATGCTGATGCTCTTCAAGTTGAGGTACGTACTTTAACCCTTGAGGTGTTAAATGTTTTTGCAGATTGGAGAAATAATGGGTGAAGTGTTCGTTAACTCTGTCTTATGCAGGTAGGAGTTTAGGATGTATAATTGTGTGGATGTTTATATTGAAGCGGTGTTTGCTAAATGAAATGCATGTTTATTGCTTTAGCACGACACAATGAACACACACAGCCGCGCCTAAAACCTCGGGCGCTCTCTTTAGGAAAATAATAGAAGGAATTGAAAATGGAATCTCCGTGAGGAAAAACACGGGGTAATCCATTTTTAATTCTGCTCATTTCGAACTATGGATTGGGTCACAATGCAACGATAGTTGTGCAATGGAATCTACCCTTTCTAGAACTCGAAGTGGGAGCCTTGGCCTTAGGTTCCAAACCCTATTTTTGATTCTTAGAAGTCAAACCTCACTGGTCTCATGCGCATGTATGTGAATGATTGGTACACCTCGAAACCAAAAGGTCATTCAGCGCCGCTTATGAATCAAAATCCAAAGACTTGTGCGAAGAATCAGTCGCGAGTTTAAACGAACCAGGATGGCATGGAAAAGCGCTGGACCACCCTGGAGAGTCAACTGATGAGGGCAAATGCCTTTTGACCGGGGCAGCCGGGTCAAGTGTAAAGATGTGTCGTTCCTAATTGATTTTCAATCAGATACCGGCATAATATTTCCTATCTTTTCCTCTCAGGTGAAAAACAGGTACAGAAGGAAAATCCATTTGTGGATAGACACGAGGGACATGTTTTACATGGCATACATTTGTAAAAAATGTCCTCATCTGATCACATGCAAGATGATCATGGAACGATGGTGAAACTGTAATCGTTCCAATAAGCCATTCGAATATTATACATGACGGGGACCTTTATGTCTTTTGTCTACAGGATAAGATGGTCAAAGACAAACGAAAGAAAATTTGTCTTCCCTATAAGACAGAAAGAAATGTGCCTTCAGCAGATGTCACCCATTGGGATTGCAATGACAAATTAAATCAAATTATGAAGAAGGAGCAACCTAATTAGGATTGGCTCTCCCTAAGTCGAAAAAGTTGTATCTGTTCCAAATCAGATTGACTGGTTCACGAGTTGATATGGTTTTTCATTCTTGCAGGTGATGACGAGAATGAATGGGACCACTGAAGAATTTCCCCCGTCTTGGACGCCAGAAGTGACCAGAGCGGGGATAGTAAATCCGGAATCGTTTCAATTAAAGCTCCTTACGCGGTGATTGACTCTTTCACTCCTTTCATCGCGCAGGTTGTTGAAGTACTCAATCACGAGTAAACCCAAGCTTACTGATGTCAAATAGCCTGAATACGTCAATGCGGCAGGATCAAATTGCCTACGACTAAATCAGCCAGCCCCAGACAAAGCATCCAGTGGTTGGGGACAAATCGCTCCGCTACCCGGAAAAGAGAAACATCAAATACTTCAAATGGCGACGATGATCGAGAGAATCACAAAACCGCCACACGACAAATCCCAAGACCGTCAAGCCATCTAGAGACGGATAAAAATAATTGAAGATTCTGACAATTGAGATAGAAGATCAGAATCGGCAAAACCCATGGGAGTGAGTTCTCCCATTTTCTTTGAAGAGGCCAAACCGGGGGCAAACTCTCATGATCCCCCATAAAGACACATCGGACCAGGGTTATTAAATCCAGAGATAACAAACATCAAGACAAGCCTTACCAAGGCAAAATACTTGAAGAACACCGTCCCTTCAAATGTTGGAAACCCCGAAGGGAGTATCTCTTTCTTGAAATTTCAAATGAAGTCAAAACCTACACCTGTTTCTTCATGTGCAGGTGCATGGACGTTGTCAAAATTGAATTGAAAATTGCCAACAAACACAGAAAGTGCTAAGGCAAGTTGCCAGGACAAACGTCGCCCAACTGGGGCAGAACGGCCGTTAATCTCACGAACAACACCCATAAATACAGACGAGAGAAGACATTCCCAAAGTGGATGATGATTGCAGCAAAATGCAGGAATGAATTTAGCTGGGGCAGGCATGAAAAACCATGCCTAACTGGAGCAAGTGAATCATTTGTACGCCGGACGTTTCTTCTCTGGCAAAATCCAGGGACGCAATGACATAGTCGTCCGCATTAGAAGTAAACCCCAAGATACAAATTTGGGTGAACGGTAACTTTGTATCGTTCCAATTTGATCTCCAAAGATCCCACATGTAACATGAGTTTTTCCTCATTTAACAGGAAGGCGTTGGCGCCGAAAGCCACAAAAGAAAAGAACTCACTAATTGGGGAGCGAACAAAATTATCGGCCTTGGAAGTCATGCACTCCAAGAAATGGTCTTTGATTATAAGATCGAGTGGAGGGTAAAAAGTATCGCTTCCACACATCATGCTTTGACATGCATTCCGATAACAATTTCCTTTTTCCTTGAATAAAAGGAACTTTGAAGAATGGCGCTGGAATGCGCCCAAAAACACAAATGGATCTCCTCTGGGGCAAATCCTCGAGAATGATTCATCGCCAACCAAACGGAGGGATCATGGCCACAATATAGATGGCCAATTTCTGCAAGCCGCGCGTTTGTGTTCAAATGAAAACGCCAAGGGCTCGCCATCAAGGCAAAACGGGTTTTCACATCCCATGTATTACCTGTTGGAATACATGACCAAGGGTAAATTGTATCGTTCTAATTTTTTTTGAAAAATTCGTGAACGTACAATAACATGTTTCTTCCGCATTTTCAGGGATCTCCAGCCGCGGGGGACAGGTAAGTATCCCTTTCCCCAATCCATTGAAGATGTTAAATAAAAAACAGAGAAAAAAAGAATAGCTTTCAGAATCTAATGTCTAGAAAAGACATAGAATTCAAACTTCATTGGCATTCATGTTTTAAAACAGGAGGTTGTCTAAACATGAATAAGAACATGCATGGTGCATCATAAAATCCCTTTGACGGGTAAATTTTTTGGAGAAAATGAAAGAGATTTTTTCCAATCAAAAGTTCAAAACTTTCAAAAGGACGTTTTCTCAAAAGACGAAAGGCAAAGCCTAATCCAAACACGTCCTATACACACTTGAAAGAGAAGTGGAGCGGATCAGATAGCAAAATCTGGACCTACGGAAGTAGGGACCATCCGCAGCGATTACATGGATTGGGACGACGGAGGCATTCGTTTCTTATCCCCAAACACTACAGGTGACCATTGACAACCCCTTCGAACAACGGTTTTCATTCTCAACCCTGTCAAGAACCACCCCACATTGGGGCAAAATGGAGGTGAGTCCAGCAACATCCGGAGAAAATGGTTAGAAATTTTCTTGCTCGGACTAACATCAATCTTTGTGTGTTGTTTATATGGTAATCCAAATGCCATAGGATGATGAGAAGCATTCATTTCTCTATCCCACACACAATATCCTTTGCATAGCCAAGTTGAGCCTGCAAATTCATTTCATAAACCCATTGGTGATCATTGCAAGTTCCAAAGCAAAGACAAATCACTTCAGGAACGGAGAAGTTCAAGACTTAGGGTTTACGAAGAAACTACTAAGTTGATACTCAAGCGTGCTAAGAGCCAAGTCATATATCTAGCACAATTGCCAAGCATCCCACTTGCGACAAGAGATTAAAGAAATCCCCAGCATCAAGAAAAAGCAAAGTACCTGGTAAAAGTGAGGCCGATGCTCGGGTGAACAATTTAATCGATCCCTAAAGAAACCTGGTAGGGAAAAGAAGAGGGAAAAACCCCTAATGGAGTCAGATCAAGAAGACTGCTCCCCAAATGATGTCAGCCGTGGAGCAAAAACACAGGAAGAGTTGTCAACCTCTTAATACCACAAGAGACGCTCTCTAAAGAGCTGGTGCACACCTCAAAATCGGTTGCGCACCTCAAAGACCAAAGATGCAGAAAGGAAAGGACAGGAGGCAAATCAGCAATGATCACCAATGTCAAACCCGTCACGAATTCTGGGCCAAAAACAAGCCTTTTTCGGTCCCCAATCATACCAATGTTACAACCCTGAAACAGTCTTCTCTGACTAAGACAGTTGGGTTAACATATAGCTTAGCTCGAAGAAGTACGAGCAAGACTATTTCTTTCTCATTTTGTAGGGTTCTTGACTTGTAAACCTGGAGCAGATGGTGAAGACTTTCACTCAATGGCCTCGACTCCAAAGCGGGTCCCCCTTGAAAACCAATATCCAAGCCCAACATTACGGTCCCGTGGAAGACCTCCCGATCAATCAAAATGTATGCGCTGCGAATGAGCCTAAAACCTAGGCACAGGTTAGTAGGGAATTGAATGCGTCCCCTATAAAAAACCACTATCGCAAAACAGGTGAGAAGACCTCCTTGTCGAGAAATATTCCAATTGATGTTTTGAACAAACTCTTTTTGGAATTTTCAAACTATTGATCCAGATTTTCCGTGTAAGGGATTTGTGATCACATTTGCTTGTTGCAAGAATGCTTTGGATAACCTCCAGCATCAAAATGCACATCTCACGATTAAAACTTAAGTCATACGGTTTTTTGTCAAATGGACAGCCGTGGTCTTCCCAAAGATTACTAACGTTTTCTTGGTAAAAAATCTTTCAGGCTCAAATTTCTGCAGGATACCTGGAGAACCCAGCTCCCAGAATGTCGCCTCAACAGACCCAAGTGAAGCTTTGTCAAGATAAAATCTTTCACTGCTTCAAAACTGAATTCCCGACAAATTTCGGGATCTTTCAAAAGAAAGGGGTGAGGATAGAACCCTTTTTCAAAAGAAGTCAGCAAACTGTCCCAGCAGACGTGGAGAACCCTCGTCCTAGGACACCCTTTTCAAAAAAATATCAAACAGTCCTAGCATGACGTGGAGAACCCTCGTCCTAGTGTTGACACCTGATTTTTGATCAGTCTTTCATAGTTTATTTTTAAAAAATTCATAAAAAATCTATAAAAAGTTAAAAACATTAAAAAATCATCTTTGGTAGCCTTGACCAAGCTAAAGGAACCATTTTTGATAAAAAATAATTTGTCATATTTTTTAATATTTTTTAATATTTTCCAAAAATAGAAAAATACATGAAAAATGAAGAAAAATAGCGTTCGATGTCGTAAAAATATAGAAAAATAGTCAATATTTTTATTTTAATTTCCTTTTCATTTTGAACTCATAAATAGTCAAAATTCAAGTTCAATTGCATGTGTTTCTTCACGACGCATAGAGTTGAATTTGGCAAAAAAATGTCATTCGAGTATTTTAATTTGTAAATTTCTACATATTTTTTAGTCTTGACGTCCAATTAGATCGACCACCATCTACAATAAATTCCCCTTGCTGAATATTTTCGTTTTTGTTTCACATGATTTCATGGTGTAAAACGCCGAGTGGATCCCCAAATATAATCGGGTCGGCATGAGCTCGATAGCTCGTCCAAGACCAAACCAGGGCACGGCGAACCCCATGTGAGTACTCTCGAACTCCTTCGATGCTTCCTAATGCTTTTATTAGGTTAGATCGTGTGTAGAATGGCTAGGACAGCTAAATCATTCTTGAGCTGTGATTGATAAATAAGACCTTATTAGAAATGCCATGTGATTTATTTGCATATCTAGATTCCTTGAGTTGGGCATTTTATTACTGATTGTGATTGCTAGGATAATCACTCTTATCTACATGAATTTCTAGATTTAGGGTTCATACCTTACTCATCCGCATGAATCTCAGGCTAGAAAATTCAGTCAACTTAGGTACCGAAAGGGCGTCAACTCTGACAGTTGGTGTAACTAAGTCCCCGAAACCATTTCTCTGGTTCTCGCAGAATTGAATAGAAACTCCCAACTATTCGATTGGGTGGTCCAATCATACCCTAAAAAAATGATTGGTGGCGACTCCATGGCATGCACACTTAGCACATGTCACTAGACCACACTGAAAGTCGATCACGCATACCTCCGTTGTGATTTGGGTAATGGGCCTTGGGAGAGGCCCGCGTCCGACCAGACAGGACGGCCCATTAGCCCTCGAGAGCCCGACAACCTCAAGAGGGTCGCGACACCTAGGACCCATTTTCAAAAATATCAAACAGTCTCACCGGACGTGGAGAACCCTCGTCATGAGACCCCTTTTCAAAATTCAGGCAGTCTCATTGGACGTGGAGAACCCTCGTCATGAGACCCCTTTCCAAAACAAACCAAAGGTAGAAACCGCCTGAAGGGTCAAAACCAAGGTAGATACCGCCTGAAGGGTCAACTCAAGGTAGAAACCGCCTGAAGGGTCAAAACCAAGGTAGATACCGCCTGAAGGGTCAACTCAAGGTAGAAACCGCCTGAAGGGTCAAAACAATGGTAGAAACCGCCTGAAGGGTCAATTCATGGTAGAAACCGCCTGAAGGGTCAATTCAAGGTAGAAACCGCCTGAAGGGTCAACTCATGGCAGAAACCGCCTGAAGGGTCAACCCAATAGTAAAAATCACTTAAATAGCCAACTCAATGGTCCGATCCACCATACGGATCAAAATCCTTGGCAAATCCCAAATGGGATGCGTTTTCCTTAGATTCCTATCAGTTAGGAATCTCATTATTGACCTACCATACGGGTCAGAGCTTAACCTCTCTAGGATACTCTAGTAACGAGTTTCTAGAAATTCTCTTGAATCCATCAAACATCGCGAAAATCGCACAAACATCGAACATGTAAGTGGCAAGTATGTCTCTCTATTATCTCACTCTCTCATGTCAAATGGACGTTTCCCCCTTCAAGAAAGAGCAAACATGGACAAGCATGAAGATTGGAAGTCATGACTCCTTTTCCTTTAGTTTCCCGAGTCGAGTCGATCAGGACTCAGGTGTCACCCTATCTTTGAGAGAAACCTCTAACGAGATTCCTCTCAAAGAGGGGCAGCTGTTGACACCTAAATTTTGATCAATTTTTTTTTTTGAAAATTCATAGAAAATCCATAAAAAGTTGAAAAATTGAAAAATCAATTTTGGTGACCTTAGCCAAGCTAAATGAACCATTTTGACCAAAAAAATAATTTTCATAATTTTCATTTTTTTAATATATTTTCGAAAAATACAAAAAAAAAGAAAAAAAAAAGAAAATCAAGAAAATCAAGAAAAATAATATTTGAGGTCACAAAAGTATATAAAAATAGTTAGTATTTTTATTTTTATTTTATCCATTTTCTGACCTCTTAAATAGTAAAATTCAGGTTTGATTTTAGGTGTTCTTTGATCATCATAAAATTGAATTTGGCAAAAATATTAGTAATGATTAAAAGGAAAAGGAGTGAAAACATCATCATTTAAAAGGAAAAGGGGACTAATCATTTTGTCTTCACTTTTGATTATATTATTATTATTTTTACTTTTTAATATTTTATTATATTATTATTATATTACTATTTCATTATTTTATTTTATTTCTATTTCTATTTATAGTCCCCCCTCATCATCCGTAGAGTCCCTTCTCCTCCTCCTCCTCCTTCTTCTTCTTCTTCTTCTTCTTCTTCTCCCGCGGATTTTTTTTCCCCATATTCTCTCTTCCATTTTTTTTGTCATCACACTACCACCCTCCACATTTCTTGCGTTTCCGGCCGATTGGACCGTTGGATCGAGCTGATTTTTTGTGTACAAGGTCTTCTTGATCCCTTATTCATATCCACCGTTCGGATCTTTAAACAAATCTCTCAAAGTGGTCGCACAGCAGCCAAATCAGAAGCTGTTCCAGGCGTGGGAACTGTATACCCGCCGACATTGCTTGAGTTTCCGGCCGATTGAACCGTTGGATCGAGTTGATTTTTTGTGTGCAGGGTCTTCTTAAACTCTTCTTCATATCCACCGTTCGGATCTTTAAAAAGATCTCTCCAAGTGGTCGCAGAGCAGCCAAATCAGAAGTTTTTCCTGGCGCGGGAACTGTTCATCCGCCGGTATTTCTTCAGTTTTCGATCAATTCGACCATCGGATCGAGGTAAAATTTTGTGTATAATCTCATCTCAATTCTTTCTTCATCTTCACCGTTCGGATTTGTGAAAATAGTTCAACGTCCTCCTCATCCGAGCTCGGATTATTGTTTATTTTGTATTTTTTCGTATTTACTGTGTATTTATCTTATATCATAGCATTTCATGCATCATATAATTAATTTTCATTGTATTGCATCTAATAAAAATGTGCATTTTCTACATTTTACTTATTAGACCCAGAATCGGAAGGCCGAGCCTCCTGTTGGTGTCTAAATATTTGCTAATTTTCTACATTTTACTTATTAGACCCAGAATCGGAAGGCCGAGCCTCCTGTTGGTGTCTAAATATTTGCTGTGTATTTACTTTATGTCATAGCATTTCTATATTTCGCATAAAAGACCCAGAATCGGAAGGCCGAGCCTCCTGTTGGTGTCTAGATATTTGCTGTGTATTTACTTTATGTCATAGCATTTCTATATTTCGCATAAAAGACCCAGAATCGGAAGGCCGAGCCTCCTGTTGGTGTCTAAATATTTGCTGTGTATTTACTTTATGTCATAGCATTTCTATATTTCGCATAAAAGACCCAGAATCGGAAGGCTAAGCCTCCTATTGGCGTCCAAGGTGTTTTATTTATTTATTTTATGTAAATTATATTGTGCTACCCCAGAATCGGAAGGCCGAGCCTCCTGCGGGTGGTTTATACCCCCCACACATTGTTGCACGAGCACCGACGGACTCCGACGTCGTAAAATTCACCGGATCCCATCTCATTTGCTTATGTTTATGTTGTATAATGACTTAATATCTTCTTTATTTTTTGCATTGTGTTGCGTCCTATAAAAACAAAAACAAAAAAAAAATGCTAGATCGGACGTCTGCAGATGAGCCACGTGTCGTGATTAGGTGATTTTCAGAATAAAATTTTTTTTTCCAAAAAAATGAATTATTAAGGAAAAATTCAAAAAAAAATTGAGAAAAATTGCAGTAAATTCCTAAAAAAATTCTAAAATTTTTTGAAGGCTGAAAATGACAAAACAAATTGATTTGTTTCCATTTTTTGGATTTTCTCCCATTTAATCCAAAATGGCGATTTTACCCCTCAAAGGGTAAATCGTCTTTGATATTCCGATGAATTGTGGAAATTGCTTAGAATTTGGTGATGGGCCAGATAGGTGGCTAAACCTTATGTCTAAGATTTCCACATTTCATTCCCATTTTTAGAAAATGACGATTTTACCCATTCGAATGGTAAATCGGTTTCTAAAATTCCAGAAAATCATGAAAATTGCAAAAAAAATAGGAAATTGGTCAATTGAGTGACCAAACCTATTTTTGACATTGTTTTACTCCGGATTCATTCCGAAATGACGATTTTTCCCTTTTTAGGCAAATCGTCCCTTTTGTCTCAAAATTACGACTTTACCCCTGATGGGTAAAATCATGTCTAAATCATTCCTAAGCTTGATTGATACTTATTTAGGCTAATAGAGCCTTATTAGGAGTGTCATGTTGATTTGATGTGATTATTTTACATATTTGGATTCATTGATTTGCGCATTTTATTATTGATTGTGATTGCTAGGATAGTCATTCCTATTTGCATGAATTCCTAGATTTAGGATTCGTACTCCACTCATCCGCATGAAATCTTAGGTAAGAAAATTCAGTCAACTTAGGTACCGAAAGGGCGTCAACTCTGACAGTTGACGTAACTAAGTCCCCGAACCCATTTCTCTGGTTATCGCAGAATTGAATAGAAATTCCCGACTATTCAATAGGGTGGTCCAATCATACCCTCCAAAAAATGATTGGTGGCGACTCCATGGCATGCACACTTAGCACATGTCACCAGACCACACTGAAGGTCGACTACGCATACCTCCGTTGCGATTTGGGTAACGGGCCTTGGGAGAGGCCCGCGTCCGACCAGACTGGACGGCCCATTAGCCCTCGAGAGCCCACATGCAACCTCGAGAGGGTCGCGACAACCGTCTGTTTGTGTGTTTGCAATTTGAGCACGACATCATTTGGAGAGTAGTCATCTTGATCTGACTCCTTTGCAGGGTCTTTTCATCGTATATCTAGACTTTACTGGGGATATTTTGAATAGACATCAGCCTTGCCTTTTACCAGGCACTTTGCTTTTTCTTGATGTCTAGGGATTTTTCTTTTCCCCCTTTTTTTAATCCCGTGTTTTTCTTTTCTTTTGGAGCTAGGATTTTCGGCAATCATGCTAGATATGCAACTTAAACTTTGGCACGCTTCCATTCCTAGAGTGATGTTGCCTTTGCTTTGGAATATGCAATGATCACCAATAGGTTGATGAAATGAATTTGCTGGCTCAACTTGGTCGTGCAAAGGATAACAGTGTGTAGGATAGAGAAATGAATTATTCTCGTCATCCTATGACACTTGGATTATCATATAAACAACACACAAAGATTTATGTTAGTCCGAGCAAGAAAATTTCAAACCGTTTACTTTCTGATACTGTTGGACTAACCTTCATTTGCCCCAATGTGGGGTGGTTCTTGACAGGGTTGAGAATGAAAATCGCCGTTCAATGGGGTTCTCAATGGGCATCTGTAGTGTTTGGAATGAAGAAATAAATGCCTCTATCATCTCGATCCATGTAATCGTTGCGAATGACCCTTATATCCATAGGTTAAGGTTTCGCTATCATTTCCAATCTCCTCATCTCTCAAGTGTGTATGGGACGTGTTTGGATTAGGCTCGCTTCTCTTATGAGAAAATACCCTTTTGAACAGTTCAAACGACTCTTGTTGGAAAAATTCATTTCATTTCATCAAGATTTATCCTTCAAAGGGATTTTGTGATGCACCATACATGTGTAATTCATGTTCAGACAATCTCATGTTTTAAAACATGAATGTCAATGAAGTAAGAATTCTATGTCTTTTTAGATGTGAGAATCGAATTAATTCTGAAAGTTTTTAATCTCCAATGAATTGGGAAAATGGATACTTACCTGCCCATCGAGGCTGGAGATCCTGGAGATATAAAAGGGATATGTCATCGTATATTCTAAAACTTTACAAAAATTGGAACGATACATCTTACCCTTGGTCATATGCTCCAACGAGTGTACAAGGGTTGTGAAAATCTGCAATGTCTGCCCAGATGGCGAGCTTCTGCCAAGGATAAATATTAAGCATTATTTTGGGTTTTCAAATTCAAAACAAATTGGGACGAAACTACTTTACTCTTGATTTGAATTCCATTCTGCATGCCAATGTGCAGATTGTAGAAGCCGGCCCTCAAGCTTGTGGCCATGATTTCTTCGTCTGGTTGGGCAACGAATCCACCTCGAGGATTTACGTCGGAGGAGATTCATTCATCTTTTTGGGCATGTTTCATGCACTGTTTTGTTATTTGAATGCATGGCTTCTTGGGTGCCTCGTCTCTGTTCATCACCTGAGAGGAAAATGAGAGAACATTATCCCCGCATCTGATTGAAAATCATTTAGGAACGATACGTTCTTTTTACCAAATGGGTGGCTCCGCGGCCAAATGCGTTTTACATTGAAAGGATGGATTCCATTACGCTCTGCAGATTATAACTATCGCTTCAGGGACTTGCCCCACGGATTAAACGATGAATTTGATGTCTTCGGCTTCGACATGCTTTCCGGATGTAGGAATGGTTTGCCCCCATTTTCAGTGGAGATGGGTTTTGTCGAGTGGGCAAGATCAAAAACTCATCCTAGATTTGGCTTTAGTCGAAGGTTGAAATCCCGACCTTGGATAAGCGAATCATGATTCATCTACTTCTGCTTCGGATTTGTCATTTGCATGCTTCACATTTTACAATACCAACTTCGCCGCTTGATGAAAATGAATCGATGATTTTCGAATTGCCCCAAGTTCTATAGTCATCTGCGTCGAATCTCTTTGAACTTCATCGGGTGATAGACCAACTGATAAAATGATTTTTCAATCCCGAGATCGAACTCCTGACGTTTCGTACCACTTCCATTTCACTGACTACCAGGACACAGCACTATTGGCGTCCCTAACTGGTTCATTTTTTGTTATAAAATTCTTGAAGCAGTTAGCGACCCCCATCGAGAATGAAACAAGCTCAATTTAGAGTTCATAACGACTAAAGGTCCCTTAGAACGATACAGAGCTAACCGTCTTTGAGCTCGCTCGGGCTTTTGCTCGCATTTTCCTATGTGAAGCCTTTAAATGTTTTTCTTCGTGGCATTCAATTGATTCGCCTCGACTCTAATCTAACAAGGGATTGTCGCACTCAAGCATGATGATGCTCGCAGGTAGTACTGATCGCTGCCCCAGATTAACTCTAGGCATTAAGGAAGATTATCTTGCATGGAAGACTTTATGACAGAAAGATTAATGATACATCCAGCCACATGTGCCTAGTTCCCTTGAGGATTCTCGGTGATCAGCCAGTTACACCATGAATCAGACATATAATCGTCATTTTGGATCATAACTTCATAAGTCCATCAGTTTTAAACTGATCGATCCAGATATGGAGCTCCTCATCAAGGAAATCTTTTGATTCTTCGAGCAACTGATATTCGGGTTGACCATCATCGCTTGGCGTTGAAGGATTCCTGTTTCTGTTGTGAGCGATCTGATTCTTCGAGCTAGAACCTTCGTCGTTGCTCGAGATTATAAGAGGATGATTGATCGGTTCACTATCAAAAGCACCTTCCATTTGGGAATGGAAGAAACAAAAATCCTCAGAGCATCCGCCCGCTTGATCTTCCGAAATCATATGCCCAAGCCGGGCAGATCTTTGAACACTAGGCGCAATATGTTGATCGGGGATAGGAAGAGCACTAGCGAAAAGTTGCTGCTCAAACCAAGGAGTTCGTACCTGCTGCACTTGTGGCATATACTCTTGAGGGGTGCTGAGATGATTCGGGGGAATATTCTGATTAGCGCCCAAGTAGTCGATGGTGCTGCTACCAGCTTGGTCGGTGCCTAGATTCGGCAGGGTATTTCTTACTTCAGGGGCATTGTAGTTATAGCCATGCCTAGTGTTTAGGCACAAGTTGAGTTCTTTCAGGTTCAGTGCTGTGTGGCGCTGTCTTAGCGCCCTTCTGTAGCTCTTGAGGTGACTCGCGACTCCATCTTTAGTGAGTCCTGGTATGTTCATGATCTCAAGTATGCGCGTTGGATATGCTGAGTTGATCCCTAGTTGCTGAACCGCACTAAGGAACTTGAGATGAAGCTCGGGGGACCAATTGACCCTCGTCTTCTTGCGAACCGGAACAGTGTTGACAACTTGGCTATTGCTCTCTGGCCTATTTCCAGTAGGATTTGATCGAGCCGGAAATTGTTGTGGAGGGAATTCATCAGCTTTGGATTGGTCGGTCGTGATAGTAAGCTCATCGTTAAGGAAACTCCAATCATGGTGACGCATATCACATCCTTTAGAAGGCATCGGTATTGACTTCGTAGAATTGATTTGTTCATGCATATCTCCAACAAAATCCGATTGTATCGAAGATGGTTCGAGGGAGTGGGGTGGTGAATGAGCATTTTCAATCCTCATATAAGGCTTATCAAGGAACATTTCGCCGAGAGTGATAGGGCCACCGCAATTAAGGCAAGCGATAGTGCTGGGAGCTTTCTTATACCTCATGTTCTCCGCTCGAAGCTTTTCTTTTTCCTCCTTTAGAATCGCAAGTTCTTGACGTCTGTGTTGAGCCCTCAATTTGGCTCGCTTATTTTGAAACCAAAACTTGACCCTCAAAGGTTTCATCCCTAGTTTCTGGCCCAATTCATTTCTTTGTTTCATGTTCGGGAGAGGGCATTCACTAAAGAAAGCTTCAAGCTCTTGGATTTCATTCTGAGTGTGGCACTGGCGACGTTTCCTTTTCCGGGATTGACCATCGCTGCTGCTGTTGTCGTCGCTGCTGAGATCCTGAACTTCGTTGCCGAAAGGGTTGGGTTCTGTGGTTCTGGTACCAGACGCCATCCTAGAATCTTCGAGATCTCTCAGTAGTTCATTTTCTGAGATTTTTGGATCAGTCGCCTCTAGCAACTGACGGTAACCCTCAAACATGTTGGATCGAAAAATGTTCGATCAATTTTTGCTCACTCAGGGTTCTCTACTCTCTCATGTATGCTCACTCTCTCTAAATTTTCTTTTGAGTGGTTCTGTATGCCCAGGAAACGTTCTTTAAACATGGATGAAGATCATCAGGCAAGCGTTTCTCCCAAGATTTCGTATTTCTCGCTTTGTCGTCTTCTTTCTTCTTTTCAACGTGGAGGGACACCAAATCGATTTCCTTTTCTCGATATCCATGTCTGTCTCCCACTTATTTTCAAAAAGGTGGAACTACGCTCGCCTCCCGCTCAGTTTTTTAATATGATGGGACCGCCAAATCCTTTTGCAACGTTTTTCGATAGTTGCGCTTAACTCTCGCTCAATTTTAATATGGTGGCACTGACATATCTTTTTACAACTTTTTTAGATTTATCAAGCCTAAAATCGCGGACTGGGACGGATCTGATGGTTCACCGAAAGAGCCACCACTGCTTTACCCAATTAACTTGGCTCCATGAGCATTATTGCTGTGACCTTTCTTCATCCTCGAGTTGCTATAAAATGAGGAGTTAATGCAGAGAAGATTAACACTCTTACATAATTTCCTTTTCGTATTTTAATCACTCTACCACACCCATCTTCTTCTCCCTCACTCCAACGAAAATGACCTCTCCTATTCGCGCTTTCTCGGCTGAAATTTTGGCCCAGTGGGAAAAACTCTATAACCTCCTAGGTCGAGGCTATGCTCATATAGCCGATCACCCAGAAATTGAAGATGAAATTCGCATTTTGCTCGTGGAAATAGACACCACCTCTATCGAGGGCACTAATTTAGAGAGGGAATATAGAATCTTCCCAACCCTATTTATAAACTTTTTAGAGACTTACCGTGTCGCTCATCGAGAAGTTACCATGGCTCATGTTTTGCGAGCTCGCTATGAGGATCGGTCCAACTGCTTGGTGTTGGCCAACCTTGTGGCCGATAGTCATAGAAAGGCTGTTGAGTTCGCCAACGAGCGGGTCTCGATGTTGCTTCGCGAGAGGGGAAATTTGGTGGAGCGCTTGGCCTTATCCCTGACCACATATGAGCACGACCGTCGTAATGTCGTGTTGAAGTTTCAATGTGAGTGGCAGGAAGAAAGGCTTGACAGCATTACCGCGGATATAGCCCATGGGAGAGGACTAGTTCGGGACCTGGAAATAGCCGCCGAAGATCACAGGACCAAGGTTGCCGAGCTTAAAGGGGAATGTAAACGCCTTCTTCTTAAGCTTGCAGATCTCGAGTCTCGAGGTGGTGAGTATAAGCAAAGCATCAATAATATGGAGGGCCAACTAGGTTCCTTTGTGATGCTAATTAGGGCTCATTGCGGTTTTATGTTTCCACCCCGATGATTTGTATGATCTGCTTTTAAGGTCCCTCGATTGAGCGAAATGAATGAAAGCTCTAATGTGTGTGTCTCAACTTCTGTATGGATGACTTTCTCGAACACCTGACCACTCTCAACCTAGGCAAGCTGCGCTTTGACATTGATGATTCGAGCGTGTACATCTTGATTTTTTAATCTTGCTTATGATCGGATAAAGGAACCTCTCACCGCGATTATCCACAAAAAGACTTTTCTTCTCTACTTGTTTTTTAACTTGTTTCAAATGAAAAGGCAGAATCAGAAGAAAGAATTTGAAAAATAAAGCATAAATCCTTTCAATTATATGCTTACTTGTGATTAATAGGGATAAGAGCTTTTACAAGGGTTTTGGCCTTGTGCAAAAGCTTTTATCAATATTCCTTAAAGGAAAGCATATCATTGAAAGGAATGTAATTCACGATAATCGCCTTTGATCAATTCCAAGAAAATCAATGGAATGTTCAAAAGTACACAATTACGATGTGTTTTAAATTCAATTGAAGATACGGTATCCAAATTAAAGCTGTTTGCTAAGAACGAGAGTAATTTGGATATCTATCTTTTCATTAAATTTGAAAAACACGAGTACTCTTGATCAATTATTGTGGATTACCAATGATGCAAAACATGCATGAACCAATTCAAGTTTATAGTTCCTTCTGGCGAAATTGGGATTGTATTGCCCTATACGGCCAAAAGGTTGTATAAGACTTCCAATTTCAATTTCATCCAAAGGAATTATAAAATTGATTTTGGAGTATTCGAGTGATTAGAAGAAATGCCACTATCACATTCCAATGACAAGTCAATAGAAATACAACAAATTTCAATCTGAATGTATATAAACACAAATAGATCCCTAATACAATCAATCTAAGGGATCAGATAGAGAGGATCTCAGCAAAATAAATCATATACAACAAGGCTAGAAATGAAAAATAAAACAAAGGAATGTGATCTTAATACTTAGAGATGCCCCAGTTACGATCTTTGAGACGTGACTTCAGGATCACCTATTCCAAATTGTCATCTTCATTAGAAGATACCTCAATGATGTCCATAGTAGGCTCTTCTTGTCCACTTGGCGCTCGTAATGGGATGACACCATCTTCATCTTCCATCAAGAACATTGGGAGGAAAACACACATATCTATCCTCAAAATGGCATTTAATCCAATCACCGGAATTATGCAATGAATATAATGATTAAGAGCTGTAACAAGTTCGAGGGATAGAAAAGTCTTACCAACCAAACTTAAGAGAAAATCAAGCTTCTCTGTATTTTTTGCAGTGTTAGGTATACTAACCTTCCATAGACAAACGCATGAGACAAGTGAGGGAAAACTCCTAAAAATCAAAAGATAGGGCTTGGTACCTAAAGCCAAGGTTCTCACCTCGAATTCTGGGAAGAGCCGATTCCATTGCACAACTATCGTTGCATTGGGACTCAATCCATAGTTCGAAGTGAGCGGAATTGAAAAGTGGATTACCCCATGTTTTTCCTCACAGAGATTCCATTTTCAATTCCTTCTATTGTGTTCCTAAAGAGGGCGCCTGGGGTTTTAGGCGCAATTGTGTGTATTCATTGTGTCGTGCTAAAGCAATAGACATGCATTTTATTTAACAATCACCGCTTCAATATAAACATCCACACAATCATACATCCAAAACTCCTGCCTGCATAAAACAAAGTTAACAAGCACTTCACCCCTTATTTCTCCCGTCTACAAAAACATCCAACACATTCGTTAGCATATATACCTCACTTTCGAGAGCATCTGCATAAAATTAGGTTAGAAGAATCAATCAACTTTTTAATCGGCTCAAGTCCACTAAATGGTTAAGAACCAGTCCCCAGCGGAGTCGCCAGTCTGTCGCGACCCTCTTGAGGTTGTCGGGCTCTCGAGGGCTAATGGGCCGTCCTGTCTGGTCGGACGCGGGCCTCTCCCAAGGCCCATTACCCAAATCGCAACGGAGGTATGCGTGATCGACTTTCAGTGTGGTCTAGTGACATGTGCTAAGTGTGCATGCCATGGAGTCGCCACCAATCATTTTTTTAGGGTGTGATTGGACCACCCAATCGAATAGTTGGGAGTTTCTATTCAATTCTGCGAGAACCAGAGAAATGGTTTCGGGGACTTAGTTACACCAACTGTCAGAGTTGACGCCCTTTCGGTACCTAAGTTGACTGAATTTTCTAGCCTGAGATTCATGCGGATGAGTAAGGTATGAACCCTAAATCTAGAAATTCATGCAGATAGGAGTGATTATCCTAGCAATCACAATCAGTAATAAAATGCGCAACTCAAGGAATCTAGATATGCAAATAAATCACATGGCATTCCTAGTAAGGCCTTATTTATCAATCACAGCTCAAGAATGATTTAGCTGTCCTAGCCATTCTACACATGATCTAACCTAAGAAAAGCATTAGGAAGCATCGAAGGAGTTCGAGAGTACTCACATGGGGTTCGCCGTGCCCTGGTTTGGTCTTGGACGAGCTATCGAGCTCATGCCGACCCGATTATATTTGGGGATCCACTCAGCGTTTTACACCATAAAATCATGTGAAACAAAAACGAAAATATTCAGCAAGGGGAATTTATTGTAGATGGTGGTCGATCTAATTGGACGTCAAGACTAAAAAAATATGTAGAAATTTACAAATTAAAATACTCGAATGACATTTTTTTGCCAAATTCAACTCTATGCGTCGTGAAGAAACACATGCAATTGAACTTGAATTTTGACTATTTATGAGTTCAAAATGAAAAGGAAATTAAAATAAAAATATTGACTATTTTTCTATATTTTTACGACATCGAACGCTATTTTTCTTCATTTTTCATGTATTTTTCTATTTTTGGAAAATATTAAAAAATATTAAAAAATATGACAAATTATTTTTTTTTATCAAAAATGGTTCCTTTAGCTTGGTCAAGGCTACCAAAGACGATTTTTTAATTTTTTTAACTTTTTATAGATTTTTTATGAATTTTTTAAAAATAAACTATGAAAGACTGATCAAAAATCAGGTGTCAACAATAGGCCGACAGGATACTCGGATTACAGATTCATTTCATGTGCAATCACACTACTCGAAACTTATTCGCATCAGAACATAACTCATTCCTTGGTTCTTTAAATGCAATGCAACATGGCACTGCACAAGACAGTCCGTCGATGATCGGCTAAAATATGCTATAAATGTCAAAACTTGTATACGACGCTCACTTTAGTGCCAAAACTTTCAAAACGATAACTTAAGTACCAATTTTTTTAAACGGTCACTTCAGTGCCAACTCCAATTTGAGCTGACGTGGCTCGCTGAAAATCCGAGATGACCTATTTTTTTTATTAATATTTGAGCTGATGTGGCTTGTCAAAGTTCACTGAAGTGAGTGTTTTTCGAAAAATTTGGCACTAAAAAGATCATTTTAAAAAAAAATTGGAACTTAAATGATCGTTTTGAAAGTTTGGCACTAAAATGAGCGTTATACTAAAGTTTTGCCACTTGTAGTATACTTAAGCTGTCGATAATCCAATACCATACTTCACACATAGAGCCAAGAACATGGTTCAGAACTCATAGCCATTCATTGCATGCACACATCACATGCATGGTCGAACCCTCTTAAGGTCAGACAACATCAATTCAAGCTCAATCAGTAGAAATTCACATAATTAAACTACACAATCATCATTATCCATGATCCATAGTGGTCGATTCAAGAAATGGATCATCAAATCAACCTAGTTTCCTAACTCATGCAAGATGAACTTTAGTTTCAAAATTTCATTTCCAAGATATCTTGTCACGGCCAATTGAGCGATACATCAATAACTAAGCATAAGAGTTAGAAACTTTACATGCCTCAAGATCGAAAACTGAGCGAAGACTAAGCAGATTCGTGGCTCAGATCCTCTCTGAGTCATGCACGACCTAGAGCTCTTAGGAGTGAGACGAAGGGCTTTGAGGCTTGAGGGAATGAGCAAGGGTCGTTAGGGAGTTGTTGAGGTAGAGCAGTCATCACCGTGGCTACCAATGGCAAGCTCGAACGGACCAGAAGGGCATCGAGCATGGATATGGATCTCAACGGATATCACAAGGGGATGGGGTGTGTTGCGTCCCCTCAAGCTACATGTGCAAATACTTCAAAATAATCAATATATGACTTTTGCTTGTAGCCCTTTACAACCAACCTAACTTTGTAACAGTCCACTTAGTTGTCGGGTTTCTACTTTGTCTTGTACACTCACTCGACACAAATGGACTTCTTACTAGGTGGTAAAGAAGTTAGCATCCACATATCATTCTTCACGTTGGGTTATGTCTCGAGTTTTTTTAGCCTTATACAAAACCAAACTCGTTTATTGGATATTTTGGGCAAATGATGGTGATTTCCTTTCTTATGTTGGAGAATGTAATCTTTGACCAGTTTGACTTTTGTTGGATAGATATATTAAACGAGCTCACACAAATCATGTAAAAGAATTGGTGAACGTCTCTGCTAAATGGCACACGAAAAAGAAATTGTTTCTTTTTGTGTGGGTCCCAGTCAAATGTTAGTTGCTTTGTTGACTAATATAAAGAGAACAGAATAAGGGCATATTGTTTTTTAGGGCGTGGATTTCTTTAGCCGAGGAGCCTCACGAAGAACATAAGTGTGCGAAGACGAGCAAAAGAAGTCGCACAAGTAGGGGATGGTTTCTTGGTGCCGCACGAGAACGAGGATTGTCGTTCTTGGTTCAGCCGCTTTGTGAGAAAACAAGACAAGTATCAATTTTCTCTCTGTGAATCTTTTTGGAGTGAGAGTTCCGTGAGAGATTGCGAGATAGTACTTGTGGGTTTGCTTTGGGTTTAATCTAGGTGCGGGAAACACTTGAGTGCATGAGCGATGGTAAATCTGACTCTCCGATTATAGTGGATTTTATTGCTGGCTCTCCTCGTACACGTAGGTATCGCTCTCGAATTGAACCATGTAAATATCTAGTATCTTTTATTGTTCCTCGTAATTTCTCCGGTGATTTCGTATTAACTTACTTGCAAGATTTGTTAGCTTTTTTTGCGTTTTATCTCAATAATTGGTATTAGAGCTACGGTTAGAATTTCAGTAGTTGATTTGGGGCTTTTTCTTGTCTGATCATTGTCTGAAAATTTTATTGTTGCAATTATATCTGGAGCGAAGTTTGAGATGGAGAAATTTAACGGGATGAACAACTTTGAGTTATGGAGTCTCAAGATGGAGGCGTTATTAACAACTCAGGGCTTCGCTGAGGAATTGGAGGGTAAGGATAAGTTGTCCGAAACAATGGAAGATGTAGAAAAGGACATGATAATGAGAAAGGCGAGAAGTATAATCATGTTGCACTTATCGGATGAGGTGTCGATAGAGATAGCCAATGAGAAGGATGCCGCAACGTTGTGAGCTAAACTTCAGGCACTCTATGCTGTGAAAAGGTTTGAACAATCGCTTGTATATGCTGAAGAAGATGTTTCAATTTCGGATGGCTGAAGGCACATCTATCAGAGCTCACTCAGATGAGTTTAATAAACTCATGATAGACTTGAAGAACGTCAACGAAACCTTGCTTGATGAGAAATAAGGTATGATATTGTCAGCATGTTTATCAGATTCTTTTGAGCACTTTATAGATTCATTACTGCAGTGGCGTACTACGATTACCTTGGAAGAGGTAAAGTTTGCTTTGTTGTCCAAAGAGTCGCAAAAGAAGTTACAAGAAGAGAACTTAGTGCAAGGCAGTGAGCAAGGTTTATACGTTCGCGGTAGAGATGGATAGAGAGAGTCTAGAGGTAACAGATGGAAGCGTCGTTCTAAATCGAGGTCCAATATTCGGACCAGTCGATGTTATCACTGTAATTTGGTAGGTCACTATAGGAGAGATTATCCGAAGTATAACGGTAAAGGAGTT
This sequence comes from Rhodomyrtus psidioides, assembly GCA_021437785.1. Lineage (NCBI taxonomy): Eukaryota > Viridiplantae > Streptophyta > Magnoliopsida > Myrtales > Myrtaceae > Rhodomyrtus > Rhodomyrtus psidioides. The sequence continues at coordinate 1,656,568 of JAILYB010000042.1, forward strand.
AAGATGGAGTCTATAGGTGATAATAATATTATTACTATAACAGATAATAGTTGTAGTGATGCCGATGTTGTGTTAACAGTTGTCACGAGTTCATCAGATGATGAATGGGTGCTTGATTCTGGATGTTCTTATCATGTGACTTCTCATAGATAATTGTTTACTACCTATCAGTGCACGGAGGGTGGTAAGGTGTTTATGAGAAATGGTGCTGCTTGTGAAGTAGCGGAGACCGGAACAGTTCAGATTAAGATGCACAGTGGAATGGTGCGAACGTTGACCAATGTGAAGCATGTACCAGAACTGAGAAAAAACCTTATCTCATTGAGTGCTCTTGACAGGTTCAGATACTGGATTTCCGCTGAAGGTGGAGTTATAAAGATCTCTCGAGGTGTGCTTACTGTGATGTGAGGAAAGATAGACTGTGGGTTATATCTCCTCCAGGGAAAGACAGTGATTGGCTCATCTGCTAGATTCTCTAATACTTCAGGTGAGGATACAACATAGTTATGGCATATGAGATTTGGACACATGAGTGAAAGGGAGATGATTGTTTTGGGTCAGAGGGGTCTACTGGGAGGTCATCGAATTGAAAAGCTGGATTTTTGTGATCATTGCGACATGGGTAGTTAGCGGAGAGTGAAGTTCAATACGGCAGTTCACCGGATCTCGGAGATTGTAGACTGCGTACACTTAGACTTGTGGGACCCTCACTAGTTTCGTCCAAGGGAGGTGCCGGATATGTATTGTCTTTTGTTGATGACGTTTCAAGAAAGGTATGTATTTGTCTTCTTAAGCACAAGAGCGAGGTGCTTGTTCGATTCAAGTCACGGAAGGAAATGATTGAAAATCAGATAGGAAGAAATATCATGTGCCTGAGAACCGATATAATGGTTAGAATTCTGTTCTGATGAACTTGGTCAGTTTTGCGCAGAGGAAGGCATGGTGAGACACCGCACTGTTGCCGAGTCACCACAGTTGAACGGAGTTGCAGAATTGATGAACAAATTCATATTGGAGAGAGATCGCTCTTTACTCTCCAATGCTGGATTAGATGAAGATTTCTGGGATGAAGCAATTAATATCGCTTGTTGGTTAGTGAACAGGTCTCCATCATTAGAGATTGATTGGAGAACTCCTGAGGAAAAGTGGTCAGGCAAGCCTGCTGATTACACCGAACTGAGAGTGGTTGGCTGCCTTGCTTATGCTCGTGTGAGAGATGGCGCACTAGAGTCGGTGGCAAGGAAGTGCATATTCCTAGGCTATGCACATGGGGTGAAGGGTTTTAGACTGTGGTGCACAGAGGATGATTCACCCGATTTTATGTTCATCAATGATGTTACCTTTGACGAATCTACTCTGTTTCAAAAAAGGAGTTGGGGATCAGTTGAAGAGAAAGATCTGGACGGTGTTCACAAACATGTGGAGCTTCAAGTAGAGCCTATAGATGTTCAGAGTATAGTAGATGTGACAGATTCTGTAGAGTCGCTAGATTTCAGAGCAGTTGACAGTTGTTCTGAGGTCAATGATGATGAAGCTTCGAGATGGTCAATAGAGGTGGATGAAATAAAGCGACTGTTGTATGCAGATATTAAGGCTCCGTTTGTTTCAGGGAAAATATTCTTCTGGAAAATATTTTCCTCAATTTTCGGTGTTTGAGGGGCGGAAAATTAACAGTCAACGGAAAATATTTTCTGGTCAACGAAAAAACACCATCTAAACTCAGGAAAATGATTTACATTCTTCAAAAGTGGAGATCATTTTCCCCATATCTGGCTTTACTGCTTTCTCTCAGGTTGCTCCTTCCTCTCTTCTCAAATTCATTTTTCATTCTCTCTCTCTCCTCACTGCCTCTCTCTCCTCCATCACCGACATTCTCACTCAAGACAATCAAATCCCCTTCGACCGCTCCTTCCTCCCCCCCCTCCCCAGGCGTAGCGCCTCCCTTACGGCATTGATTTTGTCGTCTACTCCCGATGCTTACCCCCGTATTTCGCCTGCTGCAAGATCGTGGTTCTTATCTCTCAACCTCGCCTCGCCGTCGAATCTGAAAACCCTAAGCACGCCGAGCTCGATGGCCTCCACCCCATTCCCGCCTAACACGCCCTGCAACAGTCTGAAAATCGAGCCCAAGTCTCCAAGAATTCGCCAGATCTGGCCTCAGACTTGAGCAAGGCTGAGCTTGAGGCGATGATGCTAGCGCTCGCCAAATCTGGCCTCAGCCTCGCGAGACGGCCGTAGCCTGGGCGGCGCCGATGGGGACGATTTGAAGGAAGACTTGAGGATCGAGGCGGCGAAGATGGAGGAGGGTGAGGACGATGATAGGGATGAGGTCGGGTCGGGCCTGGGTGAAAGCCCGGATCTCGACGAGTGGGAGCAGGATTTTGTGGACGAGGATGCCGATGCGGGCGAGTTGCCCGAGAGGTTCTTGTGGGAGGTCCTGAGTGGCTACGCCGCGGAGCTGCTCGCGGCGGCCATAGTGCAAGGGGTGGCTGGAGACCTCGAGGAGGGTGTGGAGGGTATCCGAGGATCTGGTTCCTTCGACGGATCACCTCTGTTTCGTCGGATCGGTGTTGAAAAAGTGTCCTGAACTCGTTACGCTCCAGAAGAGTTCTTGGGCGTGGTGGCCTAGGTCGGGACTCGCCGAGACCGGCTGAGCCTCGAGATTACCATCCTGAGTCATGGCCAATGGCCGGGCTGAGTGGCAGAGAAAGGAGCGGCGGAGGAGGAGCAGTAGCAGAGGAAGGAGCGGCAGCATAGGAAGGAAGAAAAGAGGAGGAGGAAGAAATAGAAAAAAAGAAAATTTAAAATTTAAAAAGAAAATTTTCGAATTTAAAAAAAATAGAAATGAAAAATAAAAAACAATTTTAAAAATTATTTAAAAATAAAAAAATATGTATGGTGGAAAATATTTTCCTTACCAAACGAAAGAAATATTTTTAATTCTTTTTTACATTTGACCCAAACACTGAAAAATAAAACTATTTTCCTAGAAAAGTGTTGAAAAGAATTTTCCAAAATTGCTTCATTTTCCGCGAAACAAACGGAGCCTAAAATAAATAATTTAGATGCAGTAGAGACAGCTTCGGATATGGAGATACAGAGAGAGACTATTGGAAGAAATTCTGTAAGTACTTCGCTTGCTGCATATTATAAATTGTCTAGTCTGTCACAATGTACTTGGATGGAGGTAGGGCAATTATCCCATGCTTCACATGCTAGTATTGTTGGTTGTCTGAATTATGCCACGGATAGTACTAGGCTTGATCTATCACAAGTAGTTAGAAAAATGTATACGATTAATCCGGGTATACATTGTGATAATGTGAAGTGGATCCTCCTGATTTTATTTGGGACGATAGACATTAGGGTATATTTTGGATAATGTAGTTCAGGTAGTATGGCAGTAATTAGGTTTGTGAACCTGGGTCATGCGGAGAACCTGAAAGATGGTTGAATTTTGTGCAGTTATGTCTTTACTTTTGTTAGTTGTACTATGAGTTGGAAAGTCCCATTTGGAGATACTATATTCTCGTTGACGATTAAGAATAGAAACATGGTAGCAACAGAAAAAGTTGAAGAGTCGGTTCGATCTAATGACTTGGTAAGTGATGTTGATATGCGACACTCAGTTGATATAGTGTTCGGTAAAAGTCAAATATGTCACTTGAGAATCAAGTTCATCGGTAATCGATATTTTTGCGTCAGATATAGCATGTCAATAGAGAATGTAACCAAAAAGAAGTTTCTTGTGGTGGAGAATCCTGCGGACATGTGGATCGACTTCATTTCTCTAAATAAGTTTAATCTCTACTTGAGCATGATAGGTGTTTGTGGAGAGTGAGTGCCCGTAGGGGCGTTGGGAGAGCAACATGGATGATGAGCATTATGACTTGGTTTCAAACGTCGAGCCAATGTGAAGATTGTTGGGTTATGTCTCAAGTTTTTTAGCCTTGTACAAATTTTTATGGTAAAATTATCCACAAAAATTAGCATTTACCTTTTTTGTCTGGATGACTCAACCTCATCAAGGCCACATATATCTGTATATACCAGCTCCAAAGGTTACTTTTCTCTTATGGCTTTCCCAATTGGAAATGATTCTCGATGTTGCTTTCCAAAGAGGCATCCTTTGCATGGGCAATCTGGACAATGAATTAAAGGCATGCTGTTCATCATCTTTTTCTGAACTAGTAGTTTTAGTCCACAAAAATTTAGATACCCAAATTGAAGACGCCACAACCAATTGTTGTCTTTCATCATCGCTTGAAAACTCACGAGATTTTTCATCTGAAGAGTCATGGGGAACATCCAGTTCTTTGTCATCTAGATCGTCATGATCAATTTATTGTTGACACCTCTGATGGTGCAACTCTATTTTCAATGTGGACTTTGTGGCATTTTTCGAAAAGCTTCCTAACACTCAGTAAATTCTAGGAAAGTCTTGACACAAAGTAAACTTCTGCAATAGCAACATTGGTACTGAATTTTGACTTGATATTAATGTTACGTTTGCCCATGAAGGAAATTTTTGATTTATTCCCGAAGTTGACTTCACCATGACTCGTCTCATCCAACTGCGAGAATAATTCCCTTTGGCCAGATATATGATTGTTGCAACTAGTATCCAAGTACCATATGTTGGTGTCTACGGTGCTCGAGTCATCCTTTTTGTCGCGACCTAAAAAAAAGAGACGTTTTTAGGTTAATGGATTATTAGGTTAATCGCACGAATTAACTAACCTAATACGGACTCTCCCAAGCCCTACCAATTCGCAACTTAAAATTAATCAGAATGATTTAGAAATTGGAATTACCACAAATCATTTTTGGTAGGTTGATTAGAAACCTAAGTAAAATAACGGGATGACTATTTTACTTATACGAACCAGAGATTATGGATTCGGGGACTTGGTTACACTAGTTAATTAAAACTAATGCCCTTTCGGTACCTTAATTCCATGAGATGTCCTGAATCGATGACTCAAGCTTGACTGAATTTGCTTTAAGGTTCAAAAAGATGGAGTGGCTTTTTTTTGTGGTGTTTTACTTTTTACATGCAATACATGAATGCTATGGATGATATGCAAACCATGCGAATTAAAAGTCACATTTCCCAATATGAAATTAACTAATTAATTAAGGCATGCGAAATGACATGGCATTGGAATGTGACATGGATATGCGATAATGACATGCGACAATGAGGCATGCGAAATGATAACGTAATGCACGTAATTTAAAAAAAATGGGTGATGCATGTGTGTAATTTTCAAAAATTATGATGAGGTAATGAGCAGATTTTTTTGTCTTTATTATTATTATTTTTCTTTATGATACTGATGCAATCTAACTACATGACACGTGAGATGACATGACATAGCATAATGACATGGCAAGATGACATGGATAATGGCGTGGTAAAATGACATGGCAAGATGACGTGGCAAAATGACATGGCAAGCTGACGTGGCTAAATGACATGGCATTTACACATGGATGACGTGTACGAGTGATGTGGCAAGATGACATGCAACTATTTTTTATTTTCGAATTTCTTTAAAGAAAAAGAAACTATCCTATTCTCGACAACTAATTTTCTAGCCATGGAAAAAATCAATTAATTAATCCGTCCACTAATCAATCCATAATTATGATAACAATCAGCCAACTCAAATTGCAACTGTCATTTATTTTTTGTTTTGAAATTTTCTGGATATGGTAAAAGTCAATCAATCAAATCAAATAGACAATCAATCAAATATGTCAGTCAGTCAATCAGGCAATCAATGAATTGATCAATCAATCAATCAATCTGGCAGCTAACACCCAAACAGAATCCCGATTGCCAACATCCCTACCATCATATTTTCGAATTTTTTGAAAAAAAAATAAATCTCAGATCTTGATTTAAAAGTTGTTTTTTATTCGGAGACATCAAATCATACCTAAAAGGTGATAAGTCAGATTAACTATCTCCGAGATTTTCTTGACAAAACTATGCTCCATTCAAGCTTCATCAATTCATCCAGAGCATTAAAAATTGAACCAACTTGCATATCCAACCAGCATGTATATTCAGATTTCAAAAATTACAACAGCAATGGATAGTCCGTGATAAGCAATCCTCCGATGATATATCAAAATATGCGAGAAACATTCAGCACACCATACAAGCCATTCAATAAGGTAAGCAAATAATCAATGAACAGAAAATTTTACCTTGAACCAAGTATCGATTTCAATAATCGAATTCGTGCGAAAATTGGATGTCAAGCTCGGACCTTGATGAGAGCTGTCCTCCGCGGTTCGCTTGAAGGTTATACCGCTAACAGGTTCACGATTGAGTGTGCTCTCGGCTCATCAAGTAAAGCTTGCGGTCTCGGTGAATTTTGCGGATCAGACCTGTAAACACAAAGAAACTCCAAGCAATGGACAATCGGACGTGGTGGACTTCCACAAGAATTCATGCACGTTGTCCAATTCATTGAATCTGATGTCCAATGGTGCAAAAGAAGTAGATCCTACAAAGAAAAAGAAGGAAAGGACAAAAATAATTTTTCTCGTTTAAGAAAAAGAAAAATTCAACCCCCTCCCCTTTTGGACTTTTGCCCATGGACTCAAACTTCTCTCTTCATCATGCCATTCTTCAGGACCTCTCATGGCCGTTTGCCTCAGAATTGCGGATGTATGTCAGATGCTGCGGCCTTCGAATCTTTTTCAACCAATTTCCAGCAAGCGCGCGATCCAGAAATTTCGTGCAAGGACACGTCTTTTCGAGTTTGTTTTATCACCAAACCTTTTCCGGATGATCAGCTGGAGGACTAGCGGTTTTGGACGGTCGAACTTCGACTGAATTGGCGGCCGCTCGACGGAGGCTCTTTGGGGATCTTTATGAAGCGTGTGTGACCTGGGATACAATTGAAAGGAAACAAAGCACCGCTTCTATTTTTGTAGTTTCACATATTATGTTTTTCGTTGGCTCCTTCATCTTTGTTCTTTCTTTTATCTTCAAATGCTCAAGTGAAGGTGATATGTAGCACATGTGCAATGAGATCAGACAACAAATAATGAGAGATGATAATGAGATGTTAAAAGATGAGATTTTTTTATGAAGAATCGAGAACCCTTCTCTGTTCATGTCTTCATGTCGATTCTCAAGTGCATCTCTTGGTTTTATGTCCTCAACTCCAAATTGCAGATCTCCCCGTGTCTCTCTTTCTCTACGAGGTTCTGAATTCTCTCTATTGTGCGTTGGATATTGGTCAAGAGTGGAGTCATGTGGACAAGTGGAAGTCTGATGATCCTGTAAGAGGAAAAAAAAAGTGAGAAAAAACGCAACAAAATATGGCAAGGAGGGAATGAGATCTGATCCTGCTAGATCGTTGGGCTGATTGGAAGGACACATTTAATCACAATCGCGGGACTTGATGGAATAGGAGGTCGCAGGAACCGATGTTTGTCGGGATGGCTTGTCCTTGGGCACGACGAGGCTTCGTCAGATGCGACACTGAATAGGCTTGCTGGACATTCACTCAGAGGTTCCTGGGAAATTGTGAGGACCACGAAAGATGGCGCATCAAGGAGTAAACACCCGCAACAGCCTGATGTGCTAAGCGCATAACCTTCACAAAAGAAACAAAAAGCACCGCAAAGGGTCTGGTATTTCTCCAAGTTTCACATGTGTAAACGTGAATATAATAGGAGTGGATGTGTCTCCTTGTGCATGATTCCCAGAGGGAGAAAGAACAAGATGAAGTCTTTATAATCAGTTGAGAACGGAACTCCCTTCGATATTGCTTGATGATGTCTTCGGTCGACGCCTGGCAGAATAAACGGAATCACTTATGATAGAGGACCTCCAATCATGAACAACCCTGTCACGATTTCCCAAGAACTAGTCTCGATCTCTCTCTTTGCAGAATTATTTTTTTTTTGGCCGAATGACCAGACCCTCACTCTAGTAGTCTCGCTGGACGAAGTTCTCTTTTTCTCTCTCCATGTTCTGCTGTATGTGCAAATTGAATTGGCCTCCTCTTTTTGAAATGAGCGCTCCCTTATGTTCACTTGGCAAGTCCGGATACACATAGTTAATCGCTGAATTAGAGGGATGAATTGTCGTTGAGAATTCAACGTGAAGTGTATGAGAGCTTCCTTTTATGCGGGTCGCCACGAATATTCCCTTTCTCCATGACCAAATTCGTTCTACCATGTATAGAAACAAACGATCTTTCGAATCAATCAATCATGCTGCTGACCTATCTATTCCAATTCGAGATTCAATCTCGAAGGTGAAATAAGCATGGAGCTAATTGTCTAATCCTCTTCCCTTTTCCGGAAGAAAGATTCCAAAACAAGATTAAATTTTCAGCTTGATTGGCGGAACTCTATTGATTGATTTTTTTTAAATGCACGTGTGGGCTTTTTCATAAACAAACGGTGGCCGAGTATAATTTCTTCCTCCATTACGTTTGTACTCTCCAGTAGTTGATCATGCATATTGGGAATTATGCAAATTCTTTCCACAGTACGAAAATTGTTCCTCAAATCCTACTTCTTGACTGGATGTCCCTCTGTATGTACTTCAGTCATGTTTTCGAACCTTAAAACCATTCACTTATGTCCTCTTGTCACCAATCCAATTAGATATGGATGTTAATGCAACGCATGCAGAAAATTAATGCATATGAAACTACACTAAAATGATTTAAACATTTTTTTTCTAGAGACTAACGGTAGCCTCTAGTTTTTATACAAAATTTTCTAAATGAATTAGCCAAAATTTAGGTGTCAACAATGGCCCCTCTTTGAGTGGAAGCTCGCAGAGGTTTCGCTCAAAGACTAAAAGTGGCACCTAAATTTTCATCTAAATCGTTTTTTTTTTTTGGAAATGATGCAATGCAAGACTGAAATTAACATTCGTCTAACTTCTTTTTTCAAAAAACTCGCGCATGGATCGCGTAAGGGGTATCTATTTTCTGCAAATACCTTATACACTGAGGACTCCCTTAATCACTAATGCTGTGAGGATCTTGAGGTACTGGGCCCATCCGTCGTCAGAAATTTCTTTCTTGCTGACTCGGGGTGACGCAAGATGTCTGTAAGCCGAATTTGCGAGTTCTGGATCGCAAATCGGTAAGGCTTCTGCACCACGATCATCCGCTCATCACGTGAAGCATTAGCTGTGAGTAAAACTTTCGAACCACGATCATCCGCTCATCACGTGGAACGTCGGCTAAGAATAAAGCTTTCAAACCACAATCATACACTCATCCTGTGGAATGTCAGCTGAGGAATGCCTTTTGCATCACGTGCATCCGCTCATCACGTGAAGTATTAGCTGCGAGTAAAGCTTTCGAACCACGATTATCTGCTCATCACGTGGAACGTCGGCTAAGAATAAAGCTTTCAAACCACAATCATCCGCTCATCCTGTGGAATGTCAGCTGAGGAATGCCTCTGCATCACAATCATCCGCTCATCACGTGAAGTATTAGCTGCGAGTAAAGCTTTCGAACCACGATCATCCACTCATCACGTGGAACGTCGGCTAGGAATAAAGCTATCAAACCACAATCATCCGCTCATCCTGTGGAATGTCAGCTGAAAAATGTCTCTGTATCACGATCATCCGCTCATCACGTGAAGCATTGGCTAAGAATAAAGCTTTCGAACCACGATCATCCGCTCATCACGTGGAACGTCGGCTAAGAATTGGTTTTTGCATCACGATCATCCGCTCATCACGTGAAGCGTTAGCTATGAGTAAAGCTTTCGAACCATGATCATCCGCTCATCACGTGGAACGTCTGCTAAGAATAAAGCTTCTGCATCACGATCATCCGCTCATCACGTGAAGTATTAGTTGAGAATAAAGCTTTCGAACCACGATCATCCGCTCATCACGCGGAACGTCGGTTGAGAATTGGCTTCTGCATCACGATCATCCGCTCATCACGTGAAGCATTGGCTGAGAATAAAGCTTTCGAACCACGATCATCCGCTCATCACGTGGAATGTCTGCTAAGAATAAAGCTTCCAAACCACAATCATCTTCTCATCCTGTGGAATGTCAGCTGAGGAATGCTTCTGCATCACGATCATCCGCTCATCACGTGAAGCATTAGCTGCGGGCCGGATTTGCGAAATGCTGGTATCGCAATCAAGTAAAAACTGAATCACATTCATCCTTTATGTGAAACAGTGGACAGAATTACTAAATGCTGGTATCGTAATCTGAGAATATCTAAATCACATTCATCCTTTATGTGAAACAGCGAACAGATTTGCGAAATGCTGGTATCGCAATCTGAGAAAATATGAATCATGTTCATCCTTTACATGAAACAGCGAACAGAATTGCGAAATGCTGGTATCGCAATACGAGAAAATCTGAGTCACATTCATCCTTTATGTGAAACAGTGGACAGAATTACGAAATGCTGGTATCGTAATCTGAGAAAATCTGAATCACATTCATCCTTTATGTGAAACAGTGGACAGAATTGCGAAATGCTGGTATCGCAATCTGAGAAAATCTGAATAGGGTGCTCGAGTTATGGATTGAGCGACCCTGATTGTCTTCGGTGATCTTCTGTCTAGATCACCGTGCTTAGCTTGATACCTACAACATTGAAGACGCGGTCATCGAAGCCTGAAAAAGAATCAGAAAACTTACCTGAGTTGACTGAAACTCGGCTTTTAGGATTTGCTGAATTGGCGTGCTCAACCTGTTTAGTTCATAAGAAAATGGTGTTTTGCATGAACTTTAATGCAAATGCAACAACTTGTGAGCTTCTACTTGCATTGTAAAGCTCCACTGGAGATTTTGTCAATAAGGAAATCTTTCTGATCCCTTCGACAAACTGAGGATTTGGAAGACTACCTGGTCGGCATTTGCCAGTAAGGTTTGCTCATTCAATGGTCCTTGGATGAATTTTGAGACTTTAAGAGGCAACTCGATCATCAAAAATGTGCTACCTGCCAGACAATGTCAGAGGTAGAAAACATACATGCTGAAACATGTTCCATAATTTGATGCAAAGCTAAACTGTTGAGTTTGCAAATGAAATAATGACTCATAACATGATTCACGCACAACCATTCTGTCAAGTTTACATTACCAATCCTGTTCATGGAGGTTATCACATTGTGAATACTTCGAATGTAATATGAATGGGGGACTCCAGTCCGAAAGGGCTTTCTCTCACCCTCGAGAAAAGCTGTATATCCCGACTGTAGGATTTAAAAGAAATCACTCAACCTTACCATCATCGCATTCGACAAAGGTCCGAGTAATCTGGCAATTGGTACGACCGAGAGCCGATCTGGAGGTCTTGATAAGAATCGTAATGAGGGCTAGGTCAGAGGTTTTCAAATGGGACTCGAATCGAGTCAAGGCTATTGAAATGAAGTTCTTCGTCATCTGCTTCGGGTTTACAAGTCAAGAACCCTGCAAAAATGGGAGAGAAATAATATTGCTCGAACTTGTTCGAGCGATGTTTAAAATCATTCAACTCTACGTTAACTCAAGTGCCATAGTCAGAAGAGACTTTTGAAGGGTTGTAACGTAGGTTAGAATTGGGGACTAAGGGACAAGAAGGTTTGTTTTGGCTCAGAAAATATATGAGAATGGCTTGACGTTGGTGATCATTGCTACTTGTCACCGATCTTCGTCTTCAAATGATGCCATCATTGCTTGAGAGATGGTACAAACTTCTGCTGAGGATTTATATTTTGACATTTTCATAGGTTTTTCTCTCAACCCCTTTCGCATTTACAAGAGAATTATGGAATGACATTCAGCAGTATTTTGCAAATGAGCAAGAATTTGGATGGGCATTGGCCTTGCTTTTACCGGGTGTTTTGCTTTTTATATGCCCCTGATTTTTTTTTTTGAGAGATCAGCATTTTCTTTGCCCTTTCTTTTTTTTTTAATCTCACTTGGCTGCTGCATTTTTAGCCTTTTGACGAGTTTTTTTTCAACTTTTTCTACTCAGAGATCAGCCATATTTGCTTTGAATTGAGCATATGATCACCAACATGGGTTTAAGAAATGAATTTGCAGGCTCAAGTGGGCTATACAATGGATGAAGTGTATAGGATATAGAAATGAATGCTCTTCATCATCCTAAGGCACTTGAATTAATGTTTGAGCATAAATGCAAAAGAACACCCGAAGATTGATGTTAGTCCGAGCAAGAGAATTTCTAACCATTTACCTTAACTTGCTTCTGGAATTTTCTATTTTGCCCCAATGCGGGGTGGTTCTTGACATGGGTAACAGAAGTGAAACCTCCGCTCAAAAGGGGTAACAATGGATGACCTGTAGTGTTTGGGGCAGAGAAATAAATACCTTTGTCACTTCGGCTATCGTACCTTTTGCGAGAAAACCCTTTGCCTTGAAGGATGCAGAATAATACCATTCAACTCACTAGGGGTTAAAATTTAGGGATGTGTGGAAATGGATTGCCTTTCATCATCCTGTCATGCCCCATTCTATATAACTCAATGCACCATATGCAGTTTATGCTCCCTATTTAGAGTCGATAAATCAAATCATGAATAATAATCATGCATGAATCATGCAAATAGGTGAGCATTCTTAAAGTTCATGGATATAGAAATTCCAAGCATTATGTTCAAGAAAATGACCATACGAGAATGTGAGAATATTTTCAGGAACGAGAAAATCTAAGTTGCCCCAGAACATGTGAGAAAATGAAACAACTTGGGGATCCTACTCCTTATGTTGAGGGCTAGCTCATTTCTATCATTGCCCCAGAGCAAGGAAATCGTATGCATGAACGAGTCGAGAGAAGACTTGAGTGCTTTGGTTGCCCTCGTTCAATAGTGATCACCATCATGGACGGTCGTATGGTTCTGCAAATAAGGAATGTATCACTTGAAAATCACATGAGACAGAGAAAAATACTTCCTTTTCCTAAGTCGAGGTCTGCCGGCCCCCATTTTCAATCATGATGGGTATAGCTTTTGCCAAAATGTGAGATTGCCCCAGACATGGCCAGTGTTTGGGAACTCAATTTTGAACTTTGACAAATAGTTTATTTTTCCACCTGCTCTTGCATAGGAAAGATGTGCATGAATAGGGTCTCAAAGATAAAACGAGCAAAATTTTGAGAAGCTCTTGACTGTCAATTTGACCCAGTGGTAGCTATCGAAAATAATGTTTCCTAGCCTGGCACCTGCAAGAAGGAAAATAGAAGGTTATTTCTAACAATGATGAGTCGAGGGCAAGAAATACTCCCTTTGAGATCGGGCGGCCTTTGTCTTTCCTCAACTTTTGACATGGCACAATAAATGGATCTATCGAGGGTGTAGCATGAGTCAGCCTTGACTGATTGATGGAATGGGGTCTGAGCTGACCGATGCCTATAGTTGGACGTGTCTCGATCAAGCTTTGACAGCTGTAGATGCCCCTTGTTTCATGCTTAGGTGAACTTTGGTCTTGAATCCTCTAGGGAAATGGGGACTCTGTAAACAGTCCTCTATTAGCTCGCGCCATCAAAGAATTGCCCCAAGGATCATTATTGGGCTGATCGAAGGTCAATCAACGGAAGTGTTGATCAGTATAGGGATCACCGAAGGTGAGTGCCAAAACTTGATGTAAGGATCTTCAAGGATCGTTGGCAATCTCCTGTTGAATATGAAACAAGCTCAATTTAGAGTCTGAAACGATTAAAGGCCGATCAGAACGATACAAAATTACCCATCATCGAGCTCATTTGGGCTTTTGTTTGCACTGCATTCAGAAGCATTGTTCACAAATCGATTTGCTTCGGTCCTGGTCCGACAAGAAATTTACGCCTTTGCCCCTGAATAAATTTTAAATATGAGAAAATGTCCCATGTAGAGGAAATGTGCATGGAATTAAAGGTACAGTCATCCAAAATTGACTCTGTCTCCCTTATGGGTTCTCCAATGATGAGTTTGAAGATCAATAGTTGCAAGCTTCAAACTGGTTGATCAGGACGACAAGCTCATCATCCTGGGTAAACTTCTAATTCTCCGAGCAATTGACGCTTGAGTTGGGCACTGTTGCTTATTAATGTTGGCGACAGATTCATCTCTTTGTTTTTTCTTCATGAACAACCTGATTCTTCGAGCTAGGGCTTCTCATGACCTAAGAGCGTATGAGGATAGCCAATTGGAATGGCTGGCGGCGGACAGCTTGGGGGACCACGAGGGACGTCGGAGGAAGTCGTTGGTAACTTGTGGTGGCCAAATCTGCACTTTATCAAAACGTTAATTGACCAGTAGTGGCATAAGCATGCATGAACTTCACCAGATTTTTCTGGAACTCATGAGGATTTGTCACTTTCACCAGGTGACTGGTTTGAGATCACGTCTATCCGAAGGGCATCATGTCGCTAGCGTTGAAGCAACGGGTCTCATTGTCACCGAAGTGGGGATCCGCTGGCTCGAGGGAAGATGACGGTCGACGCAATAGATTCTACGAGGGATGCTCACGAACATACTGGAGTTCATTGAGTTATTATGAGCATGAACCATCGGTGACCACAGAGGCAAGGATGAGCTGGCTTCGCTGGAGTTTGCTTGAACACTGGCAAATCAGATGAATTTTCTTGGTGCCAACTAGTCGAACTCATCGAAGCATGGAAGGTTATTTGAAAATTCTCCTCCCCGAGTCGAATATGTGGAGGCTAGAAAGTGGGTGTGTGCAGAACCTTCTCTCTTTAGCTTTTCCCCCACTCATGATTGTATTCCGATCTCTTCTCTATACCGTGGTTATGGGTTTAGAATAGTCGCCGAGCACATACCAAATCGTCTGGCTCGGATTGGCACAAGCTTGGCTAGGAGGAGTCACTGAAATAACCTCGTCATTAAGCATGGAGCGGATTCGACTTCATGGGATTGGCAACCTTATGTAGCTTCATAATGATCACACGTGAGCCCGGTTATCAATAATGTGGTGATGCTTCCGGTGAATACTGGATGAGACTAAGCAAGAACACAACAAGGGAAGACGCCACCGTAGCGTGAGACTCACTAGCCGAACCAATTATTGTGCCGTGATCCACAAAGGACCAATTCCTGAAGGCAACAAACACTCAAGATTGCACTTCCAAATTTCGCTCGCATGAGAATTTATCCGAATGAGTGAACGTCGAAAAATCGCACGGCTTTGGTCGGCTACGGATCGAAATTGACAACAAGATAGTGAAATTGTTGACCGAAGAAACTCAATGGACTCCTTCTGGTATTGGGATGGATTTGCTTGTCTTCACTTGATTATTTTAATCAAGTCCCGTAGATCCCTTCGTGGAAAAATTGCAGTGAAGTAAACAAACTCGAATGTTTAATGACGAATACCTCCAGTGCATGTCTCGGCTGGCTTCAACAACAAAAACTACTCAGGCCTTTGGATGGTTGGCACTGCTGCTTTTGTCCGAAAGTGATAGTGCTATGCAAGAGCAAAGATAGCATCAGGTGGAGAGGCAAAAGAGACCCGGATGACGGCAGCCTGTCAATGTAAAGACCAAGAAGTGCCAAGTAAGCGGCTAGTTGTCGCATTCAGGCAGGAGTGAAGCGAGAACCATCGAAGGCGCCATCGGTCTGAAATAGTACAATTGGGACTACGCCACAGTAGGAAGTCACCGACCTCGAGGGGTTATTACGGCCCTCCAAAAGAAAACGAGCAGGCTCTCTTTCTCTCATGTGTATTCTCAATTTTTTTTAGTGCCCCCCAGATCTGCTTCTTGCTACAAACGACCCATGATTTCTTAAAAAAGAAGAAGAAATAATGAGGACGTGATTCAAGAAAGGCCGGCCCATGACTCGCTTAACTGGTCCAACTTTGTTTTTCCTTTTTATGCAAATAGGACAGATTTTCCTTAGGAGAAACAAGGTGAATTTTCAGAAGAAATATGATAAAGGTCTTTTGAGGTTTGAAAAATTTCTTGACTGGAATTTTCTTTATTCATTTTTTCTTTTGAAAATGGACTACCCCAATGATTTTTGTATAACCATAAAATGATTGACATCTAACATGGACCGACCAAAATAAATGCAAGATAAAGTTAGAAAACTTACTTTACCTTGAAAAATCAAATGACAATCACATAGACATGCAGATGAGGTCGTGAGATTTACTGATT
The DNA here is from genome assembly GCA_021437785.1 of Rhodomyrtus psidioides. Lineage (NCBI taxonomy): Eukaryota > Viridiplantae > Streptophyta > Magnoliopsida > Myrtales > Myrtaceae > Rhodomyrtus > Rhodomyrtus psidioides. Next base: position 1,672,704 of record JAILYB010000042.1, read on the forward strand.
AATAGGCTTCAAAAGTGGAGCCCCAAGGATACTCAGACCAAGCCAACTGGGGTTTGCGGCTGGATCGAGGTCCCTCGTAGACATCCGGCTCAGCCAAGTGAAGACCTGCATCACCAGGATAAGTGACGAGGGTACTCGCTCTCGGCACCGATTTAAAAAGGTTCGGGACTTGAAAAGGACGACTCGGGCAACATGGTAATTGCCGAAGTGTCCCTAACCAAGCACCATCTAAGCCTAGCCATTCAGGTCCAACGTCGGGTTGTGTGTGCAAGGTGTAGTGTCTATGCAACTAAGGCATGCATAGCAAGTTATATCAAGACAACGCTTCTATATAAACTCATATACATAAACTCCTTCAAACTGCAAAATAAAGGTTAGTAAACACTCGCCCCTTATAACTCCTATCTTGCACAAAAGGGTTAACAAACACCTCCCCTTATCACTCCAAATCTGCAACAATATTTAACATCTGAAGGTGAGATTCAATCAATCCACTCAAGACATCCAAGGAATCTAAATGGCCAAAATCCTCTACAACTTTTAAATTTTCCGAAAGGTTCAGATAACTGAGTTAAGCATTCATATTTCTCGGAAAATAAAAAGTAAATCCCCAGCGGAGTCGCCAAGCTGTCGCGACCTAAAAAAAAGAGACGTTTTTAGGTTAATGGATTATTAGGTTAATCGCATGAATTAACTAACCTAATACGGACTCTCCCAAGCCCTACCAATTCGCAACTTAAAATTAATCAGAATGATTTAGAAATTGGAGTCGCCACTAATCATTTTTGGTAGGTTGATTAGAAACCTAAGTAAAATAGCGGGAGGACTATTTTACTTCTACGAACCAGAGATTATGGATTCGGGGACTTGGTTACACTAGTTAATTAAAACAAATGCCCTTTCGGTACCTTAATTCCATGAGATGTCCTCAATCGATGACTCAAGCTTGACTGAATTTGCTTTAAGGTTCAAAAAGATGGAGTGGCTTTTTTTTTGTGGTGTTTTACTTTTTACATGCAATGCATGAATGCTATGGATGATATGCAAACCATGCAAATTAAAAGTCACATTTCCCAATATGCAATTAACTAATTAATTAAGGCATGCGAAATGACATGGCATTGGAATGTGACATGGATATGCGATAATGACATGCAACAATGAGGCATGCGAAATGATAACGTAATGCACGTAATTTAAAAAAAAATGGGTGATGCATGTGTGTAATTTTCAAAAATTATGATGAGGTAATGAGCATATTTTTTTTGTCTTTTTTATTTTTATTTTTCTTTATGATACTGATGCAATCTAACTACATGACACGTGAGATGACATGACATGGCGACGATGCATGACATAGCATAATGACATGGCAAGATAACATGGATAATGGCGTGGTAAAATGACATGGCAAGATGACGTGGCAAAATGACATAGCAAGCTGACGTGGCTAAATGACGTGGCATTTACGCATGGACTTTTGCCGCAGCAAACACTGTGTTTGCCTGTTTTCGGAAAATTTTCCCGACGAAAATTATTTTTGATCATATATTTGGCACGGGCTCGTCGAGACGAGCATTTTGATGGGTAGATTGTCGCCGGAGGAGGCCGGACGGCCTCACACGCGCGCCACGCGCCACCGGCGTCCGTTGCGGCGCGATTCACGCGCGCCCACGCGCTGCACGCGCTAGCGCAGCCGCGGCCTCTCACACGGCGACACGTGGTAGGCTGACGTCACCCGGGGTTCGGTTTCGGGTCAACCCGACCCGAATTGACCGGGTCGACCCGTTGACTGACCCGGTTTGACCGGGTCAACCCGACCCGACCCTGACCCGACTCCGACCCGAGTTGACCGTTGACCGGTCCGACCGGTCAACGGTTGGACTGGATGAACAGTCGGACCGGTCGCCGGTCGGACCGGTCATTGGACCGGTGAGCACGCCCCGCACGTGAGGAGCACGTGCGGCGCGTGAGCCCCACGCGCCAAGGCTTTGGCCGGCGCGTGAGGGCGCGTGAGACGTCCGTTAGGGGCGATCTTGGTACCGGCGTGCTCGTATGGAAATTCTCTACACTATGGTATATTTATTTGACATGTTTGAAGCTTTTAAAAATAGAAAAATGCATAAAGACCCTTATGTACGTATGTTTTTAGGGGTATTTTGAGGATTTTTCATGTATTTCTATATGGTTTCGGAAATACCATGATAAGCTTACATGTATATGACCACATACAGGATGTGTAGAGTTTTTAGCATGTATAAAGTTCCACATGCATCAATGTATACAGCAATGTTATTGGCATCGCCTATGATTTCAGAATAAAGTGCCCCATAGTGAAATTTGAAATCATTTGGATATGGTAAATGTTAGGCATAAAGCTTATATCCCTGGTATGAGAGAGTTTCAAGGATTCAGTCAGGTAGTGACCGCCAAAGTGGCACACTTGGTTGGGTTTGAGAAATATCAGTCTCGTATTGTGGAATGATGTCTCCTGTTTTGATGCATGGTCATACTCCCAAAGGAGGTGATTGTGTATTGATTATGGAGGGATACATGTATAGCATATGGTTGGGGATTGATCGATTCTAGTAAGTCATACACCCAAAGGTGGTGATTCACGAAGATTGAAATAGATTCTCATGGCCGCTATCATGTGGAGTGTTTGCAACTGCATGTCACATCTTCTACCCAAAGGTAATTTTGTGATGATGTATGCAGCTCTCTGGATGTGTACTCAAACAGTTTTTAAAGTTACACAATATTGGTTCATGAGGTATCACATGTGCAGCATAAAGTTTGAGAAGTAACTGATCCTAGTGTTTCATCCACCCAAAGGTGGTGATTCATAAAGATTGGATTTATTCTCTTTATAGGCTGTCACATATAAAGTGCACATTATGTATTCTGCCCAAAGGTGATTACATGATGGTGCATCTGATCCTCAAGATGTGTACTTTTAAGGATCAAGTTACACAGTACTCACATGGTGCCATTATTATACATTGCTTTTTAAAGTAGTCACCTTCCCAGTAAACGGTAACTCCATTAAGATTGAGGTTCATACTGGTTCAGACTTTGTGAAATAGCTGGAGGATATTAAGTTTTGTGATATGGCTGGCAGAAGTTTATATTGCTCTTTATGAGGATAAGTTGACAGATTTTACTGTTAACATATGGAACTCGAGAAGGGACATTTTATTGCCTGGATTAAAGAGCAATTGGATTTGCTTGTGATTTCTGAAGTAATCCATTTAGTACTGCTGTGAAAGTAGATGGCCAGCTGACTACACTGCTATATGGATGATGGAAGCCCAAGTAGCCTGGGTCTGTGTCTCGTTCACTACTGATATTATGATACATCAGCGAGAACTCTTCAATATAAGGTTTGATGGTTTTTATGAAGTTAGAGATTACGTCATAAGGATGGTGGACACATTGAGCAAAAGGTTTAAAGATCGTACTCATAAAGGAACTCTTGAAACCACTGGTCATTCAGACAGTTTGGGTCCAAAAATGGCATCTTTTGAGAAAGACTGTGATTACGACTTCTTTTATAAAGAAATGTCACATAAAGTGGGACTGCTATTGTAATAAGGCTTGGTCATCTAAGTGTGGGCATGTAGGTGATGATTCTTTGGTTTTGATTCACGAATCTAATCTAGCAGAAGTCTCATCCAGTTTATGGAGACTTTATAAAGGTGTAACCAATTATATTGTGTTCACAGTACAAGGATTCATGAATCACAAGAAACCAAATCAAGATGAATCAAAAGCTCACATCAGGAAACAACAATAAAGTTGACATTAAATTCGTGGGAGATGTGTCATTTTAATTCCATTCTCTGGTTTTGATCTGACATTAAGGTATGCATTTTTTGTATCTACCTTTAGACGTAACTTGATTTCCGTATCATATTTGGACGTGAGCAGCTACTCTTTTGAACTGAAAGAACAACGGAATTTCTGTGTTCTCAAGTCGAATAAGGATGAGTGCTGCAATGTGTCAAATGAATTAGATTATGCTTAACTCCCGATGATATCTACATCACTTATACAGTGAAAGGTTGTTTTCCAAGAAATTTCCAGTTAAAGAACAGTTTTACGCATTGTGGCATAAAGATCTGGCCACTTATCTAGGAAAGAGTGGGAGGCTGATAAAGCTTAACATCCTAACTACTCTTAAATATGACCTGGAGAATTGCGTAAACTGATGTGGAAATAAGATGACCGAGATAAAGAAGAAATATTATAGTCCAAAGTTTCGACCTTTTGGAGGTCATACAGTTTTGTGTCAATGGACCTATATGACAACTCTGTGTTGAAAATTTTATTTCGACACATTTACTAACGACTGTTCCCCATATGGTTATATGTACTTGATTAAGGAAAAGTCTGACTCTCTTGACGAGTTCAAGGTCTTTAGGCTGAAGTCAAGGAATAGTTGGGAAAAGTCATAAAGATTGTCAGATCAGACCAATATGGTGAGTATTATGGTGTACATGACCATGCTGGAAAGCTTTAAGGGTCATTTACCATATACCTAAAAGGATTCTGGGATAGTAGTTAAGTCTACTATGCCTGAAAGTTATAATGAGGCGGCCGATAGGCAAAAGCGCATTTTCAAGATTGTAATGAGGAGTATGATTAATGGAATGAACCTACAAGATTCTGTGTATGGATAGCCTTTGAGTTGTCTTCATACTTTGATTGGTGTTTCCACTAAGGTTATTCTATTGACCCTTTTGAGTTATGGATTAGACGTAAATCTAGATAAACCATCTAAAGATTTGAAGTTATCCTGCAGAGGTGAAGATGTATTGTCCATCATTAGGTAAGTCCAGATCATTTGAAGGGATATTTGGTTAATGATCCCAACAAAAGTACGAGAATAATGGAATAACAGACAATGAAGTTTCTGAATTTTAATGAGGCCAAAAGATGCTTAGGCTATTAAGGTTAAAGGTACGATACATGTGTTGTGTCGTTTTCTCTGCCTATATAGACGATCGTGAAGCCTACCACATCACAGTCTAAGCCTATTGGGGTTTAGGACAGTGTTATTAACACAGATTCTGATGAAGCTCTTCAAGCCCCATAGGTGTATGATGAGGTTAACGAGGCTCCATTTGGAAGATCCCTAAGGTAGAGACGACCAATTATACTGCCAGACTTATAGTCTATCTGGAGAGCATCATTATAATATAGGCCATATGGTTGATCTAGAAACTTATACAGATGCTGTTTCTTGTAATCAGTGAGATCTGGAGTTGGATGTGATAAAAGACGAGACATGGTCTATGAAACATAATGGTTTTTGAGAGCATAATGGATAGTTGAGGGTTATAAGTTCATCAGTTACAAGTGGATGAATAAGACAAAAGGTCTTTAAAAGAAAAGTCAGAGAAGTTTAAAGCTAGACTGGTTGCCAAGATTTCACTCTGAGAGGAGGTGAAGACTATAAAGTAACTCTTTCCTCTAGTCTCTCATAAAGGTTCTTTCAGAGTGATCATGACATTTGTAGCTCATCTTGTTTTAGAGTTACGCCAGCTGGATATTGATATCTATCTTCTCAAAGAGAGACCTTGATGAGGAAAGTCTATATGGTATAACCCGAAGGTTTTATAGCTGGTGATTCAGATAAACTTATCAATAGACTAAAATAGTTTACTTAAGGCCTCATGCAACAGCTCTCAGATAATGACATCAGGAGTTTCATATATGTTGTCACTTTATTCAGTGATGTTGAAAGTGAAGTGAATTAGTGTATATACTACAAGATCAGTGGGAGGAAATTTTATCTTCTTTTGAACAATATGTTACAAGTGGTGATGTTGAATTACTACATGAAGCAAAGCACATATTGCCATAAAGGACTTTGATAAGGTGTCTTTTGTCGTGGGCATTGAGATCTGTTGGGATCGTTCTTATTGCATATTGGGCCTGTCTCATAGGACATGTGTTGATCGTATTGTGAAAGATTCAGTATACAGCACTGTAAGTCAGGAATTGATCCTGACATTAAGGGTAATAAACTGAATCTATTGTCATGTCCTTATACGGATGTGGAGAGAACCCAAATGTTGTTTTGAGAACATGAGGCAGATATCTGTAAAATCCAGAAAACGATCACTGGATTGCTGTCAAGAAAGTTTTAAGGTACATAAAGAGGACAAAAGACTACATATTGATTCACATACAGATTGATTACTTGCAGCTAGTGAGGCATTCAGATTAAGACCTTACTAACTATTTGGATGACGAGAAGTTGACAACATAATGCATCTTTGAATTAGCAGGCAGTGCGGCATAATAGAGAAAAACACAGATCTGTATTGTCCTCTAGCATTCAAGCGGAGTTTATAGCAAGCTTTTGGCTGCTACTCAGGTTATTTAGCTCTAGAACCTCACTAGGGAGTTGATCGTATTTATTTTTATATGGACCCATACAGTTATAGTATGATGATGGCTCTGCATTGTTGATTATATACAACAACAGAGGTTTTAAAGGGTCCAAACATCTGGCGGTCAAGTGTTTGACCATAAAGAACCAGATCAAAATGGTGACATTAAAGTGGAGCATAGTTTCACAGATGATATGGTTGAAGTTCCACTGACTAAAGTTGTTTGCCCTTTTGTGTTTGAAATGACGCCATTAAGATGGGCCTAGCAGCATCTTTGGATGCGGTTGTTCAGTGGGAGCTGTTGTCAATTTTTGCTCCAATAAAGTTTGCATCTGTGATTGTTACATTTGTAACATCTTGATATGGATCAACTCTATTGCGTGCAATAAAGTTTTTTGAGTTGAGTTGATCAATTGAAAATCTCAAGGTATGTGTAAACCTTGAATATAAGGCTAGGGGCATTGAGATACTAGCCTTGAAGATATGTCTTGTTACACATAAAGTACAGTTGACTATAAAGATAAGACATATGTAGGTTCATTGGAGCCATATATGGATTCTCTGGTGCACATCAAGTTTCGTGTCACTTAAGGAGAGAGAATGTTGCCTGACAAAAGGGGATAACACATAAAGTTTCTGTCTAAATATCTATTCTATGAGGTGTTATCCAACTGCCACACTACCATATTGAATCCATATCAGTAGAGTTAAGGACATTCGTGACCATGGATGGCTCTGCATACCTTTTATGCAGTTACTGCCATGATTCGGTGTTTAAGATTCTATGGGATCGGATTGGCTATTAAGAATAATCTCTAGACCAACATAGAGATGCGCATATACAGTACAGTTTCAATTAATATTCGCCCAAGTGGGAGAATGTTAGAGTTTTCCTAAGTGTGTGCTTATATTAATTGAGATTATAATTACCATTATACGGTATTAATTTACCGTTAACGGGGTTGGTCTAATAAAGTGAGATATAAGGATTCTTAATTAGCCTAATATGGACCTGGCTGGTGTGGGCCGAGTTCGGCCTGGCCTGTGATGAGAGGGCCCGGCCAAATGACTCTATAAATAGGCTAAGGCAACCCCCCTCTAACCCTAACTCTCCATAATTCCACACACTCAACTTCCTTGAGAAGTTGCTTCACTAAGGAGGTTGTTTCCTCCTATAAAGTCAAGTGAAGGTGAGGGTGGTGGTCTCATCGACGCCAGGATTTCGGAGGGTGATAGAGGTGATGCGCCTAAGCTGAGGAATCGCCGGAGTTCCGCCTAAAGACCGGCGAATCCAAAACAGGTACACAAGCTCGTCTCTTTCGCTGTATGGCATCCGATTCTCTGCTATGGTGATCCGGGGAGTGCCGTGGTAAAGTTTCTCACGGCCAACATTCGAATCTTTGTCAACCAATTTCCAGCAAGCGCGCGATCCAGAAATTTCGTGCAAGGACACGTCTTTTCAAGTTTGTTTTATCGCCAAACCTTTTCCGGATGATCGGCTGGAGGACTAGCGGTTTTGGACGGTCGAACTTCGACTGAATTGGCGGCCGCTCGATGGAGGCTCTTTGGGGATCTTCATGAAGCGTGTGTGACCTGGGATACAATTGAAAGGAAGCAAAGCACCGCTTCTATTTTTGTAGTTTCACATATTATGTTTTTCGTTGGCTCCTTCATCTTTGTTCTTTCTTTTATCTGCAAATGCTCAAGTGAAGGTGATATGTAGCACATGTGCAATGAGATCAGACAACAAATAATGAGAGATGATAATGGGATGTTAAAAGAAGAGATTTTTTTATGAAGAATCGAGAACCCTTCTCTGTTCATGTCTTCATGTCGATTCTCAAGTGTATCTCTTGGTTTTATGTCCTCAACTCCAAATTGCAGATCTCCCCGTGTCTCTCTTTCTCTACGAGGTTCTGAATTCTCTCTATTGTGCGTTGGATATTGGTCAAGAGTGGAGAGTCATGTGGACAAGTGGAAGTCTGATGATCCTGTAAGAGGAAAAAAAAATGAGAAAAAACGCAACAAAATATGGCAAGGAGGGACTGAGATCTGATCCTGCTAGATCGTTGGGCTGATTGGAAGGACACATTTGACACAATCGCGGGACTTGATGGAATAGGAGGTCGCAGGAACCGATGTTTGTCGGATGGCTTGTCCTTGGGCACGACGAGGCTTCGTCAGATGCGACACTGAATAGGCTTGCTGGACATTCACTCAGAGGTTCCTGGGAAATTGTGAGGACCACGAAAGATGGCGCATTAAGGAGTAAACAGGATCCGGATCCCCTGCTTGTATGGCAGGGGATCATATTTAGGGGGGCCATTGGATTTCCCCCCTTTAAGGGGGAAATCCAATGGCCAATATTGCTATGATCCCTTGCCATGCAAGCAGGGGATCTAGACACGAGTAAACACCGCAACAGCCTGATGAGCTAAGCGCATAACCTTCACAAAAGGAACAAAAAGCACCGCAAAGGGTCTGGTATTTCTCCAAGTTTCACATGTGTAAACGTGAATATAATAGGAGTGGATGTGTCTCCTTGTGCATGATTCCCAGAGGGAGAAAGAACAAGATGAAGTCTTTATAATCAGTTGAGAACGGAACTTCCTTCGATATTGCTTGATGATGTCTTCGGTTGACGCCTGGCAGAATAAACGGAATCACTTATGATAGAGGACCTCCAATCATGAACAACCCTGTCACGATTTCCCAAGAACTAGTCTCGATCTCTCTCCATGTTCTGCTGTATGTGCAAATTGAATTGGCCTCCTCTTTTTGAAATGAGCGCTCCCTTATGTTCACTTGGCAAGTCTGGATACACGTAGTTAATCGCTGAATTAGAGGGATGAATTGTCGTTGAGAATTCAACGTGAAGTGTATGAGAGCTTCCTTTTATGCGGGTCCCCACGAATATTCCCTTTCTCCATGACCAGATTCGTTCTACCATGTATAGAAACAAACGATCTTTCGAATCAATCAATCATGCTGCTGACCTATCTATTCCAATTCGAGATTCAATCTCGAAGGTGAAATAAGCATGGAGCTAATTGTCTAATCCTCTTCCCTTTTCCGGAAGAAAGATTCCAAAACAAGATTAAATTTTCAGCTTGATTGGCGGAACTCTATTGATTGATTTTTTTTTAATGCCCGTGTGGGTTTTTTCATAAACAAACGGTGGCCGAGTATAATTTCTTCCTCCATTACGTTTGTACTCTCCAGTAGTTGATCATGCATATTGGGAATTATGCAAATTCTTTCCACAGTACGAAAATTGTTCCTCAAATCCAACTTCTTGACTGGATATCCCTCTGTATGAACTTCAGTCATGTTTCCGAACCTTAAAACCATTCACTTATGTCCTCTTGTCACCAATCCAATTAGATATGGATGTTAATGCAACGCATGCAGAAAATTAATGCATATGAAACTACACTAAAATGATTTAAACATTTTTTTCTAGAGATTAACGGTAGCCTCTAGTTTTTATACAAATTTTTTTAAGTGAATTAGCCAAAATTTAGGTGTCAACACTTTTTACATACTAACAACATGTATTCTAGCATCGGTAGCATGTGCATGCTTCGCGTCACCTTTGCCTGATATTCGGATTTGTAATGTTTGAATTTTGTTGTACTTAAAACACTTGAGTTTTGATTTAATTATGTGTTTTAAATTTTCTGGTGAAATTTAAATTTCCTCCTCTACCTTGGCCTCCTCCATGACCTCGACTGTCTAGATAGCCTCCTCAACTTGATGGAGCGACCGACTTTACGATGCTTGCTGGAGAATTGAACCAATAGACTTTTGATTCATTCTTTGCGCTCATGAGAGCACAATAAACCCATCAACTGCTCTAGCTTTAAGGTTGATACATCTTGCCCTTCCTCGATCGCTGCGATGACGTAATCAAATCTCTCAGTCAAATACTTCAAGATTTTTTATAATTCGTCACCATTATCTCTCAATTGGTTAACGATGATTTGTACACGATCAAAATACACCGAGAATGATTCAGAGTCAATCATGCGTAAAGACTTGAAATCACCTCGAAGCTTTTGCAGCCGTACCCGCTGGACAAGATCATCACCTTTGTAGGATTTTTGTAAAGTATCTCATGCTACTTTTGTGGTCTTCACACTTGACATCTTTTCAAATATCGTTTCCTCCATGGCTTAAAAGATAGCGTACAATGCTTTCTGATCTTTCTTCGTGGACTCCGTCAAATATTCTTTCTCCTCTTTTCTTGGAGCCTTGAATGCTTCGGCATCCGTCACTTCATTGTAGCCATTTTCAACTAGATTCCACAAATCTTGCTATTTGGAAAGACTCTTCATCTGGAAGGACCAGTTTTTGAAATTTTTTTCCATTCAACTTTGGAAGTTGCAATTGAACAGAACTAGTGGATGTCATTTCTAGCTCTGATACCAAATGTTGGAACCAAAATAATAATGATGACTTTGAAAATTTTAGAACAATGGAGCAAAATAAAGATCGGAGGGGGAATGTTTTTTTACTGGAATGCTTTCTGATGGATACTAAATACAACACTCATCCTCACGTCTTTATATGATAGCAGAACACTTGAAATATCTTTCACGAAGACAGATTTTCCACACTCATTAAATGAGCCATTGAAAAACATCTTCTGACCAAGCCTAACGAAAATATTCCACAAAATACACTAACAAAAAAGTCAAATAAAATACAAGGCAATAAATGAGGCGAATAAAAGATAAGACATTGGATATTGAGAAAAAAAAAACAATCGTGGCCCTTTTTCTTCTTTATTCAACAATAACCTTCCTTCATTTATGACAAATAATGTTTTTTTGTATCTTTTTACAATTCATCAATAGTTTTCCTTCAATAGCCGTAGGAATCCTTCCTCTTTTTTCTATCTTCATTCTCCTTTCCTGGCCCCTACCATGAATCAAGGCCACCAATAACCAAATCCAGAAACGGCGACAAACGTGCTCAAATCCAAAAATCAATTTTATGTTATTCAGACAATTTTTACATATGCTGGAGGGTACATAAATTCTATTGTTGAGCAATGCGAAATATTTCAATAAAGTGATTGTATTACTTCTACTTACGGATGTTCAAATAAGAACAAATTAACTGAGAATCTATGCAGTCATCTTTTGAAAAGATCAAATATCCTCGACGAAAAGGAGTACAATTTGCTTTATTCGGGTCCTCCGATGGAATGAAAAGCCCTAACTCAAGAACAGGTTTTCATGAACACCGTGCAGGTAGAATTAGAAAGTCAAGGAACCATACATAGAAATATCTGATACACTAAAGTCAATCTTATAACAAGTACTCCAACGCTTAAGAACTAAATATCCTGAATGGCACCTTTGGCGCTGGACCTCGACAAGCTTCCATGATTTAATGGTCTGCATTACCAAAAAAAAAAAAAAATCATATTCTTTAGAGGTTTTTCACAGACATAATATTAATAAAAATGTGTCTATCACCTGGGATTTTATGAAACAAAATGGAGTAGGTACTATATTGTTCTGTAAAAAAGGGCTTGAGAATGTTTACGGCATCCTGGGGAAGGAGATGGATTGTTTCCGCCCGAACCGCCTGCGAACACGAACGAACCTTATATGAACTCCGGCTTTGATTTTAAGAATAATGCGATGGATAAAACCACTCGGATAAATGTAGGAGCAAAGAATGATGTGATGAATAAAACCACTCGAATAAATGAAGGAGCCAAGCAGAAACTTGTGCTCATTTGTAGGATCCGAATCAAGTTACACGGTACGATCTCATTGAATTGACGACAAATAAAACACCTGCGAACAAATTAAGCCGCCTTTTTATTTTTGGACAAAAATCCGCCCTTGCTTAGGCGAAAGCCCTTTGTGATATTACTCTAATCCCATCTTATTGATAGCGCAAATGCACATTTTTATCCACTTATCTAAGGATATTATGATAGGTAGGGGTGTCAAAATGGCCCGCCCCGGCCCGGAAATTCAGTTAATTTTCGGGCCTTTTCGAGACGGGCCGGCCCGACGCTCGACTTTTTTTAACACCCATATTTTCCTTTTAATTTGATTTTTTGATTTTTTTGATTTTGATATTCTTTCATTTGATAGGTTTGTTAATTGACTTCGATTAAAAAAAATGAAAAGAAAAAATAATCCGGCCGGGCCTGGCCCGACCCCGGCCAGCCCGAACTCGGTACTGTTTAGCTTCGGGCCGGCCCGTTGACACCCCTGATAGGAAGAGAAAAGTTATAATATAATTATAATTGAGAAATTATAGGAGACTGAATTTCAAATTGTTGGAAATTGACGCCCAATTAAGGGATAAAACTGTCTAAATTGGCCTATTTCCATAATTGCGATAATTGGCAATTAATAGGATTTATTTCCTATTCTAAAAGTGAGAGATGAGTTACTCTCTTTAGCTATCAGAACGTACGTTCGTTCAAGAAATCACCATTGATAGAAACTCTCCCAAAAAAACTCTATTGAAATGCTATCTCTCGACGAACGATCGATCTGTGGATCCGGATTATTATCTCACCTGCGACATGGGCTCTTAATCTGTAGCTATCCAGGTAAGTTCGTTATACGAGATTTACCTTTACGATCAGTGAATCAAGTTTGATCTTGGGGATATAATACAATCTACTCCACTGCGTATTTGTACGTATTCTATTCGGGATCCGTTCCCTACATTGGTATCAGAGCATGATCATTCTTGTTTCCTGATCGTTTGTATTTTATACGAATTTTGAACGCGACAAACCGAGTTTTCGATGTTACTGTTCACGGCCTATTCGTGATTTTTGGTGCGATAAAAATGTATTTTGAATATATGGTCGGAACGGGTTCGGCGAGACGAGAATTTTGAGTAGTCGCCCGTCGCGAGGTGACACCGGGAGCAGCCGCACGCGCGCCACGCGCCACTACAGATCGGGTTCCCGACGCAGCGGCGTTTCGAGGCATTTTTGTGAAATTTTGTTCAACGAAAATGGGATTTGAAGATACCATCATGATCGTATCGAACAGACGAGAATTTTGAGGGGTCGACCGCCACGAACGGCCACCGGAGGAAGCCACATGCGCCGGTAGAGTGCGGTGTGCGTGGGACTCACGCGCCTGCGTGCTCCTTGCGTGCTGGGAAACATTGATGACGTCACGATGACGTTGTCATCTGGTTACCCGAACCGGATTTGACCCTGTTTCTGGTTCGACCATGAAGGAGCCCGACCGATTTCCGACCCGGTTACTCGTTGACTGTTGACCTTGGGCGTTAACCGATCAAACTAATTTTTTAGAAATTGCATATTAGTCCCCGGACTTTCGAAAAATTATAATTTGGTCCCTAAACTTTCAGAAAATAGCGATTTGGTCCCCAAATTTTCGAAAAGTTACAATTTGGTCCCCGAACTTTTCAAAAATTATATTTTGGTCCCTAAACTTTCTAAAAATTTCAATTTAATCTTCGATCTTTTTGGAAATTGCGATTCGGTCCTCATATTTTTGAGAAATTACATTTTGACCCCGTTGACTGAGCGTTGACTAGTCAAAGCAGAAACTTTGACCAGCTCGTGTGGATGCATATGAGCTCCGATTGGGGCGTGCGAGGTACCATTACGTTCATATCCAAATTGTCTTCGATTTGATATATTATTTGGACATGTTTGATGATTTTAAAATTCTAAAAATATGTTTGAAGCCCATGATATACGTATTTTGGGGCGTTTTTCAAGAATTGATCGATGACATATATCTTGCAATCTCATGATTTGATGTGTAAATCATTTATGTATAGTTCAAATCATGTTAATAATTACAAAATATAGAGATCATTGTTCGATTTATGATCTTTATTCGTGTGGGGAGGTCTAAAAAGTTTTAGTAACTTCAGTGAACTCGATTTTACATAAATGATTATGTTAATAGTAATTTCAAGCGAGGATTCTTGGACGATGATTGGGAACATAGTGAACTTTTGAATCTGAGACCTTATGTGAAATTAGTCATTAATATAATTAATTAGTGTAAAATAGATGCATAAATGTTAGGCATCAATGGTTCGTGAATGCATGTCTATATAATTTCGTGTTCAGATACAACAGTTACGCGCTTAACGAAACAAAGAAGAAATTGGATGGCAAAAATTATGAAAACTGGAATATGAAAATCCAGTTTGTGCTATGAAGAGCAAAAAGAATTTGAAGCTCTCAATCTAGTTATGGAAACACCTAAGGATGAGAATACTGCACAATCGACATTTGCTACATGGAAAAAGTATGAACTCAATTGCTCGCATATGTTGCTGAGTAGCATGAAAAATGATTTTATGCATGAGTTCAGGGATTTATGAAAATGCCAAAGTCAAGTGGGAGGCATTAAACACTAAGTTTGGTTAGATATCGGTTACCAAGTTGAAACAGATTACTATAAGTTTTGACACTTATATAATGCCACGTGGGCAGAATATGAGACGACTTTTGTGGCATATGTCACATATGATAAGTGATCTGTATGATGTTGGCCACTTTTTGACTGATGAGTAGCAAGTGCAAGCAGTAATTTGTTCCTTACTTCATAGCTGTGTGCATATGAAAATCTACTTGATCCACACAAAAAAAAGGTAAAGACTTTTGAGGACGCTATGTGCTGTCTTGAACTAGAGTGTTGTTTCTAGATCAAATGAAGCTTCGTGTTCCAGGCATAAACATCAAAGTGGGTTCAAGAAGTGGAAAGGATAAAGGAACAGATCCTTCATAATAAAAATCAAAGTTTAACCGTTATGAGAAATGAAAATGTCCTTTCAAGAAAAACATCTCAAGAGTGAAATGTTTTTGAATGTGTCAATAAGGGTCACTTTGCTCATGACTGTGGTGAACTGAAGAAGTTAAAAAAAAAAAGGACTTTGTGCACTTGAGAGTGTTACTTAAGTCTCTAATTCAGTTTTTTGTAACTGAATCTTATCCTTTATGGATTATAGACTTACAGGCCACCGATCATATAATGAAAAATAGAAATACCTTCGTAGAATTTCAACGAATTCGACATGAAGCAAAGTGGATAAATGTGGAAAATAATTCATGCGTGGAAGTTAAAGGGATTGGCACCTGCCAATTGAAAATGCGCGGTGGTCGCACCCTATTTTTACATATTGTGTTATATGCTCCAAAAACTGGACGGAATTTAGTTTCCATGTTAATTTTGGTTAAACTTGATTTCAGTTTGAACTTTCATAATGGTGGTGATGACTTGTCGTTGGAAATAAGTTGCTATGGTTTCAGATAGTTTCATTGTACTGATTGTTGGGTACAATAATGCGAATATTAGTTATTCACTATTTACATCTTTTGTGATGATGTGAATAAGTGACATGCTAGGCTGGGTCACATTGGCCCAATGGAAAATATTTAGATAAAGATGGCTTATAGGGCAATATTGAAAAAGTCGATTTGCTTATTTATGAGTATTGCTTAGTGAGATAGATAATAAGCAAACCATTTGGAAAAGGAACAAGAGCTGAGTTTCCTTTGCAGTTGATCCATTGAGACATGTGATTCAACATATGTGAGAATAAGGCATGAGCTGTTTAATTCATCACATTATAGATGATTATACTCGATTCGGATATTTTTTTGATTTCTCATAAATTGAGGCATAAGTTGCTTTGAGAAATACTATTTTTTGAGCTTTAAAAAATTATTAAAAAAAAGGAATCCAATCGAGGTCGAGAAAATTTATTTAATCAGTTCAGATATTTATGTGATGAAAAAGGAATAGAAAGACACTTGGCTATTCCAGCGATTTTTCAACAGAATGGAGTCACAGAGAGAAGAAACATGTCCCAATGAGAATGGTTAGGTCTATGATGGCACAAGCTAATATGCCTATCACCTTTTGGGGTGAAATTTTTTTATTAATTGTTGTCTAGATATTTAACCGTGTGCCTTCTAAATTAGTTACTTCCACTCCATATAAGTTGTGGACAGGTCGAAAATGAGATTTGAGTTTTCTCAAACCTTGATGTACTTCCTATATACTCGTTTTCCCTCACTGTTATGGGAAATTAGGCCCCAGAGGCATAAAAGAGTATCTTCATGAGATACTGAGAGCACTCTAAAGGGTATGTATTATAGGTGAGCAAGAAAGTGAGAAGTGTAACTGAATATGAATCATGAGATGTCACATTTTTAGTGAATAAATTTCTAAAAAAAAGGTGAGACAAGTGAAGACTATTATCCATTTAAGATCTTGGATAGTGATAATGATATTATTGAGGCATCCATCCAAGTGGGAGCAATGTGAGAAGTGAGGAATTTATTTCAAACAAGTCTCAATTGCAACCACTTGATGTGAAGAAGATGCCGTTATTATCTTATCCGAGTGGGAGCATAATGGAGAATGATGTACTAAGTGTACGATCTTCTTAATTGCAACTGCTTGACATGAACGAGATGTTGTTGTTGTTCAATCCAAGTGTGAGTGTAATGGAGAATGATGTACTAAATGTACAATCTTCAATACGGCGAATAATTTGCCAAGTGAAGTGTAATGGAGCTTGATGTGCTAAGTGTACAATCATCAATTTAGCGAACAAGTCGCAAAAGCGTTCTCCGTCGATTTGTCGATGTTTAGACATTGAAGAAAAAACTTTCATGGTTGCTTCACAAGAAGAGGATGAGCCAAGGAATGTAAATGATTCTCTAATTTGCCCTGATAAGGAAAAGTGGATATAAGCAATGGAAAAGGAGATGCAGTCAATGAGATCAAACCAAGTTTGGGAACTGGTTGATCTTTTGAATGGACATAAAACCATTAAGAGCAAGTGTGTTCTCAAAATTAAAGCGTAAAGCTAATAGCTTGATTGAGAGATATAAGGCTCGCCTTATGGTGAAATGGTATAATTAATTAGAAGTAATTGATTGGGAAGGGGTTTTCTATCCTGTGGTGAGATCTACCTCAATTCACTTTATTTCGGTAATAGTGATTAGTATGGATCTTGAATTACATCATATGGATGTAAAGACTGCTTTTCTCAATAGAGAATAAAAAAAATGTGTGAAACAACCCGCTAGGTTTGTTACAATTGGCCAAAAATAAAAAGTATGTCGACTTTTGAGATCGATATATAGCCTTAAGCAGTCTTTGAGATATTGGTATATACTTTCTTGTAATGCCTTAGTGGTATATATTTTTGTAATAATTGATGAAAATCATTGCGTATATATCAAACGATCCTAAGATTAATATGTGATCTTATCATTATATGTTGATGATATACTGATTGCTTGGAGCAATATGGAGTTTGTTAATACAGTCAAGAGTTGGTTATGTTCCAATTCTGCAATAAAAAGATATGGGTGAAGTTGCATATATTCTTGGAATTAAGATTTCAAGAGATCGTTCAAAGAGATTATGGTCTCTTTCACAAGAGACTTATATGGATAAAGTCATCGAATGATTTTGCATGCAAGACTATAAACCCGAACATACTCCTATTACATGTGTGGCTTATTCGCCGGGTGGTGTTATGCCTATGCCAACCCAGTTTTGGCCTAGAGAGATTCTTGGTATCTCTCTATCCAATGGGAATGGTTAGGCAAATGTCAAAGGATTAGTTTCTGATCCGCGAAATATGTCTTGAGACTCTACAAGCAAATGCAGAAATGGAAAATGTTCCATATGTTAGTGCTTGAATGCTTGAAGTACACTATGATGTGTATAAGACCTAATATTTGTTATGTGGTTGAAATGGTATATGTACGAATATAATCTAGGTCAAACATATTGGATTTCCATCAAGAGAATTCTCTGAGATAATTGAAAAGTACTGCCAAGTTTTTCTGCTAAGTTCAAGGTAGAGATCTGCACCTTGAAGGCTATACTAATATTGACTGAGGAAGAGGTCTAGACGAGAGAAAATCTACATCTGGGCTTGTATTCTTACTGTGTAGTGTCACAATATCTTGGAGTAATAAGAAGCAAATGTGTATAGCCTTATTCACGATAGAAATTGATCTCGTGGTGTTAAGCAAACATGTATAGCCTTATCCACGATGAAAGATGATCTCGTGGTGTTATCAATAGCAGTACAAGATAATATTTGGTTTAAGAGATGCTTGAATCAGTGAGGTGTTACTAAGGATGCTGCAGGTACAATTATTAATTGATTGTGATAGCCTAGCAACAAGAGCTTACTCTAAGGATCTATTGCCAGACCAAGCAAATAGACATGCTATATGTCTTTTGTGAAAGACATGGTTGTACGAAAAGATATGAACATACAGTACACATACATGTACAGAATGATAGTAGCTTTTATGTGAAGTGAGTACCTAGAGATATTGCTCCTCAGTCATGTGTTGGCAAAAAGATTAGTTTCCGATATTGAAATCTCTAGAAGTGCGTAAAAGTGGAAGTACTGGATTTTCTCAAAGTTCATAGTTAATGATATATGTTATCATTATTGATGTCTATGAGTTAGTATGACATTTATGCATATTAATGCTTGGTGCATTATGTTGAAAAGGTATGTCGAACAGATAGAGATTAACCCACTCACACGGGTAATCGTCTCTATTTACTGCGTAATAAATAGAGATGAGACAATTTAAGCTCATTATCTAGGTGATAATTGAGAGCTTGAGCTTAAAATATAGATGTCGCCTTAACTAGAGTGTTAAGATGATGCCATAATATTTATTATGCCTGAAAGTGAAATAACCCACATATTTCACTTTATCTGTCTTTAATGCCAGATGTGAATTCTGATGGATTATTTTAAAAGAGAGTAGATTTGTGAACTCAAGCTAGACATTGAATATGTCTGAGCTATCATCTATACGGTACTAAAAGTGGGAAGACATACGCTTCATAAGAAAGGAGAGAATACCGTAATATGTACTTCATATTACGTATGCATGATACGACCAAGAAGAGTTGGCAAGAGTTTTGATCTCAACTCTATGGCCGTGTGAGACTCTTGATGATATAAGTTCCTCAAATTAAGTGCCCTCACGACTCTGACCTATTCTTGAGATCTCTATTCATTGTTTGCTAACTTAGAGTGTTGCCAATGGTCATGAGATTGATTCGATCTAATGTGACATTTCTAAAAAAGCAAGTTGGACTGAGATTGAGAGGTTTAAGGAAAGAGGAAGATCAATTTTGTTTTGGATGTCACATTCAATCTTTGTATTCACAGGTCGATCAATTATGATTATATGAGTTTAATCATGGTTGTGAATATAATGTATTGTATTTGAGTGCTCAAAGAGATCAAGAGAGATGTGATATAAATGTGACTGATTGATCTAGGGTACTGCATACTAGATCTACTCTGAGGTTATGTGCCCATTTTGAGCTGCTATATACTCCCAACGGATGTATGGTAAGGAGCTCTCATAGTATGCTAATCGCATGGATTATTTGCATATATGAACTAAGCAGTGAGAAGAAAAAGAGAGACTTTTAGTCCTTTGTGGGCGAGTGAGAGATGTTGGAAATTGAAGCCCAATTACGGGCTAAAATGACCTAAATTGGCCTATTTCCATAACTGCGATAATTGGCAATTAATAGGATTTGTTTCCTATTCTAAAAGAGAGAGATGAGTTACTCTATTTAGCCATCAGAACGTACGTTTCTTCAAGAAACCACAATTGATAGAAACTCTCCCAAAAAAATCCATTGAAATGGTATCTCTCGACGGACGACCGATCGGTGGATCCGGATCATTATCTCACCTGCGACGGGGGCTCTTAATCTGTGGCTATCAAGGTAAGTTCGTTCTACGTGATTTACCTTTACGATTAGTGAATCAAGTTTAATCTTGTGCATATAATACAATCTACTCCGCTGCGTATTTGTACGTATTTTATTTGGGATCCGTTCCCAACACAAATATTAGATTTGAGAGAGAGAGAGAGAGAGAGAGAGAGAGAGAGAGAGAGAGAGAGAGAGAGAGAGAGAGAGAGAGAGAGAGATGTACCATTTTGACTGCGACGATGACCACAACCTTGAGGATTGATGGACCTTCCAGCTGAGGTAAAATGAAGATGGAGCAACAGCATCATAATAATCCAGCAAACTATGTTCAGGAGCAAAGTGTTGCTTCCCATCTCTCTCTCTCACGCTCTGTGAATACTTAATAAGGAAGTTTATCTCCATCTATATTTATACAGGAACCAATTTAACTACAACGCGTAATCGTACGTCAGTCTTCTCGGACCACAGAAGGAGGAAAATATTTGTTTTGACTTTGAAAGATGCGGTCTTTTCTAATGTTTAATACTAAATTTTGGTTCGGTTTGGTTCACAAAATTTTTTTTCTCAGAAAACAATTTCCTCAATTTCTCCTTAACAAGCAAGATCGAGGCAGCGAGGCGAGCACTCGCCAGATCTGGCAAGGCCAAGGCCGAGCCTCATGGCCTCACCAATGGCGAGGCGAGCGCTCGCTAAATCTAAACAGGTAAGGAAGAAAGGAAAATTTTCGGCTCATCTTCTTGAAAGATCTGGGAGGAGAATCCGCCCCCGCGGCCTTCGAAGTGGCGCTGTATGTATGGGCCATCTGAGGCATACTATCGATTCGATGGCGACGGGGCGTCGGCCACTCTGTTTGAGGTGCGGTTGAAATCGGTGATGATGATGGTGATGGCATTGGGAGGGGGAAGTGACGATGATGAGGAGGGAGAAGGCAACAAACGTGGGGTGGGAAAATATCCAAAAAACAAAAGAAAGGTAAAAAGTAATTAAGAAATTGATTTTTACAAAGGTAAAAAAGATAAGATAAAATAAAAATAAAAAATCGTTAAAATAGTGCACGAGGGGAAATCAAATCGAATTTTCAACACCAAATGGCGGAAAATGTTTTCCAGTTCATTTTTAGATTTTAGCATAACTCCAGAAAATATTATCATTTTCTTGAAAAATGACTTGGTGGAAAATATTTTTAAAAAGTGTCATATTTTTTGCGAAACAAACAGAGCCTTTGTCTAAGTGTATATCAATAGTTGTCTCTTCTATATTTATACAGGAGTTAAATAACCTACGGCGCGAAGTCATCCGCCGATCTTCCCGGGCTACGAAAGGAGGAAATATTTATTTGACCTAGATCGAAGCCGTTGTTGACACCTAAATTTTAATTTTCTAGAAAATTCATTTATAACATAAAATGAGGGTTATTCATAACTCTCGCAAAAAAAAAAATTCTCATGCATTACATATTTATTTTCTGTCGGTCACGTTATTTGAATTAGGATCAAAGGCGAGCCAATTGAGCATAATTTAATTTTCGACCACAAGAGAAGATGGCCAAATTTTTATGGGTTCGCGCTTCATTTGAATTTAATTCAGTCCAATTTAGGGCTTTTAATTAATTATCCGATTAATTAATTAAAGCCCAAATAAGCTCTAAATTCGCGTAGGTGAGCCCATAAATTGGTGATTTTCGGCCAAGCCTTTATGCTTCCCTTGAATGGCCGAATTTTTATTGATGATGAAGCCCTTGATGTTCAGATTTTTAATCCCACGGTTGTTATCCTATCAAAACTTTCATTATCGGACGGCCAGGATTGAATCTTATGTTCTGCACTAATTTTCTCTATATATATTCCTTTATACCAAAGTGAAAATGGGGGGGATTCATTTTTTCACAGTTCACGTCCAAAAAAAAAAGGATACGACCAGAGACACTGAGAAAAGGAGAGAGAGAGAGAGAGAGAGAAGAGAGAGAAAGAAGAAGCATGAGCTATTCTCATTTTTCAATCGCTGGTCACCGGTTCTTCTGGTATTTTCGATCTATTGGACCGTTGGATCGAGCTGATTTTTTGTGTCCAATGCTAACTCGATCCCTTCTTAAGCTCGACCGTTCGGATCTTTGAACCGAGTTCTCCTGGTGGTTGAACAATAGCTCGATCAGTAGCTGTTCCTGGCCGCGGGTATTGTTCATCTGCTGGTTGTTCTTGCGTTTTCGGAAGATTGGACCGTTGGATCGAGCAGATTTTTTGTGTCCAAGGCTAACTTTATCCCTTCTTCAGCTCTACCGTTCGGATATTTGAAAAGAGTTCTCCTGGTGGTCGAACAACTGCTCAATCAGCAGCTGTTCCTGGCCGTGGGTACTGTTCATCCGCCGGCTGTTCTTGGGTTTCCGGCAGATTGGACCGTTGGATCAAGCTGAAGTTTTATGTCCAAGGTCATTTTAATCCCTTATTACTCCTCGCCGTTCGGATCTTTGAAAAGAGCTCTCCTGGTGATTTAATAATAGATCGATCAGAAACCATTCCAGGCGCGGACTCTGTTCACCCGCCGGCACTTCCTGCGTTTCCAGCCGATTGGACCGTTGGATCGAGCTTATTTGTTGTGTCCAAGTTCATATCGAACCCTACTTCATCTTCACTGTTTGGATCTTTCATGGAGGCCCCTGGCTACTCGGTCTGATTGCTTTGGAAAGTCAATTTTTTTTAGGTAGAGTCCTTATTTTCCCAAAAAATTTGTCTGCATAATTTGGGTGATTAATTGGTGACATTGATTTTTGGTTATGTTCATACATGGTTAATATTGATTTTGAGGATGAGACAAACGCATAAAATTCTGTACATATTTTCCGGCATTGGATATATTTGATATGTCTTATGATTTGAACTTGAAATAATCTAAACCTCAATTGTATCCATGGATTTTCTCAAAAAAATTTCAGATATAGCTAATCCAACCTATCACCGTTTAGGTCCGATTTGTTGTCTCCGAATAAAAAAATCATTCCTTAATTCAAAATCTGAGATATGACTTTTTTAGAAAAATTTGAAAATATGGTAGTTTGGGACGTTGATAGTTGTGATTCTAATTGAATGATTGATTGACAGACTGTTTGATTGATTGTATAATTAATTGATTGATTGATTGTTTGATTGATGACTAACGGCTTGATTGATTGTTTAATTACTTGATTGATCGATTGACTGATTGATTGATTTTTACCATATCTAGAAGTTCGGTTGCCGGGAATAGGACAATTTCCTTCTCTTCAAAAAAAAAATCCGAGAATAAATAAAAAATAATTGCATGTCAGCTTGCCACATCATCTTTCCATGTCATTCATACACGTCATCCTTGCATAAATGCCACGTCATTTAACCACGTCATCTTGTCATGTCATTTTGCCACGTCATCTTACCATGTCATTTTGCCACGTCATTTAGTCATGTCATCTTGCCATGTCATTTTGCCACGTCATCTTGCCACGTCACATGTCATGTAGTTAGGTTGCATCAGCATCATAGAGTATAAAAAAATAAAAAAGATAGAAAATTACTCATTATATTATCATACATTTTTTTTGACAATTGCTTATTCATGCATTATTATCATTTTCAAAAATCATGCATAATATGTCATACATTCGCATGTCCAATATTTATATGCATGTGTTTTATTCTGTTTTGTCATGTCTCTAGTACCATATTTAGGGTTTTCATACTAGGTTAGCTCGACTGCATGATTAAATTATTTAGGTAAAAATCACGTGCTGCATGGGTTCTTGTGTGCATGTAGTTTGCACGTTCAATTTAATCAAAATCATGATAGTTTGCATGATAATTAATCAATTGCATCACGGATTGTGTTTTCACTTAAGATCTTCGCATGTTTAGACTAATGGTCTTGCATTGTGCCCTAATGTCATGTAATTTTGCATGTCTTAATTGATTAGTTAATTTTGCATATAGGGTAAGATGACTTTGATTTCGCATGTTTTGCATATCACCCATATCATTTAGATAGTTTCATGCATTGCATTTAAAAAAGTAAAAATTTCAAAAGAGACACCTCATTTGAGCTTTAAATCGATTCAGTCCGAGTCGTCAATTTAGGATATCTCATATGGAATTAAGGTACCGAAAGGGCATTAGTTTTAATTAACTAGTGTAACCAAGTCCCCGAATCCACAATCTCTGGTTTGTAGAAGTAAAATGGTCCTCCCACTATTTTACTTAGGTTTCTAATCAACCTACCAAAAATGATTAGTGGCGACTCCAAACTCTAAATCATTCTGATTAATTTAAGTTGCGAATTGGTAGGGCTTGGAAGAGTCCGCATTAGGTTAGTCATTAAAATTAACCTGATAATCCATTAGCCTAAAGATTCGATTTTAGGTCGCGACAGCTTGGCGAATCCACTAGGGATTTTGCTTTTTATTTTTCGAGAAATATAAATGCTTAACTCAGTTATCTGAACCTTTCGAAAATCGGTGCTTGGTTAGGGACACTTCGGCCGTTACCCTGTGGCCCGAGTCGTCCTTTTCATGTCCTGAACCTTTCTAAATCGGTGCCGAGAGCGAATACCCTCGTCACTTACCCTGGTGATGAGAGTCTTTACTTGGCTGAGCCCGATGTCTACGGGGGACCTCGATCCAGCCGCAAACCCCAATTGGCTTGGTCCGAGTATCCTTGGGGCTCCACCTTTGAAGTCTATTAGTTAGTAAACCTCACATTTCATCTGTATGTCTATGTGATTGGTTATTTCAAACGTCCCAAAAGGCGGTACTTTCTTCAATCCTTATCCTCATGCTTACCTATATTTTCGGGTCGGTCCTGTTGACACTTGATTTTTGATCAGTCTTTCATAGTTTATTTTTAAAAAATTCATAAAAAATCTATAAAAAGTTAAAAAAAATTAAAAAATCATCTTTGGTAGCCTTGACCAAGCTAAAGGAACCATTTTTGATAAAAAAATAATTTTTCATATTTTTTAATATTTTTTAATATTTTCCAAAAATAGAAAAATACATGAAAAATGAAGAAAAATAGCGTTCGATGTCGTAAAAATATAGAAAAATAGTCAATATTTTTATTTTAATTTCTTTTACATTTTGAACTCATAAATAGTCAAAATTTAAGTTCAATTGCATGTGTTTCTTCACGACGCATAGAGTTGAATTTGGCAAAAAAATGTCATTCGAGTATTTTAATTTGTAAATTTCTACATCTTTTTTAGTCTTGACGTCCAATTAGATCGACCACCATCTACAATAAATGCCCCTTGCTGAATATTTTCGTTTTTGTTTCACATGATTTCATGGTGTAAAACGCCGAGTGGATCCCCAAATATAATCGGGTCGGCATGAGTTCGATAGCTCGTCCAAGACCAAACCAGGGCACGGCGAACCCCATGTGAGTACTCTCGAACTCCTTCGATGCTTCCTAATGCTTTTCTTAGGTTAGTGTTGACACCTAAATTTTGATCAACTTTTTTATTTTTTTATTTTTGAAAATTCATAGAAAATCCATAAAAAGTTGAAAAATTGAAAAATCAATTTTGGTGACCTTAGCCAAGCTAAATGAACCATTTTGACCAAAAAAATAATTTTCATAATTTTCATTTTTTTAATATATTTTCGAAAAATACAAAAAAAAAAGAAAAAAAGAAAAAGAAAATCAAGAAAATCAAGAAAAATAATATTTGAGGTCACAAAAATATATAAAAATATTCGGTATTTTTATTTTTATTTTATCCATTTTTCTGACCTCATAAATAGTAAAATTCAGGTTTGATTTTAGGTGTTCTTTGATCATCATAAAATTGAATTTGGCAAAAATATTAGTAATGATTAAAAGGAAAAGGAGTGAAAACATCATCATTTAAAAGGAAAAGGAGACTAATCATTTTGTCTTCACTTTTGATTATTTTATTATTTTTTTACTTTTTAGTATTTTATTATTATTATTATTTTATTATTATTTTATTTTTAGTATTTTAGGCACCTCCCCCCATCATCCGTCGCCTTCTCTTCCTCTCCTCCTCCTCCTCCTCCTTCTTCTTCTTCTCCCTCAACTCTCTCTCTTTCATTTTTCGATTTTTTCTCTCGCTCAGCCCGCCGCCCAGACCCAAAATCGTCCGGTTTTTCGGCCATAACTCTTTCGTTAGAAATCGTATGGGAACGAGCCATATACTATTGGAAAGCTTATTCTCTTGCCGTTCTAATGACATATCGTGAGTCCAATTTGGCCCAGCCATTTGTCCCGTAGAGCTATTTGAAGGAGCAAAGGTCAGACTGATCAGACTTGAGTCCGCGGGTGCCAAATTGGATTTTCGGGTTTGTTTTGGGTTCAATCTTGGTAAGACCACCTCTCACTCCTTGTTAAGACATATATTATTGTGTTGTATGGTTTGAAGATGGATTATATTTGTATTTAAGGGCTGATCCCTTATTGTTTTGTTCGAAAAATCTGAACCGGTTCTGTCAAGGTGGTGCCGTGAACATTGTGAGTGATTCAAGGGCTTGCCTTGCTTCCAATATTCGATAAGATGTCTCTAGAACCTAACTTAGGAATCTAGCAAGCTGAGATTGTAGTCTAGTTGAGTTTTGGATGGGTTTTAATGGTTGAATTGAAGGAGTTTTCTGGGGCAGATTCTGGTCATTGGGCGATTGAAAACCGTTCGGTTTTTCGGCCATAACTCTTTCGTTAGGAATCGTATGGGAACGAGCCATATACTGTTAGAAAGCTTATTCTCTTGCCGTTCTAATGACATATCGTGAGTCCAATTTGGCTGAGCCATTTGTCCCGTAGAGCTGTTTGAAGGAGCAAAGGTCAGACTGATCAGACTTGAGTCCGCGAGGGCCAAATTGGATTTCCGAGCTTGTTTTGGGTTCAATCTTGGTAAGACTACCTCTCACTCCTTACATTTTACCTATTAGACCCAGAATTGGAAGGCCGAGCCTCCTATTGGTGTTTAAATGTTTGCTGTGTATTTACTTTATGTCATAGCATTTCTATATTTCGCATAAAAGACCCAGAATCGGAAGGCCGAGCCTCCTGTTGGTGTCTAGATATTTGCTGTGTATTTACTTTATGTCATAGCATTTCTATATTTCGCATAAAAGACCCAGAATCGGAAGGCCGAGCCTCCTGTTGGTGTCTAAATATTTGCTGTGTATTTACTTTATGTCATAGCATTTCTATATTTCGCATAAAAGACCCAGAATCGGAAGGCCGAGCCTCCTGTTGGTGTCTAGATATTTGCTGTGTATTTACTTTATGTCATAGCATTTCTATATTTCGCATAAAAGACCCAGAATCGGAAGGCCGAGCCTCCTGTTGGTGTCTAAATATTTGCTGTGTATTTACTTTATGTCATAGCATTTCTATATTTCGCATAAAAGACCCAGAATCGGAAGGCCGAGCCTCCTGTTGGTGTCTAAATATTTGCTGTGTATTTACTTTATGTCATAGCATTTCTATATTTCGCATAAAAGACCCAGAATCGGAAGGCTAAGCCTCCTATTGGCGTCCAAGGTGTTTTATTTATTTATTTTCTGTAAATTATATTGTGCTACCCCAGAATCGGAAGGCCGAGCCTCCTGCTGGTGGTTTATACCCCCCACACATTGTTGCACGAGCACCGACGGACTCCGACGTCGTAAAATTCACCGGATCCCATCTCCTTTGCTTATGTTTATGTTGTATAATGACTTAATATCTTCTTTATTTTTTGCATTGTGTTGCGTCCTATAAAAAAAAATGCTAGATCGGACGTCTGCAGATGAGCCACGTGTCGTGATTAGGTGATTTTCAGAATAAAAAAAATTTCCAAAAAAATGAATTATTAAGGAAAAATTCAAAAAAAAAATTGAGAAAAATTGCAGAAAATTCCTAAAAAAATTCTAAAATTTTTTGAAGGCTGAAAATGACAAAAAAATTGATTTGTTTCCATTTTTTGGATTTTCTCCCATTTAATCCAAAATGGCGATTTTACCCCTCAAAGGGTAAATCGTCTTTGATATTCCGATGAATTGTGGAAATTGCTTAGAATTTGATGATGGGCCAGATAGGTGGCTAAACCTTATGTCTAAGACTTCCACATTTCATTCCCATTTTTAGAAAATGACGATTTTACCCCTTCGAGTGGTAAATCGGTTTCTAAAATTCCAGAAAATCATGAAAATTGCAAAAAAGATAGGAAATGGGTCAATTGAGTGACCAAACCTATTTTTGACATTGTTTTACTCCGGATTCATTCCGAAATGACGATTTTTCCCTTTTTAGGCAAATCGTCCCTTTTGTCTCAAAATTACGACTTTACCCCTGATGGGTAAAATCATGTCTAAATCATTCCTAAGCTTGATTGATACTTATTTAGGCTAATAGAGCCTTATTAGGAGTGTCATGTTGATTTGATGTGATTATTTTACATATTTGGATTCATTGATTTGCGCATTTTATTATTGATTGTGATTGCTAGGATAGTCATTCCTATTTGCATGAATTCCTAGATTTAGGATTCGTACTCCACTCATCTGCATGAAATCTTAGGTAAGAAAATTCAGTCAACTTAGGTACCGAAAGGGCGTCAACTCTGACAGTTGACGTAACTAAGTCCCCGAACCCATTTCTCTGGTTATCGCAGAATTGAATAGAAACTCCCGACTATTCAATAGGGTGGTCCAATCATACCCTCCAAAAAATGATTGGTGGCGACTCCATGGCATGCACACTTAGCACATGTCACCAGACCACACTGAAGGTCGACTACGCATACCTCCGTTGCGATTTGGGTAACGGGCCTTGGGAGATGCCCGCGTCCGACCAGACTGGACGGCCCATTAGCCCTCGAGAGCCCACATGCAACCTCGAGAGGGTCGCGACAGACTGGCGACTCCGCTGGGGACTTAGAGAACTTGAGCCGATTAAAAAGTTGATTGATTTTTCTGACATGTTTTATGCAGATGCTCTTCAAGTTGAGGTACGTACTTTAACCCTTGAGGTGTTAAATGTTTTTGCAGATTGGAGAAATAAGGGGTGAAGTGTTCATTAACTCTGTCTTATGCAGGTAGGAGTTTAGGATGTATGATTGTCTGGATGTTTATATTGAAGCGGTGTTTGCTAAATGAAATGCATGTTTATTGCTTTAGCACGACACAATGAACACACACAGCCGCGCCTAAAATCTCGGGCGCCCTCTTTAGGAAAATAATAGAAGGAATTGAAAATGGAATCTCCGTGAGGAAAAACACGGGGTAATCCATTTTTAATTCTGCTCATTTCGAACTATGGATTGGGTCCCAATGCAACGATAGTTGTGCAATGGAATCTACCCTTTCTAGAACTCGAAGTGGGAGCCTTGGCCTTAGGTTCCAAACCCTATTTTGATTCTTAGAAGTCAAACCTCACTGGTCTCATGCGCATGTATGTGAATGATTGGTACACCTCAAAACCAAAAGGTCATTCAGCGCCGCTTATGAATCAAAATCCAAAGACTTGTGTGAAGAATCAGTCGCGAGTTTAAACGAACCAGGATGGCATGGAAAAGCGCTGGACCACCCTGGAGAGTCAACTGATGAGGGCAAATGCCTTTTGACCGGGGCAGCCGGGTCAAGTGTAAAGACGTGTCGTTCCTAATTGATTTTCAATCAGATACCGGCATAATATTTCCTATCTTTTCCTCTCAGGTGAAAAACAGGTACAGAAGGAAAATCCATTTATGGATAGACACGAGGGACATGTTTTACATGGCATACATTTGTCAAAAATGTCCTCATTCGATCACATGCAAGATGATCATGGAACGATGGTGAAACTGTAATCGTTCCAATAAGCCCTTCGAATATTATACCTGACGGGGACCTTTATGTCTTTTGTCTACAGGATAGGATGGTCAAAGACAAATGAAGGAAAATTTATTTTCCCTATAAGACGGAAAGAAATGTGCCTTCAGCAGATGTCACCCATTGTGATTGCAATGACAAATTGAATCAAATTATGAAGAGGGAGCAACCTAATTAGGATTGGCTCTCCCTAAATCGAAAAAGTTGTATCCGTTCCAAATCGGATTGATTGGTTCACGAGTTGATATGGTTCCTCATTCTTGCAGGTGATGACGAGAATGAACGGGCCCATTGAAAAATTTCCAGCATCTTGGATGCCAGAAGTGACCAGAGCGGGGATAGTAAAATCCGTAATCGTTTCAATTAAAGCTCCTTACGCGGTGATTGACTCTTTCACTCCTTTCATCGCGCAGGTTGTTGAAGTACTCAATCACGAGTAAACCCATTTTTGCGGATGTCAAATAGCCTGAATGCGTCAATGCAACAAAATGCAAAAGGGAGTTAGCTGGGGCAAGCGTCACCTAGCTACGACAAATCACGCCCAACTGGGGCAAGCGAATCATTTGTGCGCCGGACAAAGAATAACGTTTCTTCTCTGGCAAAATCAATGGACGCAACTGTAGAGTCGTCCGCATCAGAATTAAACCCAAGATACGAATATGGGTGAACGGTAACCTTGTATCGTTCCATTTTGGTCTTCGTAGACCACATGCCTAACATGAGTTTTTACTCATTTAACAGGGAGTCGTTGGCATCGAAAGCCTCAAAAGAAAAGAACTCGCCAACGAGGAGGCGAATAAAGCTATTGACCTTGGGAGTCAGCACTCCAAGAAATGGTCTTTGATTATAAGACCTAGTGGAGGGTAAAAAGTATCGCTCCTACGTCCCATGCTTTGACATGCATTTTGATAAAAATTTTCTTTTTTCCTTGAATAAAAGGAACCTTGAAGAATGGCGCTGGAATGCGCCCAAAAACACAAATGGATCTCCTCTGGGGCAAATCCTTGAGAATGATTCATCGCCAACCAAACGGAGGGATCAAGACCACAAGATAGAGGGCCAAATCCTGCAAGCCGCGAGTTTGTGTTCAAATGGAAACACAAAGCAAGAACAAGGCTGTATCGTTCCAATTTGCCTTGAATTTTGGAACGCAAACTGACAACTAATTCATGTCTTTGACAGGGGATCGCCATCAAGGTGAAACAGGTTTTCACACCCCATGAATTACCCGTTGGAGTACACGACCGAGGGTAGGATGTATCGTTCTAAATTTTTGAAAAATTCGTGAACGTACAATAACATGTTTTCTCTGCATTTTCAGGGATCTCCAGCCGCGGGGGACAGGTAAGTATCCCTTTCCCCAATCCATTGAAGATGTTAAATAAAAAAGAAAAGCTTTCAGAATCTAATGTCTAGAAAAGACATAAAATTCAAAACTCATTGGCATTCATGTTTTAAGACAGGAGGTTGTCTGAACATGGATAAGAACATGCATGGTGCATCGTAAAATCCCCTTGACGGGTAAAATTTTTGGAGAAAATGAAAGAGATTTTTTCCAATCAAAAGTTCAAAACTTTCAAAAGGACGTTTTCTCAAAAGACGAGAGGCAAAGCCTAATCCAAACACGTCCTATACACACTTGAGAGAGAAATGGAGCGGATCAGATAGTAAAATCTGGACCTACGGAAGTAGGGATTATTCGCAGCAATTACATAGATCGGGATGACAGAGGCATTCGTTTCATATCCCCAAACACTACAGGTGACCATTGCCAACCCATTCGAACGGCGATTTTCATTCTCAACCCTGGCAAGAACCACCCCACGTCGGGGCAAAATGGAGGTGAGTCCAGCAGCATCAGGAGAAAATGGTTAGAAATTTTCTTGCTCGGACTAACATTAATCTTTGTGTGTTGTTTATATGGTAATCCAAGTGCCATAGGATGACGAGAAGCATTCATTTCTCTATCCCACGCACCATATCCTTTGCACAGCCAAGTTGAGCCTGCAAATTCATTTCATAAACCCATGTTGGTGATCATGGCATGTTTCAAGATGGAAACTGCATCACTCCAAGAACGGAAGAATCCAAGAGATGGGATTTATAGAAAGATTTCATATCGGCGTTCAAGTGTGCTATGATTCAAGGTGTATATCTAGCACAATTTTCTGAACATCGTAGTTCCAAAGGAAAAGAAAAGGCGGGATTTCGACAAAAGATAAAAATCCCCGGCATCAAGAAAAAGCAAAGTGCCTGGTAAAAGCAGGGCCGATGCTCGTGTAAGTTGTTTGATTGATCCACAATGAAGCCGGATGGGAAAAGAAGAAATCCCTGAAGGAGCCAAATCCAAAAGGGCAGCTCCCCAAATGGTGCCAAGCGCAGAACAAAGACATAGAGAGAGTCGCTCTCTGAACGCAACAAGAGACGCTCTCTAAAGAGTTTGTGCACACCTCAAAAGCGGTTGCACGCCTCAAAAATTGAAGATGAAGAATGGAAAAGACAGGTGACAAGTTTGCATTGATCACCAATGTCAATCCCCTCATAAATTATGGGCCAAAAACAAGCCTTTTTCGGTCCCCAATCCTACCAGCATCATAACCCCGAAACAGTCTTCTCCGACTAAGACACTTGGGTTAGCATATAGCTTAGCTCGAAGAAGTACGAGCAAGACTATTTCTTTCTCATTTTGCAGGGTTCTTGACTTGTAAACCCGAAGCAGATGATGAAAATTTTTATTCAATGGCCTCGACTCCAAGGCGGGTCCCCCTTGAAGATCAATAACCAAGCCCAACATTACGGTCCCGTGGAAGACCTCCCGACCGATCAAAATGTATGCGCTGCAAATGAGCCTAAAACCTAGGCACAGGTTAGTAGGGAATTGAGTGCATCCCCTATAAAGACCACTATCTCAAAACAAGTGAGAAGACCTCATTGTCGAGAAATATTCCAATTGATGTTTTGAACAAACTCTTTTTGGAATTTTCAAACTATTGATCCAGATTTTCCGTACAAGGGATTTGTGATCACATTTGCATGTTGCAAGAATGTTTTGGATAACCTCCAGCATCAAAATGCACATTTCACAATTAAAACTTAAGTCATACGGTTTTTGTCAAATGGACAGCCGTGGTCTTCCCAAAGATTGCTAACGTTTTCTTGGTGAAGAAAAATCTTTCAAGCTCAAACTTCTGCAGGATTCTTGGAAACCCCGAATCCCAGAAAAATATTTGCTCCATGGAGTGGAGCACACAGGTTTGAATTTTCTGCAGGATACCTGGAGAACCCAGCTCCCAGAATGTCGCCTCAACAGACTAAAGCGAGGCTTTGTCAAAATAAAATCTTTCACTGCTTCAAAACTGAATTCCCGACAAATTTCGGGATCTTTCAAAAGAAGGGGTGAGGATGTGATCCCTTTTCAAAAATTTAGGCAGTCTCATCGGACGTGGAGAACCCTCGTCATGAGACCCCTTTTCAAAAATCAAGCAGTCCTAGCTTGACGTGGAGAACCCTCGTCCTAGGACCCCTTTTCAAAAATATCAAACAGTCCTAGCGTGACGTGGAGAACCCTCGTCCAAGGATCCCTTTTTCAAAAATATCAAACAGTCTCATCGGACGTGGAGAACCCTCGTCATGAGACCCCTTTTCAAATCAAAACAAAGGTAGATACCGCCTCAAGGGTCAAATCAAAGGTAGAAACCGCCTCAAGGGTCAAACAAAGGTAGAAACCGCCTCAAGGGTCAAACAAAGGTAGAAACCGCCTAAAGGGTCAAAACAAAGGTAGATACCGCCTGAAGGGTCAAATCAAAGGTAGATACCGCCTGAAGGGTCAAATCAAAGGTAGATACCGCCTGAAGGGTCAAATCAAAGGTAGATACCGCCTGAAGGGTCAAATCAAGGTAGATACCGCCTGAAGGGTCAAATGAAAGGTAGAAACCGCCTGAAGGGTCAATCAAAGGTAGATACCGCCTGAAGGGTCAATCCAATAGTAAAAATCACTTAAATGGTCAACTCAATGGTCCAATCCACCATACGGATCAAAATCATTGGCAAATCCCAAATGGGACACGTCTTCCTTAGATTCCTATCAGTTAGGAATCACATTATGGTTTGACCTACCATACGGGTCAGAGCTTAATCTCTCTAGGATACTCTAGTAACGAGTTTCTAGAAATTCTCTCGAATCCATCAAACACCGCGAAAAATCGCACAAACATCGAACAGGTAAGTGGCAGGTATGTCTCTCTATTATCTCACTCTCTCATGTCAAATGAATGTTTCCCCCTTCAAGAAAGAGCATACATGGACAAGCATGAAGATTGGATGTCATGACTCATTTTCCTTTAGTTTCCCGAGTCGAGTCGATCAGGACTCAGGTGTCACCTTATCTTTGAGAGAAACCTCTAACGAGATTCCTCTCAAAGAGGGGCAGCTGTTGACACCTAAATTTTGATCAACTTTTTTATTTTTTTTATTTTTGAAAATTCATAGAAAATCCATAAAAAGTTGAAAAATTGAAAAATCAATTTTGGTGACCTTAGCCAAGCTAAATGAACCATTTTGACCAAAAAAATAATTTTCATAATTTTCATTTTTTTAATATATTTTCGAAAAATACAAAAAAAAAGAAAAAAAGAAAAAGAAAATCAAGAAAATCAAGAAAAATAATATTTGAGGTCACAAAAATATATAAAAATATTCGGTATTTTTATTTTTATTTTATCCATTTTTCTGACCTCATAAATAGTAAAATTCAGGTTTGATTTTAGGTGTTCTTTGATCATCATAAAATTGAATTTGACAAAAATATTAGTAATGATTAAAAGGAAAAGGAGTGAAAACATCATCATTTAAAAGGAAAAGGGGACTAATCATTTTGTCTTCACTTTTGATTATTTTATTATTTTTTTACTTTTTAGTATTTTATTATTATTATTATTTTATTATTATTTTATTTTTAGTATTTTAGGCACCTCCCCCCATCATCCGTCGCCTTCTCTTCCTCTCCTCCTCCTCCTCCTCCTTCTTCTTCTTCTCCCTCAACTCTCTCTCTTTCATTTTTCGATTTTTTCTCTCGCTCAGCCCGCCGCCCAGACCCAAAATCGTCCGGTTTTTCGGCCATAACTCTTTCGTTAGAAATCGTATGGGAACGAGCCATATACTATTGGAAAGCTTATTCTCTTGCCGTTCTAATGACATATCGTGAGTCCAATTTGGCCCAGCCATTTGTCCCGTAGAGCTATTTGAAGGAGCAAAGGTCAGACTGATCAGACTTGAGTCCGCGGGTGCCAAATTGGATTTTCGGGTTTGTTTTGGGTTCAATCTTGGTAAGACCACCTCTCACTCCTTGTTAAGACATATATTATTGTGTTGTATGGTTTGAAGATGGATTATATTTGTATTTAAGGGCTGATCCCTTATTGTTTTGTTCGAAAAATCTGAACCGGTTCTGTCAAGGTGGTGCCGTGAACATTGTGAGTGATTCAAGGGCTTGCCTTGCTTCCAATATTCGATAAGATGTCTCTAGAACCTAACTTAGGAATCTAGCAAGCTGAGATTGTAGTCTAGTTGAGTTTTGGATGGGTTTTAATGGTTGAATTGAAGGAGTTTTCTGGGGCAGATTCTGGTCATTGGGCGATTGAAAACCGTTCGGTTTTTCGGCCATAACTCTTTCGTTAGGAATCGTATGGGAACGAGCCATATACTGTTAGAAAGCTTATTCTCTTGCCGTTCTAATGACATATCGTGAGTCCAATTTGGCTGAGCCATTTGTCCCGTAGATCTGTTTGAAGGAGCAAAGGTCAGACTGATCAGACTTGAGTCCGCGAGGGCCAAATTGGATTTCCGAGCTTGTTTTGGGTTCAATCTTGGTAAGACTACCTCTCACTCCTTACATTTTACCTATTAGACCCAGAATTGGAAGGCCGAGCCTCCTATTGGTGTTTAAATATTTGCTGTGTATTTACTTTATGTCATAGCATTTCTATATTTCGCATAAAAGACCCAGAATCGGAAGGCCGAGCCTCCTGTTGGTGTCTAGATATTTGCTGTGTATTTACTTTATGTCATAGCATTTCTATATTTCGCATAAAAGACCCAGAATCGGAAGGCCGAGCCTCCTGTTGGTGTCTAAATATTTGCTGTGTATTTACTTTATGTCATAGCATTTCTATATTTCGCATAAAAGACCCAGAATCGGAAGGCCGAGCCTCCTGTTGGTGTCTAGATATTTGCTGTGTATTTACTTTATGTCATAGCATTTCTATATTTCGCATAAAAGACCCAGAATCGGAAGGCCGAGCCTCCTGTTGGTGTCTAAATATTTGCTGTGTATTTACTTTATGTCATAGCATTTCTATATTTCGCATAAAAGACCCAGAATCGGAAGGCCGAGCCTCCTGTTGGTGTCTAAATATTTGCTGTGTATTTACTTTATGTCATAGCATTTCTATATTTCGCATAAAAGACCCAGAATCGGAAGGCTAAGCCTCCTATTGGCGTCCAAGGTGTTTTATTTATTTATTTTCTGTAAATTATATTGTGCTACCCCAGAATCGGAAGGCCGAGCCTCCTGCTGGTGGTTTATACCCCCCACACATTGTTGCACGAGCACCGACGGACTCCGACGTCGTAAAATTCACCGGATCCCATCTCCTTTGCTTATGTTTATGTTGTATAATGACTTAATATCTTCTTTATTTTTTGCATTGTGTTGCGTCCTATAAAAAAAAAATGCTAGATCGGACGTCTGCAGATGAGCCACGTGTCGTGATTAGGTGATTTTCAGAATAAAAAAAATTTCCAAAAAAATGAATTATTAAGGAAAAATTCAAAAAAAAATTGAGAAAAATTGCAGAAAATTCCTAAAAAAATTCTAAAATTTTTTGAAGGCTGAAAATGACAAAAAAATTGATTTGTTTCCATTTTTTGGATTTTCTCCCATTTAATCCAAAATGGCGATTTTACCCCTCAAAGGGTAAATCGTCTTTGATATTCCGATGAATTGTGGAAATTGCTTAGAATTTGATGATGGGCCAGATAGGTGGCTAAACCTTATGTCTAAGACTTCCACATTTCATTCCCATTTTTAGAAAATGACGATTTTACCCCTTCGAGTGGTAAATCGGTTTCTAAAATTCCAGAAAATCATGAAAATTGCAAAAAAGATAGGAAATGGGTCAATTGAGTGACCAAACCTATTTTTGACATTGTTTTACTCCGGATTCATTCCGAAATGACGATTTTTCCCTTTTTAGGCAAATCGTCCCTTTTGTCTCAAAATTACGACTTTACCCCTGATGGGTAAAATCATGTCTAAATCATTCCTAAGCTTGATTGATACTTATTTAGGCTAATAGAGCCTTATTAGGAGTGTCATGTTGATTTGATGTGATTATTTTACATATTTGGATTCATTGATTTGCGCATTTTATTATTGATTGTGATTGCTAGGATAGTCATTCCTATTTGCATGAATTCCTAGATTTAGGATTCGTACTCCACTCATCTGCATGAAATCTTAGGTAAGAAAATTCAGTCAACTTAGGTACCGAAAGGGCGTCAACTCTGACAGTTGACGTAACTAAGTCCCCGAACCCATTTCTCTGGTTATCGCAGAATTGAATAGAAACTCCCGACTATTCAATAGGGTGGTCCAATCATACCCTCCAAAAAATGATTGGTGGCGACTCCATGGCATGCACACTTAGCACATGTCACCAGACCACACTGAAGGTCGACTACGCATACCTCCGTTGCGATTTGGGTAACGGGCCTTGGGAGATGCCCGCGTCCGACCAGACTGGACGGCCCATTAGCCCTCGAGAGCCCACATGCAACCTCGAGAGGGTCGCGACAGTTAGATCGTGTGTAGAATGGCTAGGACAGCTAAATCATTCTTGAGCTGTGATTGATAAATAGGACCTTACTAGGAATGCCATGTGATTTATTTGCATATCTAGATTGCTTGAGTTGGGCATTTTATTACTGATTGTGATTGCTAGGATAATCACTCTTATCTACATGAATTTCTAGATTTAGGGTTCATACCTTACTCATCCGCATGAATCTCAGGCTAGAAAATTCAGTCAACTTAGGTACCGAAAGGGCGTTAACTCTGACAGTTGGTGTAACTAAGTCCCCGAAACCATTTCTCTGGTTCTCGCAGAATTGAATAGAAACTTCCAACTATTCGATTGGGTGGTCCAATCATACCCTAAAAAAATGATTGGTGGCGACTCCATGGCATGCACACTTAGCACATGTCACTAGACCACACTGAAAGTCGATCACGCATACCTCCGTTGCGATTTGGGTAATGGGCCTTGGGAGAGGCCCGCGTCCGACCAGACAGGACGGCCCATTAGCCCTCGAGAGCCCAACAACCTCAAGAGGGTCGCGACAGACTGGCAACTCTGCTGGGGACTGGTTCTTAACCATTTAGTGGACTTGAGCCGATTAAAAAGTTGATTGATTCTTCTAACCTAATTTTATGCAGATGCTCTCGAAAGTGAGGTGTATATGCTAACGAATGTGTTAGATGTTTTTGTAGACGGGAGAAATAAGGGGTGAAGTGCTTGTTAACTTTGTTTTGTGCAGGCAAGAGTTTTAGATGTATGATTGTGTGGATGTTTATATTGAAGCGGTGATTGTTAAATAAAATGCATGTCTTTTGCTTTAGCACGACACAATGAATACACACAATTGCGCCTAAAACCCCAGGCGCCCTCTTTAGGAACACAATAGAAGGAATTGAAAATGGAATCTCCGTGAGGAAAAACATGGGGTAATCCACTTTTCAATTCTGCTCACTTCGAACTATGGATTGAGTCCCAATGCAACGATAGTTGTGCAATGGAATCGGCTCTTCCCAGAATTCGAGGTGAGAACCTTGGCTTTAGGTACCAAGCCCTATCTTTTGATTTTTAGGAGTTTTCCCTCACTTGTCTCATGCGTTTGTCTATGGAAGGTTAGTATACCTAACACTGCTAAAAATACAGAGAAGCTTGATTTTCTCTTAAGTTTGGTTGGTAAGACTTTTCTATCCCTCGAACTTGTTACAGCTCTTAATCATTATATTCATTGCATAATTCCGGTGATTGGATTAAATGCCATTTTGAGGATAGATAGGTGTGTTTTCCTCCCAATGTTCTTGATGGAAGATGAAGATGGTGTCATCCCATTACGAGCGCCAAGTGGACAAGAAGAGCCTGCTATGGACATCATTGAGGTATCATCTAATGAAGATGACGATTTGGAATAGGTGATCCTGAAGTCACGTCTCAAAGATCGAAACTGGGGCATCTCTAAGTATTAAGATCACATTCCTTTGTTTTAATTTTCATTTCTAGCCTTCTTGTATAGGATTTATTTTGCTGAGATCCTCTCTATCTGATCCCTTATATTGATTGTATTAGGGATCTATTTGTGTTTATATACATTCAGATTGAAATTTGTTGTATTTCTATTGACTTGTCATTGGAATGTGATAGTGGCATTTCTTCTAATCACTCGAATACTCCAAAATCAATTTTATAATTCCTTTGGATAAAATTGAAATTGGAAGTCTTATACAACCTTTTGGCCGTATAGGGCAATACAATCCCAATTTCGCCAGAAGGAACTATAAACTTGAATTGGTTCATGCATGTTTTGCATCATTGGTAATCCACAATAATTGATCAAGAGTATTCGTGTTTTTCAAATTTAATGAAAAGATAGATATCCAAATTACTCTCGTTCTTAGCAAACGGCTTTAATTTGGATACCGTATCTTCAATTGAATTTAAAACACATCGTAATTGTGTACTTTTGAACATTCCATTGATTTTCTTGGAATTGATCAAAGGCGATTATCGTGAATTACATTCCTTTCAATGATATGCTTTCCTTTGAGGAATATTGATAAAAGCTTTTGCACAAGGCCAAAACCCTTGTAAAAGCTCTTATCCCTATTAATCACAAGTAAGCATAAAATTGAAAGGATTTATGCTTTATTTTTCAAATTCTTTCTTCTGATTCTGCATTTTCATTTGAAACAGGTTAAAAACAAGTAGAGAAGAGAAGTCTTTTTGTGGATAATCACGGTGGGAGGTTCCTTTATCCGATCATAAGCAAGATTAAAAAATCAAGATGTACACGCTCGAATCATCAATGTCAAAGCGCAGCTTGCCTAGGTTGAGAGTGGTCAGGTGTTCGAGAAAGTCAGCCATACAGAAGTTGAGACACACACATTAGAGCTTTCATTCATTTCGCTCAATCGAGGGACCTTAAAAGCAGATCATACAAATCATCGGGGTGGAAACATAAAACCGCAATGAGCCCTAATTAGCATCACAAAGGAACCAAGTTGGCCCTCCATATTATTGATGCTTTGCTTATACTCACCACCTCGAGACTCGAGATCTGCAAGCTTAAGAAGAAGGCGTTTACATTCCCCTTTAAGCTCGGCAACCTTGGTCCCGTGATCTTCGGCGGCTATTTCCAGGTCCCGAACTAGTCCTCTCCCATGGGCTATATCCGCGGTAATGCTGTCAAGCCTTTCTTCCTGCCACTCACATTGAAACTTCAACACGACATTACGACGGTCGTGCTCATAGGTGGTCAGGGATAAGGCCAAGCGCTCCACCAAATTTCCCCTCTCGCGAAGCAACATCGAGACTCGCTTGTTGGCGAACTCAACAGCCTTTCTGTGACTATCGGCCACAAGGTTGGCCAACACCAAGCAGTTGGACCGATCCTCATAGCGAGCTCGCAAAACGTGAGCCACGGTAGCTTTTCGATGAGCGACACGGTAAGTCTCTAAAAAGTTTATAAAGAGGGTTGGGAAGATTCTATATTCCCTCTCTAAATTAGTGCCCTCGATGGAGGTGGTGTCTATTTCCACGAGCAAAATGCGGATTTCATCTTCAGTTTCTGGGTGATCGGCTATATGAGCATAGCCTCGACCGAGGAGGTTATAGAGTTTTTCCCACTGGGCCAAAATTTCGGCCGAGAAAGCGCGAATAGGAGAGGAGGTCATTTTCGTTGGAGTGAGGGAGAAGAAGATGAGTGTGGTAGAGTGATTAAAATAAGAAAAGGCAATTATGTAAGAGTGTTAATCTTCTCTGCATTAACTCCTCCTTTTATAGCAACTCGAGAATGAAGAAAGGCACAGCAATAATGCTCGTGGAGCCAAGTTAATTGGGTAAAGCAGTGGTGGCTCTTTCGGTGAACCATCAGATCTGTCCCAGTCCGCGATTTCAGGCTTGATAAACCTAAAAAAGTTGTAAAAAGATATGTCGGTGTCACCATATTAAAATTGAACGGGAGTTAAGCGCAACTATCGAAAAAAGTTGCGAAAGGATTTGGCGGTCCCATCATATTAAAAAACTGAGCAGGAGGCGAGCGTAGTTCCACCTTTTTGAAAATAAGTGGGAGACAGACATGGATATCGAGAAAAGGAAATCGATTTGGTGTCCCTCCACGTTGAAAAGAAGAAAGAAGACGACAAAGTGGGAAATACGAAATCTTGGGAGCAACGCTTGCCTGACGATCTTCATCCATGTTTAAAGAACGTTTCATGGGCATACAGAACCACTCAAAAGAAAATTTAGAGAGAGTGAGCATACATGAGAGAGTAGAGAACCCTGAGTGAGCAAAAATTGATCGAACATTTTTCGATCCAACATGTTTGAGGGTTACCATCAGTTGCTAGAGGCGACTGATCCAAAAATCTCAGAAAATGAACTACTGAGAGATCTCGAAGATTCCAGGATGGCGTCTGGTACCAGAACCACAGAACCCAACCCTTTCGGCAACGAAGTTCAGGATCTCAGTAGCGACGACAACAGCAGCAGTGATGGTCAATCTCGGAAAAGGAAACGTCGCCAGTGCCACACTCAGAATGAAATCCAAGAGCTTGAAGCTTTCTTTAGTGAATGCCCTCTCCCGAACATGAAACAAAGAAATGAATTGGGCCAGAAGCTAGGGATGAAACCTTTGAGGGTCAAGTTTTGGTTTCAAAATAAGCGAGCCAAATTGAGGGCTCAACACAGACGTCAAGAACTTGCGATTCTAAAGGAGGAAAACGAAAAGCTTCGAGCGGAGAACATGAGGTATAAAAAAGCTCCCAGCACTATCGCTTGCCTTAATTGCGGTGGCCCTATCACTCTCGGCGAAATGTTCCTTGATAAGCCTTATATGAGGATTGAAAATGCTCATTCACCACCCCACTCCCTCGAACCATCTTCGATACAATCGGATTTTGTTGGAGATATGCATGAACAAATCAATTCTACGAAGTCAATATCGATGCCTTCTAAAGGATGTGATATGCGTCACCATGATTGGAGTTTCCTTAACGATGAGCTTACTATCACGACCGACCAATCCAAAGCTGATGAATTCCCTCCACAACAATTTCCGGCTCGATCAAATTCTACTGGAAATAGGCCAGAGAGCAATAGCCAAGTTGTCAACACTGTTCCGGGTCGCAAGAAGACGAGGGTCAATTGGTCCCCCGAGCTTCATCTCAAGTTCCTTAGTGCGGTTCAGCAACTAGGGATCAACTCAGCATATCCAACGCGCATACTTGAGATCATGAACATACCAGGACTCACTAAAGATGGAGTCGCGAGTCACCTCAAGAGCTACAGAAGGGCGCTAAGACAGCGCCACACAGCACTGAACCTGAAAGAACTCAACTTGTGCCTAAACACTAGGCATGGCTATAACTACAATGCCCCTGAAGTAAGAAATACCCTGCCGAATCTAGGCACCGACCAAGCTGGTAGCAGCACCATCGACTACTTGGGCGCTAATCAGAATATTCCCCCG
Organism: Rhodomyrtus psidioides; assembly: GCA_021437785.1. Lineage (NCBI taxonomy): Eukaryota > Viridiplantae > Streptophyta > Magnoliopsida > Myrtales > Myrtaceae > Rhodomyrtus > Rhodomyrtus psidioides. The sequence goes on from JAILYB010000042.1 coordinate 1,715,519, forward strand.
AATCATCTCAGCACCCCTCAAGAGTATATGCCACAAGTGCAGCAGGTACGAACTCCTTGGTTTGAGCAGCAACTTTTCGCTAGTGCTCTTCCTATCCCCGATCAACATATTGCGCATAGTGTTCAAAGATCTGCCCGGCTTGGGCATATGATTTCGGAAGATCAAGCGGGCGGATGCTTTGAGGATTTTTGTTTCTCCCATTCCCAAATGGAATGTGCTTTTGATAGTGAACCGATCAATCATCCTCTTATAATCTCGAGCAACGACGAAGGTTCTAGCTCGAAGAATCAGATCGCTCACAACAGAAACAGGAATCCTTCAACGCCAAGCGATGATGGTCAACCCGAATATCAGTTGCTCGAAGAATCAAAAGATTTCCTTGATGAGGAGCTCCATATCTGGATCGATCAGTTTAAAACTGATGGACTTATGAAGTTATGATCCAAAATGACGATTATATGTCTGATTCATGGTGTAGCTGGCTGATCACCGAGAATCCTCAAGGGAACTAGGCACATGTGAATGGATGTATCATTAATCTTTCTGTCATAAAGTCTTCCATGCAAGATAATCTTCCTTAATGCCTAGAGTTAATCTGGGGCAGCGATCAGTACTACCTGCGAGCATCATCATGCTTGAGTACGACAATCCCTCGTTAGATTAGAGTCGAGGCGAATCAATTGAACGCCACGAAGAAAAACATTTAATGGCTCCACATAGGAAAATGCGAGCAAAAGCCCGAGCGAGCTCAAAGACGGTTAGCTCTGTATCGTTCTAAGGGACCTTTAGTCGTTATGAACTCTAAATTGAGCTTGTTTCATTCTCGATGGGGGTCGCTAACTGCTTCAAGAATTTTATAACAAAAAACGAACCAGTTAGGGAGGCCAATAGTGCTTTGTCCTGGTAGTCAGTGAACTGGAAGTGGTACGAAACGTCAGGAGTTCGATCTCAGGATTGAAAAATCATTTTATCAGTTTGTCTATCACCCGATGAAGTTCAAAGAGATTCGACGCAGATGACTATAGAACTTGGGGCAATTCGAAAATCATCGATTCATTTTCATCAAGCGGCGAAGTTGGTATTGTAAAATGTGAAGCACGCAAATGACAAATCCGAAGCAGAAGGAGATGAATCATGATTCGCTTATCCAAGGTCGGGATTTCAACCTTCGACTAAAGCCAAATCTAGGATGAGTTTTTGATCTTGCCCACTCGACAAAACCCATCTCCACTGAAAATGGGGGCAAACCATTCCTACATCTGGAAAGCATGTCGAAGCCGAAGACATCAAATTCATCGTTTGATCCGTGGGGCAAGTCCCCGAAGCAATAGTTATCATCCGCAGAGCGTAATGGAATCCATCCTTTCAATGTAAAACACATTTGGCCGCGGAGCCACCCATTTGGTAAAAAGAACGTATCGTTCCTAAATGATTTTCAATCAGATGCGGGGATAATGTTCTCTCATTTTCCTCTCAGGTGATGAACAGAGATGAGGCACCCAAGAAGCCATGCATTCAAATAACAAAACAGTGCATGAAACACGCCCAAAAAGATGAATGAATCTCCTCCGACGTAAATCCTCGAGGTGGATTCGTTGCCCAACCAGACGAAGAAATCATGGCCACAAGCTTGAGGGCCGGCTTCTACAATCCGCACATTGGCATGCAGAATGGAATTCAAATCAAGAGTAAAGTAGTATCGTCCCAATTTGTTTTGAATTTGGAAACCCAAAATAATGCTTAATATTTATCCTTGGCAGGAGCTCGCCATCAGGGCACACATGTAAGTTTCATTTTTCTCCAAAAACCAAGAAGTCGAAAGAACTTTAGAACACCCAACAATCTTGTGTTACTATGTGAAGTGCAGATTTTCACAACCCTTGTACACTCGTTGGAGCATATGACCAAGGGTAAGATGTATCGTTCCAATTTTTGTAAAGTTTTAGAATATACAATGACATATCCCTTTTATATCTCCAGGATCTCCAGCCTCGATGGGCAGGTAAGTATCCCTTTTCCCAATTCATTGGAGATTAAAAACTTTCAGAATTAATTCGATTCTCACATCTAAAAAGACATAGAATTCTTACTTCATTGACATTCATGTTTTAAAACATGAGATTGTCTGAACATGAATTACACATGTATGGTGCATCATAAAATCCCTTTGAAGGATAAATCTTGATGAAATGAAATGAATTTTTCCAATAAGAGTCGTTTGAACTGTTCAAAAGGGTATTTTCTCATAAGAGAAGCGAGCCTAATCCAAACACGTCCCATACACACTTGAGAGATGAGGAGATTGGAAATGATAGCGAAACCTTAACCTATGGATATAAGGGTCATTCGCAACGATTACATGGATCGAGATGACAGAGGCATTTATTTCTTCATTCCAAACACTACAGATGCCCATTGAGAACCCCATTGAACGGCGATTTTCATTCTCAACCCTGTCAAGAACCACCCCACATTGGGGCAAATGAAGGTTAGTCCAACAGTATCAGAAAGTAAACGGTTAGAAATTTTCTTGCTCGGACTAACATAAATCTTTGTGTGTTGTTTATATGATAATCCAAGTGTCATAGGATGACGAGAATGATTCATTTCTCTATCCTACACACTGTTATCCTTTGCACAACCAAGTTGAGCCAGCAAATTCATTTCATCAACCTATTGGTGATCATTGCATATTCCAAAGCAAAGGCAACATCACTCTAGGAATGGAAGCGTGCCAAAGTTTAAGTTGCATATCTAGCATGATTGCCGAAAATCCTAGCTCCAAAAGAAAAGAAAAACACGGGATTAAAAAAAGGGGGAAAAGAAAAATCCCTAGACATCAAGAAAAAGCAAAGTGCATGGTAAAAAGCAAGGCTGATGTCTATTCAAAATATCCCCAGTAAAGTCTAGAGAGACGATGAAAAGACCCTGCAAAGGAGTTAGATCAAGATGACTACTCTCCAAATGTTGTCGTGCTCAAATTGCAAACACACAAACAGACGGTCTCTTAATGTAACAAGAGACGCTTTTAAACATCCTTGTGCGCTCTAAAAGAGGAGTGTACACTTCAAGAAATGGAGATGTTCTTCGAAGGACATGTGGCAAATTTGCAATGATCACCAATGTCAAACCCTTCACAATTTCTGGGCAAAAAATAAGCCTTTTTCGGTCCCCAATCCTTCCAATGTTACAACCCTGAAGTAGTCTTATCTGACTAAGACACTTGGGTTAATGTATAACTTAGCTCAAAGAAGTACGAGCAAGACTATTTCTTTCTCATTTTGCAGGGTTCTTGACTTGTAAACCCGGATCAGATAGTGAAAAATTTCGTTCAACGGCCTTGACTCAAAAGTGAGTCCCCCTTGGAAACCGATATCCAAGCCTAACACTACGGTCCCGTGAAAGACCTCCTGATCGGTCGAAATGTATGCGTTGCGAATGATCCTGAAACCCAGGCACAGGTCGGTAGGAAATTGAGCACTTTCCCTATTAAAGATCATTATCACAGAGCAGTGAGGAGCCTTCTTGGGTGAGAAATACTCCAATGGATGTTTTGAGCAAACTCTTTTTGAAATTTTCAAATTGTTTGATCTAGAGTTTCCGTGCAAGGAATTTATGATCACATCTGTATATGGCAGGAATGTTTTGGATAACCTCCAACAATCAAAATGCACATTTCATGACTAAAACTTAAGTCGTAGAATTTTGTCAGTTAGACAATTATTGTCTTCCCAAAGATTACTAATATCTTCTTGGCGAGGAAAATTTTTTCAGGTCTAAGCTTTCTGCAGGACTTTTGGCCACCCCAAAGACTGGGTGCGTCATCCTTAGGTGAAGCCTTTTAGTAGGCAAATCTTTTCTAAGACCGATCCATAGAATGATCGAGTCTCCGACTAGCCCCGAAGAGCGGGTACGTCATCCTTTGATTCATATCAATTTGGAATCTCATAAATGGTAGAAACCGCCTGAAGGGTCAACTCAATGGTAGAAACCGCCTGAAGGGTCAATCAATGGTAGAAACCGCCTGAAGGGTCAACACAATGGTAGAAACCGCTTGAAGGGTCAATGTATGGTAGAAACCGCCTGAAGGGTCAACCAATGGTAGAAACCGCCTAAAGGGTCAAAACAATGGTAGAAACCGCCTGAAGGGTCAATGTATGGTAGAAACCGCTTGAAGGGTCAACCAATGGTAGAAACCGCCTGAAGGGTCAACTCAATGGTAGAAACCGCATGAAGGGTCAATGAATGGTAGAAACCGCCTGAAGGGTCAAAGGACCGGTAGAGACCGCCTGAAGGATCAACCCAATGGTCCGATCCACCATACGGATCAAAACCTTGATGAATCCCGAACGCGGGATGAGTCGTTTTCCCTAATAAGCCTTACATTAGGCAAGCCATTTCTAGTTTAGTCCACCACATGGATCAAAACCCTTGGCAAATTCCCAAATGTGGGATGCGTCTTCCTTAGGTTCCTATCAGTTAGGAATCCCATTATGGTTTGACCTACCATACAGGTCAGAGCTTAACATCCCCAGGACACTCCGATGACAAGTCCTTAGGAATCTACTTGAACCCATCAGACACAGCAAATGCCGCAAGCATTCGGCAGGTAAGGGGCAGGGAAGTCTATCTACTCCTTAACTTTCTTACATCATATCAGGGAATTGAATGAGTACATCTCTTTTTAAGGAAAAGCACACATTGATGGACATGAAAATTGGATGTCATGATTTCTTTTCTTTTCCCAGTCGAGTTGATCGGAACACAGGTGTCACCTTGTCTTTGAGAGAAACCTCTGACGAAATTCCTCTCAAAGAGGGGCAGCTGTTGACACTTGATTTTTGATCAGTCTTTCATAGTTTATTTTTAAAAAATTCATAAAAAATCTATAAAAAGTTAAAAAAATTAAAAAATCATCTTTGGTAGCCTTGACCAAGCTAAAGGAACCATTTTTGATAAAAAAAATAATTTTTCATATTTTTTAATATTTTTTAATATTTTCCAAAAATAGAAAAATACATGAAAAATGAAGAAAAATAGCGTTCGATGTCGTAAAAATATAGAAAAATAGTCAATATTTTTATTTTAATTTCTTTTACATTTTGAACTCATAAATAGTCAAAATTTAAGTTCAATTGCATGTGTTTCTTCACGACGCATAGAGTTGAATTTGGCAAAAAAATGTCATTCGAGTATTTTAATTTGTAAATTTCTACATCTTTTTTAGTCTTGACGTCCAATTAGATCGACCACCATCTACAATAAATGCCCCTTGCTGAATATTTTCGTTTTTGTTTCACATGATTTCATGGTGTAAAACGCCGAGTGGATCCCCAAATATAATCGGGTCGGCATGAGTTCGATAGCTCGTCCAAGACCAAACCAGGGCACGGCGAACCCCATGTGAGTACTCTCGAACTCCTTCGATGCTTCCTAATGCTTTTCTTAGGTTAGATCGTGTGTAGAATGGCTAGGACAGCTAAATCATTCTTGAGCTGTGATTGATAAATAGGACCTTACTAGGAATGCCATGTGATTTATTTGCATATCTAGATTCCTTGAGTTGGGCATTTTATTACTGATTGTGATTGCTAGGATAATCACTCTTATCTACATGAATTTCTAGATTTAGGGTTCATACCTTACTCATCCGCATGAATCTCAGGCTAGAAAATTCAGTCAACTTAGGTACCGAAAGGGCGTTAACTCTGACAGTTGGTGTAACTAAGTCCCCGAAACCATTTCTCTGGTTCTCGCAGAATTGAATAGAAACTTCCAACTATTCGATTGGGTGGTCCAATCATACCCTAAAAAAATGATTGGTGGCGACTCCATGGCATGCACACTTAGCACATGTCACTAGACCACACTGAAAGTCGATCACGCATACCTCCGTTGCGATTTGGGTAATGGGCCTTGGGAGAGGCCCGCGTCCGACCAGACAGGACGGCCCATTAGCCCTCGAGAGCCCGACAACCTCAAGAGGGTCGCGACAGGTCTATAACTATGTTTAGGCAAATACTTTGCATGGTTGGATTTTTTAGAGTGTATTCTGGGCATTTTCGAGTTCTAGTGTCTAAATGGAACATGTTCCGAACATTTTGAACTATCATCCTTAAAATTTTGAGACTGAACCATGGTGTTTTCCATATATTGGACGAATTTTCATCAAAGACAATGTAGGTGAGAATTTCGGCAGTTGGCTCACACATGATTTGTTTTGCAGATTACCATTTCTAAATGATCTCTTTTCTTGGACCATGCAAAACGAAAGTTGTAGATTGATGTCTAAACTAGTAACTTGCAAAATTCCAGACCTTAATTCGCACTTTAAGGGAGTCTTTCGCTCATTAGACAAATACCGGACAAAATAGTTTTCCTGAGAAGAATTTTTCAAAATAAATATTAAACTGTACTGATCGGTTCACTTTTAGCCTTAAGTCTGAAAATCAAAGTTGTTCCTCGTTAATTCCTACATCAGCTCATAAAATGTGGGAATTTCTTGATCAACGTGCCATTATGACGAATTTTATCGTGAATGTCGACGGAACTGAAAAACTGCCTGATTCAGATTTTTGCTTTGTTTATTGAGTCTAGAGAGTTGTCATGGACTGGCCCACTATTCTCACTCACTTTACTAATCTTCTTGTGGCCTTTCTTTCAAGGTGATATATCATGGATCCTTCTGTTGACACCTGATTTTTGACCATCTATTATTGTGATTTTTATTCTTTAAAATTAATTAAAAATATCAAAAAAGGTCAAAAAAATCACAAAATCAACTTTAGAAGCCTTGGCCTGGCCTTAGGAACCAATTTTGAACAAAAAATATTTTTTTTGTATTTTTTAATATTTTTCAAATTTATTTAATTATTAAAAATACCCAAACAAATCATAAAAATACCATTCGTGGTCAGAAAAATACATAAAAATATTCAATAATTCTGTTTTAATTTCCTCTTCGAGTGTGTCACTTTAAATCTTGAAAATACGGCTTGAGTCACTATGTTCCTTCACAAACATAAACCCGAATCGAAAAAAAATATATCATATTATGTCTTTTAATTTGCAATATTTGTAATTTTGAAGTCTCGACATCCGATTTGATTGCCCTACGTTGAAATTTGATTAAATTGTTCACACAATGGAGGGGAATGTACGTGTGGTTCTTATTTTTATTTTATTTTATTTTATTTTATTTTATGTTTTAGTTGTGGACGTTGGAGATGTCATTTTGGACGGATGATGGATAGTGAAGTGGAGTGGAAGAATAAAGAAAGTTGAGTGGAAGAATAAAGAAGTAAAAGAAAAGAGAGGGAATGGATGGAAGAATAAAGAAGTAAAAAGAAAAGAGAGGGAATGGGTGGAAGAGTAAAAAAATGAAAAGAAAAGAGGGGAATGAAAAAAACAAAAAAAAAAGAAGAGGGAGGAGGAGCTCTGGACGTCGTGGACAAGAAGAGGAGAGAAAGAAAAACGAAAGGGGGACTCATGAACCGGGATTGAGAAAAAAAAAGCAAACAAAAATTAATGGGGGGAGAGCAGAGGAAAAAGAAGAGAGGGAACGAACAAAGTGGGCGTTTTTGTCAAGCATTCCCAGATTCCGACGCAACCTGGACGACTTTCAGAAGCCCACTCCTCGTCCACGTGATCGGAACAGTGACGGTTTGAGCATGCATAATACCCGTTCAACGAAAGCAACTGCCGAGCCTCTTTAGCCAGTCAAACTCTCAGCTAAGTCGTTCTTGATCTTCATTCGCTTCCTTTTTGTACTGAGTCTGTACTAGAATAAATGCTAAGCTTTCCATGTATCGTTTTTGCATCGACTCGCATCGGAAATGGTGGTTTGATCCCCACGGAGCTCGGTCCGAGCCAAGGATTCGCGGCCGCCGACTAGACTTCGTCTATTTCCTACGGAGCTCAGGTGAGATCCCTATAACTCCATTGATGATGCTTGGATAAGAAAAACCGGGTTTGGACGCAAACTTTTCTCTTCCATAAAAATTCCATTCCCGGAATGGTACTGTTCCGAGATGTCTAGGAGTTCCGGTGGCGATTTTTTTTTTTTTGTCTAACTTTGGTTAAGAATGCTAGTCTAGATAATCTAATCCAATTTCGGCAAAAAAATGATGAGGGATCTTGGTCATGGCTAAATCTGTTGCGTTCTCAATGAGAACCAGGGAGGATAGTCCACGAAGAAGATGAGTGTGCAAAAAATAATAATAATAAAAAATAAAAAAATAAAAAAAATAAAAAAAAATAAAAAAATAAAAACAGAGAAATAAAAAGTGGTGGAAGAATGGGACGTTGGATTTCTGGTGGTCATAAGTGGTCTTGTTTTCAAATTAGGCCATGCATTGCGCTTTTGGAAGGGGGCTCAATGGAAGAAAGAATATTAACATAAAATAACTAAAAGAAAGAACAAAAGTAAAAAAAAGGGGGGGAGGGACAAGAAGCGTGATTGAGCATAAGAGAATGCATGATTGGTTTTGTGAATCAGGTTTGGTTTGTATGTGGGCTGGAGAGTGGGTTGCCAAGTTAAAGTGGGCTAAGAATTTCAATATTGGGCTCTAGAAGTGAAATGGGCCTTTAATCACTAAACAAAAGGTACGAAAATTAGGCCTAGCCCAGGATGTGTCTTTGTTCAGGCCCAGAGTAGGCGCCTATGGCGCGGGCCGAGTCTGTTGGGCCCGGTCCGGATAATTTTAATAAAAAATTCAATAAAAAATCATAAAAAATTTTAAAAAAATTCTAAAAGTTCAGAAAAATTCTAAAAAATTCCAAAAAATCGGAAATGGCCACATTCAACTGGCCACGACCTGTTTCGGGTCATTTGACCCCCGATCTTTCTAGAAATGACGGTTTTGCCCTTCCGGCAAACCGTCTTCCAAAAAAATTCTAAAAAAATCCAAGAAAATTCCAAAAAATAGGAAATGGCCACATTCAACTGGCCACGACCTGTTTCGGGTCATTTGACCCCCGATCTTTCTAGAAATGACGGTTTTGCCCTTCCGGCAAATCGTCTTCCAAAAAAATTCTAAAAAATCCAAGAAAATCCCCAAAAATAGGAAATGGCCACAATCAACTGGCCAAGGCTCATCCCGGGTGTTTTGAACCCCGACCCTTCTTAAAATGACGATTTCTCCCTTTGGGCGAATTGTCTTCCAAAAATTGATGAAAAATCAAGAAATTCCAAAAAAAATTCTCAAAAATGGGAAATGCCCACAATCAACTGGTCATGGAATATTTTGGGTAATTCGGTATCCAAATCTCCCAAAAATTGACGATTTTGCCCTTCGGGCTAATCGCCTCCAAATCTTCCCATTTTACCCCTGACCGAAATCACACCTTCCATAAGCCCTTATGGCTATGCTAGGAAGCCATTGACTTGAATTGATGTGCATCGATGTGGTTTATTTATGCACTTGATCGTGCTTTCATTTAAAATTGATTGTGATTGATAGGAATAGTCTTCCAATCTGCATGAAACCCTGAATCAAGCCTACCTCACCTAAAATTGCACCTGCATGAACTCTTAGCTAGGAAAATCACTCGCGTTAGGTACCGAAAGGGCGTTGGTAATGACACCGACGTAACCAAGTCCCGAACCCAAAATCTCTGGTCCCGCAGAATTGATCGACCTCTCCCAATCGGTCAGTAAGGTTTCCAGTCTACCCTCCAAGAAAGACCGGTGGCGACTCCAAATGCATGCACAAGTTGCACATCCTACCACGACCACACTGAAGGTCGAAAGCGATCGACTCTTATCGTCGAACCCTTTTGAAAAATACTCCCGCCGCGATTTGGTATGGGCCTGGGAGGGCCCCTCGCTGATCCAAGACCCGCGATCGGTAATCCATTAGCCGCGTCCGCTTTCGAACGGGTCGCGACAGCTGGCAACTCCACTGGGGACTTTCTGTTCTAGAACCTATGGTTTTAGACCCCAAGTGGACTTAGGCCGTAATTAAAACGCTGAGTGATTTTTCTAACCCTGAAGGCGCTCTTGAAGGTGAGGTAAGTCCGCTTACGATAGGTGATATATGTTTTTGCAGATTAGAGAAATAAGGGGGTGTAGTCTGTGATTAACTTTGTCTTATGCAGGTTGGGCGTAGGAATGTATGTTGTGTGGATGATTCGAAGCGCTGATTGATAAACTATTGTACATGACTCGCATTGTGGTGATCACGACACATGGACACACACAACCGCGCCTAAAACCTCGGGCGCCCTCTTTAGGAAAACAATAGAATGAATTGAAAATGGAATCTCCGTGAGGAAAAACATGGGGTAATCCACTTTTCAATTCCGCTCACTTCGAACTATGGATCGAGTCCCAATGCAACGATAGCTGTGCAATGGAATCGGCTCTTTCTAGAACTCGAGGTGGGAACCTTGACCTTAGGTGCCAAATCCTTTGATTTTTAGAAGTTTTATCCTCACTTGTCTCATGTGCATGTCTTTAGATGGTTGGTATATCTAAAACCACCTAAAAAAAAATCGGTGATCCTGGAGTCACATCTCGAAGACTGGAACTGGGGCATCTCCAAGTGTTCGGACCACATTCCTTTGATTGATTTGACATTCTTAGTTCTCTTGTATAAGATTAATTTTGCTGAGATCCTCTCTATCTCGACCCTTAGATTGATTGTATTAGGGATCTATTTGTATTGTATACATCTTGATAAGGGTCATTTCTATCGAAAATGGGGGCAAATTCCCCAAACCCGTGGAGCATAGTGGAATTCGTCCCTTCAGTGCAAAATACATTTGGCCGCAGAGCCACTCGTTTGGTGAAAGGACGTATCGTTCCTAATTGATTTTTAATCAGATCTGGGGATAAATTTTTCTCCATTTTTTTTTTATCTCAGGCGATAAAAGAGACAATGCACCTAAAAGCTCATGCATTCAAATGACAAAACAGACGTCGCCCAGCTGGGGCAAATGAACTGTAGGCGTTGCAAATACCTTCAAGCACAGATGGAGGAATTTGATAGATGTTGTTCATATCAATATGCAACATCAAAACGGAATGCAAATCAAGTGTAAACGGACGTATCATTCCAAAATGATTATTTTCTTGATATGGGAATAATGCTTCCTTTCTTTTTCCTCTCAGATGATGATCAAGAGCAGAGGACGCAGGATGTAATGCTTTCAAATAACAAACAGGGAACATCAAATACCTCAAAAGGCGACTGTGATCGAGAGAATCACCAAATCGCCACATGACGAATCCCAAGAATATCAGGCTATCTTGAGACAGATAAAAATTGATCAAGGACTCCGACAATCGAGACGGATGATCAGAATCTGCAAAAATCAATGGGAGCAGGTCCCCCCCCCATTTATTTTGAGGAGCCAAACTGGGGGCAAACTCTCATGATCCCCCGTGAAAGCGCATCAAACCAGGGTCATCGAATCCAGAGATGACAAACAGCAAAACCATGCCTAACTGGGGCAAGTGAATCATTTGTACGCCGGACGTTTCTCCTCTGGCAAAGTCAATGAACACAATAGCAGAGTCGTCCGCATCAGAATCAAACCCCGAGATATGAATTTGGGTGAACGGTAACCCTGTATCGTTCCAATTTGGTCTTCGAAGACCACATGCCTAACATGAGTTTTTACTCATTTAACAGGAAGTTATTGGCGCCGAAAGCCTCAAAAGAAGAGAGCGCGCTAACAAGGAGGCGAATAGAATCATTGGCCTCGCAAGTCAGGATTCCAAGAGACGGTCTTTGATTATAAGACCTAGTAGATGGTAAAAAGTATCGCTCCTACGTCACATGCTTTGACATGCATTTTGATAAAATTTTCTTTTTTCCTTGAATAAAAGGAACTCTGAAGAGTGGCGCTGGAATGCGTCCAAAAACACAAATGGATCTCCTCTGGGGCAAATCCTTGAGAATGATTCATCGCCAACCAAACAGAGGGATCAAGGCCACAAGATAGAGGGCCAGATTCTGCAAGCCGCGCGTTTGTGTTCAAATGGAAACACAAAGCAAGAACAAGGTTGTATCGTTCTAATTTGCCTCAAATTTTGGAACGCAAACTGACACATAATTCCCGTCTTTGACAGGGGCTCGCCATCAAGGCAAAACAGGTTTTCACATCCCATGTATTACCCGTTGGAATACATGACCAAGGGTAAGATGTATCGTTCTAATTTTTTGAAAAAAATTCGTGAACGTACAATAACATGTTTCTCCCTCATTTTCAGGGATCTCCAACCGCGGCGGGTAGGTAAGTATCCCTTTTCCCCAAGTCGTTGAAAAAAAAAGTGTTAGGACTCTTTCAATCATTATGTCTGAAAAGAGGTATCGAATTTTTAAACTCATAGACATCCACAGTCGAAGTTGGGAGGTTGTCTGAACATGAATGAAACATGCATGTGCATCATAAAGCCCCATTGGGAGGAAATTTTTCGGAGAAAACAAAAAGAATTTTTCCAATAAAAGTTGTCCAAACCGTTTAAGAGGGCGTTTTCTCAGACGAGAGGTAAAGCCTAATCTAAACATGTCCAACACACACTTGAGAGATGAATGGAGTGGGCAGATAACAAAATCTAGGTCTACGGAGGTAGGGACCATTTGCGGCGATTACATGGGTTGGGACGACGGAGGCATTCGTTTCATATCCCCCAAACACTACAGGTGACCGTTGATAACCCCTTTGAGCGGCGGTTTTCATTCTTAACCCTGTCAAGAACCACCCCACATCGAGGCAAAATGGAGATGAGTCCAGCAGCATCAGGAGGAAATGGTTAGAAATTTTCTTGCTCGGACTAACATCAATCTCTGTGTGTTGTTTATATGGTAATCCAAGTGCCATAGGATGACGAGAAGCGTTCATTTCTCTATCCCACACACGTTTATCAGTTGAGCCTGCAAATTCATTTCATAAACCCGTTGGTGATCATTGCAAATTCCAAGATGAATACAGATCACTTCAGAAACGAGGGAGTTCAAGACCTAGGATTTGCGAAAAAGCTACTAAGTCGATACTCAAGCGTGCTAAGAGCCAAATTATATATCTAGCACAATTGCCAAAGCATCTCACTTGCGACAAGGGATTAAAGAAATCCCCAGCATCAGAAAAGAAAAAGCAAAGTGCCTGATAAAAGCAAGGCCGATGCTCGTGAAAATTGTTAAATTAACCCCCAATGAAGCCTCGTGGGGAAGAGAGAAAAACCTCTAAAGGAGCCAAATCCAAAAGGCTGCTCCCCGAATGCTATTAAGCACAGAACGAAGACATAAAGAGAGTCGGTCTTTGAATGCAACAAGAGACGCTCTCTAAAGAGCTTGTGCACACCTCAAAAGCGGTCGTGCACCTCAAAAGTTGAAGATGCAAAATGGAAAAGACAGGTGGCAAAATTTGCAATGATTACCAATGTCAATCCCTTCACAAATTCTGGGCCAAAAACAAGCCTTTCTTCGGTCCCTAATCCTACCAAAGTTACGACCCTGAAATAGTCTTCTCTGATTAAGACACTTGGGTTAACATATAGCTTAGCTCGAAAAAGTACGAGCAAGACTATTTCTTTCTCATTTTGCAGGGTTCTTGACTTGTAAACCCGGAGCAGATGTTGAACACTTTCATTCAATGGCCTCGACTCCAAAGCGGGTCTCCCTTTGAAAACCAATGTCCAAGCCCAACATTACGGTCCCATGGAAGACCTCCCGACCAATCAAAATGTATGCGCTGCGAATGATCCTAAAACCTAGGCACAGGTTAGTAGGAAGCTGAACGCATTCCTTACAAAAGACCATTATCACAGAGCGGTGAGAAGCCCTCTTGGATGAGAAATTCTCCAATAGATGTTTTGAACAAACTCTTTTTGGAAATTTCAAATTGTTGGATCCAGATTTTCCGTGCAAGGAATTTGTGATCACATTTGCATGTTGCAAGAATGCTTTGGATAACCTCCAGCATCAAAATGCACATTTCACAATTAAAACTTAAGTCATACGGTTTTTGTCAAATGGACAGCCGTGGTCTTCCCAAAGATTACTAACGTTTTCTTGGTGAAGAAAAATCTTTCAGGCTCAAACCTCTGCAGGATACCTGGAGAACCCAGCTCCCAGAATGTCGCCTCAACAGACGCAAGTAAAGCTTTGTCAAAATAAAATCTTTCACTGCGTCAAAACTGAATTCCCGACGAACTTCGGGATCTCTAAAAAAAAGAAAAGAAAAACCCTTTTAAAAGAAAGAGTCCTATCAGACGTGGAGAACCCTCGTCCTAGGACCCATTTTTCAAAAATCAAGCAGTCTCATCGGACGTGGAGAACCCTCGTCATGAGACCCCTTTTCAAAGCAAAAACCAAAGGTAGAAACCGCCTGAAGGGTCAAACAAAGGTAGAAACCGCCTGAAAGGTCAATCAAAGGTAGAAACCGCCTGAAGGGTCAACTCAAGGTAGAAACTGCCTGAAGGGTCAACTAAAGGTAGAAACCGCCTGAAGGGTCAACACAAGGTAGAAACCGCCTGAAGGGTCAAATCATGGTAGAAACCGCCATAAGGGTCAGCATGAGGTAGATACCGCCTTAAAAGATCAACACATAGGTCTGATCCACCATACGGATCAAAATCCTTGGCAAATCCCAGGGCGTGGGATGCGCCCTCCTCAGGTTCCTACAGTTAGGAACCCCATCATGGTATGACCTACCATACAGGTCAGAGCTTAATCTCCCTAGGATATCCTGAATGATGAGTCCTAGGTATCTTCTTGAAAGTCGTCGCAACCGGCAGCATCCGACAGGTAAGCTTCAGGTAAGTCTCTCTCATCCCGGCCCATGTTCAAGTTGTTGGAGTAAACCGGTGTTTAATTTGAGCTTTTATCGAGAGCCTTAAAGATCCGATGTCATAGCATTTCTTCTCTCATTTTCCCAGTTGAGTCGGTTAGGAATCAGGTGCCACCTTGTCTTTGAGAGAAACCTCTAACGAGATTCCTCTCAAAGAGGGGCAGCTGTTGACACCTGATTTTTGACCATCTATTATTGTGATTTTTATTCTTTAAAATTAATTAAAAAAATCAAAAAACGTCATAAAATCACAAAATCAACTTTGGAAGCCTTGGCCTGGCCTTAGGAACCAATTTTGAACAAAAAATATTTTTTTTGTATTTTTTAATATTTTTCAAATTTATTTAATTATTAAAAATACCCAAAAAAATCATAAAAATACCATTCGTGGTCAGAAAAATACATAAAAATATTCAATAATTCTGTTTTAATTTCCTCTTCGAGTGTGTCACTTTAAATCTTGAAAATACGGCTTGAGTCACTATGTTCCTTCACAAACATAAACCCGAATCGAAAAAAAATATATCATATTATGTCTTTTAATTTGCAATTTTTGTAATTTTGAAGTCTCGACATCCGATTTGATTGCCCTACGTTGAAATTTGATTAAATTGTTCACACAATGGAGGGGAATGTACGTGTGGTTCTTATTTTTATTTTATTTTATTTTATTTTATTTTATTTTATGTTTTAGTTGTGGACGTTGGAGATGTCATTTTGGACGGATGATGGATAGTGAAGTGGAGTGGAAGAATAAAGAAAGTTGGGTGGAAGAATAAAGAAGCAAAAGAAAAGAGAGGGAATGAGTGGAAGAATAAAGAAGTAAAAAGAAAAGAGAGGGAATGGGTGGAAGAGTAAAAAAAAGAAAAGAAAAGAGGGGAATGAAAAAAAAAAAAAAAAGAAGAGGGAGGAGGAGCTCTGGACGTCGTGGACAAGAAGAGGAGAGAAAGAAAAACGAAAGGGGGACTCATGAACCGGGATTGAGAGAAAAAAAGCAAACAAAAATTAATGGGGGGAGAGCAGAGGAAAAAGAAGAGAGGGAACGAACAAAGTGGGCGTTTTTGTCAAGCATTCCCAGATTCCGACGCAACCTGGACGACTTTCAGAAGCCCACTCCTCGTCCACGTGATCGGAACAGTGACGGTTTGAGCATGCATAATACCCGTTCAACGAAAGCAACTGCCGAGCCTCTTTAGCCAGTCAAACTCTCAGCTAAGTCGTTCTTGATCTTCATTCGCTTCCTTTTTGTACTGAGTCTGTACTAGAATAAATGCTAAGCTTTCCATGTATCGTTTTTGCATCGACTCGCATCGGAAATGGTGGTTTGATCCCCACGGAGCTCGGTCCGAGCCAAGGATTCGCGGCCGCCGACTAGACTTCGTCTATTTCCTACGGAGCTCAGGTGAGATCCCTATAACTCCATTGATGATGCTTGGATAAGAAAAACCGGGTTTGGACGCAAACTTTTCTCTTCCATAAAAATTCCATTCCCGGAATGGTACTGTTCCGAGATGTCTAGGAGTTCCGGTGGCGATTTTTTTTTTTGTCTAACTTTGGTTAAGAATGCTAGTCTAGATAATCTAATCCAGTTTCGGCAAAAAAGTGATGAGGGATCTTGGTCATGGCTAAATCTGTTGCGTTCTCAATGAGAACCAGGGAGGATAGTCCACGAAGAAGATGAGCGTGCAAAAAATAATAATAATAAAAAATAAATAAAAAATAAAAAAAATAAAAACAGAGAAATAAAAAGTGGTGGAAGAATGGGACGTTGGATTTCTGGTGGTCATAAGTGGTCTTGTCTTCAAATTAGGCCATGCATTGCGCTTTTGGAAGGGGGCTCAATGGAAGAAAGAATATTAACATAAAATAACTAAAAGAAAGAACAAAAGTAAAAAAAAGGGGGGGAGGGACAAGAAGCGTGATTGAGCAGAAGAGAATGCATGATTGGTTTTGTGAATCAGGTTTGGTTTGTATGTGGGCTGGAGAGTGGGTTGCCAAGTTAAAGTGGGCTAAGAATTTCAATATTGGGCTCTAGAAGTGAAATGGGCCTTTAATCACTAAACAGAAGGTACGAAAATTAGGCCTAGCCCAGGATGTGTCTTTGTTCAGGCCCAGAGTAGGCGCCTTTGGCGCGGGCCGAGTCTGTTGGGCCGGGTTCGGATAATTTTAATAAAAAATTCAATAAAAAATCATAAAAAATTTTAAAAAAATTCTAAAAGTTCAGAAAAATTCTAAAAAATTCCAAAAAATAGGAAATAGCCACATTCAACTGGCCACGACCTGTTTCGGGTCATTTGACCCCCGGTCTTTCTAGAAATGACGGTTTTGCCCTTCCGGCAAACCGTCTACCAAAAAAATTCTAAAAAAATCCAAGAAAATTCCAACAAAATAGGAAATGGCCACATTCAACTGGCCACGACCTGTTTCGGGTCATTTGACCCCCGATCTTTCTAGAAATGACGGTTTTGCCCTTCCGGCAAACCGTCTTCCAAAAAAATTCTAAAAAATCCAAGAAAATCCCCAAAAATAGGAAATGGCCACAATCAACTAGCCAAGGCTCATCCCGGGTGTTTTGAACCCCGACCCTTCTTAAAATGACGATTTCTCCCTTTGGGCGAATTGTCTTCCAAAAATTGATGAAAAATCAAGAAATTCCAAAAAAAATTTTCAAAAATGGGAAATGCCCACAATCAACTGGCCATGGAATATTTTGGGTAATTCGGTATCCAAATCTCCCAAAAATTGACGATTTTGCCCTTCGGGCTAATCGCCTCCAAATCTTCCCATTTTACCCCTGACCGAAATCACACCTTCCATAAGCCCTTATGGTTATGCTAGGAAGCCATTGACTTGAATTGATGTGCATCGATGTGGTTTATTTATGCACTTGATCGTGCTTTCATTTAAAATTGATTGTGATTGATAGGAATAGTCTTCCTATCTGCATGAAACCCTGAATCAAGCCTACCTCACCTAAAATTGCACCTGCATGAACTCTTAGCTAGGAAAATCACTCGCGTTAGGTATCGAAAGGGCGTTGGTAATGACACCGACGTAACCAAGTCCCCGAACCCAAAATCTCTGGTCCCGCAGAATTGATCGACCTCTCCCAATCGGTCAGTAAGGTTTCCGGTCTACCCTCCAAGAAAGACCGGTGGCGACTCCAAATGCATGCACAAGTTGCACATCCTACCACGACCACACTGAAGGTCGAAAGCGATCGACTCTTATCGTCGAACCCTTTTGAAAAATACTCCCGCCGCGATTTGGTATGGGCCTGGGAGGGCCCGCGCTGATCCAAGACCCGCGATCGGTAATCCATTAGCCGCGTCCGCTTTCGGATGGGTCGCGACATCTTCACACTCTAATAATACTCGATCTGGAGCAAGTAGAATGATTGGTCGAGCTGAAGTTGCAGTCATTACAAGTGAAAGAATCGATCAACTTCTAGAAGAGATGCAGGCCGGGGGTGTTCAGATGAATAGTATGATCAATGCAATGGAGCGTACTGTTCAACTTCTTGAGCATCAGGTTGAAATGATTCGATCCAACTTGACATATCTTACAAATCAACTTCCATGTGATGAGCCACCATCAGTGATTGGAAGGGTGTTTACTTTGCTTCCCACAACAATAGCTATCATATGGCCAATACTCCTAAAGAATGGAGTAATTCAGCGAGAACAAACACCTCATCAGATTACAAGCTCCCAAAATTCCTGCCCGGGCAAGTCTTGTGACTTCCATTATGGTCAAGAAGGTCACTCTCTCGAAGAATGTGTTACCCTGCGATTCCGGATCCAAGACATGATTGATGCTGGAGATCTTATGTTCCGCGCATGGAAATATTGTGGAGAAGATCGAGATTTATTGGTTGTCCTTAGCATGCGATTGGAATACCTGCACCTGTTCAAAGATGAGCCATCTCCATTTAGTCATCGTTTCCCTCATGGTGTTACCTGGGACACATGGGATGATTAGACTCTCCAGAAGCTAAGAGAATTCATCATCGAGGAAGTGGGCGTAGACCCAGATCAATACCATTCTCATGTTTCTGTAATCCCCTATGTGTGATATTTCCTGCTTTCCTTTAGGTTTTAAGTTGCATTAAGATTTTCAATTTGTTTTGCATCAGGATTTCATTTCAATTCAATGTGGCATTCAATAAGATGTAATTCGTTGATTTTCACGTCAATAAAATTACAGATGTTTTTCTTTAAATTTTGAAATCTGGATGAGGCATCCCAAACTGACCTGATGACGATAACCAACGGTCAAACAAATTGTCGTCAATGGTAAGATACCGAGGGTTGGGCTTCTTCAAATATTCTCGTCTCAAAATTTTTGTAAAATAAATTTTTTAGAAAGAAAAACAAAAAAAGCCAAGAAGAAGCATTTTTCAAGAAAAAAATCGCATTCGAAAACGATAGGGCATACATCTTTAAACCCTGTTTGTTTTTTTGAATTCTTTATTTTATGTTTCAGGGATGTGGAGGGAGATCTAATGGATTCTGTAGTTTATGACCTCGATGAATTCGACCCCGAATACGAAGAAATACGTCGGGAATTCGAGGAACATGAAATGGTCAAGCCGTTGACTGGAGATGAGACCCTGTCTATCAATCTAGGAAATGAAGAAAACCTTAAGGAAGTCAAGATTGGGGCAAACCTTCCTGAGGACACAGCTAGACGGTTGATTCAACTCCTGAAGAATTACCAAGATATCTTTGCGTGGTCCTACGCAGATATGCCAGGGCTCGATCGCTCGATTGTTGAACACTGTCTTCCGTTCAACCCATCTTGTGATCCAGTAGCACAGAAGAAACG
Organism: Rhodomyrtus psidioides; assembly: GCA_021437785.1. Taxonomy (NCBI): domain Eukaryota; kingdom Viridiplantae; phylum Streptophyta; class Magnoliopsida; order Myrtales; family Myrtaceae; genus Rhodomyrtus; species Rhodomyrtus psidioides. The sequence continues at coordinate 1,735,142 of JAILYB010000042.1, forward strand.
AAGAGCTAGATCGGAGTTGGAAAATAAGATCAAAGATGAGGTTATGAAACTCTTAGACGTGGGATTCATCGAGACTTCTCAATGCCAAGACTGGATTGCCAACATCGTTCCAGTGATGAAGAAGGATGGTCAAGTTTGAGTTTGTGTAGACTACCGGGACTTGAATAAGGCTAGCCCGAAGGATAATTTTCCCCTCCCACATATCGATGTTCTAGTGGACAGCACAGCTGGATTCGAGCTGTTTTCTTTCATGGATGGCTTCTCAGGGTACAACCAGATTCTGATGTACGAAAATGATAAGAAGAAAACCACTTTCACTACCCCATGGGGATTATCCGGGGCAACATATCAACGGGCCATGGTGACTTTATTTCATGACCTGATTCATAATGAGTTAGAGGTATATGTGGATGATATGATTGCCAAGACCCGAAAATGGGAAGACCATGTCCAAACTCTGATTAAGCTATTTGAGCGGTTTAGGAAGTTCAAATTGCGCCTCAACCCAGCCAAGTGTGTTTTTGGGGCTAGCAGTGGCAAATTGCTCGGTTTCATTGTCAGCAACCGCGGTATCGAGATTGATCTATCGAAGGCTAAGGCAATCTGCGAATTGAAACCACCGCCCACGGCGAAGGAGGTTAGGAGTCTCATGGGAAGATTGAACTATATTTCCCGATTCATCTCTCAGTTGATAGAGACCGCCAAACCCTTTCTCAAGTTCCTGAAAAAGAATGCACTTATTAGATGGGATGAAGAATGTGAGGAAGCGTTTGAGAGGTTAAAGCAGCATCTTATGAATCCACATGTCCTTGTGCCACCCACACCGGGGCAACCGTTGATTCTCTACCTCACAATAAATAGTGAGTCACTTGGAGCCATGCTAGCCCAAGAAAGTCAGGGAGATGCTAAAGAACGGGCCATCTATTATTTGAGCAAGAAATTCACGGGCTCCGAATTAAATTACTCAGAGGCTAAAAAGACGTGCGCAGCATTGGTATAGGTGTTACACAGGCTGCGACAATACACTATGTATTACCAAATCATTTTGGTGACGGAGTGCGATCCCATTAAATATCTCCTGAATCAGCCTGCATTGGTTGGCAAACTTGCCAAGTGGCAAATTATCATTTCCGAGTTTGACATTCGATATTTGCCTCAGAAATCGATGAAAGGAAGAGTTATAGTGGATGTTCTAGCAGAAAATCCGAGACAAGGTGATGATCTTTATCGACCTGAAGATCGAATTATGGTGGTCGAAGATTATGTTTGGACAATGTACTTTGATGGAGCTGTAAACTTGTCAGGGTCCGGCATGGGAGCAGTCCTGATATCTCTTAGAGGTCAACATTACCCAGTAGCAGCAAAATTGGTGTTCCCTTGCACTAATAACATCGCCGAATACGAAGCTTATATTCTTGGTCTACAAGCGGCGATAGAAATGGGAATATCTAAGCTCAAGGTGTTTGGAGACTTAACCTTAATTATTCTCCAGACGGTTGGTGAATGGAAGACGCGAGATTCAAAGCTGCTGCCCTATCATGAGTATTTAGATGAATTGATAAAAAGTTTTACGGATATCATGTTTGAATATTTGTCTAGAACTCGAAATCAATTTGCAGACGCTTTGGCCACTCTGGCATCAATGTTGCATGTCACAGAGGTATTAGAAGTCGAACCACTAAAGTTCGAAGTCTTAAGACAACCGGCCTACTGCATGGTTGTGGCGGATGAGCCAGATAGCAAACCCTGGTATCAGGATATCAAGATGTATATCTAGGAGTAGAAGTTTCTTGAGAATACTACAGTTTCAGACCAGAAGTATATAAGGAAGATGGCTTCAAAGTTCTTCCTGAGCGGAAAAAATCTTTATAAAAGGTCTTTCGATTCGGTCCTGCTGAGGTGTGTTGATGCGACTGAAGCGATCCGTTTAATGGAAGAAATGCATGAAGGCGTATGTGGCCCTCACATGAACGGCCATATGCTAGCAAGGAAGATCATGAGGCTGGGCTATTATTGGCTCACCTTAAAAAATGATTGTATACAGCATGTCAGAAGTTGCCATAAATGCCAGATTCATGGTGACAAGATCAATGTCTCTCCAAACGAGTTGCATCAGTTATCCGAGCCTTGGCCGTTTTCCATGTGGGGAATAGAAGTGATTGGCCCGATCAACCCTAAAGCTTCCAATGGACATTGGTTCATTTTGATGGCAATTGATTATTTTTCCAAGTGGATTGATGCGACATCGTATTCAACGGTCACGTCCCGAAATGTGGTAAAGTTCATCGGACGTGATTTAATTGCTCGATATGGAGCCCCTGAGGTTATAATCACAGATAATGGCACGAATCTGAATAGCAAGCAAGTGGAAGAACTGCTCAAAGCATTTAAGATCAGACACTTGCATTCTTCTCCATATCGCCCTCAGATGAACAGGGCAGTTGAGGCAGCGAACAAGAACATCAAGAAGATCTTGTCTAAGACAATTGAGAATTATCGAGATTGGCACGACAGGTTGCCGTTCGCACTTATGGCATACCAGACTTCAGTCCGGACATCAACTGGGGCAACCCCATACTCCCTAGTATATGGTATGGAGGCAGTATTACCGGTCGAAGTGGAGATTCCTTCTCTGCGCATTTTGTCCCAGATAGAACTGACTGAAGCAGATTGGATCCAACAGAGGATAGATCAGCTGAACTTGATTGATGAGAAGCGGCTCAGAGCCTTATGCCATGGCCAATGTTATCAGCAGAGAGTGGCCCGAACTTTTAACAAGAAGGTGCGACCTCGACATTTTCAGGAGGGAGACCTTGTGCTGCGGAAGCTTCTGCCCATCATCCCACAGCCAGAAGGGAAGTTTGCTCCAAATTATGGCGGACCCTACATAGTGAAGAAAGCCCTTCCAGGCGGCGCCTTGATCTTGGTAGAGGTGGATGGACGTGTCTTCACTAATCCTGTCAATGCTGATTCAGTCAAGAAATATTATACCTGAGATGTTGTAATATTTTTGCAAATCTTAATGCTTATGCACATTTTGTCTGCTTTCTGACTGTATTATAAATCTTCACTGAATTTTTCAATCAAGAGATTTGTTTGGTCAATTGATGCTTATCATTTTGAACGAGGAACGACAGGATGATGAAAGACAAGTCATTTCCATGCACATCATGTAATATACACTCCAGTGAGACATGGGAGAAATTTCCATTCTGGCAAGGTAAAGGGTTATCTCGCGAAAAGTATGATGACCAAAATGACGGGGGGCATTTCTTTCCTCTATCCAAACACTACAGGTTCCCATTGAATAACCTCTTTGAGCGGCGGTTGCATTCATACCCTGTCAGGAACAACCCCACATTGGGGCAGCTTTTCCAAAAATTCGATAAATGGATAGAATTTGCTTGCTTGCACTTGTATCAATCTTTGAGTTTACTCGTTGCATATAATTCTTATGTTAGCTCAAATGCCTTAGATATGATGAAGAGCAGTTCATTTCTATACCAACAAACACTTGACCCATTACTTGAACCAATTTGAGCCTTGAATTCATTTCTTGAACCCAAACGATGGTCAGCTTGGACGAGAACATTTCGAGAATATCTTGGGGCAAATTCAAAATTGCAAATCAGAAGAAATTCCTCGTTCCAAAAAGAAAGATCAAAAGAAGATGGGAGTAGGGAGTAAGAAAAGCAAAGCTCACTAGAAACAAAGAAAAAGAAAAAGAGAGAAAAATAGAAAATATTTCTCAAAAATGAAAGTTAGTACAACTTAAAAAAAAAGGGCCCACTCCAATCGAGAAGAAGGTTCTCAGTGAAAACGTTTCAGAAAAAGCTTCAGACAACAAGAAGGATGATCACCAGACTTATCTCTCATACAACTCTTGTTGAAAATATGCCAATTCTTTCAAAGCCTACCCAGAACCTATGTTACAACATATACCAGAAGTCTCTTCAGATTAGGGCACTTGGTCTAACATAGGATTTCAAATGCATGTCGCTCGAAGGAGTGCGAGCAAGCTTACGCTATCTCATCTTGCAGGATTCTCGACTTGTAAACCTAAATGCTTCAGATGAAGATTTTTCTTTCATGGCCAAAATGACTCGCATGAGTTCCCCTTTTGAGAAAGCCATTGACCAAGCCTGAATTACGGTCCCTGCTAAAGACCTCACTGTTGACACCTGATTTTTGACCATCTGTCGTTGTGATTTTTATTCTTTAAAATTAATTAAAAATATAAAAAAAGTCATAAAATCACAAAATCAACTTTGGAAGCCTTAGCCTAGCCTTGGGAACCAATTTTGAACAAAAATATTTTTTGAATCTTTTTAATATTTTTGGAATTTATTTAATTATTAAAATACAAAAAAAAATCAGAAAAATACCGTTCGAGGTCACAAAAATACATAAAAATAGTCAATATTTTTATTTTTATTTCATCTATTTTCTAACATCATAAATAGTAAAATTTAGGTTCAATTTTAGGTGTTCCTTGATCATCATAAAATTGAATTTGAGCAAAAATATTAATAATAATAAAAAAGAAAATAAAAAAAAATAAAAAAAAAAATATATAACAAAAAAAAGGAAAAAACATAATCATCTAAAAGAAAAGCAAAAGGAGAGGGATCGTGACCAAATAGTTTTGGCTTTGCCTTTTTATTGTTGCTTTTTATTTTTTTATTTTTTTTATTGGGCTATCTCTTTTTCTTTCCCACTCTCTCTCTCTCTCTCTCTCACTCTCTCTCTCGGGCATAGGCTTTCTCCAGCTCCTGCTCGCGCGTTTCGGCGGACGGAGAAGATCCCCTCCTCGGCCGACGGATCTTCACCTTCTCCCGCTCGCTCGCTATCATCCCCATTATCCTCCACCTCCTTCGATCATCGCCCACCCTGTCACGCCGTCGCTCCACCACCGCTGCACCGCCATAGCCGCCGAAAATAGCCGAAGCTTCCAAGTCTTCGTCGTCCCACCTGAAGAAGAAGTGAAGCTGGCGAATCACCCTCCGAGCTCCAGAACGCCGTGAGGAAGCTTGTGTACCCGTCAGATTCGCCAGAGACTATCTAGAAGCACAACCCGGACCTTGGAGCTGGATCTCGGCCTTCAATGGTGTCTCGATTTTCACTCGTTCATTTCACGAATGGTTGATCTTGAATTACTCCCTGGGCATCACTGTCCATTTTCGTTTTTCATTTCATACGATTTCGTCTAGCAGAACTCCCGGTCGGTCTTTAACCTTCCCCGGCCGGTCGTGAGCTCCGGAGCTCGTTTCCGATCAAACCGAACCCCCACGAAGATTAGGTAAGTCTTCTGGAACTCTTAGAATGCTTCCCAATAACTTATATTAGTCATGTAACGTCTAGAATAGCTAGAACCATGCCTCGCCGGTGATGTAGTTTCGGTCGGAGATGGCAAGTCGGTCGTTTGATTTTCTGCTATATCGAGCTCTTGGTATGTTGTAGGCGAGGTTCACACGAGTCTAATGCCGTCGGTTTCGTGCGATTTGGACGTCGGAGGGCCAAGATATCGCCCTCCGACGAGGCGCCGGCAAGGGAACTCCGGCGCCGGTCGTCTTCTCCGGCTGCTCTGGTCGCCCGTTGACCGGTCAACGCTGACGTGGCATGCCACGTCAGCGGCCACGTCAGCGTTGGTGGGTCCGGGCCGGTTTAATCAAAGCCCAGATCGGACGGCTGTGGCTTTGCCACGTGTCGTCATCTGGGACGTTCGTTTCCTTTGAACGAAACGACGCCGTTTTGTCATGGAGGGGGGCGGGCCGGTTCATGGGTCGCGGGCCTGGGCATGGGCCGGGTCATCCGACCCGGTCCGCATAATTTATATATATTATTATTATTTTTAATAATAAAAATAATAATAATAAATTCAAAAATCAATAAAAAATAGAAAATCATAAAAAATTCAAAAAAATTCGGAAAATTCAGAAAAATTCGAAAAATTCAGAAAAATTCTAAAAAATTCTAGAAAATAGGAAATGGCCACATTCAACTGGCCATGACCTGTTTTGAGTCTTTCGGACCTCGGTCTTTTCCGAAATGACGGTTTTGCCCTCCCGGCAAACCGTCTTCCAAAACAATTCTAAAAAATTCAGGAAAATCCCAAAAAATAGAAAATGACCACAAACAACTGACCAAGACTCATTTCGGGTGTTTTGAACCCCGAACCTTCTTAAAATGACGATTTCGCCCTTGGGCGAATCGTCTTCCAAAAATTAAAGGAAAATCAAGAAATTCCAAAAAATTCTCAAAAATGGGAAATGGTCACAATCAACTGGCCCTGGAATATTTTGGGTAATTCGGTATCCAAACCTTCCAAAAATTGACGATTTTTCCCTTCGGGCTAAATCACCTCCAAATCTTCCCATTTTACCCCTGGTCCTAAATCACGCCTCCCCAAAGCCCTTATGGCTATATTAGGAAGCCGTTGATTTGAATTGATGTGCATTGATGTGATTTATTTATGCACTTGATTGCGCTTTCATTAAAGTTGATTGTGATTGATAGGAATAGTCTTCCAATCTGCATGAAACCTTGAATCAAACCTACCTCACCTAAAATTGCGCCTGCATGAACTCTTAGCTAGGAAAATCACTCGCGTTAGGTACCGAAAGGGCGTTGGTAATGACACCAGCGTAACCAAGTCCCCGAACCCAAAATCTCTGGTTCCGCAGAACTGATCGATCTCTCCCAATCGGTCAGTAAGGTTTCCGGTCTACCCTCCAAGAAAGACCGGTGGCGACTCTAAATGCATTCACAAGTTGCACATGCCACCACGACCACACTGAAGGTCAAAAGCGATCGACTCTTATCGTCGAATCCCCCAAAAAAATACTCCCGCCGCGATTTGGTATGGGCCTGGGAGGGCCCGCGCCGATCCAAAGCTCGCGATCCGCACTCTTGTGCGGGGGAAGGCCCGCGATCGGTAATCCATTAGCCGCGTCCGCCTTTCGGACGGGTCGCGACAGCTGGCGACTCCGCTGGGGACCTTGTTCTAGAGCCTATGGTTCTAGACCTCAAGTGGACTTAGGCCGTAATTAAAACGCTGAGTGATTTTTCTAACCCTGCAAGCGCTCTTGAATGTGAGGTAAGTCTGCTTACGATAGGTGTTATATGTGTTGCAGATTGGAGAAATAAGGGGTGTAGTCCGTGATTAACATTGTCTTATGCAGGTTGGCGTAGGAATGTATGTTGTCTGGATGATTTGAAGCGCTGATTGATAAACTGTTGTGCATGACTTGCATCGTGATGATCACGACACATGGACACACACAACCGCGCCTAAAACCCCGGGCGCCGCCTTTAGGAACACAATAGAAGGAATTGAAAATGGAATCTCCGTGAGGAAAAACACGGGGTAATCCACTTTTCAATTCCGCTCACTTCGAACTATGGATCGAGTCCCAATGCAACGATAGCTGTGCAATGGAATCGGCTCTTTCCAGAACTCGAGGTGGGAACCTTAACCTTAGATGCCAAACCCTCTGATTTTTAGAAGTTTACCATCACTTGTTTCATGCGCATGTCTTTGGGCGGTTGGTACACCTAAAACCGCACATAAGTCGACGAGTTTGGTTGGTAAGACTCTCTATACCTCGAATCTATTACAGTTCATATAAATATAGGCATTTCATTCATTGCATTCTGGTGATTAGATTAAATGCCATTTCAAGGATAGATGTGTGTGTTTTTCCCAAACGTCCTTGATAGAAGACGAAGAGGATGATATCCCATGACAAGCACCGAGTGAGCAACAAAGGAGCCTACTATGGATATTATTGAGATATCGTCCAATGAAGATGACGAGTTGGGGCAAGTGATCTGGAAGTCACAAATCGAACTTGGGGCAACCTTAAACGTTAGGATCACATTCCTTTGTTTCATTTTCCATTACTAGTCCTCTTGTATAGGGTTTATTTTTATCGAGGCTTTCTCTATCTCACCCCTTAGAGTGATTGTATTAGGGATCTATTGGTGTATACATTTAGATGGAACTTGGTTGTATTTCTTTTGACAGGTCATGGGAATGTGATAGTGGCATTTTCTCTAATCATCCGAATACTCCCAAGTCAAGTTTATAATTCCTTTAGAGGAAATTAAAATTGGAAATCTTGCACGGCCTTTTTGGTCGTATAGGGTAATCCAACCCCAATTTCGCTAGAAGGAATTATACACTTGAATTGGTCCATGCATGTTTTACGTCGCTGGTAATCCACGATAATTGATCGAGAATATTGGCGTTGTTTTGAATTTAATGACGAGATAGATGTCCAAATTACTCTCGTTCTTAATAAAACGGCCTTGATTTGGATGCCGTATCTTCAATTAAATTTAAAACACGTTATTATGCCTCGCACTTTTGAGTAATTCGTTCCTCTCGAAATTGATCAAAAGCGATTATTGTGAATTACATTCCTTTCAATAGTATGCTTTCTTTCGAGGAATATTGATAAAAACTTTTCGCGCAAGATTAAAACCCTTGTAAAAGTTCTTGTCCTTATTAATCATGGGCAAGCATAGGATTGAAAGGGGTTTTTGATTTCTTTTTCAAATTATTCCTTCTGATTCTGTCTTTTTATTTGCAGGTGAAAAACAAGTAGTATAGAGAAATCTTTTCTTGGACAAATCTGCAACTATTCTTCCATCTGATCATGAGCGAGTTATAAAATCAGGACGTATTTGCTCGGCTTATTGCTATTATGGTTCGGCTCACTCAAGTTGAAGATGTTTGGATGCTCAAAGAAATGAACCATACAGAAGTTAAAACACACACACGAGAACTTTCATTTATTTTGCTCAGCGGAGGGTTTTCAGGAGCAGGTCATACAAGTCGGGGTGGAAAAGTAAAGCCAAAGTGAGCCCTAATTAACGACACAAAGGATCCCAACTGACCCTCCATGTTATTAATGCTCTGCTCATACTCCCAGCTCCGCATGTTGTGGTCGGCAAGCCTGAGGAGAAGACTTCTGCATTCTCCCTTAACTTCGGCGACCTTGGCCTCGTGTTCTTCGGTGACTACTTCCAGGTCCCGAACCAGTCCATTCCCGCGAGCTATGTCCTCGGTTATCTTGTCGAGCCGTTCTTCCTGCCAGTCGCTCTGAAGCCTCAACAGGACGTTGCGGCGGTCATGCTCGCCGGTGGTCAGGGATATGGCCAATTGATCCACCAGATTTCTCCTCTCGCGAAGCAACGTCGCGACCCGCTCATTAGCAAACTCGACGGCCTTTTTGTAACTATCAACCAGATAGTTGGTCAGCACCAAATGATCAGATCGATCCTCATAACGAGCCCGCAAGACGCGAGCCACCAGAACCTCCCGATTAGCAACACGATAGGCCTCTAAGGAGTGTGCAAAGAGAGTCGGGAAAGTTCTATATTCCCTCCCCAGTGTAGTACCTTCGAGAGAAGTGGTATCAAGGTCCTCGAGCAGGACACAGATTGCATCCTCGGTTGCAGAATGATCGGTTATGTGCGCGTAACCGCGACCCAGTAGGTTATAAAGCTTTTCCCACTGGGCCAAGACATCAGTTGAAAAAGTGCGTACGGGAGATGAGGCCATTTGCGTTGGGTTGGCTTGAGAATAAGACGAGTTTAACAGAGAGATTAGAAGGAAGAAGCTGATTATGCGAGAACGTTAACCTTCCATACATTAATTCCTCATTTTATAGCAACTCGAGGATGATGAAGGGTCTCAGTAATAATGCTGGTGGAGCCCAGTTAGGGGGTAAAGCAGGAGGTCCCCTCACGAGAACCATTGGATTCGTTTCGGTCCGCGATTTCCGGCTCATCAATTAAAAGATGTAAAAGATTTGTCGGGATCACCATTATTAGAGTTAGGTGGGAGGAAAGCGCAACTATCGAAGAGAGCCCTAACAGGGTTTGGCAGTCCCATCACGTTGAAAAGCTAAGCGAGAAATTCAAGGTCTTGAGGGGGAACGTTTGCCTAATGATGCTTGAAGAGCGTCTCGTGAACATGCAAAGTCACTCGAAGAAAACTTTATAGGGAGTGAGCATACAGGAGAGAGCGGAGAACTCTGAGTGGGCAAGAACCAATCAAACATTTCTCAATCCAACATATTTAAGAGGTTACTGTCAGCTGCTAGAGGCGACTGACTCAAAAATCTCAGAAATTGAACCACAGAGGGATCTCGAAGATTCCAAGATCAAGTCTAACGCCAAAACCATGGAGCCCAACACTTCTGGCAACGGAAATCAAGATCACGGCGACGACGACAACGACATCCACAATGCTCAACTCGGGAAAAGAAGACGTCCTCACCAATACTCTCAGGAGGAAACCCAAATGCTGGAAACCCTTTTCAGTAAAAGCCATTACACGAAAAAGAAGTGGAGAATTGAATTGAGCCGGGAGTTGGGGATTAATCAGTCGAGGATCCAGTTTTGGTTTCAAAATAGGAGATCCAAATCGATGGCTCAACACAAACGTCAGGTGGTCGAGATTTTAAAGGAAGAAAACCAAAAGCTGCGAACAGAAAACATGAGGTATGAAAAAGCTCTCAATATTACCGTTTGCCCTCATTGCGATAACCTCGTCGCCCTCGGTAAGATATTCCCCGATAAGCCTCACGCGATGATTGAAGACGTTCATTTACCACCATACTCCCTCGGGGCATCTCCTGCTCAACCAGATTTTGCCGGAGTTACGCATGAGCAGGATGATCCCACGAAGATGATACAAATGCCTCCTGGGGGATGGGATTTGCATCGCTTTGATTGGGGTTACAGTTTCAAGGAGCTGGATGTTACCGCCGACCAGCTCAAAGCATATCAGCCTCATGCACAACAATTTTCGATAGGGTCGGGTCCCGCTGGAGATGAGTTAATCAGTCGTCAAGCCATCGATGCAATTTTGGGCCACGATAAGAGGAGGTTCGCTTGGCCCCCTGAACTGCATTCCAGATTCCTAGACGTGGTTCACCAAATGGGGATCGATTCAGCAACTCCGACACGCATATTTAAGGCCATGAATGTACCGGGGCTTAGTAAGGAACTGGTCAGGAATCACCTTGCTGCCTACAGAAAGCTATTAAAACAACGTCGAGCGGAGCTAAACCGGGAGGAATCCGTCTCGAGCTCAAAAGCTAGGGGCGACCGCCATTGTAATGCTCAGGCATCAAGAGATACCCGGCCAAATCTAAGCATCAATCAAGCTAGCAGCCCGACCACCGGCAAACTAAAAGCTGATCAGAATGTCCTCTCGGGCCATTTCAACACTTCTCAAGAGCGCGTGTCACAAGTACAGGGAGTGCGCACTCCTCCATTCGAGCAGCAGTCGGCTGGTGCTCTGCCTGCCGCCGGTCAACCCACGACAGACGATTTCTTTGATGAGGGGCTCGATGCCTTGTTCAATCAGTGGGAAGTTGGCATGCTTGGACAGCCATGATCTAGCACTTGACTCGGGGCACGATGGGTCGGTCACCACGAACACCCATAGAAAGAAGAACATGTTCACGAGTAGATCACTCATTTTATCCGTTGTAAAGTTCCTACGGGAACATTTTTCTTTAATGACTATAGTTAATTCTATATTAAAACCAACGCTATCGACGAACATCGTCATGCTCAGTTGTGATGATCCCTTGTTAGATTAAGTCTGAAACCAGAGACGGTCTTTAAAATTTTGAGTGGCCACAAACTCATTCCTCACCAAGCGCCCGGGATGCTGAAATGAAGAGTAACAGCATGCACAGGGAAAATGCCACTTTCGTTTGAACGATGAAAAGGGGTTGAGAAAAGATCATAGCGTTAATTCCCATGGAGCTAAATGAATTAAACGGAGTCATTAATTGCGGGCCCACCGCTGCTCCCCACGTTCTCGGGCCTAGCAAATCATAAAAGGCGCCGAAAGATTGTAGACCCACCACTTTGAAGACTGAACTAGGGGACGAGCGCAATACTCGATGAAACCGAATCAATGCAAAAAAGTTTGTGATCCTATCACGAGGAAAAAGAAAGGGGAATACAGACGATGAGTAATTACAGGGTCTCGGGAGGAGCGCTTGCTTGCTGGTCTTCATATGCAGCCTGAAGGATGGTTCTAGGACACGCACAATCACTTGAGAAAATTTCTAGAGTGAGCAAACACGTAAGAGCGAATAGAGAAAGCTGAGTGAACTAGATCAGCCCGAGATACTTCGATCCATCATGTTTAAAAGCTATTCCCATCTGCTAGAAACGCCCGACCTGGACATTTCTGAGCACGAACTGCTGGGAGACTTTGAAGATCCTGGAGCTGAATCCTGCCCGAAGGCCGTGGAGACTGACTCCTCCAGCGATGAAATTCTAGGTTTCAGCTACGAAGAAGGAATATACAATGATGACCGGAGTCGGAAAAGGAAGCAACTACAACGCCACACTCCAGGCCAAATCCGAGAGCTCGAAGCTTTCTTCAATGAATGCCCCACTCCAAGCAGACAACAGAAAATGGAGTTGAGCCGAAAAATAGGATTGGAGCTTTCGAAGGTCAAGTTTTGGTTCGCCAACAAACGAACCCGGGTGAAACAGCAATACGCAGACCATGAGTTACTGGTCCTGAAGGAGGAGAATGAGAAGCTTCAAGCTGAAAGCGCGAGATATAAGGAAGCTCTGACCAAGGCCACCTGCCTTAATTGTGGTAATCCTGTTGTCCTCGGCGAGGTGTTCCTCGATGAACCGTCCCTGTTGACGAATAACGCTCAGCTGTTACCGTATTCTCCACAGCATTTTCCGACACAGCCAGATATCGCCGGAGATCTGCATGAGCAAGTCAACACCATAGGATCAACACCAACATCCTCTGAGAAATGTGATATGAATCATCACAGGGGGAGTTCTCTCAATGACGAACTCGCTGTCGCAGCCAGCCAATCCAAAGTCGGTGAGTCCCTCCCTGGACAACTTTTGAAACAACTAGATCCCGTAGAGAATAGCTACCGAAGTATTGCCGATATTTTGGGTGATAAGAGAACAAGGTTTTACTAGACCTATGAACTTCACACCAAATTTGTTGATGCAATTCGAGAGCTGGGAGTTGATTCGGCTAGCCCACTACGCATACTCGAGATTATGAATGTGCCGGGGCTCTCTAGAATTAACGTCGAGTCTCACCTCAAGTACTATAGGAGATTGCTAAGGGATGTGAGGATAGCGTTAAACCATCATAAAGCCAGTTGGAGCTCAAGTGCCGGGCAGAGTTACAACCACGATGATTGGAGAGCCCAGAGCACCCAACCGTGTTTCAGCAATGACGGGACCAGCAGTCGTGTCAGCGACTCCTCTAACCCAAATCAGAATGCTCCGCCGAACTATCTCAATACTCCTCAAGAGTATATACCGCAGTTCCAGCACATAGGGATTCCTCAGTTTGAGCGTGATTCGGTCATTAATGCTGTCCCTGAAGCGGATCTGGCATTGGTAGAGAGTGTACATATAAACCTGCCGGTCATTGGAGGAAGTTCCAATTCGAGGGGTCAAGTTGCTCACGGCGAGAGCAAAGAGAGGAATCCCTCGCCTGCAGTCGACGACAGCCAATCTGGGCACCAAGGGCTAGAAAGAACAGACGATTTCCTTGAGGAGGAGCTGGACACTTGGATCAATACTCTTCAGGAATGTATGTCTCGACCCCAACAGGGCAATGATGAAGGTTCCAGCTCAAAGACTCCAGTTCCTCACAATGAAGGCGATGAAGGAAATCTGCCCCCAACAATTGTTGATACCCAACTTGAACATCAATGGCTCGAAGACCCGAGCAATTTCCTTGGCGATGAGTTCAATCTTTGGCTCGATCAATTTGGAGCCGGAGGGCCATCGCAGTGGTGACGCAAGGCAGGTGACCAAACGTCTGATGCAAGGCATGGCTACTCGATGAAAAATGCTTCGAGAAAAGGGGTTGAATACTCCTATTGCATATGTTGTTGATCGCACTGTAAGGTTCCCACGGGAACATCTTTCATTAATATCTAGAACTAATTGCGCGTGAATGTCAACATCACCCTTTGAGCATCTTCAAGCCGAGGGCTGAGGATTAGTCGCTTAATCCGTGGAGCAAGTTCTCCGAACAATGACAATCGCCAGCGGAACATAATGGGATCTACCCCTTCAATACGAAATACGTTTGGCCGCGAAGCCACCTATTTGGTGATAAACGTGGATAAATCACTCAAGGAGCCATTTGTTCGAATAACAGAACAGACGTTGCCTAACTGGGGGCAGATGAACCATTGATGTTGCAAACACTCCAAGAATGGATAGGCGGATTTGATAGATGTTGTTCATATCAATACGCAATATCAGAACGGGATGAGAACCAAGAGTAAAGTTGTATCGTTCCAATTTGTCTTGAATTTGAGAATATGAATTGATACTCGTTATTTATCCTTGACAGGGGAATCGCCTTACAGACGAACATGTTTTCACATCCCATGTATTACCCGTTAGAATACATGACCAAGGGTAAATTGTATCGTTCTAATTTTTTGAAAAATTCGTGAACGTACAATAACATGTTTCTTCCGCATTTTCAGGATCTCCAGCCGCGGGGGACAGGTAAGTATCCCTTTCCCCAATCCATTAAAGATGTTAAATAAAAAAACAGAGAGAAAAAGAAAAGCTTTCAGAATCTAATGTCTAGAAAAGACATAGAATTCAAACTTCATTGGCATTCATGTCTTAAAACAGGAGGTTATCTGAACATGAATAAGAACATGCGTGGTGCATCATAAAATCCCCTTGACGGGTAAAATTTTTGGAGAAAATGAAAGAGATTTTTTCCAATCAAAAGTTCAAAACTTTTAAAATGACGTTTTCTCAAAAGAAAAGAGGCAAAGCCTAGTCCAAACACGTCCTACACACACTGGAGAGAAGTGAAGCGGATCAGATAGCAAAATCTGGACCTACGGAAGTAGGGATTATTCGCAACGATTACATGGGTTGGGATGACGGAGGCATTCGTTTCATATCCCTCAAACACTACAGGTGACCGTTGATAAACCCTTTGAACGACGGTTTTCATTCTTAACCCTGTCAAGAACCACCCCACATCGGGGCAAAATGGAGGTGAGTCCAGCGGTATCAGGAGAAAATGGTTAGAAATTTTCTTGCTCGGACTAACATCAATCTTTGTGTGTTGTTTATATGGTAATCCAAGTGCCATAGGATGACGAGAAGCATTCATCTCTCTATCCCACACACCATATCCTTTGCACAGCCAAGTTGAGCCTGCAAATTCATTTCATAAACCCATGTTGGTGATCATGGGATGTTTCAAGATGGAAACTGCATCACTCCAAGAACGGAAGAAATCAAGAGATGGGATTTATAGAAAAATCTCATATCGGCGTTTAAATGTGCTATGATTCAAGTTGTATATCTAGCACAATTTTCTGAACATCGTAGCTCCAAAAGAAAAGAAAAATCCCTAGACATCAAGAAAAAGCAAAGTGCCTGGTAAAAAGCAAGGCTGATGTCTATTCAAAATATCCCCAGTAAAGTCTAGATATACGATGAAAAGACCCTGCAAAGGAGTCAGATCAAGATGACTACTCTCCAAATGATGTCAGCCGTGGTGCAAAAACACGGACAGAATTGTCAATCTCTTAATACCACAAGAGACGTTCTCTAAAGGACTTGTGCACACCTCAAAAGCGGTTGCACACCTCAAAAATGGAAGATGCAGAATGGAAAAGACATGTGACAAATTGGCAATGATCACCAATGTCAAATCCTTCGTGATTTCTGGGCCAAAAACAAGCCTTTTTTTCGGTCCCCAATCCTACCAATGTTACAACCCTGAAACAGTCTTCTCTGACTAAGACACTTGGGTTAACATATAGCTTAGCTCGAAGAAGTACGAGCAAGACTCTTTCTTTCTCATTTTGCAGGGTTCTTGACTTGTAAACCCGGAGCAGATGGTGAAGATTTTCATTCGATGGCCTCGACTCCAAAGCGGGTCCCCCTTGAAAACCAATATCCAAGCCCAACGTTACGGTCCCGTGGAAGACCTCCCGACCGATCAAAATGTATGCGCTGCGAATGAGCCTAAAACCTAGGCACAAGTCAGTAGGGAATTGAGTGCATCCCCTAAAAATCATCACCTCAAAACAGGTGAGATGGCCTCCTTGTCGAGAAATATTCCAATTGATGTTTTGAGCAAACTCTTTTTGGAAATTTTCAAACTGTTGATCCAGATTTTCCATGCAAGGGATTTGTGATCACATTTGCATGTTGCAAGAATGTTTTGGATAACCTCCAGCATCAAAATGCACATCTCATGACTAAAGCTTAAGTCATAAAATTTTGTCAATTGGACAATTGTTGTCTTCTCAAAGATTACCAATATTTTCTTGGGGAAGAGAAACCCTTAAAAAAAAATCCTTTTCAAAAATATCAAACAGCCCTATCGGACGTGGAGAACCCTCGTCTCGGGACCCCTTTTAAACAAAATCAAGCAGTCTCATCGGACGTGGAGAACCCTCGTCTCGGGACCCCTTTTAAACAAAATTTAGGCAGTCTCATCGGACGTGGAGAACCCTCGTCATGAGACCCCTTTTCAAAATTCAGGAAATCTCATCGGACGTGGAGAACCCTCGTCATGAGACCCCTTTTCAAAATCAAATCAAAGGTAGAAACCGCCTG
This sequence comes from Rhodomyrtus psidioides, assembly GCA_021437785.1. Taxonomy (NCBI): domain Eukaryota; kingdom Viridiplantae; phylum Streptophyta; class Magnoliopsida; order Myrtales; family Myrtaceae; genus Rhodomyrtus; species Rhodomyrtus psidioides. The sequence continues at coordinate 1,751,783 of JAILYB010000042.1, forward strand.
AAGGGTCAACTCAAAGGTAGAAACCGCCTGAAGGGTTAAACAAAGGTAGAAACCGCCTAAAGGGTCAAACAAAGGTAGAAACCACCTAAAGGGTCAATTCAAGGTAGAAACCGCCTGAAGGGTCAACATGATGGTAGATACCGCCATAAGGATCAACACATTAGTAAATACCGCCATAAGGATCAACACAAAGGTCTGATCCACCATACGGATTAAAATCTCTGGCGAATCCTCAAGCGTGGGATACGCCCTTCTCAGGTTCCTACCAGTTAGGAATCCCATGATGGTATGACCTACCATACAGGTCAGAGCTTAATCTCCCTAAGATATTCTGAACGAGTCTTAGGTATCTTCTTGAAAGTTGTCACAACCGGCAGCATCCGACAGGTGAGCTTCAGGTAAACCTTTCTCACTCCGGCCCACGTTCAAATTGTTAGAGCAAACCATGGATTAATTTGAGTTTTTATCAAAAGACTTAAGGGTTCGATGTCATAGCATTTCTTTTCCCCAGTCGAGTCGGTTAAGATTCATGTGTCATTTTGTCTTTGAAAGCAACCTCTGACGAGCTCACTCTCAAAGAGGGGCAGCTGTTGACACCTGATTTTTGACCATCTGTCGTTGTGATTTTTATTCTTTAAAATTAATTAAAAATATAAAAAAAGTCATAAAATCACAAAATCAACTTTGGAAGCCTTAGCCTAGCCTTGGGAACCAATTTTGAACAAAAAAATATTTTTTGAATCTTTTTAATATTTTTGGAATTTATTTAATTATTAAAATACCAAAAAAAAAATCAGAAAAATACCGTTCGAGGTCACAAAAATAGATAAAAATAGTCAATATTTTTATTTTTATTTCATCTATTTTCTGACATCATAAATAGTAAAATTCAGGTTCAATTTTAGGTGTTCCTTGATCATCATAAAATTGAATTTGAGCAAAAATAATAATAATAATAATAAAGAAAATAAAAAAAATAAAAATAAAAAAATATATAACAAAAAAAAAGGAAAAAACATAATCATCTAAAAGAAAAGCAAAAGGAGAGGGATCGTGACCAAATAGTTTTGGCTTTGCCTTTTTATTGTTGCTTTTTATTTTTTTATTTTTTTTATTGGGCTATCTCTTTTTCTTTCCCACTCTCTCTCTCTCTCTCTCTCTCGGGCATAGGCTTTCTCCAGCTCCTGCTCGCGCGTTTCGGCGGACGGAGAAGATCCCCTCCTCGGCCGACGGATCTCCGCCTTCTCCCGCTCGCTCGCTATCATCCCCATTATCCTCCACCTCCTTCGATCATCGCCCACCCTGTCACGCCGTCGCTCCACCACCGCTGCACCGCCATAGCCGCCGAAAATAGCCGAAGCTTCCAAGTCTTCGTCGTCCCGCCTGAATAAGAAGTGAAGCTGGCGAATCACCCTCCGAGCTCCAGAACGCCGTGAGGAAGCTTGTGTACCCGTCAGATTCTCCAGAGACTGTCTAGAAGCACAACCCGGACCTTGGAGCTGGATCTCGGCCTTCAATGGTGTCTCGATTTTCACTCGTTCATTTCACGAATGGTTGATCTTGAATTACTCCCTGGGCATCACTGTCCATTTTCGTTTTTCATTTCATACGATTTCGTCTAGCAGAACTCCCGGTCGGTCTTTAACCTTCCCCGGCCGGTCGTGAGCTCCGGAGCTCGTTTCCGATCAAACCGAACCCCCACGAAGATCAGGTAAGTCTTCTGGAACTCTTAGAATGCTTCCCAATAACTTATATTAGTCATGTAACGTCTAGAATAGCTAGAACCATGCCTCGCCGGTGATGTAGTTTCGGTCGGAGATGGCAAGTCGGTCGTTTGATTTTCTGCTATATCGAGCTCTTGGTATGTTGTAGGCGAGGTTCACACGAGTCTAATGCCGTCGGTTTCGTGCGATTTGGACGTCGGAGGGCCAAGATATCGCCCTCCGACGAGGCGCCGGCGAGGGAACTCCGGCGCCGGTCGTCTTCTCCGGCTGCTCTGGTCGCCCGTTGACCGGTCAACGCTGACGTGGCATGCCACGTCAGCGGCCACATCAGCGTTGGTGGGTCCGGGCCGGTTTAATCAAAGCCCAGATCGGACGGCTGTGGCTTTGCCACGTGTCGTCATCTGGGACGTTCGTTTCCTTTGAACGAAACGACGCCGTTTTGTCATGGAGGGGGGCGGGCCGGTTCATGGGTCGCGGGCCTGGGCATGGGCCGGGTCATCCGACCCGGTCCACATAATTTATATATATATTATTATTTTTAATAATAAAAATAATAATAATAAATTCAAAAATCAATAAAAAATAGAAAATCATAAAAAATTCAAAAAAAATCGGAAAATTCAGAAAAATTCTAAAAAATTCTAGAAAATAGGAAATGGCCACATTCAACTGGCCATGACCTGTTTTGAGTCTTTCGGACCTCGGTCTTTTCCGAAATGACGGTTTTGCCCTCCCGGCAAACCGTCTTCCAAAAAAATTCTAAAAAATTCAGGAAAATCCCAAAAAATAGAAAATGACCACAAACAACTGGCCAAGACTCATTTCGGGTGTTTTGAACCCCGAACCTTCTTAAAATGACGATTTCGCCCTTGGGCGAATCGTCTTCCAAAAATTAAAGGAAAATCAAGAAATTCCAAAAAATTCTCAAAAATGGGAAATGGTCACAATCAACTGGCCATGGAATATTTTGGGTAATTCGGTATCCAAACTTTCCAAAAATTGACGATTTTGCCCTTCGGGCTAAATCACCTCCAAATCTTCCCATTTTACCCCTGGTCCTAAATCACGCCTCCCCAAAGCCCTTATGGCTATATTAGGAAGCCGTTGATTTGAATTGATGTGCATTGATGTGATTTATTTATGCACTTGATTGCGCTTTCATTAAAGTTGATTGTGATTGATAGGAATAGTCTTCCAATCTGCATGAAACCTTGAATCAAACCTACCTCACCTAAAATTGCGCCTGCATGAACTCTTAGCTAGGAAAATCACTCGCGTTAGGTACCGAAAGGGCGTTGGTAATGACACCAGCGTAACCAAGTCCCCGAACCCAAAATCTCTGGTTCCGCAGAACTGATCGATCTCTCCCAATCGGTCAGTAAGGTTTCCGGTCTACCCTCCAAGAAAGACCGGTGGCGACTCCAAATGCATGCACAAGTTGCACATGCCACCACGACCACACTGAAGGTCAAAAGCGATCGACTCTTATCGTCGAATCCCCCAAAAAAATACTCCCGCCGCGATTTGGTATGGGCCTGGGAGGGCCCGCGCCGATCCAAAGCTCGCGATCCGCACTCTTGTGCGGGGGAAGGCCTGCGATCGGTAATCCATTAGCCGCGTCCGCCTTTCGGACGGGTCGCGACACTCACAGATTGGTCTGATCATACTGATTGCGAAAATACTTAGACCTTTGTCAAGCATGATGATGGTAAGATTGAGTGATCTCATACCCACATTAATGGTTGGGTTTTCATGAATTTCTTGAGAGTGAGAGGAAAGTTTTTATTTGACTGAAATTCCTCATTCAGCATGATCAGGGTTGTCAAAAGGTCAAACATATGTTCTTATTGACAAAATCCCTAGTGGAGCTTTACAATGCAAGTAGAAGCTCACAAATTGTTGCATTTGCATTAAGGTTCATGCAAAACACCATTTTCTTATTAACTGAACAGGTTGAGCACGCCAATTAAGCCAATCCTAAAAGCCGGGTTTCAGTCAACTCAGGTAAGTTTTCTGATTCTTTTTCAGACTTGGATGACCGCATCCTCAATGTTGCAGGTATCAAGCTAAGCACGGTGATCTAGACAGAAGATCCCAAAAGACAATCAGGTCCGCTCGATCCATAACTCGAGCACCCCATTCAGATTTTATCTTCCGGCCGAGGTTTCATGTGATGTGAAGATGATCATGAATCAGAAGCCATTTCAGATTGCGATACCAGCATTTCGCAATTCTATTCACTGTTTCATGTAAAGGATGAACATGATTCAGATTTTCTCAGATTGCGATACCAGCATTTCGCAAATCTGTTCGCTGTTTCACATAAAGGATGAATGTGATTCAGGCCATTCCAGATTGCGATACCAGCATTTCGCTATTTTGTTCGCTGTTTCATGTAAAGGATGAACATGATTCAGACTTTCTCAGATTGCGATACCAGCATTTCGCAAATATGTTCACTGTTTCACATAAAGGATGAATGTGATTCAGATTTTCCCAGATTATGATATCAGCATTTCGTAATTCTGTCCACTGTTTCACATAAAGGATGAATGTGATTCAGTTTTTACCTGATTGCGATACCAGCATTTCGCAAATCCGGCCCGCAGCTAATGCTTCACGTGATGAGCGGATGATTGTGATGCAGAAGCACTATTCACTGCCGACGTTCCACATGACGAGAAGATGATCGTGGTTCGAAAGCTTTACTCGCAGCTAATGCTTCACGTGATGAGCAGATGATCGTGATGCAGAAGCATTTCTCAGCTGACATTCCACAGGACGAGAAGATGATTGTGGTTTGAAAGCTTTATTCTTAGCCGACGTTTCGCATGACAAGAAGATGATTGCGACTCAGAAGTTTCAACCTCTGTTGACGTTTCACGTGATGAGCGGATGATCGTGGTGCAGAAACATTACCGATTTGTGATCCAGAACTCGCAAATTCGGCCTACAGACATCTTGCGTCGTCCCGAGTCAAGAAGAAAGAAGTTCCTGAGGACGGGTGGGCCTAGTACCTTAAGATCCTCACAGCGCTGGTGATTAAGGGAATCCTCAGCGTATAAGGTATTTGTAGAAACAGATACCCCTTACGCGATCCATGCGCGAGTTCTTTCAAAAAAGAAGTTAGACGCATGTTATCATTTCTAAAAAAAAATCGATTTAGATGAAAATTTAGGTGCCACTTTTGGTCTTTGAGCGAAACCTCTCTGAGCCTCCACTCAAATAGGGGCAGCTGTTGACACCTGAATTTTAATTTTCTAGAAAATTCATTTATAACTTAAAATGAGGGTTATTCATAACTCTCGCAAAAAAAAATAAAAGAAATTCTCATGCATTACATATTTATTTCCTGTCAGTCACGTTATTTGAATTGGGATCAAAGGCGAGCCAATTGAGCATAATTTAATTTTCGACCACAAGAGAAGATGGCCAAATTTTTATGGGTTCGGGCTTCATTTGAATTTAATTCAATCCAATTTAGGGCTTTTAAATAGGAGGCTTTTAATTAATTATCCGATTAATTAATTAAAGCCCAAATAAGCTCTAAATTCACGTAGGTGAGCCCATAAATTGGTGATTTTCGGCCAAGCCTTTATGCTTCCCTTGAATGGCCGAATTTTTTTTTCATGATGAAGCCTTTGATGTTCAAATTTTTAATCCCACGGCTATTATCCTATCAAAATTTTCTTTACCCGACGGCCAGGATCGAATCTTACGTTCTGCCCTAGTTTTCTCTATATATATTCCTTTATACCAAAGTGAAAAGGGGGGGATTCATTTTTTCACAGTTCACGTAAAAAAAAAGGATACGACCAGAGACACTGAGAAAAGAGAGAGAGAGAGAGAGAGAGAGAGAGAGAGAGAGAGAGAGAGAGAGAGAGAGAGAGAGAGAGAGAGAGAAGAAGCAGGAGCTATTCTCATTTTTCAATCGCTGGTCGTCAGTTCTTCTGGCGTTTTCGGTCGATTGGACCGTTGGATCGAGCTGATTTTTTGTGTCCAAGGCTAACTCGATCCCTTCTTAAGCTCGACCGTTCGGATCTTTGAACCGAGTTCTCCTGGTGGTCGAACAGTAGCTTGATCAGTAGCTGTTCCTGGCCGCGGGTACTGTTCATCCGCCGGCTGTTCTTGCGTTTTCAGAAGATTGGACCGTTGGATCGAGCTGATATGTTGTGTACAAGGCTAACTTGATCCCTTCTTCAGCTCGACCGTTCGGATCTTTGAAAAAAGTTCTCCTGGTGGTCGAACAACAGCTCAATCAGCAGCTGTTCCTGGCCGTGGGTACTATTCATCCGCCGGCTCTTCTTGAGTTTCCGGCAGATTGGACCGTTGGATCAAGCTGAATATTTGTGTCCAAGGTCATTTTAATCCCTTATTGATCCCCACCGTTCGGATCTTTGAAAAGAGCTCTCTTGGTGATTTAATAATAGATCGATCAGAAACCATTCCAAGCGCAGACTCTGTTCACCCGCCGGCAATTCCAGCGTTTCCAGCTGATTGGACCGTTGGATCGAGCTTATTTCTTGTGTCCAAGTTCATATCGAACCCTACTTCATATTCACTGTTTGGATCTTTCATGGAGGCCCCTGGCTATTCGGTCTGATTGCTTTGGAAAGTCAATTTTTTTGAGGTAGAGTCCTTATTTTCCCAAAAAATTTGTCTGCATAATTTGGGTGATTAATTGGTGACGTTGATTTTTGGTTATGTTCATACATGGTTATTATTGATTTTGAGGATGAGACAAATGCATAAAATTCTGTACATATTTTCCGGCATTGGATGTCTTGTGATTTGAACTTGAAATAATCTGAACCTCAATTGTATCCATGGATTTTGTCAAGAAAATTTCAGATATAGCTAATCTGACCTATCATCGTTTAGGTCTGATATGCTGTCTCCGAATAAAAAAATCATTCCTTAATTCAAAATCTGAGATATGATTTTTTTAGAAAAATTCAAAAATATGGTAGTTCGGGATGTTGATAGTCGTGATTCTGATTGAATGATTGATTGACAAACTGTTTGATTGATAGTCCAATTAATTGATTGATTGATTGTTTGATTGATGACTAACGGCTTGATTGATTGTTTAATTACTTGATTGATTGATTGACTGATTGATTGATTTTTACCATATCTAGAAGTTCGGTTGGAGGGAATAGGACAATTTCCTTCTCTTCAAAAAAAAAATCCGAGAATAAATAAAAAATAATTGCATGTCAACTTGCCACATCATCTTGCCATGTCATTCGTACACGTCATCCATGTTTAAATGCCACGTCATTTAACCATATCATCTTGCCATGTCATTTTGCCACGTCATCTTACCATGTCATTTTACCACGTCATTTTGCCATGTCATTTTGCCACGTCATCTTGTCATGTCATTTTGGCCATGTCATTTTGCCACGTCATCTTGCCACATCACATGTCATGTAGTTAGGTTGCATCAGCATCATAAAGTATAAAAAAATAAAAATATAGAAAATTACTCATTGTATTATCATACATTTTTTTGACAATTGCTTATTCATGCATCATTATCATTTTCGAAAATCATGCATAATATGTCATACATTCGCATGTCCAATATTTATATGCATGTGTTTTATTCTGTTTTGTCATGTCTCTAGTACCATGTTTAGGGTTTTCATACTAGGTTAGCTCGACTGCATGATTAAATTATTTAGGTAAAAATCACGTGCTGCATGGGTTCTTGTGTGCATGTAGTTTGCACGTTCAATTTAATCAAATTCATGATAGTTTGCATGATAATTAATCAATGGCATCACGGATTGTGTTTTCACTTAAGATCTTCACATGTTTAGACTAATGGTCTTTCATTGTGCCCTAATGTCATGTAATTTTGCATGTCTTAATTAATTAGTTAATTTTGCATATAGAGTAAGATGACTTTGATTTCGCATGTTTTGCATATCACCCATATCATTTAGATAGTTTCATGCATTGCATTTAAAAAAGTAAAAATTTCAAAAGAGACACCTCATTTGAGCTTTAAATCGATTCAGTCCAAGTCGTCAATTTAGGACATCTCATATGGAATTAAGGTACCGAAAGGGCATTAGTTTTAATTAACTAGTGTAACCAAGTCCCCGAATCTACAATATCTGTTTCATAGAAGTAAAATGGTCCTCCCACTATTTTACTTAGGTTTCTAATCAACCTACCAAAAATGATTAGTGGCGACTCCAAACTCTAAATCATTCTGATTAATTTAAGTTGCGAATTGGTAGGGCTTGGAAGAGTCCGCATTAGGTTAGTCATTAAAATTAACCTGATAATCCATTAGCCTAAAGATTCAAGTTTAGGTCGCGACAGCCGTCATTTTCAGTCTTTAATTAGTTTGTCTAAGTATACCTCACTCGTTTGCTCTCAATACAATGAATAATCTGAGCGTTTTTAACTAATTCAGAAGAAAAAGAAGCTTTTCTGTTTTGTTAAGGGAGTTACAGTTGGTATACGATTTCGAGGGTATGTAACCCTAGGATCTAATTTATGTAAAGTTATATCTGCATGTCGTGTACGGTACGTGGAAAGACAAGTTTATAGTCCACGGTCTGGATTAGATGATTGATAGCGGTCGCTTGATTTGTTTATATCACCACATGACACTTGATATAAGGTTAACAAGTAATGCTTTCCCGATGTCGTTTCATATGCAAGCTCATTTGAAGGTATCGATATTGTCGTGCCACTGTTGACACCTGATTTTTGACCATTTATTATTGTGATTTTTATTCTTTAAAATTAATTAAAAATATCAAAAAAGGTCATAAAATCACAAAATCAACTTTGGAAGCCTTGGCCTAGCCTCGGGGACCAATTTTGAACAAAAAATATTTTTTGGTATTTTATAATATTTTTCGAATTTATTTAATTATAAAAATACCCAAAAAATCAGAAAAATACCATTCGTGGTCAGAAAAATACACAAAAATATTCAATAATTTTTTTTTTAATTTCATCTTCAAGTGTGTCACCTTAAATCTTGAAAATTCGGCTCGGGTCACTATGTTTCTTCACAAACATAAACTCGAACCGAGCAAAAAAATTCCTTTGCGAGTCTTTTAATTTTCAATTCTCACTTTTTATAAGCCATGACATTGAATCCTAAAGGCTAGAAGTGCAATTGGGTCAATTTGCCCTCCAATTTGATCAATTTTAACCAAAAGGGCTTAATTGCATATTTTTCTTTCGATTAGTCCCCGGTTTCACGGATCTTGAATTTCACACGGGCATACCCATTAAAATTCAACACCTCTACCCATAATTTTCATCATGCCCAATCCATTAGCGGCCTCAATTCAGGCTAATTTGGTCGTTTGGATGTATACGTATGCTCTACGTATTTATAGAAAAATTTCATATCGGCGTTTAAATGTGCTATGATTCAAGTTGTATATCTAGCACAATTTTCTGAACATCATGGTTCCAAAGGAAAAGAAAAGGCGGGATTTCAACAAAGAAAAATCCCCAGCAGCAAGAAAAAGCAAAGTGCCTGGTAAAAGCAAGGCCGATGCTCGTGAAAACTGTTTGATTGATCCCCAATAAAGCCTAGTTGGGAAGAGAGAAAAACCCATAAAGGAGTCAGATCAAGAAGACTGCTCCCCAAATGATGTCAGCCGTGGTGCAAAAACACGGACAGAATTGTCAATCTCTTAATACCACAAGAGACGTTCTCTAAAGGACTTGTGCACACCTCAAAAGCGGTTGCACACCTCAAAAATTGAAGATGCAGAATGGAAAAGACATGTGACAAGTTTGCAATGATCACCAATGCCAATCCCCTCACAAATTCTGGGCCAAAAACAAGCCTTTTTCGGTCCCCAATCCTACAAATGTTACAACCCTGAAACAGTCTTCTCTGACTAAGACACTTGGGTTAACATATTGCTTAGCTCGAAGAAGTACGAGCAAGACTATTTCTTCCTCATTTTGCAGGGTTCTTGACTTGTAAACCCGGAGCAGATGGTGAAGACTTTCATTCAATGGCCTCGACTCCAAAGCGGGTCCCCTTTGAAAACCAATATCCAAGCCTAACATTACGGTCCCGTGGAAGACCTCCCGACCGATCAAAATGTATGCGCTGCGAATGAGCCTAAAACCTAGGCACATGTTAGTAGGAAATTGAGTGCATCCCCTATAAAAAAAAAAAAAAAAAACCACTATCGCAAAACAGGTGAGAAGACCTCCTTGTCGAGAAATATTCCAATTGATGTTTTGAACAAACTCTTTTTGGAAGTTTCAAATTGTTGGATCCAGATTTTCCGCGCAAGGGATTTGTGATCACATTTGCATGTTGCAAGAATGCTTTGGATAACCTCCAGCAGCAAAATGCACATTTCATGATTAAAACTTAAATCATACGGTTTTGTCAAAATGGACAGCCGTGGTCTTCCCAAAGATTACTAACGTTTTCTTGGTGAAGAAAAATCTTTCAGGCTCAAACTTCTGCAGGATACCTGGAGAACCCAGCTCCCAGAATGTCGCCTCAACGGACCCAAGTGAAGCTTTGTCAAGATAAAATCTTTCACTGCTTCAAAATTGAATTCCCGGCAAATTTCGGGATCTTGCAAAAGAAATGGTGAGGATAGAACCCTTTTTCAAAAGAAGTCAGCAAACTGTCCCAGCAGGACGTGGAGAATCCTCGTCCTAGGACACCCTTTTCAAAACTTAGGCAGTCTCATCGGATGGGAAAACCCTCGTCATGAGACACCTTTTCAAATATCAAACTGTCTCATCGGACGTGGAAAACCCTCGTCATGAGACACCTCTTCAAAATTCAGGAAATCTCATCGGACGTGGAGAACCCTCGTCATGAGACCCCTTTTCAAAATATCAAACAGTCTCATCGGACGTGGAGAACCCTCGTCATGAGACCCCTTTTCAAATATCAAACTGTCTCATCGGACGTGGAAAACCCTCGTCATGAGACACCTCTTCAAAATTCAGGAAGTCTCATCGGACGTGGAGAACCCTCGTCATGAGACCCCTTTTCAAAATATCAAACAGTCTCATCGGACGTGGAGAACCCTCGTCATGAGACCTCTTTTCAAATATCAAACAGTCTCATCGGACGTGGAGAACCCTCGCCATGGGACCCATTTTCAAATTTAGGCAGTCTCATCGGACGTGGAGAACCCTCGTCATGAGATCCCTTTTCAAAGTCAAAACCAAGGTAGATACCGCCTGAAGGGTCAAATCAATGGTAGATACCGCCTGAAGGGTCAAATCAATGGTAGATACCGCCTGAAGGGTCAAATCAAGGTAGAAACCGCCTGAAGGGTCAATCAAAGGTAGATACCGCCTGAAGGGTCAAACCAAGGTAGATACCGCCTGAAGGGTCAAATCAAGGTAGAAACCGCCTGAAGGGTCAATCAAAGGTAGATACCGCCTGAAGGGTCAAACCAAGGTAGATACCGCCTGAAGGGTCAAACCAAGGTAGAAACCGCCTGAAGGGTCAACTCAAGGTAGATACCGCCTGAAGGGTCAAACAAAGGTAGAAACCGCCTGAAGGGTCAAACCAAGGTAGAAACCGCCTGAAGGGTCAACTCAAGGTAGAAACCGCCTGAATGGTCAAACCACGGTAGATACCGCCTGAAGGGTCAAATATGGTAGAAACCGCCTGAAGGATCAGCCTAATGGTCCGATCCACCATACGGATCAAAACCTTGACAAATTCCAGACACGGAAAGAGTCGTTTCCCTAGGTAAACCTTACAGTAGGTGAACCATTTCTGGTTCGATCCACCATACGGATCAAAATCCTTGGCAAATCCCAAAGTGTAGGACGCGCCTTCCTTAGGTTCCTACCAGTTAGGAATCCCATAATGGTATGACCTACCATACAGGTCAGAGCTTAATCTCCCTAGGATATTCTGAATGACGAGTCCTAGGTATCTGCTTGAAAGTTGTCGCAACCGGCAGCATCTGACAGGTGAGCTTCAGGTAAGCCTCTCTCACTCCGGCCCATGTTCAAATTGTTAAAGCAAACCGGGGATTAATTTGAGCTTTCATCAAAGGGCCTTAAGCGATCCAATGTCGTAGCATTTCTTCTCTCATTTTCCCAGTTGAGTCGGTTAGAAATCAGGTGCCACCTTATCTTTGAGAGAAACCTCTAACGAGATTCCTCTCAAAGAGGGGCAGCTGTTGACACCTGATTTTTGACCATTTATTATTGTGATTTTTATTCTTTAAAATTAATTAAAAATATCAAAAAAGGTCATAAAATCACAAAATCAACTTTGGAAGCCTTGGCCTAGCCTCGGGGACCAATTTTGAACAAAAAATATTTTTTGGTATTTTATAATATTTTTCGAATTTATTTAATTATAAAAATACCCAAAAAATCAGAAAAATACCATTCGTGGTCAGAAAAATACACAAAAATATTCAATAATTTTTTTTTTAATTTCATCTTCAAGTGTGTCACCTTAAATCTTGAAAATTCGGCTCGGGTCACTATGTTTCTTCACAAACATAAACTCGAACCGAGCAAAAAAATTCCTTTGCGAGTCTTTTAATTTTCAATTCTCACTTTTTATAAGCCATGACATTGAATCCTAAAGGCTAGAAGTGCAATTGGGTCAATTTGCCCTCCAATTTGATCAATTTTAACCAAAAGGGCTTAATTGCATATTTTTCTTTCGATTAGTCCCCGGTTTCACGGATCTTGAATTTCACACGGGCATACCCATTAAAATTCAACACCTCTACCCATAATTTTCATCATGCCCAATCCATTAGCGGCCTCAATTCAGGCTAATTTGGTCGTTTGGATGTATACGTATGCTCTACGTATTTATACGTCATACGTATTTATACGTTATGCGTATTTATACTGTTTGGTAACCTCTTTAACTCTTGTAATAATAATAATGGTTATTATTTTTAACAACTTTGTTAGTGCTTTTTTAAATAGCATTTTTGTATTGTGAGTGCTATTGTTAGTGCTATTTTTAAATAGCATTTTTGTATTATAAATTGTGAGTGCAATTGTTAGTGCTATTTTTAAATGACATTTATTTATCATAAATTGTGAGTGCTATTGTTAGTGCTATTTTTAAATGGCATTTATTTATCATAAATTGTGAGTGCTATTATTAGATAGAATTTATAATTGTTAGTGCTATTTTTAAATAGCATTTTTGTATTATAAATTGTGAGTGCTATTGTTAGTGCTATTTTTAAATAGCATTTTTGTATTATAAATTGTGAGTGCTATTGTTAGTGCTATTTTTAAATGTCATTTATTTGTGAGTGCTATTTTTAGAAAGTATTTATTATTTGTGAGTGCTATTTTATAATACAATTTATTGGAAGGAATTTTTGGCTATAAAAGGATGGCAAGAGTTGTGAGGTTGGGGGAGAGACATTTTGTAGAGTGTGCAAATTTTTGAGAGCTTAGAGAGAAGAACACAAACACTCTCTATATTCTCATAATCTTGAGCGAGCAAAATATACCAAGTTCGGAATATTGATTCCGCATATTGCTAGCACAATTGTTGTGGAGTTATTAGTCGTCTCCCCGTTCGTCAATTGGTGGTGCATCCGAACTAGATGCCTAACACTTGTGGAGGCTGAGATCGAAGAACATCGAACCGACACCTCCGTTCAAGCACGCTACGAGAGGTAATCTATTTACTCCCTTTGAGGTTTTGTGATTTTTTTTCGATTGAAATGCACGAAGTACGCCTCTGGAGATATATGTATGGGTTGTTATTTATTTCCGCTACGCGTTACGTGGATCCCAACAGTGGTATCAGAGCCGATCCTTAGGTGTTTTCGTGCATTTAATTGATTTTTTGCAATTTTTGCAATACTATGGCCAATATGTATTAACGAATTGTTCTTCTTACATGGCTAATGGAGGTTGATTATTTTATATGATAAATTAATCAACGTAGCAAAAATTGAGACTAAATCAATTTTGAATCGAAAATTTATGGCTATCTTATTTTACGTAAAAATTCTGAATATGATTCAACGTAGAATTTTTATTGTGCCTTCCTAAGTTTTAAATTGTGAATTTATTACTTACGTGGAAGGGTGGTGATCATGGAAAAATCCCTAATCAATGTGATTGATGTATGTATGAATGTATGGTGATTATTTATATATTTGGGGTTGTAATTATTAAATGGAGGCTGCGTACTCCTTTTATTTTTCATGTAATCTTTATTTTTAGCATAGTCAATTGTTGATGTAAATGCTACGAGGATTACGTGGGGGAGCCTTTTAAGTCGGCGAGCTCTTTGGGGCCCGATTCTTGAAGAGTTCAAGAAACCAAGAAGAAGCGAAGAGCGGCTCTCCGTTATTAAAATATTAAAATGATTAAATGTGGTCTCATTGGCTCGAGACCCATTAAATCATAATTCCATGGTCACAACGTAGGATAGATGTTTATGTGATTGGCATCTATTTATTTATTATGATTACGTGAGCATGTTAAACTGGTTAATGTGCAAAGTCAGACTTACCTCACCCAAAATTGCGCCTGCATGAAATCCTAATTAGGGAAAATCACTCGCGTTAGGTACCGAAAGGGCGTTGGTAATGACATCAACGTAACCAAGTCCCCGAACTCAAAATCTCTGGTTCCGCAGAATTGATCGATCTCTCCCAATCGGTCAATAAGGTTTCCGGTCTACCCTCCAAGAAAGACCGGTGGCGACTCCAAATGCATGCACAAGTTGCACATGCCACCACGACCACACTAAGGTCGAAAGCGATCGACTGTTATCGTCGAATCCCTTTGAAAAATACTCCCGCCGCGATTTGGTATGGGCCTGGGAGGGCCCGCGCCGATCCAAAGCCCGCGATCTGCACCCTTGTGCGGGGGAAGGCCCGCGATCGGTAATCCATTAGCCGCGTCCGCTTTCGGACGGGTCGCGACAGCTGGCGACTCCACTGGGGACTTTGTTCTAGAACCTATGGTTCTAGACCCCAAGTGGACTTAGGCCGTAATTAAAACGCTGAGTGATGTTTCTAACCCTGCAGGCGCTCTTGAAGGTGATGTAAGTCCGCTCATGATAGGTGTTATATGTTTTTGCAGATTGGAGAAATAAGGGGTGTAGTCCGTGATTAACATTGTCTTATGCAGGTTGGCGTAGGAATGTATGTTTTGTGGATGATTTGAAGCGCTGATTGATAAACTGTTGTGCATGACTTGCATTGTGGTGATCACGACACATAGACACACACAACCGCGCCTAAAACCCCGGGCGCCCCTATAGGAAAACAATAGAAGGAACTGAAAATGGAATCTCCATGAGGAAAAACATGGGGTAATCCACTTTTCGATTCCGCTCATTTCGAACTATGGATCGGGTCCCAATGCAACGATAGTTGTGCAATGTAATCTACCCTTTCTAGAACTCGAGGTGGGAGCCGTTAAGCCTTAGGAACTCCGCCCTTTAGATGTCGAAACTTCACAAGTTTACATGCGCTTGATCGATGTGTTTGACATATCTTACCCCGTCGAAAGGTCCGTAAGTATCGTCCCTTTCACCTTTTGAACTCAGTATAACTTTTATATATACGTGTTCATTTTCACCATATGCTAAAGCATCTTTCTACCTACTTACAGGTAGGTAGCTTTGAATCACGGAACCAAGAATAACTCGTATTATAACTCGTCTCCGAGCCAGAATGGAGCAAGAGGAGTTGGGATCCCGTGTGGGCAGTTTGGAAGGTCAAATGGCATCAATGGCCACCATGCTAGCAGAAATGAAAGCCATGATGGTGGCTGCACAAGAAAGAAATCATGACCTCAGCCAGGATACTCCGCCCGCACCCCCCAATGCTTCGAATGTGGCGCAAGCTCAGGAAGAGAATGTGGCCGAGAATGTTAATCGAGTGTTAGCAGCTGATGCACTACCGAAGGCCGCGTCTGTAGTCATCGACCTAGAAAAAGACAAAAAGGAGAAACCCCCGGGCAAAATCGAAGAAGGCGCAAAAAGGCTAGCGAAGATAGAGGAATGCCTAAGCAGCCAAGGGTATGAGTTGGCTCGATTTGACAAGATATCACCATTTGCAAAAATTGAAGCGCCGTCAGACTATAAAGAACCCGATTTCGTCAGAAAATACAACGGGACGAGCTGCCCCCGAGCCCACTTAAAATATTACCTACGCAAAATGGCACTTTTTTCTGACTACATTCCCTTGCTGATGAATACATTTCAAGAGAGTCTGGCAGGTGCTGCTCTGGCTTGGTTCATCGAATTAGATTTGGAGGACTATGATGGATGGGAAGACCTGGCAGAGGACTTTTTACATCAATATAAATTCAATACTGCTACAGCACCTTCTAGAGAAGAATTGCTGAGGACCACAAAAGGGAGGAACGAGCCAATTCGCGCCTACGCTCAAAGATGGCGGGCCTTAGCAACACAAGTCAAACCATCTATTCCAGAGGATGAGCTGGTCGACCTTTTCTTAAAAGCATTGCCTTACGAATATTTCGATAAGCTGAACACATCTGGTTGCCAAACATTTGTACACCTCATAAAAATCGCAGAAAGGCTGGAATGGGCGATGAGGGAAAGGAAAACACCAGAAATCGCAGCAAGACGTCAATATCCGGCCCGAAGAGAGAAGGAGGCGGGAGTTGATGTGGCCTTCGTGCCAAACCCACCTAGACCTAAGCAGTTCTCCAATTCAAGTACGGTGCAAGGAAACTCGTCAATGTCGGCACAGAAACCATATGAGCTAAGGAAGAAGTTGCCTCCCAAGCAGTTCACCCCCCTGCCAAGGCCGTTATCGAAATTGCTTCCTATGTTACTAGATGAGCATTTAGTGGCTAAAGAGCCTCCAAGGCCGAATCCGGTGAAATATAATGGGTACGATGAAAGCCAGTCATGTGCCTATCACATGGGAGAGAAGGGCCATAACGTAGATAATTGCATTGTTTTGAAGCACAAGGTGCAAGCCCTTATCGACAGTCGCATCCTTGAATTCGCCAAAACAGAGCCAAACGTGCAACAAAACCCACTTCCTGATCACCAAACCGTAGGAGTGATCTTCGACGACAAAAAGAAAAATTGTTTAAAGATCGGAACAGATTCAGACAAGTTCCGCGTAGAACTTACACACGGGCCTAAAAAACCCAATGATCTGGTAGGAATGGTGGACAGTACAAAGCCTTTGGTCATCAGTTTAACCAAGATAGACAACTGGAAGGGGGATGATGATGGCCTGATTAAGCCAGTTGTAATTCGCCTTACTGACGACAAAGCAGATAATGAGTTGGACACAGAAGTCGAGAAAACCTCACCTGTGGTGATAAAGATTCCTCATGTAGAGTATTATGATCCCAAGAAAGTTCACTGGGATTATGGAACGAGCGAGATCAGTGCCTTAATGCGATCAGGGAAATTTTATGCACCACGAGAAGGCGAACCTGAGAAAAAAGATGTATCTAAAGAGGACGCCGAAAAGCTTTTGTCTATCATTAAAACAAGCGAATTCGAAGTGATAGAACAACTACGAAAAATGCCGGCCCAGATCTCTCTGCTAAATTTGTTCTTAAATTCAGAGAAGCACAAGAAGGCTTTAATGAAGATTCTGAATGAAGTACACGTACCCGAGTCTATTAACGAGGATCAGCTCGAAGACTTTGTTGGCGCTGTTCTGCTGAAAGACCAAATGAGTTTCTCGGATGAAGACTTCCCAATGGAAGGGCGGGCACATAATAAGGCATTATACATAACGGTCAGATACCACGGAAAGCAAGTGTCTCGCGTACTGATCGACAATGGCTCCGCTTTTAATATTTGTCCTCTGGCCACTTTGAGGAATCTGGGTATAAAAGAGGAACTGATCAGGACCTCCAAAGCCAGCATCAGAGCCTTTGATGGAACGAAGAAGGCGGTGGTAGGAGAAATCGAGCTGGACGTTTTCATAGGCCCGACCAAATTTTCTATCGAGTTTCAAGTGATGGACTTACCGAGTGCCTTCGGATTCCTTCTTGGGAGACCATGGATACACGTAGCCGGAGCCGTACCATCCAGTCTGCACCAGAAAGTCCGCTTTGTAGTGGACAACAAAATGATCACTGTGCATGGTGAAGTGGATCTCATGTCATACCAGAATAGTGCCGTTCCTTATGTGGAACCTGAAAATAAAGAGGAGGCGAGTTATCACTCCTTTGACCTGGTGGCGGTCGTTCACACGCCTGTGGGAACCAAGCCGAGGCTCCCTGTCCTCTCCCAGTATGACCTTTTGCCCGGGAAGATATTGCTATCCTATGGGTTCATCCCCGGAGGCGGTCTGGGTAAGCATAACCAGGGGATTCGAGCACCTCTGCAACTAAGGTCAAACGAACACAGAGCCGGCCTGGGATATCCTGGGGAGCGAAATTGGCATCATGTTGGGGAAAGCCGCCAAGGAGGCCGAGGTGTAAGCCGAGGCAGGGGAAAGAATTTTGGAGGCATTACACGCAAAGGGGGTCAGGATGGTTCTTTCATCGGTTCAAGTACCTGGAAAGGTAAAAGTAAGGTGTTCAACAATAAGCTGGACCAGTTCTTCTCCAAGAGTTCCAAATGGTTGAAGGACGAGAGGATAGAAACCACAGTAGAGGAACCTGATTTGACCCGCTTGTCTTTGGGAGATTCTGTCAACGTCATCATCAAATCACTCGACGGCGACGCTCCTACCATGGAGTAAAGAGATATCTGTCTCTCTTCGACGCATCTAAATTCACATTAGGTGCCTCGGGCTTTTTCTTACGTCTCGCATTGTAATATTGTCAAAAAAAAATCAAAAAAAAATCAAAAAAAAAAAATCAAAAAAAAATCAAAAATCAAAAATAAAAAATGGGGACGTGTGGGAACCACAAATCGGTCGATGACGATATAAAAAAAAATCCTGAGACCTGATTTCCCACATGTCTCCTAGTTTGCAAAGTTTTGGGATGCGAGGATGCCCAATGATATGAGGGCTAACTCCCATCCTACCCTTTCAATTTTTTCCCAAGAAGTCTCCCAAAGAAGTTTATCATTACATGAACTTTCCCTATTTTATAACTATCTTTGTGACACTTCAAGCATGCCATTCCAAGCATACATAGCAGGTCGTTAAATAACTCGGGTTCCCGAGGAGGAGCTTCCCTCCTAAATGGGGAATAAAACGATACGGAGCCGTCCATTCCGGCGACGATCAAAAGCAGAGGAATCAGAAGGCAGTACTTTCAAATGACAAAACAGGGAGTACCCATTTTCATGACATGCATTCTGGCCGAATATTTCAAGAGCGTTCTAATGGCTCAATTTACGAACAAAACCTTTGAGGAAACCTGAAGAAGTTTTTCATCATTTAGAAATCTTTGTGAAAAGAACACTTGAAAAGAAAAATTCAAGTTTTGCAGATTGACACATCTGATAAAAATGCTTTCTCTGAATAGAGTGAAAAGCTCGAACTCATTTTTCGTTGCAAGCATACCTAACATGCATCATGTATATCATGCACATATCCTGCATACAGAGAACCCAAAGGGAGAAATGCCGGTTCCGCAGGATAATTTTCAAGGGTAAATTGTATCGACTCCAATAGTCAATTATACATGCCCTTTACTCATGAGGTCTCTTCTCTTCAACAGGAAAACATCAAATACTTCAAATGGCGATGATGATCGAGAGAATCACAAAACCGCCACACGACAAATCCCAAGGCCGTCAAGCCACCTAGAGACGGATAAAAATAATTGAAGATTCTGACAATTGAGATAGAAGATCAGAATCGACGAAACCCATGGGAGTGCATGGACGTTGTCAAAATTGAATTGAAAATTGCCAACAAACACGGAAAGTGCTAAGGCATGTTGCCAAGACGAACACCGCCCAACTGGGGCAAAGCAGTTTTGGAAGTAATCAGGAATCATCTCACGAACAACACCCACAAATGCCGACGAGATGAAGCAATACTCATCATCCACATCAATATACGATATTGAAACGACCTCCATCAAATGAGAAGCGTCAATAATCGGCGAAAGAAGGGAATACATCAGTAAGACGTCATCATGAATCCCAAGAGAAAAGACACCCCCAAAGAGGATGGGGATTGCAACAAAATGCAGGAATGAAGTTAGCTGGGGCAAGCGTCACCTAGCTACGACAAATCACACCCAACTGGGGCAAGTGAATCATTTGTGCGCCGGACAAAGAATGACGTTTCTCCTCTGGCAAAGTCAATGGACGCAATAACAGAGTCGTCCGCATCATAATCAAACCCCAAGATACGAATATGGGTGAACGGTAACATTGTATCGTTCCAATTTGGTCTTCGAAGACCACATGCCTAACATGAGTTTTTACTCACTTAACAGGAAGTCGTTGGCACCGAAAGCCTCAAAAGAAAAGAACTCGCCAACGAGGAGGCGAATAAAATTATTGACCTTGGGAGTCAGCACTCCAAGAAATGGTCTTTGATTATAAGATCGAGTGGAGGGTAAAAAGTATCGCTTCCACACTTCATGCTTTGACATGCATTCCGATAACAATTTCCTTTTTCCTTGAATAAAAGGAACTCTGGAGAGTGGCGCTGGAATGCGTCCAAAAACACAAATGGATCTCCTCTGGGGCAAATCCTTGAGAATGATTCATCGCCAACCAAACGGAGGGATCAAAGGCCACAAGATAGAGGGCCAGATTCTGCAAGCCGCGCGTTTGTGTTCGAATGGAAACACAAAGCAAGAATAAGGCTGTATCGTTCCAATTTGCCTTGAATTTTGGAACGCAAACTGACACCTAATTCCCGTCTTTGACAGGGGCTCGCCATCAAGGCGAAACAGGTTTTCACATCCCATGTATTACCCGTTGGAATACATGACCAAGGGTAAGATGTATCGTTCTAATTTTTTGAAAAATTCGTGAACGTACAATAACATGTTTCTTCCGCATTTTCAGGGATCTCCAGCCGCGGGGGACAGGTAAGTATCCCTTTCCCCAATCCATTGAGGATGTTAAATAAAAAACAGAGAGAAAAAGAAAAGCTTTCAGAATCTAATGTCTAGAAAAGACATAGAATTCAAACTTCATTTGCATTCATGTTTTAAAACAGGAGGTTGTCTGAACATGAATAAGAACATGCATTGTGCATCATAAAATCCCATTGACGGGTAAATTTTTTGGAGAAAATGAAAGAGATTTTTCCAATTAAAAGTTGTTCAAAACTCTCAAAATGACGTTTTTTCAAAAGACGAGAGGCAAAGCCTAGTCCAAACACGTCCTGTACACATTTAAGAGAGAAGTGGAGCGGATAAGACAGCAAAATCTGGACCTACGGAAGTAGGGACCATTCGCAGCGATTACATGGGTTGGGACGACGGAGGCATTCGTTTCATATCCCCCAAACACTACAGGTGACCGTTGACAACTCCTTTGAACGGCGGTTTTCATTCTTAACCCTATCAAGAACCACCCCACATCGGGGCAAAATGGAGATGAGTCCAGCAGCATCAGGAGAAAATGGTTAGAAATTTTCTTGCTCGGACTAACATTAATCTTTGTGTGTTGTTTATATGGTAATCCAAGTGCCATAGGATGACGAGAAGCATTCATTTCTCTATCCCACACACCGAATCCTTTGCACAGCCAACTTAAGCCTGCGAATTCATTTCATAAACCCCTGTTGGTGATCATGGCATGTTTCAAGATAGAAACTGCATCACTCCAAGAACGGAAGAATCCAAGAGATGGGATTTATAGAAAAATTTCATATCGGCGTTTAAATGTGCTATGATTCAAGTTGTATATCTAGCACAATTTTCTGAACATCATGGTTCCAAAGGAAAAGAAAAGGCGGGATTTCAACAAAGAAAAATCCCCAGCAGCAAGAAAAAGCAAAGTGCCTGGTAAAAGCAAGGCCGATGCTCGTGAAAACTGTTTGATTGATCCCCAATAAAGCCTAGTTGGGAAGAGAGAAAAACCCATAAAGGAGTCAGATCAAGAAGACTGCTCCCCAAATGATGTCAGCCGTGGTGCAAAAACACGGACAGAATTGTCAATCTCTTAATACCACAAGAGACGTTCTCTAAAGGACTTGTGCACACCTCAAAAGCGGTTGCACACCTCAAAAATTGAAGATGCAGAATGGAAAAGACATGTGACAAGTTTGCAATGATCACCAATGCCAATCCCCTCACAAATTCTGGGCCAAAAACAAGCCTTTTTCGGTCCCCAATCCTACAAATGTTACAACCCTGAAACAGTCTTCTCTGACTAAGACACTTGGGTTAACATATTGCTTAGCTCGAAGAAGTACGAGCAAGACTATTTCTTCCTCATTTTGCAGGGTTCTTGACTTGTAAACCCGGAGCAGATGGTGAAGACTTTCATTCAATGGCCTCGACTCCAAAGCGGGTCCCCTTTGAAAACCAATATCCAAGCCTAACATTACGGTCCCGTGGAAGACCTCCCGACCGATCAAAATGTATGCGCTGCGAATGAGCCTAAAACCTAGGCACATGTTAGTAGGAAATTGAGTGCATCCCCTATAAAAAAAAAAAAAAAAACCACTATCGCAAAACAGGTGAGAAGACCTCCTTGTCGAGAAATATTCCAATTGATGTTTTGAACAAACTCTTTTTGGAAGTTTCAAATTGTTGGATCCAGATTTTCCGCGCAAGGGATTTGTGATCACATTTGCATGTTGCAAGAATGCTTTGGATAACCTCCAGCAGCAAAATGCACATTTCATGATTAAAACTTAAATCATACGGTTTTGTCAAAATGGACAGCCGTGGTCTTCCCAAAGATTACTAACGTTTTCTTGGTGAAGAAAAATCTTTCAGGCTCAAACTTCTGCAGGATACCTGGAGAACCCAGCTCCCAGAATGTCGCCTCAACGGACCCAAGTGAAGCTTTGTCAAGATAAAATCTTTCACTGCTTCAAAATTGAATTCCCGGCAAATTTCGGGATCTTGCAAAAGAAATGGTGAGGATAGAACCCTTTTTCAAAAGAAGTCAGCAAACTGTCCCAGCAGGACGTGGAGAATCCTCGTCCTAGGACACCCTTTTCAAAACTTAGGCAGTCTCATCGGATGGGAAAACCCTCGTCATGAGACACCTTTTCAAATATCAAACTGTCTCATCGGACGTGGAAAACCCTCGTCATGAGACACCTCTTCAAAATTCAGGAAATCTCATCGGACGTGGAGAACCCTCGTCATGAGACCCCTTTTCAAAATATCAAACAGTCTCATCGGACGTGGAGAACCCTCGTCATGAGACCCCTTTTCAAATATCAAACTGTCTCATCGGACGTGGAAAACCCTCGTCATGAGACACCTCTTCAAAATTCAGGAAGTCTCATCGGACGTGGAGAACCCTCGTCATGAGACCCCTTTTCAAAATATCAAACAGTCTCATCGGACGTGGAGAACCCTCGTCATGAGACATCTTTTCAAATATCAAACAGTCTCATCGGACGTGGAGAACCCTCGCCATGGGACCCATTTTCAAATTTAGGCAGTCTCATCGGACGTGGAGAACCCTCGTCATGAGATCCCTTTTCAAAGTCAAAACCAAGGTAGATACCGCCTGAAGGGTCAAATCAATGGTAGATACCGCCTGAAGGGTCAAATCAATGGTAGATACCGCCTGAAGGGTCAAATCAAGGTAGAAACCGCCTGAAGGGTCAATCAAAGGTAGATACCGCCTGAAGGGTCAAACCAAGGTAGATACCGCCTGAAGGGTCAAATCAAGGTAGAAACCGCCTGAAGGGTCAATCAAAGGTAGATACCGCCTGAAGGGTCAAACCAAGGTAGATACCGCCTGAAGGGTCAAACCAAGGTAGAAACCGCCTGAAGGGTCAACTCAAGGTAGATACCGCCTGAAGGGTCAAACAAAGGTAGAAACCGCCTGAAGGGTCAAACCAAGGTAGAAACCGCCTGAAGGGTCAACTCAAGGTAGAAACCGCCTGAATGGTCAAACCACGGTAGATACCGCCTGAAGGGTCAAATATGGTAGAAACCGCCTGAAGGATCAGCCTAATGGTCCGATCCACCATACGGATCAAAACCTTGACAAATTCCAGACACGGAAAGAGTCGTTTCCCTAGGTAAACCTTACAGTAGGTGAACCATTTCTGGTTCGATCCACCATACGGATCAAAATCCTTGGCAAATCCCAAAGTGTAGGACGCGCCTTCCTTAGGTTCCTACCAGTTAGGAATCCCATAATGGTATGACCTACCATACAGGTCAGAGCTTAATCTCCCTAGGATATTCTGAATGACGAGTCCTAGGTATCTGCTTGAAAGTTGTCGCAACCGGCAGCATCTGACAGGTGAGCTTCAGGTAAGCCTCTCTCACTCCGGCCCATGTTCAAATTGTTAAAGCAAACCGGGGATTAATTTGAGCTTTCATCAAAGGGCCTTAAGCGATCCAATGTCGTAGCATTTCTTCTCTCATTTTCCCAGTTGAGTCGGTTAGAAATCAGGTGCCACCTTATCTTTGAGAGAAACCTCTAACGAGATTCCTCTCAAAGAGGGGCAGCTGTTGACACCTGATTTTTGACCATTTATTATTGTGATTTTTATTCTTTAAAATTAATTAAAAATATCAAAAAAGGTCATAAAATCACAAAATCAACTTTGGAAGCCTTGGCCTAGCCTCGGGGACCAATTTTGAACAAAAAATATTTTTTGGTATTTTATAATATTTTTCGAATTTATTTAATTATAAAAATACCCAAAAAATCAGAAAAATACCATTCGTGGTCAGAAAAATACACAAAAATATTCAATAATTTTTTTTTTAATTTCATCTTCAAGTGTGTCACCTTAAATCTTGAAAATTCGGCTCGGGTCACTATGTTTCTTCACAAACATAAACTCGAACCGAGCAAAAAAATTCCTTTGCGAGTCTTTTAATTTTCAATTCTCACTTTTTATAAGCCATGACATTGAATCCTAAAGGCTAGAAGTGCAATTGGGTCAATTTGCCCTCCAATTTGATCAATTTTAACCAAAAGGGCTTAATTGCATATTTTTCTTTCGATTAGTCCCCGGTTTCACGGATCTTGAATTTCACACGGGCATACCCATTAAAATTCAACACCTCTACCCATAATTTTCATCATGCCCAATCCATTAGCGGCCTCAATTCAGGCTAATTTGGTCGTTTGGATGTATACGTATGCTCTACGTATTTATACGTCATACGTATTTATACGTTATGCGTATTTATACTGTTTGGTAACCTCTTTAACTCTTGTAATAATAATAATGGTTATTATTTTTAACACCTTTGTTAGTGCTTTTTTAAATAGCATTTTTGTATTGTGAGTGCTATTGTTAGTGCTATTTTTAAATAGCATTTTTGTATTATAAATTGTGAGTGCAATTGTTAGTGCTATTTTTAAATGACATTTATTTATCATAAATTGTGAGTGCTATTGTTAGTTCTATTTTTAAATGGCATTTATTTATCATAAATTGTGAGTGCTATTATTAGATAGAATTTATAATTGTTAGTGCTATTTTTAAATAGCATTTTTGTATTATAAATTGTGAGTGCTATTGTTAGTGCTATTTTTAAATAGCATTTTTGTATTATAAATTGTGAGTGCTATTGTTAGTGCTATTTTTAAATGTCATTTATTTGTGAGTGCTATTTTTAGAAAGTATTTATTATTTGTGAGTGCTATTTTATAATACAATTTATTGGAAGGAATTTTTGGCTATAAAAGGATGGCAAGAGTTGTGAGGTTGGGGGAGAGACATTTTGTAGAGTGTGCAAATTTTTGAGAGCTTAGAGAGAAGAACACAAACACTCTCTATATTCTCATAATCTTGAGCGAGCAAAATATACCAAGTTCGGAATATTGATTCCGCATATTGCTAGCACAATTGTTGTGGAGTTATTAGTCGTCTCCCCGTTCGTCAATTGGTGGTGCATCCGAACTAGAGGCCTAACACTTGTGGAGGCTGAGATCGAAGAACATCGAACCGACACCTCCGTTCAAGCACGCTACGAGAGGTAATCTATTTACTCCCTTTGAGGTTTTGTGATTTTTTTTCGATTGAAATGCACGAAGTACGCCTCTGGAGATATATGTATGGGTTGTTATTTATTTCCGCTACGCGTTACGTGGATCCCAACAGTGGTATCAGAGCCGATCCTTAGGTGTTTTCGTGCATTTAATTGATTTTTTGCAATTTTTGCAATACTATGGCCAATATGTATTAACGAATTGTTCTTCTTACATGGCTAATGGAGGTTGATTATTTTATATGATAAATTAATCAACGTAGCAAAAATTGAGACTAAATCAATTTTGAATCGAAAATTTATGGCTATCTTATTTTACGTAAAAATTCTGAATATGATTCAACGTAGAATTTTTATTGTGCCTTCCTAAGTTTTAAATTGTGAATTTATTACTTACGTGGAAGGGTGGTGATCATGGAAAAATCCCTAATCAATGTGATTGATGTATGTATGAATGTATGGTGATTATTTATATATTTGGGGTTGTAATTATTAAATGGAGGCTGCGTACTCCTTTTATTTTTCATGTAATCTTTATTTTTAGCATAGTCAATTGTTGATGTAAATGCTACGAGGATTACGTGGGGGAGCCTTTTAAGTCGGCGAGCTCTTTGGGGCCCGATTCTTGAAGAGTTCAAGAAACCAAGAAGAAGCGAAGAGCGGCTCTCCGTTATTAAAATATTAAAATGATTAAATGTGGTCTCATTGGCTCGAGACCCATTAAATCATAATTCCATGGTCACCACGTAGGATAGATGTTTATGTGATTGGCATCTATTTATTTATTATGATTACGTGAGCATGTTAAACTGGTTAATGTGCAAAGTCAGACTTACCTCACCCAAAATTGCGCCTGCATGAAATCCTAATTAGGGAAAATCACTCGCGTTAGGTACCGAAAGGGCGTTGGTAATGACATCAACGTAACCAAGTCCCCGAACTCAAAATCTCTGGTTCCGCAGAATTGATCGATCTCTCCCAATCGGTCAATAAGGTTTCCGGTCTACCCTCCAAGAAAGACCGGTGGCGACTCCAAATGCATGCACAAGTTGCACATGCCACCACGACCACACTAAGGTCGAAAGCGATCGACTGTTATCGTCGAATCCCTTTGAAAAATACTCCCGCCGCGATTTGGTATGGGCCTGGGAGGGCCCGCGCCGATCCAAAGCCCGCGATCTGCACCCTTGTGCGGGGGAAGGCCCGCGATCGGTAATCCATTAGCCGCGTCCGCTTTCGGACGGGTCGCGACAGCCACGAACAATAGAGGAAAGATATAAGGAAAG
Source organism: Rhodomyrtus psidioides (assembly GCA_021437785.1). NCBI lineage: Eukaryota > Viridiplantae > Streptophyta > Magnoliopsida > Myrtales > Myrtaceae > Rhodomyrtus > Rhodomyrtus psidioides. Next base: position 1,778,805 of record JAILYB010000042.1, read on the forward strand.
GGGTTACATTGGAGATTACAACAAGGTAAGTCCAAAATAATACGTGGTCGTATCGAATGACATATGCTTTGATATTCTAAATGTTAGAGGATGGAGAATAGGGCAAAAGACATGCTAAAAAGTTTGTAAGATCAACCCAAGAACGACTTATGAGTGTTTGCTCACTCAAAAAAGGGGCCGCGCCTGTTCCTTTATTGCCAAGCCAAGTCAGGCGCCAGCAAGGGATCTACTTACACGCGCTGCATCCTTTACTTACACGCGCTGCATCCTTTACTCAACATTTTGCGATCGAGGTCTTCTACCTTCCGACGATGGTTGGAAAAAATTATCAAAAAAGTCCTAAATCTATTATAATTATATCAATTTATATTAAACTTTTTCTTTTGCCGACTTAGTTCTAAATCTTTTGCGATTGTGCAAATTCAGTCTGTTCAACAACTTTTGCCCGGCTACCATTGATGTGGATGTCAGTCGGCCAGCGATCGAATATTTTTTTGTTGTTGAATTTTTTGAATATTTATATTTTCTTATCCCTTTTTTTCTTTTTTTATTCCCTTCCCTCTTCTTGCTCTATTCGTCCAGCCAACGACTGCCCTGAGGACGGCCGGTGAGGGCAAGCCTCGCAGTGGCCAAGTTGGGCTTGCCAACCCAAATTTAGCGAGGCACGCCTCTCTCAGCCATGGACTCCAAGAATTGTTGAAAGAAAGCGACTTTATTGTGGTCATACTGCTCCACAAGCTTCTTGGTATGAATAAACAAGACACTTGAATACCGTCTCGGGTCAGATTTGAGTAGAGCTGGCAATATAGGTCATAGACCTATATTTGACCCATATTTTGTATAAAATGGGTCATATATGAGTCATTAACTTTTAAAGGGCTCTCTAAAAATGGGTCTAAAAGGTTGAAGTAAAATTGAATGGGTCAATAATTGTTACACACTTAAACACATTTTCGACCCATAAGCACATCTTCCTTCCACAAGTTGCAAATAGTCCCGGTCGTCGGTCGTAAGCCCCGAGGTCACCGGGGCCGGGGCCTGCGACTAGGACCCAGGTCGGGACTAGGGATTGGGGCCGGGCTCAGGGATCGGATACCAGCGCCGGGACATGCGATCGGGGCCGGTGACCAAGGGCTGGGACCGGGGATCGGATATCGGGACTGGGGCTGGGATAGGGGTCGGCGATAGGGACGGGGGACGGAGACCGGGGCCGAGGCCGGGGAAGGGTGCCAGGTCCGGTGACGGGGCCAGGGATCGGGACCGGGGCAAGGGCGGGGACCGGGGCCGGTGTCGGTGCCAAGGCCCAAGCCATGGAGTGGGACCGAGGTCGGGGCCGGGGCCTGGACCGGGGTCGGGGCCGGGGACTGGGAACGGATACCTTAACCAGGACCGAGGCCGAGAACCGTGGTTGGGTCCGGGGCCGGGGTCGAGGCTCGGATACCGGGACCGGGGCTGGGGCTAGGGAAGGTGCAGGTGTCGGGACCAGTGACGGGGCCGGGGACCGGTACCGGGTCCGGGGACCGGTACCGGGTCCGGGGACCGGTGCTAGGGACAGGTGTTGGGCCGGGGTCGGCGATCAGGACCGGGGCTAGCGACCGTGGTCGAGGACCGGGATTGGGTCCGGGGCTGTGATCGGCGATCGAGGCCGGGACTGGTGACCGACAACCGGGATTGGGGCCGGGGACCAGGATCGGGACCGGGGCCCGTCCCGATCGCGTTCCCGATCGCAGTCGCGGTCTTGATCTCGATCTCGATCCCGATCTCGATCGTCCCCGTCGGTCCTGGTCGCTAAAAATTTCACTAGATTTTTTATTGTATGAAAGTATTTTAGAAATATTATTTTCTTAAAATATTATTGTGTTTTGATAATATGGGTCAAAACGGGTCGGGTCGGGTATGGGTCAGTCGCGGTCGAGTCGAATATGGGTCATTAAATATGGATCAATATGGGTCGGACCACATTTGACCCGACCCAAACCCCACCTGACCCACCCATTTGACACCTCTAGATTTGGCTAATCCCACTCCATTTAGGAGAAAATGATAGTAGGAGTCGTCGAATTGGGCTTTTCATGGTCCATTGGCATGATGTTGTACTCTCCCCCTCTTGCAGCTGGGCACGTGGACTTGAATTTACTGAGGCGCGCTTCAGATGAAGAATTACTGCCCGATCTCGATTTGTAGTCCTCGCCAGAACTAGGCTGGCGAGACTCAGCTCGAGCCTTGCCCAGCAACTCATTAGATTTGGCTAGGGCTAGGTCGACTAGAGTCTTGCCGGCCATCCTCTGGTTGATCGCCAGCTGGACGGACAAAAAAAAAAAACAAGAGGGAAGGGGAAGAAAAAAAAGAAAATAAAAATTTATAAAATTCAAAAATATATTTAAAATATTCGATCGCTAACTGACCAAAATTTATCGGATGGACTGAAATGCCCATTCCAAAATGTTTAAAACCGAATAGATAAAAGAAAAAAAAAATTAGGGTTGAATTAACACAATTGTAATAGGTTTAGAAATTTCTTAGTATTATTCCCCTAATGGTAGCCCTATCACCTCCTGCATAACACACACCTAGTATGCGGCCTGGTGGTAGGGAAATTGGGTGGGATGGGGAAATTTAATTTCAGATGTGATGTTTGACTCGCATGCACTGTAAAGAGGTAGAGTAAAAGTTTGATATAGAGGAGGATCAGCGCATAACGGACAATAAATAAAACCCCTAGCATAACATGCACATACTCTCTCTTGCCAGCAAAGCCGTTATGGCCTCATCGAAACTTCTCTCACTCTTTCTCATTGGCCAAAAGTGATCGCTACCGCATTGTAGCATCTCCTCTCAAAAGAAAATGTGCCAAATCTCGTTGTTGTTCACAAGACCATAGAGAGAGAGAGAGAGAGAGAGTGAGAGAGAGATATATATATATGCAAGGCGCAATGGCGGGGATGCCCGAGTTCAAGAAGAAGCCAAAGGCGGGCGGGGCGTATGATTTCTTCGACATATCTGACTGTCACGACGGAGTGACAGTGGCAGAAGCACGTGCAGAGAATTTGCATAACCGTTGTTGGAGGTGGGGGACAGCTTCCATCCGGGAGGGTTGGAAGGTGGCTAGGGCGACAACCAACATAGGAGATAAATGTATTGGGGTTGACCATGGAAGTGATGGCGGTGAGGGAGGTCATGATGGCGGCCACGAATTTCATCGATGGCGGTCGGATACATTTCTCAGATAGATAGGGAGAGAAGGAGGATAGTTTCTTCCCGCAAAAAAAAAATGTTAGCGAATAATCTCTTCTCTCGCATTCTCCCTAATTTAAAGGGAATTGATAGAAATGAATCCTCGAAGTAGCAAGAGCAGAAGTATGGCTAACTCTGCATCAATTCTCTACATTTTGAGAGCTCTATGTCCAATTTCAAGCGGGCAGAAGTATACTTGAGGCACACTCTTCATACTCGGATGGCGTGAAACATGAGATACTATTGATAGATTAGATTTATACTAAAGGACATAATTATCATTATATTTTGTTTTAGCCCTAAACCCTATGTATATATTGTAAATTACTTTATCAATGAAGATTACGTTTGCCCAAACTCTACATGGTATTAGAGCGGTGATCCTTGGAGGCCGTCTCTCACATCCTCTCTCTCTCTCTCTCTCTCTCTCTCTCTCTCTCTCTCTCTCTCTCTCTCGCAATCATCTGTTGCTGCTACTACAGGGAAGAGGCCGTGACATTGATGCGCACATATGCCGGAGCTATTTCGATCGAGGGCTAGGTTTTCTTTTGGCTGCTGGTCCTCCAAATCCTCTAGATCCGCGAAATCTAATCTTTCAATAGATACATATGTCCTTCATAGTTGACATACGAAATTGTCGTTATCAGCAATCCAATGAGCCTATCCAAATTTTTTGGCTGGTAATTGACCTATAAAATATTAATCGTTGTTCTTCCTAAGTGCATTATTGATGAAGACTTTACTCAATTATTTACTTTATCACATACTTTCAAATCCTCATGAACTTCTCATTCTCCTATACTTGTTCACTCTCTATCAGGGTCCATCAGATCTCTGTGCATCGCTTGGGATACCATAGATGGTGACAAAATGTTCCTTATATCGACATTACCCGAAATAAACAACATTTGCATGTATCAAATATTAATGAGAAGTAGATTCTAACCGATAAGAATTATAGAATGGAGAGCAAAGCAGTTATTCAAGGACAGGATATTGCAGATTTACTTCAGGATTAGAATGTGAAGATTCCGCAGCTTAGTGTGAATTAACGTGGTACTTAAAGGCTCTTGCTGCCCGCTGCTCGGGTTATTGTTCACCTGGCGGTGTTTTGGTGATTTCGGCGGTTTTCAACAGCGGTTTGGGCTGATTTTTGGAGGATAGCTTCCTCTCTTCCTCCTCTACTTACCCTCAAAATTTGAGCTCCATTCGTTGAGTATTCTGGCCGATAGAGATCCTGCAAGCTCCGTTGTTTCTGGTGGTGCATTTCCAGTTCGAGTGGCAGTCCGCGGCGGTTTCCGACCATTCCAGCCGGCGCTGTTGTCTGAGCTTTTGACTAGGAGGTCGCCTACCTTCCTCCTATCACCCCTCCAAACGGTTTTTTCCATTGATTGAGGATTTGGTGCTGTCTCAACAGATCTGAGAACTTCTGTCCAGTTCTGCTGACCATGTGAACTTTCTTCAACCCGGGACTAACCTGTTGGTGGTTTGTGCTGATTTTTGGAGAGGTAGGTCATCCCTTACTCCTCTTCAATCCTCTAGCTCGCTCTGGCTTTTTCCTGGTCCCGTGGTCGTGGCATTTTCATTTTCCGCCTAGTACTTTGCTCGGTCTGCTTGTTGGGGTTCTATTGTGGTTGGCTGTAGGTGGGAGCAACCGGTTGTCTCTGGTGCTGTTGTGGTTGTCTATTCTCTTTTGCCTACCCCTATGTTTATTGCTCTTCATGGTTTGACTGGTGGTTGTTGTTATTGGGTGAGCATTCATGGAGGTAGCTAGTGGTTCGGCTATGGCTATTGATGTTCCTGCTGTTGCTGATGGTTCTGCTGCTATTACCTCTGCTTTACCCCATCTCTCAGCCCTTGTTGTTGATATAGACTCCACCTCTTGGGCTCTTGACCCCTTCTATGCCTACTAAACTTAATGGTGTGGGAGGAAGTACTAAGAATGTCGCAAACAAAAGCAAGTCTGCTATTGATGGTCCTGATGCCCTTGCTGTTGCAGGACCCCAGCGGGCTCTTTGCCAAGGAGTTAGGCAAAGTAGAAGTAGGGGAAGACCTGCCATTAGGGGTTCTCGCCCTCCTCCTATGTCGAATGAAGCTCCAAGTGTTGCTGGCTCTTCTCGGCTTGTTTCCTTGATGGAAGGTGCGGTCGGTATCCTTGGAAGTAGGCCTAATCGAAGTAAGAGCATGGGGCCTTTTCCTTCTGCTGCTGGTAACGTTCGAAGTCTTGGTAGGGCTCAGAATGGTTCTCAAGTTGGTGCCAATGTTCAGCCATCCCAACCTCGTTCTTGGGCGTCTATTGCCAAGGCGGCTGACAAATTATATAATCTCTCCTTTTACCTTCATACCCTTGGGGATGGCAAACCTCGCCTTGAGGTACCACAAGCTATAGTTGAAGAGGCTAGTCCATTTTGGAGCGAATGTCTTATTGGATATCTTGTGGGTAGGAGACTCAACTTTAAGCTAATTGAAGAAGCGACGAAGCAAGCTTGGGGGGATAATCTTGTTGATGTTAGAGTTAATGAGGATCGTTTCTTCCTTTTTAGAATCCCCGATGAAGCATTTCGTAGGAAGGTGTTGGATAGTGGACTGATTATGATTCAAGGAGTACACTTGCTACTCCAACAATGGCATTCTAAGATTAAGCTTAAGAAGGGTGCTCATGAAGTCCTTCCCATTTGGGTTCGGTTACGTTCCGTATCATATGTTCTTTGGTCGGCCGCTGGCATTAGCTTCATTTCTAGTGCTCTTGGAAGGCCATTGTATGTTGACAAGATGACGGAGCAAATGGGTAGGATTTCCTTTGCTAGGGTGTGTATTGAAATCAAGGCGGGGCAACCTTTGCTTGACTCGGTGGATATTATCTTGGAAGGGGAAAATTGCACCATTGATGTTGAATATGAATGGAAGTCTTTAACGTGCGAATCTTGTGGTTTCTTTGGCTATAAGAAAGGGACAGTAGACCATCCTTGTTATGTTCCCCTAACTACCTCTGAGGTGAATGTCTCGGGTCCTATGATACCTCAACTGGCCCCGGCTCAAGTTGGAGCTCAATGGCAACAAGTACAAAGGAAGAACCGTGGCCCCAAGTCAGGTGTCTCCTCCAACTCTAAAGTGGCACTGCAAGCCCCCCATGGAGACTACGGCCCCTTCTATTGCTGTGAATGACTTGTATACTGATTTGGAAATAGTCACTACTGTCGATGAGGTCGTACATGGTGATGAACTTGAAGAATTGGATGCTTTGGTTGTCTTTTAGGTGACAGCTCACTCGGTGGAGACTCCACCGGTTCTTGCCACTACGATTTCCCCAAGGCAGCCGTCTCCTTCTCTTGCGTTGCTTGTGGATCAGCCCTTATCTTGCCCTCTAGCCGTTGTGATTCGGCCTGTTATTGCGCCGATCACCTCATCAAGACAGCCTTCTCCTCCTCTTATTTTGTCTACTATTCAGCTACCGCCTCCTTAACCAGCTCTTGACCTTTCTACTCACCCTACCGGTCTGGGGAAAACAAAACAGAATGTGGAACAGATTGTTGTCGAGTTGGGGACTGAACAGATTGGTGCCGAGCCTAATAGTCCTCGGACTGCTTCTATTGCCTCCATTGCTTCATCCGCTTCTCAGGTTGATGGTGATGATTTGGTTAGTGAATTTGGTAGCGCATCTGAGGAGGATCGACATTCTCCCTCGCCACCTTACACTAGATCGCGGGTAATAGTGGCTACTCTTCCTTACCCGGATGATGTGGAATTGAACCCTCCTCCGCCCAACAATAAGGCGAGGAGGAGATGACCTAATAGGCGGTAAGCCTTACTTCTCATCTTGTAAATATGTTTTTTGGATTTTGGAACATAAGGGGTCCTTGCGACCTTCTTCAACAAGCGGAAGTTCGATCCTTAGTTAGAAGTGACCATCTTTCTTGTATTGGCTTGCTTGAGACCAAGGTAAAGGAGCCTTTCTTTGCTAGTATCTCTCAAGTGCTAGTACCGGGCTGGATTTGGATTTATAATTATGAATTCTCTCCTCGTGGGGGGATATGGTTCGGTTGGGATCCTCAAGCGGTTGATGTGATTATTTCCAAAGTTTCCTCTTAGTTGATTCATGTTCAACTTAGAATGATTGGCATGGATAAGTTTATTTTCTTTCTATTGTATATGGTGAGCACACAATTGTCTCGAGAAGAACTTTATGGGCCGACATTATTAGCTTGAGCTATAAGGTTATGAGGAGAGAGCGAGAGAGATGGGATGAGTCGAGATAGGGGGAGAGAGAGAAACTCTTCGATTTGCTTTTCCTCTCGTGAGATAGGAGAGAGAGGGTCGAGATAGGAGAGAGAGACTCGCCCGCGCATTTGAAAATTTTTTAGTAAGTGGGGCCCAATAGCCAACTCGCCCGCGCATTTGAAAAAATTTAAGCAAGTGGGACCCAATAGCCACGTGTCACGTAAGGAGTGGTGAGCTGGACCACGTTAGACTTACCAAGTCTGTCCAATCATTTGCAAGTCCCCGCTATCTCGTCTTATCTCAGTTGAACATTAAACGGGTTAATAATCTGAGATTTTTTTTAATCTAGAAACTATAAATAATATCAAGGTACCACCGCCTGTGGTGGCGTCGCTGGCTTGCGCTCAATCCCCCTCACGAAGGGGAGCGAGTTCGAATCCCAGAGGCGTCATTAGGGATCTTAAGCGTGGCGTCGGGGTGGTGGGTCCTCCGCTAGCGTCACCCCAGGATTTACTCCCCGGCTGTCGGCTGTGCGGGGGTTCCCTGGGTCACAAAAAAAAAAAACAAAAAAAAAATATCAAGGTCGCAGCGGCAGTAACCCTAACTAATTTTTTTTCTTGGGTCAAACCTAACTTATTTGAACTTTGGAAATTTACTAATATTCAATCTTGCGATCAACGAAAATTTAGAAGTCGTCTCCGCAAATAGTATCAAATACGTCATCTCCCATCAGAACCGTTCACGTGCCATGCACATTTGGAATTGGTCCAAGAAGAAAATTCAAGTGGGCTTGGCCGAATTTCATGATGGTTTGATTAGAGAGGATAACATATCGACAACATGTCATCCGCCATATATCAATGCCCGATTAGGCCGCGTTGGTCGACGCAAGTCAGCCTTACATCAACACGTTGCCACGTTATTAATTCGCTTGTGTTGGTCGACTGGTTCGACTCCTTTAGATCTGGTTCTTTCGCTTCTGCAGTTAAGCTCTTATCGGCAATGAAGCACTGTGCTTTTCCCAAGAAACACGGTCAAAGTCAAAGATCGCCCAAGCAAATTTTATACTGTAAAAATTGGGCCCCCGTTATTAGGCCTCTCGCCACCTTCACCCAAACCAATGCACTAGTCCACTTCCTGAGCAATTGCTTTATAGAGTCATTTCACTCTTATTCACAACTTTGTGCCGATGTGGGACATCCACTTTGGACCAGAAAAGCAGAAAGTGGAGCAGAAAAACGTTTCTGTTCATTGCCTATCCTCAGAATTAATGTTATTTGACGACCACAAGACTCTCTGCTTGGTCGACAAGGACTAGTTTCCCTTCATTGCCTATCCTCAAAATTCCTGATGAATCATTCGCTGGATCGTATCATCCCCATTTGCCACCCAAACGATGGTCTTATCTGGGAGCAGCGCGGAGGAGGAGGAGGTCAAAGCGAGAGAGCAAAAGGAGAGTGGGACACTAGGAGCTCTGGTTAAAGAGGGAGCAGACCATGGGAATAAGGGAGATAGTCTGGTTTGAGAGAATGAGAAGCTCGGCTGAGAGAGCTCGTACACCAGAGAAGGGAAAACACAAGCAGAAGAGAGAGAAAGCCCGAGAGAGCTTTTGATCGAGGGCGGGAGCAGTAAGAGTTTCTGGTCACGTGAGGCGCAAAGGGCTCAAGCGACTGAGCTGCCTTGAGGCGATTGCCGTCACCACAGCCCGGGGAATTCGGCCTCATGGTTGGCGGCGACGACGGGCCGATCGTCGTGAAAGTGGAGCAGAAAAACCGAGAGACTTCTAGGAGACAAAAGGTGGAGCTCGGTTTGAGAACACCCGAGCAAAACAAAGTTTCGGTGAATTTGCTTGAAGTTGCTAATTTAGTTAAAATATAACGAAAAGTTATTTTGATTAATATACAAAGATTAGATTATTTTTCTAGTTTTGACATTTGGACATATACGTGATGTTTGGAGTTCATAAAAACTTTAATTTAAATGCATATATAAAAATATACATTTAATATATAACGTATCTCAACGTATCGAAAATCTTTATTTTTTTAGAATCACGTATCGGCGTATCGTATCGTATTGTATCCCGTATCGCGTATCGTATCGGTGCTACATAGCTTATGGGCTTAAGATGTGTTGATCCTATTCTCAGCCTCGTCCGCGATTCGACCGGTTCAATAGGTGGAACCAGAATAACCGGCTGATTCAACTAAAGTTCTTCCTTTTTTTAAGACGAGCCAGAAAATGGCTTAAAAGGCCGGTCGGATCCAATTTTAAGAAAAACGGCACGACCACTTTGGACCGAAGTGTTCAGTTCCTGACCGGTTTTGACCTCTAAAGTGTCATTGCTTTTGGATCTAATTTTTTTTTACTTGCTCTGCTATTTAATCAGACCTGGCTAAGGACAAGTTATGGGGTGTAAAATTAAATAAAATAAAATGTCGGGCATACTATATCTATTTTGTCAGCCCCTAACGACATTAGTTGGAAAATTTACAAGGACATATAATTTGAGAGGATGAGTGTTGTTTTTCTAACATTTTGGATTCGTTTGTTTATCAAAAATCGATGATTTGAAAACTATTTTCTTAAAAAAATCGCTTGTATTACTTGAAATAATTAACCAATGAAATATTATCATCTACAACAATTTATATTTAAATATATTCTCGGACGGTGAAATATTTTTATTTCATTATGTTCATTTTGAGAGTGATATAAGCGATTATTTTTATAAAATTCTTCGTTTTTCGCAAAACAAATACACCCTTTGATAGTGTAAAGCTTACAATAAGTTTTTTTTTTTTTGTGATCCAGGATCCGCCGATCTGCCCCAAGAGCAACACAACACAGCGACTATACCTGGAGGGGAGCTAGCCCAGCAGCCCATCAGCCAGGGCCCCCCCACTTAAGTCACAAAACGTAGTTTGGGAGATTCGAACTCGCGTTCTTTTAGACGCACGAGCACGGCTCAACCAACCACGCCATGCATGGGGTGGGAAAAAGCTTACAATAAGTTCCTTACTGCGTTAAAGAAAAAAGTTGACATTGAATTATTTTCTCAACTAGAAAGCGAATTACGTACATAGAAAACTTGATTTTCCCCATGGAGAAGCGAGCTCATTTTTAACGAATTTATAAAGTAACAATTCTCAAGGTATGGATCAATGGACGGTGAACACTCCAAAAATATTTATCCACGTGTCAAAACCAATAGATTCGGAGTAAATACAAAGATTATCCTAAGGTAAAAAGGACAAAAACATGGAAGCTGTTAGCATGATAGTCTTACAGTATTATCAGTTATTTTTTACCACACAATCATACAATTAATAAGTGCTTTATGCAAAACACGCAATAATAATATGTGGATCTATTATTGAGATTGCGCCGTTCTTGACAGTATTGTCGTGAAAACATTTTCCTAAAAACATTATTTCAATACAACTTGCTTTTGTAATAATAGGCAGAGACTCAACTCAACACATAGATTGCGAAATTCAAATTGATAAACCCCGAACATGAAGTATTCCTCTTGAATTGGAACACAAAGCTCCCCTTCTTCAACGATCTGCAATTTCAACAAAATCATTCGGTTAGTAAGTTTTGTCCCACATGATAAATGTTGCATATTTGTCACAAGAGTTGAAGAATGCTTACGACATCCCGGGGAAGGAGATGGGTTGTCTCCGCGCCCGCCGCCTGTAAATATGGAAAACATGTTGTGAAAACTCGTCATCCGAATCTTCGGATTATGTAATAGATGGAAACAATCATAGTTTACGAACGACATAAGTTGAAGTGCGTGTGTGTTTCGCTTCCATTTTCTCTATGGGATAATCACAGTCAAGCTAAATCTCTCGTCTGGATTTTTTCTGTCAATGATGACTTTACACATTCCTAACCGTGAGCGAGAGCTTAAGTAGAAGGGAAGAGGAAGCGGGATGCTCACCGCCACAGTGCGAACCGCCTAATCTTCTCGCAAGCAAGTGAAGGGTTGCAACCAGTAGAAACCAGCAGATTCCGATGTGGTAGGAGGAGGAAGAGGAGGAAGAAGGAGGAGAAGCAGGCTTTTGAGCCATTTTTTTCATTTTCTCTCTCAAATTTTTTTGATCTTCCTATTTCTTATGCTTGAGGGTTTTATATGGTATGATCCATAGCTAGCTACAAAGATGCTGATGTTGTATCTTCGATAGTCAAATGTGACTTGGTCAAATTTTGCACGCACTTATATATGGAGAGAACTGGTTGGTTTTTAGACTTCTAGGAAAGAGTCGTTCTCAAGAAAGATAGGGGTTGAAGTGGTTGCAATGCGATTGCCGCAAGAGGCCGATGGCACTGTTTCTTCACTTTCTTCTTTAAGTCCGTTTAGACACAAGGTTTGAAAGTTTCTTCTGTCAATCTCTTCTTCATCCGACTGTCTTTTTTTTTTTTTTTCCGGGTTTGCCGGCTAAAGGCAATTCGCCAGCAAGGAATTACCAACTCAGTAGAGTTCACTGTTGCCGCGATAGCGCCAGCTATCGCCACTACTTGTGATATCGGCTGGGGCCGCTACTGCTGTCCAACCATTGGTATCAAAACCATGGTTGGCACATTAGTTTTAGTCAATTTGAAGATGGAAATGTTAACGAGTAGGACTATTTCTTATTTTGAAGAGAGAGAACAAGCAGTAGATTGAGAGTTTGTAAAGTCCGAATGTCCACTTTCATGTAGGATGGTAGCGTCTGCATATTTCTTTACCGAATGATATTTTTTAACAAAGTCTTTAGCTTAAGTTTTTGAAATGATTTACTAATTCAACCAAAAAAATTTATTTACTAAACTTTTAAAAGCATGATTATCCAATTTTTCAAGATGAAATGTTGCTGAAATCACATTATTCATTTTCAAAAAACACGATAATTCATTTCCTAATTGAAGCGACGTGGATCCGCTGTTCGTAATTTGATCTCTTTCTTCCATCTCATCCATCAAGTTCGAAGAGAGAGTCCACCCTGCAGCCTAAGCAATGTGCCATTCACCTTCACACCGCCTCTCTTCTCTATCCCTTTTGCCCACGGCCTGGGTGGTTGCCGCCTAGTCCACCACATCTCGGAGATTTTCACCTTATTGCCCGTTGCAACCCGGTAACTACGACCATATGCGGGATTTCACATCTCTCTCTTCTCTTCTCTCATAGATAGTAACCCTACTTGCTTAAGACTCTAACAGTGTTAGAATATCTAGTCCAAATACTAATGTTGATCTAGGAAAAATCGACACTTTTTAGGGGTCTACGTGTCTTTTCGGGCACACTCCGACACTCTTCGTCATGCGACCAACATGTGATCAGCACTTCAGACACACCAGCGACATGCAAATCCAGCATCCGGACACGCCATTTCAACCCGCACAGGTTCAATTTTATGTATTTTAAATAGATTAGGGTCAAAATATAAATCTATAAAAAAATATACATACTTAAGTCATATATCCAACCATCCCAAAATTAATATATTCGGCTAATCTAAAAAAATCTAGTCGTAAATCTCTAACAGAAGAAGAAGAAGAAACTCACTGCTGATAGTTTTATATACACATGATAATTTAAAATGTGTATATAAAACTGCATATCTAATATACAACTTATCCCAACATATGAAATTTTCTATTTTTTGAGAAATGACATATCGCGTGTCGTATCGTTTGTCGTGTGTCGGTGCTACTTAGATGTTGATAGGTGGATTAGCACCATTTTTATTGGAACCAAAACAATAACGATGACTTTGAAAAATTTAGAACAATGGCACAAAATAAAAATCGAATGGGGAAGATCTTTTTATTGGAATGCTTTCTGATGGATACTATGTCAAGAATAGCCCTTGATCCTCCTGCTCTGATACCAACTTTGTGGGAGACCGTTTGGGAATCCGTCCTCAATATGATTGCTCCGATACCACCTTTGTGACGTCCGCCCTCAATCCTATTGAGAAGGCCCCTCCACATCACAAACCGCTGCATACCGACGGACTCTCACATTATTTGTTATAAAATATAAATCTAGGCGCATGCGAGAAACAGTGTGGAAGCCTTAAGGAAGGGCACTACAAGAATCGTGGACAGGTACACATACACACAACAAAGGTCTATCTTAATAGGGTTTATCTCGTACACCTACTATACAATCAGTTATACACAAACAACAAATAGTCAGTAAATATAGATGTGTGTGTGTTATGTTTACATTAGAGTTACTCACAAATATCTAGAACATAGCACAATATAGCTACCATGTCCTCACCACCATGCGACCAAGTCAATAAGTGTCTGCCACAATGCTATCACCTAAAAACCTTCCTGTACAGATAACTGCTTCACGATCCCGAACACATCCACTATTCTACTCCATGGTCGACACCGGTATTGTCGTCAAATGGCATAGCGATAAAGGGCTAGACAAGTGATCATATGAATCCAACATAAACAGAGATACGAAATGGAGTGGAATTAACACTTCATACAAGTCCACATCAATTCATAACACCGAGATCAAAACACGAGATTGTAATGCTGGAAACTCGGGATCGTATTGGAATTCGAAAAATTGTGAAATTGAAGGCTCAAATGATCCAATTGGATCAAACCACCTATGCTAATCGACTTAGAATGATGGAAAACATTGGGTAGTGGCTTCAATTGATAATGGTAGTCCCTGAATTGAAAGTAATTTCAATTATGCCCAAATTCAAGGACTAAAATGCAATTAAGTATGCAATTTTGCCTAATTCATGCAATTGACCAATTTGTGCAAATAATTGGGCTAAATTTCAATGAGGGACAATCAGATTGAATGTCAAGATCCTAAAAATGCCAAAATTGTAAATTAAAAGACTCAATTGACATTTTTTTTACCAAATTCAATCATATGTGTAACAAAGGAACACATAAAATTGAATTTGAATTTGAAATTTTTATGAGGTCAAGAAGACAAAGGAATTAAAATAAAAATATTGACTATTTTTCTATATTTTTACGACCTTGAATGCTATTTTTCCTGAATTTTTGAGTATTTTCATATTTTCTAAAAATACAAAAAAATGCGAAAAATATGAAAAAATATTTTTTGGTCAAAAATAATTCCTTGGGCTTGGCCAAGGTTATCAAAGTTGATTTTGCAAATTTTCAAATCTTTTATGAATTTTTTTATGAATTTTTCAAAAATAAACTGAAAAGGACTAATCAAAATTCAGGTGTCAACAACTACCCCTCTTTGGGAGGAATCTCGCGAGAGGTTTCACTCAAAGACATGTGACACCTGAGTCTAGATTAACTTGACTGGAAGAGAAATGAATTCTGACATTCAATCTTTCTTGTCCTGCTAGTGAACACTCTGCTCATTCTGTCTTTACTGATGAGTGAGAGAGAGAGAGAGAGAGAGAGAGAGAGAGAGAGAGAGTGAGTAGAGATGCTTACCTATTACTGACCTGCCCGATGCTCGTGTGGCATGTGAGGTATATGGTGGATTTAAGTAAAAATCTAGGGACTCGTCTCTTGAGTGTCCTAGGGCAATTAAACTCTAGTCCGTATGGTAGGCCAAACCAGAATGAGATTCCCATCTGACAGGAACCTAAGGATGACGTACCCGTTCTTTAGGGATTGTCTAAGGTTTCGATCCGTATGGTGGATCAAACCATGATTATGACTCCTTTCTGTCAAGAACCTATGGATGACGTACCCGTTTTTTAGGCTTTGTCAAAGGTCTCGATCCGTATGGTGGATCAAACCATGAATAAGACTCCTTTCTGTCAGGAACCTATGGATGACATACCCGTTCTTTAGGGTTTGTCGGAAATTAGGCTTCCTATCCACCAGGAACCTAAAGGTGACGCACCTGTTCTTTGGGTTTTGTCGAAAACTAGGCTTCCTATCCATCAGGAACCTAAAGGTGACGTACCCATTCTTTAAGGTTTGTCAGAGATTAGGCTGATCCTACACTTTGAGGAATCAACGAGGGTCTATACAAAGGAGGTATACCTAACTCTTAGGTTTACCAAAGGGGCTATTTTTGGGTTTAGGTGCTACCTAGAACCTTATAGAAAGCTGATTCTGAATATTGTCCTTTCGACATGTGAGGTGCCATTCTAGGATTTGGGGACTCCAAGTATCCTGCAGAAAGCTCAAACCTACAATAGCTTTTGTTAGCAAGATTCTTCTGGGATTTAGGGGTTACCCGAAATATCACAGAAAGATGATTCTGAAAATTGTCTTTTTGACACGTGAGGTGCTCTTCTGGGATTTAGGGACTCCAAGTATCCTGTAGAAAGCTCAAACCTAAAATCTCACATAAAAACGATTCCGAAACACTTCATTATTGAGCAAGGTATCCTTCTTTAACCTGGTGCTGCCATGAGTCTTATAAGAGTTTAAACTTGAGAGTTCATTCCTCATTGAAAAGATATCAGTTATCTCGAGGCAATGACAGTTATAATGCAAGTAAAGCTTTAATTTGACCTATGCGATTATGTAAAATGACTTAGAATGCTGGAGGTTATCCAAGACATCTTAAAGTATGCAAAAATGATCAGAAATCCCTGCAAGGAAAATCATGGATCAAATAATTTGAAGTTTCCGACAAAGCTTACTTTTAAGCATTCTATTAGAACATCTTCGTCAAAGCGGGCTTCTTACCAATTCTTTGACTTTGTCTTTTATAACGAAAACACTCGAATTTCCTAATAACTTGTACCTGGGTTTTCGGGGCTATTCGCAGCGCATACATTTCGATTAGTCGGGAGGTCTTTATGAGACCGTAATGTTGGGCCTGACACGGTTTCCAAGGGTGACTCATTCTTTGAGTCAGGTTTTTTGAATGAAAATTTTTTTCATCTGCTCCGGGTTTACAAGTCAAGAACCTTGCAAAATGAGAAAGAAATAATTTTGCTCGAACCTCTTCGAACTAAGGTACACATTAACCTAGGCGTCTTAGTCGAAAAAGACTGCAAAGGGTTGTAACGTTGGTAGGATTGGGGAGCGAAAAAGGCTTATTTTTGGCTCGAAATCGCGAAGGGTTTGACATTGGTGATCATTCCCGATCAGTCTTTTGTTTTGTCCCTGATTGATAATTCTTCGAAGAACACCTTTAGTCTTCTTGCTACTACATGTTTTGAGAACGGTTATGATATTTGAAAGACATTGCTTGCCGTCTTGGCAGTTGGCTACGATTCCATTTGAAGGGTAGCCTCTTGTTGCACAATTCTTGAAGGTTCTTCTTTATCTCAGAATTTGTTGGGGGGTTGAGATGTCCAATAATCCCTTAGTGTCCCCAAAATTTGCCTTATAATTTTTCAGCATTTTGGTGAGGGTCAGCCCTGTTCTTATCGGGCTTTTTGTCTCTTTCCTAATGCATAGGGATTCGGTTTTTTCTCTTTTTCGATCATGTCTTTTCGTTGTCTTTATCTAGGAACTAGGATATTTGATTATCATGTAAGGTATGTGACTTGAGTCTCATCTTGTCTTGAACATCTCACTTTGAAATTCTCATGTAACTCCCACTTTTTGAACTTCCTTGTCCCTGAGTCTCCTCCTTTCTTGGAGCCTTGAATGCTTCGGCATTGGTCGCTTCATTGTAGCTATTTTCAACTAGATTCCACAAATCTTGCTATTTGGAAAGAATCTTCATCTGGATTGACCAGTTTTTGAAATTTTTTTCCTTTCAACTTTGGAAGTTGCAATTGAATAGAACTAGTGGATGTCATTTCCAGCTCTGATACCAAATGTTGGAACCAAAATAATAATGACGACTTTGAAAATTTTAGAACAATGGTGCAAAATAAAGATCGGAGGGGGAATATTTTTTTACTGTAATGCTTTCTGATGGGTACTAAATACAACACTCATCCTCACGTCTTTATATGATAGCAGAACACTCGAAGTATCTTTCACGAAGACAGATTTTCCACACTCATTAAATGAGCCATTGAAAAACATCTTCTGACCAAGCCTAACGAAAATATTCCACAAAATACACTAACAAAAAAGTCAAATAAAATACAAGGCAATAAATGAAGCGAATAAAAGATAAGACATTGAATATTCAGAAAAAAAAAAAAAAACAATCGTGGCCCTTTTTCTTCTTTATTCAACAACAACCTTCCTTCATTTATGACAAAAACTGTTTTTTTGTATCTTTTTGCAATTCATCAATAGTTTTCCTTCAATAGCCGTAGGAATCCTTCGTCCTTTTTCTATCTTCATTCTCCTTTCCTGGCCCCTACCATGAATCAAGGCCACCAATAACCAAATCCAGAAACAGCGACAAACGTGCTCAAATTCAAAAATCAATTTTATGTTATTCAGACAATTTTTACATATGCTGGAGGGTACATAAATTCTATTGTTGAGCAATGCGAAATATTTCAATAAAGAGATTGTACTACTTCTACTTACGGGTGTTCAAATAAGAACAAATTAACTGAGAATCTACGCAGTCATCCTTTGAAAAGATCAAATATCCTCGACGAAAAGGAGTACAATATGCTCTATTCGGGTCCTCCGATGGAATGAAAAGCCCTACCTCAAGAATAGGTTTTCATGAACATCGTGCAGGTGGAATTAGAAAATCAAGGAACCATACATAGAAATATCTGATACACTAGAGTCAATCATATAACAAGTACTCCAACGCTTAAGAACTAAATATCCCGAATGGCACCTTTGGCGCTGGACCTCGACAAGCTTCCATGATTTAATGGTCTGCATTACCAAAACAAAAAAAAAAAATCATATTCTTTAGAGGTTTTTCACAGACATAATATTAATAAAATGTGTCTATCACCTGGGATTTTATGAAACAAAATGGAGTAGGTACTCTATTGTTGTGTAAAAAAGGGCTTGGGAATGCTTACGGCATCCTGGGGAAGGAGATGGATTGTTTCCGCCCGAACCGCCTGCGAACACGAACGAACCTTATATGAACTCCCGCTTTGATTTTAAGAATAATGCGATGGATAAAACCACTCGGATAAATGAAGGAGCAAAGAATGATGTGATGAATAAAACCACTCGGATAAATGAAGGAGCCAAGCAGAAACTTGTGCTCATTTGTAGAATCCGAATCAAGTCACACGGTACGATCTCATTGAATTGACGACAAATAAAACACTTGCGAACAAATTAAGCCGCCTTTTTTTTTATTTTTGGACAAAAATCCGCCCTTGCTTAGGCGAAAGCCCTTTGTGATATTACTCTAATCCCATCTTATTGATAGCGCAAATGTACATTTTTATCCACTTATCTAAAGATATTATGATAGGTAGGGGTTGTAAGATTTTGTTGGACCACTTGCCAACTGCTCTAAAAACTTAAGTTATTAGAAGAAGATGTGGTTTAATATTTATATATTTAAACACTCGCCCTCATGCTTAGTCTGGCCTTTTACTTTGTATTAAGCGGAGACAAATTCATTGGGGAGGCAAATAGGGGCCTGGAAAGATTTGAACTCAGGACCTCTTGCTCTGATACCATGTAAGATTTTGTGTCAAAATGTCCTGCCCCGGCCCGAAAATTCAGTTAATTCTCGGGCAGGGCCGGCCCGACGCTCGGCTTTTTTTAACACCCATATTTTCCTTTTAATTTAATTTTTTAATTTTTTTCTTTTCATATTCTTTCATTTGATAGGTTTGTTAAATGACTTTGATTCAAAAAAAAAAATGAAAAAAATGAAAAGAAAAAAATAATCCGGCCGGGCCCGACCCGACTCAGGTCGGCCCGAACTTGGTACTGTTTAGCTTCGGGTTGGCCCGTTGACACCCCTGATAGGAAGAGAGCAGTTATAATATAATTATAATTGAGAAATTAGAGGAGATTGAAATTTCAAATATTATATTTGAGAGAGAGAGAGAGAGAGAGAGAAAGAGAGGTGTGCCATTTTGACTACGACGATGACCACAACCTTGAGGATTGATGGACCTTCTAGCTGAGGTCAAATGAAGATGGAGGAGCAGCATCATAATAATCCAGCAAACTATGTTCAGGAGCAAAGTGTTGCTTCCCATCTCTCTCTCTCTCTCTCTCTCTCTCTCTCTCTCTCTCTGAATACTTAATAAGGAAGTTTATCTCCATCTATATTTATACAGGAACCAATTTAACTACAACGCGTAATCGTGCGTCAGTCTTCTCGGACCACAGAAGGAGGAAAATATCTGTTTTGACTTTGAAAGATGCGGCCTTTTCTAATGTTTAATACTAAATTTTGGTTCGGTTTGGTTCATAGAATTTTTTTTCTCAGAAAACAACTTCCTCAATTTCGCCTTGACAAGCAAGATCAAGGCAGCAAGGCGAGCACTCGCCAGATCTGGCAAGGCCAAGGCCGAGCCTCATGGCCTCACCAATGGTGAGGCGAGCGCTCGCTAAATCTGAACAGGTAGGGAAGAAAGGAAAATTTTCGGCTCATCTTCTTGAAAGATCTAGGAGGAGAATCTGCCGCCGCGACCTTCGAAGTGGCGTTGTATGTAAGGGCCATCTGAGGCATACTATCCATCCGATGGCGACGGGGCGTCGGCCGCTCTGTTTGAGGTGAGGTTGAAATTGGTGATGATGATGGTGGTGGCATTGGGAGGGGCATGTGACAATGATGAGGAGGGAGAAGGCAACAAACGTGGGGTGGGAAAATATCCAAAAAATAAAAGAAAATTAAAAAGTAAAAAGTAATTAAGAAATTGATTTTTAAAAAGGTAAAAAAGATAAGATAAAATAAAAATAAAAAATCGTTAAAATAGTGCACGAAGGGAAATCAAATCAAATTTTCAACGCCAAATGGTAGAAAATGTTTTCCAGTTCATTTTTAGATTTTAGCATAACTCTAGAAAATATCATCATTTTCTTGAAAAATGACTTGGGGGAAAATATTTTTAAAAAGTGTCATATTTTTTGCGAAACAAACAGAGTCTTTGTCTAAGTGTATCTCAATAGTTGTCTCTCCTATATTTATACAGGAGTAAAATAACCTACGGCACGAAGTCATCCGCCGGTCTTCCCGGGCTACGAAAGGAGGAAATATTTGTTTGACCTAGATTGAAGCCGTCATTTTCAGTCTTTAATATTAGTTTGTCGAAGTATACCTCACTCGTTTGCTCTCAATACAATGAATAATCTAAGCGTTTTTACCTAATTCAGAAGAAAAATAAGCTTTTCTGTTTTGTTAAGGGAGTTACAGATGGTATACGATTTCGAGGTATGTAACCCTAGGATCTAATTTATGTCAAGTTATATCTGCATGTCGTGTACGGTACGTGGAAAGACAAGTTTATAGTCCACCGTCTGGATTAGATGATTGATAGCGGTCGCTTGATTTGCTTATATCACCACATGACACTTGATATAAGGTTAACTAGTAAAGCTTTCCCGACGTCGTTTCATATGCAAGCTCATTTGAAGGTATCGATATTGCCGTGCCATGAAAAATGGAGCGAAGATATAAGGAAAGGGGTTACGTTGGAGATTCCAACAAGGTAAGTGCAAAATAATACGTGGTCATATCGAATGACATATGCTTTGATATTCTAAATGTTAGAGGATGGAGAATAGGGCGAAAGACATGCTAAAAAGTTTGTAAGATCAACCCAAGAACGACTTTTGAGTGTTTGCTCACTCAAAAAAGGGGCCGCGCCTGTTCCATTATTGCCGAGCCAAGTCAGGCACGAGCAAGGGATCTACTTACACGCGCTTCATCCTTTACTCAACATTTTGCGATCGAGGTCTTCTACCTTCCGATGATTGTTGGAAAAAATTATCAAAAAATTCCTAAACTTATTATAATTATGTCAATTTATATTAAATTATTTCTTTTGCCGACTTAGTTCTAAATATTTTACAATTGTGCAAATTCAGTCTGTTCAACGAATTTTACCCGGCTACCATTGATGTGGATGTCAGTCGGCCAGCGATCGAATATTTTTTTATTGTTGAATTTTTTGAATTTTTGTATTTTCTTATCCCTTTTTTCCTTTTTTTATTCCCTTCCCTCTTCTTCCTCTGTTCGTCCAGCCAACGATTGACGAGAGGACGGCCAGTGAGGGCAAGCCTCGCAGTGGCCAAGCTGGGCTCGCCAGCCCAAATTTAGAGAGGCACGCCTCTCTCAGCCATGGACTCCAAGAATTGTTGAAAGAAAGCGGCTTTATTGTGCTCATACTGCTCCACAAGCTTCTTGGTCTGAATGAACAAGACACTCGAATACCGTCTCGGGTCAGATTTGAGTAGAGCTGGCAATATGGGTCATAGACCTATATTTGACCCATATTTTGTATAAAATGGGTCATATATGAGTCATTAACTTTTAAATGGCTCACTAAAAATGGGTCTAAAAGGTTGAAGTAAAATTGAATGGGTCAATAATGGGTCACACACTTAAACACATTTTCGACCCATAAGCACATCTTCCTTCCACAAGTTGCAAATAGTCCCGATCGTCAGTTGCAAGCTCCGGGGTCACCGGGGCCGGGGCTTGTGACTGGGACCCAGGTAGGTACTAGGGATCGGGGCCGGACTTGGGGATCGGATATCGGAGCCGGGACAGGTGATCGGGGCCGGTGACCAAGGGCTGGGACCGGGACTGGTGTCGATGCTGAGGCCGGAGCCATGGAGTGGGCCGGGGTTGAGGCCGGGATCGGGACCGGGGTCGGGGCCGGGGCCGGATACCTTGACCAGGACCGAGGTCGAGGACCGAGGTCGGGTCCGGGGCCAAGGCTCGGATAGCAGGACCGAGATCGGGACTGGGATCGGGATTGGGACCGGGGACGGGTGTGAGCCCCGGGGACGGGACCGGGGTTGGGGCTCGGGAAGGTGCAGGTGACGGGACTGGTGACTTGTCCGGGGACCGATGTTAGGGACAGGTGCTGGGCCGAGGTCGGCGATCAGGACCGGGGTTAGCGACCGTGGTCGAGGACCGGGATTGGGTCCGGGGCTATGATCGGCGATTGAGGTCGGGACCAGTGACCGACGATCGGGATTGGGGCCGAGGACCAGGACCGGGACCTGGGCCTGTCCCGATCAAGGTCGAGGCCCCGATCGCGGTCGCGGTCGCGATCACCATTGCGGTCCCGATCTCGATCTCGATCCCAGTCTCGATCGTCTCCGTCGGTCTTGGTTGCTTAAAATTTCACTAGATTTTTTATTGTATAAAAGTATTTTAGTAATATTATTTTCTTAAAATATTATTATTTTTTGATAATATGGATCAAAACGGGTCGAGTTGGGTATGAGTCAGTCGCGGTCGAGTCGGGTATAAGTCAATATGGGTCGGACCACATTTGACCCGACCCAAACCCCACCTGACCTACCCATTTGACACCTCTAGATTTGGGTAATCCCACTCCATTTAGGAGCAAATGATAGTAGGAGTCGTCGAATTGGGCTTTTCATGGTTCATTGACACGATGTTGTACTCTCCCCCTCTTGCAGCTGGGCACGTGGACGTGAATTTGCTGAGGCGCGCTTCAGATGAAGGATTACCGCCCGATCTCAATATGTAGTCGTCGCCAGATCTAGGCTAGCGAGACTCAGCCCGAACCTTGCCCAGCAACTCATTAGATTTGGCGAGGGCAAGGTCGGCTAGGGTCTTGCCGGCCATCCTCTGGTTGATCGCTAGTTGGACGGACAAAAAAAAAAAACAAGTGGGAAGGGGAAGAAAATAAAAGAAAATAAAAATTTATAAAATTCAAAAATGTATTTAAAATATTCGATTGCTAACTGACCAAAATTTATCGGATGGATTGAAATGCCAATTCCAAATGTTTAAAACCGAATAGATAAAAGAAAAAAAATTAGGGCTGAATTAACGCAATTGTAATAGGTTTAGGAATTTCTTAGTATTATTCCCCTAATGGTAGCCCTATCACCTTCTGCATAACACACACCCAGTATGCGGCCTGGTGGTACGGAAATTGGGTGGGATGGGGAATTTTAATTTCAGATGTGATGTTTGACTCGCATGCACTATAAAGAGGAAGAGTAAAAGTTTGATATAGAGGAGGATCAGCGCATAATGGACAATAAATAAAACCCCTAGCATAACATGCACATACTCTCTCTAGCCAGCAAAGCCGCTATGGCCTCATTGAAACTTCTCCCACTCTTTCTCACTGGCCAAAAGTGATCGCTACTGCATTGTAGCATCTCCTCTCAAAAGAAAATGTGCCAAATCTCGTTGTTGTTCACAAGACCGTAGAGAGAGAGAGAGAGAGAGAGAGAGAGAGAGAGAGAGAGAGAGAGAGAGAGAGAGAGAGAGAGAGAGAGAGAGAGAGATGCAAGGCGCAATGGCGGGGGCGCTCGAGTTCAAGAAGAAGCCAAAGGCGGGTGAGGCGTATGATTTCTTCGACATATGCGACAATCACAACGGAGTGAGAGTGGCGGAAGCGCGCGCAAAGAATTTGCATAACCGTTGCTGGAGGCGGGGGACGGCTTCCATCCGGGAGGGTTGGAAGGTGGCTAGGGTGATAACCAACATAGGAGATAAATGTATTGGGGTTGACCATGGAAGTGATGGCGGTGAGGGAGGTCATGATGGCGGTCGCGAATTTCATCGATGGCGGTCGGATACATTTCTCAGACAGATAGGGAGAGAAGGAGGATAGTTTCTTCTCGCAAAAAAAAAAAAATGTTAGCGAATAATCCCTTCTCTCGCATTCTCCCTGATTTAAAGGGAATTGATAGAAATGAATCCTCGAAGTAGCAAGAGCAGAAGTATGGCTAACTCTGCATCAATTCTCTACATTTTGAGAGCTCTATGTCCAATTTCAAGCGGGCAGAAGTATACTTGAGGCACGCTCTTCATACTCGAATGGCGTGAAACATGAGATACTATTGATAGATTAGATTTATACTAAAGGACATAATTATCATTATATTGTTTTAGCCCTAAACCCTATGTATATATTGTAAATTATTTTATCAATGAAGATTACGTTTGCCCAAACTCTACATGGTATTAGAGCGGTGATCCTTGGAGGCCGTCTCTCTCTCTCTCTCTCTCTCTCGAAATCATCTGTTGCTGCTACTACAGGGAAGAGGCCGTGACATTGATGCGCACATATGCCAGAGATGTTTCGATCGAGCGCTAGGTTTTCTTTTGGCTGCTGGTCCTCCGAATCCTCTAGATCCGCGAAATCTAATATTTTAATAGATACATATGTCCTTCATAGTTGACATAGGAATTGTCGTTATCAGCAATCCAATGAGCCTATCCAAATTTTTTGGCTGGTAATTGACTTATAAAATATTAATCGTTGTTCTTCCTAAGTGCATTATTGATGAAGACTTTACTCAGTTATTTACTTTATCACATACTTTCAAATCCTCATGAACTTCTCATTCTCCTATACTTGTTCACTCTCTATCAAGGTCCATCATATCTCTGTGCATCTTTCCACTGTGCGCTTGGGATACCATAGATGGTGACAAAATGTTCCTTATATCGACATTACCAATAAACAACATTTGCATGTATCAAATATTAACGAGAAGTAGATTCTAACCGATAAGAATTATAGAATGGAGAGCAAAGCAGTTATTCAAGGACAGTATATTGCAGATTTGCTTCAGGACTAGAGTGCGAAGATTCCGCAGGTTAGTGTGAATCAACGTGGTACTTAAAGGCTCTTGCTGCCTGTTGCTCGGGTTATTGTTCACCTGGCGGTGTTTTGGTGATTTCGGCCGTTTTCGACGGCGGTTTGGGCTGATTTTTTTAGGATAGCTTCCTTTCTTCCTCCTCTACTTACCCTCCAAATTTGAGCTCCATTCGTTGAGTATTCTGGCCGATAGAGATCCCGCAAGCTCCATTGTTTCTGGTAGTTCATTTCCAGTTCGAGTGACAGTCCGCGACGGTTTTCGGCCATTCCACCCGGCACCGTTGTCTGAGCTTTTGACCAGGAGGTCGCCTACCTTCCTCCTATCACCCCTCCAAACGATTTTTCCATTGATTGAGGATTTGGTGCTGTCTCAATATATCTGAGAACTTCTGTCCTGTGTTGTTGACCGTGTGAATTTTCTTCAACCCGGGACTAACCTGTTGGTGGTTTGTGCTGATTTTTGGAGAGGTAGGTCATCCCTTACTCCTTTTCAATCCTCTAGCTCGCTCTGGCTTTTCCTGGTCCCGTGGTAGTGGCATTTTTCTTTTCCTCCTTGTACTATGCTCGGTCTGCTTGTTAGGGTTCTATCGTGGTTAGTTGTAGGTGGGAGCAACCGGTTGTCTCTGGTGCTGCTGTGGTAATCTATTCTCTTTTGCCTACCCCTCTATTTATTGCTCTTGATGGTTTGACTGGTGGTTGTTGTTATTGGGTGATCATTCATGGAGGTAGCTAGTGGTTCGGCTGTGGATATTGATGTTCCTGCTGTTGCTGATGGTTCTACTGCGATTACCTTCCTTCTAAGGGTCCTTCTGAAGCTCCTTCTGAACAACAAGATCCGAATGGAAATATAACAATATAAATAAATTGAATTAAAAAGAATACCGAGGCCCGTGTCCAACATAGTTTCCTTAAAAAAGATTCGTCCCCTCCAGTACATGATTTGAGGTTTCGTGAACATCTGTCTCCCAGGATACAACGGTTAAGCAGCGATAGAGGCAAGCACAGCACTCCAAAGCTTTCGGCGAACTTGAACAACACGAGAACACTATCGAAAACAATGCAAATGCAGATAATTCAAAAGAGGGAGAAGTGATCTTGTGTTCGTTGTTCTTGAAACAGAACGGGAAGCTACCTATTTATAGGCTAAGCGGGGCATTGCGGAAATAAAGAATAACGGCTAAATAATTCTGCCGTTTAGAGCCGTTATATATTTAATTCTGTAACCACAGAATTATAACAGCCATTACTAAGTTAATACCATTAACACATCGGTAAATAACTTAAGAACGGTTAACGGCTTGAGTTGAAAAAAATTAAAGCATAAGGCAAAAATGGGTTTGTTGCGAGGCCCACTTTTCGGTCCTGCATTCGCGTATGCAGGTCATGCGCGCGCGCCCAAGTTCAACTTGTCGGGCCTCCGTCGGGGTCCGGGATTTGCACCCCCCTGCGCGTGCGCGCGAGGCATAATGCTTTGTTACTTCCCACTTCCAACTCAAGGGGTGTTCTTTGAGAAATATTTTCTCATTCACTCACCCATCAAAATAGCTCATATTTTCCAACATTTCCTTTGCTATGGTGTGTATTGAAATCAAGGCGGGGTAACTCTTGCTTGACTTGGTGGATATTATCTTAGAAGGGAAAAATTGCACCATTGATGTTGTATATGAATGGAAGCTGTTAATGTGCGAATCTTGTGGTTTCTTTGGCCATAAGAAAAGGACAGTAGACCATCCTTGTTATGTTCCCCCAACTACCTCTGAGGTGAATGTCTCGGGCCCTATGATCCCTCAACTGGCCCCGGCTCAAGTTGGAGCTCAATGGCAACAAGTACAAAGGAAGAACCGTGGCCCCAAGTCAGGTGTCTCCTCCAACTCTAAAGGTGGCACTACAAGCCCCCCATGGAGACTACGGCCCCTTCTATTGCTGTGAATGACTTGTATACTGATTTGGGAACCGTCACTACTGTCGATGTGGTCGTACATGGTGATGAACTTGAAGAATTGGATGCTTTGGCTGTCCTTGAGGTGACAGCTCACCCGGTGGAGACTCCACCGGTTCTTGCCACTACGATTGCCCCAAGGCAGCCGTCTCTTTCTCTTACGTTGCCTGTGGAGCAGCCCTTGTCTTGCCCTCTAGCCGTTGTGATTCGGCCTGTTATTGCGCCGATCACCTCATCAAGACAGCCTTCTCCTCCTCCTATTTTGTCTACTATTCAGCTGATGCCTCCTTAACCAGCTCTTGACCCCTCTACTCAGCCTAGTGGTCTGGGGACAACAAAACAAAATGTGGAACAGATTGTTGCCGAGTTGGGGACTGAACAGATTGGTGCCGAGCCTAATAGTCCTCGGACTGCTTCTATTGCCTCCATTGCTTCGTCCGCTTCTCAGGTTGATGGTGATGATTTGGTTAGTGAATTTGGTAGCCCATCTGAGGAGGATCGACATTCTCCCTCGCCACCTTACACTAGATCGCGGGTAATAGTGGCTACTCTTCCTTTCTCGAATGATGTGGAATTGAACCCTCCTCCGCCCAACAATAAGGCGAGGAGGAGATGGCCTAATAGGCGGTAACCTTACTTCTCATCTTGTAAATATGTTTTTTTGGATTTTGGAACATAAGGGGTCTTTGCGACCCTCTTCGACAAGCGGAAGTTCGATCCTTAGTTAGAAGTGGCCATCTTTCTTGTATTGGCTTGCTTGAGACCAAGGTAAAGGAGCCTTTCTTTGCTAGTATCTCTCAAGTGCTAGTACCGGGCTGGATTTGGATTTATAATTATGAATTCTCTCATCGTGGGAGGATATGGTTCGGTTGGGATCCTCAGGCGGTTAATGTGATTATTTCCAAAGTTTCCTCTTAGTTGATTCATGTTCAACTTAGAATGATTGGCATGGATAAGATTTGTTTTCTTTCTATTGTATATGGTGAGCACACATTTGACTCGAGAAGAAATTTATGGGCCGACATTATTAGCTTGAGCTATAAGGTTATGAGGAGAGAGCGAGAGAGATGGGATGAGTCGATATAGGGGGAGAGAGAGAAACTCTTCGATTTGTTTTTCCTCTCGTGAGATAGGAGAGAGAAGGTCGAGATAGGAGAGAGAGACTTGCTCGCGCATTTGAATTTTTTTTAGTAAGGGCCGAATAGCCAACTCGCCCACGCATTTGAAAAAATTTAAGGAAGTGGGATCTAATAGCCACGTGTCACGTAAGGAGTGGTGAGCTGGACCACGTCAGACTTACCAAGTCTGTCCAATCTTTTGCAAGTCCTCGCTATCTCTGTCACGCCCCACTTCCTTTGTAAGCGTGCACATCCACATGAGCCGTAAAACCTGTCCTAGGATACTACTCCAAACGGCCAAAGAAAAGGGACTCGCAGGCAGAAGGGTGAAAGAAAATACAAACCCATCTCTAGACAATACAACCTATACAAAATAAAGAATGAGTTGCGGGGAAAAAAAGCCTTTTTATATCATCAAAAGATAAGTCTGTACAAAAGAGCATACCTACTAAACTCCAGACGATGGGGTAGATTTGGACTTCACCAAAAATGCCACTAAACTTAAGTCCTCAAAAGGCTACAAGCCAACGAGGGTAACAACCCAAAAGACGAAAAGTAAAACAGGAACCACTAGGTCGAACTACTAGACCCAATAGTCGCATCAACGTCCTCGGAAGGCTCTTAGTCCGAGAAGGTCTCGGAGCGTACAACAATGGAGTCATCCATCTCATCTTCTTCTAGCTCATCCACTATCACCTCAACCGTGTCTTCCTTAGACGGGGTCTTCTCCGGCACGTTCCTCAAACCTGCCACGGACGCCTCTACCTCCACAGAATCCCGAATGGGATGACATCAAATCGGGACTACTCGCCGCGGCACCTCCGTGGGCTTTAGTGGACCCATTGTGACATCACCAACCCTACGAAACCAATCTTCGAACCTATGCGGTTTCCACTCTGTATATCCCTCGTCTACCCACACAACGATACAATTTCTTACAAAAACGGTACCCTGACCATCAGAAAACTCGTCAACATACGCGGTCATCTCCTTGGGATCACCTAGCCTGGTTGGTAGCATTTTCTCGTCTAGGATCTGAAAAGAATAAGGTCCCGCGACAGGGTGAGATTTACATCTCAGTAAGACAAGTCCTATTCCTAGGTTAGGCTGACGGTACACTCAGATGAATGCAAATATGAACACACAGTACGAACAATCCCATAATGCATTTAGCGACTATAAACAATACACAAATGTCAAGAAGCATCAATTATGAAGTCATGGCATCAAATCTCATTACTCAATCCAATTACATATCACCAAGCCAAACCACGCCATCACTTCTTCCCAACCACCATTTGATTCAAGCCTGCGTTTGGTATGCCTCAGGCTAGGTCCGCGTCATTACGCTTCAGACCATCTTATTCCTCAACCCGTGTCATATAGGCACCTCAGGGTGATTCCCAACTTTTCAACCCCGTGTCATATAGGCACCTCAGGGTGATTCACAACCATCGACCCCGCGAGTAAATCGCCTCAAGGTACCACAAGCTTCTCAACATACCAGAACTCGTCACAAATCAAGACTTCATGATCGAAAATAAGCTCATGCATTGAGCCAACAATCTAGAACATGCGAGACAACCAATTTTCACAATCAAGAGTGGCAATCGATTCATAGCGCAAACATACAACAAGCAATTCAAATCATCGGCACCTCACAAGAGTGCACATCGGTCAATCGCATATATCTCACCCTAAACTAACATAATTTCCAACCAATTCACCCAATCGAGTCCAATCCTCCTAGCCAAGGTTTAGGAACTCCTTACATTGCTCTTAATTCAACAAAAATCACTTCTCAAGGTCCTCAAGTAATCAGCCCCAAAAGCTTCAAAATAGGACAGCAGTACACCTATAACAATTTCCATCCAAATCGTCAATTTCCTTCGTCCAATCATCAAACCATCGAGCATAAACCTCAATAACATATCCATCTACATCCTAGTATGTCTCAACGACGAAATTGAAGCTCAAAACCACCAAAAATAGCCCTCCACAGCTCGGCAAGAACAGAACCGAAACAGGATATTTTCGGTTCTGTTCAATTTCACACTAATCAGCCCAAAACTCAACTTAATTCCTTAATTTATCCAAAAATATCCTTGCTAACACAAATTTCTATGTATTAAGGGGCCTCACCGAAAATTTGAGCTTAAGGTGACATCAATTGGCTGACGAACAACGCCGATTCTCCCGAGTCCTCAATTGGACATAATTTACCCTTCTAACACAGCAGTCGTTCTACATCATAATGTTACTGAAATCGGCCCAAATTTGGACAGCAACTCAATATATATGTCTACTAAACATCCACAAATTTGAGCGCGAAATTCGTCCGTTTAAGGGTCCAATGAAATACAAACAGACCTCCTGTTGTGTCAGTTTCCGTCGGCTTTTCTTGTCGGAGCTAGTCGGAACAGTACAGACCTCCTTTTGCCGAGCTTCCACTTGGAGAATGTCGGGAAGAGGTTGAACTTCGCGGTGATGAGTGGCTCGAAAGCTGAAGGTCGACGATCGGGGAGCTGGACGGCGGTGAAATGGGCGGTTCTAATCGGTCGAGCGAGGAGCGTTTCTGATCAAGGGAAGAAAAGAAAACGAAGAAGAAGAAGCAAGGAAGGCTGGTCGTGAAGTTCAGTTGAAGGGGAAGGAAGAAAGAGATGAT
This sequence comes from Rhodomyrtus psidioides, assembly GCA_021437785.1. Lineage (NCBI taxonomy): Eukaryota > Viridiplantae > Streptophyta > Magnoliopsida > Myrtales > Myrtaceae > Rhodomyrtus > Rhodomyrtus psidioides. Next base: position 1,809,576 of record JAILYB010000042.1, read on the forward strand.
CTAATCCCCAAAAGCTTCTAGAGATGGTTAGGTTTAGTGGGAAATTAATGCACCACACAAACAATGACATTTGTCCTTGCCTAAATAATATCCAAAATTCTCCTCCCAATTTGCCCTTCTGAAATTCGACAGCTCCATGGGGGATTCAATTGACCAAAACGCCCTTGTCTGATTAATAAAAATAAAGTCAACGCTCCAGGGGCAAAATCGTCTTTTCACACCCTTCGTCCGAAAATTCATTTTTTCGCCAAATTTTCATTCTCGACTAGGCGTCGTCCAATCCAAACTAATTGTTACAATTCTTCATTTCCTTTTTCTATTTCCGAGACCCCATAACGTGATCGATTTCTTGTCGTCGTAATTTCAGTTTATCTCGAACTAACGGGCGACTTTTGCGGACATTACGCGTATCGACTCTGTGATTCTCATCATACTTAGGTAAATTCAAACCACGGCTATCTTGGTTGTCATGTAATCGCAAGAGTCTATTACTAGCCCCGACGGCCGCGATCGTCATAAATCGATTGAGGAAAAATTCGCAAATCGTACATTGGTTAAGCGGCATCACCCGCGTCCCAATCATATAACACTAGCAACGGATACCTTAATCGTTTTCTGATCGGCCTCGGTTCTAAATATCCATCAACGATCCTTATGGTCAAAAATGTCGTTTTCGTGTCGAATTTCCTAGGTCCACGTACATTGTCGCGCGTTAGCCTTTTCCCTTCGGTTAATTAACTCGTGACCGATCAAGTCAGAGCGAGATATAGCTGAAATACTTTGATAGATATCTTACAGTCCAAGGTCTCGGAATGACAGGAAAATCAGACTGTCACAACTCTTCCCCCTTACAAAAATTTCGTCCTCGAAATTTATTACAACCTAATTACTCAAACAAATGGAGGTATTAACGCCTCATTGCCTCTTCATTCTCCCACGTAGCGCCTTCAGTTCCATGGTGCTCCCAAACTACTTTGACTAACTGAATCGTCTTATTCCTAAAAACGTGCTCCTTTCGCTCTTCAATCCTAATAGGCCTTTCTATATACGAAACTTTGTCGTCCACTTCTATAGTCTCGTAATCCAAAACATGCGTCGGGTCTGGCTCGTACTTCCGCAAGATCGACACATGAAACACATTGTGTACTTGGGACAAATTCAGCGGTAATGCAAGTTTGTAGGCCAAGGTCCCGATCCTTTCCAAAATTTCGAATGGGCCTCTATATCTCGGACTCAATTTCCCTTTTTTTTCCCGAATCGAGATATATCTCGCATTGGTGATATCTTAAGGAAAACATGATCGCCAACTTGAAATTCTAAGAGCTTACATCGCTTGTCAGCATAGCTCTTCTGGCGACTCTGCGCTGTTCTTAACCTTTCTCGGATTACTTTTACTGCTTCAACCGACTGTTCTACCAATTCTGGGCCCGTGATAATTCTTTCTTCCACTTCATCCCAGCACAGAGGAGTTCTGCACGCTCTGCCATACAGCGCTTCAAATGGTGCCATTCCAATACTCTGCTGGTAACTATTGTTGTACGCGAACTCCATTAAATGCAAATGATCTTCCCATCCGCCTTTAAAATCTATGACGCACGCTCGTAACATGTCCTCAAGCGTTTGAATCGTCCTTTTCGATTGTCCATCGGTCTGCGGATGATACGCCGTGCTAAACTGTAATCTGGTTCCCAAGGCGTCCTGTAGACTCTTCCAAAAATTAGCCGTAAACTTAGGGTCTCGATCCGACGTAATTGTTATAGGTACACCATGCAGTCGCACAATGTAACGCATATACAACTCGGCGTACTTGTCCATCGCGAAATCCTTTTTCACAGGGATGAAGTGTGCAGACTTGGTCAATCTATCCACGACTACCCAAATCGAATCATGTCCCCTTTGACTCAGTGGTAGTCCCATAACAAAATCCATAGTTACGTGCTTCCATTTCCATTCTGGGATTTCCAAAGGTTGTAGCAATTCGTCAGGCTTACAATGATGTGCTTTTACTTGCTGGCACGTTAAACACTTTGCCACATGCCTAGCTACATCCACTTTCATACCGTTCCACCAATAGTGCTGACGCAAGTTCTGGTACATCTTCGTGCTACCCGGGTGAATACTATAGTTACTCCGATGAGCCTCGGACAAAATCCTTTCCTTTAGGTCTTCGTCATTAGGCACGCAAAGGCGACCGCGAAATTTTAAAATTCCATCCTCAGTTACCTGGAATTCGTCTTTCCTCTTTGTCTCATCCATACTACGAACTTTCTGGATTTCAGGATCTGTAGCTTGTAAAACTTTTATTCTTTCTTGAATTTCCGGTTCGATTCTCAAAGTCGCTATCAAACTCGTCAATTGGCTCACTTCCAATTTAAATTCTGAGTCCCTCAATCCTTCAAGCACAGACCATCCTTTAACCATTAAATGCGCGATGCTAGACTTCCGTCTGAGTGCATCGGCAGCTCTATTTGCCTTCCCAGGATGGTACATGATGTCGCAATCGTAATCCTTAAGCAACTCCATCCATCGACGTTGCCTCATATTTAACTTCTTCTGAGAAAATAGATATTTCAAACTTTGATGGTCCGTGTAAATTTGAAACCTTTCACCACATAAATAGTGCCTCCAAATTTTCAGAGCAAAAATAATCGCAACTAGTTCCAAGTCATGTGTCGGATAATTTAACTCGTGGGGTCTCAACTGCCTCGAAGCATAGGCTACTACCCTTGCATGTTGCATTAATACACACCCTAAACCTTTCAACGATACATCGCTATAAATCTCAAAGCCTCCAGATCCAGAAGATATCGTGAGAATTGGTGCGGTCGTCAAACGATGCTTAAACTCACGAAAACTCTTTTCACACTTGTCCGTCCATTCAAACTTCGTAGACTTCTTAGTTAGCTGCGTCAATGGCATGGCTATAGACGAAAACTTTTTCATGAAGCGCCTATAGTAACCAGCTAATCTCAGAAAACTCCGAACTTCAGTAACTATCGTTGGTCTAGGCCAATTTATCACTGCTTCTATCTTTGCAGGGTCTACCGAAATCCCTTCTCCAAATATTATGTCCGAGAAATGCCACTTTGCTCAACCAAAACTCGCATTTACTAAACTTGGCGTAAAGTGAGTGTTCCCTCAGGGTCTGCAAAACAATTCTTAGGTGCTTTTCATGTTCTTCGTTACGCCTTGAATAAATTAGAATGTCATCAATAAACACTATAACGAAACGATCGATGTATTCCTTAAACACTCGGTGCATCATGTCGATGAATGCAGCTGGAACATTTGTCAAACCAAAAGGCATCACTGTAAATTCATAGTGTCTATACCTCGTCTTGAAAGCCGTTTTTGGGATATCATCTTGTTTAATCTTCAACTGATGGTATCCTGTCCTCAAGTCTATTTTAGAGAATACTGAAGCTCCATGCAGCTGATCGAACAGATCATCAATCCTCGGCAATGGATACTTGTTCTTAACAGTCACCTGGTTCAATTGCTTGTAATCTATGCACAGGCGCAAGGATCCATCCTTTTTCCTCACAAATAACACTGGTGCTCCCCATGGCGAAGTACTAGGCCTAATGAATCCTTTGTCGAGTAATTCTTGTAACTGTACCTTCAACTCTCACAACTCCGATAACGCCATTCAGTAAGGTGCCTTCGAAATTGGCTCCGTCCCAAGGACTAACTCAATTACAGACTCGATCTCACGCTCGGGTGGCAATCCCGGCAGTTATTGAGGAAAAACATTAGGAAATTCACGTACCACTGCTATACTTTCCAATTTCGGTTCTTCGACCGTCATATCAACTACCGCAACCAAGTGCGCTCGGCATCCTTCACCCAGCAACCTTGTCGCTTCAAGCGACGAAACCAAAGGAATAGAAGTTCCCCCACGACTTCCCTTAAACTCAAAACTAGGGCGACCATCCGGATAAAAACGAATTACCCTTTCACTACAATCAACTACAGCTTTTTGTCTATTCAACCAATCCATCCCAATAGTCACATCAAATTCATACATAGGTAGTACCGCCAAGTCTATCATCTCCTCCCTACCATCAATAACTATCTTACAATCCGCGCAACCTAACGAAACTATCACTTTATGCTTTAGCAGATTAGTAACATGCAAAATCACATTCAAAGGCTTCAAGTCCATATCAACCATATCAGCAAATCGAGCAGACACAAAGGAATGCGAAGCTCCATGATTAAATAATGCATAAGCAACTTGGTCATAGAAGTAAATCATACCTGTGACCACACCAGGCACATTCTCAGCTTCGCCTCGAGTTACAGCATACACTCGTCCTTGGGCTGCCGGTCGGTTCAGATTATTCTGTGGAGCAATAGCCGAGGCTCTTGTCTGAGGTCGTTGTCCTTGAGGTCTGGCCATTTGAGCTTGGTTGGGATAAAATCTCATCTGATGGCCTACCTGCCCACACTTAAAGCATGCACCCGTCCTAACCGGGTAAGGTCCGTTTCCATGTCTCCTTCCATAGAGACGACAGTTTGAACTGGACTGAAGCGGCGGTTTCCCAATATTCCTCCTCGCAGGTGGAACAAATCACCTAGGATTAGTCATTGGTCTCTTACCTAACTGGCGATTGTCTCGAAAAGTAGTGAATCGCGACCCAGACGTGGTTGCTCTTTCCCTCATATCCCGTTCTATCATCTGGCTTTGCTCATAAATTTCCTTGTAAGTTCTCAAGTTAACTGTCACCAACTGGCTGCGAAGCTCGAGCCTTAATCCATTTCGAAACTTTCATGCCTTTTCTAATGGATCCTCGACATATCGGGGTGCATACCTCGACAATCTAGCAAATTTGGCCTCATATTGGTCTACTGTCAAATGACCCTGGCGCAAGTTCTGAAATTCCACCAGCTTACCTTCTCGCGCAGTCTCTGAAAAGTACTTGTCATTAAAAGCAGCAGCAAAAGCAGTCCAATTCAGGGCCGTGCCCTCAGGAAAAATTCCATCTTTAGTAGCATTCCACCAGTCGTTTGCGGTACCCTCTAGTTGGTAAACCGCCAAAAGCATTTTTTCTTCATCATTACATTTTAGAACTCCAAAAGTCTTCTCAAGTTTCTCTATCGACCTAGGGGCTAATTCCGGGTCTCCCGTTCCATTAAACTGAGGTGGTCTCAACTTCACAAATTGTTCAACTAACTGACCCATATCTCGAGGAGCAACCACATTACCAGGCGTTTTACCAACTCCCACACTCTGACCAGCATTCACATTGGCCTGCGCATTACTAACTCCTGCGCCCTGGCCACTGCTACCACTACCTCCGCCCTCTGCATTATTTCCAGTCGTCACATTAATAGCAGTTAAGGCCGCACCCACATCTTGGGTTATGGCAGCATCCCTATCGTGAGCCTGTCTATCTATCAAATTACCAATCCATGCCAAGGCTCTCAACACATCTCCCATTCCCGGATTCTCTGCCACAGGTGGCCTCGAACTAGAAGCCCTACCACTGGGTCTTCTACGCCTAATAGGTCAATCGCTCATCTTTAAACTCCCCGCACCACTATAATTCCATCACGGAATTAAAACTTAACTCTACCATTCTAGTCTAGAGTTTCTATGGTACACAACGAGTAGCATCCACATCAAGGCAACCATTCACCAGACAATCTCAAGAGCACAACAATTTGGAATACGGTATCATACTACCAACTCAAACAAGTACTCAATGCTTCACGAAGCAAGCATTCCCATTCACTATACATACTCAATACAAAGCATGGTTGCACACAATCATCATAACAATGCCACTTTCAAGATGCCAATCAGATGCGCCACTCATATGCCAAGTATGTCTTAACCTACTCTAGCGAACCCTCTCTACGGTCTCCCTATTCAATCACCACAGATCTCATTCCTCCTTATTACTCCACCCCTCAATGGACTTGGATTGAGCTAAAACTCGCTCTGATACCACTTAACTAGGATGTCACGCCCCGCTTCCCTTGTAAGCGCGCACATCCACTTGAGCCGTAAAACCTGTCCCAGGATGCCAATAAACTTAAGTTCTCAAAAAGGCTACAAGCCAACGAGGGTAATAACCCAAAGACGAAAAGTAAAACGGGAACCACTAGGTCGAACTACTAGACCCAACAGTCGTATCAACGTCCTCGGAAGGCTCGTAGTCCGAGAAGGTCTCGGAGCGAACATCAATGGAGTCATCCATCTCATCTTCTTCTAGCTCATCCTCGGAGGTCTCTATCACTATCACCTCAACCGTGTCTTCCTTAGATGGGGTCTTCTCCGGCACGTTCCTCGAACCCGCCACGGACGCCTCTACCTCCACAAAATCCCGGGTGGGATGACACCAAGTCAGGAGTACTCGCCGTGGCACCTCCGTGGGCTTCAGTGGACCAGTCGTGACATCACCAACCCTACGGAACCAAGCTTCGAACCTATGCGGTTTTCACTATGTATCTCCCTCGTCTACCCACACAACAACATTTTCTTACAAAAACGGTACCCCGACCGTCAGGAAACTCGTCAACATACGCGGTCATCTCCTTGGGATCACCTAGCCTGGTCGGTAGCATTTTCTCATCTAGGATATGAAAAGAATAAGGTCCCGCGATGGGGTGAGATTTACATCTCTGTAAGACAAATCCTAATCCTAGGTTAGGTTGACCGTACACTCAGATGAATGCAAATATGAACACACAGTACGAACAATCCCATAATGCATTTAGCGACTATAAACAATACACAAATGTCAACAAGCATCAATTATCAAGTCATGGCATCAAATCTCATCACTCAATCCAATTACATATCACCAAGCCAAACCACGCCATTACTTCTTCCCAACCCCCATTTGATTCAAGCCCGCGTTTGGTATGCCTCAGGCTAGGTCCGCATCATTACGTTTCAGACCATCTTATTCCTCAACCCCGTGTCATATAGGCACCTCAGGGTGATTCACAACCATCGACCCCGCGAGTAAATCGTGTCAGGGTACCACAAGCTTCTCGACATGCTAGAACTCGTCAAAAATCAAGACTTCATGATCGAAAATAAGCTCATGCATTGAGCCAACAATCTAGAGCATGCGAGACAACCAATTTTCACAATCAAGAGTGGCAATCGATTCATAGCGCAAACATACAACAAGCAATTCAAATCATCGGCACCTCACAAGAGTGCACATCGGTCAATCGCATATATCTCACCCTAAACTAACATAATTTCCAACCAGTTCACTCAATCGAGTCCAATCCTCCTAGCCAAGGTTTAAGAACTCATCACCTTGCTCTTAATTCAACAAAAATCACTTCTCAAGGTCCTCAAATAATCTGGCCCAAGTACTTCAAAACAGGACATCAGTACACCTATAACAATTTCCATCCAAATCGTCAATTTCCTTCGTCCAATCATCAAACCATCGAGCGTAAACCTCAATAACATATCCATGGCAATGAGTATTGATCAGACGGCCGTTTCGCTTCAATAGGCAGAATCTGAACCCATTTTGACATCGTTGACTTAGAATATGAAAATTCTAGACGCATCTTCTCGACTTCCATTGGGACTTCTTCTTATCCAATCGGTCCAAAAACGCATTGCTAATATGCTCCGCATCAGCACTACAGGAATCGAGGACAGGTACGCATGCACATAACAAAGGTCTATCTTAATAGGGTTTATCTCACACGCCTACTATACAATCAGTTATACACAAACAACAAATAGTCAGTAAATATAGATGTGTGTGTGTGTTATGTTTACATTAGAATTACTCACAAATATCTAGAACATAGCACAATATAGCTACCATCCACTGACCACCTCCACCGCCATAACCCTCCTCCATGTCTTCACCACCGTGCGACCAAGTAAAAAAATGTCTGCCACAATGCTATCACCCAAAATCCTTCTTGTGTACCTAACTGCTTCACAATCCCGAACGCATCCACTATTCTACTCCATGGTCAACACCGCTATTGTCGTCAAATGGCATAACGATAAAGGGCCAGACAAGTGATCATATGAATCCAACATAAAGAGAGATACAAAATGGAGCGGAATTAACACTTCATATGAGTCCACGTCAATTCATAACACCGAGATCAAAACACGAGACTCTAATGCAGGAAACTTGGGATTGTACTGCTCATCCCACGCATGTACAAAATTCACAGGCGCACCATAACGAAGGGTGGGGATGGTGGGAGGAATCGTCATATCTATTTATCCAAAAAATGATTAACCATAAGAAGTGAGCCTAGCGCTCAATGAAACAAATAACTCAACAACTTACATTCGGTTCAATCATTCAATTAAACAGGACTCGACATTAATAACACATAAGCATGAAACCCAAGATTATACCACACATTTTGTTAGGATGCACGTGTGAGTTGTGTTAGAAGAGTCCCACATTAGAAAATTAATGTGGTGTAGAGCAGTTAATATATCTAAGTTGGCCCATAACTCATTGTCTTAAGCTTTTGAGTGAAGGTGGGTCCAACTAGATATATTGACGGGCTCGAACTTGGTCTCCTTCTTGGTGATCTCCCCAGGTGAAGGTATCGGACTTCCGCTGCGTGCTTCCAACATATTTCTTTCAATCAGACCTCACGTGCTTGTGAGCACACCATTGACACTAGGTTCACTATTTATTTATCACTTCATTTCCGAGTTCATGAGGGACACATGTCTCATATTTATCCAAGTGACACATGCCTCGATTCTGGATTTTACCCCAGCTTTTCATCCATGGGACACAGGCATCATTTTCTCATGAGGGCCACAATCTCGATTTTCCCTACTTCGAGGCTCCATTCCAATGGGACATAGGGTCGTTAGGGTGTTGTTGAGGTAGAGCAGTCATCACCGTGGCTACCGATGGCAAGTTCGAACGGACGAGAAGGGCATCGAGCATGGATATGGATCTCGACAGATATCACAAGGGGAGGGGGTGTGTTGCACCCCCTCAGGCTACAGGTGCAAATACTTCAAAATAATCAATATATGATTTTTGCTTGTAGCCCTTTACAACCAACCTAACTTTGTAATAGTCCACTTAGCTGTCGGGTTTCTACTTTGTCTTGTAAACTCACTTGACACAAATGGACTTCTTACCAGGTGGTAGAGAAGTTAGCATTCACATATCATTCTTCATGTTGGGTTATGTCTCGAGTTTTTTTAGCCTTGTACAAAACCAAACTCGTCTATTGGATATTTTGGGCAAAGGATGGTGATTTCCTTTCTTCTATTGGAGAATGTAATCTTTGACCAGTTTGACTTTTGTTGGACAGATATATTAAACGAGCTCACACAAATCATGTAAAAGAAGTGGTGAACGTCTCTACTAAATGGCACACGAAAAACAAATTGTTTCTTTTTGTGTGGGTCCCAGTCAAATGTTAGTTGATTTGTTGACTAATATAAAGAGAACAGGATAAGGGCACATTGTTTTTTAGGGCATGGATTTCTTTAGCTGAGGAGCCTCACGAAGAACAGAAGCGTGCGAAGATGAGCAAAAGAAGTTGCACAAGCAGGGGATGGTTTCTTGGTGCCGCACGAGAACGCATGAGAACAAGGATTGTCGTTCTTGGTTCAGCCGCTTCGTGAGAAACCAAGACAAGTATCGATTTTCTCTCCGTGAATCTTTTTGGAGTGAGAGTTCCGTGAGAGATTGCGAGATAGTACTTGTGGGTTTGCTTTGGGTTTAATCTAGGTGTGGGAAACACTTGAGTGCATGAGCGATTGTAAATCTGACTCTCTGATTATAGTGGATTTTATTGCTGGCTCTCCCCGTAGACGTAGGTATCGCTCTCGAATTGAACCATATAAATATCTAGTATCTTTTATTGTTCATCGTAATTTCTCCGGTGATTCCGTATTAACTTACTTGCAAGATCTGTTAGCGTTTTTTGCGTTTTATCTCAATAATTGGTATTAGAGCTACGGTTAGAATTTCAGCAGTTGATTTGGGGCTTTTGCTTGTCTGATCATTGTATGAAAATTTTATTGTTACAATTTTATCTGGAGCGAAGTTTGAGATTGAGAAATTTAACGGGATGAACAACTTTGAGTTATGGAGTCTCAAGATTGAGGCGTTATTAACGACTCAAGGCTTCGCCGAGGCATTGGAGGGTAAGGATAAGTTGCCCGAAACAATGGAAGATGCCGAAAAGGACATGATAATGAGAAAGGTGAGATGTATAATCATGTTGCACTTATCGAATGAGGAGTTGATAGAGATAGCCGATGAGAAGGATGCCGCAACGTTGTGGGCTAAACTTCAGGCATTCTATGCTATGAAAAGGTTTGAACAATCACTTGTATATGCTGAAGAAGATGTTTCAATTTCGGATGGCTGAAGGCACATCTATCAGAGCTCACTCAGATGAGTTTAATAAACTCATGATGGACTTGAAGAACGTCAACGAAACCTTGCCTCATGAGAAATAAGGTATGATATTGTTGGCATGTCTATCAGATTCTTTTGAGCACTTTATAAATTCATTACTGCAGTGGCGTACTACGATTACCTTGGAAGAGGTAAAGTCTGCTTTGTTGTCTAAAGAGTCGCAAAAGAAGTTACAAGAAGATAACTTAGTGCAAGCCAATGAGCAAGGTTTGTTTGTTCGCAATAGAGATGAACAGAGAGAGTCTAGAGGTAACAGATGGAAGCGTCGTTCTAAATTGAGGTCCAGTATTCGGACTAGTCGATGTTATCTCTGCAATTTGGTAGGTCACTATAGGAGAGATTATCCGAAGTATAACGGTAAAGGAGTTAAGGTGGAGTCTATAGGTGATAATAATATTATTACTATAACATATAATAGTTCTAGTGATGCCGATGTTGTGTTAACAGTTGCCACGAGTTCATCAGATGATGAATGGGTGCTTGATTCTGGATGTTCTTATCATGTGACTTCTCATAGATAATGGTTTACTACCTATCAGTGCACAGAGGGTGGTAAGGTGTTTGTGGGAAATGGTGCTGCTTATGAAGTAGCGAAGATCGGAACAGTTCAGATTAAGATGCACAGTGGAATGGTGCGAACGTTGACCGATGTGAAGCATGTACCAGAACTGAGAAAAAACCTTATCTCATTGAGTGTTCTTGATAGGTTCGGATATTGGATTTCCGCTGAAGGTGGAGTTATAAAGATCTTTCGAGGTGTGCTTACTGTGATGTGAGGAAAGATAGACTGTGGGTTATATCCCCTCCAGGGAAAGACAGTGATTGGCTCATCTGCTAGATTCTCTGATACTTCAGGTGAGGATACAACATAGTTATGGCATATGAGACTTGGACACATGAGTGAAAGGGAGATGATTGTTTTGGGTCAGAGGGGTCTACTGGTAGGTTATTGAATTGAAAAGCTGACCTTTTGTGATCATTGCGACATGGGTAGTCAGCGGAGAGTGAAGTTCAATACGGCAATTTACCGGATCTCGGGTTTGTAGGCTGCGTACACTTAGACTTGTGGGACCCTCACTAGTTTCGTCCAAGGGAGGTGCCGGGTATCTATGGTCTTTTGTTGATGACGATTCAAGAAAGGTATGTATTTGTCTTCTTAAGCACAAGAGCGAGGTGCTTGTTCGATTCAAGTCAAGGAAGGCGATGATTGAAAATCAGATAGGAAGAAAGATCATGTGCTTGAGAACCGATAAAAGGGTTAGAATTCTGTTCTGATGAACTTGGTCAGTTTTGCGCAGAGGAAGGCATGGTGAGACACCGTACTGTTGCTGAGTCACCGCAGTTGAACGGAGTTGCAAAATTGATGAACAAATTTATATTGGAGAGAGATCGCTCTTTACTCTCCAATGCTGGATTAGATGAAGATTTCTGGGATGAAGCAATTAATATCGCTTGTTGGTTAGTGAACAGGTCACCATCATTAGAGATTGATTGGAGAACTCCTGAGGAAACGTGGTCAGGCAAGCCTGCTGATTACACCGAACTGAGAGTGGTTGGATGCCTTGCTTATGCACATGGGGTGAAGCGCACTAGAGTCAGTGGCAAGGAAGTGCATATTTCTAGGCTATGCACATGGGGTGAAGCGCATTAGACTGTGGTGCACAGAGGATGATTCACCTGGTTTTATATTCATCAATGATGTTACCTTTCATGAATCTGCTCTGTTTCAAAAAAGGAGTTGGGGATCAGTTGAAGAGAAAGATCTGGACGGTGTTCAGAAACAGGTGGAGCTTCAGGTAGAGCCTATAGATGTTCAGAGTATAGTAGAAGTGACAAAGTCTGCATAGTGGCTAGATTTCAGAGCAGTTGACAGTTGTTCCGAGGTCAATGATGATGAAGCTTCGAGATGGTCAATAAAGGTGGATGAAATAAAGCGACTGTTGTATGCAGATATTAAAATAGATAATTTAGATGCAGTAGAGACAGCTTTGGATATGGAGATACAGAGAGAGACTATTGGAAGAAATTCTGTAAGTACTTCGCTTGCTGTATATTATAAATTGTCTAGTTTGTCACAATGTACTTGGATGGAGGTAGGGCAATTATCACATACTTCACATGCTAGTATTGTTGGTTGTCTGAATTATGCCACGGATAGTACTAGGCTTGATCTACCACAAGTAGTTAGAAAAATGTATACGATTAATCCGGGTATACATTGTGATAATGTGAAGTGGATCCTCCTGATTTTATTTGGGACGACAAACATTAGGGTATATTTTTGGATAATGTAGTTCAGGTAGTATGGCAGTAATTAGGTTTGTGAACCTGGGTCATGCGGAGAACCTGAAAGATGGTCGAATTTTGAGCAGTTATGTCTTTACTTTTGTTAGTTGTACTATGAGTTGGAAAGTCCCATTTGGAAATACTATATTCTCGTTGACGATTAAGACTAGAAACATGGTAGCAACAGAAAAAGTTGAAGAGGCGGTTCGATCTAATGACTTGGTAAGTGATGTTGATATGCGACACTCAGTTGATATAGTGTTCGGTAAAAGTCAAAGATGTCACTTGAGAATCAAGTTCATCGGTAATTGATATTTTTGCGTCAGATATAGCATGTCAATAGAGAATGTAACCAAGAAGAAGTTTCTTGCGGTGGAGAATCTTGCGGACATGTGGATCGACTTCATTTCTCTAAATAAGTTTAATCTCTACTTGAGCATGATAGGCGTTTGTGGAGAGTGAGCGCCCACGGGGGCATTGGGAGAGCAACATGGATGATGAGCATTATGACTTGGTTTCAAACATCGAGCCAATGTGAAGATTGTTGGGTTATGTCTCAAGTTTTTTAGCCTTGTACAAATTTTTATGGTAAAATCATCCACAAAAATTAGCATTTACCTTTTTTGTCCGGATGACTCAACCTCATCAAGGCCACATATATCTGTATATACCAGCTCCAAAGGTTACTTTTCTCCTCTGGCTTTCCCAATTGGAAATGATTCTCGATGTTGCTTTCCAAAGAGGCATCCTTTGCATGGGCAATCTGGACAATGAATTAAAGGCATGCTGTTCATCATCTTTTTCTGAACCAGTAGTTTTAGTCCACAAAAATTTAGATACCCAAATTGAAGACGCCACAACCAATTGTTGTCTTTCATCATCGCTTGAAAACTCACGAGATTTTTCATCTGAAGAGTCATGGGGAACATCCAGTTCTTTGTCATCTAGACCGTCATGATCAATTTATTGTTGACACCTCTGATGGTGCAAACTCTATTTTCAATGTGGACTTTGTGGCATTTTTCGAAAAGCTTCCTAACACTCAGCAAATTCCAGGAAAGTCTTGACACAAAGTAAACATCTGCAATAGCAACATTGGTACCGGATTTTGACTTGATATTAATGTTACGTTTGCCCATGAAGGAAATTTTTGATTTATTCCCGAAGTTGACTTCACCATGACTCGTCTCATCCAACTGCGAGAATAATTCCCTTTGGCCAGATATATGATTGTTGCAACTAGTATCCAAGTACCATATGTTGGTGTCTACGGTGCTCGAGTCATCCTTTTTACATACTAACAACATGTATTCTTCAGCATCGGTAGCATGTGCATGCTTCGCGTCACCTTTGCCTGATATTCGGATTTGTAATGTTTGAATTTTGTTGTACTTAAAACACTTGAGTTTTGATTTAATTATGTGTTTTAAATTTTCTGGTGAAATTTAAATTTCCTCCTCTACCTTGGCCTCCTTCGTGACCTCGACTGTCTAGATAGCCTCCTCAACTTGAAGGAGTGACTGACTTTACGATGCTTGCTGGGGAATTGAACCAATAGACTTTTGATTCATTCTTTGCGCTCATGAGAGCACAATAAACCCATCAACTGCTCTAACTTTAAGGTTGATACATCTTGCCCTTCCTCGACCGCTGCGATGATGTAATCAAATCTCTCAGTCAAATACTTCAAGATTTTTTAGAATTCATTACCATTATCTCTCAATTGGTTAACGATGATTTGTACATGATCAAAATACACCGAGAATGATTCAGAGTCATTCATGCGTAAAGACTTGAAATCACCTCGAAGCTTTTGCAGCCGTACTCGCTGGACAAGATCGTCACCTTTGCAGGATTTTTGTAAGGTATCTCATGCTACTTTTGTGGTCTTCACACTTGACATCTTTTCAAATATCGTTTCCTCCATGGCTTAAAAGATGGCGTACAATGCTTTCTGATCTTTCTTCGTGGACTCCATCAAATATTCTTTCTCCTCCTTTCTTGGAGCCTTGAATGCTTCGGCATTGGTCACTTCATTGTAGCCATTTTCAACCAGATTCCACAAATCTTGCTATTTGGAAAGAATTTTCATTTGGATGGACCAGTTTTCGAAATTTTTTTCCGTTCAACTTTGGAAGTTGCAATTGAACAGAACAAGTGGATGTCATTTCTAGCTCCGATAACTGTTGACACCTAATTTTGTATCAGCCTTTTTTTGGTTATTTCTTAGAAAATTCATGAAAAATCCATAAAAAAGTCAAAAAATTGTAAAATCAAATTTGGTGGCCTTGACCAAGCCTAAGGAAGCATTTTTGACAAAAAAATCAATTTTTCATATTTTTTTAATATTTTCAGAAATTAGGAAAATACTAGAAAAATCAAGAAAAATAGCATTTGAGGTCGCAAAAATAAGGAAAAATAGCCAATATTTTTATTTTAAATCCTTTGGCTTTTTGACCTCATAAAAAGTCCAAAATCAGATTCAATTTTACATGTTCTTTTGTAACACGTATGATTGAATTTGGTAAAAAATGTCAATTGACACTTTTAATTTGCAATTTTGGCATTTTCTAGGATCTTGACATTCAATCTAATTGTCCCTTATTGCAATTTAGCCCAATTGTTTGCACAAATCGCTCAATTGCATGAATTTGACAAAATGGCATACTTAATTGCATTTTAGTCGTTGAAATTGGGCATATTTGAAATTACTTTCAATTCAGGGACTATCATTGCAAATTGAACATATTACCCAATGATTTTCATCATTTTGAATCGATTGGCATAGGTAATTTGGTCCAAATTGATCATTTGAACCTTCAATTGCACAATTCCCCAATTTACAATTAATTGAAAATTTGGGGTTTTTATTGAAATTGATATGAACTTTTTGGCAAAACCACACTTTTAGATAAAATTCATGACCAAAATTCGATTTTGAGGTTTAATTGCAAAAATTACCCACCAATTTGGGTTAATTTTGAAAATCCCAATTCGGAACCGGTTGAGATCGATCTGACAGCCGGTCAGACCGGTCGAACATGTCCAGAACAGTGTCATCTTCTTCCTCAGACCCCGCGCGAATGAACAGTCCTCGGCTCAATTTTGATCAAGAAATTGAAGGGCAATTCGCGATTAATTGAAAGGGGAATAGTGGGCGTTTTGTTCCTCTCATCTTCCCCCGTCGATTGACACCAACGGCAGCGTCCGACGTCGCCGGAAGAGAAGGTAATCGGCCGGTCAAAGCTGCGGTACCTGCAAAAGTCAACAATCACCAAACTCAGACCTAATTCATGCCAAATTCGCATGAAATGGAGCTCGCCGGATGACCAAACGGAGTTGGACGGAATGCCCATCCTCCCAGATGCCGTTTGGACCTAAAAGCACATGACTACACGTGCAAATTCGAGTCAGTAGGTTCCCCCCCATTCGGAGCCAAAATTTCAAAGAAGGATATAAGCCAATGGACCTTCGCGAAGCAGTAAAGGAGTGAATTCAGTTGAAGAAGAAAAAACTGAATAGAGAGAGAGAGAGAGAGAGAGAGAGAGAGAGAGAGAGAGAGAGCTCGCCCTCCAACCGCCATTGTCGAGGGCTCGAACTAGAACTGTGAGGTGTGGGTAAGGCCACTTCCAGGCCAAACCGAAGCCGGTGAATGTTACGAGGTGGTTGCCCAGACTCCCAAGAAGCGATCGCCGCCGACCGCGCAAGCTACGACCACGGAAACAAGTGAGATAGACTTTCAAGCTTCTCATTGTGTGTTAATGGCGATCCATATATTTCTTGATCATTCTTGCAATTAGTGTGTGCGTTTCACTCCATGGACATCACTGACCATCATTGCATCTTCATTTTGCATCGATTTCGCCGGAATATCTCGAATCGAGTCTTCAAACATAGCCTCCATTGCCGACCGCCGTCCATAGTTGCCCAGCCAAATCTGGACCGTGCGAGCTCAATCGGAGCTCGAGGTAAGTCTTTTGAACGTTGAATGATGCTCTTGTGCTGATGAATTAGCATAAAATTCCATGAATCGTATGATTATAGTAGCTATGTACGTATTGGTTTGAGCTTCACCGCGTTCGATCCTATGGGCGTAGTCGTGCGATTTTACGATATGTTATGCACGAACCTGAGACGAGTCGATTGCCGCCGGTTTCGCTCGATTCTATCGAGATTCCACTATTGGATCATCGCCGGAGTGTCGTAGCCGTCCATTCGGAGACATTCGCGAGGTTGAAGACGAAGCTGACGTGGCGTAGTCAGCGGGTCAAAGCTTAGGTGGCAGTCGGCCATTGGTCCACGTGGATGTCGAGTCAGCTCGACCGTTAGTCTGTTAGGGCGAGTCGGCATAGATCGGACGGTCTAGGTTAATCGAGTCCATTTCATAACGATCGTCCGATTAGAAATTAGGATAATTAGAAAATATTTTAAATCAAAAAATCAAATTCAATCGAAACGGTGTCGCATGGGTTAATGAGTAGGCGACGTTGTTTAGGATAGTAAGATTGAACGGCTCAGATCAAGTCTCGGGTTATAATCCTGGCCGTAGATTTCAATACGACAATCAGACGGCCCTGGTCGAGTCTTCGCTTAATCTAGACCGTAGGTTTTAGTAATCAGATCCGACGATTGTGCAATAGTCACGCGGCTCAATGAGGACCGTCGGATCGAGTCCGATTAATCCGAAAATAAAAATGGCAAAAACGGCGTCGTTTTGGCATAATGGTCTCGTGGGTTCGGGTTTGGGCCGGGTTTCGACCCCAGTGGGTCGAGTCGACCTAGACCAAAACATTTTTTAATAAAAAAAATTCTGAAAATGATATTAAAAAATAAAAAAAAATCAGAAAAATCCTAGAAAATTTTAAAAATGATAGAAAATGCTAGAGAATCCAAACAAATATAGGAAAATTGTGGGAAAATTCTAGACACTCCAGAAACCCCCAAAAATTGAGGATTGACCACAGACAACTGATCAATTCTATTTTTGGGGTTTCTTATCCGTTCTTCCGAGAATTGACGATATTACCCTTTAGGGGTAAGTCACCTCTATATTGTAAGCAAGATAAAGTCGACAATGCCAAGGTAAGAATTAGGGTCGGGTAGGCGACCAATTCTTAGGCTTGGGTTTCGAATCCCGTCTCTTTTCTCAAAATGACGATTTTGCCCCTCAATGGAAAAATCGTCTTTCTTATCTCAATAGAGTCTTAAAAATTGCTTAAAGTTAGGGTTTGGGTCAGGTGGGTGACCAACCCTAATATTTGAGATTTTCAGTTCTCATCTTTGTCCAAAATGACGACTTTACCCCTCCAAAGGTTAAATCACTTTTAAATTCCAGAAAATTAG
The DNA here is from genome assembly GCA_021437785.1 of Rhodomyrtus psidioides. Lineage (NCBI taxonomy): Eukaryota > Viridiplantae > Streptophyta > Magnoliopsida > Myrtales > Myrtaceae > Rhodomyrtus > Rhodomyrtus psidioides. Next base: position 1,827,617 of record JAILYB010000042.1, read on the forward strand.
GAAATGGAAGGATTTGATCGCCAATCCCATTTCCACCCCATTTTGACTTCACATTTCATTTAAAATGATGATTTTTCCCTTCTAAAGCATATTGTCCCCCAAATTCCTCAAAATTACGATTCTGCCCCCTCATGGGCGAATCATGTCAAATTACTCCTAAGCCTTAATTGATACTTCTCTAGGCTAATAGGGCCTCATTAGGGATGCCATGCTACTTTCATGTGTTTTATCCGCACGTATTGGGTCCTTGGTTTGCGCATTTACTTTCATTGATTGTGAGTGATAGGATAGTCATTCCTGTCTGCATGAACTCTTAGAATTAGGATTCGTACCCCACTCATCTATATGAAATCCTAGGATTAGATAAATCATTCAACTTAGGTACCTAAAGGGCGTCGATTCTGACAGTCGACGTAACTAAGTCCCCGATCCCGTTTCTCTGGTTTCCGCAGAATCGAATAGATCGCTCCCAACTATTCGATAAGGTTTCCAATCGTACCCTCCACGAAACGATTGGTGGCGACTCCTTGGCATGTACACATATCACATGTCACCAGACCGCACTGAAGGTCGACCATGTATATCCAGCCGTTGCGATTTGGGTAATGGACTTTGGGAGAGGCCCGCGTCCGATCAGGCGATGATCGGGCGGCCCATTAGCCCCCTCCGGCAGGCAACCCACGAGAGGGTCGCGACAGAATGGCGACTCCACTGGGGACTATTCTAAACCAGAATCTCTGGTTAATAATTCTAGAGGACTTGAGCCGATTAAAAAGTTGGTTGATTTATCTGACATTATTTTCTGCAGATGCTCTCGAAGGTGAGGTACGTACGCTAACCATTGTGTTAGATATTTTTGCAGATTGGAGAAATAAGGGGTGGAGTGATTGTTAGCATCTTTCGTGCAAGATTGGAGTTGGGAATATATGTTTATCTTACGCACATACTGAAGCGGTGTTTTGATACAAACTGTTGTGCATGACCTTGCATTGTGATGATCACGACACATCGCACACACTGGCGGTGAAACCCCAACTGTAAACCACCTCTAGGTTACCTTAGATAGGGAAAGGATGCGAAAGGATCTCGTGTTTGATGGCACTTGAGACTTTCGTGTTCGTTCCCGCTCACAATCCAAATTGGCGATATCTAGCCCTCTTGGGTGGGTACCCTTGGGGAGGAGTCTACCTCATTTGGATCGTGGGGGCCTGAGCCATAGGTTCCTCACCTGATTTCTAATTTTTTAGAGTATACACACTTGTCTCATGCGCATGTCTATGAATGGTTGGTATACCTAAAATCGCCCATGGTTACAGGGGAACATTTCACATCCCCAAGTTTGGTTGGTAAGGCATTTATTTTCAATGTACATTACTATTCCCTGCTTCATAGTATGACCCATACATTGCATACATATACATGCATTTGCATGCATCACGAAAATCACTCAAGTGACTAATTGAAATAACAATGATAAGGGGTAGGATGTCGATGTTTCCCAAAAGTTCAACAGAATTGGTAACCTTCGAGTACCTAAGGAAAGTCACTCGTCCTGGACCAAACACAAGGCTGCACTTTACTAGGTTCGTGCATGGTCGAGAGCTTACTGGACGCAAGTTGGGATACGCCGAAAATTGCCAAACCCGCTACTATGTCGATAACCTCAGATTTAAGCGACAAGTAGACGAGGTGTTCAAGAATTATTTGGAGATGAAGAGACAGCGTCGCAACCACCTAGCTTCGAGAAGTATACGCACGTCGACAGGTCGAACGACACGCTAATGAAGACATACCAAGGACCACCTTTTAGGGAAAGAAAAGACGCCCTGCGATCAAGACAAAGCCGAAACGCATCACACTCAAGAAGACGAGACATGAGAAAACTCCAGAAGTCATTATACCATGGACCCGAGAATGGCCAAAGGGACTAGGACCCCTCAGCCAATGCATTGAAGACGACCCTTTACACTCGACTGGGGAAGGATTCCCGACTGACTATCATTGTGAAGGGGAATAGACATGTAGGAAGATGTGGTTTAGATCCTCACATTCCATTGGCCTTTTTATGGCTTTCTTGTTTGAAGAGTCTTTTCTTACCTTTCTTTCATTAGGCGTCCTGGTTGTAATAAGGGATTCATTCTACTCTACCCACATTTGATGTTTTGACCAATGGAATGTGATGTTGTTAATTCCCCTAGTCACTAAAGTGAACCTGACTAAATTGCATAATTCACTTTCCTGAAATTCAAATTAGACTTTAAGTCAGATCTTCAGTACCTGAAAAAGGTTCTAATTTTTATTTCTTCAATTGAACTATGCAATTAAGTTGGTCCATGCATACTTCATGGCATTTGCATAGTCCTAGGTTTAAAGTAATTTTTGGCGATTGACTTTTCAAAATCATTTGCATTTTTTAGACTTGATGGGAAAGAATGATATTCAAGTGTTTAAAGTTCCTCGGACCGAACTCCTATCATGGTGGGATAGCATGGGCAAAACTAGCTAGAAATATGCCGAATCACGACTAGGGTATCTATTGGACCTGCTGAAGATTGAATGCCCACCTGCCTTCATTCAAGCCATGACGCTTTATTGGGATCCTGCCACTGTTACATTCTGCATGGAAGGGTTGGAAATTACCCCTACTCTCGAAGAGTACAGCGCCGCCATCGGAGTGGAGTTCACTCACCTACTAGTCCAACCCCCCATAGGATTTGAGCCCTTGGGTCAACTAGCTGAATTCCTTGACACAAGCCTCAAAGAAGTCAAAGCAGACGCCAAAAGCAATTCTGGGTGAATTTCACTATCCTTTCTCCTAGATCGATTCCCCAACCTCCATGCTGCTAAAGGGACTAAATTTGATAGAGCTTTTGTCTTGGCCTTCTTTAGCTTTGTGCTATTCCCGATCTCATCTGTCACCTTCGACCCTATTATAGCTGTAGTAGTCAGACATGTCTGTTGTGGGTGGGATTACTCAAACATTATCCTTGCTAAAACCTTCATTTCCCTGAACCGCTTCAAGAAAAATAAGAAGGGGATCTTTAGAGTCTCTAGAGATCTTCTATATCTGTGGTTCACATATCATATCAGACAGTTCCATATCCGCATGAGTTTCACTGAGATTAGCTCTGATGCCCATCCTCTTAAAACCTTTGTCAGAACCCATACACGTATTCCTAAGTTCAACTTCCTTAGGACTCTGAAATCGGAACAGCTCCGATGGCAGCTTAGATTGCCAATATTGGGCAAAGTCAGGCTCGCATGTAACGGTGAAGACCCAACCCCCTTGCTAGGATTTACAGGCGCTACCGCATATTACCCAAAGAGGGCTATCCGACAATTTGGGGCATTACAGGAAATTCCTTCACCACCCCGACCTGATATCTTCTCATTTGACATGCCAAAGGAGACCCTCACAGGAGAAGAAAAGAAACAGCTTGAAGCTAAGGTGGAATTTATTGTACGCTCTCTAAAGAACTCTCAAGCTGAAGATATAAAGTGGCCAGAAAATATGACTCGCATGGAGAATATTCATAGGGCTACCACAGAATACATTCAACACTTTGAGACGGTCAGACGCAGCCTTGTTGAGCCTTATGTACCTGAATACATCATACCGTACGTACCTGGAGTAGAGCCGTACATACCCGAAGATATGGGGTCGCCGTCATATTCAGAAGATGAAAAATCTCAGACTGAAGAGATGGATCCATGTTGGGATGATGAGGACACCTTAGACCTCAAGTGTCCTAGACTTGAATGAACTATCTTGTCAAGTGTAAAATAAGCAAACATCATAATGCATTTTCATGCTTAACTCACTTGAACTGAATAATACTTGGAAGGCGTATGCATGAGTGTGGACATGTTTTACAAATGCATAAAAAAAACTATCGTCAAAGATTACGCTTCTTTTAATTTCATGACTTCTTTTGGAGAATGATTAAAAGAACTGCCCACATGAGACTAAGGCTCACAAGGTAATCATTTTTTTCTCATTCACCAATAGAAAACATGCAATTAGAAGAATCAAGTGCTTCCTTTTGCCAATATCGAAGAAATGCTCACTGGAATTCTTGTTAAACAGGTACACTCTAATCGCGAAATTGCCAACACATGGCTTTCGCACTCGACTTAAAACCAGAATGGAACAACAGGAGTTGACCCCACGAGTGGGCATGCTAGAGAATCAGATGACTGCTATGGCAACTATGATGGCCGATATTAAGGCTATGCTGGAAGCTTCCCACGCTAGGCAGGCAGTGGCCCCTAATCATAACAACTCAAGTCCATCACTTGCACCCGATATAGCTGATAAAGAGACGGCGAAAAATACCCAACGTGTTGAGGACGATGTCCATATGCCGAACATTCAGTCACAACAAAAGGCACCCCCTGTCGTCATCAACCTTGAGAATGATGAAAAGAGGAAGTGGACTGTGAAAACTGAAGCGGAGGCTAAGAGGATAGCCAAGATCGAAGAATGTTTGAGCACCCAGGGCTATGAGTTAGCCCGTTTCGACAAGATATCTCCATTTGCCAAAGTGGAGACCCCTCTACAAGGAGCCAGACTTCGTGGGGAAATATAATGGGACATGCTGTCCCCGTGCTCACCTCAAATATTACCTACGCAAGATGGCGCAATATTCGGATTATGTCCCATTGCTGATGAACACATTCCAAGAAAGTCTGGCTGGCGCCGCTCTGACTTGGTTCATTGAGTTGGACCTGGAAGACTATGATGGATGAGAAAATCTTGCAGAGGATTTCCTCAGACAATATAAGTTCAATACGGCTACAGCCCCAACAAGAGAAGACCTCATACGAACCTTAAAAGCGAGGGGTGAGTTGATCAGAACATACGCCCAGAGGTGGCGGGCTTTGACGACCTAGGTAAAGCCTTCAATCCTGGAAGACGAGTTGATTGATCTGTTCCTGAAGGTACTCCCCTACGAATACTTCGACAGATTAAACACCTCTGGATGCCAAACCTTTACACACTTGATAAAGGTGGTAGAAAGGATCGAATGGGCCTTAAGAGAAAGGAGGCAGCATGAAACCTCTACCAGAAAGCAATACCCCTCGAAGAAGGAAAGAGAGGCTGGACTCGACATAGCCTTCATACCAGACCCCCATAAGCCCAAGGTATTTATCAATTCTAATTAGACTAAAGGAGGATCTTCGTGGTCAGCATCAAAGGTGCAAGAGCCTAGAAGGAGGCAACCTCAAAAGCAATTCTCTCAACTCCCGAGGCCTTTGTCAAAATTGCTCCCAATGCTACTAGAACAACACTTGGTGGCAAAGGAACCGCCTAGGGTCAATCCTGTTAAATATCCTGGCTTTGATGAAAGCCAGACCTGTGTCTACTACATGGGCGAAAGGGGACACAACGTTGATAACTGCTGCATCCTTAAGCTAAAGGTACAAGCTCTAATTGACGGATAGATTCTGAAATTTGATAAAATGGCTCTGAATGTGCAAGAAAATCCACTCCATGATCACCAAGCCATAGGGGCAATATTCACTGAAGAGGAGGAAAACCACCATAAGCTGAAGGTGGACGTGTCTAAGCTGACCGACATTATGGCAATCGCTTCGCTATACCCGAAAGAAGGGGAGATCTCTGCTGACGTAAAGAAATTGTGTATCGCTAAGATGATGAGCTTGGGGAATGTCAAATGTTACTGATGAAAGATTCGAGGGAGTCGAAGCTTCTCTAACCTTGGAAGGAAGCCACTTTATGATTAAAACTGAGCAGGGAAGCATGTGGAACATCTCGCACGAGGGTCTGGTAGGCAATTTTGGGTCGATCATTGAACCATAAGAAGAACTCTACGAGGACGAACTGGAAGCCAAGAGGCGAAGTCTAGCAGATCGCAGATTCATGGCTAACACTCTGGAAATGGGAGAAATTATAGACAACTTGGGTCAGGATTATGGGGGATATAACTTTAAGGTGAAATACTCTGCTCCTCCTAGTTTTTATCAAAGAATGGAGGATATCATACCAGACGGATGGGGAGGTATGGACGATCCCATTCAAATCCCGACAGAGGTGGAAAAGCCTTTTACGAAGGGGCTCGAATCACCGCTTGACCAGATGATAAATACCAAACTTAACACGAAACAGTATGAGAGATCGGAGGATCAACAGCAGGGTTCAGCTGAACTATTCAAGGGAAGGAGAGAATACCCGAGATCTGCGACATCAATAGTACTAGGTGACGACAGCCGGCATTGTCGATTGGGAAACGAAATCCTCTCAAAGGGCTTTGACAACACCGTGTCAATGATAGAAGCCGCTACGACTGTGGTAATTAAATTGGAAGATCTTGATATCTTGAATGAGGTAGAAGATTTCCTACTCAAGCCTGTTATGATTCGATTGACGGAAGAGGAAGAAGACGACATAGCTGAACCAGAAACATCTTATCCAAAGACAATAACCATACAAGTCCCTCCAATAGAAGAGTACGATCCTAAAGCAGTCCACTGGGACTACGGAATAAGGGAAGTGGACGCATTAATAAGGTCTGGACGATTCTATGCCCCTAGGGAAGGCGAGTCCGAAAAGAAGGAAGTCTTGAAGGAAAACGCAGAAAAGCTCATGTCCATCATTAAAACCAACGAGTTTGAAGTAATTGAGCAGCTGAGGAAGATGCCAGCTCAAATATCTTTACTGGATTTATTCATCAATTCAGATAAGCACAAGAATGCACTGATGAAGATACTCAATGAGGTGCATGTCCCTGAAACGATTAATGATGTACAATTAGGGGACTTTGTAGGGGCGATCCTTTTGAAAGATCAGTTGAGCTTCTCAGATGAAGACTTCCCTATGGAAGGAAGATGACACAACAAGGCCTTATACATTACTGCACAATGCAACGGAAAAAGAATAGCACATGTACTGATCGACAACGGATCCGCTTTCAACATATGTCCTCTAGCTACCTTGAGGAGTTTGGGCATCAAAGAAGAAATGGTTAAGGCCTCCAAAATAGCTATGAGAGCTTTCGATGGAATGAAGAAGGCTGTGGTAGGTGAGATTGAGCTCGACGTATTCATCGGCCCAACAAAATTCTCTATAAACTTCCAAGTAATGGATTTGCCCAGTGCATTCGGATTCCTGTTGGGAAGACCTTGGATCCATATAGCAGGAGCCGTACCCTCGAGCTTGCATCGGAAAGTGTGCTTCGTAGTAGATGGGAATGTGATTACCGTGCATGGAGAAGTCGACCTCCAAACATAGATGAATAGCGCTATTCCCTACATCGAGCCCGAAATCAAGATGGAAGCAAGCTATCATTCCTTGGAGTTGGTGGCAATAGTACATACTCCCGTGGGAGCAAGATTGAGAACTCATTATATTTCTGAAGACAATCTTTTACCATCTAAGATGCTATTGGCATATGGATACAACCCTGGGGAAGGCCTGGGAAAATATGGTCAGGGAATGAATACCCCTCTGCAATTGAAGTCTAACGAACATAAGATGGGTTTAGGATATCAAAAAACCCACCTGGGTGAGCATACCTCTAAGACAATAAGCCGAGGCTAAGGCAAGAGCCTAGGACACTATGGAGGCCAAAAAAACTAGAGAGGTTCATTCATTGGTTCTCCAGCTTGGAAGGGCAAATCCAAGATGTTCAACAGCCCTTTGAACGAGTACCTCAGCAAGAACTCTAGATGGTTGTCAGAAGAAGATATATCTCCAACAGCAGATCTGATCTGGCGAACCTTTTCTTGGGAGATAACTTCGTGAATGTCATCATAGAATGGCTGGGCGATGAAGCCACCGTTTCTGAGTAAAGAAACCTCTTTCCTGCTCCCAATATTGCGTTTAAATTTCTCGCATTTCATTACACCGTTAGTATTGTTGCTTGAAATAGATGTAGAAGAACGCCTTTCGATCTCCGGCCGTTGGTCTAAATAGCACAGTTTGTAATGCGGCCCATTTTGCATCCAATAAAATCACATAAGTTTTGTTAAGGACATATGGAACCACAAATCAGCCCAATGATGATATTAGTCTTCCATACAGAAGCTTGAGGCCTGATTTTTCATATGATTCCTGATTTCCAAAAGATTTATCAGGGACAAGGATGTCCTATGATATGAGGACTAGTCCCATTTACACCTCCACCTATTTTGAAATATCTTTCAAAGGGATTTTTCACACTCATGCATGGCATTTCCATATGAAGTATAGACTAACCATGCTCATGACATTTCAGGCATATCATCTCAAGCATGCATACCAGGTTATTGTGTGATTCGGATCATCATGATGACTGTTCTTACAATATCGAAGAAGAGGGTGAGGGTGAAAGTTACGCATCTATCCGCAGAGAATGAAGTGCCTTCAAAGATTCAGTACCTCCCACTTCAGAGGATCCAGTTGTTATTAACTTGGGGGACTCCACAGATATCAAGGAAGTCAAGATCGGTGGACATTTATCCCGAGATGAAAGGCTTAGGTTTACCGAATTATTGAGGGATTATCAGGACGTCTTCGCATGGTCATATTTCGACATGCCAGGTTTGGATCCCAGAATTGTAGAACATGCATTGCCCACGGATCCCAGTGTCAAACCTGTCAGGCAAGGCAGTAGACGGATTAAAGCCGAGTTAGACGACAAAATTTAAGAAGAGGTAATTAAGCTTCTCAGGGTGGGCTTTATTGAAGCTATCCCGTACTCGGACTGGATTGCGAACATAGTCCCCGTCATGAAGAAGGTCGACAGAATTCGGATCTGCGTGGATTATCGGAATTTGCATAAGGCAAGTCCAAAAGATAATTTCCCACTACCACACATCGACGTACTGGTTGATAGTACCGTGGGGTACGAGTTATTCTCATTCATGGATGGATTCTCCGGATATAACTAAATCCCCATGAAGCAGGAAGACAAATCGAAGACTGCCTTTACCACCCCCTGGGGAAACTTTTACTATAAGGTCATGCCCTTCGGATTAAAGAACGCTAGAGCCACCTACCAGAAGGCTATGATCACATTATTCCACGACATGATGCATAAGGAAATCGAAGTATATGTCGATGACATGATCGCTAAATCCAAGAAGGGACAGGATCGCATTCAGGTGTTAAGAAAATTATTTGAGCGACTGCGCAAATACAAGTTGAGGTTGAACCCTAACAAATGTGTGTTTGGGACAAAATCTGGGAAACTTCTCGGATTCATGGTCAGTAACAGGGGCATTGAGATTGATCCTTCAAAAATTCAAGCTATAGATCCCAGAATGTCACCTCTTATGTCAAAAGGACAATCTTCAGAATCATCCCTATATGAGATTTCAGTTTTACAGGTTTGAGATTTATGCAGGATGCCTAGAGTCCCCAGATCCCAGAATGTCACCTCCAATGTCGAAAGGTTTGAGTTTTCTGCAGGATACTTGGAGTCCCCAAATCCCAGAATAACACCTTGCACATCAAAAGAGCCATTCTTTAGAAACAGCTGTCTGTAAGGTTCTAGGTAACCCCTAAGCCCAGAGTAGCCCATTTGGTAAAACCTAAGAGTTAGGTACACCTCACTTGTATAGACCCTAGTTAATTCCTTAGAATATATGATCAGCATAATGTTCGACAATCCCTACAGAACGGGTGCGTCATCCATAGGTTCCTAGCAGAAAGGAGTCCTATTCACGGCCTGATCCCCCTGACGGATCAAAATGTTCGACAATCCCTACAGAACGGGTGCGTCATCCATATGTTCCTAGCAGAAAGGAGTCTTATTCACGATCTGATCCCCCTGACGGATCAAAATGTTCGACAATCCCTACAGAACGGGTGCGTCTTCCATAGGTTCCTAGCAGAAAGGAATCCTATTCATGGTTTGATCCGCCATACGGATCAAAACCCCTGACAATCCTTAAAGAACGGGTGCGTCATTCACAGGTTCCTGTCAAACATAGGAATCTCATTCTGGTACGGCCTACCATACAGGCTAGAGTTTAACTGCCCTAGGACGCTCAAGAGACGAGCCCCTAGGTATCTACTTAAACCTGCTATACACCGCGCATGCCGCACGAGCATCAGGCAGGTAAGTAACAGGTGAGCATCTCTATCCCGTCTCTCTTTCTCTCACATCGGCAAACATAAGGCAAAGCATTTACCAGCGGGACAAGAAAGATTAGATGTCAAGATTCATTTTTCTATTTCCAAGTAGAGTCGATCTAGACTTAGGTTTCACCTGTCTTTGAGAGAAACCTCTCGCGAGATTCCTCTCAAAGAGGGACAGCTGTTGACACCTAATTTTGGATCAGCCTTTTTTTGGTTATTTCTTAGAAAATTAATGAAAAATCCATAAAAAGTCAAACAATTACAAAATCAACTTTGGTGGCCTTGGCCAAGCCTAAGGAACCATTTTTGACAAAAAAAAAATTTATATTTTTTAATATTTTCATAAATTAGGAAAATACTAGAAAAATCAAGAAAAATAGCATTTGAGGTCGTAAAAATATGAAAAAATAGCCAATATTTTTATTTTAAATCCATTATCTTTTGACCTCACAAAAAGTCCAAAATAAGATTCAATTTTACATGTTCCTTTGTAACACGTATGATTGAATTTGGTAAAAAATGTCAATTGAGTCTTTTAATTTGCAATTTTGGCATTTTCTAGGATCTTGACATTCAATCTAATTGTCCCTTATTTCAATTTAGCCTAATTGTTTGCACAAATCGCTCAATTGCATAAATTTGACAAAATGGCATACTTAATTGCATTTTAGTCCTAAAAATTGGGCATATTTGAAATTACTTTCAATTCAGGGACTATCATTGCAAATTAAACATACTGCCAAATGGTTTTCATCATTTTGAATCGATTGGCATAGGTAATTTGGTCCAAATTGATCATTTGAACCTTCAATTGCACAATTCCCCCTTTTATAATTAAATGAAAATTTGGGGTTTTTATTGAAATTGATATGAACTTTTGGGAAAAACCATATTTTTAGATAAAATTCATGCCCTAAATTCGATTCTGAGGTTTAATTGCAAAAATTCCCCACCAATTTGGGTTAATTTTGAAAATCCCAATTCGGAACCGGTTCAGACCGGTCTGACCGCCGATCGGACCGGTCGAACCGGTCCAGAACAGTGTCATCTCCTTCCTCAGACCCCGCGCGAATGAACAGTCCTCGGCTCAATTTTGATCAAGAAATTGAAGGGCAATTCGCGATTAATTGAAAGGGGAATGGCGGGCGTTTTGTTCCTCTCATCTTCCCCCGTCGATTGACACCAACGGCACCATCCGACGTCGCCGGAAGAGAAGGTAATCGGCCGGTCAAAGCTGCGGTACTTGCAAAAGTCAACAATCACCAAACTCAAACCTAATTCGTGCCAAATTCGCATGAAATGGAGCTCGCCGGAGGACCAAACGGAGTTGGACGGAATGTCCATCCTCCCCGACGCCATTTGGACCTAAAAGCACGTGACTACACGTGCAAATTCGAGTCAGTTGGTTCCCCCCTATTCGGAGCCAAAATTTCAAAGAAGGATATAAGCTGATGGACCTTCGCGAAGCAGTAAAGGAGTGAATTCAGTTGAAGAAAAAGAAACTAAATCGAGAGATCAAGAGAGATCGAGAGAGAGAGAGAGAGCGATTGAGAGCTCGCCCTCCAACCGCCATTGTCGAGGGCTCGAGATCGAACTGTGAGGCGCAGGTAGGACCACTTCCAGGCCAAACCGAAGCTGGTGAGTGTTGCGAGGAGGTTGCCCAGACTCCCAGGAAGCGATCGCCGCCAACCGCACAAGCTACGACCACGGAAATATGTGAGATAGACTTCCGAGCTTCTTACTGTGTGTTAATGGCGATCCATATATTTCTTGATCATTCTGGCAATTAGTGTGTGCGTTCCATTCCTCGGACATCACTGACCATCATTGCATCTTCATTTTGCATCGATTTCGCCCGAATATCTCGAATCGAGTTTTCAAACATAGCCTCCATTGCCGACCGCCGTCCATAGTTGCCCAGCCAAATCTGGGCCGTGCGAGCTCAATCGGAGCTCGAGGTAAGTCTTCTGAACATTGAATGATGCTCTTCTGTTGATGAATTAGCCTAAAATGCCTTGAATTGCATGATTATAGCAGCTATGTACGTACTGGTTCGAGCTTCACCGCAATCAATCCTATGGGTGTAGTCGTGCGATTTTACGATATGCTATGCACGAACCTGAGACGAGTCGATTGCCGCTGGTTTCGCTCTATTATGTCGAGATTCCACCGTTGGATCATCGTCGGAGTGTCGTAGCCGTCCATTCAAAGACAGTCGCGAGGTTGAAGACGAAGCTGACGTGGCGTAGTCAGCGGGTCAAAGCTTAGGTGGCAGTCGACCATTGGTCCACGTGGATGTCGAGTCAGCTCGACCGTTAGTCTGTTAGGGTGAGTCAGCATAGATCGGACGGTCTAGGTTAATCGAGTCCATTTCAAAACGACCGTCCGATTAGAAATTAGGATAATTTGAAAATATTTTAAATCGAAAAATCAAATTCAATCGAAACGGTGTCGCATGGGTTAATGAGTAGGCGACGTTGTTTAGGATAGTAAGATTGAACGGCTCAAATGAAGTCTCGGGTTATAATCCTAGCCGTAGATTTCAATAGGACAATCGGACAGCCCTGGTCGAGTCTTCGGTTAATCTAGACCGTAGGTTTTAGTAATCAGATCCGACGTTCGTGGATTAGTCACGCGGCTCAATGAGGACCGTCGGATCGAGTCCGATTAATCCGAAAATAAAAATGGCAAAAACGGCGTCGTTTTGGCATAGTGGTCTCGCGGGTCCGGGTCTGGGCCGGGTTCCGACCCGGTCCGAAATATTTTTTAATAAAAAAAATTCAAAAAATGATTTTAAAAAATAAAAAAAAATAAGAAAAATCCTAGAAAATTCTAAAAATGCTAGAAAATCCTAAAAAAATCCAAAAAATATAGGAAAATTATGAGAAAATCCTAGACACTCTAGAAACCCCCAAAAATTGAGGATTGACCATAGACAACTAGTCAATTTTATTTTTGGGGTTTCTTATGCGTTCTTCCGAGAATTGACGATATTACCCTTTTGGGGTAAGTCGCCTCTGTTGTGTAAGCAAGATAAAGTAGACAATGCCAAGGTAAGAATTAGGGTCGGGTAGGCGATCAATTCTTAAGCTTGGGTTTCGAATCCCGTCTCTTTTCTCAAAATGATAATTTTGACCCTCAATGGGAAAATCATTTTTCATGTCTCAATTGAGTCTTGAAAATTGTTTAAAGTTAGGGTTTGGGTCAGGTGGGTGACCAACCCTAATATTTGAGATTTTCAGTTCTCATCTTTGTCTAAAATGACGACTTTACCCCTCCAAAGGTAAAATCACTTTTAAATTCCAAAAAAATTCTAGAAATTCTAGAAAATTAAGAAATGGAAGGATTTGATCGCCAATCTCATTTCCACCCCATTTTGACTACACATTGCATTTAAAATGATGATTTTGCCCTTCTAAAGCAGATTGTCCCCCTAATTCCTCAAAATTACGATTCTGCCCCCTCATGGGCGAATCATGTCAAATTACTCCTAAGCCTTAATTGATACTTCTCTAGGCTAATAGGGCCTCATTAGGGATGCCATGCTGCTTTCATGCGTTTTATCTGCACGCATTGGGTCCTTGGTTTACGCATTTACTTTCATTGATTGTGAGTGATAGGATAGTCATTCCTGTCTGCATGAACTCTTAGAATTAGGATCCGTACCCCACTCATCTGTATGAAATCCTAGGATCAGATAAATCATTCAACTTAGGTACCGAAAGGGCGTTGATTCTGACAGTCGGCGTAACTAAGTCCCGATCTCGTTTCTCTGGTTTCCGCAGAATAGTATAGATCGCTCCCAACTATTCGATAGGGTTTCCAATCGTACCCTCTACGAAACGATTGGTGGCGACTCCTTGGCATGTACCCATATCACTTGTCACCAGACCGCACTGAAGGTCGACCACGTATATCTAGCCGTTGAGATTTGGGTAATGGACCTTGGGAGAGGCCCGCGTCCGATCAGGCGACGATCAGGCGGCCCATTAGCCCCCTCCAGCAGGCAACCCGCGAGAGGGTCGCGACAATACCAAATGTTGGAACCAAAATAATAATGACAACTTTGAAAATTTTAGAACAATGGTGCAAAATAAAGATCGGAGGGGGAATGTTTTTTTACTGGAATGCTTTCTGATGGATACTAAATACAACACTCATCCTCACGTCTTTATATGATAGCAGAACACTGGAAATATCTTTCACGAAGACAGATTTTCCACACTCATTAAATGAGCCATTGAAAAACATCTTCTGACCAAGCCTAACGAAAATCATATTCTTTAGAGGTTTTTCACAGACATAATATTAATAAAATTTGTCTATCACCTGGGATTTTATGAAACAAAATGGAGTAGGTACTCTATTGTTGTGTAAAAAAGGGCTTGGGAATGCTTACGGCATCCTGGGGAAGGAGATGGATTGTTTCCGCCCGAACCGCCTGCAAACACGAACGAACCTTATATGAACTCTGGCTTTGATTTTAAGAATAATGCGATGGAAAAAACCACTCGGATAAATGAAGGAGCAAAGAATGATGTGATGAATAAAACCACTCGGATAAATGAAGGAGCCAAGCAGAAACTTGTGCTCATTTGTAGGATCCGAATCAAGTCACACGGTACGATCTCATTGAATTGACGACAAATAAAACACCTGCGAACTAATTAAGCTGCCTTTTTTTATTTTTGGACAAAAATCCGCCCTTGCTTAGGCGAAAGCCCTTTGTGATATTACTCTAATCCCATCTTATTGATAGCGCAAATATACATTTTTATAATATAATTATAATTGAGAAATTAGTGGAGACTGAAATTTCAAATATTAGATTTGAGAGAGAGAGAGAGAGAGAGAGAGAGAGGTGTACCATTTTGACTACGACGATGACCCCAATCTTGAGGATTGATGGACCTTCCAGCTGAGGTAAAATGAAGATTGGAGGAGCAGCATCATAATAATCGAGCAAACTATGTTCAGGAGCAAAGTGTTGCTTCCCATCTCTCTCTCTCTCTCACGCTCTGTGAATACTTAATAAGGAAGTTTATCTCCATCTATATTTATAGAGGAACCAATTTAACTACAACGCGTAATCGTGCGTCAGTCTTCTCAGACCACAGAAGGAGGAAAATATCTATTTTGACTTTGAAAGATGCGGTCTTTACTAATGTTTAATACTAAATTTTGGTGCGGTTTGGTTCACAGAATTTTTTTTTCTCAGAAAACAATTTCCTCAGTTTCTCCTTGACAAGCAAGATCGAGGCAGCGAGGCGAGCACTCGCCAGATCTGACAAGGCCAAGGCCGAGACTCATGGCCTCACCAATGGCGAGGAGAGAGCTCGCTAAATCTGAACATGTAAGGAAGATAGGAATATTTTCGGCTCATCTTCTTGAAAGATCTAAGAGGAGAATCTGCCGCCGCGGCCTTCGAAGTGGCGCTGTATGTAAGGGCTGTTGGAAAAAGGTCTTACGGTGTGCATACATGCGGGCAATCACACCCGCCCTTAGAGATAACTGCAAAAGCAGTTATCTATAGTTTGTATTAAACAAATGTGAACAGTCACGTTTGTTCAATCAGCGTCAAAAGGAACTGACGCTCTCCCTCCTCAATATAACATCAGTCTATCATTCAATAATAATAAAAAAACTAACGACGAAATCCTCTCTTCCTCACTGTTGATTTACGTTCGACACAAAAGACTCTCAGGACTGCGAAGGCGGCATCTAATTTGTGGACAGTGGGTACGGTTCCTCGTGTAATCGTTCTCCGATCAGTGATACAAGTAAGTGATTTTTGGGCATAATTCAATAGTTTTTTCGCATGTATTTCGTATACAGATTAGGAATGTGTTTCCAACATTGGTATCAGAGCGCCGGTTCTTGTTTCCTGAATTCATGTTTTAATCGACAAATTTTTAACGAGAAAAACCGAGACCCGAGCATACTGTTCATCGACAATAGATTATGTTATGTCCATCGAAAATTGATTTTGAACACATCATTGGAACGGGCTCGGCGAGACGAGAATTTGGAGTGGTCGACCGTCCCGAGGCGACGCTGAACAGTGCCGCACGCGCGACACGCGCCGCCACGGGATAGGGTTCCCGGGGCAGCGGCGAAGCGACGCGATTTCGTACACTTTCGCTTGGTGAAAGTGGAAAATAAATATACCATCCGAATCGTCTCGTCTATACGAGAATTTTGAGGGGCGAAATGCCACCAACGGACGCCAGACGACACCACACGCGCCGATACGTGTGGCCGGGGAGCTCTGCGCGTGGACCTCACGTGCCCACGTGCGTCGCGCGTGCTAGGAACCGCTGAAACAGTCTGCTGACGTGGCGCTTGCGTGGCAGTTGACATGGCGGACACGTGTCCTGGCATGATGACGTGGCGGGTCGACCCGACCTGACCCGAAAGCATACCCAATTTGACCCATGACCCGATCCGGGTCAACGGTCAACCGTTGACCGTTGATCGATCAATCGTTGACCGATCAATGGTCAGCGTTGACCGTTGATCGATCAACAGTCAGCGTTGACCATTGACTGGTCAACGCTGACAGTTGATTGCGCCGACTGGCGCGTGTCCTGCAAGTGAGGCGCGTGAAGCCCACGCGCAGAGACTTCTAGGGGCGCGTGTGGAGTCCGATTGAGGTGATTTTGATGTCGATGTGTTCGTATTGAAATTTCCTACAATGTGGTATATTTGTTTTACCATTTTATGCACTATGGATTATGTGTAATCCATTTTATTGTTCTGCATTCGTTGTAGGAACTATGGAACAGAGTGCAGTGCGAATCTCAATATTCCCGTGGACAGACGAGGAAAGTGAGAGACTCTTGAAGCTGAGAAATGAATTGGCACTTTATCGATGGGATGGCAGAGTTGACAACATCATAACGATAAACAAAATGATATTAAAAATCATTTGTAATGGTTTTGTCATGCCAGACTATCTGAGGGTTGTTGCCTTAAAAACTACTCTTCCTGATTGGCATGAGGTATTGGACCGCTTATGGAAAAATGCCTACTACTATTCTTATAAGGACCTTGGAATAAGATTCCTGATAGAGTTCTTAGAGGTCGGGGCAAGGAAGACATCGACCCTTGCTATGAATGGGTCTTGGCATAGGCAAAATGCGCCTTGGCGAAGAGATTTGTTCCCTTGGCTGAGACCAGAGAGTTTCCCAAGAGCCACTATAGGGACGCCTTCTAGAGTCAAGAAGTTTCCTAAAGAGTTCATTGAATCTTTTCCCGTTCTTGGCATACATTATGTCACATGATGTTGTATTGGAATTTTGCATCTTATTGATGTATGTCTATAGGTGTAAATATTCTCGTTCATGTTATATGAAATAGTTAGCCTTGTATTAGATGAAAATTTTATGTTATAATGCCTTGGTGGTATATGGATAAGTAGGGAGTTCTATTAGGTTTTAAGTAACTATAGCGAACTCGATTTTACATAAATGATTATGTTAATCGTAATTTCAAGTGAGGATTCTCAGACGATGATTGGGAACATAGTGAACTTTCGAATCTGAGACCTTATGTGAAATTATATATTAATATAATTAGTTAGTGTAAAATAGATGCATAAATGAATAGGCATCAATAATTAATGAGTACATGTCAATTGAACTTTGTGTTCAAATACAATAGCTTGAGCTTATTAGACTATTGTAGCTAAGCTTGATTGAGGATAGAATTAGACGGCGAAAATTATGAATATTGGAATAGGATCCAATATGTGCTAAAAGAGCAAGATGCACTATGAGCTCCTGACCTAGTTATGGAAGAATCTGAAGATATGATTACCGCATTGTCAAGAAAGTACAAAGAGATACTTGCAACGAGAAACAAGTTGAACTCTGATGCTCGCATTATGTTGCTGAAGCATTTTTTTTTTTTTACACCTGAGTTCAAGCATTTTTTTTAAATGCTAAAGTCAAGTAGAAGGCATTAACGAAATTAAATTTTGGTGAGACATTGGTCACCAATTTGAAACAGATCACTTTAAGGTTTGATACGTATATGATGCCTTATGGGCAGAATATTAAATGACCTATGTGGCATATATCAAACAAATGAGTGAGCTGTAAAATGCAGACTCCATTTTGACTAATGAATAGCAAGTGCAAGCAGTAGTCCGTTCTTTATTTCACAGCTATGTGCATATGAAAATCCACTAGATCCACATTATAAGTAAAAAACTTTTAAGGATATTATGTGACGCCTTAAACTAGAGATGGATTGCCTTCTGATGGCAAAACCTAAAATCGACATTTGTAATGTTGATTCTAGTTCGAATGAGCTTTGTGCTTCAGAAGCGTCAAGGTGGATTTAAGAAGTAGATAGAACAGAGGAATAAAATTCTTCAAGATAGAAATCGAAGTTTAATCGACATGAGAAGGGAAAACGTCCTTTCAAGAAAAACATTTTAAAAGTGAAGTGTTTTATCTATAGAATTAAAGTGACTTTGCTTATGATTATGGCGAGCCAAAGAAGTTTAAAAGGTTTTTTGTGCACATGACAATGTACATATGTCTGCAGTTCAATCTTTGAAACTGGATATCATCCTTTGTGGATTGTAGACTTAGAGCCACAAGTTGTTATAGCAAATCATAGAAATACGTTAGTGGAATTTCAATGAGTTCTACTTGGAGCCAAGTGAATGAATGTGGGAAATAATTTCTTAGTGAAAGTTAAAGAATTGGCATTAGCCAAATTGAAAATGCGCAATGGTCGCATCTTATTCCTACATGACGTGATGTATGCTCCAAAACATGACGAAATTGAGTTTTCGTATTTATATGGGTTAAACTTGATTTCAATATAAACTTTCATAACGATGGTGTTGACTTGTTACTAATAACAAGTTATTATGGTTCTAGATGGTTTCAATTTTGTCGATTGTTGAGTACAATAATATAATGTTATTCCTCATTTTCATCTTTGTGATGATAAAAATATGTGGCATGCTAAATTTGGTCATATTGACAAATAGTAGATGTTTAAATAAGCCAAAAAGGGCTTATTGGGCAATATTGAAAATATCGCCTATTTATGAGCATTGCCTAGTAGGAAAAACAATGAGGAAACCATTTAGAAAAGTAACAAGAGCTGAGTTTCCTTTGTTGATGTCCATTCAGACATATGTGGTTCAGTGAATGTGATAGCAAGGCATGAGACTGTTTGTTTCATCACATTTGTATGATTACACTCAATTCAGATTTATTGTTTTATGATTTTTCATAAATTTGAGGCATAAGTTGTTTCGAGAAATTTTATTTGAAATCCGATCGAGGTCGAGAATATCTATCTGATCAGTTCAGATGTTTATGTGATGAAAAAGGAATATAAGAATAGTTGACTATTCTAGCAATTCCTCTGCAGAATGGAGTAGCAGAGAGAAGAAATAGATCATAATAGAAATGGTTAAGTCAGTGATGGCACATGCTAATGTACATATCATCTTTTGTGGTGATATTTTATTGATGGCTGTCTAGATACTTAACCTTGTGCCTTATAAATCACTTACCTCTACTCCATATGAGTTGTGGATAGGTCGACAATGAGATTTGAGTTTTCTCAGACCTTGATATGCTTCCTATGCACACGCGTTCTCCCACAAGTTTGGAAAATTGGGCCCTAGAGGCAAAAAGAGTATCTTCGTGAAATACTAAGGATGTAATGTACTCTCAAACGTAATAACCAATTTACCTTATTCTGGTAATAACGATGAGTATGGATATAGAATTACATCAAGGATGTAATGTGCGATTCTCAATGGAGAATTAATAGAAGAAACCACCTATGTGGTACAACCTGCAGGTGTTGTGATTGAAGGCCGAGTATATGGCCCTGAGAAGTCATTAAGACATTGATATATACGTTTTTCACGATGTCTTAGTGGCATACAATTTTGTGACAATAGAAAAAGGCCATTGTGTATATATCAAAAGATCCTAAAATCAATTTGTGATTTTATCATTATATATTGATGATATACTCTTATTGCAAGTGGTAAAGGTATGAGTCAAAATATGCGTCCTGAAACTCCATAATGAGATAAAGAAATGGAAAGTGATCCATATGCTAGTGCTGTTGGGAGCTTAATGTATGCTGTGATATGTTCGAGACCTGATATTTGTTATTCAGTTGGAATGGTAAGAAGGTACCAATCCAATAGAGGTCAAGTATACTGAATTGCCGTCAATTGAATTCTGAGGTATGTAAAAGTACTGCTGATCAATTTACTGAATATTCAAGGTAGAGATCTGCACCTTGAAAGTGTATTGATATTACTTGAGGGGGAGATATAGATGAGAGAAATTTTACCTCTGGATTTACGTTCTTACTGAGTAATGGCGCCATATCATGGAAAAGTAAGAAGCAAATATGTATGGCCTTAACCACGATGGAAGATGTTCTCGTGGTGTTATCAGCAGTAGTATAAAATGGTCTTTGACTTGAGAGATGTTTGGATCAATAAAGTGTTGCTAAGAATGCTACAGGTCCAATTATTAGTTAATTGTGATAGTTAAGTAGCAAGAGCTTACACTAAGGATCCACTGCAAGACCAAACGTATTGACTCGGAATATGATGTTGTGAAAGACATATTTGTATGAAAAGATGTGAACATATATTGCATCTACGCATAGAATGAAAGCAGATCCTACGATGAAATGAATTTCTAGAGATGTCTTGACCTGGTCATTTGTTGATAGAAAGATTAGTTCCTTGAATTAGAATCTCTAGAATGGCGTAGAAATTAGAGTATTGGATGCTTATGTTCCCCAAAGTTCACAGTTAATGAGTTAATGATATTTGTTATCATTACTGATGCATATGACAGTTAATGCTTTAATGATATTTGTTATCATTATTATTGTCTATGATTATGTATAACATTTATGCATATTAATGTTTAGTACATTAGTTTGAGAAGGTATGTCAGACAGATGAGAGATTAGCCCACTCACACGGGTAATCGCATCTATTCACTACGTGATGAATAGAGATGAGGTAATTTTAAGCTTATTATCTAGATGATAATTGAGAGCTGAAACTTAAAATATTTATGCCACCTTAACAAGAATGTTAAGATGAGAACTTACTATTTATAATGCCCGAAAGTGAAATAAAGAGATTTTTTTATTATTATTAGCCCTCTCACACATTTCACTTTATCTGTCTTTATTGCCAGATGAGAGTTCTGATGGAAACTCTTGGTTGGAATTGTTACGTGAACTCTGGTTAGATATTGAGTATGTTTAAGTGATCATCTGTACAATATTAAAATAGAAAGACATACGCTCTATGGGGAAGGAGCAAATATCGTAATACGTACTTCATATTACGTATGCATTGTCGACCAATGAGAGTTGGCAAAAGTTATGATCTCAACTTTTTTTATGCCATGTGAGACTCTCGAGGATAAAAATTTCTCATTTGGTGCCCTCATGACTCTTCGTTATTCTCAAGATTTCTATTTAGTGTTCGCTATCTTAGGGTGTTGCCTATGGTCATGAAATTGATTCGATCTAAATGGACACTTCTAGAAAAGTGAGCTGAACTGAGATTGAGAGGTCTAATGGAAGAGGAAGATCGATTTCGAGTTTTTTGAGTCACATAATATATTTATGTTCACAGACCGGCCGGTTATGATTATTTAGTGTGATCATAATTGTGAATATAACATATTGTACTTAAATGAGATCCAGAGAGAGATATGTATGTGACTGATCGATCTAGGGTATAAGCATACGGAAATATACTTTTGATTATGTCCTTTTTGAGCTGTCATATACTCCCAACGGATGTGTGACAACGAGCTTTCAGTGTATTCTGGTCGCACGGATTATTTGTCAATATGAACTTTGCAGATATAAAGTGAGTTATGCTTGATCCTTTGTGGACGAGTGGGAGTTGTTGGTCCTTCGTGGACATGTGTGAGTTGTTTGCCCTACATGGGCGAGTGGGAGATGTTGGAAAAAGGTCTTACGGTGTGCGCCCATGCGAACAATCACACTCGCCCTTAGAGATAACTGCAAAAGCAGTTATCTGTAGTTTGTATTAAATAAACATGAACAGTCACGTTTGTTCATCAGCGTCAAAAGGAACTGACGCTCTCCCTCCTCAATATAACGTTAGTCTGTCATTCAATAAATAAATAAATAAAAATTGATGGCGAAATCCTCTCTTTCTCACTGTTGATTTACGTTCGACACAAAAGACTCTCAGGACTGCGAAGGCGGCATCTAATATGTGGACAATGGGTACGGTTCCTCGTGTAATCATTTTCCGATCAGTGATACAAGTAAGTGATTTCTGGGCATAATTCAATAATTTTTCCGCATGTATTTCGTATACAAATTAGGAATGTGTTTCCAACAAGGGCCATTTGAGGCATACTATCGATCCGGTAGCAACGGGGCGTCGGCCACTCTGTTTGAGGTGCGGTTGAAATCGGTGATGATGGTGGTGGTGGCATTGGGAGGGGGATGTGACGATGATGAGGAGGGAGAAGGAAACAAACGAGGGGTGGGAAAATATCCAAAAACAAAATAAAAGTAAAAAGTAATTAAGAAATTGATTTTTAAAAAGGTAAAAAAAAGATAAAATAAAAATAAAAAATCGTTAAAATAGTGCACAAAGGGAAATCAAATCGAATTTTCAACACCAAATGGCAGAAAATGTTTTCCAGTTCATTTTTAGATCTTAGCATAACTCCAGAAAATATCATCATTTTCTTGAAAAATGACTTGGTAGAAAATATATTTATAAAGTGTCATATTTTTTTGCGAAACAAACAGAGCCTTTGTCTAAGTGTATCTCAATAGTTGTCTCTCCTATATTTATACAAGAGTTAAATAACCTACGGCACGAAGTCATCCGCCGATCTTCCCGGGCTACGAAAGGAGGAAATATTTGTTTGACCTAGATCGAAGCCGTCATTTTCAGTCTTTAATATTAGTTTGTCTATGTATACCTCACTCGTTTTCTCTCAATACAATGAATAATCTGAGCATTTTTAACTAATTCAGAAGAAAAAGAAGCTTTTCTGTTTTGTTAAGGGAGTTACAGATGGCATACGATTTCGAGGGTATGTAACCCTAGGATCTAATTTATGTCAAGTTATATCTGCATGTCGTGTACGGTATGTAGAAAGACAAGTTTATAGTCCACGGTCTGGATTAGATGATTGATAGCGGTCACTTGATTCGTTTATATCACCACATGACACTTGATATAAGGTTAACAAGTAAAGCTTTCCCGACGTCGTTTCATATGCAAGCTCATTTGAAGGTATCGATATTGCCGTGCCATGAAAAATAGAGGAAAGATATAAGGAAAGGGGTTACATTGGAGATTCCAACAAGGTAAGTCCAAAATAATACGTGGTTGTATCGAATGACATATGCTTTGATATTCTAAATGTTAGAGGATGGAGAATAGGGCGAAAGACATGCTAAAAAGTTTGTAATATCATCCCAAGAACGACTTACGAGTGTTTGCTCACTCAAAAAAGGGGCCTCGCCTGTTCCATTATTGCCGTGCCAAGTCAGGCGCGAGCGAGGGATCTACTTACACGCACTTCATCCTTTACCCAACATTTTGCGATCGAGGTCTTCTACCTTCCGATGATGTGATGTAGAACAGTTGGCATGTGATTATTTTGAAAAATTGGATCGTAAGAAGCCTACGCGACTTTACCGTTTTGATAGGAAAAAGTTGCCGAATTTCAAAGTTATCGAATTGTGATCGGGAAAGTTACTGCACGCATGAAGTTCCCGAATAGGCAACTTACCGAACTTCCGATCTACCAAATTCGATATCGTTTAGATTTGATTCTAATATTCGTTTTAGGATACCTTTAGATTTGATTTACAATATTTCAATATTCGTTTTCTATTTTAGGAAACTTAGCACTAGAGATATATGCGATATTCGTTTTGAATTCTCTTTTGATTAGATAAGATTTGATTTGTTTTAGCGTTATCTTTTGTAATTCTATTTCCTTTAGGAGTCCTATCTATATAAAGGATATCCGCTCTTTGTAATCGGGAGACTTCAAACATCTATCAATCGAATACAGTTTATTCAGAGGAATTATTTTCCTGTTTATCGCTACCCTGCGTCATTTTGTATCAGAGAGAAGTTTCTCCTTGTGACGATGACAAAAAACGTGAATCAACAAACCTCCGCAGCTGAGGGCGCTGAGCCTGTTTCGCGTGAGGAATTTACCCAGTTCGCTGAGGAAACTCGGCGAGCTCTGCACGACCACCAACGGACGATGCAAGAATTGCTTGCCGCCATCCAACGGTTGTCTACCAACCCCAACCCTAACCCTAACCCTAACCCTAACCCTGGTGATCTTCCAGCCGAGCGTATTCCTGTCGCTCGTGTCCCCGAAGTAGCTATGGAGCAAAGGGTGAATCCCCGACAAAGACGACCAGGCTATGTCGAGGATTTTGAAGCAGAAGATGAGGATGAATTCCAATATGCCCCTGTTCGTGGAAACCACCGATATAGAGACATCCTGGACGAACCTGTTCGTGGAGGTCATCAACATGGAGGATATCGACGAGAGCCCGAGCAATATCAGTTAAAGGTCGATCTTCCTACTTTCAATGGTAACTTAAATATTGAAGATTTCCAAGATTGGCTTTGGGAGGTTGAGAAGTTTTTCGATGCTATGGAGATTGACGAGGACCGCCAAGTCAAGCTTGTGGCGTATAAACTAAAGGGTGGCGCCTCAGCTTGGTGGGAGCAAACACAACTCACCCGTCGTCGATAAGGGAAGATCCCTATCCGAACTTGGAATCGTATGAAAGAGTTGCTGAAGGATCGGTTTCTCCCCCTGATTTTAAACAAGTTTTGTTCCAATAATTTCAATCTTGCAAATAGGGAAATCGTTCAGTTCAAGCCTATACGGAGGAGTTCCTTAGGCTTTCGGCCCGCAATAATCTTGATGAATCTGACACGCAGCAAACTGCCAGATATATCAACGGTCTTCGTTTGAATATTCGAGATCGTGCGTCGTTGCATCGTTTATATTCTGTTGAAGATGCATAAGAGATGGCCAGAAAAGTGGAATCTCAGTTGGAGCGGAGCAACTACTCGAGTAGGGGGAAAATTACGCTCCACGAGGACAATTTGCATGAGGAAAAACTCTGGAGACAGGCAAGTCCTCTGGTCGGTAATTCAATAACACAAACCAAAATTCGGGGAGTAATGTTGATGCGCCCAAGCCTACTAAAACCCCTACAACAAAGGCTCGTGATGTTGCTTCAAATCCCTATGCCAAACCCTATTCAGGGAAGTGTTTTAAATGCAATGAACCTGGGCACCGTTCAAGTGATTGTCCGCGACGGAAGATGACAAATCTAGTCGAGCCTGAAAATGAGCCTTATGAAGAAGATTGGGGAGACGAAGAAGAGATAGTCGACGAAGAGGGTGAACATGTTAATTGCGTGGTTAGGCGACTGCTGTTAGCCCCACGGAAGGAAGATTCACAGCGAAATAATCTTTTCCGCACCCGTTGCACTGTCAGTGGAAAGGTCTGCAACGTCATCATTGATAGTGGTAGTTTCAAGAATATAGTATCGCAGGCACTTGTCGATTATCTCCAACTGAAGACTGAAGCTCATCCCTCACCTTATACGATTGGTTGGATTCGTAAGGGACCGGAATTAAAGGTAACTCGAATTTGTCGTTTGCCTATTTCAATTGAAAAAACGTACAAAGATACGATAATATGTGATGTTGTTGAGATGGATGCATGACACGTCTTGCTGGGACGGCCATGGCAGTATGATGTTGACGTTACTCACCGAACGCGTGAGAATGTTTATTCGTTTGTATGGGATATGACGAAAATCACCCTTCGTCCCTTAGATGAAGCTGCACGTGTTCCGCGGGCTACTTAAAAGCAGAACAATGATAAGGCTGGTGTTTTGCTTAACGTTCGCAAGAAGAATGGTATGTATTTAATTGTGGAAAGTGGATCTAAGCAGGAAACCATTGAAATTCCAGAAGCACTTCAACCATTATTGAAGTCTTTTTCTAGTCTTATTCCTGAGGATCTACCGGATGGATTACCACCGATGCGGGACATTCAGCATCAAATTGATTTTCTACCGGGTGCTAGTCTTCCAAATCTACCTCATTATCGCATGACCCCGAAGGAGAATCAGATACTACCGGAAAAGGTGGAAGAGCTTCTTCGGAAGGGATTTATATGAGAAAGCATGAGCCCTTGTGCGGTTCCCGCTTTACTTACGCCAAAGAAGGATGGAAGCATGCGGATGTGCGTGGATAGTCGAGAAATCAACAAAATTACTGTGAGGTATCACTTCCCTATTCCTCGTTTAGATGATATGCTTGACAGATTGGCTGGGCCAAAGATCGATTTGAGGAGTGGATACCACCAGATTCGCATGAGGCCTGGGGATGAATGGAAGACGGTGTTTAAGACCAACGAAGGACTTATGAGTGGTTAGTCATGCCATTCGGACTTACCAATGCTCCGAGCACTTTTATGCGCTTGATGACGCAAGTCCTTAAACCTTTCTTGGGAAAATTCGTGGTAGTTTATTTCGATGATATACTCGTTTACAGTCCAGATGAACAGCAACATGTCGACCACCTTTGAGATGTTTTACAAGTGTTGGAAGAAAATCAACTCTATATCAACTTGCCTAAATGCAGTTTTATGACAAGTGAATTGCTGTTTTTGGGATATATTGTTAGTGCAGATGGCCTACGAGTTGATGAAGCGAAAGTTGCTGCGATTCGAGAGTGGCCTACACCCAAGACTGTTGGAGAAGTGAGACGTTTTCATGGATTGGCAACCTTCTATCGCAGGTTCATTCGTAATTTCAGTACTATCCTAGCACCTGTCACAGAATGTTTAAAGAAGGGCCAGATTAGGTGGAGTGACGAGGCTGAGGCAAGTTTTGCCTTGATCAAGGAGAAATTATCTACTGCTCCTGTTCTTACTTTACCAAATTTTGATAAGTTGTTCGAGCTAGATTGCGATGCTTCTGGAGTAGGAATTGGTGCAGTCCTCTCACAAGAAGGTAAACCGGTTGCTTATTTCAGTGAGAAATTCAATGAAGCTAGACGCCGATGGTCTACTTATGAGCAGGAATTTTATGCGGTAGTTCGAGCTGTTAAAAATTGGCAGCCCTATCTTTATCAGCGTGAGTTTATACTCAACACTGATCACCAAGCGCTCAAATATATTAAGGGCCAGAAACATTTGAATAGGATGCATGAGCGCTAGGTTTCTTTCCTGGAACAATTAATTTTGTGCTTCGACATAAAGAGGGTCATCTGAATAAAGTGGCAGACGCTCTAAGTCGCCGAGCTGCATTACTTGTGACTATGAAGAATGAAGTAGTGAGCTTTGAATCCTTATTCGACCTATATCCTGACGATGAGGATTTTCGGGATACTTAGGCAAAATTTGAAGCTAATGGTTCCGATGGTGATATGATTATATGCGACAAATTCTTGTTTTATGGCAACAGGTTGTGTATTCCGCACAGTTCTCTTCGAGAGAAATTAATTCGAGAACTACATGGAGGAAGCCTTGGAGGACATCTGGGGCGTGATAAATCAATCACCTTGGTAGAGGAGCGCTATTTTTGGCCCCAATTGAAATGGGATGTTGGGCGTTTTGTGCAGAAGTGTCCTGTCTGTCAAGTTGCAAAGGAACATTCGCAGAATACTGGTCTTTATACGCCATTACCAATTCCAACCGGACCTTGGGTAGATATATCCATGGTTTTTGTCCTAGGATTACCGCGGAAGCAACGAGGTATGGATTCTGTCTTTGTGGTAGTGGATAGATTTACGAAGATGTCACATTTTATACCCTGTAAGAAGACATCCGATGCCTCTCATGTTGCTGGTCTTTTCTTTCGCGAAATAGTTCGCTTACATGGTATTCCAAAGACGATAACTTCTGATCGAGATACTAAGTTCCTCAGTCACTTTTGGAGGACTCTATGGAAGTTACTTGGTACTAACTTGTAGTATAGTAGTTCTTTCCATCCTCAGACTGATGGGCAGACTAAAGTGGTTAATAGAACAATGGCGGATATCATTCGTTGTCTTTGTAGCGACACGCCAAAACAGTGGGACCGATAGCTAGCTCCAGTAGAATTTTCTTTCAACAACTCGGTTAATCGTTCCACTAGCAAGTCCCCATTTGAAGCCATTTATGGTTGAGTGCCTCAACATACACTTGATCTGGTTCCTTTACCTAAGATTCCTGGTTATAGTGTAGCGGCAGAAAACTTGGCAACAAAAATTCTGGAAGTTCAAGCTGATGTTGCACGCCAACTTGCTGACTCCAATGCAAAATATAAAGAGCATGCTGAAAAGCGACGTCGTTCCAAAACTTTTAAAGTAGGCGATGAGGTCATGGTCTTTCTACGCAAGGAGCGTTTTCTTGTTGGTACGTATAATAAGCTGAAGAACAGAAAGATTGGTCCTTGCAGAATCCTCAAGAAAATTAACGACAATGCCTACGTTATTGATCTTCCTGGCAATCTTAATATTTCTCCGACATTCAACGTGGCGGACTTATCCGAGTATCATTCTCCAGACATTCCTCTTTATGCTGATGATAACTCGAGGGCGAGTTCTTCTGAAGAAGGGGAGAATGATGTAGAATAGTTGGCATGTGATTATCTTGAGAAATTGGATCGTAAGAAGCCTACGCGACTTTACCGTTTTGATCGGGAAAAGTTGCCGAATTTCAAAGTTACCGAATTGTGATCGGGAAAGTTACTGCACGCATGAAGTTCCCGAATAAGCAGCTTACCGAACTTCCGATCTATCAAATTCGATATCGTTTAGATTTGATTCTAATATTCGTTTTAGGATACCTTCAGATTTGATTTGCAATATTTCAATATTCGTTTTCTATTTTAGGAAACTTAGCACTAGAGATATATGCGATATTCGTTTTGAATTCTCTTTTGATTAGATAAGATTTGATTTGTTTTAGCGTTATCTTTTGTAATTCTATTTCCTTTAGGAGTCCTATCTATATAAAGGACATCCTCTATTTGTAATCGGGAGACTTCAGACATCTATCAATCGAATACAGTTTATTCAGATGAATTATTTTCCTGTTTATCGCTACCCTGCGTCATGATGGTTGGAAAAAATTATCAAAAAAGTCCTAAACCTATTATAATTATGTCAATTTATATTAAACTTTTTCTTTTGCCGATTTAGTTTTAAATCTTTTGCAATTATGCCAATTCAGTCTACTCAACGAATTTTGCCCGGCTACCATTGATGTCGATGTCAATGGGCCAGTGATCGAATATTTTTTTGTTGTTGAATTTTTTGAATATTTATATTTTCTTATCCCTTTTTTTTCTTTTTTTATTCCCTTCCCTCTTCTTCCTCTGTTCGTCCAGCCAACGACTGACCAGAGGACGGCCGGTGAGGGCAAGCCTCGCAATGGCCAAGCTGGGCTCGCCAGCCCAAATTTAGCGAGGCACGCTTCGCTTAGCCATGGATTCCAAGAATTGCTGAAAGAAAGCGGCTTTATTGTGCTCATGCTGCTCCACAAGCTTCTTGGTCTGAATGAACAAGACACTCGAATACCGTCTCAAGTCAGATTTGAGTAGAGCTGGCAATATGGGTCATACACCTATATATATGGGTCATACACCTATATTTGACCCATATTTTGTATAAAATGGGTCATATATAGGTCATTAACTTTTAAATGGCTCACTAAAAATGGGTCTAAAAAGTTGAAGTAAAGTTGATTGGGTCAATAATGAGTCACACACTTAAACACATTTTCGACCCATAAGCACATCTTCCTTCCACAAGTTGTAAATGGTCCCGGTCGTCGGTCGCAAGCTCTGGGGTGACCGGGGCTGGGGTTTGCGACTGGGACCCAAGTTGGGACCAGGGACCGGGATCAGGACCGGGGCCGGGCTCGAGGATCGGATGCTGGAGCCGGGGCAGGCGATCGGGGCCAGTGACCAGGGGACGGGACCGAGGATCAAATATCGGGATCGGGGGCCGGGATTGGGACCGGAGCTGAAGACCGGGGTCGGGGCCGGGGACGAGTACCGGGGCCGGGGATGAGTACCAGGTCCGGTGCCGAGGCCTAGGATTGGGACCGGGATAGGGGTAGGGATGGGGACCGGGGCCGGTGTCGGTGCCGAGGTCGGGGCTAGGGAGTGGGACCGGGGCCAAGGCCTGGACCGGGACGGAGGGCCGGGGACCGGATACTGGGATTGGGACCGAGACTAGGACCGAGGCAGGGGCTGGGGACTGGGACCAAGACCGGGGCTGGTGCTGGGGCCGGTGCCGAGGTCAGGGACCGGATACCATGATCAGGATCGAGGCTGAGGACCGAGGCCGGGTCCGGGGCAGGGACAGGGACCGGGACAGGGGCCGGAGCCGAGGTCGAGGCTCGGATACTAGGACTGGGGCTGGGGACCAGGTTCTAGGACCGGGTCCGGTGCCTGGGACAGGTATGGGGGCCGAGGCTAGGACTGGGGCTCGGGAAGGTGCAGGTGCCGAGACCGATGACGGGGCCAGGGCCCAGTGCTAGGGACCGATGCAGGGGCCGGGGCCGGCGATCAGGACGCGAGGCTAGCGACTGTGGCCGAGGACCGGGATTGGGTCCAGGGCTATGACCGGCAACAGGCGACCGGGGCCAGGGCCGGCGATCGATGATCGGGATCGGGGCCAGGGACCGCGAACGGGGCTGGTCCCGATCGCGGTCCCGGTCTCGGTCCCGGTCCCGGTCCCAGTCGCCTAAAATTTCACTAGATTTTTTATTGTATGGAAGTATTTTAGTAATATTATTTTCTTAAAATGTTATTGTGTTTTTATAATATGGGTCAAAACGGGTCGGGTCGGGTCGGCTATGGGTCAGTCGCGGGTCGAGTCGGGTATGGGTCATTAAATATGGGTCAGATGGGTCAATATGGGTCGGACCATATTTGACCTGACCCAAACCCCACCCGACCCACCCATTTGACACCTCTAGCTTTTCATGGTCCATTGGCACGATGTTGCACTCTCCCCCTCTTGCAGCTGGGCATGTGGACTTAAATTTGCTGAGGCACACTTCAGATGATCGATTACCGCCCGATCTCGATGTGTAGTCCTCGCTCAATCTAGGCTGGCGAGACTCAGCCCGAGCCTTGCCCGGCAACTCATTAGATTTGGTTGGGGCAAGGTCGGCTAGTCTTGCCGGGCATCCTCTAGTTGATCGCCGGCTGGACGGACAAAAAAAAAAGAAGAGGGAAGGGGAAGAGAAAAAAAAAAGTTTGATATAAAGGAGGATTAGCGCATAACGGACAATAAATAAAACCCCTAGCATAACATGCACATACTCTATCTTGCCAGCAAATACGCTATGGCCTCATCGAAACTGCTCTCACTCTTTTTTATTGGCCAAAAGTAATCGCTACGGCATTGTAGCATCTCCTCTCAAAAGAAAATGTGCCAAATCTCGTTGTTGTTCACAAGACCGTAGAGAGAGAGAGAGAGAGAGAGAGAGAGAGAGAGAGAGAGAGAGAGAGAGAGAGAGAGAGATGCAAGGCGCATTGGCGGGGGCGCCCAAGTTCAAGAAGAAACCAAAGGCGGGTGGGGCGTATGATTTCTTCGACATTTGGGACAGTCACGACGGAGTGTGAGGGGCGAAAACGCGCGCGCAGAGAATTTACATAACTGTTGCTGGAGGCGGTGGACAGTGTTGATCCGAGAGGGTTGGAAGGTGGCTAGGGCGACAACCAACATAGGAGATAAATGTATTGGGGTTGACCATGGAAGTGATGGCGGTGAGGGAGGTCATGATGGCGGCCGCAAATTTCATCGATGGCGGTCGGATACATTTTTCAGATAGATAAGGAGAGAAGTAGCATAGTTTCTTCTCACAAAAAAAAAAATGTTAGCGAATAATCCCTTCTCTCGCATTCTCCTTGATTTAAAGGGAATCGATAGAAATGAATCCTCGAAGTAGCAAAAGCAGAAGTATGGCTAACTCTGCATCAATTCTCTACATTTTGAGAGCTCTATGTCTAGTTTCAAGCAGGCAAAAGTATACTTGAGGCACGCTCTTCATACTTGGATGGCGTGAAACATGAGATACAATTGATAGATTAGATTTATACTAAATGACATAATTATCATTATATCGTCTGAGACATTATCTGAGGCATCGTCTGAGGCATCTCCTGAGCCATCACCTGAGCCATCATCTATGGCATCAC
This sequence comes from Rhodomyrtus psidioides, assembly GCA_021437785.1. Classification (NCBI taxonomy): domain Eukaryota; kingdom Viridiplantae; phylum Streptophyta; class Magnoliopsida; order Myrtales; family Myrtaceae; genus Rhodomyrtus; species Rhodomyrtus psidioides. Next base: position 1,859,976 of record JAILYB010000042.1, read on the forward strand.
AACTTCAGCAGAACCACGAAGAACAGCTTTCCCCTTCTCCAATACTCGGCTCAACTCCTGAGAATATTCCTGAGGTAATCCCTTCTACTCCTTCTTGTGTCTTTGATGAACCTAGTACTTCTGTGGGCTATAAACTACCTGCTAGGCACAATCGAGGCAAACCTCCGAATAGATATTCGCCAGACGCTGAAGAGAAGAGATCTGCCTATCTCATTCACATTATGTGTCAACCAAAAGGTTATTAGACCCATTGAAGACGTTTGTATCAAACGTTTCTACTGTTCATATTCTAGAAGGGGTGCATGATGCTCTAAAAGACCCTAAGTGGGTTCAAGCAATGGAGGAGGAGATGACCGCTTTGGAGAAAAATGAGACTTGGAAGTTGGTGAATTTGCCCGAGGGAAAAGAAGACTTTGGGATGTAAATGGGTCTTTTCTGTCAAGTACAAAACAGATTGATCCATTGAGAGATACAAGGTAAGGTTAGTAGCGAAGGGATATACGCAAACCTATGAGACTGATTATCATGAGACTTTTTCTCTTATTGCTAAACTTGATAATGTTCGGGTCTTGTTGTCTCTTGTCGCTAATTTAGACTAGCCATTACACCAGTATAATGTCAAGAATACATTTCTTCATAGTTATTTTGAAGAAGAGATTTATATGGATATTCCACCAGGCTATATTTCATCCTTACAACCTAAGGCCGTGTGTAAGTTGAAAAGATCCCTATATGGACTGAAGCAATCTCCGCGAGCATGGTTTGGCTGGTTCACTTTGGCAATGAGGGGATATGGATATTCCCAAAGTGACTCGGATCACACATTAATTCTGAAACGACATCAATGGAAGGTAACATTGCTTATTATATATGTTGATGATATGATTATTACTGGAGATGATTTGACCGAAATATCTAAGCTCCAAAAGAGACTTTCTGAGGAGTTTGAGATGAAGAATCTAGGGGGTTGAAATACTTCATCGGCATTGAAGTAGCAAGATCGACAGGGGGAGTATTTCTCTCACAGAGAAAGTATGTGTTAGATCTTTTGGCAGAGGTGGGAATGTTGGACTGTAAACCTGCAGACACATCAATTATTCAGAACCATAAACTCGGGGTGTATCCTGATCAAGTGCCAAAGAACAAAGAAATATATCAAAGGTTAGTTGGCAAACTAATTTATTTATCGCATACGCGTCCTGACATTGCTTATGCAGTGAGTATTGTTAGCCAATCCATGCATGCTCCGAGTGAAGATCACATGAATGCAGTGATGCGTATACTTCGCTACTTGAAGTCTTCTCCAGGGCGAGGTTTGAGATTCTTAAAAAGGGATCATCTTGAGATCGAAGGATTTACTGATGCAGACTGGGCGGCATTATCAATTGCGGAGGCGGAATTTAGAGGGATGGCCAAAGGAGTGTTTGAACTCTTATGGCTTAAGAAGTTGATGTCAGAGATTGGATTCACTCCGAGAAATGAGATGCAGTTGTTTTGTGACAACAAAGCGGCAATTGACATCTCACATAACCCAGTTTAACATGACCGTACCAAACATGTTGAAGTGGACCGTCATTTTATCAAGCAAAACTTGTATAACAATGTGATTCAATTTCCGTTTGTTCGATCTGAAGATCAATTGGCAGATATTTTGACGAAGGCGGTATCAAACAAGATCTTCTACAACTCATTTGGCAAGTTGGGCATTCACGACATTTATGCACCAACTTGAGGGGGAGTGTTAGAATGAGTTGTAAAAGATATTGTAAGATATTGTAATCGTAGAAGATATGTATTGATTGTAATTAGCTAGATTAGTGGATCTAGATTACAGAATATACCTTTTAGAATGCTTTCCTTGATTTGTATATATATATATATCTCTAAGTCATTGTAAAGAATATGATGAAGATATACAAAAAATAGAGGAATACAATTTTTTCCTCGAAATCTCTCTGTGTTAACATGGGCTTGGTCTTCAAACATTCAAATAACTTTAAAGCCCCTCTCTCTCTTCTAAATTCAAGTTCATTTGGCATGTCAAACCGGTATAAGTGCAATTAATGACCAGGCCAAGTTTAAATGAACTTGGATAAATGCAAACATGTTATCACTAAATAAAAACAAAATGCACATAATTCCTAGATGCGGTGGAACGCAAAATTATGCCATACAAATATTTTTTGTTTTTAAGTTAATTTATATGGTTATCGACGAATTAGATTCCCAATTTTTTTTATACAAAATACAGGAATATGCCCTAGAGTGAAAATTTAGGTACTAACAGTCACATGTCAAGTCAGATTCATGACCAATTAACATGCCACGTGATCAACATGTTAGATAGGATAATGTATCGACAAAATGTCATCCACTATGTATCAATGCCCGATTAGGTTATGTTGGTCGAAGCAAGTCAGCCTTGCAATATCAAAACATGCTGCCACGTTAGTTAGTTTGCTGATCGATTGGTTCAACTGTTTTAGATTTGGTCCTTTGGCTTCTCCAATTGGCTCTTATAGGTATAGGATTAGTGTTTTGAAGATCGTATTGGAGGCCATATTGAGGAGCCACCACTCATATGCAGTTCGACTGGTTCAATTAGTATTGACAACTAAATTTTGACAGCCCATCTACACTACAAAAAAATAAGGATTTCGTGACGGATTTAGCGACGAAAATTTCGGAGAAATTCGTCGCCAAATGAATTTAGTGACGAATTTAGCTACGAGCAAAATTTCGTAGCTAATACGGCGTCGCTAAAATTAGTGACGAAAAAAACAAATGTCGTCGCCAAATTTGGCGACGAAAAAATATTTCGTCACGAAATCCGTCACCAATATTTAGCGACGACATTGTAGGTTCGTCACTAAATAGCGACGAAAATGACGTGTCGTCGCTAAAATTGGCGACGACAACCTGATGTCGTCGCTAAATTTGGTGACGACTGGAAGATGTTCGTCCCTAATTGGCGACGACATTTTTCATCGCTAATCGGTGACGACCATGTTCATCGCTATTTGGAGACGAAAAATCTTTGTCGTCGCTAAACCATAGCGACGAATACATTTACTCCCGTAGCCAAATTTAGCGACGGTAATCCTTTTCCGTAGCTAAATTTAGCGACGAGAATTCTTTTCCGTCACTAAATTGAAAAATTAGCTACGGAAGATGCTCTCGTCGCTAATCCTCTGACACAAAATTTAATGGGTAATTTAGGCGGTAGCGTTATTTGGCAGTAGCATTCAGGGACGACCTTTGTTTTCGTCACTAAATTTGAACCTTGATTGGCGACCGTGCTTTTGTCGCTTTTCCGCTTTTAATTTGGCAGTAGCATTCAGTCGAGTTATTTGGCAGTATCATTTCTTTTAATTTTCAATTTTAAATCTAATTAAAAGCAAAATTAAATTCTGAAATTTGTACTTAACATTGATCAAACAAGATCTCAAAAACATCTGGATTGTGATCTTCCTACCCTCATACAACATATGGACATCTCTGACCAAAATATATATATGGACATCCAGTCAAGTAACTCGACTATTTTACACAGCTTGGAAGTGTTTCAGCAGCAGCACTGTCAAGCTCCTTAAACAATCCAGCAGTGAAGAACGTACACAAGCCACAAAAGAATACTACCAAAATGGACTCAGCTGCTTCCTTAAACAATCCGGCAGTGAAGAACGTACACAAGCCACAAAAGAATACTAGCAAAATGGACTCAGCTGCCCCCGTATCAACAACCCTGCAACAAATATGAAAATGACCGTAAATTAAAAATCACTACCATGGTAAAAGAAATGCAAAACGTCCAAGATAAATGAGGAAGAATGCAAATAATTGGACAGTGCCTTCACAATTGATTGAAAAATTACTTTAATAGGCAAGGTTCTCTAAAGGAAAGAACAAATTTTCATTCAAGATTTACTATCCAGGGCACAACTCCATAAGCAGGGAAAGATCTACCACTTACTACAGCAAAACCATCCCAGGCTTGTCAGCATATATAAGGAAAAGGGACAGGAAAATTTGAAAAGTAATTTTTCGTATAACTTTTGTAAATACCATACTTTCATGAAAATGCTTATAAACAGAAGTATGAACATGGGAAACAAAATCATAAGCAACAAGAAGACTATATGAAGCATACAGGATAGATTAAGCCCCTAATAGAGTTTGAGTGACCTTGGTGGTCCCTTACATTTGACCTTAATAAAGTTTTTCAGCAGCTCGTCGTCCAACTCATGGAAGAACCTTGCACATAGAAGTGACAAAATTAATGCTGATACATGAACAAAGAACTTGCCTAATGAGTACCAGCAGTAAAAGTAAAAATTTACCTCTTTCCGTTGCGAAAGAGAGGTGAAATATGCCATCTACTTATAAAAAACGATTGACTAAATCATCATCAGCAGCAGTAGCAGGAGCAATGTAATCATCATCAGCATTCTCATCATTGTCGTGCCGCTCATCATTGGGCTGAACAGGATGTGGAGGAATCTCACCCCTATCGAGGTTGAGGTGTTGTAAGATGAACGTCATTTGATTCTCGAGACCTCGATATTGAGTCGTGAGACCTCGATATTGCACATTCACTTGTCTAATTTCGTCATCCTTTTGTGACAGCCGCGATTCATATTTATCTTCCATCGCTCTCATTTGCTCATCCTTCTGTGCAAGTAACTCTATCATTTGGCTCATTCCTTGGTTCACTTGCTCCTCAAATCTTGATCTTCTTGAACCACCTGGATTGGAGGATGAAGTTGCAGCATCCTTTGTTTTGCACACTCTTGACATGCAGCCTGTCCCATATACTTTTCCTCTTTTGACTCCTCCTGCTGCCTCCACCCACAATGCCATACTATCAATGGATGGCTCAGATGTAGCAGCACCATCACCACCACTAGTACGAGCCAACAAAAGCTCATCATATTTGTCCTGCATTAACAATATAAATGAAAATAGAATAACTTCGTATTCATAATCACCACAAATATTAAAATCACTGATGGATTTCATTCTAGTTTCCATACAATTCAGATATTCTCTTACAAACCTTAGTAGCTTTTGCTCGATCGCCACACCATGTCTTATCTTTCTTCTGAAATGCACGTTCAAACGTAGCTGCAAATGTTGGCTCGATCCCCATTTCATCTGCCTGCAAAATATAAATATAAGTCAATAATTAATTTAACTTTAACTTATAACATAATTAACAAACTTACCATTCTTTTTCTATGCTCAGCGACATCGACAGATCCCCCGGCATAGGTGGCAGACCCTTCACCAGAATTTGAGGTTCGATTCTTCTTATTCTGTTCACTCCTTTGCTTTTGTTGCTCAGTCTCCCAAATTCGATTCATTTCAGCCCAATCCTCATTTGTGATGAAATGAGGCTTCTTTTGTTTTGTTTTGGCTTTGTTCAGAATATTTCTAATGTGGTCACCAGCTTTCTTCTTAAAAACTCTTTCAACTTCGCCTTCTTCGAGTTCATCCCACTCGAACTTCCGCTGTAATCAATAGAAAAACAACTAACTATATTGATACTGAACTGATTTTGTCAAAGAACAAAAGGACAAAACTTACCTTAAACTCATTCCACCACAAATCCTTCACTGCTTGTGGTGCTTTGCTGTAACTGATCCAATCCCCCCTCCAATGGTGGTCGACTATCTGATTGAGTTGCCTCACGACATACGTAGAATTCGTGAATCTGCAAATAGATTAGAACGATAGGAAGAATGAAACAGTGAAATGAAAAAGATGTAAGTAAATGCATATGGACCATTTTCAACATGGAAAAATCAGCTGTCCTTCATAATTAAAACACAAACCAAAGGATGACCCTAGATATTGCATAAAAAAAGTACTTACGAATCTCCATGTGGGTATATCTTGACTCTGCCATCTTCTTCCCCTATATGTCTTGATTCATGTGAAGACGCTAGAACTGAAGGAGATGAAGCTGAAAGTGGAGGAGATGGATCTGAATTTTCAGTGGGTATGTGTCCAAGTGTTCTCTCACGATGCTCTTCAAGGTCAGATTCCAAAAAACGGCGCATGTGTTCACGTGGTCCACCAATGTTTAGTCGTTGAGGGTTAGACGGCGGGGCAGGGGAAGGCCCGGAAGGGGAAGGGGAAGAGGAAGGGGCTGGTCCACCAATGTTTAATCGACTAACCGGGGCAGGGGAAGGCCCGGAACCGGAAGGGGAAGGGGAAGAGGAGGGGGCTGGTCCACGTGGTCCACCAATGTTTAATCGACTAACCGGGGCAAGGGAAGGCCCGGAAGGGGAAGGGGAAGAGGAAGGGGCTGGTCTACGTGGTCCACCAATGTTTAATCGATGAGGGTTAGACGGCAAGGTAGGGGAAGACCCGGAAGGGGAAGGGGAAGAGGAAGGGGCTGGTCCACGTGGTCCACCAATGTTTAATCGATGAGGGTTAGACGGCAGGGTAGGGGAAGACCCGGAAGGGGAAGGGGAAGAGGAAAGGGCTGGTCTTCTTTTTGAAGTGACAAGACGTTTGCCTCCACGTTGCTGCTGACAAGTAGGTTGGTTAGACAAATATGGGGAAAAAAATATAAACATGTATTAAGAACACATCAACAAGATTACCATTTTGTTTCGAAGGGTAGATAAACCTGGAAAAAATTATATCTGCAGTTTCAAGCATCTTAATTAGTATATGTAATTGCAAGAATTAGTCTCTCAATAATGATACATGAGTAATGAAGTTGAAAATAAGCAAAGAATGTATCTCTTCTTAGCATTCAAGGACAAAAAAAATTAGAAACCGTATCATGAAAGCAAATAACTAAGTTGACCAGCATAGGTTTCGCTCATGTGAGAAAAACAAAGTCACAGCAATCAATATGCATGTGGATTTTGATGGTGCCAATGAGACAAATTCCCCTAGTGGTCCTGATCTGCAAATAAAGTGATAATCACTATCATTCAATCTAATTTTGACTTCAGCAACCACAGGTGCTATTAGGTCATTGGTTATCAAGTTCATAAAGTAATTTCATTTTGCTGCACATAATCAACAGAATTGAACCAGGTCAGCGGTGAATTCACGATAACTCTCACCTGTAGAGCGAAAATGCCTTCTTTCTCAACAGTTTTCACCTGGCACACGATGTTACCATCAGCCTAGAGCACGGACAGCGAGAGTAAGAGTGACGACGGAGCAGCGGGGGTTCAGATCTTGCTGGGGAAGGACAGGGGAAGCTTGGAGAAGGGAGGCGATGCAGAGGAGAGCGAGGACGAAAGTAAGAACTGATCAAAATCTACGGAGGAAGAACAACAATTACAAGAGGTCCACACCAAAAAAACAGAATCGGAGTGGAAAGGATGAGACTTTACCTGCCAACTGGATTCCCCCGAAAAAGGTTCAATGGAGTTGTCGAGACGTGGGAGGAAGCGTCGTCACCGGCTTCGCGAGCAAAGAGATGCAGAGGAGAGGGAGGACGAAAGTAAGAACTGATCAAAATCTACGGAGCAAGAACAGCAATTTGCAAGAGGTCTACACCGGAAAAACAGAATCGGAGTGGAAAGGATGAGACTTTACCTGTCAATTGGATTCCCTCGAAAAAGGGTCAATGGAGTTGTCGAGACGCGGGAGGAAGCGTCGTCACCGGGAGGAAGCATCGTCACCGAAAAAGGGTCAATGGATTGTCGAGACGCAGGAGGAAGCGTCGTCACCGGGAGGAAGCGTCGTCACCGAAAAGGGTCAATGGAGTTGTCGAGACGCGGGAGGAAGCTCGTCACCTGCTTCGCGAGCAAAGAGAACGCTGGATTTGCGCTCGAGATGCAAACCCTAGCAGTTCTCTATGCACTGCGCAGCTTAAAGAGAAAAGGGAAGCTTCGAACCTGTTCTGTCAATGAAAAAAAGCAATAAGTACTTGGAGTAGGAAGTGAAGCTCAGTAATTAGCGATGAGGAACTTATTTCACCGCTAATTAGTGGGAAAATATCTTATTTCACCGCTAATTAGCGGGAAAATGTAGATATCGTTTCTCATTTTGCAAGGAATCGAAATACGAGATTCACATTGTCTCTATATGAACATTCCGACGGGAAAATATCTCAAATATTATCACTAATTTTGCATTATTACACTATTTACATGGACACCTTAACTTATTTGACTATCTATGAGCTTTAACTTTACTTTGAAATTAAAAAAAAAAAAGTTACAATGTCAAAGACAAAACTTACCGAAATATGTGATTGAATTTTTTGTAGGAGAAAGCTCTCAAAAATATGTGAAGCTCAGTAATTAGCGATGAGGAACTTATTTCACCGCTAATTAGTGGGAAAATATCTTATTTCACCGCTAATTAGCGGGAAAATGTAGATATCGTTTCTCATTTTGCAAGGAATCGAAATACGAGATTCACATTGTCTCTATATGAACATTCCGACGGGAAAATATCTCAAATATTATCACTAATTTTGCATTATTACACTATTTACATGGACATCTTAACTTATTTGACTATCTATGAGCTTTAACTTTACTTTGAAATTAAAAAAAAAAAGTTACAATGTCAAAGACAAAACTTACCGAAATATGTGATTGAATTTTTTGTAGGAGAAAGCTCTCAAAAATATGTGAAGCTCAGTAATTAGCGATGAGGAACTTATTTCACCGCTAATTAGTGGGAAAATATCTTATTTCACCGCTAATTAGCGGGAAAATGTAGATATCGTTTCTCATTTTGCAAGGAATCGAAATACGAGATTCACATTGTCTCTATATGAACATTCCGACGGGAAAATATCTCAAATATTATCACTAATTTTGCATTATTACACTATTTACATGGACATCTTAACTTATTTGACTATCTATGAGCTTTAACTTTACTTTGAAATTAAAAAAAAAAGTTACAATGTCAAAGACAAGACTTACCGAAATATGTGATTGAATTTTTTGTAGGAGAAAGCTCTCAAAAATCACAATCTTCATTATCATCTTCTGCTTCATCTTCGCTGTCGTCTTCGTCTTCGTCTTCGTCTTCGTCATTTGTCTCAAAATCAGATTCTTCAACATCATCTAAATTTGATTCATGAACTTCAATTGGATCCACATCTATTACTGCTCCACATGGATCTCGTAAAGTTGGAATGTTATATTCCTCGGTTTCAACCGTGTTACTAACTTCCTCTTGTTGATATGCTATATCCTTCCAACGCTCCTCGATTTTTCTTCGTGCTTTGGTTTTACATACAGCCCACCAATCAGCTTTGTCACGTTTCAAGCTAGGATATGATGCATAATACACTTGAATTGCTTGTTGTGCCAATATAAATGGTTCATCTTTCATATATCTTCTCTTGTGATTTACTTCAACCAAATTAAACTTCGTATGCACTTTCATTCCTTTGACGGGGTCGAACCACAGGCACTTAAATAACACAACTCGCATTAATGGTCCAGGGTACTCTATCTCTATGATTTCATCCAACAAACCATAAAAATCATCTTTAGCACTCCCATCATTGGATGATCGAACACACACACCACTATTCATCGTGGCTTTTCTCATTCCATACTCTCGAGTGTGAAAATTATACCCATTTATGGAGTACACCGGCCAAGTTCGTACCCTTGAATGTGGACCCCATGACAAGTGATATAGTAATCCTTGCTCTTCAACTTGATCACGATTGTTGTGAACCTAAAGTCACACAGGCAAGGTCAATAATATATTTTTTAATTAATGATGTATAAAATATTAATAACTTCTTTTTCATCTATAAACTTACGTATGTTTTGAACCATGCTGCAAATTGTTCATTGCACAAAAGGTCAAACTCATTTGGCGGTAGTCCATACATTGAAGTTTGAAAAATCCTATCAACAAAAATAATTTATATATTAGTAAACGTCTCATGCAAAATAAAAATATTTGCAAATGTATACTTACTCGAAGAATGGCTCCACTTCTGGACAGTTCAGTAAAATATATGTATGGGCTGCCCGCAATTCTTCGTCTGTTAAGTAACGAAACTTACATGCGCCGCTTGGTCGACCAAGATAATTGAAAATAGAAAATGATTTGCAATTGGAATCAATGGGGCCCTCATCATTTCTTCCTGCTTTCCGCCTCTTGCACTGTACGTGCGTCTCAAAATAATATGATGCAAATGTTGTCACTTCTTCCACAATATATGCATTACAAATTGAAGCTTCAATACATGCCTTATTCTTTATTTTTTTTAAATGATATAAGAACCTGGTTGCAATAGGAAGAAGTTTATCAGAACATAATAAGTAATAAAGTAATTTCAAATTTATTAAAATAATATTTTACCTTTCAAATGGATACATCCAGCGAAATTGAACAGGACCTCCAACTTTGGCCTCATAAGACAAGTGAACTAATAGATGCTCCATTGAATCAAAGAATGATGGAGGAAATATCCTTTCTAAATTGCAAAGAATGATTGGAATATCACTCTCTAGCTTCTCCATGTGTGATGCTCTTAACACTGTCGCGCAAATATCATGAAGAAAATTACTTAACTCCGTGATGGCGCCCCATACAAAGTTTGGTAAAAGTTCCTTGAAAGCTATTGGAATTAGTCTCTCTATAAATATGTGACAATCATGGCTCTTCAAACCAGTCAATTTGCATTCATTCAAATCAACACATCTCCCGAGGTTTGAAGCGTATCCATCAGGAAATCGTATAGATTTCAACCACTGACAAACAATCCGTCTCTGCTCCCTGTCCAATGTATAAACTGCTTTTGGTTTTGGTCCCCTACTGCTTGCATCCACATCTAGTGCTGGCCGATCACAAATAACTCGCATATCTTTTCTTGCATTTAAGTTGTCTTTCGTTTTTCCAGTGACATCCATCAGAGTATTGATGACATTATCGAAAACATTCTTTTCTATATGCATGACATCAAGATTATGACGAATAAGATGGATCTTCCAATATGGTAAATCCCAAAATATACTGCGCTTAGTCCACTTATGTACGCTTCCGTATGCAATAGTTGTGCTATGAGGGTTTTCAAGAACAGTTGGAAAGCCATGCACTCGCTCCCAAATTTGATCACCAGTCAACCTCAATGGTGGGGGCGTTTTTTCAATCTTATTCTTGATGAACTCTTTTTTATTCTTTCGGAATGTATGATTTATCGGTAAAAATTGTCTATGACAATCAAAATAGCAAGCCTTCCTACCGTGCTTTAATCTGAATGACTTTGATCTCTCCATACATACCGGACATCCTAAGATCCCAGCTGTACTCCATCCAGATAACATCCCATAAGCTGGAAAGTCATTTATCGTCCAAAGAAGTGCAGCCTTCATTACAAATGTTTGATTAGTAAAAACATCGTACGTAAGAACACCTTCATCCCACAGCTGTCGTAACTCCGCAATCAGTGGTTGCATATAAACATCTATCAATTTTTTCGGATTTTGGGGACCAGGCACTATCAATGTCAAAAACATGTAAGGTGTCTTCATGCACATACCAGGTGGCAGATTGTACGGAGTTAGGATGACTGGCCAACATGAATAACTTTTCCCTGATTTTCCAAATGGGGCAAATCCATCGGCACAGAGACCTAACCTGATGTTTCGAGGCTCCATCGCAAACTCAGGATATGTTCTATCAAAATGCTTCCATGCCTCTGCATCTGAAGGATGACACATCAAACCCTCCTCGGTTTCATGAGTTGCATGCCGAGTCATGTGTTCAGCAGTGGCTTGAGACGCATAAAGCCTTTGCAATCTGGGGATTATGGGTAGATAAAACATTTGCTTGCATGGTCTACGCTTTTGATTACGACCTTGCCTCCTGCTAATCTTGTACCTCGATTGGCCACAGAATTTGCAAGATTCTGTATTTTCATCATCCCCCCAATATAACATACAACCCCCACTACATACATCAATCCTTACAACTGGGAGACCTAAGGTATCCACTAACTTCTTCATGTCATAAAAATCACATGGCATGATGTTATCCCGAGGCATTGCTTCTCGCATTACGTCAACAAATGAGTTGAAGCAATTTTCGGACACATTATGCTCTGCCTTTATGTTCAACAGTCTTGCTGTCACTGATAACTTAGTGTGGTTGTCACAACCTGCCCATAAAGGTTCATCTGCTGCTTTCAACACATCCCAGAACTGGTTAGATGTAAAAGTTTCATTGTGCACATTCTCATCTAAACATGTTACACCTGCATCTTCTAATTGTGATGCATAGCTAGTACTCACTTGTTCAAATGTATGAGCAAAACTAGTACTTGCGTGGTTCAATTCTGAAACGAAATTATGACCAGCTGCATCAATCACCATCCTCTGATATTGGTTCAATTGGTTATAATAGCTACATTCTTCCCTACTTGAAAATTGTCCAATTCTTCGATATTCTTCATCAGATATAAATGATTCACCATGGCAAGTCCAATTATAATAGTTCGGAGTGAACCCAAATCTACAAAGATGTTCTCTAACTTTGTCAAGATCATGAAATTTATTATTATTGCACTTTGCACACGGACATCTTAACTTATTTCCATCCAAGTACTCGAATTTACTACTAGCAAAATCCAAAAACTGTTCCAACCCAGTACGAAACTCATCGGTCAATCCTCGACGTCCAGGTAAGTTCTTATTATACATCCAAGCCCTGTCTCTTTGCATTGTGTCTGTATAAATATTCAAAAATCCGATAAAATATTAAAATATCATATCTACTATTTAATATTCTTAATTAAAATCATAAAATTTTAAAAATTAAAATTTTGTTTGTGACAAAATGATTCTTTTGAAATTAGAAAAATGAAAAAAAAAATACAATGTCAAGAAAGACTAACCCAAATATTTTGACCGAAATCTTTATAGACGAAAGCAGTCAATTTGATTAGAATTGCAAGGTTTACTCGGATTGCAAGACCTTCAAATGGACACGTACCTACAAAAAAAAAATACTTAAGATTCATGAAGCTTATGGCAATTGATAGAAGAAAACGATGAAATAAACAACAATCAATTACTATAAGACATGAATTTTTTTGACAAATTTAGCGACGACACTGTAAAGCCATTGCTAATTTTGTGGCGAAGATTATCGGTCACAAATTGATGATTCATCCCTGATTAGCTACGAACCAAGTGCTTCATCGCTCGACGAAGCACTTGGTTCGTAGCTACCATTTCGTCGTACGTACAACTGATGTACAACGAGCATTTTGGAAGAATCTAAGGCTCTTCTAAAGGGAAAAAAAAATCGGTTGATGATTGTGACGCTTATAAATATCTCCTAACTATTTAAAAGTGCTTGGTTTTTGGGCTTAAAATAAAATAAAGTCTTATTAATTTGGTCTCGTGGGAGATCTCAAAGAATAAATAAGTATGACTAATTAAATACCGAAGTGTATGTATTGCATATCCCATAATTTTATATTCAAATCCTATTCAATTAAAACACGCCACCACGTACATTCTCAAATGGAAAACAGCTAAGGTCCGTCGCTAGCGACGACATTACTTTGTTTGTCGCTAATTTCTGACAATTCGATATTTCGTCGCTACTTAGCGACGTACGTATTTGTTCGTCTCTAATTAGCTAAAAAATGGCTATCTTTTTCTAATTTTGCAATAAATTGAAAGACGAAATTCACCACGACTATATATGAACATTCTAACAGAAAATATTATCGCTAATGTTACATTAGCGTTCAACTTTACTTTGAAATTTAAAAAAAAAATTCTAAAAAGTCAACACGACTTACCAAAATATCCGATTGAATTTGCTGAAAATTTCAAGGTTCACTTATATTGAGAGACCTTCAAACGAACAAGTACCTGCAAAAAAGGAAAATTAGTTAAAATTTATGAAGCTCATAGCAATTAGATAGAAGAAAATGGTGAAACAAAGAACAATCTATTCTAGGGTAAATTTCATTTAAGGGCCCAAAGTCTACTTGTAGTTTCAAAGAAGGGCTCAAGTAAGTATTGTTTCAATTAAGGGCATAGAGTGACATAATATATTTCGAATAAGGGCATAAAGTGATCATACAATTTCAAAAAAGGATCTGATCGAAAGGGTATTTTCGTCATTTTATATTTTGATTTTATATTTTTTTATTTATTTTATCCATTTTCTGTTTTTTAAAAATCTAAAAAAAAAAAAGAGAGAAAGGAACTGCACACAGGCGGGAGGGCTGCCCCTCCAGCCTGTGGCCCCCAGCCGGTGCGGGATCGGCGGGGCGGCGAGGGCTATAGGCCCTCACCAAATTCGGGAGAGGGTCAGAGCAAAATTTTTTTGACGGCGACCAACCGCCAGCTCCTTGAACCGTCAGCACCGAGGGATTCAGCGGCTTCCGAACTCAAAATCCGACTTCGTCGACTGCGCGGCGGCAGTGGGAGCGACGGTGAGGCCTTCGTCTTTGAAGGTGAAGGGCAAGGAGATCAGCTTGAAAAGGAGGCAAGGAAAGATCAGGCCGCTGAAGACCGACTGCAGGAGGGATGCCAGTTGCCGCCCAAGGGTGCGCCGATCTAGGCCGAACTGGTGGGCAGATCTCGAATGAGGGCTTGCTGGAAACCTGGTGGGCAGATCTCGGAGCTCCAAGACCATATCATCATCCTGCTCTGAGTCGAGCCAGTCGGCTGTTTCGGCTTCCGGTCTTGGGTGTCTTGGATTGGTGGTCGCCCACGGGTGCACCGATCTAGGCCGAACTGGTGGGCAGATCTCGAATGAGGGCTTGCTGGAAACCTGGTGGGCAGATCTCGGAGCTCCAAGACCATAAATCATCCTGCTCTGAGTCGAGCCAGTCGGCTGTTTCGGCTTCCGGTCTTGGGTGTCTTGGATTGGTGGTCGCCCACGGGTGCACCGATCTAGGCCGAACTGGTGGGCAGATCTCGAATGAGGGCTTGCTGGAAACCTGGTGGGCAGATCTCGGAGCTCCAAGACCATATCATCATCCTGCTCTGAGTCGAGCCAGTCGGCTGTTTCGGCTTCCGGTCTTGGGTGTCTTGGATTGGTGGTCGCCCACGGGTGCACCGATCTAGGCCGAACTGGTGGGCAGATCTCGAATGAGGGCTTGCTGGAAACCTGGTGGGCAGATCTCGGAGCTCCAAGACCATATCATCATCCTGCTCTGAGTCGAGCCAGTCGGCTGTTTCAGCTTCCGGTCTTTGGTGTCTTGGATTGGTGGTTGCCCACGGGTGCACCGATCTAGGCCGAACTGGTGGGCAGATCTCGAATGAGGGCTTGCTGGAAACCTGGGGGACTGATCTCGGAGCTCCAAGACCATATCATCATCCTGCTCTGAGTCGAGCCAGTCGGCTGTTTCGGCTTCCGGTCTTGCGTGTCTCTTGGATTGGTGGTCGGAGGAGTTTCTGGGTTTCCCGTAGTGAAAAGCGTCAGATTGTTGGTCGGAGGAGTTTCTTGGATTGTTGGTCGGAGGAGTTTCAGTTTCTGAGTGTCTTGGATTGTTGATCAGAGTTCTGGGTTTCCGTAATGCCAAGCATCAGATTCAAATGCAGGTTTCCCATGACAAAGAAGATGAAAGTAAAGGGTCAATAGGAAAAAGGGTAAAAATAAATAAAGAATTAGTTTTTAAGGAAAACAAAAAAGGAGAAACCACTTTATTTGTACGGCTTCCGCAGGTCTCAGTTGAAGAACCCCACTTTATGAAGCGCAGAGGCCTTCATTGTGCGACTAAAGGAGAGCCACACCATCCTCTCAAAGTTTGACCGTGCGTAAGAAGTTAGTGGGCAGTCTGTTCAAGTTGAAGAGACATAAAGCATTTGCCTTTTTTTTTGTTTTCTATCATGTTACCGACGACAGTAACCTCCATCCGTTGCTAAATGGTGACGAATTACATCATTCCGTCGCTACAACACAGCGACGAAACAAACTACTCGTGGCTGGTCGCTAATTGGCGACGAACATCCACTTCGTCGCTAAATGTCGACGAAAAATCATATTTCGCCACTATATTTAGCGACGAACCGAACATCTTGTAGCTAAATTTGGCGACGACACAACTTTTCGTCGCTAAATGGCGACAAACACCCTTTCGACGCTTATGTTTATTTCTCTTATGTTAGCAACGAAATTGGTTTTTCATGGCCAATTTCGTCGCTAATATAGCGACGAATGATGTTTCGTCGCGAATTTCGTCCATGATTAGCGACGCACTTTTTCATGGCTATGTTCGTCGCCAATTAGCTACGAAAATATTTTTTTCGCTAATGTTGTCACTAATTTGCGACGAAAATATCTATGGTCGCAAATTTCGTCTCAAATTGGCGACGAATATATTGTTCGTGGCCATTTACGTAGCTAATTAGCTACGACATTGTGTTGTCGCCAGGTCAGTCACAAATAGCGACGAAATTTTATTTTCGTCACTAATAGTGTCGTTAATTAGCGACGAGTGGTGCTCGTCACTAATTTTCCGTGACTAATTTCGCGTTTTTTTGTAGTGCTAGCTATTCATTGCATAGAAATAAGGGATCCACCCCGACCCCTAAACGAAAATATTAGCTAAATTGCATATAAATATTATTAGCATTTGCATTGATAGTAAATCAAGTCCATACGGTTTGCATTTAATTGGACCGGCAACATAGCTCAATTGAATTTATATGGACTAAGCGTGTGGTGAGGAAATTTGGCCAGGCCCATGAACATTATATGGCCGAAAATTGAATAATTAAATTGCCAAGTTGGAATTAATTCATTAAACTTGAAGAATAGTTAAGCCCTTTATTATCAAATTTAAGGTTTCTTATTCTTAAAACTTTGTCGTTATCTTTTTATTACACGGTACGAAATAATATGGCAAGAAACCCAAGAATATATCTAAATATACACAGAGGCCTGATCAAATATTGAAACACAGAGAAGACAGACAATAAAGAGAGCTAGAGAGGGACAGCTCCAGCGACCTCCACGGCTATTGGCGACCACCTGAAGAGTCGAGAGCCGGTGAACACTAAATAAATTTCTGGCGACTTCCTGCAGATTCAATTTACCAGTAGTCGTCCAGGTGAGTTTCAAAAAATGAGGTTGAGTACTGTATTTCCTAAAATGAGTTTAAGATCAACATGTTGTCAAATATTTGTCAAAAAATTCCGTATTGTTTAAGAAAGTGAAACAACATATTTTAATCATCAATGAAAATATTTAGGCATAAATTGCTATTAGGACTATTATCACAAAAAATCTCAAACCAGTATATATATCTGCCATATTTACCTTAAATTATTTTTTGTATCACATAAAAATAAGACTTGTATAACCTTGCCACATTTATCCCATATAACTATTGTACATGTGCCACGTACACGAAATTTTTACCTTAAATTATTTTGCTTAACAAAAAAATTTAGACTTGTATACATCCTTGCCACATTTATCCCGTGTAACTAGTGAACATGTGCCACGTACAGCAAATGGAATATTTTTTATTGACTATTCTTATAAACAATACAAATATCAAGTGTTAAATAAATTACTTTTAGATCGTTGCTTTTTCCAAAACAGGTTTTAAAAGTACTTACAGCAGCCTGGGGAAGAAGTTGGGTTGTCAACACTCGCAGTACCTACAAAACATAAACAATCAATTATCTGAAGGGAATAGCTTAGTTTTTTTCCCCGTCAGACCAGTTGTAGGTGCTACTATTTGATAAACATTGTAAGAAATAATTGGATATGGATTAACGACGTAACTATATATCTAATTATTCACCCATGCCAACGATTATTTAGTTTTTTTTTCGTATCTATTAATTTTTGTCATCGTTAACCATCCATTATTTGTCTCTTTTATAAACGTCTTAAATTTGCCAAAATATGAACATATCAACCTTTATTTGTGTGAGTTACCATATCTTCTTCCCTTAGGTTACGAGCCAATCTTTATTATATCAAGTCTCATTTGAGTTACTTACCAATAGTTGTTGAATTTTAATTACTTACTAATATCGTCACTTTATCAACTGTTATATGAAATTACCAACCATAATATAGTCAACTTCATTCCCCATTAAGTAACCAAATAGAAAAATTGATCCATTATAAAAGAAACCAAATAAACAAGTAACTAACCCAAATGAGAGTTGTACATAGAGCTAGTTGATAATTTAATCGGGAAAAAGTTGATAAATCACAAAAATTAAATTTCACATATTTAAAGTGTAAATAAGAAAGGTAAACAAAAGTTGATAAAAGAAAAGAATAGTTGGTAATGAAAAAGAAAACTAAACTTGGTAAGTAACTCAAACGAGTTGGTACTCCAAAACTAAATAGTATCTTCATCAGAGCAAAGTTGGTAAGTCGCTTCAATTAAGGTTCTCTACAAAATTAGGTAAATTCAGCGCCTTGCTAAGAAATGCAAATAGAGGTTCGTAAATGATGATAAAAATTGTTTGAAAAAACTAAATAAATGTCTGTAAGTAACTCTAATGAAAGTTGAAAATTCAATATTTGGTAGTAATTTAATGGGAAAAAATTGACGAGTCACCCTAATTAAATTGGTAATATATAAAAAGAGTAAGGCTGCGTATGGTAGCGTTGCTGTTCCAGGGAGCATTTTTTGAACAGAAATATTTTTTTGTGTTTCTGTTCAAAATTACGATTTTTAGGAAAAAAACGCGTTTGGTAATTTAAAAAAAAAAATACTTTTTTCAGTCGCCGACCGGCGATCGGCGGTGGCTGGCGACCGGAGGTGGGCGCCCGGTGGCGGTGGCAGCGCCCGGCGGCCGGCGACGGCGGCCGGCCACCGACGACTGCGGCCGGCGACCGCGGCCGGCGACCGCGGCCGGCGGACGGCGACCGTCAACGGTCGGCTTTTAGCGAGGCGGCGAGTGGTAATCGCGTCGGCGACGATGGATGGTGGTTTCAAAAGTGTTCCAAAAAGTATTCCAAAATCCCAGAAGCAAGTTTTTTTTGTTCCTTCAAAAGTGTTCCCTGGCACAAAAGTGTTCCGCGGAACACTTTCGGAACATTTTTGAACCATACGCGTTTCTGCTCCAAAAGTGTTCCCGAAACACTTTTGAAACAGAAACAGTTTCCCCAGCCACCATCCATACGCAGCCTAAGAGTCTGCCAACCAAGTCAACTCAAATGAGAGTTTATGTGGAAAAAAAAAACTAGTTGGCAATGCAATTTGATAAAGGTTGGTGAATCACTCTAATTTTGGTTAATAGTTTCATATAAGAGTTAGTAATTTGAAACATTGATAAGTTACGCAAATAAAAGTTGGTAAGTAGTACAAAAACCAATAGTTTGAAGACTACAAGAGAAAGTTGGAAACTTCATGAATAATTTGGTAAGTTACTAACAAGTTACTTGAAAAAGGAAGTCGCAAAACCGAAAATAGAATTCTGATTTTCCAAGTTCTCTTTAAAATCCCTTCTTTCTTGTGCGCCGTTCGTCAACCATTCGCAGAAAGAAGCATCAAAACAAGTTTCCAACTCTTGGTGGCCTTTCTAATGGAGAGTGCTATTCCCTAGAAAAATACCATCAGAGCAATCATAACACAGAATTCAAGACTTCAAAAACAAAGTCAAGAACGTTCCACATGATTTATTTTATTCTATGCCCCGTTTTGCTTAACAGAAATGTTTGACCAAGTTGCATTATTCTCAACATACAATCACAACAAGATCTTTTAGTGACGAAAGATAAAAAAAGGTACAGTTCGTTCCATCTGTCTGTGTAAAAATCACAGTCAACCTATATCCGACAGCTCGGATTTTCTGTTAATGATGATTTTACACATTCCTGAATGTGAGCTTAAGTAGAAGAAAGAGTAACTGGACTCACTGCTACACCTCGGACGTAATCTTCTCGCAAGCAAGTGGAGGATGACAATCGATAGAAACCAGCAGATACGGATGTAATATGAGGAGGAACAGGAGGAGGAAGGAGGAGGAGGAGGCTTCTGAGCCATTTTCTTCATTTTTCTCTTTCGACTCTTGTTGATCTCCAATTCTTGAGGCGTGCAGGGCTTTATATGATATAAGTCAAACGCGTCCTGGTCAAACTTTGCAGGCATAGATAAATGGACAGCAGTGATTGGTTTGACTTTTAGGAAATAGTCGTGTGTAGGAAGTGAATCCCATTTAGTATTGGCACTTACGCTAGTTTCCTTGAGTTCAAACTTCAAATTGGATGGGCGGATGATGACTTGAAGCGTTAAAATTATATGGACGCAACGCTTGAAAGTTGCTGCGAAAAGAGGCTGATGTAGCCTTTTCTGTCAACTCTCTTCTTCATCCTGCTGGTTGTTCCTTTTTTTGTTTGAATTAATGGGTTCCACTACCGGATCTGGATATCCTCTGACATTAGGATTCTATGTCTAGATTACCACGACTCAAATCAGGCCATTCAAATGAAAATAGATAGCCTGATTTGAGAGAGAGTTGAGACTGAAAATTTTTCAAACCCCAAAAAAGTTTGCAGCTCAATTTTTTTCCCTTCCCCTGATGTGGCCCATTCTTGGCCGTCCAAATGAAAATGGACGGTCTGATTTGAATTTATGGTAAGCATGTCACAAAAATGCCAATGTCAGAGGATCTAAATCTTGCACTACCACGGCAATAGCACCCCGACAGATGCCACGTCATCGATTTCATACTGCTACATGTACTATACCAAGAATCTGATAATCGCCATGCGATCAAAAAATATCAAGCAAAAGCACTAAAGCTGTGGAAATGTTAAATGAACTTTTTACTTGGTCTCCTTCGCATCATCTCCTGCAGTTTCCTCCCCAAGACGGGTTCTGCACTTCAGATAAGATTGGGCGCATTATATATCCTTTTTGCACATTGCCCAATCTTATCTGGTAAATCAACTTTAGGTCCACCATTTTCCCTTGCTTTTATTTTATTTATTTTTGAGTTCATCAACCGTCGACTCCAACTAATTTGGAATAAAAATGATGTTGATGTTGATGTTTGGATGCGAAAGAATTCTATCTTCAACGGGAAAGTACTTCTTATCGGCAACGGTGAACAATAACAGGTGGTCGACAGCGAAGTTCGGTGACTGACTGTCGATGACCAGTCATAGAGTTTGACTACCGGCAACAAGTTCGACAGCCAATGACTGACAATGGAGTCTGTCAAGGCTGGTGGTGAAGGCTGGAGGTGGGCGACTAATGGCGGTGCAGAGGGCAGTGGCGACAATTGGTGGTGCAATTGGATTTTTGGTAGTTTTGTGGTTATATAAATTTGGAATTGGATCTCTCCTAACTATAGTTAGGTAATCCGATCCCACATTTTTTTAAAGAAATTATATTCCATATTTAATGTTTTTCGATTTTTTTCATAATTTTTTCTTTTTTATTTTCTTTAAATTTTTTTCTCCAAACCCTCACCGACGGCAGGCGAGGGCCGGGGTGCGCTCGCTTGGCCTGATCTGGTGAGGGCATCGCGGCCCTCATCTAGTGAGAGCGAGGATGTCTCGGCTTAAAGGGTTCGTAAAAAAAAAATACAAAAGAACATAAAAAATACAAAAGAAAATCTAAAAAAAAAATTATTTAAAAACGTCCATGTCAGCGTTGGCCGGCTAAATGGACTGAATTGGCACAAATGCAAAAGGTTTATGACTACATTGGCAAAAAAAAGTTTATCACTGAATTGACATAATAGATTTGAGATTTTTCTTGGTTTTCTTGTCTTTTACGGTTTCCGATATTGACTTGACTAATGTACTTTGCTAATTGGCTCTCAAATATAGTAAACAATCTATGCATTTTTAGCAAAAGAAAGAAGAAACTTCTGTTTTTTTAGGGGTGTTAGAGATGGTATATAATTCGCAGCGTTTATTTATATCAAGTTAGATTCGTATGTCGTGTATGGTACGTGGAAAGATAAGTTTTTAGGCCACGGTCTAGGATTAGGCTGCTGATAGCAGTCCGTTAGCTTTTCTATATCATCACACGACACTTGATATTAAGACGAAATAAATAAAACTTTCTCAACGTGATTTCACATGCAAATTTATTTGAAGGTATTGGTATGTCGTCTCAGGGGAAATTAAACTATAAAGAAGCCAATGAAGTGTTGGCTGAGTTGGTGAGAACTCTAAATTTTAGACAGTTAAACTGATGATGTCCTAGATTCGAATTTCACCGACCGCGTCTTAAGGGACTTAACCGGTGGCATTGGCGCTCATACCCCCAGCACCCCGAAAAATAGTCCGTTGCACATGGGTGTTGACACCTGATTTTTGATCAGTCTTTCATAGTTTATTTTTAAAAAATTCATAAAAAATCTATAAAAAGTTAAAAAAATAAAAAAATCATCTTTGGTAGCCTTGACCAAGCTAAAGGAACCATTTTTGATAAAAAAAATAATTTTTCATATTTTTTAATATTTTTTAATATTTTCCAAAAATAGAAAAATACATGAAAAATGAAGAAAAATAGCGTTCGATGTCGTAAAAATATAGAAAAATAGTCAATATTTTTATTTTAATTTCTTTTACATTTTGAACTCATAAATAGTCAAAATTCAAGTTCAATTGCATGTGTTTCTTCACGACGCATAGAGTTGAATTTGGCAAAAAAATGTCATTCGAGTATTTTAATTTGTAAATTTCTACATCTTTTTTAGTCTTGACGTCCAATTAGATTGACCACCATCTACAATAAATGCCCCTTGCTGAATATTTTCGTTTTTGTTTCACATGATTTCATGGTGTAAAACGCCGAGTGGATCCCCAAATATAATCGGGTCGGCATGAGCTCGATAGCTCGTCCAAGACCAAACCAGGGCACGGCGAACCCCATGTGAGTACTCTCGAACTCCTTCGATGCTTCCTAATGCTTTTATTAGGTTAGATCGTGTGTAGAATGGCTAGGACAGCTAAATCATTCTTGAGCTGTGATTGATAAATAAGACCTTATTAGAAATGCCATGTGATTTATTTGCATATCTAGATTCCTTGAGTTGGGCATTTTATTACTGATTGTGATTGCTAGGATAATCACTCTTATCTACATGAATTTCTAGATTTAGGGTTCATACCTTACTCATCCGCATGAATCTCAGGCTAGAAAATTCAGTCAACTTAGGTACCGAAAGGGCGTCAACTCTGACAGTTGGTGTAACTAAGTCCCCGAAACCATTTCTCTGGTTCTCGCAGAATTGAATAGAAACTCCCAACTATTCGATTGGGTGGTCCAATCATACCCTAAAAAAATGATTGGTGGCGACTCCATGGCATGCACACTTAGCACATGTCACTAGACCACACTGAAAGTCGATCACGCATACCTCCGTTGTGATTTGGGTAATGGGCCTTGGGAGAGGCCCGCGTCCGACCAGACAGGACGGCCCATTAGCCCTCGAGAGCCCGACAACCTCAAGAGGGTCGCGACAGACTGGCGACTCCACTGGGGAATGGTTCTTAACCATTTAGTGGACTTGAGCCGATTAAAAAGTTGATTGATTCTTCTAACCTAATTTTATGCAGATGCTCTCGAAAGTGAGGTGTATATGCTAACGAATGTGTTAGATGTTTTTGTAGACGGGAGAAATAAGGGGTGAAGTGCTTGTTAACTTTGTTTTATGCAGGCAGGAGTTTTGGATGTATGATTGTGTGGATGTTTATATTGAAGCGGTGATTGTTAAATAAAATGCATGTCTTTTACTTTAGCACGACACAATGAATACACACAATTGCGCCTAAAACCCCAGGCGCCCTCTTTAGGAACACAATAGAAGGAATTGAAAATGGAATCTCCGTGAGGAAAAACATGGGGTAATCCACTTTTCAATTCCGCTCACTTCGAACTATGGATTGAGTCCCAATGCAACGATAGTTGTGCAATGGAATCGGCTCTTCCCAGAATTCGAGGTGAGAACCTTGGCTTTAGGTACCAAGCCCTATCTTTTGATTTTTAGGAGTTTTCCCTCACTTGTCTCATGCGTTTGTCTATGGAAGGTTAGTATACCTAACACTGCTAAAAATACAGAAAAGCTTGATTTTCTCTTAAGTTTGGTTGGTAAGACTTTTCTATCCCTCGAACTTGTTACAGCTCTTAATCATTATATTCATTGCATAATTCCGGTGATTGGATTAAATGCCATTTTGAGGATAGATAGGTGTGTTTTCCTCCCAATGTTCTTGATGGAAGATGAAGATGGTGTCATCCCATTACGAGCGCCAAGTGGACAAGAAGAGCCTGCTATGGACATCATTGAGGTATCATCTAATGAAGATGACGATTTGGAATAGGTGATCCTGAAGTCACGTCTCAAAGATCGAAACTGGGGCATCTCTAAGTATTAAGATCACATTCCTTTGTTTTAATTTTCATTTCTAGCCTTCTTGTATAGGATTTATTTTGCTGAGATCCTCTCGATCTGACCCCTTAGATTGATTGTATTAGGGATCTATTTGTGTTTATATACATTCAGATTGAAATTTGTTGTATTTCTATTGACTTGTCATTGGAATGTGATAGTGGCATTTCTTCTAATCACTCGAATACTCCAAAATCAATTTTATAATTCCTTTGGATGAAATTGAAATTGGAAGTCTTATACAACCTTTTGGCCGTATAGGGCAATACAATCCCAATTTCGCCAGAAGGAACTATAAACTTGAATTGGTTCATGCATATTTTGCATCATTGGTAATCCACAATAATTGATCAAGAGTATTCGTGTTTTTCAAATTTAATGAAAAGATAGATATCCAAATTACTCTCGTTCTTAGCAAACGGCTTTAATTTGGATACCGTATCTTCAATTGAATTTAAAACATATCGTAATTGTGTACTTTTGAACATTCCATTGATTTTCTTGGAATTGATCAAAGGCGATTATCGTGAATTACATTCCTTTCAATGATATGCTTTCCTTTGAGGAATATTGATAAAAGCTTTTGCACAAGGTCAAAACCCTTGTAAAAGCTCTTATCCCTATTAATCACAAGTAAGCATAAAATTGAAAGGATTTATGCTTTAATTTTCAAATTCTTTCTTCTGATTCTGCCTTTTCATTTGAAACAGGTTAAAAACAAGTAGAGAAGAGAAGTCTTTTTGTGGATAATCGTGGTGAGAGGTTCCTTTATCCGATCATAAGCAAGATTAAAAAATCAAGATGTACACGCTCGAATCATAAATGTCAAAGCGCAGCTTGCCTAGGTTGAGAGTGGTCAGGTGTTCGAGAAAGTCAGCCATACAGAAGTTGAGACACACACATTAGAGCTTTCATTCATTTCGCTCAATCGAGGGACCTTAAAAGCAGATCATACAAATCATCGGGGTGGAAACATAAAACCGCAATGAGCCCTAATTAGCATCACAAAGGAACCAAGTTGGCCCTCCATATTATTGATGCTTTGCTTATACTCACCACCTCGAGACTCGAGATCTGCAAGCTTAAGAAGAAGGCGTTTACATTCCCCTTTAAGCTCGGCAACCTTGGTCCCGTGATCTTCGGCGGCTATTTCCAGGTCCCGAACTAGTCCTCTCCCATGGGCTATATCCGCGGTAATGCTGTCAAGCCTTTCTTCCTGCCACTCACATTGAAACTTCAACACGACATTACGACGGTCGTGCTCATAGGTGGTCAGGGATAAGGCCAAGCGCTCCACCAAATTTCCCTTCTCGCGAAGCAACATCGAGACTCGCTTGTTGGCGAACTC
This sequence comes from Rhodomyrtus psidioides, assembly GCA_021437785.1. Classification (NCBI taxonomy): domain Eukaryota; kingdom Viridiplantae; phylum Streptophyta; class Magnoliopsida; order Myrtales; family Myrtaceae; genus Rhodomyrtus; species Rhodomyrtus psidioides. Next base: position 1,885,632 of record JAILYB010000042.1, read on the forward strand.
AACAGCCTTTCTGTGACTATCGGCCACAATGTTGGCCAACACCAAGCAGTTGGACCGATCCTCATAGCGAGCTCGCAAAACGTGAGCCACGGTAGCTTTTCGATGAGCGACACGGTAAGTCTCTAAAAAGTTTATAAAGAGGGTTGGGAAGATTCTATATTCCCTCTCTAAATTAGTGCCCTCGATGGAGGTGGTGTCTATTTCCACGAGCAAAATGCAGATTTCATCTTCAGTTTCTGGGTGATCGGCTATATGAGCATAGCCTCGACCGAGGAGGTTATAGAGTTTTTCCCACTGGGCCAAATTTTCGGCCGAGAAAGCGCGAATAGGAGAGGAGGTCATTTTCGTTGGAGTGGGGGAGAAGAAGATGAGTGTGGTAGAGTGATTAAAATAAGAAAAGGCAATTATGTAAGAGTGTTAATCTTCTCTGCATTAACTCCTCCTTTTATAGCAACTCGAGAATGAAGAAAGGCATAGCAATAATGCTCGTGGAGCCAAGTTAATTGGGTAAAGCAGTGGTGGCTCTTTCGGTGAACCATCAGATCTGTCCCAGTCCGCGATTTCAGGCTTGATAAACCTAAAAAAGTTGTAAAAAGATATGTCGGTGTCACCATATTAAAATTGAGCGGGAGTTAAGCGCAACTATCGAAAAAAGTTGCGAAAGGATTTGGCGGTCCCATCATATTAAAAAACTGAGCAGGAGGCGAGCGTAGTTCCACCTTTTTGAAAATAAGTGGGAGACAGACATGGATATCGAGAAAAGGAAATCGATTTGGTGTCCCTCCACGTTGAAAAGAAGAAAGAAGACGACAAAGCGGGAAATACGAAATCTTGGGAGCAACGCTTGCCTGATGATCTTCATCCATGTTTAAAGAACGTTTCATGGGCATACAGAACCACTCAAAAGAAAATTTAGAGAGAGTGAGCATACATGAGAGAGTAGAGAACCCTGAGTGAGCAAAAATTGATCGAACATTTCTCGATCCAACATGTTTGAGGGTTACCATCAGTTGCTAGAGGCGACTGATCCAAAAATCTCAGAAAATGAACTACTGAGAGATCTCGAAGATTCCAGGATGGCGTCTGGTACCAGAACCACAGAACCCAACCCTTTCGGCAACGAAGTTCAGGAGCTCAGCAGCGATGACAACAGCAGCAGCGATGGTCAATCTCGGAAAAGGAAACGTCGCCAGTGCCACACTCAGAATGAAATCCAAGAGCTTGAAGCTTTCTTTAGTGAATGCCCTCTCCCGAACATGAAACAAAGAAATGAATTGGGCCAGAAGCTAGGGATGAAACCTTTGAGGGTCAAGTTTTGGTTTCAAAATAAGCGAGCCAAATTGAGGGCTCAACACAGACGTCAAGAACTTGCGATTCTAAAGGAGGAAAACGAAAAGCTTCGAGCGGAGAACATGAGGTATAAGAAAGCTCCCAGCACTATCGCTTGCCTTAATTGCGGTGGCCCTATCACTCTCGGCGAAATGTTCCTTGATAAGCCTTATATGAGGATTGAAAATGCTCATTCACCACCCCACTCCCTCGAACCATCTTCGATACAATCGGATTTTGTTGGAGATATGCATGAACAAATCAATTCTACGAAGTCAATATCGATGCCTTCTAAAGGATGTGATATGCGTCACCATGATTGGAGTTTCCTTAACGATGAGCTTACTATCACGACCGACCAATCCAAAGCTGATGAATTCCCTCCACAACAATTTCTGGCTCGATCAAATTCTACTGGAAATAGGCCAGAGAGCAATAGCCAAGTTGTCAACACTGTTCCGGGTCGCAAGAAGACGAGGGTCAATTGGTCCCCCGAGCTTCATCTCAAGTTCCTTAGTGCGGTTCAGCAACTAGGGATCAACTCAGCATATCCAACGCGCATACTTGAGATCATGAACATACCAGGACTCACTAAAGATGGAGTCGCGAGTCACCTCAAGAGCTACAGAAGGGCGCTAAGACAGCGCCACACAGCACTGAACCTGAAAGAACTCAACTTGTGCCTAAACACTAGGCATGGCTATAACTACAATGCCCCTGAAGTAAGAAATACCCTGCCGAATTTAGGCACCGACCAAGCTGGTAGCAGCACCATCGACTACTTGGGCGCTAATCAGAATATTCCCCCGAATCATCTCAGCACCCCTCAAGAGTATATGCCACAAGTGCAGCAGGTACGAACTCCTTGGTTTGAGCAGCAACTTTTCGCTAGTGCTCTTCCTATCCCCGATCAACATATTGCGCCTAGTGTTCAAAGATCTGCCCGGCTTGGGCATATGATTTCGGAAGATCAAGCGGGCGGATGCTTTGAGGATTTTTGTTTCTCCCATTCCCAAATGGAAGGTGCTTTTGATAGTGAACCGATCAATCATCCTCTTATAATCTCGAGCAACGACGAAGGTTCTAGCTCGAAGAATCAGATCGCTCACAACAGAAACAGGAATCCTTCAACGCCAAGCGATGATGGTCAACCCGAATATCAGTTGCTCGAAGAATCAAAAGATTTCCTTGATGAGGAGCTCCATATCTGGATCGATCAGTTTAAAACTGATGGACTTATGAAGTTATGATCCAAAATGACGATTATATGTCTGATTCATGGTGTAGCTGGCTGATCACCGAGAATCCTCAAGGGAACTAGGCACATGTGAATGGATGTATCATTAATCTTTCTGTCATAAAGTCTTCCATGCAAGATAATCTTCCTTAATGCCTAGAGTTAATCTGGGGCAGCGATCAGTACTACCTGCGAGCATCATCATGCTTGAGTACAACAATCCCTTGTTAGATTAGAGTCGAGGCGAATCAATTGAACGCCACGAAGAAAAACATTTAAAGGCTTCACATAGGAAAATGCGAGCAAAAGCCCGAGCGAGCTCAAAGACGGTTAGCTCTGTATCGTTCTAAGGGACCTTTAGTCGTTATGAACTCTAAATTGAGCTTGTTTCATTCTCGATGGGGGTCGCTAACTGCTTCAAGAATTTTATAACAAAAAACGAACCAGTTAGGGACGCCAATAGTGCTTTGTCCTGGTAGTCAGTGAACTGGAAGTGGTACGAAACGTCAGGAGTTCGATCTCAGGATTGAAAAATCATTTTATCAGTTTGTCTATCACCCGATGAAGTTCAAAGAGATTCGACGCAGATGACTATAGAACTTGGGGCAATTCGAAAATCATCGATTCATTTTCATCAAGCGGCGAAGTTGGTATTGTAAAATGTGAAGCACGCAAATGACAAATCCGAAGCAGAAGGAGATGAATCATGATTCGCTTATCCAAGGTCGGGATTTCAACCTTCGACTAAAGCAAAATCTAGGATGAGTTTTTGATCTTGCCCACTCGACAAAACCCATCTCCACTGAAAATGGGGGCAAACCATTCCTACATCTGGAAAGCATGTCGAAGCCGAAGACATCAAATTCATCGTTTGATCCGTGGGGCAAGTCCCCGAAGCGATAGTTATCATCCGCAGAGCGTAATGGAATCCATCCTTTCAATGTAAAACACATTTGGCCGCGGAGCCACCCATTTGGTAAAAAGAACGTATCGTTCCTAAATGATTTTCAATCAGATGCGGGGATAATGTTCTCTCATTTTCCTCTCAGGTGATGAACAGAGATGAGGCACCCAAGAAGCCATGCATTCAAATAACAAAACAGTGCATGAAACACGCCCAAAAAGATGAATGAATCTCCTCCGACGTAAATCCTCGAGGTGGATTCGTTGCCCAACCAGACGAAGAAATCATGGCCACAAGCTTGAGGGCCGGCTTCTACAATCCGCACATTGGCATGCAGAAGGAATTCAAATCAAGAGTAAAGTAGTATCGTCCCAATTTGTTTTGAATTTGGAAACCCAAAATAATGCTTAATATTTATCCTTGGCAGGAGCTCGCCATCAAGGCAGACATGTAAGTTTCATTTTTCTCCAAAAACCAAGAAGTCGAAAGAACTTTAGAACACCCAACAATCTTGTGTTACTATGTGAAGTGCAGATTTTCACAACCCTTGTACACTCGTTGGAGCATATGACCAAGGGTAAGATGTATCGTTCCAATTTTTGTAAAGTTTTAGAATATACAATGACATATCCCTTTTATATCTCCAGGATCTCCAGCCTCGATGGGCAGGTAAGTATCCCTTTTCCCAATTCATTGGAGATTAAAAACTTTCAGAATTAATTTGATTCTCACATCTAAAAAGACATAGAATTCTTACTTCATTGACATTCATGTTTTAAAACATGAGATTGTCTGAACATGAATTACACATGTATGGTGCATCATAAAATCCCTTTGAAGGATAAATCTTGATGAAATGAAATGAATTTTTCCAATAAGAGTCGTTTGAACTGTTCAAAAGGGTATTTTCTCATAAGAGAAGCGAGCCTAATCCAAACACGTCCCATACACACTTGAGAGATGAGGAGATTGGAAATGATAGAGAAACCTTAACCTATGGATATAAGGGTCATTCGCAACGATTACATGGATCGAGATGACAGAGGCATTTATTTCTTCATTCCAAACACTACAGATGCCCATTGAGAACCCCATTGAACGGCGATTTTCATTCTCAACCCTGTCAAGAACCACCCCACATTGGGGCAAATGAAGGTTAGTCCAACAGTATCAGAAAGTAAACGGTTAGAAATTTTCTTGCTCGGACTAACATAAATCTTTGTGTGTTGTTTATATGATAATCCAAGTGTCATAGGATGACGAGAATGATTCATTTCTCTATCCTACACACTGTTATCCTTTGCACAACCAAGTTGAGCCAGCAAATTCATTTCATCAACCTATTGGTGATCATTGCATATTCCAAAGCAAAGGCAACATCACTCTAGGAATGGAAGCGTGCCAAAGTTTAAGTTGCATATCTAGCATGATTGCCGAAAATCCTAGCTCCAAAAGAAAAGAAAAACACGGGATTAAAAAAAGGGGGAAAAGAAAAATCCCTAGACATCAAGAAAAAGCAAAGTGCCTGGTAAAAAGCAAGGCTGATGTCTATTCAAAATATCCCCAGTAAAGTCTAGAGAGACGATGAAAAGACCCTGCAAAGGAGTTAGATCAAGATGACTACTCTCCAAATGTTGTCGTGCTCAAATTGCAAACACACAAACAGACGGTCTCTTAATGTAACAAGAGACGCTTTTAAACATCCTTGTGCGCTCTAAAAGAGGAGTGTACACTTCAAGAAATGGAGATGTTCTTCGAAGGACATGTGGCAAATTTGCAATGATCACCAATGTCAAACCCTTCACAATTTCTGGGCAAAAAATAAGCCTTTTTCGGTCCCCAATCCTTCCAATGTTACAACCCTGAAGTAGTCTTATCTGACTAAGACACTTGGGTTAATGTATAACTTAGCTCAAAGAAGTACGAGCAAGACTATTTCTTTCTCATTTTGCAGGGTTCTTGACTTGTAAACCCGGAGCAGATAGTGAAAAATTTCGTTCAACGGCCTTGACTCAAAAGTGAGCCCCCCTTGGAAACCGATATCCAAGCCTAACACTACGGTCCCGTGAAAGACCTCCTGATCGGTCGAAATGTATGCGTTGCGAATGATCCTGAAACCCAGGCACAGGTCGGTAGGAAATTGAGCACTTTCCCTATTAAAGATCATTATCACAGAGCAGTGAGGAACCTTCTTGGGTGAGAAATACTCCAATGGATGTTTTGAGCAAACTCTTTTTGAAATTTTCAAATTGTTTGATCTAGAGTTTCCGTGCAAGGAATTTATGATCACATCTGTATATGGCAGGAATGTTTTGGATAACCTCCAACAATCAAAATGCACATTTCATGACTAAAACTTAAGTCGTAGAATTTTGTCAGTTAGACAATTATTGTCTTCCCAAAGATTACTAATATCTTCTTGGCGAGGAAAATTTTTTCAGGTCTAAGCTTTCTACAGGACTTTTGGCCACCCCAAAGACTGGGTGCGTCATCCTTAGGTGAAGCCTTTTAGTAGGCAAATCTTTTCTAAGACCGATCCACAGAATGATCGAGTCTCCGACTAGCCCCGAAGAGCGGGTACGTCATCCTTTGATTCATATCAATTTGGAATCTCATAAATGGTAGAAACCGCCTGAAGGGTCAACTCAATGGTAGAAACCGCCTGAAGGGTCAATCAATGGTAGAAACCGCCTGAAGGGTCAACACAATGGTAGAAACCGCCTGAAGGGTCAATGTATGGTAGAAACCGCCTGAAGGGTCAATGTATGGTAGAAACCGCCTGAAGGGTCAACCAATGGTAGAAACCGCCTGAAGGGTCAACTCAATGGTAGAAACCGCATGAAGGGTCAATGAATGGTAGAAACCGCCTGAAGGGTCAAAGGACTGGTAGAGACCGCCTGAAGGATCAACCCAATGGTCCGATCCACCATACGGATCAAAACCTTGATGAATCCCGAACGCGGGAGGAGTCGTTTTCCCTAATAAGCCTTACATTAGGCAAGCCATTTCTAGTTTAGTCCACCACACGGATCAAAACCCTTGGCAAATTCCCAAATGTGGGATGCGTCTTCCTTAGGTTCCTATCAGTTAGGAATCCCATTATGGTTTGACCTACCATACAGGTCAGAGCTTAACATCCCCAGGACACTCCGATGACAAGTCCTTAGGAATCTACTTGAACCCATCGACACAGCAAATGCCGCAAGCATTCGGCAGGTAAGGGGCAGGGAAGTCTATCTACTCCTTAACTTTCTTACATCATATCATGGAATTGAATGAGCACATCTCTTTTTAAGGAAAAGCACACATTGATGGGCATGAAAATTGGATGTCATGATTTCTTTTCTTTTCCTAGTCGAGTTGATCGGAACACAGGTGTCACCTTGTCTTTGAGAGAAATCTCTAACGAAATTCCTCTCAAAGAGGGGCAGCTGTTGACACCTGATTTTTGATCAGTCTTTCATAGTTTATTTTTAAAAAATTCATAAAAAATCTATAAAAAGTTAAAAAAATAAAAAAATCATCTTTGGTAGCCTTGACCAAGCTAAAGGAACCATTTTTGATAAAAAAAAAATAATTTTTCATATTTTTAAATATTTTTTAATATTTTCCAAAAATAGAAAAATACATGAAAAATGAAGAAAAATAGCGTTCGATGTCGTAAAAATATAGAAAAATAGTCAATATTTTTATTTTAATTTCTTTTACATTTTGAACTCATAAATAGTCAAAATTCAAGTTCAATTGCATGTGTTTCTTCACGACGCATAGAGTTGAATTTGGCAAAAAAATGTCATTCGAGTATTTTAATTTGTAAATTTCTACATCTTTTTTAGTCTTGACGTCCAATTAGATTGACCACCATCTACAATAAATGCCCCTTGCTGAATATTTTCGTTTTTGTTTCACATGATTTCATGGTGTAAAACGCCGAGTGGATCCCCAAATATAATCGGGTCGGCATGAGCTCGATAGCTCATCCAAGACCAAACCAGGGCACGGCGAACCCCATGTGAGTACTCTCGAACTCCTTCGATGCTTCCTAATGCTTTTATTAGGTTAGATCGTGTGTAGAATGGCTAGGACAGCTAAATCATTCTTGAGCTGTGATTGATAAATAAGACCTTATTAGAAATGCCATGTGATTTATTTGCATATCTAGATTCCTTGAGTTGGGCATTTTATTACTGATTGTGATTGCTAGGATAATCACTCTTATCTACATGAATTTCTAGATTTAGGGTTCATACCTTACTCATCCGCATGAATCTCAGGCTAGAAAATTCAGTCAACTTAGGTACCGAAAGGGCGTCAACTCTGACAGTTGGTGTAACTAAGTCCCCGAAACCATTTCTCTGGTTCTCGCAGAATTGAATAGAAACTCCCAACTATTCGATTGGGTGGTCCAATCATACCCTAAAAAAATGATTGGTGGCGACTCCATGGCATGCACACTTAGCACATGTCACTAGACCACACTGAAAGTCGATCACGCATACCTCCGTTGTGATTTGGGTAATGGGCCTTGGGAGAGGCCCGCGTCCGACCAGACAGGACGGCCCATTAGCCCTCGAGAGCCCGACAACCTCAAGAGGGTCGCGACAATGGGAAACCTCGATTACCAAAAAAAAAAACACTACTGAGGAATGGATTGGAAAAAGGGATATGTTGGAGACTCCAGCAACGTGAGGCCAAATTGAGGCGCTATCGTACGAATGATATATGCTTTGGTATTCTTGTTGTTAGAGAATGGTGGATAGAGCAAAAGACATGTTAAAAAGTTTGTAAGATTTAACTCAGGGAAACATTTAGACATGCCTCCGATCTTATTAACTGTTCAAGTAAAATAGTCCGAATTCCTTTTGCTACGTATAATCCAACGTGAATTGAATACGTGGTTATAAGTTGTCACATTCCACCTATTCGCTTAATTTATAAGATTAGGAATTACAATTACATACATTTTGGTTCATACCGCCTAATGGCTTAACTTTTAGGTTGGATATTTTACACTGATATCAGAGCTGATGTCAAGAGTTCGGATTCTTATACTTTTCTCTCAAACTCTTTGCTCGTTGTGGGTCACAATAGTTGGCTCACTAAAAAAAGGAGCCATGCCCAGTTCCATTATTATCGAACCAAGTCAGGTGCGAGTAAGAAACATCTGGTTAATTAAATTTGGTTGGAAATAACTAACATAGATGCCAATCGTCCAATGTGACGTGACATAAGCTGACATCGATATTTTTCTAATATTTTTTCAATTGAATTTCTAATAATTGTTTCTTTTCTTTCATTCTAGCAACGAAGGGCCGCAAGCCCTCGCCGGCCTCTAACAAGGGCCTTTGCGGCATTGCTCGTGGCTGGCAAGGCCACGATGGCCATAGGCGAGGTGGCCCTTGCCTAGATCTCACAAGGGCCTTCCCGGCCTCACCTGCAGTCAACGAGGCGGCCTTTATTATGGTGCTGGTCCATAGTATGGGGGTCCCGCCTCACCAAAGAACTTTTATAATTTAAGCCTATATTTTTTCATTGATAGTTTGGGCTTGGGCCCATGAATAATTACTAGTATATATTATCTTTTTCTTGTAATTGAGGGATGCAATAAGAAGTGTGAGGTACTAATTATAGTGGAATCCTCTGCTGGATGTAGCCATTGTTTAAGGGTAATATAAAAACTTGATCTTGATTTCTTTTTCTTGCGTTTATGTTTTACTTCGTGGTGATTGTGTGCTCAATCTTTATAGCCTAGGCAAGGGCCGCAACTTCATCGGCCACAATTAAAGGGAGAAATAAGAGATTTGGATTTTTTTTCTTGATCAGGTGACCGCCGGATTTGAACCAAAGAAAAAGGTTTAGTAGTCCCCCACCTTACTGAAATGAAAAAAAAAATAATGAAAAAATAATTTTTTACGAAAAATTTTACGGATGAAATGCACTTAGTAATTTCCGATCAAAGTTTTCCGGATGGATTCAATTAACTCAAATGCAAAAGATTTAGTCCTAAATTTGACACAATTGAAAGGTAATAACTAAATGGGAAAATTCCATTTAAGGGCCTGAAGTGCATGGATTTTGTCAAAGAAGGGCCTGCACTGGATTTTGTTGTAAAGAAGGGCCTGAAATGTTTTTTTTGTTTCAAAAGAGGGCCTGATAAGAGGGTAGTTCCGTCTTTTAACGTGTTAATTTCATTTTCATTTTTCCCCTTTTTCTTTTCCCTCCCCTTCCCTCATCCCTCCTTCCTGTTCATCCTCCACCTCCAGCCGTCGCTGGCGTCGCTCGTCCATGCGGAGCCACCCCTCCGTCCTCCGTCGTTGCTTGCGACCACGAAGGAGTCGTCGTCACCAGCTCCAGATCTGGAGTCACAACTCCATTTCTGGAACAGCAGCGTCGCCGGCGCCGTAGTCCAAGTCGAGTTCTCCGCCGTCGCTCACGACCATGGACGAGCCGCCATCGCTAGATCTGGACGGGCCGTGTCGCCGATGCTTCCAAGCCGAATCACCCTCTCGTCCAGGCTCCCCAGAACTGTCGACGAGCCAACGCATCTTCGACTTGAGCAGGCACAACACACCTTGGTGGTCCTCTTTTCCCTCTGTTTTGTCGAACTTGAGCAGGAAAGGGATAAGGTTTTTCATGCCCAAATCAACGAAATAGAAAGAAACAGAGGACCGCCTACGTTGAATGTCAAACAACGCAAGGTTTTCACCAAAACCAAACACTCTGCTTGAAGGACCTGAGAGGAAAGAGAGGGGATCTGGTCTTAGGCTACAAAGAAGCCAAGATCAGACCCAGCAAGCTTATAGGCGAGAAAGAGCATAGAGAGAGAGAGAGAGAGAGAGAGAGAGAGAGAGAGAGAGAGAGAGAGAGAGTGCGCACGTTCGAGCACCGAGAAACCGAGAGACGATGGAGAGATTGACTAATTTGTCTTGTGGCAGTTGCTGTCAGTACAGCCTGAAAATGACCACCCTGCAGTAGGCAACGACGGCAGCGCCAGGTTATCGGAGTAGTTTCCCTCGGGTTCATGGCAGGTTGCTTATAGCATGGGCCTCGTGAATCAGGCCGACGGGTTGGCTTGGCGATCGGCCGCGGTGGTCTATGTTTTAGTCAGATCAGGCAGCTTGCGTCGGTGGCCATCTCGCGCCCGACGTCCAAAGGTGTCCCTTAAGCGTGAGTAGAAGCAGGCGAGCTCGTATCAATGGCAACGCAAGCGTGAGTAGAGGTGGCGCAGAATTAGGCCAGTGGCAACATGAGGGGTAGGCCTGACCAGAAACGATGGTGTGGTGGGCTAATCCCGGCGTCGATGGTTCAGTGGCAAAGTGGGACACGGGAGCAGGCCGACAGCGGGTCTTCTCAGTCTGTGCAGAGGGTGCGACAGCGGGATGAACAAATCCCAGATTTTCGCCATCACAATGAAGAATTATCAGAGATGATGTGCCACCACCATGAAGCATTACCAGAGAGGATCTGCCACCGGGATGAGCTTGGGGAGTCGATGGTAGTGGCAGCGGGCAACGAGACTGAGTTGGTGCAGGTCTTATTCCCATGAAGAAGAAGACGTACTGGAGGTGGAGATGAACAGGAGGGAAAGAAAAACAGTCGGAGGGGGAGGAAAAGAAAAAGGGAAAGGGGAATATAAAAAAGAAAAGAAAATATAAAGAGGAAAGGAAAAAAATGAAAACGAAATTAAAACGTTAAAAGACGGAACTATCCTTCTATCAGGCCTTCTTTTGAAACAAAAAGGGCATTTCAGGTCCTTCTTTGCAACAAAATCCAGTGCAGGCCCTTCTTTGAGAAAATCCATGCACTTCAGGCCCTTAAATGGAATTTTTCCTAACTAAATTGACATCAATGCAATAGATTTATGACTTTTTTGGCCTTTTCCCCATCACATGTCAAGTCAGATTCGCAACCAAGTAACATACCACGTCATCAGCATGTTAGATAGGATAACATATCGACAACATCCGCTATGTATCAATGCCCAATTAGATCATATTGGTCGAAGCAAGCCAGCCTTGCGACATCAACCACTTTATATTTGATTCTTTGGCTTCTCCAATGGGCTCTTATGGGTTTTGTGATGTGTTTGATTCTTTTCTTGGCCTTATGTTGTAAAAATTAGTGCTTTGAAGACCATAGTGGAGGCCATATCGAGGAGCCACCACTCATATGCGGTTGGACTGGTTCAATTAATATTGACACATAAATTTTGACGGCATATTTAATTATTTATTGTATAGAAAATTAGATATCGACCCCGACACTTAAAACGAAAATATTAGCTAAATTGCATATTAATATTATGTGATTTTAATAGTTAATCAAGTCCATATAGTTTGAATTAAATTGGAACGTTAACAGATGTACTTGAATGAATGGTTCCTGAGCTTAATTAAATTTATATAGATTAAGCCCGCGGTGAGGAAAGTTAGACCAAGCCCATGAACATCATATGGTCAGAAATCGCATAATTAAATGCCAAGTTGGAATTAACTCATTAAAGGCAAACTTGTAGAATAATTAAGCCTTTTAGTTTCAAATTTAAGATTTTTTTTTCCTTAAAACTTTGAAGATGTGTTTTTATTTCAATATAGGAAATAAATATGGCAAGAAACAATAGACCTATATCTAATTATTTTTTGTAATAGGAACAAAAGGGGAGAGCGGTACTAGAGAAGGGTTCGGCCACGATAGGGAGAAAGAGGACGTCTAATTTTCATTAAAGGGAGAGATTTACACAGCTGGGAGATGAGGAAGGACAACGTGAGGGGATTTCTTGCGTGACAAGGAAGTATGCACAGTAACAATCGCGACACCAGTAAGTTTCCTGTTACTTTCCGACGCCTGCTGCTCAGATCCGCAACTCTGGACGAAGTCGCCAGCGCCGACGACCTCCATGGCTATTGACAACCACCTTGAAGAGTCGAGAACCGGCGAACACCCAGACGATCCTAGCAACAAACGATTTTCTGGCGACTTCCTGCAGATTACAGTTACCAGCAGTCGTGCAGTTGAGTTTCAAAAACTGAGTTGAGTATTGAATTTCCTAAAATGAGTTGACGATCAACGTGTTATGAAATATAATCCAAGAAATTCTGTATTGTTAAAAATGTAGATGAACAAAAAATATATTTAGTCACCAATGAAAATATTTAGACATAAATTACCATTGAAGTTATTATTACAAAAAAAAATTGTATATGTGCCACGTACAACAAATATCAATCACCATAATTTTAAATTGAAGAATAACAAATGAAATAGTTTTTTTTTTGTAAGGTAAGAATGTATTGAACTTTTTAAAGCGCTAGGTATAAGAGTGGAACCGGACACAAAAATCATGAATAAAAAATGGCACCATCATGTGCCATAGAGGGTTCAACGGTGAACCGATTGCAAAATACAAGACCGAGTCGAAAGCGCGCCCAACCCCAATGGCAAAAAACCGGCCAGATGAAGGTGCAAAAGAGCACGACCAAACAAGTGGCCAAGAGCAGACCAGCAACAAACAACAAGGAGCAAAAAAATAAAAAAGAATGGCCAAAATAGCAGCCAAAACATCTAAAACCTACACGGCCAAAACGAAGGCCAAACATCAAGAGTACAAATGAAATAGTTTTGATTCACTATTTTATATAAACAATACAAACGTAAAGTGTTAAGTTAAATTATTTTTAAATCATTGCTTTTTCAATCACATTATTCCAAAGCAGATTTTAAAAGTACTTACAGCAGCCGCCGGAGGAAGATGGGTTGTTTCCACCCGCCTGACCTACAAACATATGAGAAATAACTTAGTTTTTTCCCCCATTAGACCAGTTGTAGGTGCTACTATTTCATAAACGCTATTAGAGATATTTGAATATGAATTAATTTATATAACTATCTATCAAATTATTCACCCATATCAACGTTTATTTAGCTTTTACGAATCTACTAAGTTTTGTTATCTTAAATTTGTCAACTCTTACACGAGCATATCAACCTTTATTTGTGTGAGTTGCCATTTCTTCTCCCCTTATGTTACCAGCTAATCTTAGTTTATCAAGTCTCATTTAAGTTAGTTACCGAAAATTCTTTATTACATTAAAATTTACCAAACTTTTCTACTGAACTAACAACTTTTATTTTGTCTGGCTAGCCAATTTGTCCCATTCACCAACTCTTTTTTGGAAGTACTAAAGTTCGTTGGAGTTACCGATGTTCGTTGAAGTGCTTGCAAACTTTTATCTGGTTAAGTTACCAAGTTTTACATCACCAACTCTTCTTTGGGTTCAGTTACCGATGTTTGTATTCTTTTTTGACTTACCTACTCTTATAATAAATTGCCAAGTTTTGTTTGAGAAATTCACTTTTTATCCGATTCAGATACCTATTAATTTTGGATTAGCAAGTCCCATTTGATTGCTTGTGACCAACATCTATTATTATTTGGGAAAATCACAAATAAGGCTCTGAAGTCCTCTCATTTTCTCAAATAAGGACCTCAAGCGAACCTTATTTCAATTAAGGGCCTAAAGTGGCATAGTGTGTTTCCAATAAGGGTCTGAGGTAGCCATAGAATTTCAAAAAAGGGTCTAGCTTAAAATGCATTTTCTTCATTTTTCATTTTGATTTTTTTGTTTATTTTTTCTCTATTTTTCCCTTTTTTTTTGTTTTCTAAAAATTGAAAAAATTAACAAAAAAAAGCCACAAGCAGACCCTTCTTGCCTATGCCGCCGGCCCCTAGCACATCAGACTCTAAAGTAGTTATTTGAAATAATATTTACTTCAAACCCTTATTTGAGAAAATGAAAGCACGTCAGGCCTTTAATTGAAACAAGTTTCACTTGTGGCCCTTTTTTAAGAAAATGAAATGACTTCGGACCCTTATTTGGAATTTTCTCTTATTATTTTGTTATTTTACCATCTTTTGAATTAGCTAGTTTAGAATGATTTACTACTTTTCTCCGATTAAATTATCAAGTAATTTGCGTTAGTAACTTCTATTTGAGTTAATTATCAATATTTGGTTATGTTTTATTCTTAAGTATCAACTTCTATTATCTCACTCAAAAAAAGTTTCTTTCATCTTTTACCCTCTCTTATTTTCCTTTTTGACCGATGATTTAAATTCATCAACTATTATATAGAGTTATCTTTTTTATTTCTCCAATTAAACTACCAACTAGTTTTGGGTTAGAATTGCCTACCAAAGTTTATGTTTTTTCCAAAATTTACTAATTTTTATTTTGAGCTACCACTTTTATTTGTCTTGTTATCAATTCATTTACTTTTCATTTTTAAGAAATTAACAACCTCAATTAGAATAATTACCAACTTTTCTCCAATGAAGTTACCAACTAGGACTTGGTTACCAACACTTGGTTACCAACTTTTATGTTTCCAAATGATCAACTTCCCTTATATCTAGTAGTTTACTTTTACGTATTACAAACTTTTTTTACTTTACCTTTTTCTCATAATGATGATTTTACACATTCCTGAATGTAAGCATAAGTAGAAGAAAGAGGAAACGGACTCACCGTTACACGACGGACGTAATCTTCTCGCAAGCAAGTGAAGGATTGCAATCGAGAGAAACCAGCAGATGCGGATGTAATAGGAGGAGGAAGGAGGAGGCTTCTGAGCCATTTTCTTCATTTTTCTCTTTCGACTCTGATTGATCTCCTCTTCTTGAGGCGTGCAGGGTTTTATATGTTATGATCCATAGTTACACCAGATGGTGATGACGTCCTCTTCAAAAAGTCAAACGTGTCTTGGTCAAATCTTTGTGGCATTTATAAATTGACAGCAGTGGGTGGTTTGACTTTTAGGAAAGAGTCGTGCTTAAGAAGTGAATCACATAAACTACTAAATTTCTTGAGTTGAGACTTCAAATTAGATGGGCTGATGATGACTTGAAGCGTTAAAATTATATGGACGCAAGGCATGAAAGTTTCTGCGGAAAGAGGCTGATGTAGCTTTTTCTGTCACTCTCTTCTTCTTCATCCTGCTGGTTGTTCCTTTTTTTGTTTGAATTAACAGGATGCACTACGCGGCAATAGCACCCGCCCCACAATAGCGCCGACATCCACCGCAACCGGTCAGGTTCTCATTCTCCCCGTGATACTGGCCAGTGGCAGTGCCGCTATACAATGGCTGCTATATAAAACTCAAAAAAGTTCGACCCCCCCCCCCCCCCCCCCCCCCAAAAAAAAAAAAGCCCTCAAAATGAAGGAATATATATTTAGACGTACCTTCGATCTTATTAATTAGTTGTTCAAGTAAGATAGTTTGAATTCGTTTCGTTAAGTATAATCCATCGTGAATTGTTACATGGTTATAGTTTGTCTTATATTCATTTTAGTCACATTCCGCCATTTGGCTTAACATTTAGATTATATATTCTACTTGCACGAATTTAGCTCTGTAACACCTAATGGTTTAACTTTTAGGTTTGATATCTTACTATGATGTCACAGACCGGATCAAAAATTGAAGTTGTTGTCCCACATCGATTGTAAATGGATCTGTATGCTCTTTAGATCCGCGTGATCTCTCTTCACCTATAAGATTAAGTTTTTGGGTTGGACTTTTTAACTGTAATGTCTCATAAACTATGTTAAAATATGTCTCGACCTTGAGCACACGAACGAAATCGGATCGGAGAGCAATTGTTATTTGCGGACTTGGAAAAAAAAAAGACAAAAAGAAAGGAGTGCAATTCCCTTCACTCACTAGAGTCGGTCAAGGTCAACAACAAGATGAAGGTTGACTTTGGACTTTTACTCGGTCAATAGTGGGCAGAGAAAGAGTAAAAGGAAATAAAATATACTGAATTATTCCCAGTATAATTCGGTTTGGGTTGGTACTGGTAGGGTGTGCATATTTCAATATGTATTCGTGGGTTGTAGAGTTGGTTAGGAAGAATTCTTGAAACGCCTTTTTTGACCGGGCCCTTGGCATGGGTTTTATTCGTGAAACTCTTATCAAGAATTCAAGTCAGTTAAATCTCGGGAGTAAAATTTGCGAATTTTTTCGTGAGATTGTGATAGTATTTGGTGAGCAATTGCGAGGGCTAAACATTATTGGATGTAATTAGAGCTAAGAAACACTGAGAGTCCTTGAGTGACTCGATTATATCTGTAATATCAGTTGTATCGCTTGATCTATATTGGAATCCGTTGCTGCTCTTCCCGTTAATATAGGTCACTCCAATCGAATCACGTAAATCCGATGACCGAATCACCATCGCACCACCTCCTTTTGCCCAGGGTGTTTGTCGTTGCCGTACATTCAACCAACACCGTCTCCAAGGGGTCCGAATCTTCTGCCCTTCTCTTAGAAGGGCAGGCACCTACCCTTGCGATCTGGGCCATTCGTTTTTAAACGGACAGCCTAGATATTCTATTTTTATGGGGCAACTTTTTGGATTTTTTGAGTAATAATTTGGGCCATCCATGCATAACACAAATGGTCCAAATTCAAAGGGCGTGGTTTACCCTTCTAAGGGAATGGCAGACGATCCCTTCGCGTCTCCGAGATTTCCACCTTACCGCCCCGTTGCAGCCGCCAACCATGATGACCATAGGCCAGATTTCATATCTCTCTCTCTCTGTCTCTCTTAGAGAAGGAGGTGATGGGATTTGTTGCAGATAGGGAGTTTGGTTTCATGCCAGCGGATCGATGTCCTATTCACCGTACATACTTAAGTTCTAAAGAGATTATTGTTAGCATGAGCTGTATAGTATATTCAAAATAGGATTTTATTCTCTTTCTATGTATATTCCTGATTTATAGGCAAATTAGGGTTTGATCTCTTTCCTGTATATAAGAGTACTTATAGGCTTGTAAACAAAGGGGAATTGAATAGAAAATCACATTGATTCCTTTTAGAATTTTTCCTCTTTTCTACATGGTATCAGAGCCTAGGGTTTTCCTCCCTTGACTCGCCGCTCGTGAATGCACGTTCATACTCGTTCGTGCTCGAGATCTTTTGCCAGTGTTGGTTCGCCATAGGCTGCATCGGCGTGGTTCGAAGATTATTACGAGGCAAGTGGAATTTTTTTTTTTCACTAGACGATGGGTTCTTCTGATCTGGTCGCCGAGTTGGGGGGAGGTGCTTCGTGCAAGGTTTCGTTCAAATTGGTGGACAGTGTGCTCTTTCTTACACGTCATTCGTGTTGATGAGGGTGAGTTTTTTCTTGTCCTTATCGAAGCAAGTTTGAAGAAGTTCCTTCATCAGACCAGATTTTAAGAACTCCTGCAGCAGATTTGGATCGAAGCATAATCTGAATTCCCATTTTTTTTTCTCGGAAGTACTCTGAACACTTGAGGAAAGACTCTAGATAGTGGAAACTTTGGCTAAAAACTTTAGCCTGACGTAAACCTCTTCTGTTGGTCTTATGCTGATTTGGTGGTGGGGGATTAGCAAATCGGTTTTCTAATAGTTCTTCGAGCAAATCTAAGAAAACCAGCAAGCAGTTCGGTGTTTTGAAGACAGAGAAAGAAACAATTTTCGGTGATCTTCAAGCAACATTGAGTTGGATGTTCCTGCACCATTTGCTAAGAACATCATTACGGTTTGGCTTATCTTTCACTGCTTCTTGGATCGAGAATTACTGCTGTTCGAGACTGTTTCCTTGTTGATTTGGTGGAAAAAAAGCAGTTATTTGGCACGGTTTCACTTGATTACTAGTGCAGTTATTCAGAGTGATTTCCTCACTGTTTTGCGTAAAAGACATGTTGTTTGTGCGTCCTTCTTTGGGTGAATTAGCGCAGGATTTCAGTGACTTAAATTTCGTCACTAGACTTCATTGTCGCGATCTTCGTCGCTACTCCAATTAGACTACATCCTTATGGCAAACCCAAACCCGACCGGCGATGGTCTTCCCTTGGTACCACAAGGGGGAACTTCGAATACTGATGCTCTTATTGAGCGTTTAACCCAAGTCTTGTCTCAACATCATGTCCCATCATCTCATGTTGAGACTCCAACTCCTCCAATTGCTGTCAAGTTAGATGGAAGCAACTATGGTCTTTGGTCCCAAGTTGTCGAGATGTATATCTCTGGTAAAGACAAGTTGGGATATATTACTAGGGTTCTCCCCCAACCCCCTCCGAATGATCCAAGCTTCCGGAGGTGGAAGACTGAGGATTCAACTGTGAAGAGCTGGCTTATCAATTCCATGGATCCTGCATTGATTGGTAACTTCATCCAATACCCCACCGCAAAAGCAGTTTGGGATGCGGTGCCTACGACATTCTTTGATGGTGCTGATGTCTCCCAGGTGTATGATTTAAAGTGACGCCTAACTCGTCTGAAGTAGGCGGGCGGACCCATTGAAAAGTATTACAATGACCTTCAAGAACTTTGGCGAGAAATTGATTTTCGTCGGCCTAATCCCATGACTTGCGCTTATGATATTAACAGATACAACACTTTGGTTCAGGAAGATCGCATTTACTTATTTTTGGATGGCTTGGATGATCACCTAGATAAGGTCCGGGCTGATGTATTACAGATGCAACCACTTCCTACGGTCGAACAAGCTTACGCACGTGTAAGAAGAGAAGACATGCGACAGGCCGTTATGATGGCACATCCTCAGACTTCTAATGTTGCTGCTATGGTGTCTCGTGGCAGCAAAACTGGCCCTGGACATGCTACTTTACAAATAGTTCCTCGTTCTACTTCACTTGGGGGAGGACGCTCTAGCACTGGTCCAAGACCTAAGTCACAACTGTTAGCAGCAGGGAATTGTACACATTGTGGGAATTCTCGACATACGAAAGAGACTTATTTTAAGCTGCATGGTTATCCTAACTGGTGGAAAGAACTGCAGGCGAAAAGAAATCTGAGAATTCGACAAGTAGAGGACACGCTTCTTTGGCCACAGGTGATTCACCTTTGTCATTGGTGCCGCAGGTAGACTCCACCGCTGCACCTGATTCCGATTCTACAGGTAACAATGGGTTTGCACTTGTCAGTTCTTCGCAGACTGGAAGTAATAATGGGTGGATTATTGATTCAGGCGCTACTGATCATATGACTCCCTATTCTGGTGATCTCTTGCATAAAACCACTCCAAGGAGACAATATATATATATATATATATATATATATATATATATATATAATGCCAATGGTCGTAGTTTTCCGGTGTTAAGGGCTGGCAGTGTTGAACTTTCTCCGTCCTTATCATTATCTCATGCTTTGCTAGTGCCGTCCTTATCCAACCGGTTGCTCTCTATTGGCCAAATCACTAATGAATTAAATTGCAGTGTACTCATGTATCCATCTTTTTGTTTATTTTAGGATATCGTCACGAAGGAGATTATTAGACATGGTACTAAGAGGGAGGGACTGTACTTTATGGATGACTTCACTGAAAGCAGAGCATATCACACCCGCGGTCAGTCTACTGCTAAGGAGAAAGCAATTTGGTTATGGTACCGTCGCTTAGGACACCCTTCTTTTGGGTATTTAAAGAAATTATTTCCAGACTTGTTCAGTTGTTTATTGGATTATGAATTTCATTGTGAGATCTGCATCTTGGCGAAGAGCCATCGTGCTTCTTTTCCACTGAGTTTTAATAAGAGCCAGACTCCTTTTTCATTAATACATTCTGGTGTGTGGGGTGCCTCACCAATTTTTACTATGTCTGGTATCGTTGGTTTGTAACCTTTGTGGATGACTGTACTAGGATGACCTGGTTATATTTGATGAAACATAAAGACGAAGTAGGGACAATCTTTCGTGTATTTCATCGCATGGTCAAGACCCAATTTGGAGCTCAAATCCGTGTCCTTCGTAGTGACAACGGCGGCGAATATATTAACCAACACCTCAATAGTTATTTTCAAGACTATGGGTTAATTCATGAAACCTCTTGCACTCAGACACCCCAGCAAAATGGTGTTGCGGAACGAAAAAATTGTCATATCTTAGAGACAGCAAGAGCACTCCTAATGGGTGGGCAGGTTCCGAATTATTTTTGGGATGCTGTTGTAGTTACTGTTGTGCACTTGATGAATCGTATGCCCTCCCGCATATTAGCATTCCAGACCCCTCTCCAAGCTCTTTCGACGTATGTCTCACTTCCCTCAATCTTAACTTTACCTCATAAGGTGTTTGGGTGTGTGGCCTATGTCCATCTGCATAAGAATTAGCGAACGAAGCTCGACCCATGTGCTGTTAAGTGTGTTCTTCTTGGTTATGGAACTCATCAAAAGGGATATCGGTGCTACAATCTAGACACAAAGAAAACTCATGTGACCATGGATGTCACATTTGTTGAGTCTGAACTTTTCTTTTCCACCACCAATTATACCTTTCAGGGGGAGATCCATGGTAAAAGACTAAATTGGTGGGAAGGTGGGTTGATGGCGGGGGCTATGGTAGATCAAGGCAGTGGACAAGGAAACCGACAGCAAGTTCTCAACGAAGAAAATAATCAGTCGAGTATTTTGCTACAAGAATCACAAGAACAATTTGAAGTACAGTCCTCTCTCCCTCAAAATATCCCATCTTCAATACCCGACCAGTCTCTTGAGGATACTCCTGAGGTAAGCTCTCCTATCACACATGAGTCTCTTGTTAATACTGATGAGATTGTTGGTTATAAATTGCCTGACAGACACAATCGAGGCAAGGCTCCTAATAGGTACTCACCAGATGTGGAGGAACGAAGGTCGAAGTACCCGATTACCAATTATGTTTCGACAAGAAGATTTTCAGTGCGCCTGAAAGCGTTTGTGGCTAATGTCTCCACAATTCAAGTTCCTAGTGGATTACAAGAAACCTTAAAGGATCCCAAGTGGGTTCAAGCAATGAAAGAGGAGATGGAAGCATTGTAGAAAAATAATACTTGGAGATTGGTAGAGTTACCGAAGGGAAAGAAGGCGGTAGGATGCAAGTGGGTCTTTGCCATCAAATATAAAGCAGATGTATCGGTTGAGAGGTATAAGGCACGACAGGTAGCAAAGGGTTATATCCAGACCTATGGTGTGG
The DNA here is from genome assembly GCA_021437785.1 of Rhodomyrtus psidioides. Taxonomy (NCBI): domain Eukaryota; kingdom Viridiplantae; phylum Streptophyta; class Magnoliopsida; order Myrtales; family Myrtaceae; genus Rhodomyrtus; species Rhodomyrtus psidioides. The sequence goes on from JAILYB010000042.1 coordinate 1,907,097, forward strand.
ACTATCAAGAAACGTTTTCTCCAGTTGCGACGCTGAATACAGTACGGGTTTTGATGTCACTTGCAGAGAACTTGGACTGGCCTTTGCGCCAATTTGATGTGAAGAACGCGTTTTTTCATGGAGATCTACATGGAAGTCCCACCAGGATATGCATGTGTTGATCAATCAAATGTGGTGTGCAAACTTCAACGATCACTATATGGATTAAAGCAATCACCTCGCGTACGGTTTGGCCGGTTTAGATCAGCGATGAAGAGGTATGGATACACTCAAAGTAATGCTGACCATACATTATTTTTTAAGTGTAGACAAGACAAAGTAACAACATTGATCATATATGTGGATGATATAATCATCACAAGCGATGATCTTGAAGAAATTGCAAATCTTCAAGAGCGGCTATCTAATGAGTTTGAGATGAAAAATTTGGGAGGTCTTAAATATTTCTTGGGAATTGAAGTAGTCAGGTCGAAGGAATGTATTTTCTTATCTTAGCGAAAGTATGTGTTAGATTTATTAGCTGAGGTTGGAATGTTGGAATGTAAGCCCGCTGACACTCCTATTGTTCAAAATCATAAACTCGGAGAGTTTCCTGATCAGGTGCCTACTAATAAAGACAAATACCAAAAGTTAGTAGGGAGTTAGTAGGGAGACTAATTTATTTGTCCCACACTCGACCTGATATTACATATGTCGTATGGGTTGTAAGCCAATTCATGCACGAACCGAGTTAAGAACATATGAATGCCGTAATTCAGATTCTGCGCTACTTGAAGTCAGCTCCGGGAAAAGGGTTGTTCTTTGCGAAAAACAACCACCTTGAGGTAGAGGGATTTACGGATGCAGATTGGGCAGATAGAATTTCTGATAGAAAGTCTACGTCAGGCTATTTTACATTTGTGGGAGGAAACTTAGTAACATGGAGGAGCAAGAAGCAGAATGTTGTATCCTTATCAAGTGCTGAAGCAGAATTTCGAGGGATAGCTAAAGGTCTGTGCGAGCTACTATGGCTAAAAAGGTTGATGACTGAATTCAGTTTTCCACCTGAGTCTGAGATGAAACTATTCTGTGATAATAAAGCTGCGATTCAAATTTCCCACAATCTAGTTCAACATGATCATGCTAAGCATGTTGAGGTGGATAGACATTTTGTCAAGCACAACTTGGATGCTAAGGTGATAAAGTTTCCGTTTGTCAAGCCTGAAGATCAATTGACAGATATTCTTACAAAAGCCTTATCAAGTCAAGCTTTTCACAGCTCACTAGTCAAGCTGGGTATCAAAGACATTTTCTCACCCACTTGAGGGGGAGTGTTAGCATGAGCTGTATAGTATATTCAAAATAGGATTTTATTCTCTTTCTATGTATATTCCTGATTTATAGGCAAATTAGGGTTGGATCTCTTTAATGTATATAAGAGTACTTATAGGCTTGTATACAAAGGGGAATTGAATAGAAAATCACATTGATTCCTTTTAGAATTTTTCCTCTTTTCTACAATTATGTCTTTCCAATTACGGATGCTCAAGAAAAAGAACAACCTAATTGAGAATGATGATACATGGATCATAGGGGTGAGCAAAAAAACCACGATCCAACCAAACCGGACCGGACCGTACCCAACCGGTTGATTTTGGATGGTTTTTGACGGGTACGGTTCAGTTCTCGGTTTCAATTTTTCAGAACCGATTTTATCGGTTCGGTTTACGGATTTGAATGCGAACCATCCAACCAGCACATGAACCGGCCCCCTTATATAATCTGAATGTATATTATTTTATTGGTTCGATTTTCATTATTCTGCAGGTCCTACATACCATGTTTTACTGAGTTCCTTTATTTTTTTCTTTTATTTTGTCCTTATGCTTCCTTGGAGCATAATCCTATGGCTACTTGCGATGGAACAAGGCGAATTTGTTTCCTCGCCTATTTCCTTTTTTTCATTTTTTGTTTGGTAGAAACGTAACCGAAATCCAACCAAAAACCGGACCGGACCAATGGTTCGGTTGGTTCACGGTTCATAGAAGAAGCGGTTGGTTCACGGTTCGTATTTTGCGGAACCGGTTCCTAGCGGATGGTTCTCGGTTCTAGGGTAAAACCACCCATCCTGTGAACCGATCACCCCTAATGGATCATCCTTAGGAGTACAATATGCTGATGGAATGAAGCACATTACCTCAAGAAACATGTGTTTTGGAACAATGTGTGTGTGGAATCTAGAGAGATGACATAGGAATATTTGATTCCCTAGAGTCGCCCATTCAATACTCCATAAGTTCAAGTGGATAGAAGCATACTTGAGGCACGCTCTTCATGACAATCTTGAATTTGTGAGGCCTCTCTCAACAGATGCTGCTACGTGTATTATACCTTGAATCCATTGATCGCAATATTAATGAAGAATACTGAGCAAAAGCACCAAAGCCGTAGAAATGCTAAGGGAAAATAACATAAATGGTTCTTAAACTTTAACCTAATGTGCAATGTGGCCTCTGAATATTTAATTAGTTCAATATAGTCCCTGAATTTTTTGTGCATGTTTAATGTAGTTCATCGGCTAAATAAAAATGTTCAATGTTGTCCATGATCTTAAATTAATAGAAAGATTAGTCCAATAACGTCATTGAATATGTACCAAAAGTCCGAGGACCACATTGAACAAATTAAAAGTTTAGGCTAAAATTAAGAGACCACATTGAATAAAATAAAATTTTAAGAACCGCATCGCACATTGATCCAAAAATTTAGGGACTATTTGAGTCACCATCCCAAATGCTAAGTGAACTTTCTCATTGTCTCCTTTTCTTCATCTCCAGCGGTTCCTTCCTATGATGCACCGACACCTCTGCAAAGGGCGTGCGTCGGTGTCCGACACGTGTCGGACACCGACACGCTCGGACACCGCCCGACACGCGTTCGACACGTGATCAACGCGTGTCGGATTTTCGACACGCAGTCAGAGCGGCCAACACGCTGCCGACACGCGTGTCGAAGAGAGGCGGATAGAGGAGAGGCGATTGGGGGGAGAGACTCTCATCTGTGATTGGGGGTCGGGTCTAATGGGGTTTTGAGGGTTTCGGGTCGGCAACTCTTAGGTGCTCGCGGGTCGAGTCGGACTCGCGACAGGCTCACAGCCGGCAGAGTTTCCCGACATCTTGCGACGGCGGCGGCGGCTGAGCAGGGCATCGGGGGTGGCTGAACAGACGCGGCTGGAGGGCTCGACGAGCCGCCGATGGGTTAGGGCGCGGGATGAGGTGCCGCTTGAGCTGGGGTGACGTCTCGGTCGGCTGGTGTCGGGGCTGGGCTGAGTAGACCGGCGGAGGAGGAGATCGGGTTCCAGGGACGACGGACTGGCCGTGTCTCGGTCGGTGGATGCTCCGTAGCTCACAGATCTACGTCGACGGCACGGATCTGTGGGGTTCGGGTCTCGATTTCCAGGGGATCTCAGCGTCGAAATTTGGATGGCACGGCAGCAGCTCGGCAAGGACGACGGGCTGGGGTGACGGCCGGAGAAAGTGGCTGGTGATGAGGAAGGCAGAGAGGTGGTGGTCTCGAGTCGCAGGCGAGGGTGTGTCGTGGCTCCTCGCGGCTCGGGCGGGGGTAACAGGAGGGAGAGAGGAAAGATAGAGGGGGGGTGGGGGAGGAGAGATGACAAAGAAGAGGAATGAGAGGTGCTTGTCAGAGATTTTTCTAGAGAGAAGACGTGAGAGAAAGAGAGAGAGAGAGAGAGAGAGAGAGAGAGAGAGAGAGAGGATGGGAAGTGTGCTGACGAGGTAGTCTACGTCTAAAGTGTAGATGATTTATTTTATTTATTTATTTATTTTTTTAGGTTAATTGAAATCAAATTACCAAAGTACCCATGATAGAAGCTCTTTTTATAAGTTCTTCATTAAAAAAATAATACATTGCGTATATATAAAAATATATATTTAATACAACGTGTCCCCGACGTGTCGGATTTTTTTATTTTTGAGAAATGCAATGTCGACGTGTCATGTCGTGTCGTATCCGCGTGTCGGTGTCCGAGTCGGTGCTACTTAGGTTCCTTCCCAAGATGGGTTTTGCATTTAAGATAAGATTTGGGCCCCTTACGTATCTTTTTGCACATTGCCCAACCTTATCTGGTAACTCAACTTTAGGCCCGCCATTTTCTCTTGCTTTTCTTACCTTTTGGGCTTTGGCTCAGTATTTCAGGATTTCGACGATAATGCTACCTTTGGTTTGACAACATATCGTCATTCTACGAATATAATTTTTTTTTTCACTTGTTGGGATTGGAAAAAAAAAATTGATACTTCTAATCGGCAACGGTGTACAATAATCGGTGATCGACAGCGAAGTATGGTGATTGAAAGCCAATGACCAGCAACAGGCAACCAATGATGGAGTTCGACTATTGGCAACAAGTTCGACAGCCAATGACTGACGACGAAGTCCGTTGAGGCTCGTGGCGAAGGCCGGGGGTGGTCGGCTAATGCGGTGCTGAGGGCAGTGGCGGCAATTGGTGGTGCAATTGGGTTTTTGGTAGTTCCGTGGTTATAAAAAGTTAAAATGGAATCTCAATCCTAACTGTAGTCAAATAATTCGATTCCAAATTTTTTATAAAGAAATTTTATTCCATTTGGAATCGTATATCGTACTCAAATTTAACCCCAGAAATCCTATTTATTGTGGAGTTCAACTCTGCCTCGAACCAAACTCAGACCTAAAATGGCTCGTAATCACAGAAAAACCTCTAAAGAGTAACATCGTAATTTCTTAATTAATGTTGATGATAGAAGACGACCGTGATCGAAAAGACTGTTGGTATGTCCCCACCATATGCTCATTGGAGGCTAGTTTTTGCTTTCGTCATGTCTCTGAGACCATAGCTTAAAAATTGAACAATAATTTGCAATGTAAGATTGTCCAATTATTTCACTATCTAATAACTCAATGATGTGATATGTAACTTTGTATTTTGGTTATTTTTATAGTAAAGTTTCATGTGTTTCTGTGCGTTTCTATAATTGTAAATAAGCAGGTCGACTATAGTGATCCTTCATGATATGAGAAAACTCATCGAGGCACGTGATGAATATTCTTTAGGGTAAAATTCAACACCTAATTAAAGATATCAAAATTTTGAAAATTTTATCCAAAAAGTCCTAAACATATTACAATTTTAAACCTTTTTAATTTTGCCAATTGAATCCTCAATATTTTCATGTTTTGCTAATTAAGTCCATCCGACAAACTTTGGCTAGAAATCACTGACATAGACACTAGCTATCCTACATGAAACGGTGTTGATGAGGATAATTTGTTAATGATATTTATCATTTTAGTTTTTCCTTTTATTCTATTTTCCTTTACTTTTTTTCTTCCCTTTGCCAGCATCAGGGGAGGGTCGCTTGAGGCCAAGCCCTCGCTAGCCCAAGAGAGGGCTGGCCTCGGGGAAGGGTCTCGCTCGGCTGGGGTAGGCAACGGAGGCCCTTGCTGAAGCCGGCCATTGCTTGGGCTAGTGAAGGCAGCCCTTGCTAGATTAGGCAAAGGGTAGCCCTTGCCTGTCCAACAAGGGCAGTCATTGATCGAGACCGGCGAGGGCAACCCTTGCCAAAGGCCGGTGGAGGGCAAAGGGGAAGAAAAAAGAAAGAAAGAAAAAACAACAAAACAAGTTAAGGATAAAAAAGTATGTGTGTGTGTGTGTATGTATGTATTTATTTATTTAGATAATTGTCCATGTCAGAGCCGGCCATGCTACATAGGATGATTGATGTCCACGTCATTAATTTATTGCCGAAATTAGTGACATAGTCTCAATTAACAAAATTTAAAAATATTTAGGGATCAATTAACAAAATTGAAAAGTTTAGGGTATAATTGGCAAAACTGCAATAGATTTTATGATTTTATGGAAAACAAATCCTCAAAATTTGATATTGAGTGTTTGCCATATCTGAATTTCACAAAATATGACAATTGAGAAATAGCGTCGCTGATATTAAGGTGATGCATGACAACACTTCAATTTCTGAATTTCTCTGCCACAAGTCAATTTGGCGAAAACACTTTCAAAGTAAAAATGCATTTGGTAAAAAAATTGACTTATAGTAAGATTTTCTAATTCTTGTTGGATTTTTGGCCAACTTTGTGAAGTACAAAATTTTTACTTTTCAGCTCCATAATCACTTCTTCAACCATACAGGCCACTGTCGCCGCCCACCACCGCCGCTGGTCACCGCCTACCGCTGCTGTCGGTTGCTGGTCGCCACCAGTCGCTGTCGTAGCTGCCGGTCGCCGCCAAAGATTCTGTCAATAATATTTCAAAAAATAGAAATTTTCAACTATTACCAAACGAATTTCTCTGATCAGAAGTCAATCTGGAGCAAAAGTAGAAAAATCAATTTCTACTTTTGAGGAGAAGTAGTGAAATCAACTTCTGGTCAGAAGTTGATTTCTCTACGAGAAGTGTTGTCATGTAGCACATCTAAGGCTGTATGATAACACTTCTCATTCTACATTTATCTTCCAAAAGTCAATTTGGCAGTGAAATCCGTTTGATAAAAACCTGTCGAAGTAGAAATTCGTTTGGTAAAAAAATTAACTTATGGTATGCTTTTGACTTATGGTAGGATTTTCAATCCGTTTGATTAAAACCTGTCGAAGTAGAAATTCTTTTGGTAAAAAAATTGACTTACAGTAGGATTTTTGACTTATGGTAGGATTTTCAACTTATGGTTGATTTTTGGCCAACTTTGAGAAGTACAAAATTTTATTTCTGGCACCAGAATCACTTCTTCGACCTCATCGACCTCCGCCGATCATCACTTGCCCACCGCTGCCCGCCGATGCGAAAGATTTTGTTATTAATGTTTCAAAAGTAGAAATTTCCAACTGTCACCAAACGAATTTCTCTGATCAGAAGTCAATCTGAAGCAAAAGTAGAAAAATCAACTTCTGCTTTTGATGAGAAGCAGAGAAATCAACTTCCGGTCAGAAATTGATTTTTGGTTGAGAAGCGCGCCCTAAGAATTCTTACCTGAAACTTGCGTACGAAGTGATTTGATAAAGTTACATTGAATGTTTAAATATAGAGTAATGACGGTATAAGATTAACTCTTTGAACATGATCGTGGAGAGTCACGTAATAAACAAAATGATGTATTTATTTCTGATTATGTAAGAAAACTGATATAGAGTGCTGGAGTGAAGTAAGTTACCGCGAAAAAAAGAGGGAAAAGTGTAAAAAAAACCCTAAATCTATTGCGTTAGTGCCAATTCAGTCCTAAACTTTTTTTTGGTGTCAATTCAGTTCTAAAAATTTTGCATTACTGCCAATTCAGTAGTAAACCTTTTATTGATATTAATTCAGTCATAAATCTTTTGCATAAGTGCCAACTTAGTCATAAATATTTTGCATTTATGCCAATTGAGTCAATTTGATCAATTTTGGTAGGAAATCGCTGGCATGAATCGGTCGCATTTATGTTGTGAAATGTATATATCTTCCTCCGTTATTATATTCCGACCATCATGGGTTTAAAGATACGTGGACGCGTTGGTGATTCAATGGTATTCTTGGGCAATTCTACAATCGAACGTCGATAGTGATGAGTCGTACTTCTCAATGTATAATTCCTACATTCATGTTATACGCCAATTCTACCCTAAACTTTTGTTTTTGTTTTTTTTTTGGGTAAGGTAAGTTTTTATATACTTTTCATATCACTAGGTACAAGTATGGATCGGACACAAAAACCATGAACCAATACTGACGTTGAAGTGCCAAGATGGGTTCAATGGTGCCCGGTTGTAAGATCAAAGCCACGTAGCACGTGTCCATCTAGATGCGCTCAAACGGCCATCACAAAAAGGAACCGAGAAAGCGGCAAAAGCAGAACAGAAGGGAGGGAGGGAGGGAAAATCACATTAAAAGACGGCCAAAAAAGGTTGGCCTAAAGATTCGGAAGGGAGAGCAAAACACCGCCACAGAAAGTTAAGAGGAAGTAGTGCAACGAAAATCTGGGAATGAGCACCAGAGTCTACACGGGAGCAGCAGCAAAAAGTGATGGTCCAAACACACCACAAGTATCATGTGTGTAGTCACTAGAGGCAGCCAACCTGTTGAGAACAGTCCAAAGAGAGGAAGCAGGAGAGGCTAAACAAAAGGCATCTTCCACAGCAACGAAAGCTCCAGGCAGAAAGGCATAGCAAAAAAGGAACACCAAAGTGACGAGAAGAGAAGGGGAGAAAGTCTTTAAGCGGCAGAACAGGAAGCAGCCCTGAGAAGAAGAGGTCAGTGCAGCAAAGGCTCTAATGGTGTCGGGAACTCTGTCCTTGGACCTGGGCCATCTGAGCCAGTGGGTGTGTTAAATCGTGAGGGTCGTAGGGCTCCCAGCCGAGACCCTAGGAGGAATAGGAGCAGGGGCCGCTCTATACAAAGATCTAAGGGGCCCAATGCACACAAAGACTCCCTGTTGCTCAATGCAGATGGGTCTTCTAGACCAAGGGCTGTTAATCAACAGGATGGAAGCCGAAGCATAAGCAAATCCAAGAGCAGAATGTCTCGGCTCTCTATCCCTCCTGGTGCACCCCAAAGGAATTCACAACCCTCCACCTCTCGGCAACAGGGCACTCAACTATCATGGGCCAATGTTGCCAAAGTTCTCCCTAATGGTTATCCCCTCTCTTTTGTTGCCCCGCCGATGGTGGATGGAGAACCACTTATTTGAATCTCCCAAGAAGCCTTGCAGTTTGAAAGTCCCATACTTAAGGAATGTATTATTGGTCACTTTATTGGGAAGAAAATCTTTTTTAAGTGGACGGAAGAAGACATGGACTCCCCATGTAGTTGATATCCGTCTCCATAGAAATGGATACTATTTCATCCGAATCCCTGACGAGGAGTTCAGGAGGAAAGTTTTACAAATGGGTCCCATTTCAATTCGGAACAGCACAATGGTATTAGAACAATGGCACCCGAACCTTAAGCTTAGGAAGGAAGATCATAGTACCTTACCTATTTGGGTTCGGCTTTCAGATATTCCCATATCTCTCTGGAGTTCTTATGCTATTAGTCGCATTGCGAGTGCACTTGGCAACCCACTTTATGTTGATGCGATGACGGAAAATATGCAACGGCTCTCTTTTGCCCGGGTTTGCATAGAAGTTAAGGCTTCCCAACCTCACCTGCAATCAATAAAAATTGAATGGGATGGAGAAATAATACATATTAGAGTGGAATATGAGTGGAATCCACTGGTGTGTGACACTTGCCACATCTATGGTCACAAATCGGGTACACATGGCTTCCCATGTGCGGTTGCTCAGCACACTACTGTCACTAATCCCCCTACAAGACCACCTCAGCGTATTGAAGGAGATTGGCAGCTAGTCAGGAGTAAAAATAATCGAAGAAGGCAAGCTGCTGAGCAGGTTGTGCATGGCCAGATCCTGGAAGACCCCTTGCTGCCAGTTCAACAGGGAGGTGGAAGCACAGAAACTGATCGTGGCCAGGAGATGATTTTGGTTCAGGACCAGGTACAAGCTCAAGCCCTCGATGATGCTGCTGCTCCCCCCATTATCCCTGCACCTTCAGACCTGGGGGAGAACCTGCCGGACCCTCCAAATCTGCAGAAGGTTACTGCTAACTCTCTGCCACCCTGCACTGAACAGGCTCCTTCCTCTTCACCTCTGCAGTTGCTTGCTTCTTCTGGCCTGGCTGTTGGCCTCTCAAAACACCCTCCTGCTGCCATTCGAGCTGGCTCACCTGCAACCGAGAACAAGACAACAACTCTTGAACAGCAACTGTCTCTCAAAGCCTTGCCTTCCTCTTCTTCAGCAAAGATCAGTGCAGTAAAGACTCGAACAACAGGCCTCCCATCACAGACTGCTTCTCGGCCTGCACCTGTTACTAGAAGTAGCAAGATCAGATCTCGATCAGCTCCGGCCATTGACAGACTTCAAGCTCTGGCCGACCAACAACTTCCTTCCTTGGACTACCCTAAACTTTTGTTATCCTATACAAATCCCAAATTTTAGATCTTGTCCTTATTTTACCATCCAGTCCAAACTTTACCCTAAAAGTATTACCATTTGATAAAAAATCACAAATTTTTATTTGAGTTATAAATCCACCCATATTAACCCTCTATTTAAAATTTCTGGTTGACAATCGAGAAATGGAAATCTCCCAAACATGAGCAATTCGAGCATCATCTCTCCAACCACGATAGATGGAATATTCCCAAAGACGAGATCGAAGATGAGTGCACGACACCTAATGTTAGAGATGTCTTATGAAACAAAATGTAAAACCGAGACAAGAGTTAAAAGGTTTTTCAAGATGGCAAAAATACAGCAAAAGTGCCAATATTTATGTATGGAGATCACTTTAGTGTCAATTTTTTTTTTTTATATCACTAAGTGCCAAATCGGGAAAAAACGATCGCTTAAGTGCCAAGTCCGGCGACTTGGCACTTAAGCGATCGTTTTTTTTTTTCCCGATTTGGCACTTAAGTAATCTAAAAAAAAATATTGACACTAAAGTGATCTTCGTACATAAATATTGACACTTCTACTGTACTTTTGTCAATATTAATAAAGTCTCGCCTAAATGGGCTGTCGATGCTTGGTGGACGCTTTAAACTGAATATGCCTGCAGAGGATGACTCAGATCCCAACCCCTTCAAATCCTTTTTCATTTGGAAAAGGATCAGAAGAATTCCTGAATAAAAGAAAAGAAAAGAAAAGAGACTGAGCAAAAAGAAAGGAAAAGAAAAGAAAAGAAAAAAAAGGAAAAAACAAACAGAACCGACCCAGATAGCTAATGCTCCATTAAAGCACTTTGAACTTGAAGAAGAGAGAGAGAGAGAGAGAGAGAGAGAGAGAGAGAGATGGGTAATGGCAGCTTCTCTTTCTGCTCTCACCTGGTGCTCCTGCTGCTGCTGCTCGCATCTCCATCGCAGTCGGACCAGAGAGTCGCGCTCAGCCTCTACTACGAGTCCCTCTGCCCCTACTGCGCCAACTTCATCGTCAACTCGCTCTCCAAGCTGTTCGACACGGGGCTCATCTCCATCGTCGATCTCAGGCTCGTCCCTTGGGGCAACGGCTGGATCTCCCCCGATGGCTCCCTCTCTTGCCAGGTTCCTGCTTCCGCTCCCCCCCCCCCCCCCCCCCCCTTTGCTTCATCCCCCTTCCTGCCTTCTAACATCTCTTCTCTCTTTTTCCCTTTTCTCAGTAGTATTCTCAGAATTACGTATAGTGCTTGCTAATCGATTGCACGTTAAACAACATGATATTGATAACACATAGTGCAATTAAGATGGTTTTTTTGTTAACACATAGGACATGGACATGAATATCTCAATACTTAGCAACAACGGACGGTGGCTCCATGAATTTTCACATGTCATTTCACTATGTAAAGATATTGAATAAAGTTGGTATGGTGGGGCGAGAGTAATAAATGGGGTTACAGGTTCTGCTCCCACCCACATGATGATTTTTTTCAATATTGGGTGGTAATTCAAAAGAAAGAAATTATTTAGTGAAATTTAATGACATTGAAATTTGAATTGTCAGACTTAGCAGGATACACGTGATACTCACGTGCAACTCATCATTTTTTATGCTGCGGATTTAACTTTAATACATACTAGAAGAAATGCACATGTCACAAGTGTGCTAGAGCAATTGAAAAAAACAAAATTACAGTTACCTCGTAAACTTATCCTGCTACCGAATCATTTTAATCACTCTAACGTAGTAAGCGTCCATAAAGAACATAGGATAGTATAGTCACTAGACGTATTAATCTCATACTAAACTCTACTTGTTTTTGACACATTTATTTTTTGGTTAATTATTTTGGGCTCTATTTTAGTAAGTGGTATCCATGAGATTCTTAATTAATTCTCCCTCGAGCAATCTAAAAAAAATCTATTACCGTCTGATAAAATCTACGGTTTGAAATGTAACGCTAATTAAAATGGTCTATTTGACACTTCAATTTTGAATCTGGCATGGTAAATTGGATTAACATAATATCATTTTTTTTTTATATGTGATCTTTTCCCTCCATTTGTTTTAATCTCAATCTGAATATTGTGCAAAATTTGCAGCATGGACCAGATGAGTGCCTACTAAATGCCATTGAAGCTTGTGCCATCACCATCTATCCGGACGTGGTAAACCCTTTTTTAACCTCCAAAGCAAGACTTGTGTTTATGTACTGAAATATAGAACTTGATTAATATACTGGCATATGCACCCGTTATTTATTAATTAATATGATATGAATAGAATATAACCAACATGCTCAGAAGTAATATCTGCTTCTTAGAGAATCCTATCAAATTGATTTGCGAATCCAGAATTGAGATCTCAAATTTTTCAAGCAGTAAGATTAGGAAATGCCTAAAATTAAATTTTTCACGACATAATAGTCATAGATTAAGTAGAGAAGTGCAGTGCGTAATTTACAATAGTTTAGTGAGCCTTGGAAAAGTTAACTTCCAGTACATGATATGATTAAGATACTGTTACCCAATATGTATATTTTTTCAGAAAACAATTATCACGCCAAGATGCAAAAACCAAAAGTTTACGTATCTATTTATCTCTCATCGGACTATATTACATATAGTATTTCGTTGCTAGATATCGCGTCTTTAAAAATGTTAGGAATTGTGTTATTTGATGAGTAAAATTTAGTATATCCCGGCTCAATAGGATCGGTGGAATCAAGTGGCCGCTTGATTCAATGGTCCGTCGATTTGCACACTAAATTTATGGACGTGACTTTGATCTTTCTGTTGTCTTAGTAAGAGGGGAAAGGATTGAGGATTTACTCGATGTGAGATATCACATTATTCGAGAAACCCTGAATCGAATCGAATCGAATCAAAATCTCCGCTGCGACATGATATGTATAAATGATAAGAATAGCACAATGCACACATTATATCACATCTTCTTCTTCTTTTTTGTCTTATTTTGTATGGCGCATTTTTTTTACTCTCAAATTTGTATGGCGTATTTGACTTTGACACTCTGCGTAGACCCGGCATTTCAGATTCATCAAATGCGTGGAGCAATTGACCCTGCAGGGCAGGCACGGCGAGTGGTCCAAGTGCTTGGGCACGACGGGCCTCGGCAATGCTCCGGTCGATTGCTATAACGGAGGCTTCGGAAATAAGGTGATTTTTGCCTGTTCTAATTATAATTCATCCAAAACTTCCATTTTGATCCATCAGAAAATGAAAAAAAAAATCGAAAAATTTGCTCTCCGCGACAGCTTGAGCGGAGGAACGCCGAGGAAACCACCCGTCTCAATCCGCCGCACAGATTTGTCCCGTGGGTGCTCGTTAACAATCGACCACTCCAGGAGGTTAGTTAACACATCTCTATCTGATTATACGATTTAACAATCAATCCAATGATGAGTTAAATTGTAATTTCGTCGTTGTCGCTGCTTTCTCCATGGTACTTAGGTTATTTCTCTGTCTGTCTCAGGAGTTCCCAAATTTCGTGAGCTATGTATGCAAGGCCTACAGAGGCGACCACGCGCCGGCGGGATGCAGGTCGATTCCGGCTACCGTCGAGTCATATGGCGAGGAGATTAGGTCCAGTTCGGTTTGCTATGCAAGCCAAGCACGAAACGTTACATCTCCTGGGCTCCAATAACCAAATGGTATTAAATTTACCAAAGTACAGAAGAAAAGCCAAAAAAGAAAAAGAAAAAGAGTTGGTATTAATGTTTATTTATCTCTCTGAGTGATTACAGCTAGTTTGTCGTGCAATAGAATGGTGATGTAGATTCGATTGATGTGCGTTTAATATTATATGATGCTGATAAAGTCGGCTTTGGTTAGTGGGCTTTTTATTTTTTATTTTTTATTTTTATTTTTTTTTCCTTCCTCTTTTTAATCCACCTCTATAGCTTGAATTGTCAAAATCGTGTCTTGTAATATAAAAGCTACTTACTCCTTGTCCAAATTTCCAAAAAAATAAAATAAAAATTACATGAACCACTCATGTCCTGCCACCTAAGCAAAAAGCAAAACCATATATAAATCTCTGTTCTTTGATAGACAGAGACAATGCTCTTAGAACTCTATAATAAAATATTTATAAAGACCTAGATAACAAAACGTGATGATTTATAATTGTTGTAATCTTATTGCGGAAATTGACAGGATTTTCTAACTAAATGCATGCGAAATCACTGGAGAAATAAACTATGAACAATAAGCACACCGAAGATTTCTATGGTTGGATCCAAGTGTTGATAACTACTCAACAGAGAGAACCGGTAGCAAATGATCAATTATGATCGGAGAATTAGAGTTATAATTGCTTATATACTCAAGTATTTCTCACACTTATATTAAACTTAAACCCATAATGTTTATAAATAAACAACTCAATATGAATGCAAAACTAAATCATAAGGTGTTCATGCGCAAATTAAAAGCTCTACGCAAGATTTCTTTAGGAAACGTCTCGTACAATTTTTCTTCGGCGACTAAAGAAAAGGGTAAAAGTTCCCTTTTATTTGGGCGGCTTAAATAACAATGATGTACACTGTATGACTTGTTAAGAAAGTCCAAAACTTGATCAACCGGTCAAATTTGGTTAAAAGATAACATTACAAATCTTGTGCCCCTTTGTTTCCTTTTTGATTATGACCTACTGAAGCTCCATTTCTTGATAATCTTTGTGCGGTCAAACTAAGATAGGTATTACATATCTCAACATCTGTATGCCCTTCGTGCTGAGTTCGGTAAATGGATCAAACTCGAAATATAATTTAACAATAACATGATGAATGGGGAAATGATTCAACCTATACGTGGTTACGTACTTCGCGAGCACGTATTCTTTTGAGATGAAGACTGTATTTGGTTGATAGTTACTGGCTGGTTCTTGGTATAGGACTCTCATTTCAGATGAACATGTCTCTTTAGCATCTTCTTTTCTCATTCTCATACCAGTTATTTGTCTTATTTAGTCTCTAGTACATGCTCAGACTAATTAGTCATTTGAATTACAAATTCAGACAAAGACAAAGTACTCGCTTAAAAAAATGTTGAAATCATTCGATTATCCGGCCGGGCGATCTTTACAACAAATTCCGAAACTACCAAATTTAATTAATGTTTTTTGCCTATCAACATCTTGCTGCAATTTGCTTCTATGAACATTGCTTTAGAAAGAAAACTTGCCTACCGTGACTTGGGTCTGTATTCCCAGGTAGAAAATCTGACCAATTCATGTCCTTTCCATTCCAGGACCATCTCATTCTCTTGTTCTCCAAGCTTCACCTCATAAGATGTCTTCCCTCTCAGCATTTCCTGGGCTTCCGCGACACACTCTCTGCCTAATTGCAACCGGTCTAGGCCTTGCGTGACCGGGGAGTTTGTGCCGTTTCTTGTTTCGCCCCCTTCGTTGAGCCACGAAAGAGACGAGACGAATGGCGCAACGAAGAGAGTCTCCATGGCAATTCTTGACTCTGAAAACTGCGGAGGAAAATCTGACTGCATTGACTCTAAGATTGAGTGATATCGCTTCAATGAATCGTCAAAAAACTCCCCGAAGGTCGAACAGTTGTTGAGTTTCTCGAAACCGTTTCCATCGCCGGAAGTTATGATCCCTGCGGTACGTCCGAAACGATCAGCACGATGGGCCAAATATTCCTTGGCCACTCTAAAGAAATCATTCACTCTTCTAGTTGTAGTAGTCCTTCCCATGTGAGGCAATCCCACCATGCAATTGAAGACCATCCACTCTTTGCTAGTGTCTCCTTCATTCCTCTTCCTAAGCTCATTCCCTAGATCTGCAATGTTCATGCTATCAACCTCCAATTTCACGCCGAATGATCGGGCGTGATCGTGAATCTGCCTCTTTGTATCATCGAAATTCCAGTTCAATTGAGCATCATGACCACAATCTTCTTCGCAAGCCAACGATGTGAGCCTCAACGTTTTGTTCCTCCACCCGATGGCCTCGATTACCGGCGGCCATTGAATACCTTCTCCCATATCGAAATCCACGATATGGATTGTCTCTACCTCCTCAGGCATCGCCTTGAGTAAGGCTGAGTTCGCCATGAAGTGAGCAAACCTTCCGTAGGGAAACGCCTGGTAGAATGCGAGGAAAGCTGCCTCAAGGTTCTTGCACAACTGGAGTCTCAAGTAACCGCTCTGGTCGTTGGCAGTTCGGCACAAATAGAAGGCGAGCCGCTCCAGCACCTCGCCCAGAGGGCTCGATTTCTCGGCGATACGCCTCGAGATGACCTCCATGAGCTCCTTTTCCTCATTGTCCCCAGCTTGGCCATAGGCCTTGAGCAGGTGCTGGAGGCCGAGCAAGTTGTCAATTTCCATTTCTTCGGCAGGCAAGGTCCAGGGCAAACACCTCGCCGCAGACATGCCCGCAGAAGTATACTCTTCCGACTTCGACATGGACAAAGTGCTTGGGCTCCGCGCCTCGGTCGTCACCTGTTGCGAAGCGAAACTCCCATCACTTATCTCCGAATAATCACAAGTGTTCTCAGGTTCATCATCATTCAAGAAGGCCTCCAATCCTTCGAAACCCATGGCGAAATCCTCGAGTTCATACCCGACTCCCAACGATGCATCGAAAGCAGTAGGCATGCCGAATTGGGCGATCGAATCGCTGGTCGTATCGCTAATCGGCGAAGGTATCACACCATATTCACCAACATGGAACTCAAAATCAGAGTTATAGTTTCCGAATGGATCGATCATTGAATCAGAGAGATCATGATAGGGCCAGTAAACGGGAGGGAACTCGGACTGCATCATCATCTTTCAGGAAGGTCTTACCTTGTTTTAGGTGAAGAGATGAAGATCTGGGTGAAGTTGATTAGATGAAGAGGATGAGGACGATTTATATAAGGTCTATGATTAAGCAATCGAAGAGAAAGACATAATATAAAATGAAACCAACCAATCATTCTCAGTCTTCCATGAATTTTCTATCAGAGTTTGTTTCCAGCAAAATTCCTCGTTCAATCTTCATCTTCGCCTGGCAGATTCTGAGAGGTTGCGAGGTTGCGTCCGATGTAGTTTTCACGAATGATCGGCTTAATATTATATGTAGGCCTGTTGTTTCCAATGTCGCTAGCTTACATGGAAGGATGACGTGCCTTGTAAAACAGCTCCTGTCCGGGAAGTTGAGCAAGAAAATGGGAGCAAATACAGCAGCGGTCAACACCGTTAGGGAATATTTACGTGTTTTGGAAGTAAATATACGTGGGAAATTCAAAAAAAAAAAAATGACTCGAGGTGAAATTTCATAAGAGTTCAAAGCTAATCCCGTCTTTGATTAGTCTAAGCTGGGTTTGGTATCGGGGCACCAATACCGCTAAGCACAAAGCACTACGACATTCGGGTCCAAAACGCGAGGAGCAATTTGGTCGATGACGTTTCTACTAATTCGTTTAAAAAAATATATCTAAAAAAATCCGTAGGTCTTAAAACACAAGGAGCGACAATTTACACATATTTTGTGAAGTTACCAACTTTGTCGGACAATTCGCAAATTACCGGTATTTGCATTTCTTTTATTATTGTTTATTTATCTTTCTTACGAACACTTTATTCTTACCATCTCTCATGCAAATAAAATTAGTCTTTATTTGGTCACATACCAAATCTTTCCCGCTTAAATTGTCAATAAGTTTTGAATTACTAATTCTTAATTGAACTAATTTCTAACTCTTATATATATTTTTTTTGGAACCGGATCCCCTGCCAAGCCGCAATCGTGGCAGGGTGTACCAGGGTAAATCTGGGCCGTCCGTTCCACAACAGACGACCCTAATCACTTAAAAAAAATAAAAACAATAATAAAATCCCAGCCTCAATTTAAAGAGATCCGAGCCGTTCGTTGTTGAACGGACGGCCCAGATTTACCCGGGTACATCCTGCCAAGATTGCGGCTTGGCAGGGGATCCAAATCCATATTTTTTAGCTGATTAACTTTTGTTGTCTTTTATCAATTTTTATTTACTTTTCTCACAAGACGCATTAAGGTCATAAACTCTATATGAATTTACCGACTTTTGTGTGACTTACCATCATTCTCCAAATAGGTTACCGACAATTTTTACATTCAAGTTGTTTATCGGCATTTATTTGGTTTATCATAATATTACCAACTTCACCATAGAGTTACCCACTTTATTTGACTTGCTTAACATTTCATTAATTTACTCTCATTTTATAAAATTTGGGCCTTATTTAGAGTGATTACCAACTTTTTTCTTAAACTACCAACCTGTTTAGCGTTACTAACTCTTAATTGAGTCATTTATATGTATTTATTTTTTCACCGCAAATGGTATACGCATAAGAGTTAAATAATTATCCAAAAAGTCCTAAATATATTATACATCGGTTAATTCTATCATAAAATTTTTAATTATGTCAATTTATTCTTGAACTTTTTGATAATTTTCCAATTTAATTAGTCCAACCAATTTTAGCCTAAAACCAATGATGTGGATATTAATCATCTTATGTGGCATGGCCAGTGCTGAAGTGGATAATTTTTTTCAAGTCCTTGAAAAAAATTTTAACTTTTTTTTGTTTTTACTTTCTTTTCCTTCTTTTCTATTTTTTTACTGTTATTTCCCCCGAAGGGCGGGCAGTGGTTGTCAGGGCCTCATTGACGCCCTTGCCAGCAACTAGGTGAGGGTTGCGACTGCCACAACGTCCCTCGCCCGCAACCATTGAGGTTCACTAACCATCTCCGAGGCCCCGTCAAGTGGGGAGGAAGAATAGTAAAAAAATGAAAATGTAAAAAGGAAAAAAAAATAAAGAACTGTTAATTGGCTAGAATGGCTTGGCAAATTGTCAAAAGATAAAGAAATAAATTGGTTGAATTGAAAGATTTAGAATTGAATTGGCACTCATGCATTAAATTTAGGACTTTTTAGACAATTTTCTCTATAAGAGGTAGTTAAGACAAAAATTAGTTAGTACTTTAATCTGACAAAAATGGGTAAGCCACTTTTATTTAGGTTAGTAAATTTATGCATAAGTCAATAAATTCGAAGTTTACCAAGTTTATGCAAATAAATATCTCTAAGTTTCGACCATATATATATATATATATATATATATAGAGTCAATGGGAAAAATTGTCACTTGCAAACTACAGGAAAAAGTTTGTAAATTCATAAAATATTACTAAGTCACTCGCAACTTACTTGGAAAAATAAGTTACCCGTCATTTTATTTATTGACGTTTTTCTTCACTCACCAACAATTATTGAAATATTACCGGAATGAAAAACAGTATATTTTTGGGCTCAAGACAATGGAATTCTGCCCTTAAATTTGACCGCGAGGTTGACCACACATTGGCCGCGCGCGGCATTTAGGGTTAACCAAACAAAAAGCTCTTCTTAGATTGCCTCATTTGTGAAAAAATTTAGTATAGAGAAAAGAATATAAAAAAAATATTCGGAGAAATGATTTTGGCAGTTTTTCATGGAAAATTTATTGGAGATTTTGTGTTCTAATTTTTTGGGATGAGTAGGTAAATGTTCTTATGTATGCAACAGAGTCAGCTGTGATGTTAAGTGTTGAAATACGGAGGGGTATGCTCTAATACCACCTGTTGAATCAGAGAGAGACGCAGCTCTGATAATCGAAGGTGAAAGGCTCACTCAATAACACTCACAAGAGAAGCTCTCATGAGAGGAGATGGTAAACTTTTTGTTCGCCTTATTCACCTCTCATCGAAACGATTAGGCTAGACACATGACTCTTGATATACCCTAGGAATGTGAAAGGACGCGTCTCGATACACAGCCACAATTACACATCCGAATACTAAAGGAATGATTCTTGAAAACAACAAAGCAATAAAGACACTTTAACACGCTCTCCGAAAAGACACCATCGGGAATCGAACAGTCTTTCGACAACCGCCAAAAATATGAAGAGTCACACTTTGAATGTTCCAGAGTAGGCGATGATATCTTCAATATTAAGCAACTAGGAAGCCATTAAATCCTCTAGCACAAATGATAAAATTTTACTCATAATAAATATGAATTGCATGAGGAATTCGTATGATTAAAGAAAAATAGTCTTACCTGAAGAAATCACTTAGAGAGTGTGTTAAATATGTTTTGAATTTTATGCACTCGGTTCGGTTCATCACCCAACCCGACATATTTTTTGTGCGACCCAAAAGTGGAGAGAAAATTGAGATTTGGTTCGTGACGGGGAGAGTTGGGCCGATAGACCCAAATTTTTTGGGCTTTATTTATGCTGCGGCTAGGGTTTATTTGTAAGTACAGAGGCTTTTCGTCATCTGAGAAATTTGTGAGCCGTGTGCTTTTGTTCAGTCGCTGAGAATAAATTTTGTAATCTGTACTCTATTTGATTATAGTGGAATCTCGTTTTGCCTCGTCCGTGGACGTAGATCACCTTGATCGAACTACGAAAATCCTTGTGTTCTGTGTTTGTTTTCCGCGTTTGTTACAACATAGTGAATTTCAATTCATTTATGGTACAAGAATTCCAATTCATATGATTAATATAAGGTAGTGATTATTGTATTACCTTAGGCTAAAATTTTGGAATTATGGTACATGTATACCTATAAAAATACCTTCGAATACAAACTCAGTTGATAGAAGACTGTCCAAGAATGCAATCAAAGAAAACAGCAATGCGTCATCACGAAGGATCGATGTAATATAATATTAAGTTTGTTGTTTTCAGTAGCATAGCATACTTGGAAGGAATACGAGTCCTACGAAACAGCTCTTGTCCTGAAAATTACGTGAGAAAATGAGAGCAAAGACAGCTGCGGTCAACCCCGTTAGGGAATATTTATGATCAGTTAACGTGTTCCGGAAGTAAATATATGTGGGGAATTCAACAATAAATTGACTCAAGGTGACCCTTTTAAAAATTCGAAAACAGTCTCTTCTTTGATTAGTCGAGTTAGGTTTGGTACCAATACCGCCAAGCACAAAGGACACCATTCGGGTCCAAAACACGAGTCGCAATTTGGTCGACAATGCTTCTATTGTTTAGTTTAAAAACATGGACTTTCTTTTACCGTGCTAGTAGATTTTTAAAAATGTTTTTGGTTTTGAAACACTGTTGATTAGTACTAGTAGTATTACTGGTGGTTTGGTTTCCAAAAAATTTCCTTGTGACGACTTACACATATTTTTGTGAAGTTACCATCTTTTTCCGACAATCTGCAAATTATCGGTATTTTCGTTTCTTTTACTGTTTTTGTTTATCTTTCTTACCAACACTTTATACTTACCATCTCTCATGTAAATAAATTGGTCTTTATTTAGTGACATACCAACTTTCTTTGTCTAGACTGTCAACAAGTTTTTGGATCACTAATTCTCATTTGAGTTAATTTCTAAATTTTATTCGATTTTATTTAATTTATCTACTTGTTAATCTTTTTATCAACTTTTATTTATTTTTCTGACTTACCATCGTTTCTCCAAGAAGGTTATTAACTAGTTTTAATATGACAATTTAGATTTGAATTGGTTACCAACATTTATATTGTGTATCATAAAATTACCAACTTCACTATAGAGTTACCAACTTTTATTTGACTTGCTTAACACTTGATTAATTTACTAATTCTTTTTATAAATTTTCGCCCTTATTAAAGTGAATACCAACTTTTCTCCAATTAAATTACCAACCTATTTTTTGTTACTAACTCTTATCTAAGTCATTTATAGGATTTTATTTTTTTTAACATGATTATGGTATACATATAAGAATTGAGATAATTATCCAAAAAGTCTTGAATCTTTTATACGACAACTCATTCAATCATAAACATTTCAATATGGTCAACTTAAACTTCAACCTTTTAATGATTTTCTAATTTAGACCTTTCGGCCAAATTTTACTAAAAATCGATGATGTGGATGCTGCTATCTTATGTGGCATGACTAGTGTTGATGTAAATAATTTTTTAATATTTTTAAAATAAATTCGTTATTTCTTTTTTTTTTTATTTTTTTTTATTTCTTGTCCTTCTTTTCTAGTTTGTCTTAAAATGTTATTTTTTCCTAAAGGACTGGTAGGGGCTATAGTGGGCCCACCGGCCCTTTGTGGAAGAAAAAAGTAAAAAGTAAACAACAAAAATAATAATAATAAAGGAAAAAAAATTCAAAATTCAAAACTTTTTAAAAATTGCAAAACTTTTCCACATCAGCACTAGCTATATCAGTTAAAACCGTCGACGACCATGTCATCAATTTTTAGTTATAATTGGTGGAAATTACTAAATTGATAAATTATCAAAAGATTTAGTATTGGCAATGAATTGGTTGTTGGGCTCAAGAAAATAGAATTCTGCCCTCATATTGACCGCAAGGTTGACCGTACAATGACCGAGGCATTTAGGGTTGGCTAATAGAGATGCTTGTCATAGAATATCTCATCTGTGAAAAACTTGGTATACAGAAAAAAAAAATATCAAATATGTTCAGTGAAATGATTTTGGATAGTTTTTTATGGACAAATTATTGGAGATTTTGTATTCAAACTTTTGGGATTAGAAGGCAAATGTTCTTCTTGCATATGTGACAGTCAGCTGAGGTCAAACAATTAGGAAGCCACAGCATTCTCTAATCCAAATGACAAATTTTACTCAAAACGCAGTATGGGTGACTATGGATCGGACAAGAAATTCATATGATTAAAGAGAAATGATCGTACCTGAAAAAATCACTTGAGAGTGAATTTCTATTCGACTATTGCCTTCGGTGTTTAGACAAGAATATCAAATCAGATGATTATTTTAAGGTAGCAATTATTATATCAACTTTATAACTAAAAATTTTGGATTTACGTGCATACCTACGCTATAAAAATACCTTCGAATGCAAATTCCTCCCTGTTGTCCTAGAAGACTTTCCAAGAATGCAATCGAAGAAAAAAGTCCATGCTTCGTCACCACAGATTACTTACTGACTTGAGGACTCTTTTGACTTCTTGCCTCGTTAGCAGGCCATGCACAAGAATCTTCCTGTGGAATCAGATGGTCCAAATGTCTGCGCCAATATAAAATTGGTAAACAAGTTGGCAGATAAATGTGGAATTTTTTTTTTATAGCAAGTGGTAATTAACTGAGAAAGTTTAAAGTTGACAGGGGTTTTCATCTTTTCAAGAGGATATTTCTGCCATGTAGACAAACCATAACAAAGACCTAATCCAATAATTTTGAGGGTTGAGGGCTCTTTTGGCTTCTTTCCTTGTTGGTAGTAGGCCATAGAATTGGGGATTTGCATGCTTTTGCCTACAATGCTTTGTGATTCTTGCTGGACACTTATTCTAACTGGACATTTTAAAGGTCTCAAGATCTGGGCTTTCTCTTGATGTTATCTTCAAGTTTCAGTTTGTTTTGTGAAAAAACAAATGATTTGGAAATTATTTTCCTAAAAATGATCGCTTGCATCGCTTGAAATAGTTAGTCTATGAAAATTACTTTAATTACTTAATAATTTATGGTTAAAATCATTTTGTGGATGATAGATGTATTTTCTTAATAATTTATTTTACATAAAATATATGCACTTTAAAGATATTGAAGCTTTGTTCTACACCCGAGTGTATCGGAGTTTTGTATTTGTCACAGGTTCGTTCGAAAGAAGAAAATGCTTAATGCTATTTTGGATGGCCTAATTCTATAAAAAAAAAAAGCACCAACTTTAGGTCTAGTCCCAAATATGGCCCAAAATTTATTTTGTTTTAAAAAAACCACCAACATTCACTCATATTCCAAATCTCACCCCCGTTAACTCTACATCCGTGATCCAACGTGACGTTTCCACAAGTAATTTATCCATCTCAAAAAGCCCACATGGATTTAAAGGCAAAACTACACATTTGCAAGGTCTTCACATCTTCATCTTCTCCACGATCTATGCAACTGGGGAAGAGCTCTCAAGGGTTTATCTCGTGCTCGATTGTCGCTCATTCTCGGCCTCCGTTTGACTCATGCAGGGCCCTCACGAGCTTCGTCCACCTGCTGCCGTGCTCGGGAGGTCTCCGATCACTTGCGGTTGGCCTGGCCGAGTGCCCCCTTCCTCCTCCTTGCTAACTTAGTTGTTAACTTAGTTTTTAATTTGACATTGGTAAATTCATCATGATGTCCGTAACTTATTGACTTCTATCATGTCCATCTGTAAAATTTAAAAGGAGTTCCAATTTGATGTTATAAAAATTCATTACACTACGGGTAATTTACTAACCAGTAACTTGATGTGGCAAATGCACAAAGAATTCATAGAAATTAAAGTTACTACAATTAACGGTAAAAACGAATTGAATATTACGAAGAGCATTCTTTTTTCAATTGAAATACCCCAAAATCCAAACACTTTCCTTGCAGCCTAACGCCTATCAAGTATCAACCAGGACCAGAAAAAAAGATCGACTATCACCCAACATTCCCAACTTGCCAAAAAAATCATGTTAGCTTTGAATTTTGATGCAACCCCCATGCCTTAGTCGAATTTCTCATGCTATATCGATTACTTGTTAAATTTTGGGTCCGCTTCCGTCGTCAGTCCAATGCAAAATGTAATGCATGAATGCATAAAATAAACTATTCTATATGACAAATGATTTAGTTATTTTTTTAAGAACTAAAATTTAATTCCTGATTTTATATGCAAAATAAATTATTAAAAGGAAAAGTCAAAATTTACGTGTCAACAGTTATACAAGGAAATGAAATATAGTATGGTGTGGAAATGTCTTCCCTAATATAAAGAATTAATAGCTTCCGCGTGCGATCGTTAACAAGAAAAAAAAAAGGTGGAAGAAGATTAAGGTCGATTATGAAATTGCTTATGTTGATGTCATGGATGAGGATTCTTTAATAAGAAAAAAATAGCATGAAGATGGATGATGCACAAACCCAGGTGACCGACTTCCTTGGAGGAGCTTTTGGAAGCCAAGTACCACTTTTTGAGGGCAACTCAAAATACCGAAGTAGTCTCTCAAGCCTTGATGTATATGAGATAGATATGCTTCTCAAGTCTATGTAAATGTTATACAAGGAAATGAAATATAGTATGGTGTGGAAATGTCTTCCCTAGTTTCATCGCTTGACGAATCATATAAAGAAATAATCGCTTCCGCGTGTGATCATTAACAAGAAAAAAAAAAGTGTGGAAAAATATTAAGGTCGATTATGAAAATGGTGTGCCTGGGACACCATATGTCCTCCCCCGCAACATCCCAATTTTGCAACCCTCATACAGTCTCGGATTATAAACGGCATAAAGCCGTAAAGCTCTTGGAGGGATTCAAGAGACCGAGATCCCTAAAGGAGCTTACGCCTCCTATCGTGGGTTTGACGGTTAGGTTGGACGTTACAACTTATTTGGTATTAGAGCTGGGATTAAAATACCTGGAGTGATAAGGCACGATGGGGAAACAGGTTAGATGAATAGGAAAGATATCATTATATGCATGTGGTTGATGATTGCATTGTAATGATCGATTGTTTAGTGCTCCTATTGCTTTGGATTGTATTGATAGTGAATTCATTGACTGTAGTTTATTTATAGTAGAACAATATGAGTAGTCGTGCAAGATCAACTTAGAATACCCAACTGAATGGGATTCTACAAGCTTTAGCAACTATAGGTAATTCATTTCAGCAGCAAGCACAATAGCAAGCTGCTAATGCCTTAGGAAATGCTTCGACATCTGAAAATGGAATAGGAAATGGAGGATGTCGTATATAGGATTTGATATAATAATTCTTAAAGTTAAAGCCTCCCAAATTGCTGGTATAGGAAACTAAGAGGAAGCTCAACTATGGATAGATGAGCTTGAAAAGATAATTGCATTCTTAGATTGCTCAGAACTTAATCGTGTAGACTTAGCTAAATATTAATTGCAAGAAAATGCCGATTATTGGTGGAAGGCTACAAAAAGGAATTGTGTTTTCAAGGGTGCTGAAGTAACATGGGGTGCCTTTGTTAGAGCCTTTTATGAAAATAATTTTTTCGAAAAGTGTACGTGATAGAAAAATGATGAAGTTTATGCAGTTGCAGTAGAGTAATATGACGATAGATCAATACGAAGCAAAATTTGTTGCGTTGTCTAGGTATGCACCCAAGTTGGTAGAGGAACCAATAGTTAAGATCAAACGGTTCCTATAAGGGTTATAACCTACCATCCAAGATTAAGTAGTAGAATTAAACCTAGTAGAGTTAAACCTTTGGGACTACAATGAGCTATATGCAAGAACTTAGATGATAGAATAGTACGCCATGGAGCATTCATTGTCTAAGCCGATTCAGGAGTGTACTCCTCCCCATTTGGTAACTCGTGACAAAAGGTTTAAGGATAAAAGACCCTTTGTCCCAAATAAAAGAGGAGAGTACTAGGTGGTAACCAAATGGAAGTGTTGTATAAGGTAGAATGGTAATGCCCCTTGCCGAATGTCGAGTGGATCATGCTTCCGAAGTGGATAACAAGGCCATCAGATGAGAGATGGTCCACAGCAACAACCCTAGCTGCAGAATAGAAAACCACCTCAATAGGCGAGACACGAGGAAATATACAGCAATCGCCAACACAAGGATGAATATACATGGTGAGACAAGATGAAACAGAAAATTCTATGACCGTCGTTACAGGTATGGTTTTTATTAATGGTTTCCTAGCACATGTATTATTTGATAGTGGAGTTACGCATTCTTTTATAGCTAGGCGTTTTGTGAATCTATTTGGAATAGAAGTTAAGCCAAGTCGATAGAGGTGCCCTTAAGTGTGTCCACACCTCTTAAAAAGGAAAAGACATCCTCATTGTCATGTTAGGCATGTAAAATTAACGTAGGATGATATGAGGGAAGGATAAATTTAGTAGTCCTAGATATGCATGACTTTGATGTCATAATAGGAATGGACTGGATTCGCCAACAGCGAGCCAATATGGATTGTTATCAAAGGACAATTTATATCAATCCATCGGGAGCGTCTGGATAAGAATTTTTTGAAAATGGTGGAGTATGTTCGGGCTTATAATTTTGGCGATAGAAGCGGCAGAGCTTCTTAATGATGGGTGTCTAGGGTATTTAGCGACGGTAGAAGATAAGTTGCAAGAAGAACCTAAGTTGGAAGATATCCCCGTGGTCAAAGAATTTTCCCGATGTTTTTTTTTCGAAGGATTTACCAGGATTGCCTTAGAAAAGGGAAATTGAACCTAGGATTGAATTAGTCCTTGGTACGGAGCCAATTTCCAAAGCTCCCTGTCGGATGGCTCAATCAGAACTAAAGGAGTTAAAAGTGCAGTTACAAGAACTGCTTGATAAGGGGTTTATCTGACCAAGTACCTTGCCTTGGGGAGCACCAGTCATGTTCGTAAAGAAAAATGATGGATCTTTTTTCGGTAATTGAACCATGTAACCGTTTCTGACAAAAGAAAAACCATGTAACCATTAAGAATAAGTATCCATTGTCGAGGATCGACAATTTATTTGATCAACTTCAAGGTGCATCAATGTTCTCTAAGATAGATTTAAGGACAGGACACCATCAACTAAGAATTAGAAAGTGGACATTCCAAAGACGACTTTTAGGACTCGATATGAGCATTTCCAATTCAAGTAATGCCATTTGGATTAACAAATGTACCCGTGGCTTTCATGGACCAAATGAATCGGGTGTTTAAGCCTTACCTGGATCAGTTCGTCATAATTTTTATTGATGACATATTGGTATACTTGAAGAGTAAAGAGGAGCACGCGCAACATTTACGAAGGACGATACAAAATCTTCGAAAAAATAAGCTCTTCACCAAATTTAACCAGTGTGAATTTTGGCTAGACCAAGTAGTATTCTTGGGTCATATAGTATTGGGCGAAGGTATCTCGGTAGATCCAACCAAGATAAAAGCGGTAGTAAATTGGCCGAGGCCTACAACAGTTATAGAAATTCGAAGTTTTCTTGGTCTAGCAGGGTATTATAGGAGGTTTGTCAAAAAATTCTCAAGTATTGCTGCTCCTTTATGTCGCGACCCTCTCGCGGAGCGAGGGGGCTAATGGGCTGCCCGATCGCTGGCTCGATCGGACGCAGGCCTCTCCCAATGTCCATTACCCAAATCGCAACTGCTGGATATACGTAGTCGACCTTTAGTGTAGTCTAGTGACATGTGGTAAGTATACATGCCAAGAAGTCGCCACCAATCGTTTCGTGGAGGGTACGATCGGAAAACCCTATCAAATAGTTGGGAGCTGTCTATTCGATTCTACGGAAACTAGAGAAGTGGGTTCGGGGACTTAGTTACGCCAACTGTCAGAGTTAACGCCCTTTCGGTACCGAAGCTGAATGGTTTATCTGATCCTAGGATTTCATGCAGATGAGTGAGGTATAGATCCTAAATCTAGGAGTTCATGCTGATGGGAACTACTACCCTATCACTCACAATCAATAGAAATAAGTGTGCAAATCAAGGATCCAATGCATGCGGATAAAACACATGAAATCAGCATGGCATCCCTAATGATGCCCTATTAGCCTAGAGAAATATCAATCAAGGCTCAAGAATGATTTTGGCATGATTTGCCTATGAGGGGCAGAATCGTAATTTTGAACAATTCAGGGACAATTCGCCTTGAAAGGGCAAATTTGTCATTTTAGATGAATTGGGAAGTCAAAAGATTGGGGAAATAGGATTGGCCATCAATCTAATCCATTTCCCATTTT
The DNA here is from genome assembly GCA_021437785.1 of Rhodomyrtus psidioides. Classification (NCBI taxonomy): domain Eukaryota; kingdom Viridiplantae; phylum Streptophyta; class Magnoliopsida; order Myrtales; family Myrtaceae; genus Rhodomyrtus; species Rhodomyrtus psidioides. Next base: position 1,935,842 of record JAILYB010000042.1, read on the forward strand.
TTTGGGAATTTCCAGGATTTTTCTGGAATTTAAAAGTGATTTTACCTTCGGAGGGGTAAAATCGTCATTTTGGACAAAGATGAAAACTGAAAATCTCAAATATTAGGGTTGGTCGTCCACCTGACCCAAACCCTAATTTTAAGCAATTTTCAGGACTCGATTGAAACAAGAAAGACAATTTTTCCATTAAAGGGCAAAATCGTCATTTTGAGAAAAGGGACGGGACTCGAAAACCCAAGCCTAAGAATTGGTCGCCTATCCGACCCTAATTCTTACATTGGTATTATCGGCCTTATCTCGCATATACAGCAGAGGCGATAATATCGTCAAGTCTCGAAAGAACGGATAAGAAACCCCAAAAATAGGGTTGACCAGTTGTCTGTGGTCATCCTCGATTTTTGGGGATTTCTGGAGTGTCTAGGATTTTTCCACAATTTTTCACATTTTTTTGGAATTTTTTGGAATTTTCTAGCATTTTTTGGATTTTCTAGGATTTTTCTGATTTTTATTTTATTTTTAAAATCATTTTCTGATTTTTTTTTATTTAAAAAAATGTTATTGGGGCCGGGTCGGGTGACCCTGGCCTCGACCCACGGGCGGGCGGTCCAACCCGCTCGGACCCAACCCGAAATGGCGCCGTTTCAATCTCCCCCGCTCAAATTTTAATTTCCCGCCCAAACCTAAACCAAGGGTCCTGATTGCGCCACGTGTTGACATTCGGACGGCCTGATCTTCATATTGAACCGACGACCACGATTGAAAGGCAAGATTAAATCTCGACCGTTCAACCCATGGCCTTTTTTTTTTTTGGACTGTCCTAACCTGATCTGACGGTCTTTGATGGACCACGTGGTTAATCTATGATCGTTGGCTCTGATTACTAAATCTTACGGCCCAGATTGATTAGAGACTCGCCCGGAACCGTCCGATTGACCTATTAAGACCTACGGCCATGATTAGAACAGGGGATTTGATCAGGACCGTCTATTCTTACTTACCCAAAACGACGTCGCCTAGTCCCCGATCAAAACGGCACCGTTTGTCGTTCTGATTGATTTTTCGATTAAGACCATTTTCAGTTAATACTATTTACTAATCGGACGGCTATTATTTATTTGACTCGATTAACCTAGACCGTCCGATCCAACGCTGACTCGCCCTAACTGACTAACGGTCGAGCTGACTCAACATCCAAGTGGACCAATGGTAGACTGCCACCTAAGCTTTTGACCGGTTGACCGCGCCACGTCAGCTTCATCTTCAACCTCTCGACCCCGATGAAATGGACGGCTGAGGAACTCCGGCGACGATCCGACGGTAGATTCTCGATGAAATTATGCGAGACTAACGGCAATCGACTCGCGATCGTCTCTAGTTTAACGTATCTAGGAATCACAGCACCCCATTCCCTAAATCACGAGTATCAAGCATGGTGCCGAGTACGGCCATGGGAGTTCAATCGCGTGATTTATCTAAAATCGTGGCAATTCAATCACAGAACAGCGCCAATGGAGGTTCAGAAAACTCACCTCGAGCTCCGATCGAGCTCGCACGGCCTAGATTGGGCTAGGCAGGGATGAACAGTGGTCGGCTATGGAAGCTAAATTCGAAGACTCGATTCGAGTTGTTCAAGCAAAGTCAATGCAAAACCAAGATGCAATGATGGTCAGTGATGTCTAAGGGATGAAACGCACACGGGAATCGCAAAGATTGAAACCGAAATCAGGGTTCGCCATTGAAGACCAGAGCTTGAGCTCGAAGTTCGGGATTACCTGTTCTGGCAGTTTTGGGCTGCGCGGTCGATGGCGATCGCTTCCTGGGGGCTTGAGCGTCTTCTTGTCGACCTTGAAGAGCTTCGGTTTGGCCTGAGAAGGCCTGACCAGCGCTCTGCAAATCCGAGCTCTACCCTCGACAATGGCGATGGAGGGGAGCTCTCTCTCTCTCTCGTTCTCTCTCTTTCCCTTGATTCTGTTTCTTCTTTTTCAACTGAATTCGCTCTCCTCTTCAATAGAAAGCGACCATAAGCTTATATAGCTCTTGGGAATTTTGGCGCCGCAACGGGGTGGTGTAACGGCCTTAATTGCACGTGAGGCCACGTGCATTTAGGCCCAAACGGCGTCGAGGACGATGGGTTTTCCGTCCAACTCCGTTTGGTTCTCCGGCGGGCTTCATTTCACGCGAATTTGGCATGAATTTTTCCTGCCTTTGATGTTCGTTGACTTTTACAGGTGTGCAGGTTTGACTAACCTCGCCGGAGCTCGTCCGGCGGCCATTTGCTTTGCGGCCGGTCTTGATCGAAAGGTATTGAAGTAAGGGACAAGACGCCCACCTTTCCCCTTGCAATTAGTCGCGAATTGCCCTTCAATTTCTTGACCAAAACTGAGCTGAGGACTGTTCATTTGCGCGAGGAAGAAGATGATACTGTAGCAGCTCGGTTCGACCGGTCGGACCACCGGTCCGACCGGTCCGAACCGGTTCCGACTTACCATTTTCCCAATTAAACCCAAATTAATGGGAAAATTTTGCAATTGAACCTCAAAATCGAATCTAGAGCATGGATTTTATCTAAAAATGTGGTTTTGCCCAAAAGTTTTCATCAATTTCTACAAAACCCCCAAATTCCCATTTAATTGGAAATTGGGGATCGTGTAATTGAGGGTTCAAATGACCAAATTGGGCCAAATCACCTATGCCAATTGATTTAGAATGGTGAAATCCATTGGGCAGCATGTTCAATTTGTAATGATAGCCCTTGAATTGAAAGTAATTTTAATTATGCCCAAATTCAAAGACTAAAATGCAATTATGTTTGCAATTGAGCAATTTGTCCGAACAATTAGGTCAAATTGAAATAGGGGACAATTAGATTGAATGTCAAGATCCTAGAAAATGCTAAAATTACAAATTAAAAGACTCAATTGATATTTTTTTCTCAGATTCAATAGTACGGGTTACAAGGGAACACCTATAATTGAATCTGATTTTGGATTTTTTTTGTGAGGTAAAAAATGCAAGGGATTAAAAATAAAAATATTGGCTATTTTTTTCATATTTTTGTGACCTCAAATGCTATTTTTCTTGATTTTTTGAGTATTTTTCTATTTTCTAAAAAATACCAAAAATGTAAAAAATATGGAAAATTATTTTTTGGTCAAAAATGGTTCCTTGAGCTTGGCCAAGGCCACCAAAGTTATTTTTGTAATTTTTTTTGACTTTTTATGAATTTTTTGTGATTTTTCAAAAATAAAACTGAAAAAAGACTAGGTCAAAAATCAGGTGTCAACACTTTAACAAGGCTCATGAGGAAGAATGTCAAGTTCGAATGGACAGAAAAGTAGAAGCGAAGTTTTCATGAGTTCAAGTGAAAGTTGACGATTGCTCATGTTCTAACGATACCTTCGGGATTGGGCAAATTTGTTATCTATAGTGACGCATCACATAAGGGGCTGGACTATGTCCTAATGCAATATGAAAAAGTAATAGCATATGCGTCAAGACAACTAGCACCTTATGAGCTTAACTATCCGATTTATGATCTGGTTTGTTAAATCCATTGGAAATACCGGAGTGGAAATGGAAACCAAACTTCAATTTAGCACGACTTGCCATCCTCAGAGTGATGGTCAGACGAAAAGAATGATACATACGTTAGAGGATATTACGAGCTTGTGCTATTGGCTTCAAAGGGAAATGGGATGAGCATCTTCATCTTCATCTAGCAGAATTTGCTTATAATAATAGTTACTAGCAAAATATTGGGATGGCTTCATTTGAGGCATTATACAGTAAAGCTTACAGAACACCAATTTGTTAAGATGCAATCGGGGAAAGAAAGCTCTCAAGCCCAAAAATAATATAGATGACTATAGAGAATCTACAGGCTATAAGAAATCGCCTTTGTACAGCAAAAAATAGATAGAAAAGTTATGCTGATAGACGAAGGAAACCATTAGAGTTTCAAGTTGGCGATTTCATGTTTCTAAAAAGTATCGCCTATGAGAGGCGTATTCCGTTTCAAGAAGAAAGGAACATTAAGCCCGAGGTATATTGGGCCTTTTGATATCCCAGAGAGGATCGAGGAATTAGCATACAAGTTGGCTTTACTGCCACGGCTTGCTAACATCTAAGACATGTTTCACATCGCGATGTTAAGGAAATATAAATCGGATCCGTCACATGTTCTCGATTACGAGAAAGTAGAGATAGACGAAAGAACATTATATGTTGAAAAGCCTATGCGGATCATAGACAAAAAAAAAAGTCCTACGAAACAAGACGATTCCCTTTGTCAAGGTCTTATGGCGGCACTACGGGATAGATGATGCGAATGGGAAAGTGAAGAATCAGTTAGGAGTCAATATCCTCACTTATTCAAACCACTAGGTATGTATTTAAATTTCGAGGATGAAATTTTATAAGGAGTAGAGAGTTGTGACACTCCAAAACTTAGGGCCAGATTAGACTAATTACAGATAGTGGCCAAAGGGTTGAGATGAGCCACCAAGGAATAGAGAGCGCCTTCGATAAGGTTCATGGCTTAGTATGTCAATCAGCTATGCTGTTGATTGAGGTTCGACTGTGTAGCGACCTTAGATCAAGCATGGGTCGATTATGATCGGTCTCGTTCAGCAATGAATCAACCATATGATCACACTGTAGCTAGCCAGGGATTCGTCATGGCACGATTTGTGAGTTAGCATTGATCAACAAACAAGCCGGGCATGAGTACAAAAGAGGGTCGATTTGTATCAGAACCCCATATCAGCCACACATTAGTCAAGGATTAGCTACCCTAGACTGTGTGATGTGCTGCTAGAGGATTATGGATCAAGATGAACCAATCCTACATCAACTAGAGTTGGCCATGAGAGGTGAACTCGATAGTGTTCGATCATGTCATCGGTTTAGGAATGGGTCATTACAATCCTAAACTAAGACGAACTAAGTGGCTCTTGATCCGATAGGCAACGAGACACGATTTTGAGCGTACCAAGTATGGCTACGCCTCTCGACGTGCTCAGCCATGAGCTGATTTACTCGGCAAGAAGAGATGGTCCGACCTTTTGTTTAATGAGGCGCCTGAAATAGAGGAATCATTTAGATATTCTAATAGCTTGATAGATAGCATTTTTTTGGAGTCTTAGAGAAATGAATAAGTGGTCGATCGATAGACGACTTACCCAATTAAATAAAATGCCCAAATTGCCATTAGCATTAGTTATGCTGGCATCTATAGAATAGAATGGAAGCCTAGGACCTCTCGATTGGGGATACCAAGGAGTGCCGAGATTTATAAAATCTCTATTTTTAAATGAAAAAAATGAAATAGTCCTATATATATTTAAATGAAAAATGAAATAAGGGCCCAAGTGCTATCATTTTCTCAAATAAAGGTATGAAGTGATTCTTGTTTCAAATAATGACATGAAGTACCCTCATTATCTCAAATAGGAGTTTGAAGTGGCTATGGCTATCTCAAACGAAGATCTGACCTCACCGATCAGCCGTCTAAATATTCCGACTGATCAAATGTATTTTCATCAAAATATAATTTTAACTTAATTTTTAGTTAAATTAATTAAAACTATTTTTTAAAAAAAAGAAAAAGAAAAACACAAATAGGAGGGGCTGCCCTCTCGCCTATGGTCGCCACCCAACACCGATAAGGCGGCGGTGACGACAAGTGGGCTTGCTTGCTCCTTAGCAAGGGCTGACAATGACAAGCACAATGACAAGCAAGGTCGCCCACGCCGACAACCCAACTTGCCATCATCAGCACCCCACCGGCGTTGGAGCGGCGGACACAGGTGGCGGTAGGGGGAGACAACGGGCCCGAAACCCTATCATCCATAGGCAAGGGCTTACTGGCCCTCACCAGAGTAGTTTCGACAACCGCTGCCCTAGACCTCCTATTCTGGCCCTCGCCTCTGGTCAGTGGAGTCGTCGACCCTCACCAAGGCACCAGTGTGCCTGCCGACCCTAGCCGCCAGCACCCTGGCGTTGGGGCGGCGACCATAGCCCTCCCGCCTGTGCTTCTTTTTTTCTTCATCGTCTAGTTTTTTTAAATTTTTTTAAACTGAAAAAAGGACAAAACAAATAATAAAATACCAAATGCCAAAATGTCCATACTAACTAATGTGTCACTCTCTTTTTTTAGATTGATAAGGTTATTTCATGCATTTATTTGAAATATTGTCCACTTCACGTCCTTATTTGAGACAATAAGGCCACTTCATGTCCTTATTTAAAAAATAAATAAATACCCATATGCCCTTCGATAAAAAAAAATTTGCATATCTTTCTTACGGTAACAAATCGATTAATATCCTCACGAGGGTAAAAGCTCCCCGAATGGCTCAAGCTAGAGACATAATTCAATAATAAAAGGAGCGAGGAAATGAGATAAATTACTCGTGGTTATGTTATGTAGTTTCACGAGTACGGATTCTTTTGAGATGGAAGACTGCATTTGGTTGAGAGTTACTGCCTTGTCCTTGGAATCAGTCCTCTCATTTCAGATTGAACATGTCGCTTCAGCATCTTCTTTTCTCATTCACATACCAGTTGTTTGTCTAACTTACTCTCTAGTACATGCTCAGACTAATTAGTCATTGAGATTACAATTCAAAGACAGACAAAGCACTAGTTTAAAAAAAAAAATTGTCGAAATCATTCGATTACCCGCCCCGGCGATCTTTACAACGCATTCCCTAACTACCAATTTCAATTAATTTCCTTTTGTCTATCAACATCTTGCGGCAATTTGCTTCTGTGAACATTGCTTTAGAAAGAAAACTTGCCTACCGTGACTTGGGTCTGTATTCCCAGGTAGAAAATCTGACCAATTCATGTCCTTTCCATTCCAGGACCATCTCGTTCTCTTGTTCTCCAAGCTTCACCTCATAAGATGTCTTCCCTCTCAGCATTTCCTGGGCTTCCGCGACACACTCTCTGCCTAATTGCAACCGGTCTAGGCCTTGCGTGACCGGGGAGTTTGTGCCGTTTCTTGTTTCGCCCCCTTCGTTGAGCCACGAAAGAGACGAGACGAATGGCGCAACGAAGAGAGTCTCCATGGCAATTCGTGACTCCAAAAGCTGAGGAGGAAAATCTGACTGCATTGACTCTAAGATTGCGTGACATCGCCTCAATGAATCGTCAAAAAACTCCCCAAAGGTCGAGCAGATGTTGAGCTTCTCGAATCCGTTCCCATCGCTGAAAGTTATGATCCCTGCGGTACGACCGAACAGATCAGCGCGATCGGCCAAAACTTCCTTGGCCACTCTAAAGAAATCGTTCACTCTTCTAGTTGTAGTAGTCCTTCCCATGTGAGGCATTCCCACCATGCAATTGAAGACCATCCACTCTTTGCTAATGTCTCCTTCATTCCTCTTCCTAAGCTCATTCACTAAATTTGCAATGTTCATGCTCTCAACCTCCAATTTCACGCCAAATGATCTGGCATGATCGCAAAGCCGTCTCTTTGTATCGTCGAAATTCCAGTTCAATTGAGTATCATGACCACAATCTTCTTCGCAAGTCAACGATGTGAGCTTCAACGTTTTGTTCCTCCGGGCAATGGCCTCAATTACCGTCGGCCATTGGATACCTTCTCCCATGTCGAAATCCACCACATGGATTGTCTCTGCATCCTTGGGCATCGCCTCGAGTAAGGCTGAGTTCGCAGCGAAGTGAGCAAACCTCCCGTAGGGAAACGCCTGGTAAAATGAGAGGAAAGCTGCCTCAACGTTCTTGCACAACTCACGTCTCAAGTAACTGCTCCGGTCCTCGGGAGTTTGGCACAAATAGAAGGTGAGTCGCTCCAGCACCTCGCCCAGAGGGCTCGATTTCTCGGCGATGCGCCTCAAGATGACCTCCATGAGCTCCTTTTGCTCATTATCCCCAGCCTGGCCATAGGCCTCGAGCAGGTGCCGGAGACCGAGCAAGTTGTCAGTTTCCATTTCTTTGGCAGGCAAGGTCCAGGGCAACCACCTCGCCACAGACGTGCCCGCAGAAGTAGACTCTTCTGACTTCGACATGGACAAAGTGCTTGGGCTCTGCGCCTCGGTCGTCGCCTGTTGCGAAGCGAAACTCCCATCACTCATCTCCGAGTAGTCACAAGTGTTCTCAGGCTCATCATCATTCAAGAAGGCCTCCAATCCCTCGAAATCCATGGCGAAATCCTCGAGTTCAGACCCGACTCCCAATGATGCAACGAAAGCAGTAGGCACGCTGAATTGGGCGATTGAATCCCCAGTCGTGTCGCTAATCGGCAAAGGTATCACACCATATTCACCAACATGGAACTCAAAATTGGAGTTATAGTTTCCAAATAGATCGATCATTGAATCAGAGAGATCATGATAGGGCCATGAAATGGGAGGGAACTCGGACTGCATCATCATCTTTCGGGAAGGTCCTATCTTGTTTTAGGTGAAGAGATGGAGATCTGGGTGAAGTTGATTAATTAGATGATAAATAGGAGGACGATTTATATAAGGTTTTTGATTAAGCAATTGAGGAGCAAAAGACATAATATAAGATAAAACCAACCAATCATTCCCGGTCTTTCATGAATTTTCCTTTCAGAGTTTGTTTCCAACAAAGTTCCTCCTACAAATCTTCATCTTCGCTCGGCAGATTCCGAGAGATTACGCGGTTACGTCCGATGTAGTTTTCACGAATGATCGATGTAATATTATATATAAGCCTGTTGTTTTCAGTGTCGCTAGCATAGCATACTTGGAAGGATGACGAGTCTTATAAAACTGCTCTTGTCCGGAAAATTAAGCGAGAAAATGCGAGCAAATACAGCAGCGGTCAACACCGTTGGGGAATATTTACGTGTTTTGGAAGTAAATATATGTGGGAAATTCAACAGTAAATTGACTCGAGGTGAAAGTTCAACAAAGTTCAAAATTAATCTCGTCTTTGATTAGTCTAAGCTGGGTTTGGTATCGTGGCACCAATGCCGCCGAAGCACAAAAGGACGACCATTCGGGTCCAAAACAAGAGTCACGTTTTGGTCTAGGACCCTTTCTATTGTTTCGTTATATCTAAAAATGGTTGGTAGGTCTTAAAATACAAGTGATTATAAGTGTCCAAATAAAGCTACCAACTTTGTCCGACAATTTTCAAATTAGTGGTTTTTTCATTTCTTTTACCGTTGTTTATTTATCTTTCTTACGTACACTTTATACTTACCAGCTCTCAAATAAATTAAATTAGTTTTCTTTGGTCACAAGCCAAATCTTTCCCGCTTAAATTTTCAGTAAGATTTGAATTTCCAGTTCTTATTTAAATTAAGTTCTAACTCTTATCTATTTTTTTAATTGATCAAATTTTGCTATCTTTTACCAACTTTTATTTATTTATCTTACAAAACGCATTAAGGTCATAAACTCGTATAAGAATTTACTGACTTTTTCTTGTGTGACTTACCATTGTTCTCCGTACAGGTTACCGACTGGCTTTTATTTAAATTTTTACATTCAAGCTGCTTATCGACAAATCATAATATTACTAGCTTCACCATAGGGTTATCAACTTTTATTTGACTTGCTTAAGACTCCATTAATTTACTCTCATTTTATAAAAAAATTTAACCTTATTTAGAGTGATTTGTTGGAAGCACGCAGCAGAAGTCCGATACTTTTATTTGGGAAGATCGTCAAGAGGGAGTTCAAGTCTAAGCCTGTCAATATATCTCATTTGACATACATTCACTCAAAAGCTTAAGCCAATGAGTTATGGGCCAACTTGAATATATCTATTGCTCTATACCACATTAATTCTCCAATATGAGACTTCTCTTACATAGCTCACACGAGTATCGTAACAATCTCCTCCTCACGTGTGAGCTCTAGTATTAGGTTTACTCCCCCTTAATCTAAGTATCCTTCCGCACCAACTTATCTCAACTTGAACCTTCATCAATGCTTATCGGGCCCACGTTGTTACACCACAACGTCTACAGACCTGGAAACAGCGTTGGCCATTTGAGATCCATCTCATGCCCATCGGGCCCGCACTGCTACACTACAGTGCCCACCAGCCCAAAAATCGCATGTGCTACCAATTAACCATCGGCTTTGATACCATTTGTTGGGAGCGCACAGCGGAAGTTCGATACCTTTCACCAAGGAGATCACTAAAAGGGAGCCCAAGTCCGAGACTGTCAATATTATTAGGAAAAACATCGAATAACTTTCCCACTTTGACTAAACCTGTGAGAAATCTAATCGAGTACAACCAATGGAAATATAGAAACTCAAAGAAAATATGAGGCCAGAATTTTTACGTGGAAAACTCCTTCTATCAATGCCAATGATAAAAATCACGAGACCGATCATGGAGTCCACCCAAATCTCCACTATTAATAGTTTAGATACAAAACCTCGCTGAATATAACGGCAATAAAATCTCAAACTATAAGTGGAGATCAAGCAACAACATCACCTTAAACAAGAGAACCAGATGAAAAATGCCCCACTGAAAACGCCCATGAAGAGCTACAATAAATACCTCCAATTCACGATCCAATCGTACAAAATCAAGAACAACGAGTCTTAAAGTCGCTGACAAATTTTCAGCCTAATAGGACCACGGATCGACCTCCGATCGTCGAGTTGATCACCGCTAGACCCCCAAAAAATTGCTGCTATTTTGCTTCGTTTTTCTCCTCTCTGTGACTACTGTTCTCTCTCTCTCTCTCTCTCTCTCTCTCTCTCTCTCTCTCTCTCTCTCTCTCTCTCTCTCGTGTTTTCTGTTTGCTGAGTTTTCTGTTGCTCTAATGCTATCATAGGTATAGCATATGGGCTGGACTGGGCCCAAAAGCCCAACAAATCTCCCCCTCCAACCCATTGAGGGAGATATCGATATAAAAGATTCATCAGAAATCCTTGCCAGCCTGACGCCGACAAAACTAATACTTCTCTCTAGTAAGAGCTTTTGTCATCATATCTGAAGCATTATTTTCTGTGTGTACTTTCTCAAGTTCCAATCCTTTTGATTCCAAAGTTTCTCGTATCTAATGACACCTCACATCAATATGCTTTGACCTGGCATGAAAAGTAGAATTCTTTGCAAGGTGTATAGCACTTTGATTATCACAAAGTAAAACATACCATTCTTGAGTGAAACCCAGTTCCTACGTGAACTCTTTCATACAAAGCAATTCCTAACATGCTTCGGTTGCTGCAATGAGCTCTTCCTCTGTCGTCAACAAGGCAACACATTTTTACAACCTTGCATGCCAAGCCACTGCTCTCTCTCTCACTCTCTCTCTCTCTCTCTCTCTCTCTCTCTCTCTCTCTCTCTCTCTTGTGTTTTCTGTTGCTCTAATGCTATCATAGGTATAGCATATGGGCTGGACTGGGCCCAAAAACCCAACAAATCTCCCCCTCCAACCCATTGAGGGAGATATAAAAGATTCATCAGAAATCCTTGCCAGCCTGACGCCGACAAAACTAATACTTCTCTCTAGTAAGAGCTTTTGTCATCATATCTGAAGCATTATTTTCTGTGTGTACTTTCTCAAGTTCCAATCCTTTTGATTCCAAAGTTTCTCGTATCCAATGATACCTCACATCAATATGCTTTGACCTGGCATGAAAAGTAGAATTCTTTGCAAGATGTATAGCACTTTGATTATCACAAAGTAAAACATACCTTTCTTGAGTGAAACCCAGTTCCTACGTGAACTCTTTCATCCAAAGCAATTCCTTACATTATTCGGTTGCTGCAATGAGCTCTTCCTCTGTCGTCAACAAGGCAACACATTTTTACAACCTTGCCTGCCAAGCCACAGCTCTCTTCTCTCTCTCTCTCTCTCTCTCTCTCTCTCTCTCTCTCTCTCTCTCTCTCTCTCTCTCTCTCTCTCTCTTGTGTTTTCTGTTTGCTGAGTTTTCTGTTGCTCTAATGCTATCATAGGTATAGCATATGGGCTGGACTGGGCCCAAAAGCCCAACAAATCTCCCCCTCCAACCCATTGAGGGAGATATCGATGTAAAAGATTCATAAAAAATCCTTGCCATCCTGACGCCGACAAAACTAATACTTCTCTCTAGTAAGAGCTTTTGTCATCATATCTGAAGCATTATTTTCTGTGTGTACTTTCTCAAGTTCCAATCCTTTGGATTCCAAAGTTTCTCGCATCTAATAATATCTCACATCAATATGCTTTGACCTGGCATGAAAAGTAGAATTCTTTGCAAGATGTATAGCACTTTGATTATCACAAAGTAAAACATACCTTTCTTGAGCGAAACCAGTTCCTACGTGAACTCTTTCATCCAAAGCAATTCCTTACATGCTTCGGTTGCTGCAATGAGCTCTTCCTCTCTCGTCAACAAGGCAACACATTTTTACAACCTTGCTTGCCAAGCCACAGCTCTCTCTCTCTCTCTCTCTTGTTTTCTGTTTGCTGAGTTTTCTGTTGCTCTAATGCTATCATAGGTATAACATATGGGCTGGACTGGCCCAAAAGCCCAACAAATCTCCCCCTCCAACCCATTGAGGGAGATATCGATATAAAAGATTCATCATAAATCCTTGCCAGCCTGACACCGACAAAACTCATACTTCTCTCTAGTAAGAGCTTTTATCATCATATCTGAAGCATTACTTTCTGTGTGTACTTTCTCAAGTTCCAATCCTTTGGATTCCAAAGTTTCTCGTATCCAATGATACCTCACATCAATATGCTTTGACCTGGCATGAAAAGTAGAATTCTTTGCAAGATGTATAGCACTTTGATTATCACAAAGTAAAACATACCTTTCTTGAGTGAAACCAAGTTCCTGCGTGAACTCTTTCATTCAAAGCAATTCCTTACATGCTTCGGTTGCTGCAATGATCTCTTCCTCTGTCGTCGACAAGGCAACACATTTTTGCAACCTTGACTGCCAAGCCACAGCTCTCTCTCTCACACTCTCTCTCATACTCTCTCTCTCTCTCTCTCTCTCTCTCTCTCTCTCTCTCTCTCTCTCTCTCTCTCTCTCTCTCTCTCTCTCTCTCTCTCTCTCTCTCTCTCTCTCTCTCTCTCTCTCTCTCTCTCTCTCTCTCGTGTTTTCTGTTTGCTGAGTTTTCTGTTGCTCTAATGCTATCATAAGTATAGCATATGGGCTGGACTGGGCCCAAAAGCCCAACAAATCTCCCCTTCCAACCCATTGAGGGAGATATCGATGTAAAAGATTCATCAGAAATCCTTGCCAGCCTGACGCCGACAAAACTCATACTTCTCTCTAGTAAGAGCTTTTGTCATCATATCTGAGCATTATTTTCTATGTGTACTTTCTCAAGTTCCAATCCTTTGGATTCCAAAGTTTCTCGTATCCAATGATACCTCACATCAATATGCTTTGACCTGGCATGAAAAGTAGAATTCTTTGCAAGATATATAGCACTTTGATTATCACAAAGTAAAATATACATTTCTTGAGTGAAACCAAGTTCCTGCGTGAACTCTTTCATCCAAAGCAATTCCTTACATGCTTCGGTTGCTGCAATGAGCTCTTCCTCTGTCGTCGACAAGGCAACACATTTTTTGCAACCTTGACTGCCAAGCCACAGCTCCCCCTAAGAAAGTAATCAACACATGTCGCGATCCTCTCGCAGAGGAGGGGGCTAATGGGGTGCCCGATCGCTGCCTGATCAGACGCGGGCCTCTCCCAAGGTCCATTACCCAAATCGCAACGGCTGGATATACGTGGTCGACCTTCTGTGTGGTCTTGTGACATGTGATATGTGTACATGCCAAGGAGTCGCCACCAATCGTTTCTTGGAGGGTACGATCGGAAACCCCATCGAATAGTTGGGAGCTGTCTATTTAATTCTGCGAAAATCAAAGAAATGGGTTCGGAGACTTAGTTACGCCAACTGCTAGAGTTGACGCCCTTTCGGTACCTAAGTTGAATGGTTTATCTGATCCTAGGATTTCATACAGGCGAGTGGGGTACAGATCCTAAATCTAGGAGTTCATGCAGATGGGAATGACTACCCTATCACTCACAATCAATGAAAATAAATGCGCAAATCAAGGATCCATAATCATGCGGATAAAACACATGAAATCAGCATGGCATCCCTAATGAGGACTTATTATCCTAGAGAAGTCTCAATCAAGGCTTAGGAATGATTTTGATATGATTTGCCCAAAAGGGGGCAAAATCGTAGTTTTGAACAATTCGGGGACAATTCGCCTCGAAAGGGTAAATTCGTCATTTTGGATGAATTGGGAAGTCAAAAGATGGGGGAAATAGGATTGGCTGTCAATCCAATCCATTTCCCATTTTTTGGGAATTTCCAAGATTTTTCTGGAATTTAAAAAATGATTTTACCCTTAGAGGGGTAAAATCGTCATTTTGGACAAAAATAAGGACTGAAAATCTCAAATATTAGGGCTGGTCACCCACCTGACCCAAACCCTAATTTTAAGCAATTTTCAAGACTTGACTGGAATGGGAAAGACGATTTACCCTTTGAGGGGTAAAATCGTCATTTCAGGGACAATGATGAGATTCGAAAACTCAAGCAAAAAGATTCACCACCTAACTGGCCCTAGCCTAGGTATTTTCGGCTTATCTTAATATACAAGGCAGGGACGAATTACCCCTAAAAGGTATAATCGTCAATTATTGGAAGAACGGATAAGAAACCCCAAAAATAGAGTTGACCAGTTGTCTAGAGTGTCTAGGATTTTTTCACAATTTTCCCACATTTTTTTGGAATTTTCTGGGATTTTCTAGCATTTTTTAGGATTTTCTAGGATTTTTATTTTTAAAATCATTTTTCGAATTTTTTTTATTATTTTTAAAAAAATTGTTTCGGACCGGGTCAACCCGACCCACTCGAGTCGGAACCCGGCCCTGACCTGAACTCGCGCGGACCCACGACCAAAACGACACCGTTTTCTCCTCTTATTTTATTTTTGGATTATCGGACTTGATCCAACGGCCCTCATTGAGCCGCGTGGCTACTTCACGACCGCCGGATGACTTGATTGGAATCTATGGCCTGGATTTAAACGATGACTCGACCTGGACCGTTTGATTGGCTTACTAAGATCTATGGTCAGGATTAGAACGTGAGACTTGATCTGAACCGTCCATCCCTACTAACCCAAAACGACGTCGCCTATCCAGTAACCTAAACGACACCGTTTCTGTTCTGTTTGATTTTTCGATTAAAACTATTTTCGAATAATCGTAATTTCTAATCGGACGGTTGTCATTTAATAGACTCAATTAACCTCAGCCGTTGGATCAATTCATTCGAATAACAACCCCCAACGGCCGAGCTGACTGGACAGACACGTGGGCCAATGACCTACTGCCACCTAAGCACGCTGACTCGTTGACTCGCCATGTCAGCATCGTCTTCAACCTCTCGACCCCGGCGGAACGGACGGCTGAGGACCTCCGGCAATGATCTAACGGTGGAATCTTGATGAAATCTTGCGAGACCAACTCTAATCGACTCACGATCATTTCTAGTTTTACATATCTAAGAATCGAAGCATTTCATTCACAAAATCACGAGCATCGAGCAAAGTGCCGAGTGCGGCCATGGAAGCTTAATCACACAGATTACGCGAAATCAGATCAATTCATCTTCAGATTGACATGGCAGGAGGTATAGAAGACTTACCTCGAGCTCCGATCGAGCTCGCACGGCCTAGATTGGGCTAGGCAAGTATGAACAGTGGTCGGCTATGGAAGCTAAGTTCGAAGATTCGATTTAAGGTGTTCAGGCAAAATCAATGCAAAATCAAGATACGAGTGTGGTCAGTGATGTTCAGGGAAGGAAACGCACACACAAATCGCAAAAAAGAACGTGAAACAGGCGAGTCGCCATTGATGCACAGTGAAGAGCTTGAAGCTACGTCTCACCTATTTCCGCGGTTTCAGGTGGCGCGATCGGTGGCGTTTGCTTCCTGGCACACTAGACGGCCTTTTGGCAGTTTCCTTTGGCTTCGGTTTGGCCGGAGACGGCCCAACCAGCGCCCTGCAAATTCGAGCTCAACCCTCGACAATGGCGATGGAGGGGAGCTCTCTTTCTTTCGTTCTCCTTCTCTTTTCGATTCTGTTTTCGCCCTTGCTAACTGAACTCACCAACCTCTCCAACAGAAAGCGACCATGAGCTTATATAGCTCTTAGGAATTTTGGCGCCGAACTGGGGGTGGTGCAACGGCTTCAATTGCACGTGAGGCTACGTGCATTTAGGTCCAAACGGCGTCGGGGACGATGGGCTTTCCGTCCAACCCCGTTTGGTCCTCCGGCAGCCCTTATCTTTTGCAAATTTGGCATGGACTTGTGCTGAGTTGACTTTTGCAGGCCAGCAGGATTGACCGGCCGATTACTCCTTCCTCCGGCGACCATTGGCCTCGATTCCGGTGTCAATCGACGGGGGATGATCTAAAGTGTTAAACCCCCACCAATGTGTCTTCGATTGTGGTCGACTTGACCTTCAATTTGATCTTCAAAGCTTGGCATGTCAATGTTCATCTGCTCGAGCTCTTTAGGGAAGACGACACTGTTCTGGACCGGTTCGACCGGTCAAACCAACGGTTTGACCGGTCAGAACCGGTTCCGACTTACCATTTTCCAAATTAAACCCAAATTAATGGGAAATTTTTGCAATTGGACCTCAAAATCGAACTTAGGGCATGGATTATATCTAAAAATGTAATTTTGCCCAAAAATTCATATCAATTTCTATGAAAACCCAAATTTTCATGTAATTGTAAATTGGGGAATTGCGCAATTGAAGGTTCAAATGAACGAATTGGGCCAAATTACTTATGCCAATTGATTCAAAATGGTGAAAACCATTGGGGAGTATGTTTAATTTGCAATGATAGTCCTCGAATTGAAAGTAATTTCAATTATGCCTAATTTCAAGGACTAAAAATGCAATTTTAGTATGCAATTTTGCCAAATTCGTGCAATTGAGCAATTTGTGCAAATAATTGGGCTAAATTGAAATAAGGGACAGTTAGACCGGATGTCAAGATCTTAGAAAATGCCAAAATTGTAAATTAAGAGACTCAATTGACATTTTTTTTCTCAAATTCAATCATATGTGTAACAAAGGAACATATACAATTGAATTTGATTTTGGACTTTTTGTGAGGTCAAAAAGACAAGGGATTTAAAATAAAAATATTTGCTATTTTTCCATATTTTTGTGGCCTCAAATGTTATTTTTCTTAATTTTTCTAGTATTTTCCTAATTTCTGAAAATATTAAAAAAATGCGAAAAATATGAAAAATTATTTTTTGTCAAAAATGGTTCCTTAGGCTTGGCCAAGGCCACCAAAGTTGATTTTGCAATTTGTTGACTTTTTATGAATTTTTTATGATTTTTCAAAATAAAGCTGAAAAAGACTTGGTCAAAAATCAGGTGTCAACAATAACCTGATGTAAATTTCCTTGTGTCAATATCCCCTACCATGTCTGAATCAGTATATCCGACAAGAATCGGCTTCTCACTCCCAAATGAAAATCTCAAACTAGAAGTGCCTCGGAGATATTTTAGGATCCACTTCAACGCATTCCAATGCTCCTTACCTGGATTTGACATAAAACGGCTAACCACTCCAACTGTATGAGCTATATCTGACATTGTACAAACCATTGCATACATCAAACTACCCATTGCAGAAGCATAATGAGCTTTTTCCATCTCTTTCAGATCTTTCTCATTATACGGACAATGTTTATGACTAAGCTTAAAGTGTGTAGCAAGAGACATACTCACCACTTTAGCTTTATCCATTTTGAACCTTTGAAGTACTTTCTCTATGTACTTCTCTTGAGATAACCATAATCTCTTCGCATGTCTGTCACAAGTGATCCTTATACCAAGAATTTGCTTACTCGGCCCAAAGTCTTTCTTCGAAAAAAATTTGCTCAAATCTTGCTTTAACTTGTCAATCCTGGAAGCATTCTGACCAACTATGAGCATATCATCCACGTAAAGCAATAAAATAATAAAATCACCTTAAGAGAATTTCTGCACAAATACACAATGATCAGAAGTAGTTTTCTTATAGGATTATTCCCCCATAAAAGACTTAAATTTTCTATACCATTGCCTCGGCGCCTGTTTTAAGCAATATAAGCTTTTCTTCAATTTACAAACACAATTTATATCTTTTATTGACAGAGTCAGCTCAGGTCAAATTATTGGAGATTTGTATTCAAACTTTCTCAGTTGATTGCCACTTGCCCTAAAAAATTCCATATTTATCTGCCAGCTTGATTTACCAATTTTATATCGGTGTATACATTTGGACCATCTAATTCCAGGAAGATTATTGGGCACGGCCTACAAACGAAGCAAGAAGTCAAAAGAGTCCTCAAGTCAGTAATTTGTGGTGACGAAGCATGGACTGTTTTCTTCGATCGCATTCTTGGAAAGTCTTCTATCAACTGAGGAGAGCTGGGAGGAATTTGCATTCGAAGGTATTTTATAGCGTAGGTATGCACGTACCATAATTCCAAAATTTTTAGTTCCAAAGTTGATTTAATAATTACTACCTTAAAATAATCATATGATTTTATATTCTTGCCTAAACACCAAAGACAATAGTCGAATAGAAATTCATCCTCAAGTATTTTTTTCAGGCAAGATCATTTTTCTTTAATCATATGAATTTCTCGCGTGATCCATAGTCATGCATACTATTTTTTGAGTAAAATTTATCAATTGGATAAGAGAATTCTATGGCTTCCTTCCAAGAAGCTTATTTTCATAATTTATATCTAAATATTTTTATGGACGATGAAAAATTTCACGTTTATTTATATTTGTAAGCGACAGGAGAGATCATATTTTAAGGAAATATTTTTTTTCTGATCATTTATTTTGCGTGAAATATGCACATTCTAAAGATATCGAACTTCTGTTATGCAGCCGAATGTGCCAGAGTTTTGCATTTATCACATGGTTCGTTCGAGAGTACAAAATGCATAATAGTATTTTCGACCATTGGCCCCTTTACATCGACCCTATCGTCTTGTGGAGTTTTGAGAGGCCCAAGCTAGGTAAAGGCCCAATCTTCAGATAAATCATGTTCATTTACAGAAAATGTACATCCAAATCCATGTCTATTTAAGATGACAGCTACTATTAATAGTAGAAATGGGAAATAAATCATCATTATAATGTAATCAACCAACCATGTGACCATTAGGACGTGACTAATACGCAATAAATGTTGTTTAATTTTTTTTTTCCTTTCTCTTTCTTTTGTTTTTGAAAAAAATGGCATTAATAAATAAAACCCACTACTTGTGATCTTTTGTTAAAAAAAGAATTCTTATTTGAGATAAATATAGAATTGTATGACTAGAAATTTTTTTTAACTATTTTGGCACATTTACATTGCAAGGGCGATCAGTTCCCGGATAAGACGGTTCCTATAAGTAGAAAATAGAAAAATTGCACGATTCTTCCACAAAACATTTGATGGTCACGTTATTATGTTATCTTTTCATGTTAAAATGCACGAGTCGAAGTGTTTTTCTTTTCCCTCTTCTGGATGAGTCTTCAAATCCAGGAACGGAATTGGTTGAATTGGCTTGAATTTGTTCTTCGGGAGAACTGACATTTCCGACTTGCGGAACGGGAATCGGACCGATTCTCCCTAAAACTAGTGATAAACCAAACATTCCAGCAGAGGATGTGGTAGGCACCGACCCCGTTTAAACCATTATTATGGAAAAATTACGAAATATTATTTTCAACTTTACTGCCCCTATCAAATATTGCTTAATTAGGGCGCGCATGGTAAAACTTCAGAAGCAGAATTTCTGCTTCTGAAGTACTTCTGAAGCTGAATTTCTGCTTCTGAAGTACTTCTGAAGCTGAAATCCGTTTGGTAAAGGCGCTTCAGAAGTGCTTCTGAAGCTGAAAGCCATTTGGTAAAAATATTGAGAAATTCTAGAAGTGATTTCTACTTCTGGTTCGATTTTTGGTCAACTTTGAAAAGCTAAAAATTGTAACTTCTCAAAAAGAAATCACTTCTTCAACTACACCGGTCTTCGCCGACCAACGCTTGCCGGCCGTCTGCCCGCCATCGGCTGCCACCGGTAGCCCGCCCCGCTGCCGCCGCCCGCCCGCCCGCCGCCGCCACCGCCGGTCTCCAGTCGCCGTCCTCCACCAACCACCACCGCAGGAGATTTTGTTAATAATGTTTAAAATTTAAAAATTTCAGAAATAGAAATTTTATCAAACAGCTTTTTTTTATCAGAAATCAACTTTTGATGGAGAAGTTGAAAAATCAACTTCTGCTTCTGATTGAGAAGTTGAAAAATCAGCTTCAGCTTCAGAAATGATTTATTTTGCAGAAGTGTTGCCATGCGCGCCCTTATCAACCTCATTTTTTCTAGAACGAACTTTTCCAAATTGCATTTCTTACTAGACATAATTTACAAAATGGCCATTTTATTTTCCAAACTAACTTTACCCAGGCTAAGCTTGCCTGACCTTGCCGTTGAAACTTGAAGCCACGATCGCCACAAATAGGGATGTGGGGAGAGGGGGCGCGAGCAGTGGGTGAGAGCGACGGCATCGTCTCCGTCCACGTTAGCATCGGAGCTGTTGTCAAATCTGATACACACATATCACATTTATCATAAACCGATTTAAGATTTTTAGAAATGTGACACGAGTGCACCAATTTAAAAAAAAAAAAATGTGGCCCGATTGCGCCAATTTAAAGTTTTTTGTGAGAAAGATTAACTTTAGATAAATGTGACGCTGAGGGTATTAACACCTTTCGTGAATGTCTAATAATCTGTTTAGCGCTTCTTCGGCCGCAAGAGGGAAGGGACGCGCTAATAATCTTCTTCCCCAATCGAAGTCAGTCAGCAAATCAGTCTCCTCTCCACTTGACAACAGTATTAAATTGTTTTCCCCATTATTATCTTGCTTTATTGAAATTTTTCCTCATTCAACCGGATTGGTTCCCTTTTCTTATTTTAATTGATGTTAGTGCTGTAAGAGTGCGCAATCTTGCTAGATATATCACTCTCAGATATGCGGAAGCTTTGTGGTGATAATACGAGAAAAATGTAATAGACAACTCAAGATAAACTCGTTATACTAAACTGAAAGTATAACAATCAGAGATTATCTCATACAACTATTACAACATATTCTCTCATACCACACACCACACTTGAAGTCTTTCTCTAGGTTGAGAAAGCTTAGAAAACAACATATAAGACTAGCCTATTTATAGGAGAAACTAAACACTCAAGACAACAATACCTAATCAAACAAAAGGGAGTAATCACTCCTCCATGCTAACCACCCCTAGTAATTACTCCTCCATAGACAACACCTAAACAACATTTAAATGCTTCAATACACTTATGGAGACAAGCCCTAAACTTGTATTTACTTCTCCTTGGTGCAAGTGTAATTAATTAATAATATTAGGTGTTGAACTTCAACACTCCCCCTCAACACCTAATATCCTTTACATCGTCTGCTCTAGGTTCTCGATCTCCGGCTGCTGATTGCTCCGGTTCCTGACCGCCTAGGTTTTGATATGCTTCATGGTCTGCTGGCTCCAGGTTTACGATCCTCGATCATCCACTCTAGGTTCTCGGTCTCCGGCTGCTTATTGCTCCGGTTTCTGACCGCCTCGGTCTCCGGCTGCTGATGCTCCGGTTCCTGACCGCCTAGGTTCCGGCACGATCCTTGGACAACCTGGGCTCTGATACCAATTGTAAGAGTGCGCAATCTTGCTAGATATATCACTCTCAGATATGCGGAAGCTTTGTGGTGATAATACGAGAAAAATGTAATAGACAACTCAAGATAAACTCGTTATACTAAACTGAAAGTATAACAATCAGAGATTATCTCATACAACTATTACAACATATTCTCTCATACCACACACCACACTTGAAGTCTTTCTCTAGGTTGAGAAAGCTTAGAAAACAACATATAAGACTAGCCTATTTATAGGAGAAACTAAACACTCAAGACAACAATACCTAATCAAACAAAAGGGAGTAATCACTCCTCCATGCTAACCACCCCTAGTAATTACTCCTCCATAGACAACACCTAAACAACATTTAAATGCTTCAATACACTTATGGAGACAAGCCCTAAACTTGTATTTACTTCTCCTTGGTGCAAGTGTAATTAATTAATAATATTAGGTGTTGAACTTCAACAAGTGCTCGGTAGGACCGTAACCAGAATCCAATCAAGAACCGGACCAGACCGGTGGTTCGGTTTTCAGATGGATTCATGAAACGAGCGGGTGGTTCACGGTTCACATTTTGTGGAGTCGGTCCCTAGCGAGCGGTTCTCGGTTCTAGGGTGGGAACCATCCATCCTGAAATCGATTACCCCTAATGCTAGGGAAGCCACACCAACAATTTTCCACTATTTATGATCATGGCTGATTGAAGGATTTTATTTCACGAATTTACGTAAAAGAAGAGCTAGGAGAGCGGATCATAGAAGCAATAAAATTTGAACGGCTGAAACTTCACTTTAGCCGGAAAAAAAAAATACCAATGTCCATAAGAGACTCATCAGTTAGTGGCTAATTTAGCATTAGTATATAAGGGTCTCATGTATATTAGGATTAATATCATGAAAAATCTTAAACTGATACACATGTGAAAATTTATCCCTAAAATAATTTTCTAGTCACCAAAATCTCCCAACTACACCTATGACAAATTTACCACAAACTAATTTTTGAGTCATCATAAACTCCAAAATGATATACCTATGACAAATTTCCCTAAAATTGATACGGATTTCCACGTGACTTACCAGGTGAATTGAATTACTGACATATGTCATCTAACTCAGCAATTTTACGGTAACGGGGGGTAAATATGCCACGAATCTAGCAGTTTCGGGGTTTTAGTGATCCAAAAATTAGTTTGAGGAAAATTTATACTTTGGGATTTTTAGTGATAAAAAAAAATTCAAGGGTAATTTTATCACATACGTAATACTTTGGGGCATTTCATAGCACTAACCCTATAGATTAGCTTTACCTTGATGGAATTGATTTTTTTACGGGTCGCCAAATTATCACTGAGTATTGACTAGCCTCATTTTATACTAAATCAAGCCGAAAGTGCTCACCCTTTTCTCTAGTGGTTGGAAAGGGATTCGAGGAAATAATCTCATCTTTTTATAAATTGACAACCATGCAATATAACATGCATGCAATAACTATAAATATCTTCTAACGAGGTTGCGGTCCATACCGAAGCATATCAATTAACCAAGATGGGAAAGTCAGCTCACGTGCTTATACGTAATTTCTTCAAATAAAAACAAGAAGAAGAACAAAAAACTCAACCACGCGCTATTTTGCATTCACACCCAAAAATAGTAAATGACTGGAAAAATTTGAATCCAGGATCCTCGCTCTTTGATCATAACAACTCGATGTCGCAGATCGTTCCAGAAAGATTAATGCCTTCGTCTCCGAAAATCTCCAGACGCGCCTGATGCGACGAGGGACCTCTTCACAAGCTCACGATGCCGATCGCCGGTTCCGGAAAGACATAGGTGATGAATCTCTAGAAGCATAGGAAAATTCAAAGGGTTCCCAGCACGGCAAGTTGGAGCAGTCGCCACTCTTTAGTAATGACTACGACACCAATCATGTTCGCGGAGCTAAAACAATTCAACGCGCTCGTCTTCTCGCCTTGGCCTTAGTTGCCCATCGATAGAATTATGTTGACTTTGACCTCTTCACCTCCCTCGATCCTTCTCATGTGATCACTTACAAAACCTGCAGAATCTCTCCTCTTCCCCGATCCTCTCTGTCTTTTCCTGTTTCTTCTCCCGGATTGTAGGAGAAGCTCCCTGCTTTGGAATGGCGAATTATGGCGTTCTTCCCTTTTGCCTCCGCTTCTCTTCCTTTCTCGTTCTTGCTCTGTCTCAATCTCAGTCCGATCGGTTCATCTTCCATGGGTTCAACGACTCGGCTGAGTCCCCTATGACCCTCAATAGGGCCTCCATCATCAAGACCAGTGGAGCTCTCAAGCTCACCAACATGTCGAGCGACGACATCGGCCAAGCCTTCTACGGCCGGCCTTTCCAGATGTTGGCCAAGAACTCCGCTTCCAATGGCTCCGCAGCCGCTCTCTCCTTCAGCACCCACTTCTTGTTCGCCATAAGGCCTCCGAGCTCCGGCGAGGGCGGCTACGGTCTCGCGTTCGTGGTCGCCCCAAAGATTTCCTTCCCGGGTGCCAAGGCCGAGCACTACCTCGGCCTCTTCAATTCCTCGAACGACGGGGAGCCGTCGAACCACATGCTCGTGGTGGAGTTCGACACCGTGAACGGGTACGAAGAAAACTTGGACTCCAAAGGGAACCACGTTGGGCTCAACCTCAACGGCATGGAGTCGAACGCCACCAAGCCAGCGGCCTATAACATCGATGGCAAGTCTAACTATGAGGAGATTACGCTGGAGAGCGGCAAGGCCATTCAAGGCTGGATCGAGTACGATGGTTCGAAGCAAATGGTGGACATCACTATATCTCCCATCGATGTGGCGAAACCGGAAAAACCTCTCTTGTCCGAGCACGTTAACCTCACTTCAATATTTGAGGACAGTATGTATGTCGGTTTCTCTGCTTCAACGGGGAGGAAGAGAAGCTTTCACTACGTTCTGGGATGGAGCTTCCGACTGAACGGAACCGCGACTCCGCTCAATCTGACTCGGCTTCCTCTGCCTCCGGACCAGACGGATTCATCATCTTCCTCTTACAAGCCACAGACAGTAGCCCTCATTGCCTCTCTATGTGGCGTGGCTTTGTGTCTTTTAGGAATCTTGTACTTCCACAACGTGATCAAGAAGAGGAGGCATCATGAGAATCTTGAGGACTGGGAGTTAGATTCCCCTCACAGGTTCAGCTACAAGGATCTTCACCAGGCAACAAAAGGGTTCAAGCAAAGCGAGGTGATCGGAATCGGCGGCTTTGGCGCGGTGTACCGCGGCATCTTGCCGACTAACGGGTGCGAAGTGGCGGTCAAGAAAGTATCTCGAAACTCCATACAGGGAATGAGGGAGTTTGTGGCCGAGATCGAGAGCTTAGGCCGGCTGCGGCACAAGAACCTGGTGAATCTCCAAGGTTGGTGCAAGCAGAAGGATGAGCTCCTCCTCGTCTACGACTACGTGCCTTACGGGAGCCTCGACGCGCTGATTTTCAAGCGGAAGGACGGCTTCGTGTTGAATTGGGAGCAGAGGTTGCTCATCATCAAGGGCATTGCGGCCGGATTGCTGTACCTCCACGAGGAGTGGGAGCAAGTCGTGATCCATCGGGACGTGAAGTCCAGCAACGTCCTGATCGACGTGGAAATGAACGCTCGGCTCGGGGATTTCGGCCTCGCGAGGCTATACGAACACGGCAAGATGTCGCATACCACCAACTTGGTCGGAACCATAGGGTACATTGCCCCGGAATTGGCCCGCTCGGGGAAGGCCTCGACGAGCTCGGACGTGTACGCCTACGGCATTCTGCTGCTCGAAGTGGCCAGCGGCAGGCGTCCAACGGATTCGAGCCAATTCCTGCTGATGGATTGGGTGATAGAATGCCACGAGACAGGTCAGATTCTCGACGCTGCGGATCCCAAGCTACGTGCGGCCTACGATGCTGAGGAGATGGAGATGGTATTGAATTTGGGCCTTGCTTGTTCCCAGTACCATGCCCAAGCTAGGCCTACCATGAGGCAGGTGATTCGGTATCTAAACGGGGATGAGCCGGTACCCGTTTTTGCCGATGATCCGAGTTCCGCCGGTTCTCGAAAAGCCAACGACACAAGCTTGAGGTTATTCGAAGCTGTTTCTTCCGATACAACCGGGACATTTCATGCGTCGACATCGTCCCAGGTGTGGTCGTCCGTCCATTCGTTCTCCACTTCTTTAGGCGGAGATAGATAATAGGAGCAGCTCAAACCTTTCCTCTGCAATTATTTTTGGTTTCCTCTTGCAGCTAGGTCGAGAAAGGTTGAGATTGATATGTACAGAAATGTTCTCGCATGGCCATTTTCGGGCAGCATAGGATAAACACACTACGCAGACACAAAATGCAATTTAACTTGTCAGATTTTTTTTTTTTGGTTTGTAGATTTTACACCAATTACAGTTCCCAAATTTACATGCAAAATCGCTTTCTGGGTTCTTCTTTCGAAATTTCAGGCTTACTATTAGTCCCCAAATTCATTCAAAATGTTATCGTAAGCGAACGAATCTCGATGGAGAGATTAGATAAATACTATGCTGGACTGCTCCAAAAAGAGATTAAACTACTTGAATCAAAGCATCCTACATCGTCTGAACACGGGTCTATTTGCTCTTCCCGAACGTATGTATACGCTTTACACACATAGAAATTTGAATCTCCCTTTTCTTTGGAAGTTTCCACGATGTTAGCGAGGCTGCGTTCAGTCAATGAATATGAAGTTTGGGGCCCAAAAAAAAAATGATAATAGTCAAAAAAGAAGTTTCTATATACATTGTACCAGAACTCCAAATAATTGAGGTCAATGATATTGTGTGTGTGTATATATATATATATATTTTTTGTGGAAAGTCTTTCGGCAATTCAAGAAAGAACCACTCCCAAAAGTGGTCTGAACGAAGAGTTTGTAGTGCGCTATTAAGCAAGGAAAAGAAACATTTTAGAGCTGGGAATTGCTTTTTCAAGTAAACTCTGATATTTAATTTCGTCCCGGAGCTTTTAATATATTCAACATGGTCTTTTAGCTATTGATAAATGTTCAATATCATCCTTGCATTTACTCAAACGATAACTTAAACGTTGTCTGATGACGTTGATTATTACATGTTGAGTTGGATCTTTAAAAATGATGAGTCCACATATCCACCTCTTAATCCATCTACTTTAGAAAAGAGAAAAAAAAGAAATAGGGAGCTAACATGACCATCGTTATTTGATGACGTGGATTGTTATATCCTGATCTGAAATGAATATTTAACTTTGACAATTCACGTGTGACTTTTTTTTTGTCATCTACCGATCAAGCCTAACAGTTTGGGAACTATCTCAATAAATTTTGTTAACTTTAAAAAATCAAATGACAACATTGAATATTTACATAAACTTTAGGGACTACATCGAATATTTACTAATGGTTTAGGAAATACGTGATATGATATTGAAAATTAGAGCTTTATGGACTGCGGTTTTGCGACGGCGATTCATGTACAAAATAACGAGTTAAACACGCAATGGCTTTGTCAAAGCATGCAGATTTTGGCTTATACTTTGATGATTTCTTTTTTAAGAAAACTTATGTCGCTCCTTGTGGACACTATGTCAACATATGCCGACTCATGAATAGGTGTCTGTGTAGTGGCCACGTTTCAAGATATTTTCGAAAATCCGACAAAGATATTCCTAATTTTTGTCTCAGATAAGCTTTGTATTTTCTAATTTCAAAACTTACTATACGTAAACCCTCTATGGAAGGGCCCTGCGAGATTAATCCTGATGAGAAGAGGAGTGCGTTCAGTTTTAGCCCTGGTCCTTATCATAGTTATAGTGACCCCCATTCGTTAGATAGAGAAGATCGACAAGGACTTGTGATCCACTGTCGAAACTATTCCCACGGCTTGAACTTAGATCGTCGGATTCATATCATAATAAAAACGAAATCTCGATTGATAGCGTATAATGGACGATCTATTTTGGATTGAATTGCTCATTTAATAGGCCAAGATTATGCTTGTCTCTCGAAAAGCTCCGAATCCCTAATGGAAAGGCACCGTATCTCACAATAAATGGGACATTGTGAAAAGGAGGACGTCCGAACAGGAGCCAGCGGATGGCACGGTTTCCACAAATTCAACTAAGAAAGTTCCTTCTATTGACCACTCACTTGAATTCGAGAAATTTATCCAAAAAGTCTTAACCTTATCTCATTTTGGCTAGTTCAGCCAAAAGCCTTTCGATTTGGCCAATTGAATTATAAACCTTTTGACACTTTGTCAATTGATTCCATTCGATCATTTTTCGCTGGAGATCACTTATGTAGACGCCAGACATCCTACGTGGTACAGGTCAACATTGACGTGTACAACTTTTATAATTTTTTTGAAAATTTTTGAATTATTTTTTTCATTTTTCTGTATCTTTCTTTCTTTTCCTATTTTTTTCTGCCAAGCCTGGCGAGGGTCGTTGGGCTTGTCAACATCAATGCTGATAGTTCTATATGTGGCATCACTGGTGTCCAAGTTAGTGATTTTCAATTAAAAATAGCCGGATGAACTCAATTGGCAAAGTTTAAAAAGGTTATGACTCAATTGACAAAAGGTTTATAACTGAGTTAGCCAAAATGCAATAAGTTTTGAATTTTTTAGACAATTTTCTCCTAACCCGCCCTTTTCATGCATTTTTAAAGTATGAGGAAAATGATGTATGATAATTTAATTAACTATAACATAATGTGATATTAATAGATGGTAAAAAGTTACGCATATAAATAAGCAATCAAAATCTTAGAATCATAATTAAACAGTGCGAAATTAGAGGAGAAAGAAGAGAAATAATTTATCACAGATGGTTTGGTGAGAAAGAAGACCTCTAATGTTGCCAAACTAAGCAA
Source organism: Rhodomyrtus psidioides (assembly GCA_021437785.1). Lineage (NCBI taxonomy): Eukaryota > Viridiplantae > Streptophyta > Magnoliopsida > Myrtales > Myrtaceae > Rhodomyrtus > Rhodomyrtus psidioides. The sequence goes on from JAILYB010000042.1 coordinate 1,964,474, forward strand.
GATGACTATCTTTTTTCTTCAAAGTTCTAAGAATACTCTCTTTGATAATAACTTTCATTATATTGTACAAATAGATAACTTGCACCATTTACTGTGAAAATCTTGCAATTTGCATTGTGATATAAATTGTGTTTTAAAGCACTTTATATTACACGTACACCTCTAATTTCTAGAGTTTAATAGATTAAAAAAAAAGTCAAGAATAGGAGTTTTCTAAGCTTAATACCATAAAAGGTACTAAATTGGTAAACCTATGAAAAATCTACTCTCCGTTAGGCTCCGTCTAATATCCCTTTAAATTGCTGATGCGAAAACATGTGTATTACAAGAAATTTGGGATTTTTTGTGAGACGAGAATGAGTTAAATGCGGCATGAGTGTACCAATTTAAAATTTTTTGTGGTATTAAGGATACATTTATCTATCAGCACATGTCAAGATCGACGTGGAACTCGAAAGTAATTCCTTGTATTTAGGGTTTAAGGGAGATATAGATGGCGGCGGTCAGCCATGGACGACCGCTTGTCCACAGATCTGGCAATGGTGGCTTGAGTGGGTGGTTCAAAGATCTAGCGATGGCTGTTCGAGATATCGACGGTCACGAACTGTGAGCTTAAAAGAAAAAAATGCAAGAAACAAAGCTGAGGTTAGTCTAGACATGCAATGGGGCAAGCCGCCAAGATGGGTTGTCACATGGTCTAGGCAAGGACGTGCAGGTGTCTCGTCTGTGGACCATAGTTATCAAGGCGACGCCTAGGCGACAAGGCGGCCTTGAATGCCCAAGGCGTCTTGTCGCCTTGTCGGGTCTCCTCAAGGCGGGCGCCTTGGTTGTCTAAGCGTCGCCTTGTGGACGCCTTGGTCGCCTAGGCGACGCCTTGGACGCGTCGGGCAGAGCAGACTCAGGTCAGCCAGCTACGAGGCTAGACAGCAGCCAGATCTGGGTCGGATGGTGTCCGACGGTCGCGCAGCTGTTGGTCGAGGCTCCGGGGTGGCGTCGGGGCTGTGGGTTGACGGCGGAGGAAGCGCGAAGCTGGCGTCGGGTCTCTGAGCTCGCAGATCTAGGGTCGCGACCGCGGGACAGAGGCTCGGGTGGTGGCTGGGTTTGTCTTCGGGCCTGAGCACAGCGGCGCGGGGGAGCTAGGACCACGATGGGGGCTGTCGCGACAGCTCAAGATCGCGAAACTCAACTGGGCAATGGTGGAGGAGGTCTCGGTGGCTAAGACATGGCGTAGATGGAAGGGGTTCTCGGGTTTGGGTCTTGGCCGACGTCGGATTTGACGTGCACGGAGACTGAGGGGCTCGGATCGACGAGAAGAAGCGACGAAAAAGACGAAGAATCGAGAAGAAAAAGAAAGTGAACATGAGAGAGAGAGAGAGAGAGAGAGAGAGAGAGAGGAGGGAGCACGTAGGGGGTTTCAAAGCTGACGGGAGAGGAAAAAGAAAGGAGCAAGAGAGAGAGAGAGAGAGAGAGAGAGAGAGAGAGAGGAAGTGGGAGCACGTGTTATGGGGGTTGGGGGCGGGGTGTTTTTTTTTTTTTTTTTTGCTTTCCAAAACTGACAAAGTGGAGGGAAATGAAAATGAAGTGATGCTTGATAACACTTCTTGAGTTACCATTTTTATATATTTGAGACGTTTTTTTATATTTGAAACTTATTTAGTATAGCATATTAAACTATTTTGAAATTATTGAACTTATAGTTACTAAATCTCGATTACCTACTCCATTTTATGATTATTATATATCTTAAATATATTTGATAGTTGTTTATTTTTAATAATTTTTTATGCATATATTTATTCTGTTGAATCATGAATGTAAGTTTTGAAGTACAAATGTAAAATATACAATCATACATATATATTTAAAATTTTAGCTATATTATCGCCTTGCGGACGACTAGGCAAGCGTCTAATCGCTTAGGCGTTTTAGAGGCCTCTGCTCGCCTCGTCGCCTTAATAACTATGTTGTGGACTAGCTGCCTCGTCTATCATTAATTGATAGCCTCACCGGCCAAATTTGGTCGGTTCCATATTCATACTGTCGCCATTACTCCATTCTAGCTCGCGAACTTTCAAATCTAGCGGCAACCAACTTGGTCATGAGCGACAGTGGTCGGCTTAGACATTGCTACGGCAACTTCACTAGTGGCTATGGCAAGGAAAGGCCAGGCTCAATTGAGCTAATATCGAGTTAGGGCTAACAGTGTTGATTTGGTACGACTTCTCCCAAATCCATACCTTGCATGATGTTCGAAAATCCATTCACATACAACGAATCCTAAGAAAATTCTATCATGTAAGGGAGTCGCCATTAGCCTATTAGAGCCGGCTAAGATTTAAGTGAGATCTTATGCTATAAAGATTTAGGGTCGGGATCTGATTACACTAGTTATTCAAACTAACGCCTTTTGGGTTCCCTAACTTGATTGATTGTCTACATGCAATCTTTTCATCAAATTGTAAGTCCTAAAGTTCTCACCCACTAGGATTCCATGCAATCATTTAACTAAAACAAGCAAATCACAACACTAAAACGATATAAAAGAAACCAGTTCATCTAAATAGTGATAAAAGAATAATTAGAGTCTACTAAGTTAATTTAATACGTGGTCAAAAAAATACAGCATAACCTTGTTATTAAGTTTCAGGACAAATTGAGTACAATTTTTTCCATAAAAAAAATTAACCTACCAAAAACTAAGTTATAATCAAAGGTGTTCACCAGAATCCCTAAGCAAAACGTGTGCTAACAAAATAGGGTGCGTTTGTTTTGGGGAAAGTGTTTTATGGACTTTCGTCTGTTTGGTTCGCGGAAAATGATTTGGTCAACGGAAAGTACTTTCCAGTCAACAAAGATTTTATTCATTAAAATAAGAAATTAAATTTTCCAAAATAAAAATGTGAAAACACTTTCCCAAATTTGAGTCTCTCACTTTATTTGAAAACGGGACTGAGGCCGATCCCGAGGACCGATCCCGGGGCCGGCCAACATTAAACCTGAGTCTATCCACACCCATTCACATTTTCTTCACTTTATTTTCTAATTTTCAACTTTCATTTCCCCTTTTACTCTTTTTTTTTCCTTCCGACTCAGTCCATCGTCTTCCTCAAGCCCAAAAATTCCCCGGTAGGATAGTGTCGTTAAGGGTCACGAGCAAGAGTCGTAGCAAAGAGGCGCAGGAACACCCAACCCAAACCCAAGCGGATTCCGGGAAAGCACTCGTGTCCAGCCCATTGGCTTATGCCAAGGTTAAGTCTAGATACCCTAAATTGCCCCCTTAGTACAATGAGCTTTCGAGACTAGTCTAAAAACTTAAATCCACAAAATAAACCATCACTTTTTGAAAGTGCTTTCTCGCAAAAAGCCTAAGTAGAATCCTTAGTAGTGAACTCACAATACAGAGCATTACTACTGGGAGCTATGACTACATGTGGTCAAAGTGATTCGCTCTGTTTGTTTCGTGGAAAATGAATAATCTGAAGAGCTTTTTTTCAAAATATAAATGCATATATCACTTACAAAAATGAGTAAACAAAAGATATTTTCGTCGTTTACGTACATGGTTAAACACAAAACCATTGTCGATAATGACAAAAACTTTCATTTTCTAATTATTTCAAGCGATACATGTTTTCACTTTAGGAAAATATTTTCCAAATCAGTTATTATTCGCGAAATAAGCGAACCCTAAAGGTTATATCAAACAGTCAGACATATCCCGCGAACTGTATAAATTATAATACCACCGAAAGACTCGAAAAGGAAAACAGACCGATTTCTCAACCAAGGAAAGAAAGACTAGAAAATGCATGATGTCTGCGTCCACTTGCGTCGTGTCCATGGCCCTTGTGATAAAAAGGCTCTTGCTGCAGTTTTTCTCTTTTGGTCAGATGGGCCTTTTTGTCCTCTTCTTCTTACAACTTCTATTAAGCCTGTGCAGCTTTTCCATTTATGGGTCAATTTGAATTTTGCCTTGCGAGACATGAAAATTCCACGCCGAGGATTCAAGCTAAAGCAAGTTGGCCTCCCTTCATTTATTTATCGGTTTAATCGTTTGCTTAGATTTGCTAACTAAAATTCGAATGTCAACAACTTTGGTTCAGCAGGCCAACACATATAAACATCAGGTCGAAAGCGCATCTCCCTGAAATAGTCTGAGTTCGTTTAAGCTTCCCCAATGAGCCTGCAATAGCTTCAGTTTTCAAAGCTTACGTCTCTATTCTTTATCTGTTTTTGGATGAGTGCTGTCGGATACTACCAATCTCATGAATGGCTACATCATCACTTCGTAAAACTAAAAAATTTCTGCTCTTCAAGAAAAAAATTCCAAGGACATTAACTCATGAGATGCCACTAATAATTTTAGATCGGCAAAGATTGATGTCGATGTCGATGTCGACGTCGATATATGTACATATTCGTTCTTCCTAAGATTAATCTGCAAAATGATTTTTTTACGACTAGTTTGAAGTTCACCCCACTGTCTCGCATCCATACCCGCAAAGGCAGGATGCTTTAGCAGGGATTCCCCTAACGAATGCATGAAAGTATGCAAGAGGACTGCAGATAAGACAAAGATGCACGAGCATGGAATCAAAAGAACTGAAAATGAGACAACAAACCACCGATTTAGTGGCTGAGTAACTGAAGAGATATCCAAATCCCAAAAGGGCCAATGAACATTCCAAATGCACCCTCAAATCTTCCACTCCCAGATGACTCACATCGCAAAAACAATCGGGAGCTCAAGGACTAATATTCTAGACCATAAGACACTGGACACTATAATTTTTTAGTTCCCAGGAAGATTTTACCGACTAGACGAAGCTGTTCACTTGAGAAGAACAGAAATCAAACTTGCTTGGACAACTTTCTCCTCATCATGAGACCATAATGCGTCCAATCATCCCCTGGGTCCAAGTCGCTGTTTCCTTGAGCTGCTCGTCATCAGATTGCAGACACTCACCCAAGAGATCATTCAAGAATGCCCAGTCTTTTAATAGTAACTTTATGTTTGGCCCCAGGGCATCTGCGAGATCACCTGTCACCGCAACTGCAGCCTTTGTGACAGACTCATCCCTGTAAAATGCATAACCAAATTGAATCTTCTGAACTGAATGATATTTCACACACAGAGCAAAAAGAAGATCAATAAATAATTACCTTTGCCTGTCCTTGAAGACCAACTCAATGAATTGCAAGAGATGTGATGCGTATGGCAACATCACCTCAGACTTTGAATCCTTGAAGCCCTGGAGAATTCCAGAATAAGCTTCAAAAATGCTACGCTTGAGCTGATAACCGTATTCCAGCAACTCTTCATCATCCATTTCCATCTGGGCACAAATTTCCGCAGCTCGTTGCATCATTGGCAGTGCATAGCAGACATACTTCTCAAAGCGATGTCCAATTGCAAGAGCAATATCGCCAAAGCAAGAGAAAATGGGAGGCTTAACAGACTGGTGCAGTATGTCACTGCGGAGATCATTGAGAAGGAGCTCCATAATCCCATCACAAAATGGAAGCACCTTGTCATCCAAGGCACAGCAAATATCACCAATAACACCCACAGTAATTGCACAGACCTGATATTCCTCAAAGTTCTGCAATCCCATCTCCAAATACTTGTATAACTCCTGCATATATTTCAGAAAGTCTGCACCTGTAGCATAAGCAAGCGCACCAATAGCAAGCATAGCTTCCTCATGCACCGTAGAGCTGTGGCAGGCAAAAACTCGAAGGAATAGCAACATAATCTGATCGGCATACTGCAGTATTATGGGTTTTGTTTCATCAGTGCTATTTAGTTTCTGAATAATGATCTGAAGAACACCGCAGAGAGAAGCCTGCAGATCACTTTGCTTTACCCTATCGTCTAATGACACGATTTGGAGCTCAAATGTCTGTGACAACTTATTCATGATGACAGGAAGGAGCTGCGCTATAATTTGAGACGCTTCCGCAATATTGGCGCACCTAACTACCTCATTGATAGTTTCATATGCAGATGACCGGAGCTTGGAGTCACCACTACCCATGCGATCAGCAGTTGCAACAAGACAGGTCATGATGTCTGGAAGGTATGGCGAGAGAAGCGAAGCACTTGCTCCAGCGTCTTCAAACCCCTGGGCAAGGTAATAAATTGCCCCACAAACCTTCTGTGCAACATTGGGCACATCCTGTGTGCTATCCAACAATACTTTAACAACCCTTGGGAGGTTTCCAGGAGAGAGTACTGAAAATCCATTGGCTGGACTATGCAACAACTCAAAAATGCGTGAGAGTGTCCATGCGGCTGTATCGCGGACATGATTGTTCTCATCCTTCATCAGATTAAGGAGAAAATCGAAACCGGCATTAACCAAAGGAGAGATCTTATCAAATGTTGGCCCATCAAGGATTGAACCAAGAGCATATGTGGCAGCTTCACGACTATGCCAATCCGGCTTCCTTATATTATCCTCCACAAAAGGGATCACAAGAGGAACAATAGGATCTCCTACAGTTCTAGAAACAAGACCAAGACATGTTCCACCAGCCATAGATATATTCCAAATGCTATCATCCTGATCCTGATCTTCTTCCTGCTTTAGCAAAGTCTCCAGCAGCATGGGAACTAAAGCAGGCAGAGCTTTCTCAATGAACCGTGAATGAGGAAACCCAGAATCCGCACTTTGAGAACTCTCAAACTCTTGAAGCTCTATTTCTTCATCGCAAATAGAACTCCAAAACTCAACAGCTTGAAGTGCAACTTCCTCGACATCTCCTTTCACAGCATTTGATGTGAGTTCAAATAAAGTCTGCATATAAGGTTCAAGCACCTCGTAGTATGTTGAGGCAATAGAAACAAGACATTCAAAAGCTGCCTTCCTAATTTCCACCTCCTTTGACAAAGCGGTTTCACATGCCATCTTCATTATGTAGTTCCGTTCCATCTCATTTTCAAAGTTAGACTGAGCAAAGCCTAAAGCATTACACAATGCCCTTGTTGCAGCAAGGCGAACTTCAGGACCGTGCTCAGCGAGGTTCATACCTTGAACAACAGCAGTGAGAACAGTGTTTACTTCATCTTGCACCAGATCTTCATCAGATATCTCTTCACATACATATCCAAGAGTCTCTAACGTTGCCTGCTTAAGTGACGAAGGCTGATCGCGCTGAGTCATGTTGTTTAGCAATGTTGCTATTAACTCTGGCCACTGCTTTTGCGGTATCTCAATAGAGGCAATTTTAGCAATTACTTGGGAAGAAGTGTGCCATGCCTCTTGTGCAGATGAACCAAGGGTCCTTAAAAGCAATTCTTTTATCTGAGATTTAATTGCGACCTCAATCCCCATCCATTGCTGGACAAGAATGCTCTTCCTGGTAGCATCTTTGGCATCCAAAGAGTTCTTAAGAATGATACCAGCCAACCGTCGGGATTCAGTAGGCTTCTCATTATTTGACAGCTCAAACGACAATGATAGAAGAAAAACAGGCAAGTTCTGCTCTTGAAACTGCCGAAGACTGGTCTCTGCCTCAGTTCTAACCCTTGCATCAGCTGATTGAGCAGATAACAAAATTTGAGTAATTTCCATGGCCATCTTCCCAACCTAGAAATCCACAAATGTTTTATAAAAGCCACAAACCTTTGTCAGATCTCACCAGATACTAAATAGAAGTGAAAAGGGTAAATTGAACTTGCTACAGGTTCAAATAGACACGCATAAAACAATATTCTCCAACAGAGCACAGCATATAATTTAAATAAACAGCAAAAGCAAGAATGGATTAACTACAGCCTCCAATTACTGCAAATCCAATAGATACCGGAAATGAAACAAAATCAACTATGGACTAAGAAAATCAAGACAAAACCTTCCCATCATGATAAAAGTTACAAAGGAACTCTCTATTAAGAGAAAATTATGCATGTCCTCACATGTCTCCTTTTTCTGTGTCTTAGATGTAGAATCCATATCATGCACATGTCCTACAGAGAAACTTAAGTCATCTAATTCGCCAACTGAATTGAATCTCGAATGAAAAACAGAGAAATGGCGCGCATGCGCAAGAGAGAGACAGAGACAGAGACAGAGAGAGACAGAGAGCCAAAGCAGGTGGGCATACATAGTTTTCCCAGACATAATTAATACAAACGCCGCATGAAACATAACACTTCAGCAGTTGAAAACAGACTAGTCCAAGCAACAGGCTCAAAATCAATACATTCTGGTGACAATCCGACTTTGAGACCACGAAAAAACGAAGCATCTGCTCTCAAACGGTTCTTGGCCACTATTTCCCATGAATCTTACTCTCATCCATCGGTCGTATTTCCTTTCGTCTTTGCAGATGAACCATAAGCAGATAAAAATGAAAAGAAAAAAAAAAAGACCATTCAGAAACAAACTCAACCTCGAAATCCAGTCAAAACACCGTCCCATTCAATGCACCACCGGAACCCCAGCTTAAAGACCGACAGGATAACCGACACAAACGATCAAAGACTGCACCAAGCTCAACGGAGCTCCAGACGAAGCCTAAACCAACAAGCGAATCGCGCTCCTCCCACTCCCAACCAGAAACGTAAACCCTAAATCAGCACCCGAAAAACCCAAAGCATCATCGCACACGCTCTAAACAGCGCCACTGCTCGAATAAATTGCAGATCACAGCAAAATCCATACCTCGCGCTCAAAGAAACCCGCCGAAATCAGAACGGCAAGCTAGGGTTCCTCCTCGCTGCCTCGCTCTCGAAGAACTCACCGGCCGCCACGCGCAGCAATTGCTTCCCGACTCCCGAGAGAGAGAGAGAGAGAGAGAGAGTTGAAGGGACAATTGGCGAAGGCGTGTGGATTTGTAAATGTACGGTGATTTATACAGATTAAAGCTTTTTTTCGGGCGAAATTTTTCGAATGGCTGCAAGAAGCGGGAGGGACCTTGTGAAGGACCTGCGGGTGCGGGCAGACGCTAATGAGCTGCCCGCGCCTGCCCGGACCATAACCCTAGAGATTTGAAATCCTCCCACGCTCCCGTCCCACGTGCGAGGGCCCCAAAGTGCGGAGGTCTTTTGAAAAGGGCCCCTTTTCGTGGGTCATTACAGAAAAGCCCATCTCATCACAAGTTATTGCTTTTCAGCCCAAGCCCATATAATTACAAGATATTCACCGGTTCTCGGTCTGGTCTGGTCTGGTTCTTTTGTTCATTTAAGCGACTAGACTCGATGCGCGCTACGCTTGTCATGTGCGTGGGATTGGACGGTTACCGTCGGACCTTTTGTATTTGCAAATTGTTCTTGATTCCTATTGACTGTAATTCCATATTGTTCTTGATTCCAATTGTAACTCGTAGTCGCAACGAAATCAAAGTTGGCAATTTGATTTCTCATTTGAAAAGAAAAAATATCATGATCCAGTGTGTTCTCTTGCTCGCAAAAGTGAACCACCTAACACACCCATTTGCGCATGAGGATCTTCGGTGAGAGAGATGGTGTGACTAGAGCCGTCAACATGGGTCAATGACCCATTTCTGACCCATATTTGAAACAAATGGGTTGTATATGGGTTTTAAATGATTGAATGAAAATTGGTCCAAAATATTTAAGTTGAATCAGATGAGCCAAAAATGGGTCACATATTTAAATCCATTTTTTGACCCATATTGTACTCATTTTTGATCCATAAAGACAGTTCCCTTCCACAAGTTACAAATGGGCCCAATACTTCAAAGCCTTTGCTGCTGCTGCTGCTGCTGTTGTTGTTGTTGTTGTTGTTGTTGTTGTTGTTGTTGTTGTTGTTGTTGTTGTTGTTATTATTATTATCATCATCATCATTATTATTATTATTTAATAAGTGAAATGAAAAAAATTTGAAAAGAAAAAAATATAAAAGTCGCCGCTGCCGGGCGTCGGAGAAAAATAAAATAAAATAAATTTAAATTTAAAAGTATTTTTTAACAATAAAATATTTTTGAATAAAATATGATTTTTATTAATACATTATTTTTGAATAGTTAATATTTAAAAAAAATCTAAAAAAATCTAAAAAAATTATAAAAAAGGAAAAAAGTTCCCTAGATTTTTTATTGTATGGAAGTATTTTAGTAATATTATTTTCCTTAGAATATTATTATGATTTGATAATATAGGTCGAAATAGGTTGGGCCATAGGTTAGTTGCGGGTCGAACCGGGTATGAGTCATTGAATATGGGTCAAAATGAGTTAAATAGGTCCATATGGGTCGAACCATGTTCGACCCCACCCAAACGCAACATGTCCCACCCATTTGACACGTCTAGGTGCGACGGTGGAGGAGAGAGCGAACGGGAGAAGAAGGGTTGTGGCTGCGGCGTTCCTCTTTGAGATTCAGTAGAGTTACGTCAAGTCTGGCTCTTTTAGGGGTGGAGAAGTGATGGAGAGGGCTTTGGAATGCAATGGAGGAGGTGGCTGTAAGAGAGTGAGGCGTAGAGAGCGCCCAAATTGAGAGATGGTGATGCATTTAGGGGTGAGCAAAAGAATCTGATTAGATCAAGAACCACCCGAACTGAACCGAGCGGTCGATTTTAGGCAATTTCGGTTCTAAGTGTGGAACCACCTACCCGAACAATCCATACCTGATATATATACATATATATAAACCCTAATTATTAATTAGAGTATCACACTAATCACTCTCTCTCTCGAAACCCTAATTCCTCTTACGCGTTGAGTTAACCAAGTTATTTTTGTATGTTTTAGGTTTCAAAACTAAGTTTGTTAAGGCTTTGTTTTACTTCTCAGACTTTACACACAATACGCTTGACAAAATGGCACTTAGAATCGGTAATGCAATAGTTGTTAATATGCCATGGCCAATTCCATGGATCCATGGTAACTGGACCGAATATGTGGTTCGTTTTTAGAATGGGTCCACGACTCAGTGGGTAGTTTTGGTCCCCAATTTCTGGAACCTGTCCTTCGTTGGCAATTCCCAGTTCCAAGGTGGGAACCGGCTCACCCTAAAACCGATCAGTTTTGGCTGTCAAAGTATGGAGTGAGTAAGTGAAATCGAGCAAGCGAAAAGGAGTCACGGACTTACAAGTGGATTGGAACCAGAAAGAGTCTAAACCCATCAAAATCCATCCATATTTAATTGGGCTTTATTACTTTAAACCCGTTGAAATCCATTCGTATATTTTACTAATCATGACGATTCAACTCATTAAGTATGGGTTGTAAAGTGAGTCTATAAAACTCATTTTGACACCTCTAGGTGTTCATAAATTGACTGTAAGTAACATGATCGACAAACTACATTGAATCAACTGAATTGTAAGATAGATGACTCGACCAATTGAACATTGGGCATTACATACTTTTAGGGTTGCTTTCGCACTGCGATCACCATTGGTCAAATTCGATCTTGAACCGCACCATCGACATTAGTGTGAAACTGAACCCTCCTGGCTATTGCAGTTCAAAAGACGGTATATATACATCCTATCATCTCTCAAATTTTCTACCAAAAATCAATGATAGATGTGAAGAACCTTTACGTTGTTATTACATCGTAAGGCATGACAAACTTATCAGATCGAATCTAAAGGCGACGCGGACACGAGACGTGCGATCATGCTTTCATTTTTGCTGTTCCTTAGCTCGCTCCCGCGCTCGGGTGCATAGCTCAAGCGTCTCCATGTGGTCGGGGTCGAGGCACAGGGCCGCTTCGCAATCCCTCAGAGCGGCGCCGGTATTGCCCGTGGAGTCGTGGAATGCGGCTCGGAGATGAAGTAGCTGCAGATCGGGTATGAAGTTGATTGCCTTCGTGAGCTCTTGTACAGCTTCGCCTTCTTTATGGTCATCCATTAGAACTGCATCAAATTTCAGCATAGTCAAGAAAGAATCAATCCATCGCTACAATCCGAGTTCACAGAGAACTGATCGTTAATGTCGACTCACTTGCTGCTCTATATCTGTATGGATATGTCCGGACCGGGTCCAGCTGCGTCGCCATCGCGAGGTCGCTCCTCGCCATGTCGCGGTCGCAGTATTCGGATCGCTTCTCGTAGGCCGACGCGTTGTTCTTGGCTTTCTCTATCAACCTCGTCATCTCATCATACGCGTACTTGCGCTGGTTCTTGAGGTGGTACACTCGCGCGAGGCCCTGGTGAGCTCTGGTGTGCTTAATGTTAAGAGCATTCATGTAGCAATTAGCTGCTAGATCCAGCTTATCACAGTCCACATAAATACTTCCAAGGTTATTTAGTGCCTGCGAATAGTACATGAAAAGGAGTGTCTGAGTATAGGTTGGTTAGGGTTTTCGAAGTATAGTCGAGTCGAAAGGTTTAAATCCCCGACATAACGACGACAATAACTATCATTTTTTAAAAATTAGATAGCTTTGATAATTTTCTCGAAATTTACCTGTCCTTTTCGGAGTCCGTCTGAAGGGCATTTGAGAGCATCCTCGAGGAGTTGAATGACGTACGTCGAGGCCTCAGCGTCCAGGCTTGAATCGGCTAGGATATATGCCTTGAGAAAGAATGCTTCGAATGATCTTTGAATCGAGATGGACTCCTCGGCCTTAGCGAGCGCCTCTTCGCGGTGGCCGGTGTCGTACAGTATCCAACCTTCGTAGACGAGCCTCTCATGGTCGAAGTTGGAGTAGTTCCGGGCCAGTCGCAGATTGTGCATCGCCGCCTTCTGGCAGTTTAATCTGCATATTGTAGAACAGCAATGAACGAGTTTTGAGAGAAATTGAAGAGCAGGAGGTATCAAAGTGAGCTTCACTTATGATGAATTAATTCATCAGTTGAAAGTTTTAATAGGCAGCTTCAAATCAAAGAAACTCGGAATTGATCGAAATCTATGTGAACTCACCGTAAGAGGAGGAGAGATTGGCGAAACCGTAAGAGGCTCTTGCCGGGATCATTCTCTAGCATGTGATGCACCACGGCCAAGGAGCCGATGTCATCGACCGACGACCACCGGTCGTACAGTTGCATCCAACAATCAGCTTGACTCCATTTCTGGACAAGAGGTTTAAGAAGCTCCACCAATTGGTTCCCATGCATTTTCCCATTGAACACCATGTAGTTGGGATTCAACGTCAAGAGCGCCCGCACGTCCCGCAGCGCGGCGTCGTAGTCCTCCAGTGCGAGCAAGAACCAAGCCCTTAGCTCGAGGCAGTCGGGTGAGATCGTGAAGCCGATTATCTTGTTGATCTCTGAGACTGCCGCCCCGATTTTGTTCTCCTCCAATAGCATGATGGCCCGGTACTTGTATGGAAACACGAGGGTCGGGTCTAGCTCGGTCGCGGCATTCAAGTCCATCATCTTCTCCTTCCCAGCGCAATACAAGGATCTCTCTTGGTACATCCACCCCGTCGGTCCGTGATCGGAAATGAGGGAGCTCATCAGTTTGTACGCTGAGTACGTGTGTCCCCGTTTGTACTTGGCCCTCGCCACGCCGACTAACGAATAGAGGTTGCCCTCCTCTACGGCGGCCTCGAACCAGTGTTGGGCGTCTTTGTACTCTTTCCTTTCTAACATTACGACTCCGAGCTGGTGTAGCGCGATCTGCTTCTGCCAACAATCGGCGCAACACTCTACCAATCTTTCCAGGAGCATTACGGTCGTATTCGATTTCATGTCTATCTCCATCGCAATTTGACTTAGGAAGTAGTACAAAGTAAACGACGCATGCCCGACGGCAGCCATCTTTTCCCTTGCCTCCGAGCTACAAAACATTCTCATGACGTTTGGATTGTGCATCGAGCTCGGTAGGTCTCTCAAGAACACTTGCAAGCACGCCGCGACTAAGAAATAAGCCGTCTCGTCCAATCCGTAGTCGATGAACAGCACGGCATCTTCGGTGTTGTGCACCAGCGAAGCTAAATGAGCGTCGCACGAAGCCTTCATTTCCTCGCAGCAAAACCTGTTCGCGAACGAAAGGAGCTCCAGAACAATGTCCGGCTCGAAAAAATTCAATCTTTTCGTCCTACTGAATATCTCGGCGGCTCTCATTCCTTTCAGCGAGAATCCATTCTGGGTGAAGTTTATCTTCTCCCTCCGTGACTCCCTGAAATCGCCGTATAACATGGTCCTGAACGGTGTCGAAAGGGATGCTATCTTAGATCGAAAACACCTCACCTCATCGTCCCCGACAAAGAATGACATATCGCCGTCGTCCTCTGAAGTCGAACATTCCTCTTCTTCCATGGCTAGATCGTCCTCGTCATCCTCTCTAGGACCTCGAGGACAGATGCAATGGTCGTAAACTGATTCGGGATCATAACCGGGTACCAGATTGGCCTTAGGGCACTCGATGTTCCTACCGCAACAATCCATGGACGATGTACCGATGAGTTCGTCTTCCCTCCTCTCGAACCTCAGCCACGCAGCGAGAACGACTTTGGTGTGCACATCAACAGCGTGTTGCCTGGCAGACTGAATGCTTCGTCGGACTAGCTTCGGATCCAACAATCCCCGGAAGATCAAGCCTTGTTCGACATACGCATTGGATTTCTCGAACTGCGGCGAGTTCTCTATCTTCCGGTACATCCGAGCCAAGGTCTCGACGAAGTCCACGGATTTGAGGCACCGTTCGATCTGGGGCTCGACAAGATCGGTCGTAGGCAGGCCATAAGGGAGCAGAGTCTCGACCGACACGATCGGGGTCTCGTTCGGGGCCTGGTAATTGTGACTCGATCTGGACCGGATCGAATTCGCCCGGAGATGGTCATGGAGATGGTGGAAAAGTCTCTCACCATAACCGCCGCCTCCCCCGCTCATGCCCGAGGCCGGACCGGACGGATTGACCGCGCACACTTGGGAGCTTTTGCATCCGTCTACGACTTTCAAGCTACGCATTGTGGTGAATATGTTGTTCTGCATCTTGGCATGCGGACGACGAGATCAAATCGAACCTAAATCACAAGATCGTTGTCGGCTCAGAACCAAATTATTTGGAAAACAACAAGAACAAGAATTCAGAAAATGGAGAAGCCAAAGCACAATTACCCTCCATGGCCTGCAAGCACCCACCGATTCAAACAGATGGAGATTACCTTGAAAGGGGGGGAAGAAAGGAAAGAGATTAGGAAGGTAGAAGATGAAGGTGATCCAGGCTAAATTGATCCTAAATTGGTGATTTTTTTTTCTTTTTTCTCTCTAATTTTCTTAACCTTCTCAAGATTAATTAGAGCTAACCCCTTTTTTTTTTTTTTTGAGAAAATTGGAGGAGCTGGAATGTGGTTCGAGAGAAGAACGTGGCGAGTGATTTACGTTGTAAGCCAACCAAAAGTCGAGAACGAGGTGGCCGTTTCAACGGTCGCTCACTTTTGCCTATTTTGTCCATGGGATTAAATAGTTGTCTTTTCTAAAATAATTTGTAGCTTAAATAAATATTCTAAGTAGATAAACCTATTCAGGGTCTCTCTCATATTTCTCTCTCTAACATTCAGTTTTACGTTTGTTGTGAAATATAGGCAGTTCGGTCCAATGGAAGAATTACCAAAAATGTCCTAAACTTTTTTTTTTAAAGTCAATTCCTAA
Source organism: Rhodomyrtus psidioides (assembly GCA_021437785.1). Lineage (NCBI taxonomy): Eukaryota > Viridiplantae > Streptophyta > Magnoliopsida > Myrtales > Myrtaceae > Rhodomyrtus > Rhodomyrtus psidioides. The sequence goes on from JAILYB010000042.1 coordinate 1,979,988, forward strand.
ATTTATTGCAGTTATGCCAATTTAATCCTTTTTTTTTGCTAGTTAACTCCTAAACTTTTTGCAATTGTGTCAATTCAGTCCATTTTGCTGGCCGGCGCTGACGTGGATATTTTCTAATGATTTTTAAAATTTAAAATTCTTAATTTTTTTTTCTATTTCTCTTTTTTTCCTCTTCTGCTCTAGTGCTATCGTGGCCAGCGCGAGGGTCCCGACCGGCCTAGGCCATGCAGGGTGAGGCCATGGCGGGTGGCGAGCGAGGCTCGCTAGGGCCTACCCAGCCGTGGGTAAAGGGGGCCATGGCCTCGCCAATTGCGAGCGAAGCCACCTTCGCCCACGGCGGCCATGGCCCAGGCAAGGCTACCCTTGCCGAGATCTGGGCAAGGCCGGTCGAGGGTTGCGAAGCCCTTGTCTAGTGGTCGGCACAACTCTCAAACAGGTTTAGGACTGTTTTGATGATTTTTCCCAGCCCAATTGTAGCTTAATACTAGGCATGCGGTCTTATTTTAGTGTTATTCCATTATATTACTTCTTGTTCTCTGAGTCTATCCATGTTTATGCCTCATTTTTAACTTCACCCAGATCGACGGCCAAAAGTCCAAGGATGAGGTTCACGGTCCCCCGTTTGCATTCATTTTCACTCAATTTCTTTTCCTTTCGTTAATGCTGTGTAACTAATCACTATTATAACTGGTATGTGTTGTACATGAAGCTGGCCACATTCTCCTCCTCCTTTTGTTTTTGTTTTTGTTTTTGTTTTTTTATAAATGGCCGGGAAGGAGCCATTAGTATCGACGAACTCCGTGGCCGCCACCACAGGAGCTCCGTATCCGTAACGAAATGTTGATTTCAACCGTAACTAAACTGCTCATTTCGAGCGAGCTTGTTACCGACAACCGGCCACGGCACTAGCAAGAGTAAAGCCGGAGTTATCCGCAATGTCACGGCAACGACGACCACCCTCCTCATTTTGAGCGGGCCGGACTTGTCCCCGGTTGCGCTTGTTTTTTTTAAGCTTTAGGTCCTTTTTTTTTGGCGGGCCAACAAAGATATTCAACTATAATAATAAAAAAAAGACTTGCAATTGCTTGGTTATATTGCAAATGTAGGAATTGCGAAAGTTCTCCAAGCTTTTTTTTATCGTTTATTTTCATGGGGCGTCGTGCAAAGCTAATTTTGATCTCTACTTCAGAAAAGAACTCAAGGTGAGAAAAAGATTCAATGAGTATGGGGTCTAACAAGTCTTGACCTCTTTAAGGTAAATCGCTTGAGATGATCCGCCGGCCACGGTCGATGGGCCTTGCCGCGGCGAGGTGAGGCAAGGCTCTCAATGCGAACGAGTCCCAACCTAGTCCTCCGCGATGAGAGTTGGGGAGCCCTCGATATAGTAGAGGGCAGACCGGCCTTTATTTGAGCTAAGTACACACGGTCTCACTCCTCAATTATTATTGGAGATTTTTTGCAATTCTTTGTGCATCACACATATCAACATCAACATCAACATCAACATCAACATCAACATCAACATCAATATCAACAACACCTTTTATCTCATACTAGTTGGGATCGGTGGTCGATGAACCCCAAATATTCATAAAATAAAAACAATACCAATCGAGGGAAAAGAGATAAATATGTACAAGTAAATAAATAAAGATATATATACACACACACACATACATGGGGAAATAACTAAAAATGACAGTCATGAACATGAAAATTCTGCCCCTCCACAATACAATAGCCTTCCTCCACTCCGTCCTAAGACAAATCGTACGCCAATCTATTCACACTTCATTTAATCTTGTTTTACTACTTCCCCCAAATAAATTTCGGCCGACCTCTTCCTTTCTTCATGTTATGCTCTCGGTAGCAAACTTCTGTTCTTACCGGAGCATCTAGGGGCCTTTAGAGAATATGCCCAAACCAACTCAATCTATGTTCTATCACCTTTTCTGCCACCGGTTCTACCCCAACTTTTCGTCGAATATCTTCATTCATTATCTTATCCATCCTTGTATAACCACACATCCATCTCAACATCCTCATTTTTGTTACTCCCATTTTATGCTCATGTTGCCTCTGTGCTAGCCAATATTCAGCTCCGTATAGCATGTCAGGTCTTATAGCTGTTCTATAAAATTTTTCTTTTAACCTAAGAGGAATTTTGCGATCACAGAAAAATCCTAATGTACTGCGTCATTTTATCCAACATGCTATGATTTTATGGCTTACATCCTCATCAATCTCTTCCACCTTTTCAAATATTGATCCCATATATATTTTTGCATCACACATATATGTTTTTTTTATTTGACTTTTAAATGAGGGAGTCATGCCACATAACTATGATGTCAAATCACTAAAATGTATACCTAAGTGGTAATAATTGACTCTCATCAGTAAAAATCACAATAGCACATCGATTGTGGTCAAAGTAACTTTTTTTTTTACTTTTTTTACTTTTTATTCTGCTTTTTTTTTCTTTTCTTTTTTCCCTCTTTCCTTCCCAGGCCATCACCTGGCCACTGGCGGAGGTCACCAAACTCATGCGAGAGTGGCATGGGTCGCGAGAACGACCCTCTCCCTCACCTGGGCTAGCGAGGGCAAGGGCAACCTTCGCCCTACATGGCTAATGTGAGCCAGTGAGAAGACCATCGCCCGATGCCAACGAGGGCGGCAAAAGTAAAAGATGAAAATGCTCCTTGCCCAGGCCCTCCTTTGAAATAATGAGGGCGCTACAAGCGCTTATTCAATAAAATAAATGCACTTCAAATCTTTATTTCGAATTTTCTCCTGATGAGATTTGCCACCAATACTTGGACAAAAACAGGAGGCGCACACAATCAATGGTCATGATGGATTCAGTTCACGTGAAGTCGGCTTCCAGAGACGAGATTTTACCCAAATTAAGAGGGAAACTGAGAGAGGGACTGTAATTTGATTGTAAAGAACTATCTTGAAACAACTAAATCAACTCCATTTCGCTTCTCTCTTGTCAGAAAGAAGATTGATTCGTAAAGGTATATATATAGGCAAAACTCATCAAAATTAACACATCAAGCAACGCCTTTTCTTCTCTTTTCTGTGCTATAGGGTGCAAACTGTACGATTTAGGTAAGCAAATCCAGCCCAAATCACGACCGTATAATGCCCAACTGATTGGCCAAAGCGGAACATCAAATCACATAGGATCCTAAAACACACATCTTTCTGAAAAATTCTGATCATAAGAGATTACCTCCCCCCAACCGAAAAAAAAAAAAAAAACTGCATATCCTATAGTCGTGCGACAACAAAAATCTAAATTCAGCACTTAAATCACATCTAGTGCCATAAAATGAGGTCCCTATCAACTGAATATGAAATCTTTGTTTCCTAATTAATTAAACTGATTGATGGGCGTTCATAGTGTGCGAATTCTCCTCCGACCGAGCAGAATGATCCTTTACCTGGTTTGCCGTCGGAAACTGAATCGGCGGGTGAAGCCACGGATGTCCAGGGAGCTTGTCGTGGCCGTGGAGGCCGTGGTCATGGCTGCAGATGCGGCGGTGCTTCGTGCACAGCAAAACCACGAGGAAGATGAAGAGCGATGCGAACAGCAGCACTATAACCAGCATCATCACCTTACCGCTGGCCGCGAAGTCCCTGTCCTCTGACAGCGGGAGCTCTCCCTTCTGGGGACTGCGGTCGGGAGCAGCGAAGGAACCGAACATGGCCATGTCAGCGGCGGAAGTTTCAGCGTTTTCAAGGGCGTCGTCCGGCCAGGCAAGTTGGGGAGGCTATTGGAGTCGCATAGTGGGTTGTGTTTCGATCGTGTTTGGAGGTACCACGCCGACAAACTTATTTGGTGGGTTGCGGGATGGAAATTGTGCGTTCGCGTTCGCTTGTTGGGTTACTTTGTGAGAGGTACGTGTAGGTGATGGATTAGAGAGAGGACGGGAAATAATGAGGAAGAAGACAAACAGGACATGGGCAACGTGGGCCTTTTGTTGTCTGAATTCTAGTTAATTAAGGTCGGACGACCGGACGACCATCCGTTTCTACATCGAGCTTTCAAAATTGCAGAATTACTGAAGACACAGGCAAACTGAAACTCTCTCTCTCCTCAATGATAGGGATTGCTTACTAATAATTGCAATAATTCCAAATGATGATTACCTAAATCCAGAATAAATATACTACAAGTGCCATAACTTTCGTACGGCATTCACTTAAGTGCCATAACTTTCAAAATGTTTACTTGAGTGCTAGTTTTTTAAAAAAGTGTTCACTTGCTGATTTGGCATGCCGGAAATATGACGTGGCGTTATTTTAATATTAAGTGATCATACGTGGCTCGCCGGAAGCTGACATGGCGCCGGAAAATCTTTTTTTTTTTGCAGATTTTATTTTTCTGGTTTATTTAATTATTGAAAAATGCAAAAAAAACAAAAACAAAAAACAAATCTGCAATTTCTCGGTGGCCGCCGGCGAGGGTCTTGCCGGCCACCACCGGCCGGCCCAGGGCCAAGGTCGGCTCGTCCTGGGCCGGCGAGGCCGCGACGGCCCTCGGCCACGGCCGTCGCGGCCTGAGCTGCAACAATCGAGGGCTCGAAGCCCTCGCTGGAACTACGCGAGGGCTTCGAGCCCTCAAGCGCCGCCGTCGCGAACTCAATCGAGGCCACGACGGCCGTCGCGCAGTTCCAAAGGGTTGTCGACGGCCGTCGCGACCTCGATTGAGGTCGCGACGGCGGCGCTTGAGGGCTCGAAGCCCTCGCACAGTTCCGGCGAGGGCTTCGAGCCCTCGATTGCTGCAGCTCAGGCCGCGACGGCTGTGGCCGAGGGCCGTCGCGGCCTCGCTAGCCCAGGGCGAGCCGACCCTGGCCCCTGGGCCGGTCGGTGGTGGCCGGCGGCGACCCTTGCCAGCCACCACCGAGAAACCGGCGTTTCTCTTTTTTTTTTTCATTGATTTTTCTTTCTTTTTTGGACTTTTGTTTTTTTTAATTTGAATAAAAAAAAATTCAAAATCTATTTAAAAATGACGTGGAATTTCCACATGGCACTCATAAATTCAACAAATAATAGTGAAAATTCCACGTCATGTTTTCCGACGAAAATAACACTCAAGTGAACGCTTTTGGCTGGAATTGGCACTCAAGTGAATGTTTTTGCTCCAATTTGGCACTTAAGTGAACGTTTTGAAAGTTATGGCACTTAAGTGAACGCCGTACAAAAGTTATGGCACTTGTAGTGTACTTTTCCCCCCAAATCCACTCTAGAAAACCGTAGCCGAAGCTTATGGATTGATTATTGTGACGTAACATGGAAGGTAACGAGTTTCACAATTCAAATCTAGTGGTAGACAAAGAAATTACTTGGAGAAATTAATGAGAAGTGATGAAGAGTATCAGAGAATTATATGGCTCCTGTCAGAATGTTACTACCTACTTTATTAGGAGAGCCGGCCGGCCGCAAAGAATTCACTGCAGTCGGAGAATTCGACAGAGTTACAATCAATCGTTCAATCTCTCCTGTGTTTTTCGAAGCTCCAACACACAAATCCTCACCAGCTCTCGCTGTTTCTCTCATCGAGTTTCGCTAGAGAACCCGAGGAGAAAATCCCTCTCAACCACGTATGTGTCTTATTGAGAAAATAGGTCAAGATCAGACATTTAAACACAAGTTCATGAGGTCCATGCGACTATCGGGCACCGAAACTGGTCTTACAGGCAAGAGACCTGGCTCGCGGATAAATTTGGCCCGGGCGTCCAAGTGTAGGGACGAGTAGCTTTAGTCACTAGCTTGATCCGACTACCGGCCTCGGCCTTTGGCTCGGGCACCAACACCTCCAAACATGTCTTAGACCTATCTCGAGCCCCTGGACCCCGATGTAAACTTTGTAGAAACCCGGATGGTTCTTTGCGGAAGTTTGGTGGTTTCAAGGCGAGAGAGTTTTCGAATATGTAAAATGAGAGTGATATTCAAAATAGCCTTGCTAAGGCTTTTACACAAACAAAACACACATACAAGCTTTCCTAAGCTTGAGATACAAAAATCACAACTCTTTAACTCTCTTGCTCTCTATGTTCTAACACCACACAAATACAACTATGGCATATCACAAATGCCTTTAAGACATCTCTATTTATAGAGAGTTTCCATGCCTAACTAAGCATCAATTTGTTGACCTTCAAGTGTAAAACAAATATTGCCTAACTTGCCTAACTTTGAAGGTGTGCTACAAATGTGAAATGTGAAAGGTGTGCTACCGTCCACCTTTCAATGACCAAATGGAAGGCTACCTTCCAAGTCAAACTTTTGGTTCTCCACCGTCCAAGGAAGAATGGGAAGGTCTGCCAACATGCCACATATTTGGTGTTGAACTCCAACACTCCCCCTCAACACCAAATATTCTTCACCCTATAACATCTGATATTCATCTTCCTCGGTTGGTTCTACAACTGCAATTTCTGACTGAGCTTTGCGAAGCTTGGACTTTGTCAACGCCATTCGAACTTGCGCGTCGATCACTTTTCCTTTCTTTGCAGTCTCCGTAGTCTCGAGAGTTTTGAGATTGATACTCATCTCATCAAACCTTTCATTGACGGTTTTCATTTCACCATTCAATTTATTCAACTCCATCTGAAGCACTTCGGTAGAGGCATCTCGATCCTTTCTTTTGTAGGACTTTTTCTCTACCCACTTCCAATGATCCTTGGGCCTTGGGATCTTTTTCTCTGGGTAATACTTCTTAAACTTTTGCAATTTCTTGAGCGCATGTCGGAGCTTCTCGTGCTCTCTTTCCTTGATCTTGAACTCCTCGTTCTTTTGCTTCAGCATTTCATCCCTTGCTTTCAACATCCCCAGCAGCTCCTTCTCACTTCTGCTTGTTGAAGTTTCAACTTGCTTCTTTGAGTTTTCCCTCGACTTGCTTTTCTTCGGAGACATCTTAGGGCATGCATGGCAACACTTCCTTATAGTGGCTATCACATCATCTGCCTCAATGATTCTGGTGGCTGCGAGCTCTTCTTGAACCTCTGTTGCAACAGTTGCTTGAAGACTCCATTCTTCTTTGCCACCATGCTCTTTCTTGGTAAAAGGCGTGTCTTTTTCTTTTACCTGTTTGAACCAACAGACTCTAGCAAAGTGACCTACTTTGCCACATATGTAACACTGTCTGCTACGCTTCCTGTTGTTCTTATCATGATCTCGATGAGCTCCCCCTGACTGAGAGCTTGTCACTGCTCCCCCTGGCTGAGAGCTTCTCGCTGCTGATCGTCTCTGCCAGTTTCGATGTCCTTTCCACTGTTTGTCATACTTACCAACATCGCTCCTTCTATGGCTATTGGAACATCTTTTATTACAAAAGAGGGAACTACCATAATCTATGGTACATGCAAGTACCACATCTTCATCATTACAGACGGTATGTGCATATTCCGTCGTCTCTTCTTGACATTCGAATTTGTAATGTCCGAATTTGTTACACTTAAAGCACCTTACCTTTGATTTATCACGTGCTTTATACTTTCTGTTGAAACTCGAATTTTCACCTCTTCCTCGGCCTCCTTCACGACCTCGACCGCCTTGATAGTCTCCTCGGCTTGGTTGAGCGATCCGACTTTGCAATGCTTGCTCCGAATATGTATCGACAGACTTCTGATTCATTCTTTGCTCATGCGAGCATAATGAACCCATCAACCGTTCTAACGTCATGGTTGATATGTCTTGGCCTTCCTCGATCGCTGCGACGACGTAATCAAATCTTTCGGTCAAAGACCTCAAGATTTTTTCTACGACACGAACATCTTGAAGTTCTTCACCATTAACCCTCAATTGGTTAACGATGGCCTGCACACGATCAAAATATGCCGATATTGTTTCCGAGTCATTCATGCGTAAAGACTCGAAATCACCTCGAAGAGTCTGAAGCCGCACCCGCCGGACACGATCATCGCCTTTGTAGGATTTTTGTAGAATATCCCACGCCGCTTTCGCCGTCTCCGCGCACGATATTTTTTCAAATATCATTTCTTCCACAGCTTGAAAGATCGCATATAATGCTTTTTGATCTTTCTTTCGGGACTCGACCAACGAATCCTTATCTTCCTTCTTCAAAGCCTCGAATTCTTTAGCGTTAGTTACTTCGGTGTAGCCACTCTCCACCAGGTTCCACAAATCCTGTGATTTGAATAGAACCTTCATCTGGACGGACCAGTTGTTGAAATTCCTCCCATTCAACTTTGGAAGTTGCATTTGAACGGAACTTGTGGATGCCATAGCTATCTCCGGGTTCACGATCCTCGATCGTCCACTCTAGGTTCTCGGTCTCCGCGATTGGATTCTTGACCGCCTAGGTTCCGGCACGATCCTTTGACACCGTGGCTCTGATACCAAATGTAGAAACCCGGATGGTTCTTTGCGGAAGTTTGGTGGTTTCAAGGCGAGAGAGTTTTCGAATATGTAAAATGAGAGTGATATTCAAAATAGCCTTGCTAAGGCTTTTACACAAACAAAACACACATACAAGCTTTCCTAAGCTTGAGATACAAAAATCACAACTCTTTAACTCTCTTGCTCTCTATGTTCTAACACCACACAAATACAACTATGGCATATCACAAATGCCTTCAAGACATCTCTATTTATAGAGAGTTTCCATGCCTAACTAAGCATCAATTTGTTGACCTTCAAGTGTAAAACAAATATTGCCTAACTTGCCTAACTTTGAAGGTGTGCTACAAATGTGAAATGTGAAAGGTGTGCTACCGTCCACCTTTCAATGACCAAATGGAAGGCTACCTTCCAAGTCAAACTTTTGGTTCTCCACCGTCCAAGGAAGAATGGGAAGGTCTGCCAACATGCCACATATTTGGTGTTGAACTCCAACAAACTTCGATTCAACTAGAAATTGAGCCGCAAAATCGACACGATTAACCTTTGATGGTTCACCCTAGTCTCCAGAGGTTGAGTCTCCACACAATTGCATGACCAAATTAAGGGGAGTTATTAGTACCGAGACACATTCCACTAAATCAAATTAATCATTAAACTAGGAAATAATGAGACGACATTTCCAAAGTAATGTTTTTATATATAAATTTTTTGCATAATGTTTCAATTACATAAAATCACACCAATTTATAATATGAGTTTTGCTTCTTCTGTCTTTTCCAAGGAGATTGAGACATCTTATGTTGTTTCCCTCAGTGGAGAGAAAAATCCTACCTCAGATTCTTCTAGCCAAGCTGAATACATGCTGGTTGGTCCTATCCTTTTCAAGCATGTTGCTTCCTTTGGCTATATGTTTGAACCTACGTGGAAGGAATATTGTTCCTGTTCTTTTCAATTAGTACCATGGCAAGATTAGATGCGCATTTTATGGAATTCAACAAGTAATATGTTGTCGAATACATTCAGGACCCAAACATTTAACTGCTAATTCCACAATTTACGTAACAAATGACAAATTATTTGATGAGTGGTCCTTTTTTTATGTATATATATGTTGTGATCAGGGTATTTTAAGTCGAGTTATTGTGATCCGGATAATTCACATGTTCCCCGCGATGAAAGGTAGGCTATTCACGTAAGGGATTAGAGGATTGCCAGTGGATTTCCAGTTCAGACTTTGATGGTCAGCCGTTCAAATACTCCACTAATTGCATGCACATTACTTTAAATCAGAGTCACCTGCATAGGCCAAAAGCCGGGACAGCCAGTTTATAAGGCTTGCAAGATGTTTCACGGGCCTTTAGATAGTCGGGTCTTCACCCCTATAATCTTAATTACTTAAGAAAGAACTTTTGAAGAAACGAAGTACTTAAGACGGTCTACGATGCGGCGTTGCACATGGCAGAAATCCGAGAAAAATGCATAGAAAATCCTAAACCCTGTGTAGGGAATGCAATCAAATCCTAAGCAAGTCTTAAAACTTTTTTTTTTCAGAAAGATGCAATCAAGTAATGGGTAACACCAAAAATTGTCTGGGTGTCGCTATAAAAAAAAATGGTTCCGAGGGATCCTTAAATTGCACTTTGCAACATATTTTTAAGACTTCATTGTGCTATACTATAAAGTTTCAGGATTAAATTGAACTTATTATAAGGTTTTTAGACCAAATCGTACCATCCGATAAAGGTCCAGGGCTCGATCGAATTAACTAAAATATTTAGGGCTCAATTGCATTTCATACATAAAATTTTTGGTTCTTCTGTTTTTTTTTTTTAATCCTCTTTCTTTCCTTCCTTTTTCTCGTAATTTAATTAGACAATTTTCTTTTCATTTTTTTTTCTTTATAATGCTGCAGCCTCTAAGTGAAGACAAATTTACCCTTTGCTTCTTTTTTTACTGAAAGCATCAGATATACCAGGAATTCAAACTTTCACAAATTCAGATGTGTCATCCCTATATGTGCAAGATTCCACGCAATTAGTGCCCAGGGAAGTGTTATCTCTAGCAACTTGTACTCGCCGAGTACACTGATATCACTTTATAAAAACGAATGATCGAAAAAATATCTGCATTGTCCATAAATATTTTGTAACTTAAGCATTGTTCAAAAGATTCCCTAGGTTGTCGGTCCTTGTTCGACGTGGCAAAAAAAGGCCGAAAGGACATTAATTTCGGCTCTTTTGTTCCTCAAAAGCTCATTCGATAACTAAGCATCGAAGACACAGAGAACCCAGCGAGGACGCAAAATGATAAATCAGTGCCTTTAATTTTTACCGAGTCCTCCCACACATTTTCTATTTCTAACCTCCTTGTGGGGCAAGTGTAGTTCTCTAGATCCCCTACCGTCATTAGTCATTTTTTTTTGTCAGACCATCATTAGTCATTGGCCTGGGGCAATTTGTGATGGTTCCCTTCTCCTAAAGAGAGTGTGCATGGCTCATAGTGCCTAGGTTTTTCCGGGCTAAATTTTGTGACACTAGAAAAATTTTACATATTCAATAATAATAACTGGGTTATAAAGCTAAGTATTATTTAACTTATAATTCAGGTTGACACATAGAAATCGTAGTTGGATCGTCGAGGAGAGGAAAACGCGGAGGATGATTTTTCGCGCCCGTAGTCATCCTTGATTTGATTAAATTAATTGATGTTGGAGTGTATGCTCGTAGTGTAGAACAACATTAATTAATCGCTGGGCTCGTTCGATATGTTATCGAGTGAGCCTTTTGGCTCGGTGCACTTGTCATGAACTAGTTTGTACCATTAATTTCTTTATGTTTGGACCCATATTTTGGACCGAGCATCTGTAAGCATGTAAAAGTAAGCGTTGATTGTGTTGAAAATATATCTCGAGCTTGAGCCCAAAATAAAACTTTCCTACTTCAAGCGAGTTACATAATTTGAATACATTTTTTTTTTAAAAAAAATTGAGCGGTTACCTAGTTTGAGTATGTTTTTGTTTCCTAATGGGAATGCAAATCTCTTCTATATAAGAACTGGACGTTCTCTGTGAAGTGTCTGAGGACTGCCTCTTCGTGAATTACCCACAAAGCAATCCGGGAGGGTTGAAGCCAATTAATTTTGCGGTAAGATTTGTGAATACCCTCGCGAGACTGAGAGATTATTTCGTGAGGAAATGTCGGGCTGAACACTGCATGAGCTATTGGGGACTGGGAAACACTGAGCGTGTTTACGCGACTCTAAGTATGATCGCAACTTCCTTACATCGCCTGATCGATCTGCAGTAAAATTCTAGGCTGCTCTCTCTTTATCGGCGCAGGTCATGCCAGCCGAGCCACGTAAGTCCGGCTCTCGATCGTTTGTTTTCGCAAGAGATACTCCAATGAGAGAGAGAAAAAAAAAATCGGGCCGGACCCGATGATCGGTCGATGTCACGAGGCTGTAACACGATGAGGATGATGAGACTGCATGATTGAAGCGCATTATGGGACCCCAGAGAATCTATTACCAAGAGCGGAAGCTCCAGGTGTTGGAAGGAAGGCCACGGACAATCTTGGCATCTTATATCCTATCATGAACTTTCTTCTTGGGGGCTCGAGGCTCGTGAAGACATTTTGAGCAGTTGTACGAGGTACACACTTGTTCTTGGCAGCAAACAAAGGGAAGAAGACGGATGAATACAGTGAGGCAAATGACATTCCAGATTTACAGTGGTCGGAGATGGGAAAAGTTAAGGTTTCCTTAGTTACTTGGTGTGGGGGAGAGCTTCGACGGAGTCGAACCGGTCCTGAGGAGCGTCCGACTGGGAGTTTCACAGTGCTGGTTTTGCGAAAGAGACCGACGGAAAATAAATACATTCCAGATTTTCATTGGAAGGAGCTCACTGCTGACTTCAAGCACCGTCGGAGACCTCACCGTCGCCGTCGTCGACCGATTGGAGATTTCACCGCATCGTCACTTAATTTCAGGTGAAAAAGTGGTTGGCTTGGCCCCATAGAAAAGCTGTTCTATGATTCTATCCCCCCCTCACCATGTGTTGAAAGTGAAAGATGGTGCATCATGTTTAGGAAATTCATGTGAAGGGTGACGCAACGTTCAACGATAGAAACAAGCAAATCCTGCTTAGAAAGAGAAATCTCAAACTTCCAATATGAAAAAGTATATTCTATCTGCTCAAACATCATAAAACACCTTATATAGGTGTTAACCCTAAACCTAACCCTACTAGGATTATAAATAGCAAAATTTCAAAATTACAATTTACTAATAAAAATGCCTAAAAATAAAAATTACGTAATATTACGCAATATCACGTAATATTACGTAGATAGCAATTTAATTATATTGCGTAAATCCCAACTTTATCTGCATCATTCGTAGATCGCATCCTTATCCACATCATTCTCCCCTGCTAGGAAAAAGATTCGTCCTCGAATCTGGTTCACCTTCGTTGGCTTCAATCTCTTCAAAATCAATCTCATCTCCAAGATTGCGAAATCTGCTTCGTCCAGAACGACCTTTCCAACGAATCAAGTAATACATCAGCTTGAGCCCTACATTATCCATGGTTCGATGTAGAGAAGCGGCCACCGTACTAACCCGTAAACAGACGGAACAATCCGCACATAGGAAGGCAAAGTAGTCATCGCCCAAAACCTCGAAATCAATTATCTCTGAATCTAGGTGTCTTTCAAACTTCACAACCAATTCTCGTAGCTCATGTACTTTTATCTGAGGTGGATATATACCTGATGCAATAAGAAACTCCCCGTCGGGGGTTGCTTTAATCCTTGTCGTAGCAGTTTCAAACCTCAAATCATGCATCAACTCCATCCTTTGCTTATAATCTCCACCCATGAAGTCTTCCTGCAAATCCTTTGGGCAATTTTCCAAATGGAGTTCTCTAGCACGTTTGCCAGATTCCTCAATGCTATTTTCTACCATAGGATCCGACTTGACCACGGACAAATTCACATCCAACTTAATATCTTCATAAATCTCTCCAGACGCTAGGGCTAGGTCTTTGAGTTTTGCATCTTGCGCATAAATGCACCTAGCACCTAACACATTATGATCAACCTCATCCACAGCAACAAACTCATCGCCACCAAAATCATCAGTTTCAGGAACATAATTACCTTGATCAACAGTGCTCCCCGAAACATCGGCTTTCTGCGCATCTTCAGAAACCAAATTGGGTTTCGCCTGGGGAATGTCGCCAATGGTCTCATCGACCCCCTTTGCGCCTCCATCGCCGCCATCCGCATGTGGGTCAAAAATTGGTGCCTCGTCATCGAACGCGGCAAAATTCGAGTCGTCCACCTCGTATGTCGGCATCCGTTCCACCTCATGGGGAACGTCGCTAGGGTCGACCTCGTCGCCTTTCTCTAACACGAAGTCTTCTACCATTGTACCTGGATCCGAAACCTTGCGTACACAACCGTACTCGCTCTTCTTCTCTGAATCCTCGAAGTTCATCAAACAAGCTTTGTAGACAGATGGCATAATGTGAGGTTGAAGCTGGAACTGAGCCTCTTCGCTCGATTCACTAACTCCTCTAAATTCAACAATAGGAAAATCTTGCAAACGCCAGGAATAATCATGATTTTGTTCTAAACCCCTTAATTTCTGCTGGAACTGCTCATAGTCGGGTGGAAGGAACTTCTGCTTCAGTAGCCTCTTCATTCTATGCCAAGTTCGAACTCTTTCTTTTCCTTCTAGCTTCCTCGTATTCTGCAATCTCTCTCACCGTATAGACGTAGCTCCTTTCAATCTATAGGCTACTAATTTCAACCGTTTCTCACTAGGGATCTTCATATAATCGAAGAATTTTTCAATACTAGTAATCCAATCCAGAAATTCTTCTATATTCAGACTTCCATCAAAATAAGGTATATCGACTTTGAATTTAAAGTCGTTACCTTCACGATCGTCGTAGCGTCGTCTGCCATCTCTTCCATCGCATCCTTTTCGAAATCCTCCATAACAATTTCTTCCTCCATAATTAGCACGTCCTTCGTCGAAACAACTCACTGAAAATAAAGGGTTGTTCTGCCTGCGGACAGGAACAGGCCTGACAGGTCACCGCGAGCAAGATCTGCACCCGGCCTTCTGTCGTTCCGCCGATTCCGATTCACATCAACGCCAAGATAGTCGAATCGATCCGCCAATTTGTCAAATCGTGCTCCGAAACGATCTATGCGTTCCATTAAACGCTGCTCCAAATGTTGCAGCGCGCTGTCCCCAAGGATTGGGGCTCCAGTCTTCCGAGCATCATCACAAAGACCACCGCCAGTCGCCATAGGCTCTGATACCACCTGACGCAGCGTTCAGCGATATAACAAACAAGCAAATCTTGCTTGAGAGAGAAATCTCAAATTTTCAATATCAAAGGTATATTCTGTCTGCTCAAACATCACAAAACACCTTATATAGGGTGTTAACCCTAATGACACCAAAACCAACAAAATTACAAAATTGCCACTAAAATAAAATTAAATCAGAAAAATGCTAAAATTAAATCCGAAATTCTAGACGCATCTTTTCGACTTCCGTTGGGACTTCTGCCTATCCAATCGATCCAAAAACGCATTACTAATATGCTCCGCATCACAGGGCTAGGTCCATCCTACCCCCAGACCCTAGGGGGGTCCATCGTCCTATGCTCGAGACATTTCCCAACAAGCCGTTCGTGGTTATTGATATCTGGCCAACATCTCAAAGAAGAAATTTGATCAACACGATTTTCAGTGTTCTGATGGCGGGCTTCGTAGTTCGATCCGGAGAAAGAGATCGTAGATGAAAGTGGACGTACATGAATGAAGAGTGGGTATCGTATTAGCTAACACGGAAGACATATTGGTCCAATTTGATATGCTGATTTAACGCTGAAGATATGTTGGTCTGACTGAACATGTTGATTCTCTCTTGACGATCTACATCGCCGAACTCCCGAAAGATAGCATTCCACACATCGAGAAAAAGGGAAAGTCGGTTAGATCAGGCTCGAAATGTCAGTGCCGTGCTTGAATTTCCAACACGACAGCGAATGCTATTCGAAACGCGAGATCGAATTTTAGCTCCTCCAAAGCCGAGCTACACCGCCCCACCTTTGGTTATCTCCTTTTTCCCCTTTGGGGATCACTTTATGCCTTTGGTTCCATCGCTGTCGTTCTCCTTCGTGACAACTTGCTAGAAAGTATTCCCAAATTCTCATCCGAAAGCCCTACGTCAAGATGCTAGTTCTGTTCAGCCATCCTCGAATAAATTTTTGCCCTGGTCTGCCCGGCCCCACGTCAGCGTTTGTTTCGAAAGAGGGAGAAATAGTTACCTCCAAAAATGGAGGATCTTCAGGTACAAGACTAGGAGGATTGAACGTGGAACAGAGTCCCAATCCATGACAGCCTAAGCCCTTCTCTGCTTTATTTCCTGTTCAATCTCCCCTAGCAGCAGCTCGGAGTCCATGTCCACGGACTTCATAACCTGCCCCCTAAGAAACCTTGAACACACATCGGGCGCGATTCCTTGATCGGTTTGATAAGTTCTCCTCGGAGAAATTCTGTTTCCGGACGTACACCGTTGTCGGTTTCCCTACAGTCTTTCTCAACTCGCCGCCAAAATTAATTAAAAACCGAGCCTTACATTCCATTCGAGTTTAAGTTAGGAGGGATGAATGGAGATGCCTACTTGGTCGGCATTAATCTCTAGAACTCGAAATCCATCTACATGCCCTCTTCCCTTGGGACTAAATTAGGCCTGGTTACGCACGGTTTAGTCGTGATGCTTGCCTTGCAACCTGCATGTGCAAGAAACTTAATGCAACATGCCTGTATACAGATGCTAATCACGAGGAGATTTTCCTTTTTCTGCTGCAAGATGATGAGTCATGCTGGTTATGATTCTTGTTTTTCCATCTTATGGTCATGGACATGGTTTACAGTGATGTTTGTGGAACAAAGCAAATAATCAGCTTCTGAACTGGTGATTGCTTCTTCTTGACTGAGATTATACACCGATTAATGTCTAGCGAAACGCTTTCGAACTCGTGCCAAGAAACAAACCAAAGTTAGATTCTCTTCCTAAATTCCAAGAGAATTTCAGCATTTAGATTCTAGCCATGGCTACCACAGAGAACAGATATTCCCAGACAAGTTGCGCGGAAAAAGTGGAATATCTGCAATACAATTAAAGCCATTGGGGATGCAAGATGACCTCGGCTTGCACAAATGGGGAACCTTTCAGGAGTGGCGAGCGAAACTCTTCTCGAACTCGCAAACCGGCTCTTACTGTATGAACCGTCGCGAGGATTAGAAGCCGATCACGATGAGAAGAGTAGCGATCTATTTTCGAATGATCAATCCCAATGTGCTCAAGACGACGATTGTCATTGCTGCATCAAGCCGAGGAGGAAGAGAAGAGCCGCCGTCTTGGTCTGCCTCTTCGAAGGCCACGGAGGAGAGCTTCGAGTTATTCTCACGAAAAGATCAATGAA
The DNA here is from genome assembly GCA_021437785.1 of Rhodomyrtus psidioides. Classification (NCBI taxonomy): domain Eukaryota; kingdom Viridiplantae; phylum Streptophyta; class Magnoliopsida; order Myrtales; family Myrtaceae; genus Rhodomyrtus; species Rhodomyrtus psidioides. Next base: position 1,996,873 of record JAILYB010000042.1, read on the forward strand.
ACTATGCTCTTATCCTGGTATATATGAACTCTTTACCTCATACAGATTGTTCATAATCATTTTCTTATGCGCTAACACGATTCTGTCACTCGACGGTTATCAATGGAAATTTGATGTCCGCGAAGAATTCTTCGGACTTGAATTACGAACATAGCCTAAGTATCCAGTTGACCTCAGAGTAATTTGGTCATTCTAGATCTTCATGATCTCTAGATTTCTTAAGTTCAAAGTCTGTAAAGAGGCATATTATTTGATCACTTGTAAGTGACTTAGGAATCAAATTCATTTGTAAGGTGAAAACGGATATTAACATTGTTGACTTGCTTTTTTTCTGAATATTGCTTCACTTATGGACACCTCAGTTTCATCCGTGATTCTGTATGATGAGAAACAGGAGATGTTGCATTGCCGGGTGGAAAGATGGAAGAACAGGACAAGGACGACGCCGCAACCGCATTGAGAGAAGCGGCGGAAGAGATCGGCTTGGACCCAGAACTGGTTCAAGTTGTTGCTAATTTGGAACCCTTCTTTTCTCAGGTTCTACCATGATAAGTTGTTGCCTTGCTGTTTGCAGTATCTGTCCTCAATAATTCACTCATGTCCTCACCGTCGCGCTTTAACCAGCATCTCTTCGACAAAACAGGCACACACTCAAGAACATCAACAGTCGTCTAAGGTTTGATTACAGCAACTTTCGTGACTAACCTCGAATTCTCTCACCACTAAAACAATTTATATACACTCCATCCGTCCTCCATGAGTAACATCCGCACATTGCGCGATCGAGCGAAAGCACGCGGTCCGCTCACAGATTAATGGTTACGCCGCTAGAGCCATTTATATAGGTCGAAGGCGCCGTGATCTCTTCCGGATGAGCCGACGAATTGTTCCGACCGTGTCTCATAGGTTCGTACTTCTCTCCGTCGCCCCAAAGAGCGTAGGCCTCCTCCCCGTGAACCGCGTCGTCTCCTATGATGAGCTGCTCGTCAGGCATCCTTAACGGCGTGACCTGCTTAATGCCGAGACAAATGATGGTTGTGGAGAGTATGTTCCACCCGATCACGAATAAGGCCGCTACGATCTGCTTCAAGAACTGGGCCCTGCCTGAGCCGCCATAGAATGCGCCCCTCAGGTTGGGGATCGGCATTACGAGATTGCAGAGATCCGGCTCAGCCAGAAGCCCGGTGAGAAGCCCTCCCAGCAATCCGGCCACGGCGTGCGTATGGAACACGCCTAGAGTGTCGTCGACCTGATCATGAGCCACCGCAAAACATGAGCGAGATTATGGTTTTTCTTCTGTCATCTATGGTTTGTTTTGGATCATGAAGCTGATATTTTCCGATATTTTCACCTGACAAGTTCATAACTTTTCCATCTTCCTACCTTACAAAAAAAAAAAAAACTTTTCCATCTTCCTAAATTACTATCAGAGCTTGTTGTATCTGTCTCCCGACAAATGACAATAATCATTTTCTTAAGATAAAACTATAAATTTTATGCATATGATTCAATCTTGACCGCTCAACCAACTTTCAAGAGATTACCGTTGCTAAGAGTCGACCATTCAAAAAGAAAAAAAAATGATACAAATGATCCATATACTTTAGTCAAATATTCAATGTGATCTATAAACTTTTAATTTATTCATCGTGATCTTTAAACTTTTTAATTTGTTCAATATGGTTCTTGAAATTTTGGTACATGTTCAATTTAGTATATAGTAGCTTGAATTAATAGAAGGATAATATTTGATATTTTCATATAGCTCACGAATTAGATTAAACATATATTTACCAACAGTTGATGGCTCATATTGGACAAGTACAAGTACAAAGTTCAAGTATCACATTACACATTAAGCTAAAGTAAAAGGAACACATTCAATAAATTGAAAGTTGACGGATCATAGTGCACATTTGACCAAAATTCGGAAATCATATTGCATATTTAACTAAATACCAGGGACTATTTATATAATATACTGTTAAAAAAATTAGGAAAGTAGTGGGAATGCATGAAGCCACTTGGGCATTGCAAAACCTCGAGTTATAATTGAGCGGGACGAGGAAAAACGAAGTTGGTAAAATTGAACAAGCGTCACACTTTCATCTCCTACCCACCCAAAATCAGGAATTAGAAGGGTATTAATGGGAAATTCACGAAATACTCTCTTCGCGTTTGGCCACAAACTAATTTATAAAAGGAAGCTACTAGCCTGACAGTCTGACAGTATTGTCGGTTACGAAAAATGATATGGAGGTTAAAAGCGAGAGTGCATTTTTTTCTTGAAAAATAAAATTAAAAAATTAAAAAATATTTTTCTAAATGCAACCGCTTGTATCGCTTACGGGAACGAATAAATGAAAAATGTTTGCATCATTTGCGAAATATATAGACATTGTTTATTGTCGATTACAAGAATATATTTTAATGATTAATTACTTCAAGTAATATAAGCAAATATTTTCAGGCAAATACCAACATGGCATAATAAACAGATCTTCACATCTATCATTGCAATAAATCATTATTTTTTTACCTTTTGAAAAAGACTAGATTTCTTGTGGAGGACCATCATAGAGAACCATGGAATGCTGCCGGAAAGAATCCCCATTACAATAGCCGCCCACGATTCCACAACCCCTGAAATTATTCGAACATTCTTGGTCAAACCACAAGCATAATCCTGCCTCCGAATTAGTTAAGTTTCCAAAAAATTTAATCTAATCCCGAAATTAATGCGATAAAATAAGTTGACAAAAGAAAAATATTTATGCTACCTGCTGCGGGCGTGATGCAAGCAAGACCCGTCATCATCCCTTGGACCGCCCCGATCACCGACGGCCTCCCGAAGAAGGTGACGTCGAGCGACGTCCAAATCAGGAGGCTCGTGGCCGCGCATATGTTGGTGTTGAGGATGGCGACGGACGCGTCGGTGTTTGCCGCGTGCGGGGCCCCGCCGGTGAACCCGGACCAACCCATCCACAGCAGGCCGGCCCCGGCCAGCATGAGCAGGATGTTGTTCGGAGAGAACCGCTCCCGGTCGCTCTTCAGCCTAGGTCCGACCTGAAAACCAACGAAGATGCAAAACGTTAAAATCAGAATTACAGCGTTGAATCTAGGATTTGCGACGTTTATTCATTTATTATTTATATTGTTCTAAGCTCGAGGTTGGACCAGATAAAAGACCATGCAAGTGTACGTGGCCCTTTTCATTCAGGACGTACCCAATAAGCCGCGGTGAACCCGGCGACACCGGACGCGAGGTGGATGACGTAGCCGCCGGAGAAGTCGATGACGCCCCATTGGTAGAGAAAACCCCCGCCCCATAGACTGAATGCGCCGACGGTGTAAGAGAAAATCAGCCAGAGCGGCACAAAGGCCATCCACGCCCTTATGTTCATCCGGCCGAGGACTGATCCGGCGAGCAACATCATGGTGATGGCCGCGAACTGGAACTGGAAGTAGACGAGCGTGGCCATGGGGTAGAATGGCTCGTGGGCCGGCGTCTCCAGCGAGCCGTCGTGGCGGTAGCGTGCGCTCGCGGGCACCCTGGCCCGGCGGACGAGGTAATTCTGGTCGAGGGCGGGCGCCCCTTTACCCCACATGGGGAGGAGGCGGTCCCCGAAGGCCAACCGGTACCCGACGAGGACCCAGATGATGAGGACGGCCGCGAAGGCGTAAAGGGCCATGAAGGCCGAGTTGACGGCCCACTTCTTCTTGACGATGCTCGCGTAGAGGATCACGAGGCCCGGCATGCTCTGGAGTCCGACGAGGGTCGCCGCCGTCATCTGCCATGCGTTGTCGCCGTTGTTGAGCCACTTGGGCAATGACGGGAGGTGGGGCAGCGTGGTGGAGGCGGCGGCGGCCATGGCTACGCGGTGTGTTGAACCTCAACCGATCTCCAACCTTACCCAAAAATGGAAATCAAGAATCAGAGTAGAGAATTGGATTAAAATAAGAGGGGGAGGATCACGGTCGAAGCTCGGGTATTTTCAAAGTCCAAACATGGAAGGTTCTTTGCACGAAGGAAAGGGCAGATGGGAGTGTGAAACGGTGCCGGATTTGTCAATGGAGCCGAGTTTCATTAGTTGCACGACGAAGACCGAGTAAAAGTGAGAAGAACGTGTGTGTTTAGGTCAAAAAGGAAGGAGGGAGAGAAAAATGCGGTGAGGATTGTGATTTATGATAGTTTCCTAATCGCATAATCCTGTCGATTCTATATTACTCTCAACATTCCATTCCAGGTATCTATCTTCATTGATGATTTCACGAGATCAATATATAGGCAGATATAATCTTTATAACGATATGCCGAAATATATATATATTCTCACACAACTATTCTTACTTATTTCTATATTGGGATTCATGTCATCATGATCATTTTGGGGAAGTAGGGATATTGATGTGCATTGCGATCCCGAGAAGAAGCAACGTCAAAGAAGTTTCTCCCTCAAGTCCGATCAAGGATACCTCTCCCCAAGCCTAACCACTGGACCGGCCCGTAGCGCCCTACCCGGAATGTAAGCTAAGGAGAAAAATGACATGAAATAATATCAGCAACCATGCATCCTACCAACCATTTGAATTTCATTACTATTAAAATAGCATCATCAGTGAAGGAACGACTGAATTGACTTCCCCAAAAAGTAGTCGTGTCTCCCGCCTCCCCCTATCTCTCTCTTCTCTCTCAATCGTCTCCTTCAACTTTCTGCCAAGTGGAATCGTTTGAGCTAGTCTCATCATCTCCTCCATCTCTTGTTATTATTATTTTTTTGTGTATTTTTATTCTTTTCTTGTTTCTTATTCTCTCTCGATCTAAATGCGGGAGCTCTCTTCGTCTGATTTTAGTTCTAGATATGAGAGTTCGAACTCTCTCAGTCTAGTTTTTGATATGAGAGCTATCCTTCCCTGATCTAGATCTGAGAATTTAATAAAGACGTTCTTCGGGGATTCGATGCCCTGGTGTGATAGTTCGAACTCTCCCGGTCTAGTTTTAAATATGAGAGCTATCCTCCCCGATGGAGATATGAGAATTTAATAAAGATGTCCTCTAGGGATTCGATGCCTCGGTGCTCTGTCCATGTACGCAATTTAGTTGAACCATGAAAATTTGCTCTCTGAATGTTATATACGTCCAACCTGTTTTGGTTGTCTTCATACGGCAATGGAGTAGAGGAATCTGAACTTAGGTGCGCACCTCCAACTAGTGACACCGTGTTACTGGAGAAGGGATTTTTGGTTTGTGCTCTTCACTTATCAAAATGCAAGATACAGCGATCAACCACAAAATAATTTTCTTCACGGATCTGTTCAACGCTCAACCTGCTGGAGCTTTAGCGATTAACCTAGATTTGGCTTTCATCTACAGCATTCTAGGGATTGCTCTATTTCAATTTTCTTTGTTATGAAGTTTATGTTGAAGTGAGATTTGATGTGCTATATCTTGTAAGGATTTGATGTGCTGTATCTTGTAAGTTAGGGAGGTTTCTTGAATGATTTTATTTCCTTATTTTGTAGTATTCTGTTACCATAACGTTAGGCACAAGAGAATGGATGTATATATATAGAATTCCAATTAATAACAGAAATAAGGGAGAGAAAGATTTTCTATGAAAGCTGTCATGGTATCATAGCATTCTCGTTCCTAGGACTGGAAACCACCATGAGCGACCAGGACCAAGCCGTTGGCCCTCACCTCGGTGGTAATGGCGACGCAACTGCGGCTATCCTTGAAAATCTCACAGAGACAATGAAGAAGCTTTGACCCAAAACCAGACTTCTACCCCAACCGAAACTACTGCACCACCAATCGCTGTCAAGCTTGATGGCAAAAACTATGGTCTTGGTCTCAAATTGTCGAGATGTATGTCTCCGGCAAAGACAAGCTGGGATATTTGACCGATGAGACTCCACAGCCGATTCCAACCCACCCAGAATACCGAAAGTAGAAAACTGATGACTTTACTGTTAAGAGTTGGCTTATCAATTCAATGGACCCAGGATTGATTGGAAACTTCATACGATTTCCAACTGCTAAAACCGTGTGGGACGCCGTAGCAACAACGTTTTTTTATGGCATCGATACCTCGCAAGTCTATGATCTTAAGCATAGGGTATCTCAGATGAAGCAGGGTGGTGGACCGATTGAGACCTATTACAATAACCTTCAAGGCATCTGGCGGGAAATAGATTTTCAGCGACCAAACCCAATGGCGTGCACTGTTGACATCGCCAGGTATGTTGTGGCTATACATGAGGATAGGGTATACCAATTTCTTGATGGTCTCGATGATAGATTGGACAACGTGAGGGCAAACGTCCTCCAGATGCAACCGTTTCCTACGATTGAACAAGCTTACACTCGGATCAGAAGGGAAGACCTGAGGCAGGCAGTGATGTTATCGTCGGGTGAACTGGAAGGCGGTGGGGCGGCAATGGTTTCCCGACGTGGTTATCCAGAAACTCGCCTAGGGCTGAAAGGAAATTTTGATAGCCGTCGACCCAGATCAGGGGGGAGACAGGTTACTACTGAGGAGTGTTCCCACTGTGGCAACTCTAAGCACACGAAAGACACATGTTTCAAGCTCCACGGCTACCCTAATTGGTGGGAGGAGCTACAAAAGAAGAAAAAGGCATAAAGGAGCTCGGGAAAGAATTCAGGCAAGGCGACAATGGTCTCCGGTGAATCTAATCTCTCACTTGTGCCAGATCAGATACCAATTGACTCTCCGGAAGGTACCTTCGGGACATGTTTTTCGGTCTCACCTAAAGGAAAAAACTTAGGCTGGATTATTGACTCCAGAGCTACGGATCATATGACCTTCGATCCACATGACCTTATCAATTCTTCTATATCGAGACGCGATTTCATTATCAATGCAAATGGCCTTAGTTCATATGTGTCTAGGGCTGGTGATGTTAAGCTATCCCATAATCTATCTTTATCTAGCACATTGCTTGTACACTCATTGTCGAGTAGGTTGTTATGAGTTGCACAACTTACTAGTGAATTACAGTGCTGTTGAATTTTACCTTTTCTAGAACATTTGCACGAAGGAGATTATTGGGCATGGTACTAAGAGGGATGGACACTACTTTGTCGATGAAGTGGGTGGTAGTCGGGTATTCCAAGTCAAGAGTCGGACTGATGAATCTGAAATTTTAGAAACAGAGAGTATTAACTCAGAATCTGGAGGAATAAAAGACGAAGAGAAACAAGCACGAGTCCATCCCTCATCCTCTATGGTACCCGACAAAACTCCTACGGATGCGCCTAAGGTAAATTCTATTCCACCCGATATTTTTGATATTTCTGATACTTGTCAAACGTATGTTCTTCCTGAAAGGCATAATAGGGGCAAGTCACTTGATCGGTACTCTCTCGAAGGAAAATCAGAAAAGGCCAAGTATCTAATTAGGAACTATGTGTCTACAGGAAAACTCTCATAATCATATAAAGTCTTTATCAACAATGTTTCAGCTGAGAAAATTTCAGAACGGGTGGAAGTGGCAGTCAGAAGTCCAAAGTGGGTTGCGGCTATAAAAACAAAAATGGAAGCACTGGATAAAAACAACACTTTGAGTCTTATCAATCTCCTGCAAGAAAAAAAAAAGGATGTAGGCTGCAAGTGGGTGTTTACTATTAAGTACAAAGCAGATTGGTCAATCGAGAGGTACAAGGCATGGTTAGAGGCAAATGGGTATACTCAAACTTATGGTGTTGATTACAAGGAGATGTTCTCGCCGATGGCAAAACTAAACACTGTACGGATCCTAGTATCATTGGCGACTAACATGGAGTGGCCTCTGTACTAACTTGATGTGAAGAATGTTTTTCTCCACGGAGATTTGAAAGAGGAGATTTACATGAAGATTCCACTAGGGTATACTTGCAAAGACAATCCAGGAGCTGTATGCAGGTTAAATCGGTCACTCTATGGACTCAAACAAATCTCCCCGAGCATGGTTTGGAAGGTTCAGTTCAACTATGGAGCGGTGTGGGTACAAACAATGCAACTCTAATCACATTCTTTTTGTATGCCGGCGAAAATCCAAGGTGACCCTCTTGATTATATACGTTGATGATATCATTATAATAGGGAATGACGAATGAGATCTCGAGACTCGAGGCTAGGCTCGATGATGATTTCAAAATGGAGGACCTTGGAGAGTTAAAGTATTTTTTGGGGATTGAAGTAGTGAGATTCAAGGAGGGAATTTTCTTGTTTCAGGGGAAATACGTGCAAGATCTTCTTGCAGAAATCGGTATGTTAGATTGTGCATTAGTTGACACCCCAATCGTCCAAAATCACCGGTTACAACAAGGCACTGATCAAATTGTGACTAATAAGGAGGTGTATCAGCGATTGATAGGAAGGCTAATTTACCTCTCACATACTCAGCCAGACATTGCCTATGCAGTGAGCGTTGCAAGCCAATTTATGCATGACCCGAGGAAGGATCACATGAAAGTAGTAATCCAGATTTTAAAGTATTTGAAAGGTGCACCTGGGAGAGGATTGTTTTTTGGAAAACATTGTCATTTTGATGTTATAGGATATACGGATGTCGATTGGGCCGACGACTGATCGGAGGTTGACTTCAGGGTATCTCACCATGGTGGGAGGGAACTTGGTTACATGACAAAGCAAGAAGCAGAAGGTCGTTTCCCTCTCGAGTCCAGAGGTAGAGTTTATGGCTGTGACAAAAGGCATTTGCGAGCTATTCTGGATCAAGAGGTTGCAAGTGGGTGTTTACTATTAAGTACAAAGCAGATGGGTCGATCGAGAGGTACAAGGAACGGTTAGTGGCAAATGGGTATACTCAAACTTATGGAGTTGATTACAAGGAGACGTTCTCGCCGATGGAAAAACTAAACACTGTACGGATCCTAGTATCATTGGCGGCTAACATGGAGTGGCCTCTATACCAATTTGTTGTGAAGAATGCTTTTCTCCACGGAGATTTGAAAGAGGAGATTTACATGAAGATTCCACCAGGGTATACTTGCAAAGGCAATCCAGGAGCTGTATGCAGGTTAAATCGGTCACTCTATGGACTCAAACAATCTCCCCGGGTATGGTTTGGAAGGTTCAGTTCAACTATGGAGCGGTGTGGGTACAAACAATGCAACTCTAATAACAATCTTTTTGTATGCCGACGGAAATCCAAGGTGACCCTCTTGATTATATACGTTGATGATATCATTATCATACGGAATGACAAATGAGATCTCAAGACTCGAGGCTAGGCTCGATGATGATTTCGAAATGAAGGACCTCGAAGAGTTAAAGTATTTTTTGGTGATTGAAGTAACGAGATTCAAGGAGGGAATTTTCTTGTTCAGGGGAAGTACGTGCTAGATCTTCTTGCAGAAACTGGTATGTTAGATTGTGCATCAGTTGACACCCCAATCGTCCAAAATCACCGGTTACAATAAGGCACTGATCAAGTTGTGACTAATAAGGAGGTGTATCAGTGATTGGTAGTGTTGACACCTGATTTTTTATCAGTCTTTCATAGTTTATTTTTAAAAAATTCATAAAAAATCTATAAAAAGTTAAAAAAAATTAAAAAATCATCTTTGGTAGCCTTGACCAAGCTAAAGGAACCATTTTTGATAAAAAATAATTTTTCATATTTTTTAATATTTTTTAATATTTTCCAAAAATAGAAAAATACATGAAAAATGAAGAAAAATAGCGTTCGCTGTCGTAAAAATATAGAAAAATAGTCAATATTTTTATTTTAATTTCTTTTACATTTTGAACTCATAAATAGTCAAAATTCAAGTTCAATTGCATGTGTTTCTTCACGACGCATAGAGTTGAATTTAGCAAAAAAATGTCATTCGAGTATTTTAATTTGTAAATTTCTACATCTTTTTTAGTCTTGACGTCCAATTAGATCGACCACCATCTACAATAAATGCCCCTTGCTGAATATTTTCGTTTTTGTTTCACATGATTTCATGGTGTAAAACGCCGAGTGGATACCCAAATATAATCGGGTCGGCATGAGCTCGATAGCTCGTCCAAGACCAAACCAGGGCACGGCAAACCCCATGTGAGTACTCTCGAACTCCTTCGATGCTTCCTAATACTTTTCTTAGGTTAGATCGTGTGTAGAATGGCTAGGACAGCTAAATTATTCTTGAGCTGTAATTGATAAATAGGACCTTACTAGGAATGCCATGTGATTTATTTGCATATCTAGATTCCTTGAGTTGGGCATTTTATTACTAATTGTGATTGCTAGGATAATCACTCCTATCTACATGAATTTCTAGATTTAGGGTTCATACCTTACTCATCCGCATGAATCTCAGGCTAGAAAATTCAGTCAACTTAGGTACCGAAAGGGCGTCAACTCTGACAGTTGGTGTAACTAAGTCCCCGAAACCATTTCTCTGGTTCTCGCAGAATTGAATAGAAACTCCCAACTATTCGATTGGGTGGTCCAATCATACCCTAAAAAAATGATTGGTGGCGACTCCATGGCATGCACACTTAGCACATGTCACTAGACCACACTGAAAGTCGATCACGCATACCTCCGTTGCGATTTGGGTAATGGGCCTTGGGAGAGGCCCGCGTCCGACCAGACAGGACGGCCCATTAGCCCTCGAGAGCCCGACAACCTCAAGAGGGTCGCGACAGGTAGGAAGGCTAATTTACCTCTCACATACTCAGCCAGACATTGGCTATGTAGTGAGCGTGGTAAGCCAATTTATACACGACCCGAGGAAGGATCACATGGAAGTAGTAATCCAGATTTTAAAGTATTTGAAAGGTGCACCTGAGAGAGGATTGTTTTTTTGGAAAACATTGTCATTTTGATGTTATAGGATATACGGATGCCGATTGGGCCGACAACTGATAGAAGGTCGACTTTAGGGTATCTCACCATGGTGGGAGGGAACTTGGTTACATGACGGAGCAAGAAGCAGAAGGTTGTTTCCCTCTCGAGTCTAGAGGCAGAGTTTAGGGGTGTGGCAAAAGGCATTTACGAGCTACTCTGGCTCAAGAGGTTGCTATCCGAAATTGATTTTTTTTTCCCGAGAGTGCAATGCAGTTGTTTTGTGACAATAAGGCAGCTATTGTTATTGCTCAGAACAATGTACATCATTTTCGAACTAAACACATTGAGATAGATCGTAATTTTATTAAGGAAAAGCTGGAAGGAGGAGTGATTGTAGTACCATTTGTCAGGTCAGCTGACCAACTTGCAGACATGCTCACTAAAGCCATATTTGGAAGGGAGTTTAGAAGTTCACTTGACAAGTTGGGGATCAAAAATATTTTTTCACCCACTTGAGGGAGAGTGTCGAAGTGAAATTTGATATGTTGTATCTTGTAAGGATTTGATGTGCTGTATCTTGTAAGTTAGGGAGGTTTCTTAGATGATTTTATTTCCTTATTTTGTAGTATTCTGTTACCATAATGTTAGGCATAAGGGAAGGGCTGTATATATGTAGAATTCCAATTGATAACAGTAATAAGCGACAGAAGGATTTTCTCTTAAAGTTGTCAGTTTATATATTTTTCATGTATCCTTTCAAGGAACAAAATACAATATTTTTTACCCAAAAAAAATGAAGGAACGACATGAATTCAAAAAAAAAAATGAAATTGGAGAAGTGCAAACAAACCGACAAATAGCACCAACAAATTAACAGTAATTCTCTATTGACAACACAAAATCATCTCACAAACCTAATAAAATTGTATCGATGCATGATTAAGTTGATTCGACCTATTTGGATGCAGAAAGATTTGAAGGAATTGGATGTTTTGGAGTTTCAATTTTCCTGGACATCGAAAGAAAAATTTGTCGTCGTGACTTTGGGGAGCAAAAAGAAAACTAATCAATGAAATAAATTGAAAAGCAACAGAATGAAAGAACACGCGCACGTAACCACCTATAATTTTACTAGTAATTCCAAAACAACTTCTCATTAATGGGATTAGGGTTTTCAATTGAACCTAATTCGACCTCAATTCGTCAATTTGAGATAAGGAAACGGTGTCATTCTATAGGCTTCCGCTCAAATAAATGTGTTTTTTTAGTTATGATACTTAAATATGATCAATTACGGCTAATGATAGAAAATGAATCATTATTCAATCATTATTCGAATCTAATCTAAAGTTAATATGGCCAATTAAGGGCAATGATAGAAAAGTGATTATTATTCGAATATAATCTAAAGTTAGCCCATCCCTAAAATATTCTTTTTTTTGGGGGGGGGGGGGGGGGGGGGGGGGGGGGGATGGGTATAATTAATTAACTAGGTCCAAATGACAGCACACCTAGAAGGGGGGACCTACTTGGACAGCGAGCTTCACAAACACCTCACAAAAACGCAAGTCTCTCAACGGAGGTATCTCTATGTGCAGTTCTCCTTCTTATTCCATCTTTATTCATAAATTCGAAAAATGCGTTTGTTTCGCAAAAATTACAAAAAAAAAAATTAAGAACTAATTTTCTAAAAACTATCATTTATATTATCTATAACAATGAATCAACGACTTCCACAATGTTATGTTGAAATATATAAATATTAAACCATGGATTCATCTAATAGCTTAAACTTTTAGAACAGTTGGTAAGTGGTCCCACCAAATCTATTATGGTATCAGAGCCCCGGTTACCAACAAGTCTGGGCCCAATAGTCACATGGGAGAGTTACAGGTTGTCGCTCCCTTCGACCCATGGCCCGATATGTGAGGGAGAGATTGTTGGGTAGTCCCACGTCCATTGTGGAAGGGGCTGGTGGTCGGTTTATAAGTGTGAGGAAAAGTCTCAACCTTTGAGCTAGCTTTTGGGTTGAGAGGGGCCCAAGACCACCCAACATTGATATCAGAGCCGATGGTTGATGTCCCCCATGCGGTTACTAAGCAAGGCCCAAAGGTAGATTTCATGGTTATGAAGTTGGGCTATTCAACTTGAGAAAAGTTGATACAGAATGATACCTGAATTAAGGGGGAGCAAACCTAACACTGGAGCTCACACGTGAGGGGGAGATTGTTAGGATGTGCACGTGTGAGTTGTGTTAGAAGAGTCCCACATTGGAGAATTAATGTGGTGTTGAGCAGTTAATATATCCAAGTTGGCCCATAACTCATTAGCTTAAGCTTTTGAGTTAAGGTGGGTTTGACTGGATATCTTTTCATGGTATCAGAGCAGGAGGTCCTGAGTTCAAATCTTTCCAGGCCCCTATTTGCCTCCCCAATTGAATATGTACACGCTTAGTGCTAGACAAACGACCAGACTAAGCGTGAGGGGAAGTGTTGAAATATATAAATATTAAACTATGTCTTCATCTAATAGTTTAAGCTTTTAGAGCACTTGGTAAGTGGTCCCACCAAATCTATCAGGTTACCTTAGCAAAAGTTATTATCGATAATGAAAATATTGTCATCGACCGATTATTTCAAAAGCTGATTATTTAAAAAAAATGTTGTTTAAATCGTTCAAATGAAAGTCTATGGATCTGTTTGTTAACAAATTAAATTCTATTTTTGTGAGCAATTTTGGAGCACAAATGATTTTTTTTTTCAAATTTTGTTCTTGGAAATAGTTTCTGAACATAAAAATGTTTTTGACAACTGCACAAAATTTATATTTTCGAAACAAAAAAAGAACATAAATGTGTTTGGTACGACCCTAAGAATCTCTCTTCTCCTTTTTTTCAATTAATTATAAAAATGTTAGCGGCAGCAGCAACGATAGCCGATGGCCTGCGGCCGGCAGCGGCAATTGACAGCGGGGCCGTGGACTTGTGGTTGTAAAGACGAGTATTGAGTTTTTTTTTTAAATGACATTATTTCTCTTTTTTGTTTCTGAGAATAAAGAAGCTATATTTTTTTGTACTTCTTATTTATGTTCCAAATCTGTTACCTGACCGTTGTGTTGCCAATATATTTTTATTCTTTTCTCTGTTTCCAAACAGGCATCAGAAAAGTAAGAAAGTTACCAAATAGGCCCAAAGGCAGAGTAAGAAGGAAGGAAAGAAAATTTGAACAAGGGGAAAGCATATTCCGTGTTTGGGAACCGGATCAATTCAGATATACCTAAACAAAATGTGGAATGAAAAATCCGTCGGGAAATGGGATAAACCTGTATTGGATTAAAAAATTAAAATTACTTAATAATTTTCTTCCAATGATGAAATGATGGAGTGATGCATACGGCTTTACCGACCACCATGCACCTCATCACTCCCGACCACCGCCGATTGTTATCACCGTTCAAGCCAATCGCCACCCTTACATCTGCCATCGATGGCTCGTTTTACTAGGTCGTCGCAGCCGCAATGCCCTCGGCAAAACCTAGGCTCGTCTTTGCTGGTGAAGCTGAGCGAGGACTATGGTCTGGAGGTGGAGACGGCGACAGAGATGGAAAAACTGGCGATGAATCAAACGATCAAACGGAGTTGAAAAAGCGGGTTTAAGACGCTAGTGAGGAAATTCAAGCGGTAAGATTGCGCTGAACAAATAAAATCTTCAAAAAAATTTCAATTTTTTTTAATCTTATCTTGAATTGCAAAAAATATATTACCACCGTTAGCGAAATTACATTATTACCCTTTTACATTGCTTTTCATATTTGCTGGGAGCTGTACACAACAAGAATTCTCCCATTCAACCACAGAACGTTTCGACCCAGGAAAAAAAAAAAAAAAATTCCTCAGAACTTAGCAATCAGCACGGCCTCTCCAAGAACATGCCCTTCCATCGCCTCCAGCAGCTTCTCTTTGGTCACCTTGTGGCCTACATTCAGCTTTTCATCCAAGGCGTAGAGCTTGAACTCGAAGCGGTGGCCGTGGGACGGCAGCTTCGGCCCGCGCCACCCCGGCACCTTGTGGTCGTTATGGCCTTCTCGAATCTCCGCGTGGTCGCCGCCCAGCTCCTCTCCCTTTCCCGAGAAGCCCTCCGGGAGGCCCTTCAGGTGCGGCGGGATGTTCGCCACCACCCAGACCGTCCACGGCACGATCGGGCTGCTCGGGTCGGGCGCGTCGATGTCCTGCACCACGAGGGCAAGGCTTTCCGTCCCCTCCGGCACGTTGTACCTGTCCCATGAATTCAAACGAATAACATAAGAATGGTCCCGCAGAATTTGACCAAACGAACGCCAGAGCTTGTAGCATTTTTAACCACTCAAGCGGCGGCGACACGTTCTTGAGAGCGCCTTGGCCCTCCTCTGTGTACTTCCTCGGCAGCCTCCCCTCCCGGTCGATCGGCGGAGACACCAGCCTGAACTCGTCGTCGCTCGCCGCCGGATGTAAAGCTTCGATCGGCCTCATGCTTCGCTCGAACCTGCGGAGGCAATGGTGATCTTTTTCAGGGTTCGATGGGAGATCGACTTGGGATTTGGCGAATGGTGATGACGATGATGACATGGTGATCCATATTATATAAGCGGGGGAGTCGTGTTTGGCCAAGAAGACGGCGAAGAAGCTACGTGCAGCGACGAGAAGGTGGGAGCAGCTGGAGGGGAGGACACGTGGAACTGCCGTTCGGAGGTCTCTAGAGATTACTTAGAAAAAGAGATGGTCGGCGGAAGTTCATGAGAGTTACTGTTACTGAGGTTTGGAGGGAGGCACTCTTGATCACGAGTTCGAATATCTTGGTCGCTCCTTGATCGCAGAAAAATCCTGATTTGTTTACAATGTTAGGTTCAGCTTGATCACCACGCACAGAATAAAACCGAAGTTCATGTCAATTTACATGGTTCGCGGTAGAGTGACTGACAAACTCTAAACGAACGGTGATTGAATAGAAAGGGATAATTGTCTAAAAAATTGTAAACCAATTGTACTCTGGCCAATTCAATTCTAAACTTTTCGTCTATTTGCTAATGTAGCCTCTAAATCTTTTAATTGTGTCAATTCAGCCCTTAACTTTTTTTTCTAAAAAAAAAATTAATGTGAAAGTTTGGTATTTCTTCTTTCGGTATCTCTTTCTCACTATTTTGACATCAGCTTAAAAATTCGCGGGCTGAATTTTTCCGGGTCAATCTTTTTATCCCAATCCATGGTCAAGAAAAATCTTCTTCAGCCACTTTGTCCGATGAAATGTCTGTCATTTTCTGCAGATTTGGACAGAAAAAGAATTGCAGTTTTTCTCGTTGGCAGCTATTGCAAATTTGCAAGTGTGATGCTAGAGTCATGTTTCTCGTGTCAATACCATAACATAGAATGTCTCAATATTTTGTAACACAAAAATGGCGGACCAATGGCCCAAACATAAGAATGGCTTGACTACTACTGTGGTATTGAAAAGTCCAAGTCCACCAAAAATCACATGATCGACCTAACAAAAGGGGCATGAATCCTAGAGATTAAACATGATCCTACTAAAATCTGCTTTTCAAATAAATTGGTGATTTGGGGAATGGATACCAAGAGACCATCCTCGGCGATAGTTCATGACATGGACGACAACTTAACATCTATATTCATTTGGGCCTAATTCCATTAAAAAAAAAAAGCATCAACTTTACATGGAATCTTAATTCTGGCCCAAACTTTTTTTTGTCTCATAAAAAATCACGAACTTTCACTCCGTACCCAAATCTGTCCTCGGTTAACTTTCCATTCACTACCAGTGTTATACATCATATGCGTCGATTCCACGTGCATCTCTCTCTATATTATTGATGATATTCATATTCAACTCAATTAGTTTTTTTATTTGTTTTTTTTATTACCCTATTTTCTTTGCCCTTCACTTCTAAGACTTGTGCTTCTATTGGGCTTACTTCCCGTGATGTTCTCTTCTATATTTCACCTTCACTAGATGACATCTTTTACTCTGGACAATGGCATCAAGTCATGGACAGAAGAAGAAGCTTCAAGCAGGAACTGAGTTTCCTGTCGTGAGTGGGTTCCTCCATGCCATCATCATCGCTCACTCCACCGCCAGCCATCACCATCACCGTCGTCTCCGTTGTAATTCGTCAGTGTGTCGCTGGTTTCACTCTCAATGCCGAACCTCGGCGCCCAGCTCAACCTCACACACTCTCCCTCTCCTGACCCACCGCGAAACCTCCATTAATGGAGGTACTCGAGCTAAAATTTGGATCTGGCAACCTCGGATTTGAGTCGCGAGATACCAAATCTGAGTCGCACGACCTCAAATGTGAGGTCACCCACTTCAATCGCAGGTGGCGACCTCCACTAATGGAGGTCGTGGCCTTGGATTTAAGGCCGTACCCCTCAAATCTGAGTTCGAGCCTGAGGAGGCTCGAAGGACGATTGCGGTGGCGGGCAGCGAGGTGGTTATGGACGAAAGGCTGGGACAGCGTGAGGTGATGGTGGAAGGTAAGTAACGAGATTGAGTTGTCGCGGGGCTGATTTCATGATGCTTTGGATGTCGTCTATGGTGGTCTGATTGTTGTCCGAAGTTGAAAGGAAAAAGGAAAAAATGGAAAGCAAAAAAGAGAGGGAAATAATAGAAAATGAAACATAATTCTGGTTTGGAAATAGAAAATGACGTGGAATTAACACGTGCTATCATTGGACGGAAAGTTAACGGACGCCAAATTTGGGTACAAAATGAAAGCTGGGGATTTATTATGAGACAAAAAGAAGTTTCGGCCAAAATTGAGATTCCATGTAAAGTTAGTGCTTTTTTATGGAATTAGGCTCTTCATTTGTCAAAAAATTTCCTCACTTGCGAATGGTATATGTTGAAATGCATGTATGAGTGAGTTGTGTTAAAAAAATTCTACGTGGGAAAATCGAAGTAGTTTAAAGCAATTAAATATTGATATTAACCAATAACTCATTAGCTTAACTTTTGAGAGTAAGTGGATTTAATTGGATATATTGATTGGCTCGAACTTGAGCTCGATCTTAGTGATCTCCCTTGCTCGCGGCCACCTCACCTAGGGCCAAATGTACAGAGAAAAAGAGAAAAACAATGATGAAAAAAATTAAAAAGATATTTTTTTTACAAAAAATTACTTAAAAATCTCTACGATAGTGCCATGTAGGACGACCCTCATCCATGTCATCCATTTACAGTTAAAATTAGCCGGAAGACTAAATTGGTAGCAATGTCAATAAGTTTATGACTGACTTAATATCAATATGCAATAGTTTTAGGACTTTTTTAGTACTCTTTCCTTGGATTCCCGTATGTTTTTATGTCTTTTTTTGTTTCCCTGAATAAAATGATGGGAATGAAATATTATAAGGTGACTATATCATTTATGGAGAAAATTTTCAAAAAAAAAAAATCTAAACCTATTGTACGGCAGTCAATCAAGTTCTAAATCTTTCAATTTTGTCAATTAAGTCCTTAATCTTTTGACTATCCATTGATTTAGCCATTCTGGCCAATTTTAACTTAAAATCGCTCACATGGACATCCATAGCCTTACATGGCATGCTCGATATTGAAATGGACAATTGCCATAATTTTTTAAGATTTTTTATTTTATTTTGTTATTATCTTTTTCTATTTTTATTTAAGGGCTATTGGCAACTAAGCGAGGGCTGGCACCGAGGCCTTCACAAGCCACAACATGGGTGTCATAGCTCTTGCCCAAATCTGATGAGCACAATGAGGGCCCTCCAACCTTTATCAATCATAGTGAGAGCGAGCAAGGGCCTGGGCAGGTGCGAGGGCTCGTGACGCCCTCACTCAGGACCAGACGAGGGTCTCCAGGCCTGGGCTAGTAGCCGATGGCCCTTGCCGGTCATGTGAAAAAAAAGAAAAAAGAAAAAGAAATGAACTAAAAAGATAAGAAAAATTCAATACAATATAGCAAAAATGTTTAAAAATTTTACACAATTGTCCATGTCAACGACAACTATACAACATAGGATGGTTGGCATTTATGTCTGTGATTTCTGACCAAAATTGGCCATAATAAACTAAATTGGTAAATTTTCAAAAGGCTGAGAACTAAATTGACGTTATTAAAAGGTTTTTGACTAAATTGGCTGTCGCACAATAAGTTTAAGATTTTTTTTTGTATAATTATTCAAAATTTTTTGCCTCTTCATAAGATTTTGTGCACTCGCAATGGAATATTTCATTGACGAATATTTCATAGATGTTACAGCTAGTTCGTCAATTTATGTTGCGAAAGTTTGAGATTAATAAAATTGTTATGATAATCCCTTATGTCAGAAAAAAATATAACTTCCTTTTAACATTTTCAAAATGCAAAAAGCTCGATTTTTCAACCTGTCAAAATTCAAAATACTATTTACGTTTCGAAATATAATGAAAAATTGGATGCGGCATGACGTGTCAATATTTGTATGTTATGAAAGTTTCATGCATCTCTGGCTCAGAAAAGAAAATGAAAGTGCCAATGCAACAATATTAAAAAATTAAAAAAATTAGAAAATAGCCATATAATGTATTGCAACTATTAGATTAAGGAGGGGAGGGGGGCAACGTTTGAGAAGACAGGTAAATCAGGTTATTTCATGACAACAACAACAAGTAGATATAATCGTGAAGGGATCGTCTGCCCTTCCTTCAGAAGGGCAAGCTCTGCCCTTTAAATCCAGGCCGTCCATGTTATGAATGGACGGCCCAGAT
The DNA here is from genome assembly GCA_021437785.1 of Rhodomyrtus psidioides. Classification (NCBI taxonomy): domain Eukaryota; kingdom Viridiplantae; phylum Streptophyta; class Magnoliopsida; order Myrtales; family Myrtaceae; genus Rhodomyrtus; species Rhodomyrtus psidioides. Next base: position 2,016,444 of record JAILYB010000042.1, read on the forward strand.
TATTACTAAAAAAATAATAAATAAAAAAACTCAAAAAAGTACCCTCTAAAAATAGGAGATTTGAGCCTTCCGTCAAAAAACGGACGGTCCGGATCCCAAGGATAGGCGCCTACCCTTTCTAAGGGAAGGGCAGACGATCCGGATCCGATATAATCAGGATTTTAGCAGCAGTTAATAAGGTAGGAATCACTACTTTTTTGGGTTTAATTTAAAGGGAATAATAAAGATTCACATAGTCTTTCTATCCAAATTATTTCTCAATGATATCTCGCGGTCAAGACAATTGATGAGTTTATTTAATTAATTAAATTAAAATTTCAGTATTATTTTTTAAGGTGGATGACCTAAAAGATTCTTTCAATGTATCATTTGTGGATTCTATGAGTCTCTTCCTATGACATCGCCACTCGCTTCTCTTTATTACATGGGAAACTAATGTATAATCTCATATTCTTATATATACTATGTAGGAGAAAAAATTGAGAACCGATATGATGGTTCATGCCCATATAGGAGTTTTGTTTTGTTTATTCATAGAATGAAAATTTTTTACTCAACAATATGTATCTAGTATTATCGTGATGCTTCATATGTGTCGCGATCCTCTCTCGAGAGCGGAGGCGGGAGCGGGCTAATGGGCCGCCCGATCGCTGGCTTGATCGGACGCGGGCCTCTCCCAAGGTCCATTACCCAAATCGCAATTGCTGGATATACGTGGTCGACCTTCAGTGTGGTCTAGTGACATGTGGTGAGTGTACATGCCAAGGAGTCGCCACCAATCGTTTCGTGGAGGGTACGATCGGAAACCCTATCGAATAGTTAGGAGTGGTCTATTCGATTCTGCGGAAACCAGAGAAGTGGGTTCGGGGACTTAGTTACGCCAACTGTCAGAGTTAACGCCCTTTCGGTACCTAAGCTGAATGGTTTATCTGATCCTAGGATTTCATACAGACGAGTGGGGTACAAATCATAAATCTAGGAGTTCATGCAGATGGGAATTACTACCCTATCAATCACAATCCATAGAAATAAGTGCGCAAATCAAGGATTCAGTACATGCGGATAAAACACATGAAATCAGCATGGCATCCCTAATGAGGCCCTATTAGCCTAGAGAAATATCAATCGAGGCTTAGGAATGATTTTAGCATGATTTGCCCATGAGGGGCAAAATCGTAATTTTGAACAATTTGGGGACAATTCCCCCTAAAAAGGACAAATTCGTCATTTTTGGCGAATTGGAGAGTCAAAGGACGGGGAAATAGGATTGGCCATCAATCCAATCCATTTCCTATTTTTCGGGATTTTTCAGAATTTTTCTGAAATTTAAGAGTGATTTTACCCTTGGAGGGGTAAAGTCGTCATTTTGGACAAAGATGAGAACTGAAAATCTCAAATATTAGGGTTGGTCGTCCACCTGACCCAAACCCTAACTTCAAGCAATTTTCAGAACTCGATTGAGACAAGAAAGACGATTTTCCCATTAAAGGGCAAAATCGTCATTTTGAGAAAAGAGGCGGGACTTGAAAAACCCAAACCTAAGAATTGGTCGTCTAATCGACCCTAATTCTCACCTTGGCATTATCGGCCTTATCTAGCATGCTCAACAGAGGCGACTTACCCCTAAAGAGTAATGTCGTCAAGTCTCGGAAAATTGGATAAGAAACCCCAAAAATAGGGTTGACCAGTTGTCTGTGGTCAACCCTCGATTTTTGGGGATTTCTGGAGTGTCTAGGATTTTTCCACAATTTTTCCACATTTTTTTTTTTGGATTTTCTAAGATTTTTCTGATTTTTTTTTAAATCATTTTCGGAATTTTTTTTATTTTTTAAAAATATTATTCGGGCCGGGTCGGGTGACCCGGCCCACGGCGACCGGGCTGGCCCGGATCCGGCCTCGCGCCGAAACGGCACCGTCTCATTCTTTTTTTATTTTTGGATTTTCGGACTTAATCCGACGGTCTCCATCGAACCACGTAATTGATCTATACCCATTGGATCTGATTACTAAAGTTTGCGGTCCAGATTGAACGAAGACTTAACCTGAGCCGTTCGATCAACTTACTAAATCCTACGGCCACGATTAGAAATTGAGACTCGATCTGAACCGTCGATTCGCACTAACCTAAACGACGTCGCACGAACACTAACCTACACGACACCGTTTCAGCTTATTTTGATTTTCTGATTTTAAAACATTTTCGGATAAACCTAATTACTAATCGGACGGTCGCTAGAATTTAGGTTCGATTTATCTGAACCGTCCGATCTTTTTTATTCGAATAACAGACCCAACGGCCATGCTGACTCGGCACCACGTGGACCAATGGCCGAATGCCAACTAGGAGTTTGACCGGTTGACTGCGCCACATCAGCTTCGTCTTCAACCTCGCGACTCCGGCAGAATGGACGGCTGTAGTTCTCCGACGACGATCCTACGGTAGGATCTTGATGAAATCGTGCGAGACCAACCCTAATCGACTCACGATCGTCTCTAGTTTAATATATCTGAGAATCGAAGCATCTTATTCACAGAATCGGGAATAGCGTGCGAGTTGCCGAGTACGGCCATGGAAGCTCAATCGCGCGAATCACACAAAATCAAAGAAATTAAGTCGTAGAATAACATCAATGGAGGTTCAGAAGACTTACCTCGAGCTCCGATTGAGCTCGCTCGGCCCAGATTTGGCTGGGCAAGAATCGGCTATGGAGGCTAAATCGGCACACTCGATTCGGGGTATGTGAGCACAAATCGATGTAAAATGAAGACGCGAACGTGGTCAGTAATGTTCGAAAGGCAAAACGCCTACTCTAATTCGAACTATCATAGTCGGAACTGAATCCCGCCATTAAAGCACAGTAAGAAAACTCGAGAGTTGAACTCACCTGTTTTAGAGCGATAGGTCGCGCGGCTGGTGGCGATAGCTTCCTCTCGACACGGACGACCTCCTGGTGATCTTCGCGAGCTTTGGTCTAGCCTGTGAAGGCTCGACCGCCGCTCTACAAATTTGAGCTCGACCCTCGACAATGGCGATGGAAGGGAGCCCTCTCTCTCTTTCGTTCTCTCTCGCTCTCTTGATTCTCTTTGTCCTCTACTAACTGAATCCACCGTCCTCTCCAACAGAAAACGAACGCAGGTTTTTATAGCTCTTAGAATTTTTGGCGCCGAATCGGGGACGACCAACTAACTTGAATAGCACGTGCCATATGGGGATTCTGTCTAACCCCGTTTGGTTTTCTGGTGGACTTCATTTCGCGCGAATTTGTCACGAATTTGAGCTGTTTTGTGGTTTTGTTGACTTTTTGCAGCTTCGAGATTTGACCAGCCAACTGCCTTTTACTCCGTCGACGTCGAGCGGCGCCACCGGTGTTAGTTGATAGGCAGGAGTATAGGCAACAATACGCCCACCATTGCGTGTTTGATTATCCACGAATTGGCCTCCAATTTGAAGATCAAAATCACTCTTGGAACTGTTCATCTGCGCAGGTTCTGAGGGAAGACGATGACACTGTAGCAAACCGGTTCGACCGGTCCGACCGGCAGTCTGACCGGTCAGAACCGGTTTCGACTCACCATTTTCGAAATTAAACCCAAATTAATGGGAAATTTTTGCAATTGAACCTCATAATCGAATCTAGGGCATGAATTCTATCTAGAAATGTGGTTTTGCCCAAAAGTTTTCATCAATTTCTACAAAATCCCCAAATTTTCATTTAATTGGAAATTGGGGATTGTGTAATTGAGGGTGTAAATGATCAAATTGGGTTAAACCACCTATTCCAATAGATTTAAAATGGTGTAATCCATTGGGTAGCATGTTCAATTTGTAATTATAGTCCTTGAATTGAAAGTAATTTCGATTATGCTCAATTTCAAGGACTAAAATGTAATTATGTTTGCAATTGAACAGCTTGTCCGAGCAATTAGGTCAAATTGAAATAGGGGACAATTAGATTGAATGTCAAGATCCTATAAAATGCCAAAATTGCAAATTAAAAGACTCAATTATTATTTTTTCTTCAAATTCAATAGTACGGGTTACAAAGGAACACCTAAAATTGAATCTGATTTTGATTTTTTTGTGAGGTCGAAAATACAAGGGATTAAAAGGAAAAATATTGGATATTTTTCCATATTTTTTGACCTCAAATTGTATTTTTGTTGATTTTTCTAGTATTTTCCTATTTTCTAAAAATACTAAAAAATGTGAAAAATATGAAAAATTATTTTTTGGTCAAGAATGGTTCCTTGGGCTTGGCCAAGGCCACCAAAGTTGATTTTGTAATTTTTTGACTTTTTATGAATTTTTTGTGATTTTTTCAAAAATAAAACCGAAAAGACTTAGTCAAAAAATCAGGTGTCAACAGCTGCCCCTCTTTGAGAGGAATCTCGTGAGAGGTTTCGCTCAAAGACAGGTGACTCCTGAGTCTAGAACGACTCGACTGGGGAAAAGAAAAACGAATCTTGACACTCAATCTTTCTTGTCCTACTGGTGAACGCTTTGCTCTTAATTCTTTTGCTGACGTGAGAGAGAAAGTAGAGAGACCCACCTGTTACCTACCTGTTGATCGCCTGCCTGATGCTCGTGCGGCCTGCGCGGTGTATAACGGGTTCAAGTGAATACCTAGGGACTCGTCTTTTGAGTATCCTAGGGCGGTTAAACTCTAGCCTGTATGGTAGGGCCGTACCAGAATGGGATTCCTGTACTTGACAGGAACCTGTGAATGACGCACCCAGTCTCTTAAGGATTGTCGGGGTTTTGATCCGTATGGTGGATCGGACCATGAATAGGGATTTTGATCCGTATAGTGGATCAGACCGTGAATAGGACTCTTGTCTGTTAGGAACTTTTGGATGACGCACCCAGTCTCTTAGAGATTGTCAGGGTTTTGATCCGTATGGTGGATCAGACCATGAATAGGGATTTTGATCCGTATGGTGGATCAGACCATGAATAGGACTCCTGTCTGTTAGGAACCTATGGATGACGCACCCAGTCTCTTAGGGATTGTCAGGGTTTTGATCCGTATGGTGGATCAGACCATGAATAGGACTCCTGTCTGTTAGGAACCTATGGATGACGCACCCAGTCTCTTAGGGATTGTCAGGGTTTTGATCCGTATGGTGGATCGGACCATGAATAGGGATTTTGATCCGTATGGTGGATCAGACCATGAATAGGACTCCTGTCTGTTAGGAACCTATGGATGACGCACCCAGTCTCTTAGGGATTGTCAGGGTTTTGATCCGTATGGTGGATCGGACCATGAATAGGGATTTTGATCCGTATGGTGGATCAGACCATGAATAGGACTCCTGTCTGTTATGAACCTATGGATGACGAACCCAGTCTCTTAGGGATTGTCGAACATTTTAATCCGTCTGGGGGATCAGGCCGAGAATAGGATTCCTCTCTGCTAGGAACCTATGGATGACGCACCCAGTCTCTTAGGGATTGTCGAACATTTTAATCCGTCAGGGGGATCAGGCCGAGAATAGGATTCCTTTCTGCTAGGAACCTATGGATGACGCACCCAGTCTCTTAGGGATTGTCGAACATTTTGATCCGTCAGGGGGATCAGGCCGAGAATAGGATTCCTTTCTGCTAGGAACCTATAGATAACGCACCCAGTCTCTTAGGGATTGTCGAACATTTTGATCAGTCAGGGGGATCAGGCCGAGAATAGGATTCATTTCTGCTAGGAACCTATGGATGACGCACCCAGTCTCTTAGGGATTGTCTAACATTTTGATCCGTCAGGGGGATCAGGCCGAGAATAGGATTCCTTTCTGCTAGGAACCTATGGATGACGCACCCAGTCTCTTAGGGATTGTCGAACATTTTGATCCTATATTCGAAGGAATTAACTAGGATTTATACAAATGAGGTGTGCCTAATCTTTAGGCTTTACCAAATGAGCTATTCTGGGTTTATGGGTTACCTAGAATCTGTCAGAAGCTCAGGCATATAAACTCTCCTTTTTAGAGAAATGTGTCATTCTGAGACCTGGGGTTATCAAGGGGTCTTGCAGAAGTTTAAACTTGAAATATATTCTTCACAAAAGAAGTAGCATTCTGAGGTCTGGGGATACCAAGGGTCCTACAGAAGCTTGAACATGTAAACTCTTTCTTACCAAGAGAGGTTGTGTTCTTCTGAGATCTGGGATTACCAAGAATTCTGCAGAAGTTTAGACATGTTAAACGTTTCTCACCAAGAGAGATATGAGCCATTTTAGGAGCTGAAGTCATCAAGAATCTTGCAGAAGCTCCAATCTGAAAATTTTCTTACCAAAGGCACATCAATGGTCTTCAGGTGATATCTGATGTCAAACTGATAGCACTTTATGACTTATATCATAGTCATGAAAGAATTTCAATGGATGCATTACGATGCTGGAGGTTATCCAAAACACCTTGTAACATACGGAGGTGATCAAAAATTCCTTGTGGGGAAAGTTTGAAATAAACAATCTAAAATTACCAAAAGAGTTTGGTTAAAATGTCCAACGGAGTATTCTCATCAAAGAGGACTTCTCACCGTTTTGAGGTAATGGTCTTTTACCAAGAATGCATTCGAATTTCCTATCAAACCTGCGCCTAGGGTTCAGGATCATTCGTAGTGAATACACCTCGATCGATCAGGAGGACTTCCAAGGGACCGTAATGTTGGGCTTGGTCAACAGTTTTCAAAGGGGACTTGCGTGCAAGTCAAGGCTTTCGAAGAGAAGTCTTCAATGTCTGCTCCAGGTTTACAAGTCAAGAAACCTGCAAAATGAGAAAGAAATAATCTTGCTCTAACTTCTTCGAGCTAAGCTTAGACATTAAACCTTATGTCAATCCAAGTGCCTTAATCAGAAAAGGCTTTTCAGTGTTGTAACGTAGGTATGATTGGGGACCAAAGAAGGCTTGTTTTTGGCTCAGAATACGCGAAGGGTTTATCATTGGTGATCACTGCAAGTTTGCTGCCATCTTGCCCCTTCTGTTTCAAAGAGCGTCTTCAGTCTTTGAAGCGCATATTTGTCTTTAGAGAACATCTCTCTTATGTCAAGACGGCGTCAATACCTTGTCTTATACTTACATCATCTGAGTGTGACGTGATTTGGGAGCATCCTTCGCTGTCCAGCTCCCTTGGGATTTTCTTTTACAATCAGATCTCACTGGTGACCTATACAAAGGTATCATGCCATCTTTTGGCATTTACAAGATCAAATACCTGATTCACAAGTGTACAAGTATTTGGATGGGCATTGGCCTTGCTTTTACCAAGCACTTTGCTTTTTCTTGATGCCCAAGATTGAATTTTTCTCTCTCTTCTTTTTGTCGAGATCCCACCTTTTCTTTTCTTTTGGGGATCAGAATTTTCAAATGAGTGTGCTAGATGTACAAATTGAATCTCAGCACTCAAACATTAATCTAGGAATTTTTCACAAATCCTGTGTTTTGAACTCTTCCGCTCTTGAAGGGACGTCGCTTCCGTCTTGGAATATGCAATGATAACCAACGGGTTTGTGAAATGAACGTATAGGCTCAACTGGGCTGTACAAAGGGTAAAAGTGTATAGGATAGAGAAACGAATGTTTTTCGTCATCCTAAAGCACCTGAATTACCATAGAAGTTAAAATGACAAGCAACACACGAAGATTGATGCAAGTCTAAGCAAGAGAACTTCTAACCATTTACCTCCTGATACCGCTGGACATACCTCCAATTTGCCCCACTGTGGGGTGGTTCTTGACAGGGGTAAAGAATGAAACCGCCGTTCAAAGGGTTATCAATGGTCACCTGTAGTGTTTATGATAGGGAAACGAATGCCTCCGTCGTCTCAATCCATGTAATCACTGCGAATAGCCCTTACGTCCGTAGGTCAAGGTCTCGCTATCCTTACCACTCCACGTATCTCTCAAGTGTGTATGGGACGTGTTTGGACCAGGCTTGCCTCTTGTCTGAGGAAACATCCTTTTGAACGGTTTAAACAACTTTTGTTGGAAAAATTCATTTCGCTTTCTCCAAAACTTACCTTCCAAGGGGATTTATGATGCTCAATGCATATTTCAATCATGTTCCGATAACCTCCAAGTCTAAACATGAATGCCAATGACATGACTGTGAGAATTTTGCGCCTTTCTAGACATGAGATTTGAATGCATGCTAGATTCCAAGAAGCCTTCAAATTCTAGCAATAAGGATTCTGACAGTCTTAAAAACCTAAAAGATTGGGGAAGGAATACTTACCTGCCCCGCGCGGCTAGGGATTCCTGAAAAACATAAAAGGAATATGTCAGTGTATGCTCTTGAATTTTAGGAAATTTAGAACGATACACCTTACCCTTGATCATGCACTCCCATGGAGTGGATAGATTCGTGAAAATCTGCATTTTTCTTAACAACACAAGATGGTTAAGTGTTCTAAAATTTCTTGAAATTTTCAGTCTTTAGAGAGAAAGAACGCGCACCTGACCATCATGACAGTAAATCTTCTCGATCATGCATTCCAATCTATCGCGGCCCTGCTTCCTTGGGTCCTGCAATATCGAACACATGCTAATGTATGCATGGATGCATGACATGCTTATGTAAAGACTATCATGAAGAGTAGGCTCAATTCGAGGCAGGACATATGGCCGGAATCTGATTTTTATTTCAAGGGTAATATCTCTTCACAGCATCTGAATTCACAGGGTGCCCCAGTTCTTCTCCCTCGGAGTTTACAAGAATTAATGCTCCTCCCGTGAGGATCTTCTTAACAATGTAGGGGCCTTCGTAATTCGGAGTGAATTTTCCCCCTGGATGGGTAGCACTCGGCAAAACTTTCCTAATTACCAAGTCATTTACTTCGAAGTTTCTGGTCTTGACCTTTCAATTGAACGCCCTGGCTACCCTCTTCTGGTAAGTTTGTCCATGGCAAATGGCTTTAAGACGTTTCTCGTCTATTAAGTTCAGCTGTTCATATCTGTGCTTGAAATACTCTGACTCAGAGAGTTTATCTTCGGATAAGATTCTCAAAGAGGGAATCTTAACTTCTACTGGTAGAATTGCTTCTGTCCCATATACCAAACTATAGGGAGTTGCCCCTGTAGAAGTCCTGATCGACGTTCGGTAAGCCATCAAGGCGAAGGGCAGCCTTTCGTGCCAATCCCTGTAGTTTTCTGCTGTTTTAGCCAAGATTCTCTTGATGTTTTTGTTGGCCGCTTCCACTGCCCCATTCATATGTGGGCGGTAAGGAGATGAATTCAAATGTCGAATGCTAAAGTGATCCAGCAGATCATCGACAATCTTGTTGTTCAGGTTGGACCCATTATCTGTGATGATCGCTTGAGGGGTACCGTACCGGGATATGATATCTCTTTTGACGAATCTTGCCACATTTCTTGCAGTGACATTCTTGTAAGAGCTGGCTTCCACCCATTTGGTGAAGTAATCAATTGCTACCAAGATGAAGCGATGACCATTCGAAGCCACAGGATTAATAGGCCCCATCATGTCTATGCCCCACATAGAGAAAGGCCAAACTTCAGACATTTGGTGTAGTTCGTTTGGGGGTGCATTGATCTTATCACCGTATATTTGGCACTGGTGGCATGACCGGACGTGCTGACAGCAGTCCGATTCGATGGTCATCCAATAATAGCCAAGCCGCATGATTTTTCGGGCGAGGAGGTGGCCATTCATGTGAGGCCCACACACACCTTCGTGGATTTCTTTCATGAGAATACTTGCTTCTTTGGCATCTACACATCTTAACAGAGTAGAATCAAACGATCTCTTATACAGAATTTGTCCATTGAGGAAGAACTTGCTGGCCATCTTGGTTATATATTTTCGGTCTCCCGATTGGCATCCTTCAGGGAATTCCCCTTTTGAGAGGTAATTCTTGATGTCATAGTACCATGGTTCTCCGTCAAATTCTTCTTCGATTAGCATACAATAAGTTGGCTTTTCAACAATGCCGATCCTCAGAGGCTCTACATCCAACCCTTCAGTTGTTTGTAACATCGAAGCTAGGGTGGCTAATGCGTCTGCAAACTGATTGTGAGACCTTGATAGGTACTCGAATGACACTTCTTCAAACTTAAGTATCAGTTCCTCGAGGTATTCGTGATAAGGGATGAGCTTTGCATCTTTCGTCTTCCACTCCCCCTGTGTCTGTAGAATGATGAGCATGGAGTCTCCAAAAACTTGCAACTTAGGTATCTTCATAGAAATGGCCAGTCGTAGGCCCAGAATGCATGCCTCATATTCCGAAATATTGTTGGTACAAGGAAAAGTTATCTTTGCCGCGACAGGGTGATGTTGACCATCTGGGGATATCAGTACTGCCCCAGTGCCTGCCCCTGATAGATTGACAGCACCATCGAAATACATGATCCACTTATCCTCTGCTGAGTTCAGAATTCGGCCTTCTGTGTTCGTTACTTTAGGGGATTCACCGCTTGACGGGTTTTCTGCCAGCATGTCAGCTATAGCTCTCCCTTTTACCGACTTCTGTGGGGAACACTTGATGTCAAATTCAGACAACATCACCTGCCACTTTGCTAATTTCCCAATTAGAGCGGGTTTCTCCAGGAGGTATTTGACAAGATCGTTCTCTTTTATGAGCTGGATATGGTGGTGTAGGGTATACTGCCTTAGTCTGCGAAGTACCCATACCGTTGCTACGCAGGCCCTTTCAACTGGTATATATTTTGCTTCAGATGGCGTGAATTTCTTACTCAGGTAATAGATGGCCCTTTCTTTTCCATCTATCGGGCTTGTTTGGGCAAGTAAGGCTCCCAAGGACTCTTGTCGTATGGTCAGGTATAAGGTCAATGGGTGACCAAGAATTGGTGGCACAAACACCGGTGGTGTGATCAAATAGTTTTTGATCATTTGGAATGCCTTGTTGCACTCGGCATCCCATGTTATTTTCGCGCCTTTCTTAAGCAATTTGAAGATCGGCTTAGCCACATCAGACAGCTGATTGATGAACCTGGCAATATAGTTCAATCTCCCTAGAAGGCTTCTCACTTCTTTTACTGTGGAGGGAGTTGATAAGTCATGGATGGCTTGAATTTTTGAGGGATCAATCTCAATGCCCCTGTTGCTGACTATGAACCCAAGAAGTTTCCCGGATCTTGCACCAAATACACATTTGTTGGGGTTCAGCTTTAACTTGTATTTGCGCAGGCGCTCAAACAGCTTCCTTAATACCTGTATGTGATCTTGTCCTTTCTTGGATTTAGCGATCATGTCATCGACATATACTTCAATCTCTTTGTGGATCATATCATGGAATAACGTGACCATAGCCTTCTGGTAGGTGGCCCCGGCGTTTTTCAAACCAAATGGCATGACTTTGTAGCAAAAATTTCCCCATGGTGTGGTAAATGCAGTCTTGGGTTTGTCTTCTTGTTTCATGAAGATTTGGTTGTATCCCGAGAATCCATCCATGAATGAGAATAATTCATAACCCGCCGTACTATCCACCAATACATCAATGTGGGGGAGTGGAAAATCATCTTTTGGGCTTGCTCTATTCAGATCTCGGTAATCTACGCAGATCCAAACTTTTCCGTCTTTCTTCATGACGGGGACTATATTTGCAATCCAGTCCGAGTAAGGGATAGCTTCAATGAAGCCTACCCTAAGAAGTTTCATGACTTCTTCCTTAATCTTGTCTTCTAACTCGGCTTTCATCCGTCTGCTGCCCTGTTTGACAGGTTTGATGCCGGGATTCGTGGGTAATGCATGTTCCACAATTTTAGGATCTAGTCCTGGCATATCCGCGTAAGACCATGCGAAGATGTCTTGGTATTCTTTTAGTAGCTTGGTGAATTCGAGCCTTTCATCTCGGGATAGGTGTCCGCCGATCTTGACCTCTTTGACGTTCGCAGCGTCTCCCAAATTAATAACGACTGGTTCTTCTGAGGTAGGAGGCTTTGACTCTTCAAAGGTGTTCCAATCTCTTCGGATAGATGCATAATCCTCGTCTTCCTCTTCCTCGATGTTATAGGAGTGGTTAATGGAGGGATCTGAATTTTGTAACAACCTGGTATGCATGTTTGAGATGATATGCCTGAAATGTCATGAGTATGGTTAGTTTGTGCTCTATATAAAAATGACATGCATGATCATGAAAAGTCTTTTTTGAAAAAGTTTTCGAAACAAGTGTAGGTGTCAAAGGACTAGTCCTCATGTCATTGGACATCCCGGCCCCATAGAAATCTTTTGAAAATTATGAATCATATGGCAAATCAGGCCTCAAGCTTCTATATGGAAGACTATTATCATCATCGGGCTGATTTGTGGTTCCATATGTCCTTAACAAAAACATGTGTGGTTTTATTGAATGTGAAATGGGCCGCATTACAAGATGTACTATTTGGACCAACGGCCGGAGATCCAAAGGCATTTCCCTATGCGTACAATAAGGAAAGAAAATACAATGAAATGCAGAAAGTTCTAAACGCAGTATTTAAAGATGAAGGAAGAGTCTATTTACTCAGAAGAAGTGGCTTCACTGTCCAACCACTCCATGATGACATTCACAGAGTCATCTTCAAGAAAAGGATTTGTCAGATCTGGTTCCATCGGTGAAGTGATATCCTCTTCAGATAGCCATTTTGAGTTCTGGTTGAAGTAGGCATTTAAGGGATTCCTGAACATCCGAAACCTGCCCTTCCAGGTTGGAGAACCGATGAATGAGTTATTCATGCTGCTTTCGCCTCCCTGGCGTCCCAGGCTTTTGCCTCGGCCTCGGCCTGTTGCTTTCGGGACAGAATCATTCATGGGATATTTCTGGTACCCCAAGCCCATTCTATGTGGATTAGCCTTCAACTGTAGCGGGGTATTTATACCCTGATTATGTTTGCCTAGGCCTTTTTCGGGATTGAACCCATATGCCAACAGCATCTTAGCTGGTAGAAGACTGGCTTCTGGGATGCAGGGAGTTCTCAACTTCGACCCTACTGAGGTATGAACTGTTGCTACCAATTCTAGGGAATGATAGCTTGCTTCTGTTTTCTCTTCAGGCTCAATATAGGGAATGGCACTGTTCTGGTATGCCTGGAGGTCGACTTCCCCATGTATGGTAATCACCTTCCCATCTACAACGAAACGTAGTTTTTGGTGCAGGCTCGAAGGGACAGCTCCTGCTGTATGGATCCAAGGTCTTCCTAGCAGGAATCCAAATGCACTGGGTAGATCCATCACTTGAAAGTTTACAGAGAACTTTGTCGGGCCGATGAATACGTCAAGCTCGATCTCTCCCTCTACAGTCTTCCTCATGCCGTCGAATGCTCTTACAGCTGTCTTGGATGCCTTGATCATTTCTTCCTTGATTCCCAGCCTCCTTATGGTAGCCAAAGGGCAAATGTTAAAGGCTGATCCATTATCGATCAATACGTGTGCCACTCTTTTGCCGTTACATTGGGCGGAGATGTATAAAGCCTTATTGTGCCCTCTTCCTTCCATGGGGAAGTCCTCGTCAGAGAAGCTTAATTGGTCTTTTAAAAGAATTGCTCCTACAAAGTCCCCTAGTTGTACCTCATTAATTGTTTCAGGGACATGTACTTCGTTGAGTACCTTCAACAGCGCGCTCTTGTGTTTCTCTGAATTGATGAATAGGTTTAATAGGGATATCTGAGCGGGCATCTTCCTTAACTGCTCTATTACTTCAAACTCGCTGGTTTTGATGATCGATATGAGCTTTTCGGCATCTTCCTTGGAGACCTCCCTTTTTTCAAGTTCACCCTCTCTAGGGGCATAAAATCTTCCAGACCTCATTACTGCATCTACTTGTGTGGTCCCATAGTCCCAATGGACTGCTTTAGGATCATACTCTTCTATTGGGGGGACTTTTATCGTTACGGTTGTCTGATGAGATGTCTCTGGTCCCGCCGTGTCGCCTTCTTCCTCTTGTGGTATTTGAATCACGACAGGCTTGACTGGGCAGTCCTCAACCATGCTCCGGCTATCCAGTTCTTTCAACCTGATTACCACGCCCGTGGCTACTTCGATCATCAATATGGCGTTGTCGAGTTCTTCCATACCGTTCGAGGTTCCTGGTTGAGAGAGATTATCCATACCTCCCCATCCGTCCGGTATGATGTCTTCAATCTTCTGATAAAAGCTGGGAGGGGCCGAATATTTCACCTTGAAATTGTATCCTCCAGAATCTTGACCCAGGTTGTCTATAATTTCGCCCTTCTCAAGTGTGTCAGCCATAAACTTGAGGTCTGCTAGACTTCTCCTCCTGGTTTCTATTTCGTCTTCTTCAAATTCTCCTTCTGATTGAGTGGCCGGCCCCGGATCGTTTGCCAATTTCTCGCGTAAGGTGCCACAGGTGCTACTCTGCTCAGCTGTGATCAAGAAGTGGTTTCCTTTCAAAGATAGAGATGCTTCAATCCCTTCGAATTCTTCATCCGTAATGTCGGACATTATCCCCAAACTCACCATCTTGTCGATACACAACTTCTTTTGGTCGGTTGATATCTCCCCTTCTTTTGGGTATGATGAAGCGGTTGTTTGCAGGACGTCCAGCTTAGGCATATCTATCTTTAGTTTAAGGTAGTCCTCTTCTTCTTCAGCGAATATTGCCCCTACTGTTTGATGATCTGGCAACGGATTTTCTTGCACATTTGGGGCTGCGTTGTCAAATTTCAAAATCTGATTATCAATTAGGGCTTGCACTTTCAGCTTCAGGATATAGCAGTTATCCACATTATGCCCTCTTTCGGCCATATGGTAGGCACAGGTCTGGCTCTCATCAAAGCCAGGATACCTTGGAGGGTTTGCCCTAGGTGGTTCTTTCGCCACCAAGTGTTGCTCCAACAGCATCGGGAGTAGCTTGGATAGGTCTCAGGAGCTGAGAGAATTGCCTCTGGGGTTGCTTTCTTCTAGGCTCTGGTACCTTTGGCGTTGACCATGATGATCCGCCTTTGGCCTGATTAGAATTGCCAAATGGCTTTAACTTGTGGGGATATGGTATAAATGCTATGTCTAGTCCGGTTTCTCTCTCCTTTCTCAGAGGATACTGCTTCCTAGTGGGAGTTTCCTGAGGCCTTCTTTCTCTCAAGGCCCATTCCAGCCTCTCAGCAACCTTAATCAGGTGTGCGAATGTCTGTCATCCAGAAGTGTTCAGTCTGTCAAAGTACTCATAGGGGAGTGCTTTCAGGAATAAATCGATCAGCTCCTCTTCTGGGATTGAAGGCTTTACTTGGGTAGCCAAGGCTCGCCACTTCTGAGCATATGTCCTGATCGATTCACCCCTTGTTTTTGAAGTTCGTAGAAGGTCTTCACTTGTTGGGGCTGTAGTCGTGTTAAATTTGTACTGCCTGAGGAAGTCTTCTGCGAGATCTTCCCATCCGTCGTAATCTTCCAAATCTAGTTCAATAAACCAGGCCAGAGCGGGGCCAGCCAAGCTCTCTTGGAATGTGTTCATCAACAGTGGAATGTAATTTGAATAGTGCGCCATCTTGCGCAGGTAGTATTTGAGGTGGGCCCGGGGACAATCTGTCCCATTGTATTTCCTTACGAACTCTGGTTCTTTATAGTCAGGAGGAGTCTCCACTTTAGCAAAAGGAGATATCTTGTCGAAGCGGGCTAACTCGTAACCTTGGCTGCTCAGGCATTCTTCGATCTTAGCCAATCTCTTAGCCTCTACCTCTGTTTTCACAGTCTGTTTTCCCTTCTCCTCTTTTTCAAGGTTGATAACAACAGGCGAGGCTTTTTGTTGTGACCGGCTATTTGGTTCATGAACGTCTTCCTCTGTACGCTGTGTATCTCTCGTCAACTCTTTATCTGTCGTATCAGGTATGAAAGAAGTACCAGCGTTGTTCTGGTTGTGAGTCGTCGTCTGTTTAGCTTGGGATGTCTCTAGCATGGCCTTAATGTCAGCCATCATAGTTGCTAAGGCAGTCATCTGAGATTCCAACATGCCTACGCGCGGAGTTAACTCTTGCTGCTCCATTCTTGTCTGAAGGCGAGTTCGGAAGCGATGTGTGGGAAATTCCGTGATGAGAGCGTACCTGTTTTAAAAAGATCTCTGTGAGTGTTTCGCTTATTTTAGCAAAAAGAAGCAGTTAATTCTTTCAGTTGCATGCTTCTTGCCAGTAGATGAGAAAAAGGGCTACCTTATGAGCCTTAGCCTCATGTAAGTAGTTCTTTTAATCATTTCCCGACAAGAACTCATGGAATTAAAAGAAGCATAATTTCTGACGATAGTTTTTCTTTATGCATTTGCAAAACGTGTTTCACATTCATGCTCATGTGTCCAAGATGGTACTCCACAGAAATGAGAATGTATGAGAAAGTGTCACAATGTTTGCTCATTTTACACTTGACGGAATAGCCTATTCAAGTCTAGAACGTTTGAGGTCTAAGGTATCCTCATCATCCCAGCATGGATTCCTTTCTTCAGCCTGGGGTTCCTCATCTTCTGAACATGACAGTGGTCCCATGTCTTCGGGTATGTAAGGCTCTATTCCCGGTACGTACGGCACGATGTATTCGGGTATGTAGGGCTCGACAAGGCTTCGTCGGATCGCTTTGAAGTGTTGAATGTATTCAGTGGTAGCCCTATGGATGTTCTCTTCATGAGTCATGTCTTCTGGCCAACTTATTCCTTCAGCCTGGGAATTCTTCAAAGAGCGTGTGATGGATGCGACTTGGCTTCGAACTGTCTCTTCTCCTCTTCCGTGAGAGTCTTTTTTGGTATGTCAAAGGAGAAGGTATCCGGTCGCGGTGGAGAAGGAATCTCTTGTAGTGCCCCAAACTGCCGAATCACCCTCCTTGGGTAGTATGCAGTAGCGCCTGTGAACCCTAGCAGGGGGACTGGACTCCCGTCATCGCAGGTCAATCTGACCTTGTTCAGCGTCGGCAACCTTAGCCGCCATCGGAGTTGTTCGGGTTTTAGGACCTTGAGGAAGTTCTTCCATTCTATGAAGTTGAACTTAGGAACACGTGTATGGGTTCTAGCAAATGTTTTAAGAGGGTGTGCATTGGGGCTGATTTCAGTGAAACCCATGCGGATGTGGAATTTTCTGATGTGGGATGTGAACCACAGATACAGAAGATCACTAGAGGCTCTAAAGGTTCCCTTTTTGTTTTTCTTGAAACGATTTAAGGAGAGGAAGGTTTCGGCAAGGAGGATGTTTGAGTAATCCCACCCACAACAGACTTGCCTAGCTACTATAGCCATGATAGGGTCGAAGGTGACAGTTGAGATTGGGAATAGCACAAAGCTAAAGAATGCCAAGATAAAGGCTCTACCAGATTTGGTTCCTTTAGAAGTAGGAAGGCGGGAAAATCGGTCTATAAGGAAAGACAGGGAAACTCGTCCAGAATTGCTTCTCGCATCTGCTTTGACTTCATTTAGGTTCGTGTCAAGGAATTCAGCCACCTGACTTAGGGGTTCAAGTCCTATAGAGGGTCGGACGAGCGTAGGGGTGAATTCAACTCCGATGACAGCGCTGTATTCCTCGATAGTGGGAGTGACCTCTAATCCTTCCATGCAAAATGTAGCGGTGGTAGGATCCCAGTAGAGCGCCATGGCTTGAATAAAGGCAGGTGGGCACTCAATCTTCAATAGGTCCAGCAGGTATCCTAGTCGTGACTCCGCATACTTCTGGCTGGCTTCGCTCATGCCATCCCACCATGATTGGAGTTCAGCTCGGGGGATCTTGAACACTTTAATATCATTCTTTCCCATCAAGTCTAAAATATGCAAATGATTTTTAAAAGGTCGCCAGAAATTACTTTAAATGTATGAATATGCATATGTCATGAAGCATGCATGAGCTAACTTGATTGCATAGTTCAATTTGAAGAAATAGAGATTAGGATCCTTTTTCAGGTCTTGAAAGCCTGATTCAAAGCCTAATTTGCATTTCAGGGAAGTGAATTATGCAATCTAGTCAGGTTTTACTCAGTGACTAAAGGGAACAGCAATGTCACATTCCATTGGTCAATACATCAAAAGATCAAAGTGGAATGAACTTTTATTATGATCAAGGTGCCTAATGGAAGAAGGGTAAAGAGAGGTTTTTCAAACAAGTAAGCCATAAAAGCCAATGGAACGTGAGGATCTAGATCACTCTTTTTTCAGAAGTCTACCCAAATGACAGTCGGTCAGGAGCTCTCCCTTAATCTAGGGTAGGGGAGTTATCTTCAGTGGTTTGGTCGAGAGGTTGTAGTTCCTCCGGCCACTCTCTAGTCCAGGGTACCATGACTTCGGAAGCCTTCTCGAGTTCCACTTTCTTGATTGTGATACGCCTTGGCTTGGTCTTGATCGCAGGGCGTCTCTTCCTACCCCAAGAAGTAATCATGGGTATGTTCTCTTTAGCCAGCAATTCAGCCTTCCTGCGGGCGTACGCTTCCCTAGCTAGCTGGTTGCGACGTTGTCTCTTCATCTCCAGATAATCCTTCATCATTTCGTCTGATTGTCGCTTGAATCTGAGATTATCAGCGTAGTAGCGGGTTTGACAGTCCTCAGCATACCCCAGCTTACGTCCAGTCAGTTCCCGACCATACACGAATCTAGTAAAGTGTAGCCTCGTGTTTGGTCCGGGGCGAGTAACTTTTCTCAAGTACTCGAAGGTCACCAACTCCGTCGAGCTCTTATGGAACAGCGACATCCTACCCCATAATCATTGTTGTTCTCATTAGTCACTCGAGTAATCTTCATGATGCGAATGCATATGGACGTATGCAATGTATGAGTCATATCATGGAGCAGGAAATAAAGTACGTTTAGAGATAAATGTGTTACCAACCACACTTTGGGGGATGTGGAATGCCCCATGTATCAATGGGTGGTTTTAGGTATACCAACCATCCATGGACATGCGCATGCGACAAGTGGGTATACTCTAAAAAAGAAAACCAAAAGTCAGGTGAGGAACCTATGGCTCAGGCTCCCACGATCCACATGAGGCAAATTCCTCCCCAATGGTACCTACCCAAGAGGGCTAGATATCGCCAATGCAGATGGTAGGCGGGAACGAATACGAAAGTCTCTAGTGCCATCAAACACAAGATCATTTTCGCATCCTTTCCCTATCTAAGGTAACCTAAGGGTGGTTGCAGTCGGGGTTTGACCGCCAGTGTGTGCGATGTGTCGTGATCATCACAATGCAAAGTTATGCACAGCAGTTTGTATCAAAACACCGCTTCAGTATGTGCATAAAAATAAACATACATTCCCAACTCCAACCTGCAGGGAAGATGTCAACAATCACTCCACCCCTTATTTCTCCAATCTGCAAAAACATCTAACATAATGGTTAGTGTACGTACCTTACCTTCAAGAGCATCTGCAGAAAACAAGGTCAGATAAACCAAACAACTTTTTAATCGGCTCAAATCCTCTAGAATTCGTAACCAGAGATTCTGGTTTAGAATAAGTCCCCAGTGGAGTCGCCAGTCTGTCGCGACCCTCTCTCGAGAGCGGAGGCGGGAGAGGGCTAATGGGCCGCCCGATCGCTGGCTTGATCGGACGCGGGCCTCTCCCAAGGTCCATTACCCAAATCGCAATTGCTGGATATACGTGGTCGACCTTCAGTGTGGTCTAGTGACATGTGGTGAGTGTACATGCCAAGGAGTCGCCACCAATCGTTTCGTGGAGGGTACGATCGGAAACCCTATCGAATAGTTGGGAGTGGTCTATTCGATTCTGCGGAAACCAGAGAAGTGGGTTCGGGGACTTAGTTACGCAACTGTCAGAGTTAACGCCCTTTCGGTACCTAAGCTGAATGGTTTATCTGATCCTAGGATTTCATACAGACGAGTGGGGTACAAATCATAAATCTAGGAGTTCATGCAGATGGGAATTACTACCCTATCAATCACAATCCATAGAAATAAGTGCGCAAATCAAGGATTCAGTACATGCGGATAAAACACATGAAATCAGCATGGCATCCCTAATGAGGCCCTATTAGCCTAGAGAAATATCAATCGAGGCTTAGGAATGATTTTAGCATGATTTGCCCATGAGGGGCAAAATCGTAATTTTGAACAATTTGGGGACAATTCCCCCTAAAAAGGACAAATTCGTCATTTTTGGCGAATTGGAGAGTCAAAGGACGGGGAAATAGGATTGGCCATCAATCCAATCCATTTCCTATTTTTCGGGATTTTTCAGAATTTTTCTGAAATTTAAGAGTGATTTTACCCTTGGAGGGGTAAAGTCGTCATTTTGGACAAAGATGAGAACTGAAAATCTCAAATATTAGGGTTGGTCGTCCACCTGACCCAAACCCTAACTTCAAGCAATTTTCAGAACTCGATTGAGACAAGAAAGACGATTTTACCATTAAAGGGCAAAATCGTCATTTTGAGAAAAGAGCGGGACTTGAAAAACCCAAACCTAAGAATTGGTCGTCTAATCGACCCTAATTCTCACCTTGGCATTATCGGCCTTATCTAGCATGCTCAACAGAGGCGACTTACCCCTAAAGGGTAATGTCGTCAAGTCTCGGAAAATTGGATAAGAAACCCCAAAAATAGGGTTGACCAGTTGTCTGTGGTCAACCCTCGATTTTTGGGGATTTCTGGAGTGTCTAGGATTTTTCCACAATTTTTCCACATTTTTTTTTTGGATTTTCTAAGATTTTTCTGATTTTTTTTTTAAATCATTTTCGAATTTTTTTTTATTTTTTAAAAATATTATTCGGGCCGGGTCGGGTGACCCGGCCCACGGCCCACGGCGACCGGGCTGGCCCGGATCCGGCCTCGCGCCGAAACGGCACCGTCTCATTCTTTTTTTATTTTTGGATTTTCGGACTTAATCCGACGGTCTCCATCGAACCACGTAATTGATCTATACCCATTGGATCTGATTACTAAAGTTTGCGGTCCAGATTGAACGAAGACTTAACCTGAGCCGTTCGATCAACTTACTAAATCCTACGGCACGATTAGAAATTGAGACTCGATCTGAACCGTCGATTCGCACTAACCTAAACGACGTCGCACGAACACTAACCTACACGACACCGTTTCAGCTTATTTTGATTTTCTGATTTTAAAACATTTTCGGATAAACCTAATTACTAATCGGACGGTCGCTAGAATTTAGGTTCGATTTATCTGAACCGTCCGATCTTTTTTATTCGAATAACAGACCCAACGGCCATGCTGACTCGGCACCACGTGGACCAATGGCCGAATGCCAACTAGGAGTTTGACCGGTTGACTGCGCCACATCAGTTTCGTCTTCAACCTCGCGACTCCGGCAGAATGGACGGCTGTAGTTCTCCGACGACGATCCTACGGTAGGATCTTGATGAAATCGTGCGAGACCAACCATAATCGACTCACGATCGTCTCTAGTTTAATATATCTGAGAATCGAAGCATCTTATTCACAGAATCGGGAATAGCGTGCGAGTTGCCGAGTACGGCCATGGAAGCTCAATCGCGCGAATCACACAAAATCAAAGAAATTAAGTCGTAGAATAGCATCAATGGAGGTTCAGAAGACTTACCTCGAGCTCCGATTGAGCTCGCTCGGCCCAGATTTGGCTGGGCAAGAATCGACTATGGAGGCTAAATCGGCAGACTCGATTCGGGGTATGTGAGCACAAATCGATGTAAAATGAAGACGCGAACGTGGTCAGTAATGTTCGAAAGGCAAAACGCCTACTCTAATTCGAACTATCATAGTCGGAACTGAATCCCGCCATTAAAGCACAGTAAGAAAACTCGAGAGTTGAACTCACCTGTTTTAGAGCGATAGGTCGCGCGGCTGGTGGCGATAGCTTCCTCTCGACACGGACGACCTCCTGGTGATCTTCGCGAGCTCTGGTCTAGCCTGTGAAGGCTCGACCACCGCTCTACAAATTTGAGCTCGACCCTCGACAATGGCGGTGGAAGGGAGCCCTCTCTCTTTCGTTCTCTCTCGTTCTCTTGATTCTCTTTGTCCTCTACTAACTGAATCCACCGTCCTCTCCAACAGAAAACGAACGCAGGTTTTTATAGCTCTTAGAATTTTTGGCGCCGAATCGGGGACGACCAACTAACTTGAATAGCACGTGCCATCACGTGATTTTAGGTTCAAACGACGTCGGGGAAGATGGGGATTCTGTCTAACCCCGTTTGGTTCTCTGGTGGACTTCATTTCGCGCGAATTTGTCACGAATTTGAGCTGTTTTGTGGTTTTGTTGACTTTTTGCAGCTTCGAGATTTGACCGGCCAACTGCCTTTTACTCCGTCGACGTCGAGCGGCGCCACCGGTGTTAGTTGATAGGCAGGAGTATAGGCAACAATACGCCCACCATTGCGTGTTTGATTATCCACGAATTGGCCTCCAATTTGAAGATCAAAATCACTCTTGGAACTGTTCATCTGCGCAGGTTCTGAGGGAAGACGATGACACTATAGCAAACCGGTTCGACCGGTCCGACCGGCGGTCTGACCGGTCAGAACCGGTTTCGACTCACCATTTTAGAAATTAAACCCAAATTAATGGGAAATTTTTGCAATTGAACCTCATAATCGAATCTAGGGCATGAATTCTATCTAGAAATGTGGTTTTGCCCAAAAGTTTTCATCAATTTCTACAAAATCCCCAAATTTTCATTTAATTGGAAATTGGGGATTGTGTAATTGAGGGTGTAAATGATCAAATTGGGTTAAACCACCTATGCCAATCGATTTAAAATGGTGTAATCCATTGGGTAGCATGTTCAATTTGTAATTATAGTCCTTGAATTGAAAGTAATTTCGATTATGCTCAATTTCAAGGACTAAAATGCAATTATGTTTGCAATTGAACAGCTTGTCCGAGAAATTAGGTCAAATTGAAATAGGGGACAATTAGATTGAATGTCAAGATCCTATAAAATGCCAAAATTGCAAATTAAAAGACTCAATTATTATTTTTTCTTCAAATTCAATAGTACGGGTTACAAAGGAACACCTAAAATTGAATCTGATTTTGATTTTTTTTGTGAGGTCGAAAATACAAGGGATTAAAAGGAAAAATATTGGATATTTTTCCATATTTTTGTGACCTCAAATTGTATTTTTGTTGATTTTTCTAGTATTTTCCTATTTTCTAAAAATACTAAAAAATGTGAAAA
This sequence comes from Rhodomyrtus psidioides, assembly GCA_021437785.1. Classification (NCBI taxonomy): domain Eukaryota; kingdom Viridiplantae; phylum Streptophyta; class Magnoliopsida; order Myrtales; family Myrtaceae; genus Rhodomyrtus; species Rhodomyrtus psidioides. The sequence continues at coordinate 2,039,503 of JAILYB010000042.1, forward strand.
ATATGAAAAATTATTTTTTTGGTCAAGAATGGTTCCTTGGGCTTGGCCAAGGCCACCAAAGTTGATTTTGTAATTTTTTGAGTTTTTATGAATTTTTTGTGATTTTTTCAAAAATAAAACCGAAAAGACTTGGTCAAAAAATCAGGTGTCAACAATATGTCAAAAGGTAAGTATAAAATCTTACGCATGGTATGTAATATAGCATCAAGGTAGATTTTAAATTCTCTTCAGAAGAGCAATCGAGTTTTTTCTTTTTAATGTTTTGATTAACAATGCTTAAATTTGGGTACGTGTAACTAAAAAATTGTTAATTTTGACATATTTAAACAGAAGTTGTAGGATTTAATTGCTTATGTGGGTAGAAGTTTGGAGTTTAATTGAATCAATCGAATGAAATATGCCTCTATTGTACTTCTTAATAACGATTAAGAACTTGATTGAATCAATTGAAAGATTTATGGCATGTTTGTTTCACGGAAAATGAGTGATTTGAAAAATGATTTGCAAAAAATGATCACTTATATGGTTTAAAAAAATTAGTCAATAAAAAATATTTTCATCATCGACAACAATCTATGCCTAACTATTTTCGTGGGCGATGATAAAACTTTCATTCATTTATTTTTATAAAAGATGTAAGCGATCATTTTTTTTAAAAAAATATTTTTTAAATTACTCGTTTTTTCGCGAAATAAACACATCCTTAGAAAGGAAGTGGTTCCATGCCCTACCAAAAAAAAAAAAAATCAGTACCTGTGAAGCGATTTCCTCTTTCGATTACTTTGTTCAATGGGGTCGAGTGTCTAGAACGATTCCTATTTGATTCTTGGGAATAGATCAAAAGATGTGAATCGCAGCACCAGCCAACCACTCTTTTTTTTTCCTTTCCTTTTGTCAAAACGACTTGAAAAGAAGTGCTCGGACGTGACCTTGACTCACTTTTCCTTTTCTTCTCGGAGTGATGAGACCAAAATCAAGCTTTAAGAAGGTAGTGGGTTTGATTTTCAACCTAAGTTTTCAAAAGAAAAATGATTGCTTAACATGGTATTAGGGAGAAGATCGAGAAGCTTTGTTGATCTTCGATGTTCCCCCGTATCGGTGTTCTTTCTATTAATGACGCGGGAGCGTATACATGCACATCAGGTAAAATCTTAATAATCAATCATGCTCTGCTACAAAATTAATTAATTGGAGGTGGCGTGCTTGTTAGAGCCGAAATCTAACGCCAAAAACTCCGGTACAAAATTATAATGTTCGTGTTGAGAAATCTCATTTCTCATGATTCGAGTGGTCGTCATCCTTTTCGAAGTTTTTAGCTACGGACATTAGCCAAATTGGCTTAGGAGGGGTACATATTTTCTCACAATCAAACACTTGTAGACATGTTGTCATTTAAACATATAGGAATTCAGGATTTCAATGATAATACGAAATTAAAATATTAAAAAAAATCAAAGATTTGAATATGGAAATGCAGGGGGGCCTGAAGATCGAAAGTAGAATTTTGTCGAAACTACATGAAATACAGTTTCCGCGCTCGAGGAACACGAGAAAAATTTATTACAAAACATATGATATGATGCACATCAATCTTCATGGCCTCATCATTTCAGCTCGAATTTCGAGAGGAAACGTCACCATTCTGAAGAGATAACCATGAAACCCTAGGCGGAGGGAAAAAAAAAAAAGGAAGCAAAAAGAAAGAAAGAAGGAAAGAAAAAGAGCGCAAATCATACGGAAAAGCCAGGCAAGGATCTCCCTTTTCTTCGGATTTGGCAACGTCTGGAACGACGGTTGAAAAATCCACTTCGATTTCCGCCGGGGACACGATACCACCACCACCCCCCGGGGCAGAACCCCACAACGATCCCGCTCGACCCACCTCGCGCTCCCTTCTTGACTCCTCACGATGAAGGACGGGGTCAAGGCTGATGGGATTTATCGCAATCGAATCAGAACGATCAAACAGAGAATCAAGAAAAATTTAACTACGCACAGTTTACCTAGATTCGCTTCAGAATAGGGCTACGTCCTGCAAAGAGATTTCACTATGATATTCGATTTACAGCCACTCAACTCGTTACCAATGATCAGCAAAAACGAGCAAAATATATATGCCATAAACGGGCCCAAAACCTAAACGTAGCGAAACCTCTATTAAGCCCACAACATACGAGTTCACTTAAATAAAAACCCAAATCCGTTGACGTTTCGGGGGAGCTGACCCGGAACCCCTGCCCGCTCACCAACGAGCGGGGCAACCGTCTGCTGACCGGGCAGCGGAAACCCCGCTAGCTAACCGGGCAGCGGGACACCCGTGTCAGGGGCGCTGCCCCCGCATCCCGCGCGCATGGATCACAAGTCGTCGGATAATACTTTGGTTTCCCTAAGCTCACGTAGGCGTACTCGGTGTGAGAAACAAGGGTCCCCGAAGTATTTGCCAACTCCAACAAAGACAGGGGTCCCCCGCGTGGCCATTCGTTTAATTTCTTTTTCCTTCTTTTTTGTTACGAATAAAGCCTGTACATTTTTACCACACTCGAAGAAATTTACGAACTCAGTTATAAAATCATCACACGGATGTTGACTCAGGTTAAAAATTTTATAATTTTCCTAATTTAATCCTAAGCCTTTGCGCGATGCTCCACTATACTCTCTTCCTGATTAAATTTTGTCCGAAATCAATGAAGTGGCGGTTCGTCATCGCCGATTGTCCTACGTGGCACAACGCAATGTCAATAATTTTTTTTTTTTTGCGAAAGTTGGCCAGAATGATTACGATATAACGTTCAAAGGTTTTAAGACTAAATTGACAAAATTACAATTTAAGACTGAATTGATGTTTGTACAATAGGTTTATGACTGATGGGATAGATTTCCCCCACGCTGGTGGTCCATGGACTTAAAAATTACTCGAGCCCTCTAAAGGCTTAGTACCCTAAAAAAACCTTAAACTCTAGCTCTTATACCAATTTTACCTTTTGTCTCATTAAAAACCTTCAATTTTAGGTGCAATCCCAAATCTACTCTAATTTTTTTTGTCCCATAAAAAATTTCAAACTTTAGATCCATTCCCATTTCTACCCTATTCTTTTTTGTTTGTCTCATAAAGAACACTAACCTTTAGTTCCAGTATCATTTCTACCACAATTTATTTTGTCTCATAAAAAATATCAGCTTTAGGTCCGATTTCAATTTTACTCTAATTTGTTTTTATCTCATAAAAGATCAATAACTTTTACTTGAGTGTTGAATATGCCTCCATTAACTCTTCCTAAAAAAACCGCCCTTAGTCATTTGCACTTGGTCTTTGATCTCTCGTGCTTATAAATTTTCCATCTCTCGTGGTCTGAGAGCTCGAGCTCGGGATGCTCGAATAGCTCGTGCTTGTGAGTTTTTCATTTGCTCGGTTGGAGGGTTTAATGGAAACAAATTTGTGACTCAATAAAACATATGGTTTTTTTTTAGAGACTGTAAAAATTTTAGGGTAACTTGATAATGGATGGTAAAATTGAGGCAAGACCTAAAGTATGGGTATGCCATAGGACAGAAAAATTTCAGGGTAAAATTGAGATAATATATAAAGTTGAAGGTTTTTCATAGAACAAAAAATGTTTATGGTAAATTTGGGACTGAACTTAAAGTTAAATATTTTTTATGAGATAAAAAGTAGAATTGTAATAAGAATTAAAGTCAAAGATTTTTTTTGTCAGCAGGTCTATTGTTGTTGTTGTTGTTGTTGTTGTTGTTATTGGTGTTTGTGTGTGTGTGTGTGGGGTCGAAAGCACGTCTGTTGTTAAGTAATACAGTTTTCTCCTCTGTTTAAGGGTTGGTTAGTTCCAAAACTCCCAGGATTCCTGGAGCGTTTAATCGTTATATTCAACATAAAAGGATTACTTTTGATATCTTCATCAGAAATTAGAGTGTTTTTCCTTTGCGAAACATAAATGATTTGAAAAATATTTTCTTGAAAATAACTGTTTCTGTCGCACACATAAATAAATGAACAAAAAAAAAATCCATCATCTACAAAAGTGTTTAGGCAAAAGTTGTCGTTGATGCTGAAAACATTTTAAATTGACTGACTATTACAAGTGATACAAATGATTATTTTCAGCAAATTATTTTTCTAAATTATTCATTTTTCACGAAATAAATGGAGTTTTATATTAAGGGAGTTCTTTGTGAGTTTTGCACCTATGATCATATTCACGCTTCCAAGTGGGTCGTCATGGTATCTACTTGGCTCCACGCGCGTGCGCACTCCTCACTCTCGATTGATCGGTCACACCATGTTTCGTTGATGCTCGATGTATCCCTCACACGAAATAACTTCTCCTTCCAGACTTGTCGTGACCGAGCCTGCAGTCACATTGTATCTTGGGCATTCGCTACCTTATATAGAAAGGCATTCAATTTTTCGGGCACGCCTATAAGTCGAGACGATCGGTTGGACCGGTTGGTATGTCTATTCGCGGATTATGAAAAGGCATTTCCTCCGAATACAACATCTACTAATCTTCCACAGACTCTACGACGTTGGATTGATCGAATGAGTCATGAAATCATCCATCTTCTGTTACAGCGTCAGCGCAGTTTATGAGCTCAAATTTTTGAGGTAACTGTAAACTGGGCCAGTCTTGTTATTTAGAACTTGTTAATAAATGTTGTGCATTTTGGCGCTAGCTGCTCATACTCGCACATAAATTTTGAGATTTTTTTATGAGATAAAAAGTGGAATCGTAATAAGAATTAAAATCTCTCTCTCTTTCATAATGGAATACATAGTTCCAAGATGGATGTTCTTAAGAGTGTCCCTATTAAATTCATTTGAGATTTTGCCGTATCGAGAGTTCCTTTTTTTTTTTTTTAACCTTTTCTTGTTATGGCGCCTCCTTGGCATCGCATCAGTTCTACTTGCTTGTGAAAAATAAAAATGACACGATAATACTTTCCTCCATCAACTGTTGGAATATATAAATATTAAACTACGCATTCTTTTAAAAGCTTAAATATTAAATTACGCATTCTTCTAAAAATTTAAGCTTTTAAAAGAATGCATGGTTTAATATTTATATATTCCAACAGAAACATTCAGTTGTAGATAAATTTTAGGATTTGGTTCCACTTTCTCTGCTACTTTTAAAAATTTTGGACACACTTGTCTGTTCATAAAACCGATGTGACAAAATGAATATCATGTTCAAATATCCTAGAAAACGTCACTTTATAAAACAGTCTGTTGTTGCTTCCATCTATTTATGTGTAAAGCCTCCTCAACACCCGTCAAACCCACGTCCGACTCTTAAGGTCCAAGCCACCATCCTCGGCGTCTGTTTATGGAACATCACTGCCTTCAAAACAGCCCAAATTCATCAGCAGATGCACCTTCTTCTTCGTCTCCGAACAAGTTCGACGACAAGAAGAGATCGCCATCGACCAGGAACGTCAAGACCAGATGCAAAAGATCGGGGCCGCTCAAGCTCTCGACCGACCCGCAGAGCGTGGCCGCCCGGCGGAGGCGGCACCGCATCAGCGACCGGTTCAAGATCCTGCAGAGCCTCATCCCCGGGGGATCCAGGATGGACACCGTGTCGATGCTCGAGGAGGCCATCCACTACGTCAAGTTCTTGAAGGCTCAGATTTGGCTCCACCACGCCTTGTTCGAGGGCCGTGCCGGTCGGCCCGACTTCGTCCCCGCCGGCTCAGCCTCTCCTCCCCTAGCGGCTCATCAATGGGCTCAGATGGCCCAGAGCCAGCCCGACAGCGTCTCTTTGAGCTTCGTGGACGCCGATCATCACGCAACGCAGCCGCAGCCATTGAATTTAGCTGATCTTCGGTGGTTTCTAGCGGGTGAAGAGACCGTGCCGTGTGATGAACCGTGCGTGAGGCAGTATCAGGCTTAACGTAATGTCGGTCTCTATTCGCTCGTGTGGCTCATGTGTTCTTCTTCTTCTTCATCTTCTTCTTTTGAAGTTTCGTGATGTCAATTCAGTATCAGTATGGGGATGAAATTGGAAAAAAAAAAAGGTGCAGATCGGGGGCAATGACAGAATTAGTTGGAAAGATGTTCCTGAGATGAGCCAAACGATGAGCAGTTGCTTTTAAACGATACGTACAATCTTTTGCCCAAGTATTAATACGATTTTTCTAAGACTGAAAAATGTAAATGATACTCATAATCTTTCAATTTAAATCTAATGTCTGATATTATTGTTGAACTACAGGCATAAATCTCAGAGGAAACTCGGAAAATTCAAACCGAGATCGTGCTCTCTCTTCTCTACGACTATTTTTCGCCGATCTCGTATCTATAGATAGTAGCTTGATTTCATGTTCGGAATCACCGAATCTTTAGTTTTTGCAGTAAGTCAAACTGTTCGTTCCTCCTCTCGACTATCGCCGTCGTGTGATCATGGAATCGAAGCATTTGTGCTCCTCTCTTGTCGCTGCTCCTTTTATGACAGTGCCCAAACAAGGAGTTATGTATTTAAGAACTCTCAAAGTTTTTCAATGAAAAGTGAGGATTGTTCCGACCAAAAAAAAAAAAAAAGGGAAAGCTACTCGCGACTTTCTCATTATCCGTGGCAATTTTGGAAGTATTATTTGTCGGGAGCCATGCATGCAAATTTTAAGCTAAAACTATGGTGTCGGAAATATTTAAGCTTTTTGGGTGGTGAATGTTAGTAAACAAACGGCAAAATTTTCTAGGAATTGAATTCCCAATGACCACAAAAAAAAAAAAAAAAAAAAAATCCGAATCGATTTTAGGTATGAATTCAGTCAGACAGATATTGAGCTTGGATCGGCTATGAATCACCAAAATTATATCACGTAAAAATGAATTCATCTGAAATAGATATATCAATTTTCAGTTTATCTAAACTCGGTCCGATCCATTCATTTGACAAGTCTACTGTGACCGGCTTACTTGACAGGTTGAGGAGTTCGTGAACCGAACGATTTGCGTGTTCAATTGAGTCGAAAGTTCAAGTACATGAACGGATTATAAGAGGAAAGCAATGGGAGAAAAGAGCTGCTGACCATGATCGCGTTAACGCTGGTACGCGGAGAAATCGGAGGAGTTCCCTCTAAAATTTGCACGAAATGAGAGGCCAGAGTCATGTATGATTTCGTGGAAGGTTGGAGCAACCAAAATCCTGGGTATGGCCTCACCTCACCATATTTTTCAGCTGCTCAAGTTCGGCGTGCATTTGTTATTGATAGCAAAAGCATGAATTGCCATCCAATGGGCAAACATTCCTGTACAGTTGTTTTCAGAAATGTAATGGTTCTCCACCTGTTCGACAAAATGCCTGAGAGAATAGTCCTATTTGGATTGCTAGCATGTGCGGCACACCGGAGGTTCATACCTGCTGTTCATTTACATGTGTGCTGAGAAAACGCCATGTGCTGTCCTCAACACCATTGACGATGGTATTTGTTTGTGTTATGTACAACATGCAAAAGAAAAATAAGGCAAACAAAGAAAGCTCGGAGTGGAGACCCAGAGAATGGCTATGCAGAAGATGAGGAGGAACAGGAGGAAGAAGAAGACATAGGTGGCGAGTCGTAGCATGTACACTTTGGGTCATGTACGGCTTTCTTCACACTGAGGTCTAGCTTGGAACACAACACACAATACCTTCCCCAAGATTCTTCCTCTTCCTCCTCTTCTTCTTCATCAAATTCATAGCCCCCGTAGCTGCCTAAGATAACTGTGCTGCTGGTTTCGAAAACTTCATCTCCCTCAGAGTCGTCATCATGATGCCTTGTGTACGTAAATCCCATCTTTGGAAGAACCACCTCGAGGAGCTTATCCACTTGATCGTCATACCATTCTCGGCCTGTCTTCCAAAAGGTAAGAGGTGCAACAACCACTGCAGCGCCTGCCCCAAACCCCAAACCTACAAGAATGAACTGCAAATTGATGCTTCCCCAACCATCAGAATCATTCTTCCCATGCTTAGAGATGTCATTCTTCCCATGCCCAGAGCTGTTTGTATTTGAGCATTTTGTTTCCAGCGGCTGTCCGCACAATCCGCTGTTGCCTTCGAAGGAACTTGCTGAAAAGGTGAGAAACTGTTTGGCCGCTGGGATGCTTCCCACAAGCTTATTGTACGAGAGGTTCAGGAAGGAAAGAAAATTCAGGTCCAAAAGCTGTGTGGGAATCGTCCCATCGAGGTAGTTCCACGAAAGGTCCAAGGACTCGAGCTGTTGCAATTGTCCTAGGGATGAAGGAATTGGCCCTGAGAATGCGTTCTTTGACAAGTTGAGGACATAAAGCGCTTTGAGAGCCCCCAGAGTCTCATTAGGTATCTGACCTTCGAAATTGTTGCATGAGAAGTCGATTGAAGTGAAAAGAGTCAAGATCTTCACCAGCTCCACTTGCAGACCTTTGACGGTGACGCTTACTGCGTCCTGGTAATAAAGTCCACTCAAGCGAAGGAATGGATATTGGATATGATTGAAGTCTACATTAGCCTTCATAGCCTCCCAACTTGCGAGCCATTGAGCAGGCACAGTGCCACTGAAATTGTTGGAAGATATGTCTACGATTTGAAGCATCTGCCAAGTGCCATTAGTCTCTTGACATCCAACCCCTCCGTGGAAATTGTTCAATCGTAAAACAAGGACACGTAGACTTGCAATGCTCTTTAACTCACATGGAAACACGTCACCAATCTTGTTGTTTCCCATGTCCAAAACCTCCAGATTTGAGCATTTTGCCACTGACTTTGGGAACTTCCCTTGTAGCCGATTACTGCTGATATCCAAAGTCTTCAGACCACATGTTTCTGGGAAATTGAGAATGCTACCTTCCAAGGCATTATTCCGCAGATTTAATACCTTGAGAGACTCCATCACTAAGCAATCAGGAATATTTCCCGTCAAATTATTATGAGATAGATCAAGTACCTCGAGATATCCAGCATCGCAAATTGATTTTGGGATAAACCCCTGGAAATCGTTATTGGACAAGGAGAAGAATATTGCCACAGAAAGGTTCGTACCAATAGCAGATGGAATGGCTAAAGTGAAGTTGTTACTCGAGAAGTCCATGTATGTGGCCAATGGCGGCAGCGGCAACGTTTGTCCACGGAGCATGTTCTTATGGAGGTCAAGAACAAAGAGAGTAGAAGTCAGATTAGGTGACGGTGTTTCAATATCCTCCAGTAAATTAGACGAAAGATTGAGAAACGCAAGATTTTGAAGCTCCCACATCCATTTCGGTATCTCGCCCTGGATCCGATTGTCAGAGAGGTCTAGAGATACCAATTTGTGTTGCTCAGCCAGGAACTCGGGTAAAGTCCTCAACTGGCAAGAAGCCAGCATTAAAGTTGTAAGGTCAGGGAATGAAGACGCCTGGGAATCAGTATTTGTGGCATTAATGGAAAAACGATTGAAGGAAAGATCCAAATAAGAAAGATTTCTCAGCTGCTGAACCAAATTAATGTGGACTGAGCCACTGAAATTATTGGAAGAAAGTGAGAGGTACTTGAGCCCTTGGAGTTCCCATATAAACACCGGTAGTTCTCCTCCTATATTGTTGTTGCTCAAATCAAGTGTATCCAGTTCGTGCAATGTAGGATTAAAAGATCCCTTCAATTGACCAGAAAATTGGTTGTTGGAAAGTTGAAGCTTCTGAACCGATGGAAGTGTGAACAGAGATGAAGGGATATCTCCTTTCAGTGAATTGAATCGCAGGTCGAGAATAAGAAGACTCGAGAGATATTCCCATTGGGTTGAATTAATCTGACCACTTAGATTATTGTGTGACAAAGTGATTTGTGTCAGATTCTTGGACTTGCTGAGGGATGGAATTGAACCACTAAAATTGTTGAATGAGAAGTCCAAATAAGCCAGTTGCGAAAGATTGGAGAAAGAGCTTGGGATATTTCCATCAAAGCTGCAATTCACCAATTCCAATCTTGACAGATTTCTGAGATTACCAATTGAATCTGGGAGCCTCCCGGATATATTCGTGAAACTAAGAGCCAGTGTCTGAAGAGAACCGTTCTCTGGAAATCCGGGCAAGGAGCCCTGAAGGAGTTGGTTGAATGATAGGTCAAGGGTCTGAAGTGTGTGTATCTCGAAAATTTTTGAAGGGAATTCTCCCTGCAGCCCACAAGAAGTGAGATGCAGAGTCATTAAATTGTGGAAGTGGGTAAAGAACTCCGGGACAGTGGTGGACAGATTATTGTTGCCCAGTTTTATCACCGACAGAGAACGAAGATTCACGAGGGAAGAGCAAGACTCAACGGGACCTGATAAATTACAATTCACCATGCTCAGCACTTCAAGCTTCGGCAGTGAAGGAGACAAGGCATTGCACAGTTCATTGCCTGTGGCAGACACGTTCACTCCATCAAGGTACAACTCTCTCAGCTCGTTAAGATTCGCAACAAGCATCTTTAGATTCGGATTCTCGAGTTTCAGTGAAGCGAGCCCAGGAAAATAAAGCAGGGATACATCAAGAGTGACCAACCTTGTCAAACGTGATATCCCAATTGGAACCTGCCCTACGAACCCGGCATTTGAAAGATTCAGATAGACCAAGTGAGTGAGATTACCGAATCCAGATGGAATCTGCAAAGACTGGAACCTGTTGTAAGCCAAATTCAGACTCTGAAGATAATTGAGCCTGAAAAGACTCGATGAATCGTCAAGTCCACCAGTGATGCTCTCGTTGCTCAGATCAAGTCTCGTGACTTGGCCACCTTCGCAGGTCACGCCGTCCCAAGAATCGTTGCCCTGATTCCATTTGACCAATTTCGTGGACATAGAAACAGAGAAGTTGAGGCTATTCTTCAATTCCAGCAGCAGCGATTTCTGATTATCAGGACACTGGCCTGAGACCAAAGCTGTGCCTGTGCTGAAGGGGTTGGTTTGTGCGAGTATTAAGACCACCCATAGGAGTCGGAGGAGCCAAATCCTCATTTGTCTCAAGCAGATCAGGAGACGATCATGTAACTGAGAGAACCAGCTGCTCTGCGTTCAAGAAATCGAAAGCCCATAGACATGACGACCTTTGAGAAGTGGATCTGGGAAATTCCGTGCGGAATGGGGGCAAATTCAAGAGCAGAGAATTGCAGGCAGGAGGAGGAGGAGGAAAAACAGGGGACGGTCCAGATTGGGAACGAGGAGCAGTCAAAAGTAAACGCCTGCCGCTGGTGGTGACGATTTAGTCAAATGTTTACGTTACTTGTCGGACCGATGATGCTACTTTCCATTATGGACGGGATCCTGCGTGTGTAGGGAATAGGACCGAAAGCGCGTTTGTGTTTTGTCGGCTTTTCTTTGATCGGTTCGCCGATTTCTTGGTGCCAACTCTGTCTTGATTTCGGACGCTGGCCGAGCCAGGAAAAATCAGACTTCGATTAAGTGGGATATGACCGGCTTTGGGAATTGGAGAGCAAGCTAGTCAATGAGGAAACTAGATATATTATATATTATGTGCCCAAACCCGAACAGTGGTTTACGTTGGACCTATTTTTACCCATATTACCAAATTATAATAATATTTTAATAAAATAATATTATTAAAATATTGTCATATAATAAAAAATCTAATGAAATTTTTTCCTTTTTTAATTTTTTATATTTTTTTCGAATTTTTTAAATCTTTTTAAATATTAACTATTCAAAAATATTTTATTATTAAAAATATCTTTTATTCAAAATATTTTATTGCTAAAAAAATATTTTTAAAAGTATTTTTAATTTTTAATTTTCTCTGACGGCAGCGGCGGCAACAAGCGGGGCAGTGACCGGCGGTAGGTGGTGGGCGACGAGTGATCGGCGGCTTTTATATTTTTTTTCTTTTCAAATTTATTTCATTTTCACTTATAAAAAAAAATAATAATAATAAAGCCTTTGAAGTATTAGGCCCATTTGCGAGAAAACTATCCTTATGGGTCGAAAATAGGTCCAATATGAGTCGAAAATGGATTTAAGTGTGTAACCCATTATTGATCAATTTAATTTTACTTCAACCTTTTAGACTCATTTTTAGTGAGCTCTTTAAAAGTTAATACGACTCATCTTATATAAAATATGGGTCAAATATGAGTCTATGACCTATATTGACAGCTCTAACGATCGATTGGACCGGTTGGTATGTCTCTGCGTGGATTATGAGAAGGCGTTTCCTCCAAATACATCATCTACTAATCTTCTACAGCCTCTACGACGTTTGATTGATCGAATGAGTCATGGAATCATCCACCTTCCATTTCAGTGTCAGCACGGTTCATGAGTTCAAAAAGTTCAAATTTTCGAGGTAACTGTAAACTGGGCCAGTCTTGTTATTTAGAACTTGTTACTAAATGCTGTACATTTTGGCACTAGCTGCTCATGCTCACATAAATTTTGAGATTTTTTTATGAGATAAAAGGTAGAATTATCATAAGAATTAAAATCTCTCTCTCATAATGGAATACAAAGTTCCAAAATGGATGTTCTTAAAGGGTGCCCTGTGACGCCCCTTTTTAATAGGCCCATCGTTTTTTGTTTTTGGGAAAACCAGCACCGACCCACTACCCCACAGCTTTTGAATATTTCTTTCCACCTCGTGCTGGTCGTTCTCTCCTTGTCATCAACGCCACATCTCCATCTAGCTTTGGACAGCAGCTCGTTCCACTCCAGTGCGGACGACTTTGGCAGTTTCGAAGGCGCGAAATCAATTTTCAGCCACAAGTAAGTTCTTCTCTAACCCTTATCCTAAGCTTGTTCAATGTGAAGCTGAAATTGCCGAGCTTAGGCGGAGGAAGTGCAAGTTGATGGCGTCGAATCTGGGTTCCAAACTTCTCCCACGTTAAGAGGAATTGGAGATGCTGATTTGAGGAGCAAATTGAGAAATAAGGGACTTGAGAAAATGGGTCTTCGGCTGAGATGGGGCAAGACGCCGATAGGGGCCAAAAAAAAAAAAAAAGAGAGAGAGAGAGAGAGAAGGTTTGTGGGGGCTGTTTTTGTGGGGATGCCGTGAGCAAAAAGGCAAACAGGATATACTGCTTTGGGGGAGAACAATAGTGATTTACCATGGTCCTGCGAGAAATGATCTTCGTGGAAGACGAGAAGAACGAATTAAATTGAAGTGGCATGCTAAATTTGTACTGGTCGATTGAAGGCTGGCTGAGCTAAAGAAATGTGGTAATGGCATGGCGTGGACGTGGTTTATAGTGAGAATCCAATTGGGCTATATGCTTGATATCATTATGCCCCCATGGAGATATGGAAAGACCATGTTGTGTGACTGGGTGGCCCTGCTGTGTGGCTGGGTCGGTCTCTGTTATAAGGATGATTTATTCCATGATTCACTTTGTGTTCTCGCCATGGACATTTATCCTCTATGAACCAGCGTTATAGTCCTCGTTTAATTGTTTGTGCTCTAAATGGATTAGGTTAGAACTAATGCTTATTTACTCCGACTTGCCATACCGTAAGGTTCGTAAATTTTGGTTGACCCTTGAATGAGTTAGTCGGTGGTTTAGACCTGAACTTACTGAGATTTTATATCACTCCTTTATGTCGACATTTTTTTTTTAGGTAAATGGCATGCACTTGTTAAGGTGTCGGAGTTGTGATTGAAGGTTGGGCCAAGTGGTATTCGAAGAAGCAGGATCGGGGGTATGGTCATGACATGTCGCTATTAAAGTTATTTGAGATTTTTTCCGTATCGAGAGTTATTCGTACACATTTGCTATCTTTAAATTAATGGATGGAGCACTATCTCATAAGTACATAACTTTGTGTAAACATCAATCACCATCCAAGATCCTTTCTATGCAATTCAGAAAGGGAATAGGTGCCTGAGAAGTTTGGATTTTTTTATTTTTATTTTAAAAAATACAATCAAGTCGCAAAACTTGTTTAATTCAGTTCATGCAATCAAGTGTCTTTAGCTGACTCCATCTAATCTGATTGGTAGTAAATGTCAGTATGCGTATGTCATTTGTAGAACTTTTTAAAGACACGTGGTGTTAACGTGGCATTGCATAAGCCGCATCAAGTAAAAGGATAAAAAGTAAAAAAAAAAAAAAAACAATGAAAATGGGAAAATAAAAAAGAAATTCTTATCCAATTGTTGGTTGAGTAGCCAAGCATTACTGTGACGGACACAGGATTCCTGAAAATCAAAGATTGACACCACCATTGCTACAGCGCCTTTTGCATTTCCCAGCACCTGAAAGAACGAGCAATGCTTAGAAATTCTTCCATTTAATCCTTTTGGTCATTCCAAATCAAATCAACATCACTTACAGAATAAATGAATGTCACTAACCCAAACCTGATCAACATAGTTAAACCACATTCAATATATAACGAAACATGTCCAAAGGAAAAAAAAAATACAAATAAGTCGACACAACTCCCCTGCCATTCCTTCCTTCACCAATGAAAAAAGAGAAAAGGAGCACATCACAAAATCAGAGTATATAATAGAGAAGGAAAAAGGGCAATTTTCCTAATTAATGTTTTTTTTTTTAAAAATTATCAAAATAATACTAAAATAAAAGTAATTACCAAATTGGGTGACAATCGGCGGTTGGGCCGCCGATTGGCACCCAATTTGGAAGTTGGGCCGCATTCGGCGGCCCAACCGCCGATTGGCAACCCCAATCGGCACTTGGGCTGCCGATTGGGGCCCCAATTTGAATATGGGCCCCAATCGGCGGCCCAATCGCCGATTGGGGCCGCAAGCCATTTTTTTTAATTTTAATTATTTAATTTATATTTTCTTTTTTATAAAAGTAATTATTAAATAATAAATTATATTGAAATTACGTAAATTTTGAGAAAAAAAAAAACAAGCACTACATAATTCATATTCCACCATTAAAATTTACTTTTAATTTATATTTTTTTCATAAAAGCTGCAATTAAATAATAAATTATATTAAAATGATATAAAATTTGAGAAAAAAAAAGAACAAGCACTACATAATTCATATTTCACCTTTAAAATATACTTTTAATTTATATTTTGTATATTATTAATTACATAATAAATTATATTGAAATTACGTAACTTTGAGAAAAACAAGACAAGCACCACATAATTCATATTCCATCATTAAAATTTACTTTTAATTTATATTTTGTATAAAAGTTTCAATTAAATAATAAATTATGTTAAAATTACGTAAATTACGTGGGACAAAAAAAAACACTGCATAATTCATATTCCACCATTAAAATTTACTATTAATTTATATTTTTTTTTATAAAAGTTTCAATTAAATAATAAATTATATTAAAATTACGTAAATTGTGAGGGAAAAAAAATAAGCACTGCATAATTCATATTCCACCATTAAAATTTACTTTTAATTTATATTTTTTTATAAAAGCTGCAATTAAATAATAAATTATATTAAAATGATATAAAATTTGAGAAAAAAAAAAGAACAAGCACTACATAATTCATATTTCACCATTAAAATATACTTTTAATTTATATTTTGTATATTATCAATTACATAATAAATTATATTGAAATTACGTAACTTTGAGGAAAAAAAAGACAAGCACCACATAATTCATATTCCACCATTAAAATTTACTTTTAATTTATATTGTGTATAAAAGTTTCAATTAAATAATAAATTATGTTAAAATTACGTAAATTACGTGGGGAAAAAAAAAACAAACACTGCATAATTCATATTCCACCATTAAAATTTACTTTTAATTTATATTTTTTATAAAAGTTTCAATTAAATAATAAATTATATTAAAATTACGTAAATTACGAGGGAAAAAAAATAAGCACTGCATAATTCATATTCCATCATTAAAATTTACAGTTAATTTATATTTTTTTATTAATCTAATTATTAACTATTTAATTTTTTTAATTTTTTTATTTTTAAGTGGAGTGCTGCAGCACCACGTGCTGCTGCGGTTTGCAGCAGCATTAATTTTTTTTTTTAAAGCAGCAGCAATTTGTGGTGCTACAGCATGCAGCACCACTTGCTGCTGCAGCACTTACTGGTAGCACCAGTAGGTGCTTTCGATTATTGGTGCTCTTTGCACCAATAATCGCTGCTGCAGGCTTGTAACAGCAGGTGGTTCAGCTCTGCTATTAAGCAGAGCCGAACCCTTCCTTACCCCCTTCACTTGTTATTTTCTCCGTTTCACTCTCGCGCTCCTTCCTTCCCTCATTTCCATCTGAAGCTCTTGCGGTCCGCTCATTCCTCACTTTCGTGCCGTTGTTTCAATATTTTTTATCATAATGTTTGTCGCACTATTGCTCCCTCACTAAGTTTTCGCTGGTGCTTTCCGACGCAGTAAGTGTATAGCACAGTTGTTATTATTTATATTGTTAATATATTTGTTGTGTTTGAGGAAAAAATAACGTTTTGATCTGATGTTTTCTATAGGTAGGTTAAGCTTGTAAATTTGGTGCGTGATTTATTTTGAAAATTTGAGGTAAATTTCATTGTAATGAATTTTTGACATTTTCGTAAGCATAAATTTATTTATTTGATTTTTATTTATATCTGCATCATTTGTGTAACTTATAGGTGTTATTAATAATATTTTTTAAATTTTGTTAAATGTTATGATAATAATTATAATGTGTATTGGATTTTTATGTAGTCGTTAATAATTTTTACTGCTTGACGAGTTCAAAATGAATTTGTCAACTAAAAAAAAAGATAAAATGGCACGAGAAGTGTGGGCGGGGTTCGAGCCGGTCTGAAAAAATATACATAGAAAATGATAAAATTCGAGTAAATAAGTAATTTGTATATTAAAGACTGATTAAAAATTTGTTCAAAACATCATAGAATACTTTTAAAAATTCGGCAAGAAATTTATAAATACAAAAAAAAACATGTTAAATTAGTATAATTTGATCTGGTGTTTTCAGAAATTACAATTTGATCCTCGAACTTTTGAGAAATTATATTTTGATCCTCAAACTTTTGCAAAATTACAAACTGATCCTCAAACTTTTGGGAAATTTTATTTTGGTACTCGAACTTTTGGTAAATTACAATTTGGTCCTCAAACTTTTGGAAAATTATAATTTGGTCCTCGAACTTGTGGAAAATTACAATTTGATCTCCGAACTTTTCAGAAATTATAATTTGGTCCTCGAACTTTTGGTAAATTACAATTTGATCCTCAAACTTTTGGAAATTTATAATTTGATCCTCACACTTTTTGGGAAATTATGAATTGATCCTCAAACTTTTGGGAAATTTTAATTTGGTACTCGAACTTTTTGAAAATTATAATTTGGTCCTCAAACTTGTGGGAAATTACAACTTGTGGGAAAGTTCGACGACCAAATTAAAATTTGGTCAGATGATGAAAGTTTCTCATTGTGAGTATTAGATTAATATGTACGGCATGAATATTTACTTACTTATATACTTGAAATAATTTGTAATATTTTTATTTAACAGAATGTCGACAACACCTTTTGCGATTGTGTTTTGGGGAGGCAGAGTAGTTCAAAATGAACATGGACATGGTTACGAAGGGGGACAATCTACCATGTTCGAGTTTGCGAACATATCCACATTCGATGAGTTACGTGCTACGATTGAGAGCGCGTTGAATCTAATAGGGAACCAGTACATTGACAGGCTGATATGTAAATATCCAGTTGTAGCATATAATTGTGTTACATACGAAATGACGGGGATGCATAACGATGGTATGGTTACGATGATCCAGCAGTATGCACGTCAGGCTGGTATGTTGGGAATTTCACAGTTTTATGCAATTGTAGCTGAACACCAAATGCTACATGATTCTGAGGAAGGTTTTAATGTTGGTCAAGACGAACAAGGTGTGCATAATGAGTACATGCATTGGGATGATGATGCTTATGATGACGATGATAGTGATAATGATGATCATCATAACGATATTGATGATGAAGAAAATATTGATGAAGAAGATGATTGTCGCGACCCGTCCGGAAGCGGACGCGGCTAATGGATTACCGATCGCGGGTCTTGGATCGGCGCGGACCCTCCCAGGCCCATACCAAATCGCGGCGGGAGTATTTTAGAAGGATTCGACGATAAGAGTCGATCGCTTTCGACCTTCAGTGTGGTCGTGGTGGCATGTGCAACTTGTGCGTGCATTTGGAGTCGCCACCGGTCTTTATTGGAGGGTAGACCGGAAACCTTACTGACCGATTGGGAGAGGTCGATCAGTTCTGCGGAACCAGAGATTTTGGGTTCGGGGACTTGATTACGTCGGTGTCATTACCAACGCCCTTTCGGTACCTAACGCGAGTGATTTTCCTAGCTAAGAGTTCATGCATGGGCAATTTTAGGTGAGGTAGGCTTGATTCAGGATTCATGCAGATTGGAAGACTATTCCTATCAATCACAATCAATTTAAATGAAAACGCAATCAAGTGCATAAATAAATCACATCAATGCACGTCAATTCACATCACATGGCCTCCTAGTATAGCCATAAGGGCTTAGGGAAGGCGTGATTTGAGACCGAGGTAAAATGGGAAGACTTGGAGGCGATTTAGCCCGGAGGGCAAAATCGTCAATTTTTGGAAGACGATTCGCCCAAAGGGCGAAATCGTCATTTTTAAGAATGATCGGGTTCAAAACACCCGGGATGAGCCTTGGCCAATTGACTGTGGCCATTTCCTATTTTTTGGGATTTTCCTGGATTTTTTTAGAATTTTTTTGGAGGACGGTTTGCCGGAAGGGCAAAACCGTCATTTTTGGAAAGATCGGGGGTCAAATGACCCAAAACAGGTCGTGGCCAGTTGAATGTGGCCATTTCCTATTTTCTGTAATTTTTTAGAATGTTTCTGAATTTTCCGAATTTTTTTGAGTTTTTTATGATTTTCTATTTTTTTTTATTGATTTTTGAATTTTTTTATTATTTATTATTTATTATTATAAAAGAAACCGGACCGGGTCGGATGACCCAGCCCACGACCCGGACCCGCGACCAGAGCCCAGCCATACTCTTCAATCTTCTCGGACTAGATAGCCCAGCTTGCTATTTTCTTATAGGCCCACTCGACCAGCCCAATACACTTAAACGAAGGAAATAGGGTGACCGACCACTATTCATCATCTTCTAAAAGGTGTTGCTCGCTCCTCTGCATGAACGAAGAACAACAGGCTTAACTGAGCCAGTCGGCCATCCACTTCGCCATGACGTTGCCGGGACTCAGTTATTGGACCGCTGCCGGATCACACTCTAACGAGCGCTTTCATCATGAACGCCGGACCCGTTTACTTCTTGTTGAATCGGCGACGATGAGATCGACCCGCCATGGCGCTATCACGGGTTCGCGGTGGTCTGGCGTCGAAAGCTCAATGTAGCAGGCGATAGTGGTTCATGGACATTCGACAGCTCTGGGTGGCCGCATAAGAGATAAGACAACTGCGACACGAAGGTTGAGCAGGACGTCAAGATGGGCTGAGTGACATCGGGCTGCGTCGGACGTGCGTCGGGTTTATACACGCTGGGTTCATACACTGAGGAGTTCTTGGTTTGTTCATGAGGTTGGCAAGTGCAACGAGCAAGAGGAGATGAGGTCACAGGCTCGCTGGTTCAAGTGTGGAGTCATCGGAAGCGAGCTGGGACTGAGCTCGATGGAAGAGTCACCGGAACAAAAAGCGAACGGAAGGCAAAAAGTAGACAGAAACAAGGAAAACGCAGGAAACAAAAGCAGAGTAGGGCCTTCGGAGCTACCCTATTAGTCGACGGCGACTGGCGATGATGGGGGGACGTCGGTGGTGAAGGCTGGAGGTATGAGGAGGTCGTCGAAAGCAACGCCGACGCAGGCTCGAAACAGTAGGGGGAGGGCAGTAAGAGTCAGGCAAAAGCCGTGGCACGCAGCAGCTGAAGAAAATAGCGTTCGTCGAGTCATGAGGGCTGTTGGCGGCGGCTTGGCTAGGGTCTTGTAGCTCTCGGCATCAGCTCGCAGCTAGGCGGAGAAGTTGGCGAATGAGGACGACACCGAGGGCGGGGCACGACGCGACTGGTGGTGATCGGGGTATACGAGCGACGACGCGAAGGACTACTCGAACTAAACTACAGGAGCGTAAGATATCGCCTATGATTACATGTTTCGGCTCCACTTGACCAAAAATACCCGGAAATGAACCTACAGTAAGTCGGACGGGAGAACCTGGAAGCTCGAAGTATGAAGAAAACCGACCTGTAAATGTGAGACCGGCGACGGCAGAGATCCTAACGGTAGTCTTATGAACTCTTATGCGTCGATGAAGCTTCCTTGGACTCTTGCGCCGCTTGCCTTGCTCCCCTCCCACTCTCTCACTGTGTTTTATTCAGCTTTCTTTTATTCTATTATGGCCCATCTTCTTCCTCGTCATCATGCTCCTCCCTCTCTCGTCCTCATTTTTTTAGCGAAAACCTGAGCTCCGAGAGAAATCACCATCCTCTTTCTTTTTATCCAGGCCAGAGCTGTCTATCACACTCTCTCTATGGTTCCGACAACCACAACCCCCTCCCTTTTTTTTTTTTTTTTTTTTTGACCAACCGAATTCAGTCTTTTAGAGCCCTCTCCTCCTCCACGGTCTTGGAATCATCTTTTTTTAATTCTGCCTGTCCGAATATCCTTTGTCCACTCCCTTTCTTTTGTTTAATTTTTTTCTATTGCATGGTGGAGGACAAACTCCTGCTGTCCTCTGCTTTTCCCCCTTTTTTTTTATTACATCCCCCCATGATCTCATCCCCATAACAAACATCTTCACCTTTCCCTTTTCTTTTCTTTATCGCGCCGCACCCTCAACTTCTCTTTAGTAACTTTGTACCAGGATTTCTGAAGTGCAGAACACTTTGATCGCGAGGATTCAAGGGTGGAGAGGATACTTGCCATTCGGCAACTCAAATAAAATAAAATAAAAATAAAATAAAATATATATACATATTTTTATGGGTTTTCAATGAATTATTTTCGAAAATAAACTAGAAAAGACTGATCAAAATCCATGTGTCAACAGCTGCCCCTCTTTGAGAGTGAGCTCGTCAGAGGTTGCTTTCAAAGATAAAATGACACATGAATCTTGACTGACTCGACTGGGGAAAAGAAATGCTATGACATCGGACCCTTAAGGCTCTTAATAAAAATTCAAATTAATCTCCGGTTTACTCCAACAATTTGAACATGGGCTAGGATGAGAGAGGCTTTCCTGAAGCTTATCTGCCGGATGCTGCCCGCTGTGACGACTTTCAAGAAGATACCTAGGACTCGTCATTCAGAATATCCTAGGGAGATTAAGCTCTGACCTGTATGGTAGGTCATACCATATGGAATTCCTAACTGGTAGGAACATAAGGAAGGCACATTCTTTTTTTGGGAATTGCCAAGGATTTTGATCCGTATGGTGGATTAGACCATAAGCGGTTCGCATACAGTAATCTTACCTAAGAAAACAACTTCTTCAACATTTGGAATTAGTCAAAGTTTTGATCCGTATGGTGGATCGGACCATTGGGTTGATCCTTATGGCGGTATCTTCCATTGTGTTGCTTTGAAAAGGGGTCTCATGACGAGGGTTCTCCACGTCATGCTAGGATTGCTTGATTTTTTGGAAAGGGGTCCCGGGACGAGGGTTCTCCACGTCATGCTAGGACTTTTTCTTTTAAAAGGGTGTTTCTTCTCCCCCTTTTTTTTAGAGATCCCGAAGTTTGTCGGGAATTCAGCTTTGAAGCAATGAAAGCTTCACTTGAGTCTGTTGAGGCGACATTCTGGGAGCTGGGTTCTCCAGGTATCCTGCAGAAATTTGAGCCTGAAAGATTTTTCTTCACCAAGAAAACGTTAGTAATCTTTGGGAAGACCACGGCTGTCCATTTGACAAAATTTTATGACTTAATTTTTAATCATGAAATGTGCATTTTGATGCTGGAGGTTATCCAAAGCATTCTTGCAACATGCAAATGTCATCACAAATCCCTTGCATGGAAAATCTGGATCAACAGTTTGAAAATTCCCAAAAGAGTTTGTTGAAAATATCTATTGGAGAATTTCTCATCCAAGAGGGCTCCTCACCGCTCTGTGATAATGGTCTTTTGTAAGGAATGCGCTCAACTTCCTACTAACCTGTGCCTAGGTTTTAGGATCATTCGCAGCGCATACATTTTGATCGATCGGGAGGTCTTCCACGGGACCGTAATGTTAGGTTTGGATATTGGTTTTCAAGGGGGACCCGCTTTGGAGTCGAGGCCATCGAATGAAAGTCTTTACCATCTGCTCCGGGTTTGCAAGTCAAGAACCCTGCAAAATGAGAAAGAAATAGTCTTGCTCGTACTTCTTCGAGCTAAGCTATATGTTAACCCAAGTGTCTTAGTCAGAGAAGACTCCTTCGGGGTCGTAACATTGGTAGGATTGGGGATAGAAAAAGGCTTGTTTTTGGCCCAAAATTCTTGGAGAGTTTGACATTGGTGATCATTGCTGATTTGCCTCCTGTCATTTCCTTTTTGCATCTGTAGTCTTTGAGGTGCGCAACCGATTTTGAGGTGTGCACCAACTCTTTAGAGAGCGTCTCTTGTTGCATTCAGAGACCGACTCTCTCTATGTCTT
The DNA here is from genome assembly GCA_021437785.1 of Rhodomyrtus psidioides. Taxonomy (NCBI): domain Eukaryota; kingdom Viridiplantae; phylum Streptophyta; class Magnoliopsida; order Myrtales; family Myrtaceae; genus Rhodomyrtus; species Rhodomyrtus psidioides. Next base: position 2,062,058 of record JAILYB010000042.1, read on the forward strand.
TGTTCTGTGTTTGGCAGCATTTAGGGAGTAGTCTTTTTTGGATTTGGCTCCTTCAAGAATTTCCTCTTTTCGCCTCCAGGCTTCATTGTGGATCAATCAGACAACTTACACGAGCATCGGCCTTGCTTTTACCAGGCACTTTGCTTTTTCTTGATGCTGGGGATTTTCTTCGTCCTCATTTTCCTTTTGAAATCCCGCTTTTCTCATCTTCAATAGATCATGTTAGACATATGATCGAAAGTCTAAACATGCTTTAAGCATTAGCCTAGGAATTCCTTTGTAATCCCTAAGTCTCGAACTCCTCCGTTTCTGAAGTGATGATGTATCCGTCTTGGAATGTGCAATGATCACCAACGGGTTTATGAAATAATTTGGCAGGCTTAACTTGGTTGTGCAAAGGGTAAAGGTGTGTGGGATAGAGAAATGAATGCTTCTCGTCATCCTATAGCATTTGGATTACCATATAAACAGCACACAAAGATTAATGTTAGTCCGAGCAAGAAAATTTCTAACCATTTTCTCCTGATGTTGCTGGACTCATCTCCATTTTTCCCCGATGTGGGGTGGTTCTTGACAGGGCTGATAATGAAAACCTCCGTTCAAAGGGGTTATCAATGGTCGCCTGTAGTATTTGGGAATATGAAACGAACGCCTCCGTCGTCCCAATCCATGTAATCGCTGCGAATGGTCCCTACCTCCGTAGGTACAGATTTTGCTATCCGATCCACTTCCCTCGCCTCTCAAGTGTATGTAGGATGTGTTTGGACTAGGCTTTGCCTCTTGTCTTCTGAGAAAACGTCCTTTTGAAAGTTTTGAACTTTTGATTGGAAAAAATCTCTTTCATTTTCTCCAAAAATTTTACCCGTCAAGGGGATTTTATGATGCACCATGCATGTTCTTATTCATGTTCAGACAACCTCCTGTTTTAAAAACATGAAAGCCAATGAATTTTGAATTCTATGTCTTTTCTAGACATTAGATTCTGAAAGCTTTTCTTTTCTTCTCAGCTTTTATTCAACATCTTTAATGGATCGGGGAAAGGGATACTTACCTGTCCCCCGCGGCTGGAGATCCCTGAAAATATGGGAGAAACATGTTATTGTACGTTCACGCATTTTTCAAAAAATTAGAACGATACACCTTACCCTCGGTCGTGTGCCCCTACGAGTGCACACAGGTTGTGAAAATCTGTCCTCCTTGATGGTGAGTCCCTATCAAGGATAAATAACAAGTGTTAACTCATACTCCCAAATTGAAGACAAATTGGGACGATACAACTTTACTCTTGGTTCTCATCCCGTTCTGACGTCGCGTATTGATACGAACCATGTCTATCAAATCCGCTTATCCATGCTTGGAATATTTACAATATCAATGGTTCAGCTGCCCCTGGTTGGGCAACGTCTGTTTTGTTATTTGAACAGATGGCTCCTTGAGTGATTTATCCACGTTTATCACCTGAGAAGGGAAAGAAATGAGACATTACTTTGGTATTCGGTTGAAGATCGTTTAGGAACGATACATCGTTTTACCAAACGGGAGGCTTCGTGACCAAACGTATTTCGTGCTGAATGGGGGTAGATCCCATTATGCTCCGCGGGTGATAGTCATCGTTCATGGAATTTGCTCCCCGGATTAAGTGATTAATCCATGGCCCTTGGCTCGAAGACGTTCAAAGGGTAATATTGACACTCAGAGCGGTTAGTTTTCAGCGTTAATTAAAATGTTCCCGCGGGAACTTTACAACGAGATCTGTAACACATTCACTCGACGTATTCACCTCTCACTCTCCTGAGCCTTCTAATGATTTAGCACACGAGCTTCGAACCAGATGTCCGGTCGCCGGTACCGGTCACGACTGCGAAGATGCACTTGTTCCAAAATGCTTGACCCATAGGCTGAGTTGCTCATTCAGGAGATCGTCCGACCGCTCGAGTCGTCCAAGTTGAGCATCCTTAATTGCTGGTGACGGACTTCTCCCATTTTCGGCATGAACAACCTGGTTCCTCGGTTTATGCGTGATCCACACGCCGAGTTGCTCACTGAGGGACTCGCTTGAAATTTCAAGCCATTGACGCCCAAGTCGGGCATCCTCAACCGTTGGCGATGGGTTCCTCACACTACTTTCGACATGAACAACCTCACTTCTCGAGTTGGTACTTTCATCGTTGTCCAGTAGGTTTGTACCCAATGCTGGATTCGCCGTAGGAATAACACTAACGATCGGTTGGTGCTCAAATTGGGGAGTCCATACCTGCTGAAATTGTTGTATATACTCTTGAGGAGTACCAGGGCAACTCAGGGGGGAATTCAGCCGATCGAACCAAGAATAGATGTTTTCAAGGAGATCGTCTGAACCATCGAGCGACTGACACTCAGGTTGAGTATTGTCGACTACTGGAGAAGGAATCTTTTCGCCATTTTCGTCATGGACCACCTGATTCTTCGAGCCGGAATCTCCGTAATCGTCTCGCAAGGTTGTACGTGCATCTCCTGCCAATGTTAGATCCGCTGTAGGACTAGCATTAACGGCCAGTCGGTGCTCAGACTGGGGAGTCCCGATTTGCTGAAATTGCGGTACATACTCCTGAGGAGTACTAGGATAACCCAGGGGAGTACTCTGATTGATGCCTGAACAATCGACCGTGTAATTGTCAGTCCCATCGGTGTTAAGAGGTGATTGGATGCTTCCTGCTGTATGAGGATTGCGATCACAGCCATGCTCATCGTTTAAACTTGAACTGCCTCTATCTTGGTCTAGTGCCACTCGTCCATCTCTCAGTAGTCTTTTGTAGCACCAAAGGTGGTTCCTGACTTTATTTCTATCCAGTTCCGGCATGTTCATGATCTTGAGTATGCGCGATGGGCGAGCCAAACTGATCCCTAACTGTTGAACTGCATCAACAAATTTGCTATGAAGCTCCGAGGTCCAATAAAACCTTGTTTTCTTGCTAGCCGAAGTAGGGTTGGCAACTCGGCGGCTACTCTTCGCGGAATCTGGTCGTGTTGAACCGCCTCTATCTTGATCTAGCGACGCTCGTCCATCTCTCAGTAGTTTCTTGTAGCGCCAAAGGTGGTTCTTGACCATATTTTTAGTCAATCCCGGCACGTTCATGATTTCGAGTATGCGCAATGGGCAAGCAAAACTGATCCCTAACTGTTGAACTGCATCAACAAATTTGCTATGAAACTCTGGGGTCCAACGAAATCTTATTTTCTTGCTAGCCGAAGTGGTGTCAGCAACTTGGCGGTTACTCTTCTCGGAATCTGGTCGTGTTGGAGGTTGCGCTGGAGGGGATTTAGTGGTCTCAGATCGGCTGGTCATGATGGTGAGTTCATTATTGAGCGGACCCGACTTGTCATGACGCATGTTCCCTTCCACAATGGGCGTCGACTTTGACCTTATAGCACTAGTTTCCTCTTGTAGATCCTCGGCGGTACCCGCCTGTTCCGAAAGATGTTGCGAAGGGCATTGCAACAAATGAGCATTATAAACCCCCAGATCTGGCTCTTCAGTGAATACTCCGTCCGTGGGAACAGGGTTACCGCACTCAAGGCAAATAGCGATGCTTAGAGCTTTTTTGTACTGAATGTTTTTTATTCGAAGCTTTTCATTCTCCTCCCTTACAATCGCTAACTCGTGCCGATCGCGTTGCTGCTTCAGCCGGGTTCGTTTGTTTTCAAACCAGCACTTGACCTTCCGAGGCTCCCACCCTATCTCCTGGCCCATTTTGATTCTCTGTTCCATGTCCAGATAGGGGTATTCCCTGAAAAACAATTCGAGTTTATGGACTTGACCTGAAGTGTTGCGTTGGAGATATTCCCCTTTCTGACGCTGATCACCGTCGCGGGTACTGTTCTCGTTAACCAAGCCGCGGGTTTCATCATTAGAAGGATCGGTCTCCATGGCCCTCGTGTCAGGTTCGGTCCTGAGATCTTCAAACTCTTCCAGCAGCTCAAGCTCGGAGACCTCCAAGTCTGGCGCTTCCAGTAAATGACAGAATCCCTGGAACATTTTGACCGGAATATCACTTTTCCGTTAACTCATCTTTCTTTGTTCCTCCTTGGATCTTCACTTTCTCTGCAAATTCTGAGAGGTTAAAGGAGCCGGATCACCGTTCTTCGATCAAAGGTGATGGCTACCCGACGAGCGCTCTTCTCAATGTTTCGAGATTCCCACTTCGTCCTTTTGTGATGGCTACCTGACGAGCGCTCTTCTCAAGGCTTCGTAATTCCCACTTCGTCTTTTGTGATGGCTACTTGACGAGCGTTCTTCTCAAGGCTTCGTAATTCCTACTTTGTCCTTTTTTGCTCTTTTCTACGTGAACGGAGCCTGAAGATCTCTTGCGTTGATTTCGCTTTGTCGAGCACTACGCTTGTCCCCCTGGCCCAGTCTCTAGAGTAACAGCCTGCCCACCTTTCGGCGCCATTATGTTTCGTAAAACCCGAGATCACAGGACGGTGGTGGATTCGTGACTCATCGGGGATGCATTAACGAAACCCGCTTGGCTCTACTGCACATAAAATATTATTACCACTTCTCCCTGTTTACTCGAGCATTTATAAGGTGATAGATTGATGTCAAGAAGATTAACACTTTAGCCTTATCAGACTCAGCCTCTCAAACACTCTTCACATTCTCACTCTCCTCTTCGTCATTCCATCACATATGGATTCATCCTCTGTGCCTGCTGCCTTAACTGAAACTTCGACCCAATGGGAGAGATTTTACCATCTCTTGGGTAGAGGTTATGGCTACATAAACAATCATCCTGAAGCTGCGGTTGAAGTTCGTACTCTGATTCCGGCCCTGGATACTGTGTGTATTGAAGGTACGAAATTGCAAAGGGAGTTTGTGATCTTCCCAACTCTCTTCAACAATTTCCTGCAGGCTTATGAAGTTGCTAGCCGGGAGGTCACTTTGGCTGGTATCGTGCGAGCCCGTTATCAGGACCGAGCTGAGTCCCTGATGTTGGCCGTGCTGACGGCCGATAACCATAAAAGGGCTGTTGAATACGCCCACGCCCAGGTTTCGATGCTGGTCCGTGAGAGGGACAACTTGGTGGAGCGTCTGGCTCTTTTTGACACCGCCTTTGAGCAAGACCAGCACAACTTCGTGCTGAGGTTCCAGTGTGCCTGGTTGGAGGAAAGGATTGAGGACCTGAGCATGGATATAGCTCGCGGGAGGGTGCTGGCTCATGACTTAGAGCTTGAGTTCGAGTACTATGACACCAAGGTGAACGAACTTAAGGAGAAATGTCGTCTCCTTTTCTTCAAGCTTGTAGACCTCGATTCCCGGAGTGTGGGTTGTAAGCAAGGCATGGATAGCATGGAGAGTCAGTTAAGCTTTTTTGTGATGCTTGTCAGAACTCATTTTGGGTTTACTGCTCCCCCTCAGTGATCCACTTGTAAACTTTCATGCTGAATGAAATAAATGCGAGTTTGTTTATATATGCTCTTTCATTCTGCATTGTTGACTAGCCAAGAAAGGTTTTTTCTTTCGGATCTACGCGACTCCTTTTTCGCCTGTGTCAACGGATTGACTACACATCATTCTCACAGCCCGACGCTTTATATTTGATTGACTTGAATGCCTCGTGAGAAATAGATTTGTAGTTGCTCGAAACTTAAAGATTGCCCCTGATTTTGCGGTCATTGCGTTTGGGGCCGCTAGTAATCTTTCACTTTCGAGCTCGATCCCATTCTGCTAGTAACTCATGCTATCAATTCTGCCTTCACGCGTCGGGGCTGATTTTACCTTGAACTTAATAACAAGGAATTACCATATACACACGAGATGACGTTTGCGAAAAACATTATGCAAAATCAACTCTAGCTATTGAAGAAACAAACGCATGCACCGATGAGAACTTTACAATAGGAGATACATCCTTCTCGCGTACATCCCCTTCTTTCTTTGGGCATGTCCAATGACTAACCAGTCTGGCCTTAGCTTAGGTGTGCCATTACCAACTGCAGATCATGGTTGCCAACCTTTAATAGCTTCCAACTGATCGAACCAGGTATCAAGTCCTTCATCGAAGAAATCACCCGACCCCTCGAACGATTGATGTGTAGGTTGAGCTGTATCGCCCGACGGGTTCTTCGAACTGGAACCTCCATCTTTGTCTGGGATTATAAGAGGAGATTTGATCGATTGACTACCACAAGCATCTCCCACTTGGGGATTGGGGAAATAAGAATGCTCCAAGCATTCTCCCATTAGATCATCTGAAGCCACATGCTCTGATTGGGCAAACCCTTGAGCACTGGGCGTGGTGGGCTGATCTGCAACAGGATGAACACTGACTAGCTGCTGCTCGGACGGAGGAATGCTTACTCGTTGCACTTGTGATGCGTGTTCTTGAGGAATATTGAAATGACTCGCGAGGATATCCTGATCAAATCCCCAATAGTCGTCCAGATTCGACCGGGCCTCATTTGTCATAAGGGTGCTGGGTTCGCAGCCGAGTCTATTGCTCGGATTCAGTTCTGCATAACGCTGTCCCAACGCCCTTCTGTAGCAACCAAGGTGATTCGCGACTAATTGCTTGGTAAGTCCCGGTACGTTCATGACCCTAAGTATGTTTGTCGGGCCTATGAAGTCGAGTCCTATCTGTCGAACTGCGTCCAAGAACTTGAGATGAAGCTCCGGGGGCCAAGTGAATTTCTTCTTCTCGTCGTCCAGAGTGGCGTAGATAGCCTGCCGACTAACCTCTAACTCCTCTTGAACCGTATCTGATCTTACCGAAAGCTGTTGTGGAGGAGATTCATGGGCTTCGATGAGGTGACTCCGATCATAACGACACGTATCTTCTTCCTCCGAAGACACTGGTATAATTTCTGTAGGATCGATCTGCTCATGCGCGCCATTAGCAGGATCTGATTGTACCGGAGATGGCTCAAGGGAGCAGGGGGATAAATGAGCACCTTCCATCTTCGTAGAAGGCTTACCGGGGAACAATTTACTGAGAGAGGTAGGGCCACCGCAGTCAGGGCAGGTAATAGTACTGAGGATTTTCTCATACCACATGTTTTCCATTTGAAGGTTTTGGTTCTGCTCTTTTAGGGCCGTGATCTCCTTACGCCTGTGTTGGACACCTAGTCTGAAACGTCTATTCTGAAACCAAAAATGGATTCTCATAGGATTCATTCCCAGCTTCCGGCCCAATTCAATCTTTTGTTCTTCGCCTGGGCAAGGGCATTCATCAAAGAAAGCTTCAAGCTCCTGGATTTCTTTCCGAGCGTAGCGCTGACGACTTTTTCTTTTCCGGGGTTGAGCGTCGTGGCCACTGCCGTCGTCACCACTGCGATCTTGATGTTCGTCACGGGCAATGTTGAGTTCCATGGCTTTGATGTCGAATTTGATTCTAGAGAATTTGAGGTCTTTCAACGAACTCGTCACTCGGGGTTCTCTGTTCTCTTTTGTATACTCGCTCTTTCGATTTGTTGCCTCCTTTTCCTCGAAAGCTAGGTCTGTTCAGCGTTCTGTTTTTGAAACGACGGAACTGTTTGCCTCTTGCTCAGCTTTCCGACACGAAGGGGTAACCAAATCCTTTCGCGGCTTCTTCGATAGTTGCGCTCGCCTTTCACTTTTCCTCAATAGTCATGCCTGTTCAGCACTGTCTTCTCTTTTTAAGTGGCAGAGCTGTCCACTCGCCGCCCAGCTTTATGCGTAAAGGAACAACACAATCCTTTCGCGGCTTCTTCGATAGTTGCGCTCGCCTTTCACTTTTCCTCAATAGTCATGCCTGTTCAGCACTGTCTTCTCTTTTTAAGTGGCAGAGCTGTTCACTCGCCGCCCAGCTTTATGCGTAAAGGAACAACACAATCCTTTCGCGGCTTCTTCGATAGTTGCGCTCGCCACCCTCCCAGCTTTGATAATGGCGAGACCGAATTTGTCAGGCCTGAAATTGCGGACCAGGACATGTCTGATGATTCACGGGAGGAGCAGCCCTCGCTTTACATTAACCCGGCTCCACAAGCATTATTGCTGCAACTTTTCTCCACTCTCGAGACGCTATAAAATGCGGAGTTGGTGTTTGGGGGATTAATGCTCTCATATAATTTGCTTCCATCTTCAAATCGCTCCATTACACACCTCTCCGTCGAAAATGGCTTCTTCCCATGTTCCCACTTTCCCAGCCGAAGCTTTGGCTCGATGGGAAGAGTTCTATAACCTCTTGGGTCGAGGCTACGCTCACATATCTGATCATCCCGAAACCGAGGATGAAATCCGAGTCATATTCGGGGACCTGGACATCATCTCCCTTGAGGGTACTGCGCTGGGGAGGGAATACAGAATTTTTCCAACGCTCTTTACAAACTCTTTGGAGGCCTATCGCGCTGCTCACCGGGGACTTACCGTGGCTCGTGTCCTGCGAGCCCGTTATGAGGATCAGTCCGACCGCCTAGCGCTGGCTGACTACCTGGTTGACAGCCACAAAAAGGCTGTTGAGTTCGCCAAAGAACGGGTTTCGACATTGCTACGCGAGAGGAGGAATCTGGTGGAGGACTTAGCCCTATCTCTGGCTACCTATGAGCGCGATCGACGTAACGCCCTGCTAAGGAACCGAAGCGAGTGGCTGGAAGAAAGGCTCAACGGCATAAATGAGGATATAACTCGTGAGAATGGACTTGTTCGGGACTTGGAAGCAGTCGCCGAAGATCACGAGACTCAGGTCGTTGCAGTCAATGATGAACGCAAACGCCTTCACCTCAGGCTTGCGGACCATGATACGCGGAGTGGTGCGTATAAACAAAGCATCCATAACCTGGAGGGCCAGCTGGGCTCCTTTGTGTCGTTGATTAGGGCTCACTTCTGCTTTACTTTTCCACCCCAATGCATTGTATGATCTGGTTTGGGCAAGAATGAATGAAAGCCCCCGTGTTTGTTTTAGCTTTTATATGATCCATTTCTTCGAGCATCCGGACATCTTAGACTTGGATGAGCTGGTCCATAATAAGTCGAGTAGATGTGTTCTGATTTTCTAACTCGCTCATGATCAGATGAAAGAATAGCCTCAGACTTATCCGGGAAAAGATTTCTCTCTATTACCCATTTTTTACCTGCAAATGAAACGACCGAATCAGAAGGAATAATTTGAAAAAGAAAGCATAAACCCCTTTCAATCCTATGCTTGCTCGTGATTAATAAAGACAAAAACTTTTACAAGGATAATCTTGTGCGAAAAGTTTTTATCAATATTCCTCGAAGGAAAGCATACTATTGAAAGGAATGTAATTCACGATAATCGCTTTTGACCAACGACGCGTTTTAAATTTAATTGAAGATACGGCATCCAAATCAAAGCCGTTTTGTTAAGAACGAGGGCAATTTGGACATCTATCTTGTCATTAAATTCGAAACAACGCCGGTACTCTTGATCAATTATCGTGGATTACCAGTGGCGTAACACATGCATGAACCGATTCAAGTGTATAATTCTTTCTAGCGAAAAATTTCCTCTAAAGGAATTATAAACTTGACTTGGGAGTATTCGGATGATTAGAGAAAATGCCACTATCACATTCCCATGACCCGTCAAAAGAAATACAACCAAGCTCCATCTGAATGTATACACCAATAGATCCCTAATACAATCACTCTAAGTGGTGAGATAGAGAAAACTCCGATAAAAATAAACCCTATACAAGAGGATTAGTAATGGAAAATAAAACAAAGGAATGTGATCCTAACGTTCAAGAATGCCCCAAGCTCGATCTGTGACTTCCGGATCACTTGTCCCCACTCGTCATCTTCATTGGACGATATCTCAATAATGTCCATAGTAGGCTCCTCGCATACTCGGTGTTCGTCGTGGGATATCACCCTCCTCGTCTTCTATCAAGGACGTTTGAAAAAAAAAAAAAAAAAAAAAAAAAAAAAAAAAAAAAAAACACACACACACACATCTATCCTTGAAATGGCATTTAATCTAATCACCAGAATGCAATGAATGAAATGCCTATATTCACATGAACTGTAATAGATTTGAGGGATAGAGAGTCTTACCAACCAAACTCGTCGACTTATGTGCGGTTTTAGGTGTACCAACCGCCCAAAGACATGCGCATGAGACAAGTGATGGTGAACTTCTAAAAATCAGAGGGTTTGGCACCTAAGGTTAAGGTTCCCACTTCGAGTTCTAGAAAGAGCCGATTCCATTGCACAGCTATCGTTGCATTGGGACTCGATCCATAGTTCGAAGCGAGCAGAATTGAAAAGTGGATTACCCCGTGTTTTTCCTCACGGAGATTCCATTTTCAATTCCTTCTATTGTGTTCCTAAAGGCGGCGCCCGGGGTTTTAGGCGCGGTTGTGTGTGTCCACGTGTCGTGATCATCACAATGCAATTCATGCACAACAGTTTGTCAATCAGCACTTCAAATCATCCACACAACATACATTCCTACGCCCAACCTGCATAAGACAATGTTAATCACGGACTACACCCCTTATTTCTCCAATCTGCAAAAACATATAACACCTACCATAAGCGGACTTACTTCACCTTCAAGAGCGCCTGCATGGTTAGAAAAATCACTCAGCGTTTTAATTACGGCTTAAGTCCACTTGAGGTCTAGAACGATAGGTTCTAGAACAAAGTTCCCCAGTGGAGTCGCCAGCTGTCGCGACCCGTCCGGAAGCGGACGCGGCTAATGGATTACCGATCGCAGGTCTTGGATCGGCGCGGACCCTCCCAGGCCCATACCAAATCGCGGCGGGAGTATTTTAGAAGGATTCGACGATAAGAGTCGATCGCTTTCGACCTTCAGTGTGGTCGTGGTGGCATGTGCAACTTGTGCGTGCATTTGGAGTCGCCACCGGTCTTTATTGGAGGGTAGACCGGAAACCTTACTGACCGATTGGGAGAGGTCGATCAGTTCTGCGGAACCAGAGATTTTGGGTTCGGGGACTTGATTACGTCGGTGTCATTACCAACGCCCTTTCGGTACCTAACGCGAGTGATTTTCCTAGCTAAGAGTTCATGCATGGGCAATTTTAGGTGAGGTAGGCTTGATTCAGGATTCATGCAGATTGGAAGACTATTCCTATCAATCACAATCAATTTAAATGAAAACGCAATCAAGTGCATAAATAAATCACATCAATGCACGTCAATTCACATCACATGGCCTCCTAGTATAGCCATAAGGGCTTAGGGAAGGCGTGATTTGAGACCGAGGTAAAATGGGAAGACTTGGAGGCGATTTAGCCCGGAGGGCAAAATCGTCAATTTTTGGAAGACGATTCGCCCAAAGGGCGAAATCGTCATTTTTAAGAATGATCGGGTTCAAAACACCCGGGATGAGCCTTGGCCAATTGACTGTGGCCATTTCCTATTTTTTGGGATTTTCCTGGATTTTTTTAGAATTTTTTTGGAGGACGGTTTGCCGGAAGGGCAAAACCGTCATTTTTGGAAAGATCGGGGGTCAAATGACCCAAAACAGGTCGTGGCCAGTTGAATGTGGCCATTTCCTATTTTCTGTAATTTTTTAGAATGTTTCTGAATTTTCCGAATTTTTTTGAGTTTTTTATGATTTTCTATTTTTTTTTATTGATTTTTGAATTTTTTTATTATTTATTATTTATTATTATAAAAGAAACCGGACCGGGTCGGATGACCCAGCCCACGACCCGGACCCGCGACCAGAGCCCAGCCATACTCTTCAATCTTCTCGGACTAGATAGCCCAGCTTGCTATTTTCTTATAGGCCCACTCGACCAGCCCAATACACTTAAACGAAGGAAATAGGGTGACCGACCACTATTCATCATCTTCTAAAAGGTGTTGCTCGCTCCTCTGCATGAACGAAGAACAACAGGCTTAACTGAGCCAGTCGGCCATCCACTTCGCCATGACGTTGCCGGGACTCAGTTATTGGACCGCTGCCGGATCACACTCTAACGAGCGCTTTCATCATGAACGCCGGACCCGTTTACTTCTTGTTGAATCGGCGACGATGAGATCGACCCGCCATGGCGCTATCACGGGTTCGCGGTGGTCTGGCGTCGAAAGCTCAATGTAGCAGGCGATAGTGGTTCATGGACATTCGACAGCTCTGGGTGGCCGCATAAGAGATAAGACAACTGCGACACGAAGGTTGAGCAGGACGTCAAGATGGGCTGAGTGACATCGGGCTGCGTCGGACGTGCGTCGGGTTTATACACGCTGGGTTCATACACTGAGGAGTTCTTGGTTTGTTCATGAGGTTGGCAAGTGCAACGAGCAAGAGGAGATGAGGTCACAGGCTCGCTGGTTCAAGTGTGGAGTCATCGGAAGCGAGCTGGGACTGAGCTCGATGGAAGAGTCACCGGAACAAAAAGCGAACGGAAGGCAAAAAGTAGACAGAAACAAGGAAAACGCAGGAAACAAAAGCAGAGTAGGGCCTTCGGAGCTACCCTATTAGTCGACGGCGACTGGCGATGATGGGGGGACGTCGGTGGTGAAGGCTGGAGGTATGAGGAGGTCGTCGAAAGCAACGCCGACGCAGGCTCGAAACAGTAGGGGGAGGGCAGTAAGAGTCAGGCAAAAGCCGTGGCACGCAGCAGCTGAAGAAAATAGCGTTCGTCGAGTCATGAGGGCTGTTGGCGGCGGCTTGGCTAGGGTCTTGTAGCTCTCGGCATCAGCTCGCAGCTAGGCGGAGAAGTTGGCGAATGAGGACGACACCGAGGGCGGGGCACGACGCGACTGGTGGTGATCGGGGTATACGAGCGACGACGCGAAGGACTACTCGAACTAAACTACAGGAGCGTAAGATATCGCCTATGATTACATGTTTCGGCTCCACTTGACCAAAAATACCCGGAAATGAACCTACAGTAAGTCGGACGGGAGAACCTGGAAGCTCGAAGTATGAAGAAAACCGACCTGTAAATGTGAGACCGGCGACGGCAGAGATCCTAACGGTAGTCTTATGAACTCTTATGCGTCGATGAAGCTTCCTTGGACTCTTGCGCCGCTTGCCTTGCTCCCCTCCCACTCTCTCACTGTGTTTTATTCAGCTTTCTTTTATTCTATTATGGCCCATCTTCTTCCTCGTCATCATGCTCCTCCCTCTCTCGTCCTCATTTTTTTAGCGAAAACCTGAGCTCCGAGAGAAATCACCATCCTCTTTCTTTTTATCCAGGCCAGAGCTGTCTATCACACTCTCTCTATGGTTCCGACAACCACAACCCCCTCCTTTTTTTTTTTTTTTTTTTTTTTTTGACCAACCGAATTCAGTCTTTTAGAGCCCTCTCCTCCTCCACGGTCTTGGAATCATCTTTTTTTAATTCTGCCTGTCCGAATATCCTTTGTCCACTCCCTTTCTTTTGTTTAATTTTTTTCTATTGCATGGTGGAGGACAAACTCCTGCTGTCCTCTGCTTTTCCCCCTTTTTTTTTTATTACATCCCCCCATGATCTCATCCCCATAACAAACATCTTCACCTTTCCCTTTTCTTTTCTTTATCGCGCCGCACCCTCAACTTCTCTTTAGTAACTTTGTACCAGGATTTCTGAAGTGCAGAACACTTTGATCGCGAGGATTCAAGGGTGGAGAGGATACTTGCCATTCGGCAACTCAAATAAAATAAAATAAAAATAAAATAAAATATATATACATATTTTTATGGGTTTTCAATGAATTATTTTCGAAAATAAACTAGAAAAGACTGATCAAAATCCATGTGTCAACAATGATGCTTGGATGGACACTGCTGACAGCGATGAACAGGATGTCGGAGGAGACGGCGACGAGCAAGATGTCGAAGGTGACAGCTATGAAGAAGATGTCGGAGGTGATGATATAGAGGCTTACTACAACACCCATTGTAGTGATCCCATTACGCCGTTCGTACGTCCAAAGCCCTATTCGGAGATTGATTTTGATTTGATGCGAGACGATACAACCGCGAAGCCGGGCGGCAGCGTATTTGATCCCGCGAAAGAATTTTCCATTGGCATGTTATTTTCATCGCGGGACGCAGTGCAGTCGACTGCGAAAGAATACTCTATTAGAAGAAATCATAAGTTTCGTTGCAAGGTCACGAATCAGATAGAATATGTGATAATATGTGGTAATAAGAATGGAGCGTGCCATTGGAGGCTCCGCGCGACTACCAATGGCGTTGGCTCGTTTTGGAAAATAGCTAAGTACAGTGGGCCACATACATGCATTAATCCGCCATTGTCACGGGATCATCGGCACGTTGATCAAAAATACATCTGCAGCTTTATAGAACCAATGATCGATGCCCAACCAGATATCAAAATCAAGCCACTCATGGCCGAAATTCGTGACAAACTGAACTTCCAACCTAGTTACTGTAAAACCTGGAAGGCCAAACAAATGGCGATTGCCAAAATTTATGGAGGATGGGATGAGTCATACGGTAGATTGAGAAAGTACATGAAAGAAATGGAACGTAATAATCCAGGTTCTCATTTTGTTATCGAGGGTAAGGTGAAACAAGATCAGAGTTGTATGCTTTTCGACCGGATGTTTTGGACGTTCCAGCAGACGATTCAAGGCTTCAAGCTATGTCGTCCTGTGATATTTATCGATGGCACTCATTTGTTCGGGAAATACAAAGGAACACTTCTTTGTGCGGCCACACTTGATGGCAACAATCACATTTTCCCTTTGGCATTTGCTGTGGTTGAAAGAGAAAATGTAGACAATTGAAAGTGGTTTATGCATATGTTGCGGCGATATGTGATCGGGAGGAGAGAAATTTGTGTGATATCAGACAGGCATGCCGGGATTCAACAAGCAATGGACACAACATGGTGGCGTCCTCCACATGCCCATCATAGATTTTGCATTCGGCACCTTGCGAGCAACTACAACAAACAATTCAAAAATGCCGAAGGGAAAAAACATATTCGGATGACAGGTAAGATTTGCAATTTTGTAAATTTCACGAAAGTGCGTGTTCATAAATTTGAATGTGAGTTACTAATTATTAGTGCAATGTACAGCTTACGAGTATCAAAAGCACAAGTTTGATTGGCTTATGAGCCAAATTAGGCAGTTTGACCGCGAAATAGCTGAATGGTGTGATCAGCTCCCAAAAGAAAAATGGACAAGAGCTTATGATGAAGGGAAGAGATATGGTTCTATGACGACGAATCTAGTTGAATCTGTTAACGGGATGCTGAAAGGTTTTCGTGGGCTGCCAATAACAGCCATGGTGGAAAACATATTCTATCAGTTAAATCAATATTTTGACACGAGACGAACAACATACACGAATCAGCAGGCGGAAGGATTTCGATATACGCATTTTGTGGGTGAGGCTCTCCGGAAATCCAGTCAAAAGGCAAATGGGCATCAAGTTAGACGTTTCGACTCTGAAAGAGAGATTTTCGAAGTGAGAACTGCAAGTGATAGAACAAGAGGATCAGGGGGCCACAAACAGGTAGTGAACTTACACGAACGAACATGCTCATGTGGGAAATTTGACCAGCTGAAAATCCCATGTTCCCAAGTAATCGCAGCATGTCAAGCATCTGGAATTGACCACAACATGTACGTAGATGAATGTTATACGTTGGCCAAAACCCGTCAGTGCTATCACTACTCGTTTGTGCCGTTGGGAGATCCTTATTACTGGCATGAGGATAATGAGCTGCCATTAGTGCCAGACCCGGTTCGTCTTCGTCCGAAAGGAAGGCCCCGTGCAGCACGAATAAGAAATGAGATGGACTAGACAACGCCAAGCACATCGCGTATCCATTGCGGAAACTGTGGCAAATCAGGGCACAATAGGAAAACTTGTAGACATAGACCGTCTCAATAGTAGCTCGCATTTGTTCGATGAACTTTTTGTAATGAAACTATATTATTATTGGATCGATATTTATTACGTAATTTTTTCTATAACAAATATGTGAAATTTTCGTAAATTATATAATATCACGATTGCGCGATTATATATGTTCCATGTCTACATTAGATATGTTAATTTTTTATAATGTTATAATATCACCATTGTGTAGATATGGATCAGAGGTCTTACATTCAGCCAGGCCCTGAGGATGATTCGCTACTCACTGGCCAGGCCGGACACAAATCAGAGCACGTATGGATCGGTGAGGTAAGTGAAGGATTTATAGTTGATCTATCGTTGTTTAAGCGCTTTTGACGAAATTGCAATTAACTGTTCATGTCAAATTTCACAGATACATCCGGCGCAGCCCCTTCGATGTCAGCGAGCGATGCTACGTAGAGGCCGCCTTGATCCGCGCATACGCGTGTACCTGCAAAATTCTGGAATTTACGGTGTTTATAATATGGGTTACGTCCAGCTCGATTGGCATTTAATTACTGCACTAGTAGAGCGGTGGAGACCCGAGACTCACACCTTCCATATGCCGGAAGGTGAATGTACGATCACGCTACAGGACATAGGAGTGCTTACAGGGCTTCCCATCGATGGAGAAGCAGTTACTTGGCCCCATGTTATGGATTGGGGCGCTACCTGTGACGATTTACTTGGTGCTCGGCCACCAGAGTTGAAAGGCTCACAGATAAGTTTGTCTTGGTTGGCACAACGCTTCGCAAATCTTCCGGCAGATGCAGATGAGGTCGTCATAGTGCAGTATGCGAGGGCATTCATTCTCCGACTACTTGGAAGATCTATTTTCATGGACAAATCAGGTGCCCGAGTTAGTTTGCACTTTCTTCCACTACTAGAGAATATTGAGGCCCCTACGCAGTACAGTTGGGGTTCAGTAGCACTAGCGTGGTTGTATTGGAGTTATGCCGTGGAACCCACCATGAGGCGAAGCAAATGGGCGGTGCGCTACAGGTATTGCAAATTTGGGCGTGGGAGCGCATCAGCTGTATCTCCCCATCCGTGTACAATGATGATCCTTTCCCAGATACGCCTCTCAGTACTTGGTATGTGATCTATTGCATTTTCAGTTCGCGCTCATTAATTCTTATCAGGCTGTGTACTATATGAAAGTGTAATATATATATATATATATATTGTAGCTGGGTTGTAGACAAAAACACAACGGAGATCCCCACGCATACTTTGACACATCTGCGCTACCAACTGGACAGATTGATATCCAAAGATGTAAGTAATGATGGCAACAAATGAGTTTAAATATTCGATTAAGTATTCATTTAATTTTAGATATTTTAATATGATGTTACCTTTTAAATTAATTATTCATTTAACTTTAGACGTTTTAATATGATGTTACCTTTTAAATTAATTTTTCGTTTAATTTTAGATTTTTTATTACGATGACAGATTACTTGGGAGCCCTATACTAATGTCATGTCTAGTCTACCGGCATACTGCCTTCAGGGACATCGTTATTGGAAGGCGAATGTCCCACTCATTTGCCACTGGATAGTTGAGTGGCACTACCGAGACCGAGTACTTCGGCAGTTTGGTTTGCAGCAGAAAATACCTATAGGTCTCAAGGATCATACTGTCTTCCACGATATCGACAATACGCCGCCCAGGACGGATTGGGTGGATAAGCACATGGACAGCATCAATTTGTGGGGTAGACGTCAAGCACGTATCATAAGGGGTGATCGTATAACGGAGGATGTCCACTTTCATTCAGGATATTTGGAGTGGTTCCGTAAACATACACGGAAATGGATTTCTATTACAGGAGCTGCAGCAGGTTCAACGGTTTGTGCAAACACTCTTAATTTAATTTATTAATTATCTTTTCGTAACATAAGTTATTGCCAATTGATAACTTTTGTTAATTTTTTTATATCACTACCAGACCGATGGCCTCGAACACGCGGTTCATATAATGAAGGGGTCTCGATCTCTTGAGGACATGGATTACGTGGAGAGTCCACTTGAGACATTACTATATGCCCAGAAGGAGGAGAGGCGCCTAGTCACAGCCGTGCCACCGCCACAACCACCGATGACAGCGGGACCCGATGAGTCGGATGAATATGTCCCATCCGAGCCTGTTCAGGAGGACCCCTCGAGCTCGTCCAGTAGGTCATGTCGTCCCTCACACCATCGAGTATCATACGACATATTTTGATGAAGGATTCGAGCAATTTGTCGCCCCATTTACTGAGGGATCTGCTTTTGCGTCTCCTGACTATACAAAACAGCAGACTCCATATGCTTATCCGGCTTCATATGACGATTTCCCTCCTTACACTCCAGGCCTTCCTACAGTTGGACATGCACAGTCTGGCCATGGCATATTTCCACAAGATATGCCTTCATCATCGACTCAACCTCCTTGTCGGCGATATCACCTTCGACCTCCCGAGCACCAAAGACAACCTGATTGTGGAACAGGAGGTCATGTTGGAGGACGACGTCGTCACCAGATGTAATTGTGGTTGTTAACGAAATTCCATATTTTTCATGTCTTAGCACCCATGTCTCAGCACCTTTATTTTATGATTACTAATTATTTACGTATTTCCAATATGATTTATTATTTAATGAAAACTTTTATAACAAAAATATAAATTATGAGTCAATTTTAATGGTGGAATATGAATTATGTACTGCTTTTTTTTTTCCTCAGGCATGCCGTAATTCCCATATAATTTATTATTTACTTGAAAACTTTTACAAACAATATAAATTGCCCAATTTTTAATGGTGGATACTTGCGTCAATTATCTAACCACAAGACGCTACCATCGACGTCTCTGTTATGTTACATGGACGCGTGCTGTCGATTTTTTTTGCATATCGGACACACTCGCATGTCCCATGGTGCAATCTAGAAAATTCTAAAAAATTGAGGGCAAAAACGTAAATGGAGAAAAATTTGAAAATTCACTAATTGTTAAAAGTAAATTTTAATGGTGGAATATGAATTATGTAGTGTTTATTTATTTTCCTCAAAGTTACGTAATTTCAATATAATTTATTATTTAATAATTAATTTTATAAAAAAGTTGCTTTTAATTTATATTACTACATAATTATGTAGTCATTGTCTTTTTTTTTTTCTCAAAGTTTACGTAATTATAATATAATTTATTAGTTAATAATTGATAATATAAAAATTATAAATTACAAGTCAATTTTAATGGTGGAATAAGAATTGTGTAGTTCTTGTCTTTTTTTGGTAATTATTCTCAAAGTTTACGTAATTCCAATATAATTTATTATGTAATTGATAATATAAAAATTATAAATTAAAAGTAAATTTTAATGGTGGAAAATGAATTATGTAGTGCTTGTCTTTTTTTCCTCAAAGTTTACGTAATTCCAATATAATTTATTATGTAATTGATAATATAAAAAATATAAATTAAAAGTAAAATTTAATGGTGGAATATGAATTATGCAATGTTTGTTTTTTTTCCCACGCAATTTATGTAATTTAACATATTTTATTATTTAATTGAAACTTTTATACAAAATATAAATTAAAAGTAAATTTTAATGGTGGAATATGAATTATGTGGTGCTTGTCTTTTTTTCTTCAACGTTACGTAATTTCAATATAATTTATTATGTAATTGATAATATACAAAATATAAATAAAAAGTATATTTTAATGGTGAAATATGAATTATGTAGTGCTTGTTCTTTTTTTTCTCAAATTTTATATCATTTTAATATAATTTATTATTTAATTGAAGCTTTTATAAAAAAATATAAATTAAAAGTAAATTTTAATGGTGGAATATGAATTATGCAGTGTTTATTTTTTTCCCACGTAATTTATGTAATTTTAACATATTTTATTATTTAATTGAAACTTTTATACAAAATATAAATTAAAAGTAAATTTTAATGGTGGAATATGAATTATGTGGTGCTTGTCTTTTTTTCCTCAAAGTTACGTAATTTCAATAAAATTTATTATGTAATTGATAATATACAAAATATAAATTAAAAGTATATTTTAATGGTAAAATATGAATTATGTAGTGCTTGTTCTTTTTTTTTTTCTCAAATTTTATATCATTTTAATATAATTTATAATTTAATTCCAGCTTTTATAAAAAAAATATAAATTAAAAGTAAATTTTAAGGGTGGAATATGAATTATGTGGTGCTTGTCTTTTTTTCCTCAAAGTTACGTAATTTCAATATAATTTATTATATAATTGATAATATACAAAATATAAATTAAAAGTATATTTTAATGGTGAAATATGAATTATGTAGTCCTGTGATCTTTTTTTTTTCTCAAATTTTATATCATTTTAATATAATTTATTATTTAATTGTAGCTTTTATTAAAAAAATATAAATTAAAAGTAAATTTTAATGGTGGAATATGAATTATGTGGTGCTTGTCTTTTTTTCCTCAAAGTTACGTAATTTCAATATAATTTATTATGTAATTGATAATATACAAAATATAAATTAAAAGTATATTTTAATGGTGAAATATGAATTATGTAGTCCTGTGATCTTTTTTTTTTCTCAAATTTTATATCATTTTAATATAATTTATTATTTAATTGAAGCTTTTATAAAAAAAATATATAAATTAAAAGTAAATTTTAATGGTAGAATATGAATTATGTAGTGCTTGTTTTTTTTTCTCAAAATTTACGTAATTTCAATATAATTTTTTATTTAATAATTACTTTTATAAAAAAGAAAATATAAATTAAATAATTAAAATTAAAAAAAATGGCTTGCGGCCGCCGATTGGGGCCTGAATGAGGAAGCTGGGCCGCATTCGGTGGCCCAACCGCCTATTAGGAACCCCAATCGGCACTTGGGCCGCCAATTGGGGCCCATATTCAAATTGGGGCCCCAATCGGCGGCCCAAGTGCCGATTGGGGTTGCCAATCGGCGGTTGGGCCGTCGAATGCGGCCCAACTTCCAAATTGGGTGCCAATCGGCGGCCCAACCGCCGATTGGCACCCAATTTGGTAATTATTTTTATTTTAGTATTATTTTGGTAATTATTTTTTAAAACATTAATTAGGAAAATTGCCCAAGGAAAAACCTAGAAACACCATTTATAGGTTTTTAAAATGAAGATTGCGTGAGGAATAAAGGCCATAAGCATTTCAAGATTAGTTTTCATGGGAACAATGTGTTCCTGCGAACAAGGTAAATGCAATCTGACAATGTCATCACAAAATGGCACAAATCTTTTACATTAGCAAAAAGCTCATCATAAGCATATGCCATTGGTTGTGGAAAGTAAATATCCCTTTGTCAATAGCATCAAACAACATCACACGACTTTATGCAGGGACCATACTTTGTTGTTACCACTAGTCATTCAAACTCATGTAAACTTCAGTGGCTGGGACGCATGAAAATATATAAATATTGAGTGCATTCTGCATCCATCAAATCTCCCTATCGAACAGCGACTTAGCACCCTAATGGTAGCAAAAAACTTAGCCCATGTTTCCTCATATGACAATTTGCATTTTAGCGTACAAGCAAAGAGAAATGTATCAACATGAATCACCAATAAGTCTATTTATCTCTTTCCTACTCTTCTATTTGCCAAGTAAACCAAAAGAAGGAACAATAGAGACATCTCTATAAATAGGTGAATGTTTTCTTTATGTTGTGCACAGGCGCCTATATGGCTTCCAAGCCACAATGCTTACGGTCAAATCAAGCTCCTATTAGTTTGCTTCTTCACACAGTACCGTCGCGTGATCATAACAACAATGGGAGAAGCTCATCTTGACCACGTTTCCGATATCGCGCTTATAGATGATTCCTGAGAGCAGAGCATAATTTGGTTGGACCGAACTAGAAGCATTGATCAAGAACGGCTTCAGAAGAGCAACACAGAGAGCGGGCAGAAATTCAATGCCAAGAAGTCCGTCCTCAGCATGCTGCATAATCCTTCACCATCAGAATTTCGCTGCACAACTTTTGAGGCACTTGCTGCAAATTCTTTCCTTCTTGCCATGCCTGTCCTACCAGGACTCCGGGCCCAATGTGTTGAAGGTACACGACAACTTCATCGTCGAAAGGATAAGGGTGCTTCCCTGCAAAAGAAGAGGATTACAAAAGTGGATTGAGTTCTGGACTGAACTATAGCGAAACCAAGAGTCTTTAAGTTAGTTTCAGAATCTTTGTTATCTGATACATCATGATTGCAGAAACATGGCTATAGATTTTAGTCATTACTCAATTGAGGATCTAAGGTTTTATTTGGGTCGATTGAGAATGTACGATTTTAAAGGAACCCCAATCAGGCCTCAAGCTTGTTGTCAATAGAATTCGGGCATAAAAAATGACAGTCCAATCAAGAAATAACTAGCAACGACATGGGAAGTGCCGATATTGGTCAAGTGCCAGATCAGAAACTTCAAATGCGCAGATGAAGAAGTGGGCTGCTTGAAACTGAAGCAACATCTACAAATTGGCAATTTAACGAGGACTAACACAGTCCAACGATCAATCAAAGATATTGGGCGTGTTGGGCATCCATGAAAAACCCAGTTGGAGAAACCAGGCAGCAGACATCTCACCCGATAAAAGCGAAGAAATCAAATGAAGTTCAATCGACTCAAGTCTTTCAGCATTCTTAAAACAGTATTGGTCTACTTAAGAGCGGCTCAAGGCACGCCAATCAGCGCATTTAGATGCAGAGCAAAGTCTCAAAATCGCCAACATGAGTTAAACCGAAAAATCCTAAAAACTCCTCAAGAATGCTGAATCATAGAAACCAAATCCGAAGAAGAGAACCGGAGATCGATCGAGCACCAACTTGAAACCCACGAGATCCATACGGCGTCGTAATCGGCAGAGAGAGAGAGACGGATATCTGCTCGGGCTCAAAGCCACTGACGCGCGTCTGGACCCTGGGGTCGGTGTCGGGAAGGTCGGCGGCGGTTACGCGGAGGCTGGCGTCGGAGGGGTCCGTCACCGGACCGAAAGGAGGAGGAGGAGGAGGAGCAGCGAGGACATTTCAGACGGCGGAGGAGGAGGGAGAAATGTGAGAGAAAGAGGAAAAAGTGACGGAGGAGGGAGGGACAACCGAAGGAAAGAGAAGTTCCGCGGAGGCTGGCATCGGAGGGGTCCATCACCAGACAGAAAGGAGGAGGAGGAGCAGCGAGGACATTTCAGACGGCGGAGGAGGAGGTGCTCAAATGTGAGCGACAGAGGAGGGAGGGATGATCGAAGGAGAGAGAAATTAGGTTTTCTTTTTTTTTTTTTAAATTCGGATTTCCGCGCCTAAAATTAAATCTGCCCCTCTGCAGCCTGCCGAAATCCCAGCCTTCCAATGAAAGCAAATGGTCAGATTTAATTTTAGCCCTGCCATTCTTCTACTATGGCAAGGGATCCAATAGGAGTGAGCATGGGACCTAAATCCTGAAATCGATCATGTTATAACCGATTCCCAGTTTTTGGAATTGAGAACCGACCATGTTTATCTTGGAACTTGTTCTTTGGTCCGGTTCCAAGGTCTACCCGAAAACCTGTTTTCCTTTTTATTTATCAAAATAATATGAGTATCGATAAAATGAACAATAAAAATTACAATCCATCGAAAGGAACAATCCAACAAATAAAAATTACAATGCCATGAATGAATCATGTGGCGTCCCTTTCTTGCTGTGATGCTTTCCTTTGACCTATTATGTCATCTCCACCACAACCCCCCTCACCTTCACAAGGTGGCGACCAGCTAATATTTAAAGTAAGCAGCAGAGTGACGGCAAAGAACCATCACATATTTCGGTTAACAAAATGCATGACAAATTTTAACTGTCCCACAAGAACAATTCAACGAAAGATTGTAAAAACAACAAAAGATCCCGAAGAACGAGTCCACTTCTCCAAGAGCGATATTACGAGCCAATTTACTTGGTATGAAATCTCTCACAAAGACATCGTATTCATACATAAAGGAAAATCGAGACCTAGGGTTTCTTTTTGTTAATAGCAACTAAAAATCGGTCCGGGTGGGCCTACACCTAGAACCGAAAATCGAACCGGTTTAAATCGGTTCTTAAAATTTAGAACTGATTCTTAAAATTTAGAATCGGTACTTGAATCGGTTTGAACGGGAACCGATTCTTGACCATATTTTTCAGGTGAGCCGATCCGGATTCTGAGTAAATCTGGTCCGTTTGCACACCCCTAGGAGGGAAAAAAACAAAAAAAAGAAGTTTTGAGGGGGGGGTCGTGTGATAATTAATTGAAGTTTCGTGATGTCAATTCAGTATCAGTATGTGGATGAAACTTAAAAAAAAAAATAACCCTTGAACTCTTTTTAAATATTCAATCTACTCTATAAAATTTCATACTTATATTAGTGGCTGAACTTAATGATAATTTTCCATTTCAATCCATCTTTGTATGTACTGTCTTCCCGGAAGACAGATTGGGACAAAAAAAAAATGACACAAAACGAGAGGGAGTGTTTTTGTTTTGGTACGTTCTATCTCTAACTCTCGTTTTTCTGACTTTTGCTCTGCCTATATGCTGAGCGCGGGAGTGTAATCTCCCACCTATAACACTAGCTTTTTCGCCCTTAATTTTTTTAACCAGCAGGGAGATTACAGAGAAGAAAAATCGAGGTAGGTGTTCACAGCGTGATATTGGTCAAATTTTACAGTCTCTGGCCGTTTTGACTTTCTTTCATTGAAATGGTTGGCCAAATCATGAGCATTTCTTCCCTGTACGCTCTTCCCATCGAATTTTCAATTTATATATTTTTCACTTAATTAACTGGTGATGAAATTGAAAAGTCGAAAGTGATATTTAATCCTCTAACATCGAGTGTATCTTAATCTTTGGAGAGGTTTCCAGCTTCCACATCCATGAGTAGAGCCGGCAAAATTTATTGCAGCTCATGCCATTGGAGACTCAACTCGCAGGAAGGTCGATTATGAACCGCGCAATTTGCGTGTTTAAACTTTAATTTGAGTTGGAAAGTTCGACTACAAGAAAAAGGAAAGTTGACCATTGTTGCTCCAAAAGCTACAGGTGTGAGAGAAAGGCAATGGAAGAAAAGAACAGTCGGAGGTTGCTGATCACGATGACGTTAACGTTGGTATGTTGAGAAATCCGACAAGTCCCTTCTAAAATTTGCACGAAATGAGAAACCAGTCATGCGGAGCAACCCAAATTCTGGGTAGCCGCTCAAGTTCGACGTGCAGTTGTTGTTGACAGCAAAAGCATGAACTGCAATCCAACGGGTGAGCATTATTGTACAGTCGTTTTGAGAAATGCGCCTGTTCGACAAAATGCTTGAAATGTCCTATCAACTTACCCCTAATTGGATTGCTCGCATCTGCAGCTTGTTCGACAAAATGCCTGAGGGAAGATTTCCATCAGCTTACCCTGCATTGGATCGTTACATATGCAGTGCCCGAGGTTCGTCCCTGCTGTTTATTTACATGTGTACTTAGAAAACCCCATGTTCTGTCCTCAACACCATTGACAATGGTATTTGTGTTATATACAATATGCAAAGAAAAATAAGGCAAGCAAAGAAAGCTCAGAGTAGAGACCAAGAGAGAATGCCTATGCAGAAGATGAGGATGAGTAGGAGGAAGAAGAAGACATAGGTGGCGTGTCATAGCATGTACACTTTGGATCATGTATGACTTTCTTCACACTGAGGTCTAGCTTGGAACACAACACACAATACCTTCCCCAAGATTCTTCCTCTTCCTTTTCTTCTTCTTTATCAAATTCATAGCCACCGTAGCTGCTTAAGATAGCTGTGCTGCTCGTTTCGAAAGCTTCGTCTCCCTCAAAGTGGTCATCATGATGCCTCGTGTAGGTAAATCCCATCTTTGGAAGAACCACCTCGAGGACCTTATCCACTTGATCATCATAACATTGTTGGCCGCTCTTCCAAAAGGTAAGAGGTGCAACAACTACCGCAGCACCTGCCCCGAACCCCAAACCGACAAGAATGAACTGAAAATTAATGCTTTCCCAACCATCAGAACCATGCTTAGAGCTGTTGGGATCTGAGCAATTTGTTTCCAGTGGTGGTCCACATAATCCGCTATTGCCTTCGAAGGAACTTGCTGAAAAGGTGAGAAATTGTTTGATCGCTGGGATGCTTCCCACAAGCTTGTTGTACGAGAGGTTCAGGAAGGAAAGAAAATTAAGGTCTGAAAGCTGTGGGGGAATCGTCCCATCGAGGTGGTTCCGTGAAAGGTCCAAGGACTCAAGCTGTCGCAAGTTTCCTAGGGATGAAGGGATTGGCCCTGAGAATGCATTTTTCGATAAGTTGAGGACATAAAGCGCTTTGAGATCCCCCAGAGTATCAGGTATTTGACCTTCTAAATTGTTACACGAGAAGTCGATTGAAGTGAAAAGAGTCAAGATCTTCACCAGCTCCACTTGTAGACCTTTGAGGGTGACGCTTACTGTGTCCTGGTAATAGAGTCCACTCAAGAAAAGGAAGGGATATTGGATATGATTGCTGTCTGCATTAGCCTTCATAGCCTCCCAAGTTGTGAGGCATTCGGGAGGCACTGTGCCACTGAAATTGTTGGAAGATATGTCTACAATTTGAAGCATCTTCCAGGTGCCATCAGTCCCTGGACATCCAACCCCTCCATGGAACTTGTTGGATCGTAAAACGAGGACACGTAGACTTGCAATGCTCTTCAATTGACATGGAAACATGTCATCAATCTGGTTGTTTCCAATGTCTAAAACCTCCATAGCTCTGCAATTTGCCAATGACTCTGGGAACTTCCCTTGTAATTGGTTAGAGCTGAGATCCAAAGTCTTCAAACCACATGTTTCAGGGAAATTGAAAATGCTACCATCCAAGGAATTAACTCGCAGATTTAATACCTTGAGAGACTCCATCACTAAGCAATCAGGAATATTTCCACTCAAATTATTGTGAGATAGGTCAAGGACCTGGAGATATTCAGCTTCGCAAATTGATTTTGGGATAAAACCCTGGAAACTATTATTGGACAGGGAGAAGAATATTGCCACAGAAAGGTTCGTACCAATAGCAGGTGGAATGACTAAAGCGAAGTTGTTACTCGAGAAGTCCATGTGTATGGCAAATGGTGGCAGTGGCAACGTCTGTCCACTGAGCCTGTTCTTATGGAGGTCAAGAATTTGCAGAGTAGAAGTAAGATTAGGGGATGGTGTTTCAATATCGTCCAGTAAATTAGACGAAAGATTCAGATAGATAAGATTTTGAAACTCCCATATCCATTTCGGTATCTTGCCCTGAATTTGATTGTCAGAGAGGTCTAGAAATATCAGTCTGTGCTGTCCAGACAGGAACTCAGGTATAGTGCTCAGCTGGCAAGAAGCCAGCTTTAAAGTGGAAATGTTGAGGAATGAAGATGGCTGGGAAGCATTTTTTGTGGCATTAATGGAAAAATGATTGTAGGAAAGATCCAAATAAGAAAGATTTCTCAGCTGATGAACCACATTAATGTTGAACGAGCCACTAAAATTATTGGAAGAAAGTGAGAGGTACTTGAGCCCTTGGAGTTCCCATATAGACAATGGTAATTCTCCTCCTATATTGTTGTTGCTCAAATCAAGTGTATCCAGTTCGTGCAATGTAGGATTAAAAGATCCCTTCAATTGACCAGAAAATTGGTTGTTGGAAAGTTGAAGCTTCTGAACCGATGGAAGTGTGAACAGAGATGAAGGGATATCTCCTTTCAGTGAATTGAATCGCAGGTCGAGAATAAGAAGGCTCGAGAGATATTCCCATTGGGTTGAATTAATCTGACCACTTAGATTATTGTGTGACAAAGTGATTTGTGTCAGATTCTTGGACTTGCTGAGGGATGGAATTGAACCATTAAAATTGTTGAATGAGAAGTCCAAATAAGCCAGTTGCGAAAGACTGGAGAAAGAGCTTGGGATATTTCCATCAAAGCTGCAATTGACCAATTCCAATCTTGACAGATTTCTGAGATTACCAATTGAATCTGGGAGCCTCCCGGATATATTCGTGAAACTAAGAGCCAGTGTCTGAAGAGAACCGTTCTCCGGAAATCCGGGCAAGGAGCCCTGAAGGAGTTGGTTGAATGATAGGTCAAGGGTCTGAAGTGTTTGTATCTCGAAAATTTTTGAAGGGAATTCTCCCTGCAGGCCACAAGAAGTGAGATGCAGAGTCGTTAAATTGTGGAAGTGGGTAAAAAACTCCGGGACAGTGGTAGACAGATTATTGTTGCCCAGTTTTATCACCGACAGAGAACGAAGATTCACGAGGGAAGAGCAAGACACAACGGGACCTGATAAATAACAATTCACCATGCTCAGCACTTCAAGCTTCGGCAGTGAAGGAGACAAGGCATTGCACAGTTCATTGCCTGTGGCAGATACGTTCACTCCATCAAGGTACAACTCTCTCAGCTCGTTAAGATTCGCAACAAGCATCTTTAGATTCGGATTCTCGAGTTTCAGTGAAGCGAGCCCAGGAAAATAAAGCAGGGATACATCAAGAGTGACCAACCTTGTCAAACGTGATATCCCAATTGGAACCTGCCCTACGAACCCGGCATTTGAAAGATTCAGATAGACCAAGTTAGTGAGATTACCGAATCCAGATGGAATCTCCAAAGACAGGAACCTGTTGTAAGCCAAATTCAGACTCTGAAGATAATTGAGCCTGAAAAGACTCGATGAATCGTCAAGTCCACCAGTGATGCTCTCGTTGCTCAGATCAAGTCTCGTGACTTGGCCACCTTCACAGGTCACGCCGTCCCATGAATCATTGCCCTGATTCCATTTGACCAATTTCGTGGACATAGAAACAGAGAAGTTGAGGCTATTCTTCAATTCCAGCAGCAGCGATTTCTGATTATCAGGACACTGGCCTGAGACCAAAGCTGTGCCTGTGCTGAAGGGGTTGGTTTGTGCGAGTATTAAGACCACCCATAGGAGTCGGAGGAGCCAAATCCTCATTTGTCTCAAGCAGATCAGGAGAAGGTCTTGTAACTGAGAGAACCAGCTGCTCTGCGTTCAAGAAATCGAAAGCCCATAAGCATGACGACCTTTGAGAGATGGATCTGGGAAATTCCGTGCGGAATGGGCAAATTCAAGAGCAGAGAATTGCGGGCAGGAGGAGGAGGAGGAAAACAGGGGACGGTTCAGACTGGGAACGAGGAGCAGTCAAAAGTAAACGCCTGCCGCTGGAGGGGACGATTTAGTCAAATGTTTACGTTACTTGTCGGACCGATGATGCTACTTTCCATTATGGGACTCGTGTGTAGGGAATAGGACCGAAAGCGCGTTTGTGTTTTGTCGGCTTCTCTTTAATCGCTTCGCCGATTTCTTGGTGCCAACTCTGTCTTGATTTGGGACGCTGGCCGAATCAGGAAAAATCAAACTTCGATTAGGTGGGATGTGACCGGCTTTGTGAATTGGAGGGTAAGCTAGTCAATGATGAAAATACATATATCATTATTAAGTGCCCAAACCCGAAGAGTGGTTTAGCATTAGGACGAAGGCTGAGATACTGTGCTTCAAGAAAAATGAGGTTTTGTGTTTGGCCCGGGCTCGGCACCAGCCCGCACGCTGGAGCCGAGATTGAATTGGAGATTGATTCGGTTTTCACGTGAATGGGGATGGGTTCGGTGGATGGATGAAAATGCCGCTCAAATTATAACCCGATCTCGCCAAAATAATGTTCATTTCGATCACTCGTTAATGCTTGATGACCGGTCGAAAACGAAAATTTTCTATCGATAATGGTTGTTCTGTTCTTATTTGTGTTTGGGTCTACACAAGTGTCCTCATTATTTTAGTAATTTTGACTGGCGTGACATGATTGTTGTTAAGAAATTCAGGTGAATGATATTTCAATTTTGAGGGCCTGTAATGGGAATGTAACTGCAAGGCTGACTTCCGTGGCAGAGGGTACGGTAATTTGCCTCTTTGAACGGGAGTGGCCAATGATGACCAAGACTGATTTCTAAGTGGCGTTTGGGATATTTGTCAGCGGGTGTCTTAAAAGAGAGGTGTAACCGGGTCTAGTCGCATTGATACAGTCTAACGTTTGAATGGGACCGCACCAGAAAATTGATGACGGGATGCTTGAATCAAGCTCAATCTCGACGATGCTCAATTTTTTCCGGATCGGCTTCGACTTGGGAAATGTTTGTACAAGCTGAAAATGGCCTGGTTGATTTGATTTTGCGTTGGAAAATATCGATCGAAACGGGATGAACAACAGAATGAGACTCTCAAGCGTGATAGCACACTCTTTAAGGAATTATTTGTCCCACAATGTTGCTAATAGTTACCACCAAATATGCTCCAGGATATAACAACAGAGTCTCGAGTGATAAAATTAGACACCGATTTTAATATTTCTCCAAGATCTCTAAAGGCAAATAATTGAAAAACAAAAGCCATACTTCACTTGCGTTGAAAGAACGAAAATTGGACGGAGAAGTAAAGTTGAACAAAAACGTTTAGCAATTTATGGGGAAGTGTCAAAAAAGTCCTAAATTTATTACATTGGTGCTAATTCAGTTTTAAATTTTTTTTTGATGCCAATTCAGTCCTAAATCTTTTGTATTTATGCTAATTCAGTTCTAAACCTTTTGCATTTGTCCCAATTAAGTCAATCTAGCTAATTTTGGTTAAAAATCACTGGCGCATATTTTAGTTATCCCACGTGGTATGGCTGGCACTGACATGGATATATTTTAAAATTGTTATAATATCTTAAATATTATTAATAATTTTTTGGTGATTAAAAACGAAAAATGATTAAAAATATTTAGAAATGTTAAAATAAAATTA
The DNA here is from genome assembly GCA_021437785.1 of Rhodomyrtus psidioides. Taxonomy (NCBI): domain Eukaryota; kingdom Viridiplantae; phylum Streptophyta; class Magnoliopsida; order Myrtales; family Myrtaceae; genus Rhodomyrtus; species Rhodomyrtus psidioides. Next base: position 2,092,720 of record JAILYB010000042.1, read on the forward strand.
AAGAATATCCACGTCAGTGTTGACTATGCCATGTAAGACAACTAGCGTCTACGCCAGCAATTTCCAGTCAAAATTAGCCAAATTGACTTATTTTGAAAAAATGCAAAAGATTTAAGACTAAATTTGCACCAATACAAAAGATTTATGATTGAATTAGTACAAATACAAAAGTTTTAGAACTGAATCAACACAAAAAAGATTTAGGATTGAATTGACACTAATGTCATAAGTTTAGGACTTTTTGACAATTTTTTAGTAATTTATAGAGAAATCATATGAGACACCACCTTTCAAAGGTTAAAAAGTTATTCCCGGACAGACACAATCTTTTGAAGGTTAAACAGTGATGTCTAAATAGACACAATTCGAACACATCTTTTTAAAGGTTGTAAAAGCCCTTTGTGAATAATTATATTGTTTCAACAAGATACAATGATTTTTATTGTTAGTGCCAAATCTATTTTACGTGCGCACTCACATCTTTTCAATGTGGGACAAAACACCTCTTAGTTTGTTTGTAAAACAAACTACCAATATTCTCCCACTTTGTTTGTAAAATAGAATTTCTCATAAAGTACAATAAACTTTTCCATGAGATTAACATACCTACGTATAGACCTCTTCCAAGTTGAACATTTATTTAGTGCAAATATCTCAAAATTCTATCAAAGTTACAGGTATTCGTACCTTTAAACTTATTACTCTAAATGATAGAATCTACCGCACATATACTGACATCTTGTTTTAGCGAGAAGTTCATATTTACTCAACACTATTATGGCCTTGTAGTTGTTCCTATTTCATGTGCTCTCTAGAAAGTTGTTAGTGCTAGTGTTATCGCCTAGAATGAGGGTAAATAGGTGATTTCAAAAGATTTTGAAAATCAACGTGGAAATTCAAACGGATAAGCTTAGAGTTTCATTCAGAAGATGATTGTTTAACAAGATTTGAGATGTACTCAGATCAGTAAGTGCACAATACTACTATCATAGAATGATGAAGAGTTTAAGGGATAAAGGATTTGCATAGAGAGTTTATAGTGGTTCGACTTTGTTCAAGTCTACGTCCGCTTCTTCACGCTGGGAGCCAATCGGTTGGATTTTATTATTAAATGGCTCAGGGATTACAACTCAGTGATACTTCCCGCCTAACACTCACACACTTGAATGTTCTCCTTTAAGTCTTACAGTGTTTGAATTAAAGGTATGTAAAAGATGTGAAGCTCTCTTGATCTAGAAATTTAAAATTCTATTCTATTGCTCGTCTCTTTTTTCTTCGACTTTGAAATATTCTGATATACTCCTCCACCTTCAACTATCCATTACAAGGCGTACAAGGATCGCTCTCCAAACTTTCCTGTTTGGACGAAACTGTATAAAAAGATCTTGTAACCCTCATCCTTGTCTTCTTTAATCCACATCCTTGATTGATCTTTGGGTTAGAGAATCTTCAAGATCGGTTCAACTTGATTTGCTAGCCACTGTGATGAAATAATATGCCAATTAAATCATTTCATAGATCTCTTGATATTCTGATTGTTGCACATGAAATACTCTTTCAGATATTGAGTTTCATTCCAACGTCTGATCTCCTCGCTCAATGTCTGAGTTCCATACAATTTCTAAGTCCCTCAGAGCATCGTGTAAGCGTTTTCTACCAAATTCAATCCAGTGCCACTTACACCTTTGGACAATCTCAACCACTGGGGGATTGACCCAAGTAGCCACTCTTCCCATTTGGGAAAGAGAGGTGGGTGGTTCGAATGCCAACGTTTGAGGGGAGTGGGGTAGGATGCGTGAGGTGGGAGCAGGGTTTCGTAACCTGTACAAGGCAATAACGCACATAATACAGTTTGTATAGTAAAACAGGATTGTAGAACCAGATAAAAAAAACTTTTGGACAATTAGCAAAAAAAAAAAAATTCATTGCATTAACTCATATATAAGAAATTATGAATTTTTTTTGTCAACTTCAAAATTAATTAGGGGGTTTTCCTCAATAAAAGTAACCCTAACTTTCGTATTAAACTGTATTATACTTCATTAAGAGTATACCTCAGTCTCTTAAACGTAATAGATGACATTGACTTCTCATGTCCGAGCTAAAGTTAGTGTCAAATAATCATTTTCAATGACTTGTTTTTACCTACTAAACCTTATAGCTAGTGATGTGCTAGTATTAGGTCGAGTTACCATTACTAGTGATTTTAATCAAGGGATTTCAATCCCATTTCCTTTGAGGTCACATTTACCATCTCTATTGGTAGAGCCTTTGTAAAAGGATTAGACATATTTTGCTTGACCTCACGTAGACAATTTTTAGGGTACCATCTTGATTTAATTGTCTCATGTACTCATGCCTTAGGCTAATATGTCTAGACTTTTCGTTATAAGTCCTACTATAAGCCCTTGACAAAGTAGCCTGACTATCATAATGAACATAAATAAGAGGCATATGGCTAGGCCATAATTTGATATTCAACAATAAATTTCTAATCCATTGAGTCTCTTTTTCAGTTGTAGCTAAATCAATGAATTTCAATTTCTAGGAACAGAAACGTGTTTAGTAAGTAAAAAAAAAAACACTTTTTTTGGCCACCGCTGTTGACCATCGGCAGCAGCCGATGACTAGTGGTGGCCGGCGACTCGAGGCGGCCGGCGGTGGCAGCGGCCGACGACCGGCAGTGGCGGTGGCCGGCGGGTGGTGACCGCATCGGCGGCGGTGGGTGGTGGTTCCAAAAGTGTTCCAAAAAGTGTTCTAAAATCCAAAAGCAAGTTTTTTTTTTGTTTCTTCAAAAGTGTTCTTCGGCAAGCGAAATACTTTTGGAACATTTTTAAACCATATGCGTTTCTGCTCCAAAAGTGTTATGGGAACACCTTTGGAACAGAAACACTCTCCCTGGAGCGTTCCCATACGCACCCTTAGGGTCAGTGTTTTCAAGCTGGAAAAATTCGCTAAGAAACTAGGCACTGTCGTGAACAAGTTGTTGGTTGTTGCCATCGAGTTGAATGACGGAAAGATTAGCAAGACTCATGAAAGAAGCGTGGATAAGATCAAACAGAGAACAGGCAGACATGCTCAACACCTCAAGCTTCGGCACTGAAGAAGACAACGCGTTGCGTGACTCATTTCCCTCAACGGATATAGGGCTTGTTTGGTACAGCTTTGGGCAAAAGGGGTTTGACGAAATGCAAATACCTTTGACCTAAAGGAGTTTGGTGAAATGAAAATACTGTTTGGTAAACTGTAATTGAAAAATATATTTGGATGTAACTTTGGAGAAAATGCTGTTTGATAAACTTTTAAATTTGGAAAGTCCTTTGGTGTCCTAATTTAATATTTTTTTAACTTTAATTTTTTTAAATTAGGAAAAAAAATGCTGCAATTTTTATATTTTCTCATTGAAATTAACATTAAAGACACATTAGAAAATTTATTAAGTTAAAAAAGTCAAAATATGTCGAGTGCAATCAAAAGATCGTTATAATAAATATGATTACATAAATCATTGAGGATAGAAATAAAAGTTTTCCTCCAAAAAATTACAAACCTGCTTAATTATTAACTAAACTCATCACTATTTCATCACGTAAACGTGCCATTGTTGACACATAGTTTTGGATCAGCCTTTTTTGTTGCTATTTCCTAGAAAATTCATAAAAAATTCATAAAAAGTCAAAAAATTGTAAAATCAACTTTGGTGGCCTTGGCCAAGCCTAAGGAACCATTTGACAAAACATAATTTTTTTTTTTATATTTTTCGCATTTTTTTATATTTTCAAAAATTAGGAAAATACCAGAAAAATCAATAAAAATAGCATTTGAGGTCACAAAAATATGGAAAAATAGATAATATTTTTCTTTTAAATCCCTTGTATTTTTGACCTCACAAAAAAATCCAAAATCCGATTCAATTTTACGTGTTCCTTTGTAACACATATGATTGAATTTCGTAAAAAAATGTCAATTGAGTCGTTTAATTTGCAATTTTGGCATTTTTTAGGATCTTGACAATAAATCTAATTGTCCCTTATTTCAATTTAACCCAATTGCCTGTACATAATGTTTAATTGCATAAATTGGGCAAAATTATACACTTAATTGCATATTAGTCCTTGAATTTGTGCGTATTTGAAATTACTTTCAATTCAGGGACTGTCATTACAAATTGGAGTTGCTACCCAATGTTTTTCACCATTTGGGATTGATTGGCGTAGGTGGTTTGGTCAAATTTAATCATTTGAACCCTCAATTGCACAATTTCTCGATTTGCAATTAAATGAAAATTTGAGATTTTGATAGAAATTGATGTGAACTATTGGGAAAAACCACATTTTTAGATAAAATCCATGCCCTAAATTTGATTCTGAGGTCCAATTGCAAAATTTTTCCATTAATTTGGGTTTAATTTGGAAAATTGTAAGTCGGAACCGGTTCAGACCAGGCAGACCGCCGGTCGAACCAATCCGCTATAGTGTCTTCTTCTTCCTTAGATTCTTGCGCAGATGAACAGTGCCAAGCTTGATTTTGATGACAAAATTGACAGACCAATCGACTACAATTGGAGAAGCATTGGAGGGTGTTTAGTCCTTTAGTCCATTCCCCGTCGATTGACTGCAGAATCACGGCCAACGACCGCCGGGGGAGGAAGAAATAGATCAGTCAACGTCCCGGCGGCCGTGAAAGTCAAACTTCACTAAACGACCAAATTGGCCATCCATTTGCGTACGTCGGAAAACCATTTGAGTTGGACGGAACTACCCATCGTCGCCGTCACCATTTGGACCAAATGGCACGCATGGTCACATGCCATTTGGAGTTCGTTAGCTCTCAAACGTTCGGCGCCAAAATTCGAAGAGCTATATAAGCATATGGATGCTTTCTGTTAAAAGAGGTTAGTTGATTCAGTTCGAGGGGGAGAAACTGAATCGAGAGAGAGAGAGAGAGAGAGAGAAAGCGCGAGAGAGAGCTCGTTCTCCGACCTCCGTCGTCGAGAACTTGAGCTCGTCTGCAAGGCGCTGGTTGGGCCGTCTCCGGCCAAACCGAAGCCAAAGAAGACCGTCGGAAGTTCGACTAGAGCGCCAGGAAGCGATCGCCGCAAGCCGCGCCACGCGAAATCGCGAAAATAGGTGAGACGCAGTTCTGAGTTCTTCACTGTGCATCAATGGCGACTCATCCATTCTGCGCTTTTTCTTGCAATTAGTGTGTGCGTTTCGTTCCTTGGATATCACTGACCATCGTCGCATATCTCTTTTGCATCGATTTTGTCTTAACACGTCGAATCGAGTCTTTCAATTCAACATCCATTGCCGAACACTGTTCATTCTCGCCTAGCCGAATCTAGGCCGTGCGAGCTCGATCGGAGCTCGAGGCAAGTCTTCTGAACATCCATTGATGCTATTCTGTGATTGAATTGCCATGATTTACTATGAATCGAGCTATTAGATTCCCATGGCCGTACTCGGCATTCTGCATGATGCTCGCGATTTTGTGAATTAGATGCTCAGATTTTTAGATATGTTAGATTAGAGATGATTGCGAGTCGATGAGCGTTGGTCACATGCGATTTCATCAAGATCCCACCGTCGGATCATCGCCGGAGAAGCTCGGCCGTTCGTTCCATCGGAGTCGGGAGGTTGAAGACGAAGCTGACGTGGTGTAGTCAGCGGGTCAAAGTTCCATGTGTCACGTTGCGATTAGTCCACGTGGGTGTCAAGCTGGATAGACCGTTAGTCTGTTAGGTTAAGTCGGATTAGATCCAATGGCCAGGGTTACTCGAGTCCAATAATTGGTGGCCATTCGATTAATAATTAGGGTTATCCGAAAATAGTTTTAAAATCGAAAAATCAAAATGGGTCGAAACGGTGCCGTTTAGGTTAGCGGCTGAGCGACGTCGTTTAGGTTAGTATGGGTGAACGGTCCAGATCAAGTCTCACGTTCTAATCCTGACCGTAGGTTTTAGTAAAAGGATCAGACGGCCTTGGTCGAGTCTTCATTTAATCTAGGCCGTAGGTTTTAGTAATCCGATCCGATGGTCGTGGATTAGCTACGCGGTTCAATGAGGGCCGTCGGATCAAGTCCAATTAATCAGAAAATAAAAAAAAATGGATACTGCGTCGTTTCGGCGTATGGGTTACGTGGGTCCGGGTCTGGGCCGGGTTCTGACCCGAGTAGGTCGAGTTAACCCGATCCGAAACATTTTTTATATAAAAAAAAATCAAAAAATGATTTTAAAAATAAAAAATTCGAAAAATCCTAGAAAATCCTAAAAAATGCTAGAAAATTCTAGAAAATCAAAAAATGTAGGAAAATTATGGGAAAATCCTAGACACTCTAGAAATCCCCAAAAATTGAGGATTGACCACAAATAACTGGTCAATCCTATTTTTGGGGTTTCTCGTCCGTTCTCCCAAGAATTGACGATATTACCCTTTAGGGGTAAGTCGCCCCGGTTTTGTATTTGAGATAGGTCGACAAATGCCTGGATTAGGATAAGGCCAGTTAGGTGGCGAATCCTTTTGCTAGGGTTTTCGAATCTCATCATTTTCCCTAAAATGACGGTTTTACTCCTCAAAGGGTAAACCGTCTTTCCCATTTCAATCGAGTCCTGGAAATTGCTTAAAATTAGGGTTTGGGTCAGGTGGGTGACCAACCCTAATATTTAAGATTTTCAGTTCTCATCTTTGTCCAAAGTGACGATTTTACCCCTCTGAGGGTAAAATCACTTTTAAATTCCAGAAAAATTATGAAAATTTCTGAAAAATTGGAAATGGATTGGATTGATTGCCAATCCTATTTCCCCCGTCGTTTGACCACACACTTAATCTGAAATGACAAATTTGCCCTTCCAGGGTAAATTGTCCCTAAATTATTCAAAATTACGATTTTGCCCCTCATGGGCAAATCATGTCAAAAATCATTCCTAAGCCTTGACTGAGGTTTCTCTAGGCTAATAGGGCCTCATTAGGGATGCCATGCTGATTTCATGTGATTTATTCGCATGTTATGGATCCTTGACTTGCGCATTTATTTCTATTTGATTGTGAGTGATAGGTTAGCCACTCCTGTCTGCATGAACTCCTAGATCTAGGTTCGTGCCCCCACTCATCTGCATGAAATCTTAGGATCAAATAAAATCATTCAACTTAGATGCCGAAAGGGCGTCAACTTTGACAGTTGACGTAACAAAGTCCCCGAACCCACTTTTTTGATTTTCGTAGAATCGAATAGACCACTCCCAACTATTCGATAGGGTTTCCGATTGTACCCTCCAGGAAACGATTGGTGGCGACTCCTTGACATGCACACATATCACATGCCAGACCGCACCGAAGGTCGACCACGTATATCCAGCCGTTGCGATTTGGGTAATAGACCTTGGGAGAGGCCCGTGTCTGATCAGGCGACGATCGGGCGGCCCATTAGCCCCGCTCTCGCCTCCAACACGAGAGAGGGGGGGTCGCGACAGACTGGGGACTTATTCTAAACTTGAGCCGATTAAAAAGTTGATTGGTTTATCTGACATTATTTCCTGCAGATACTCTCGAAGGTGAGGGTCGTATCCTAACCACTGTGTTAGATGTTTTTGCAGATTGGAGAAATAATTGGTGTAGTGATTGTTAACATCTTTCCTGCAGGTTGGAGTTGGGAATGTATATTTATCTTTAGCACATATTGAAGCGTTGTTTTGATACAAACTGCTGTGCATGACTTGCATTGTGATGATCACGACACATCGCACACACTGGCGGTCAAACCCCGATGCAACCACCTATAGGATTACCTTAGATAGGGAAAGGATGCGAAAGGATCTTGTGTTTGATGGCACTTAAGACTTTCGTGTTCGTTCCCGCTTACTATCCAAATTGGCGATATCTAGCCCTCTTGGGTGGGTACTCTTGGGGAGGAATCTGTCATATTTGGATCGTGAGAGCCTGAGCCATAGGTTCCTCACCTGATTTTCGATTTCTAGAGTATACCCACTTGTCGCATACGCATGTCTATGGAAGGTTGGTATACCTAAAACCATCCATTGTTATAGGGGAACATTTCACATTTCCTAAGTGTGGTTGGTAAGGCATTTACTTTCGATGTACTTCACTATTCCCTATTTTATAGTATGATTCATGCATTATATACATTCATATGCATTGCATACATCATGAAATCACTTCAGTGACTAATTGAAATAACAACGATAATGGGGCAGGATGTCGTTGTTTCCTAAAAGTTTACCAGAGTTGGTAAACTTTGAATACCTAAGGAAAGTCACTCGCTTTGGACCAAACACGAGGCTGCACTTTACTAGGTTCGTACATGGCTGAGAGCTGACTGGACGCAAGTTGGAATATGCTGAAGATTGTCAAATCCGCTACTATGTCGACAACCTCAGATTCAATCCGCTACTATGTCGACAACCTCAGATTCAAGCGACAAGCGGACGAGATGTTCAAGGATTACATGGAGATGAAGCGACAACATCGCAACCACCTAGCTAGAGACGCATATGTCTGTTGGAAGAATGAACGTCAAGCTAACGAAGACATACTCATGATCACTTTTTGGGGAAAAAGGAGACGCCCTACGATTAAGACAAGACCGAAGCGCATCATACTAAAAAAGACGAGACGCGAGAAGACTCTTGAAGTCCTTATACCATGGACCAGAGAATGGCCAGAGGAGTTAGGACCCTTCAATCAGTTCATTGAAGACGACTCCTTACACTCGACTGAGGGAGGATTCCCGACTGACTAGCATTGTGGAGGAGAATAGACTTTTGTGAAAGGGTGGTTTTGGATCCTCACATTCCATTGGCCTTTTATGGCTTTCTTGTTTAAAGAGTCTCTCTTTACCTTTCTGTCATTAGACGTCCTGATTGTAATACGGGATTCATCCTGCTACTATTCCCATTTGATGTATTGACCAATGGAATGTGACTTTGATTATTTCCTTTAGTCAATAGAGTAAACCTGACTAAATTGCATAATTCACTTTCCTGAAATTCAAATTAGACTTTAAGTCAGGTCTTCCACGCCTGAAATAGGCTCTAATTTTCATTTCTCCAATTGAACTATGCAATTAAGTCAGCCCATGCATATTGCATGACATTTGCATAGTCACATGTTTAAAGTAATTTTTGACGATTGACTTTTCAAAATCATTCGCATATTTTAGACTTGATGGGAAAGAATAATATTCAAGTGTTCAAAGTCCCCCGGACCGAGCTCCAATCATGGTGGGATAGCATGGGCGAAGCCAGCCATAAATACGCCGAATCACGATTGGGGTATCTATTGGACTTGCTGAAGATTGAATGCCCACCTGCCTTTATTCAAGCCATGGCGCTCTATTGGGATCCTACCACCGCTACATTATGCATGGAAGGGCTGGAAGTTATCCCTACTCTTGAAGAGTACAGCGCCGCCATCAGAGTTGAGTTTACTCACTCACTAGTTCAGCCCCCAATAGGATTCGAGCCCTTGAGTCAACTAGCTGAATTCCTTGACACGAGCCTCAACGAAGTCAAAGTAGCTGCCAAAAGTAATTCTGGACGAATTTCACTATCATTCCTCTTAGATCGATTCCCCAACCTCCATGCCGCTAAAGGGGCTAAATCTGGTAGAGCATTTGTCTTGGCCTTCTTTAGCTTTGTGCTGTTCCCGATCTCATCTGTCACCTTCGACCCTGTAATGGCTGTAGTAGTCAGACAAGTTTTTTATGGGTGTGATTACTCAAACGTCATCCTTGCTGAGACTTTCCTTTCCCTAAACCGCTTCAAGAAAAATAAAAAGGGAATCTTTAGAGCCTCTAGTGATCTTCTGTACCTATGGTTCACATCTCATGTCAGACAATTTCACATCCGCATGTGTTTCACTGAGATTAACTCTGATGCCCATCCTCTTAAAACCTTTGTCAGAACCCATACACATATTCCTAAGTTCAACTTTATAGAATGGAAGAAATTCCTTGCAACTTTAAAGCCAGAACAGCTTCGATGGCGGCTCAGATTGCCGACACTAGGTAAAGTCAAGCTCGCAAGTAATGACGAAGACCCAGTCCCCTTGTTAGGATTCACAGGCGCTACAACATATTATCCAAATAGGGTTATCCGACAATTTGGGGCATTACAAGAGATCCCTTCACCACCCCGACCTGATATCTTCTCATTTGACATGCCAAGAGAGACCCTTGCAGGAGAAAAGAAGAAACAGCTCGAAGCTAAGGTGGAATTTATTATACACTCTTTGAAGAACTCTCAAGCTGAAAATATAATATGGCCAGAGAATATGAGTCGCAGGGAGAACATTCACAGGGCCACCGCTGAATATATCCAGCATTTTGAGGTGACCAGAAGCAGCTTTGTCGAGCCTTATATACCTGAGTATATTGTGCCATACATACCTGGGATAGAGCTCTATGTACCCGAAGACATGGGAACGCCGTCATATTCAGAAGATGAAGAATCCCAAACCGAAGGGACTGATCTATATGGGAGTGATGAGGATGCCTTAGGCTTCAAACGCCATAGACTTGAGTAGACTATCTTGTCAAGTGTAAAAACTATCGTCAAAGATTAGTCCCTTTGCCAAGGTAGAGACCCCTCCTGATTACAAGGAACCAGACTTCGTGAGGAAATACAATGGGACAGGCTATCCCCGCGCTCATCTCAAATATTACCTGCGTAAGATGGCGCAATATTCAGACTACATTCCGCTGCTGATGAATACGTTCCAGGAGAGTCTGGCTGGCGTCGCCCTGGCTTGGTTTATCGAGTTAGACCTGGATGATTATGATGGGTGGGAAGATCTTGCAGAGGACTTCCTCAGGCAGTATAAGTTTAACACGGCTACCGCCCCGACTAGAGAAGACCTTCTACGAACCTCAAAGACAATGAGTGAATTGATCAGAACATACGCTCAGAGGTGGCGAGCTTTGGCGACCCAAGTAAAGCCGTCAATCCTAGAAGAGGAGCTGATCGATTTGTTCTTGAAAGCACTCCCTTACGAATATTTCGACAGATTGAACATCTCAGGATGTCAAACCTTTACACATTTAATAAAGGTGGCCGAAAGGCTTGAGTGGGCCTTAAGAGAAAGGAGGTCGCTGTTGACACCTAATTTTTGACCATTAATTATTGTGATTTTGATTTTATTTTATTTATCTAATTTTAAAAAAAAATCATAAAATTGTAAAATCAACTTTGGTAGCCTTGGCCAAGCTAAAGGGACCATTTTGAACAAAAAATATATATTTCTTCATATTTTTATAAAAATAAAAAGAGAAAAAAATACTATTCGATATCACGAAGATGCTCGGGGACTAGAAAGGATTTAAAAAATAAAAAGAAGAAGGAGTGGAAGACATAATCCGTTGAGCAAGAGTGGGGGAGCAACGCCTCAAAATCCCCCCCCAAAAAAAAAGGGAGAGGGAATAATAAAAAAAGAAAGACAAGAGATGGTGCATGTGGATCCAGGGCAAAAAGAACAGCATGATCCTCCCCTTATTGAGGGTCTGGTACGTCTACTAAAAAAAAAGAGAGGAGGGGAATGAAAGACGAGGAATCCGGTCGCAAAGGATCAGAACATCATCATGGGCGACCACAACCCCAGGGGGACCATCGCCGAACCTCCATCACCTCTAGACTCTTCGATGACAATGGAAGAAGAGGGACGATAGACGGACATGCGGAGGTAACGACGCGGTCACCACTGTCGCCTACCCCACCTGCCACCACCGCGCTCCGTCCTCGTCAGCCGTCGTCGAGCCGTGCTTCAGCCGAGCCATCACCCTCCTTGCTCACAAGCCCATGACTCTCTACCTGCATCCGAATTGTCACTCCACAGTTCTTCGCTTCTCAGCCGCCTACCACGATCCCGTCGGCCACAAGGGGACGTAAATGTAGGAATCCCACAGCCACAAGTTCTATCCTGAACGCAAGCTATCTAGCCGTCAGTAATTCTTCCGCCAAACTACGATCCTCCATCCAAATCTCGTCAAAGCCGTAGCTCACGCGAATGGTCTGAATCTGTATGATCGAAAGTCAGATGGAGTTTTTGTTGGGTTACCGCTCGAAACCACCGTGGAAGTTTAACTCGTCACCGTCGGCACCGCCTCATAACTGAATATGATGGTGATGCGAGCTCGTTCGAGCTTCTCCGAACTTGGACCTGTTTACGGCTCGACAGCCGCCACAAGATGATAGCTCGCAGTCAGAGGCCACCTCGAGTCAGGGGGTCGACCATCCATTGCTGAGGCTCCCCCACCGTCGGCGAGACCCAAAAAAAAAGGGGGGATGACAGCGCGGTCCTCGTTGAACTCGGCCTGAGCCGAGAGCTCCAACCAATAAGAGAGAGAGAGTCGGAAGCGGACGTTGAGAAACCACCATCGCGGAGGAAGGGAGAAACCATTCGGGATCGAAAGCTCCCTATCATCAGAGAAGCTGTTCGGAACTGAGTGACTGAGGACTCACTACGTCGCCTACGCATCGCTGTTATCACTATTACAGGTACGTCTTCCCAGCCACCCTACTATCTTGTTATACGATTGATCGAGCCGGACGAAATAGTAAAATAGACATAGCGGTTCGTGGTCTGAGCTGCATGAATGTTACTTTTGTTTTCGCTCCATTTGACCGCTAGAAAAATTAGAGTCCCTCGTCTGTATGGTTATGCATGGTGTGCATGATGCCGAGTCTCCATGAGGCTCGTTTCTTTTTCTATCAACCGGTAATTGAAAGGTCCAGTGAAGAAGGAATGAGGAGAATATAGGTCTCTTCCGGAACTGTGCTTCCAGGCGCGGAGTTCGTCTGGTTCGGATGATTTCGGTCTGGTCATAAAGGGGGCAATTTGGTGCGTTTGGGGGGCTGTAACGCTCGAGAAGGTGAAGCTCGTTATGACGCAGAAGCAGTCCGCGTCTAGCCCTGAGCTTGCGACGGGGGAGGTGGTGGTGATATTGGAAAGAGGATCAGTCATGGGGGAAGGTAGCAGAGGTGACGATGACGGTGATGATGATGATTATCTTGACGACTCCGATGATGGCGATGAAGGCGATGAGGGCTCTGCGGCGGCCGAAGGAGGTCTCGCCGGGTGGCCAGACGTCAACAAAGTCGAGCCTCGGTTGTCAACTGGAAGTTTCAAGGAGTCGTCGTCCTCAACCGTTTGATGGCTAGTTGCGACCAACGATTTCAGCAGTGACCGTTTGTCTTCGGGGAGGGCCAACGACGTTCCAGAATGGGGGACGCCGGCAATGCGGGTCCGAACTGACTTGAGCTCGTCTGTGGCTCCACGGAGAAGACAACACCAACAGAGGGACGTGTAGTAAGACCACACGAGTTTCCAACGGTGGCGGCCCAGTATCGTATGGTACCGGATGAGTTGACGAAGCGAGCTCCAGCAAGCGTGCGGCGAAGAGGCTCCAGAGGAAGTTAATGCAGGTGAGCAAAGGTGGCCCGGTTAAGGTGGTTGCTCGAGAATGCAAGTTGGAGAAGGCAGTGTGTTGAACGGATCTCTGCTGGTCGCCGACGTGGCGAACAGAGACTTTTGGCGTCGAAGATATGTCGCGGTCAAGTGTTGCAGACGTGGAGATGGTGCCGTAGGTTGAAGACGATGAATAGTCCATGCAGAGTGTGGATGAGTTGGGCTTGGGATGGCATGTTTTAAGGGTGGACCGAGGGATTGTCCACTGTGGCCCTATTCTTGTGGGTTTGGGGAGTTGTTTTGCTGCACCGTTCGGGCCTTTATCGTTTTTTTACCCGGGCCGATTCAAGATTAACGGGCCTGATTCGGACCGGGGTCCAGCAATCTGGCCCGTACCCGGTCCTTTCTTAATAATAATTAATAACTATTATTAAACTATAAAAAATCCAAAAATTGACTAATAATAAAAAAAAATTCAAAAAATCAATAAAAAATCATAAAAAACTCAAAAAAATTCGGAAAATTCAGAAAAATTATAAAAAAATTCCAAAAAATAGGAAATGGCCACATTCAACTGGCCATGGCCTGTTCCGGGTCACTTGACCCCCGATCTTTCCAGAAATGACGGTTTTGCCCTTCCGACAAACCGTCTTCCAAAAAATTCTAAAAAAATTCAAGAAAATCCCAAAAAATAGGAAATGGCCACAAACAACTGGCCAAGACTCATTCCGGGTGTTTCTAAACCCCGACCCTTCTTAAATTGACGATTTCGCCCTTTGGGCGAATTGTCTTCCAAAAATTGAAGAAAAATCAAGAAATTCCAAAAAATTCTCAAAAATAGGAAATGGCCACAGACAACTGGCCATGGAATATTTTGGGTAATTCGGTATCCAAGTCTTCCAAAAATTGACGATTTCGCCCTTCGGGCTAAATCGCCTCCAAATCCTCCCATTTTGCCCTTGGTCCTAAATCACGCCTTCCCTAAGCCCTTATGGCTATACTAGGAGGCCTTTGAGTTGAATTGATGTGCATTGATGTGATTTATTTATGCACTTGATTGAGCTTTTCATTAAAATTGGTTGTGATTGATAGGAATAGTCTTCCAATCTGCATGAACCCTGAATCAAACCTACCTCGCCTAAAATTGCGCCTGCATGAGCTCTTAGCCAGGAAAATCACTCGCGTTAGGTACCGAAAGGGCGTTGGTAATGACACCGACGTAACCAAGTTCCCGAACCCAAAATCTCTGGTTCCGCAGAACTGATCGATCTCTCCCAATCGATCAGTAAGGTTTCCGGTCTACCCTCCAAGAAAGACCGGTGGCGACTCCAAATGCATGCACAATTTGCACATGCCACCACGACCACACTGAAGGTCGAAAGCGATCGACTCTTATCGTCGAATCCTTTAAAAAATACTCCCGCCGCAATTTGGTATGGGCTTGGGAGGGCTCGCGCCGATCCAAGATCCGCGATCGGTAATCCATTAGCCGCGTCCTCTTTCGGACGGGTCGCGACAGCTGGCGACTCCGCTGGGGACCTTTGTTCTAAAACCTATGGTTCTAGACCTCAAGTGGACTTAGGCCGTAATTAAAACGCTGAGTGATTTTTCTAACCTTGCAGGCGCTCTTGAAGGTGAGGTAAGTCCGCTCATGATAGGGGTTATATGTTTTTGCAGATTGGAGAAATAAGGGGTGTAGTCCGTGATTAACATTGTCTTATGCAGGTTGGGCGTAGGAATGTATGTTGTGTGGATGATTTGAAGTGCTAATTGATAAACTGCTATGCATGAATTGCATTGTGATGATCACAACACGTGGACACACACAACCGCGCCTAAAACCCCGGGCGTCGCCTATAGGAACACAATAGAAGGAATTGAAAATGGAATCTCCGTGAGGAAAAACGCGGGGTAATCCACTTTTCAATTCCGCTCGCTTCGAACTATGGATCGAGTCCCAATGCAACGATAGCTGTGCAATGGAATCGGCTCTTTCTAGAACTCGAAGTGGGAACCTTAACCTTAGGTGCCAAACCCTCTGATTTTTAGAAGTTCACCATCACTTGTCTCATGCGCATGTCTTTGGGCGGTTGGTACACCTAAAACCGCACATAAGTCGACGAGTTTGGTTGGTAAGACTCTCTATACCTCGAATCTATTACAGTTCATATAAATATAGGCATTTCATTCATTGCATTCTGGTGATTAGATTAAATGCCATTTCAAGGATAGATGTGTGTGTTTTTCCCAAACGTCCTTGATAGAAGACGAAGAGGATGATATCCCATGATAAGCACCGAGTGAGCAACAAAGGAGCCTACTATGGACATTATTGAGATATCGTCCAATGAAGATGACGAGTTGGGGCAAGTGATCCGGAAGTCACAGATCGAACTTGGGGCATCCTTAAACGTTAGGATCACATTCCTTTGTTTCATTTTCCATTACTAGTCCTCTTGTATAGGGTTTATTTTTATCGAGGCTTTCTCTATCTCACCCCTTAGAGTGATTGTATTAGGGATCTATTGGTGTATACATTTAGATGGAACTTGGTTGTATTTCTTTTGACAGGTCATGGGAATGTGATAGTGGCATTTTCTCTAATCATCCGAATACTCCCAAGTCAAGTTTATAATTCCTTTAGAGGAAATTAAAATTGGAAATCTTGCACGACCTTTTTGGTCGTATAGGGTAATCCAACCCCAATTTCGCTAGAAGGAATTATACACTTGAATTGGTCCATGCATGTTTTACGTCGCTGGTAATCCACGATAATTGATCGAGAATATCGGCGTTGTTTTGAATTTAATGACGAGATAGATGTCCAAATTACTCTCGTTCTTAACAAAACGGCATTGATTTGGATGCCGTATCTTCAATTAAATTTAAAACACGTTATTATGCCTCGCACTTTTGAGTAATTCGTTCCTCTCGAAATTGATCAAAAGCGATTATTGTGATTACATTCCTTTCAATAGTATGCTTTCTTTCGAGGAATACTGATAAAAAACTTTTTGCGCAAGATTAAAACCCTTGTAAAAGTTTTTGTCCTTATTAATCACGAGCAAGCATAAGATTGAAAGGGGTTTATGCTTTCTTTTTCAAATTATTCCTTCTGATTCAGTCGTTTCATTTGCAGGTGAAAAAAATAGGTAATAGAGAGAAATCTTCTCCTGGATAAGTCTGAGGCTATTCTCTCATCTGATCATGAGCGAGTTATAAAATCAGGACATATTTGCTCGGCTTATTGATATTATGGTTCGGCTCACCCAAGTTGAAGATGTTCGGATGCTCGAAGAAATGAACCATACAGAAGTTAAAACACACACATTTATTTTGCTCAGTGGAGGGTTTTCAAAAGCAGGTCATACAATTCGGGGTGGAAAAGTAAAGCCAAAGTGAGCCCTAATTAACGACACAAAGGAGCCCAATTGACCCTCCATGTTGTTAATGCTCTGCCTGTACTCACGACTTCGCATGTCCTGGTCCGCAAGCTTGAGGAGAAGGTTTCTGCATTCGCCCTTAACCTCAGTGACCTTGACCTCGTGTTCCTCGGTGATTATTTCCAAGTCCCGAACTAATCCATTCCCGTGAGCTATGTCTGCGGTTATTTTGTCGAGCCGTTCTTCCTGCCAGTCGCTTTGCAGCCTCAATAGGACATTGTGGCGGTCGTGCTCGCCAGCGGTCAGGGATAGGGCCAATTGATCCACCAGGTTTCTCCTCTCGCGAAGCAACGTCGCGACCCTCTCATTGGCAAACTCGACGGCCTTTTTGTGACTATCGGCCAGATAGTTGGTCAGCACTAAATGATCAGACCGATCCTTGTAACGAGCCCGCAAGACGCAAGCCACGAGAACCTCCCGATCAGCAACACGGTAGGCCTCTAAGGAGTGTGCAAAGAGGGTCGGGAAAGTTCTATATTCCCTCCCCAGCGTAGTACCTTCGAGGGAAGTGGTATCTAAGTCCTCGAGCAGGACACGGATTTCATCCGCGGTTGCAGAATGATCGGTTATGTGCGCGTAACCGCGACCCAATAGGTTATAAAGCTTTTCCCACTGGGCCAAGACATCAGTCGAAAAAGTGCGCACGGGAGAGGAGGCCATTTGCGTTGGGTTGGCTTGAGAATAAGACGAGGCTAATAGAGAGATTAGAAGGAAGAAGCTGATTATGCGAGAACGCTAACCTGCCATACGTTAATCCCTCATTTTATAGCAACTCAAGGATGATGAAGGGTCTCAGTAATAATGCTGGTGGAGCCCAGTTAGGGGGTAAAGCAGGAGGTCCCCTCACGAGAACCATTGGATTCGTTTAGGTCCGCGATTTCCGGCTTATCAATTAAAAGATGTAAAAGATTTGTCGGGATCACCATTATTAGAGTTAGGTGGGAGGTAAGCGCAACTATCGAAGAAAGCCCTAACAGGATTTAGCAGTCCCATCACGTTGAAAAGCTAAGTGCGAAATTCAAGGACTTGAGGGGGAACGTTTGCCTAATGATGCTTGAAGAGCGTCTCCTGAACATACAAAGTCACTCGAAGAAAAATTTATAGGGAGTGAGCATACAGGAGAGAGTAGAGAACTCTGAGTGGGCAAGAACCAATCAAACATTTCTCAATCCAACATATTTAAGAGGTTACTGTCAGCTGCTAGAGGCGACTGACTCAAAAATCTCAGAAATTGAACTACTGAGGGATCTCGAAGATTCCAAGACCAAGTCTAACACCAAAACCATGGAGCCCAACACTTCTGGCAACGGAAATCAAAATCACGACGACGACGACGACGACATCCACGATGCTCAACTCGGGAAAAGAAGACGTCCTTACCAATACTCTCAGGAGGAAACCCAAATGCTGGAAACCCTCTTCAGTAAAAACCCTCACATGAAAAAGAAGTGGAGAATTGAATTGAGCCGGGAGTTGGGGATTAATCAGTCGAGGATCCAGTTTTGGTTTCAAAATAGGAGATCCAAATCGAAGGCTCAACGCAAACGTCAGGTGGTCGAGATTTTAAAGGAAGAAAACCAAAAGCTGCGAACGGAAAACATGAGGTATGAAAAAGCTCTCAATATTACCGTTTGCCCTCATTGCGATAACCTCATCGGCCGCGGTGAGATATTTCCCGATAAGCCTCACGCAATGATTGAAGACGTTCATTTACCACCCTACTCCCTCGGGGCATCCCCTGCTCAACCAGATTTTGCCGGAGTCACGCATGAGCAGGATGATCCTACGAAGACGATACAAATGCCTCCTGGGGGATGGGATTTGCATCGCTTTGATTGGAGCTACAGTTTCAAGGAGCTGGATGTTACCGCCGACCAGCTCAAAGCATATCAGCCTCATGCACAACAATTTTCGATAGGGTCGGGTCCTGTTGGAGATGAGTTAATCAGTCGTCAAGCCATCGATGCAATTTTGGGCCACGACAAGAAGAGGTTCGCTTGGCCCGCTGAACTGCATTTCAGATTCCTAGACGTGGTTCACCAAATGGGGATCGATTCAGCAACTCCGACGCGCATATTTAAGGCCATGAATGTACCGGGGCTTAGTAAGGAACTGGTCAGGAATCACCTTGCTGCCTACAGAAAGCGATTAAAACAGCGTCGAGCGGAGCTAAACCGGGAGGAATCCGTCTCGGGCTCAAAAGCTAGGGGCGACCGCCATTGTAATGCTCAGGCATCAAGAGATACTCGGCCAAGTCTAAGCATCAATCAAGCTGGCAACCCGACCACCGGCAAACTGAAAGCTGATCAGAATGTCCTTCCGGGCCATTTCAACACTTCTCAAGAGCGCGTGTCACAAGTACAGCGAGTGCGCACTCCTCCATTCGAGCAGCAGTCGGCTGGTGCTCTGCCTGCCGCTGGTCAACCCACGACAGACGATTTCTTCGATGAGGGGCTCGATGCCTTGTTCAATCAGTGGGAAGCTGGCATGCTTGGACAGCCATGATCTAGCACCTGACTCGGGGCACGATGGGTCGGTCACTACGAACACCCATAGAAAGAAGAACATGTTCACGAGTAGATCACTCATTTTATCCGTTGTAAAGTTCCTACGGGAACATTTTTCTTTAATGACTATAGTTAATTCTATATTAAAACCAACGCTATCGACGAACATCGTCATGCTCAGTTGTGATGATCCCTTGTTAGATTAAGTCTGAAACCAGAGACGGTCTTTAAAATTTTGAGTGGCCACGAACTCATTCCTCACCAAGCGCCCGGGGTGCTGAAATGAAGAGTAACAGCATGCACAGGGAAAATGCCACTTTCGTTTGAACGATGAAAAGGGGTTGAAAGAAGATCATAGCGTTAATTCCCATGGAGCTAAATGAATTAAACGGAGTCATTAATTGCGGGTCCACCGCTGCTCCCCACGTTCTCGGGCCTAGCAAATCATAAAAGGCGCCGAAAGATTGTAGACCCACCACTTTGAAGACTGAACTAGGGGAAGAGCGCAATACTCGATGAAACCGAATCAATGCAAGAGAGTTTGTGATCCTATCACGAGGAAAAAGAAAGGGGAATACAGACGATGAGTAATTGCGGGGTCTCGGGAGAAGCGCTTGCTTGCTGGTCTTCATATGCAGCCTGAAGGATGGTTCCAGGACACGCACAATCACTTGAGAAAATTTCTAGAGTGAGCAAACACGTAAGAGCAATTGAGAAAGCTGAGTGAACTAGATCAGCCCGAGATACTCCGATCCATCATGTTTAAAAGCTATTCCCATCTGCTAGAAACGCCCGACCTGGACATTTCTGAGCACGAACTGCTGGGAGACTTCGAAGATCCTGGAGCTGAATACTGCCCGAAAGCCATGGAGACTGACTCCTCTAGCGATGAAATTCTAGGTTTCAGCTACGAAGAAGGAGTATACAATGATGACCGGAGTCGGAAAAGGAAGCAACTACAACGCCACACTCCAGGCCAAATCCGAGAGCTCGAAGCTTTCTTCAATGAATGCCCCACTCCAAGCAGACAACAGAAAATGGAGTTGAGCCGAAAGATAGGATTGGAACTTTCGAAGGTCAAGTTTTGGTTCGCCAACAAACGAACCCGGGTGAAACAGCAATACGCAGACCATGAGTTACTGGTCCTGAAGGAGGAGAATGAGAAGCTTCAAGCTGAAAGCGCGAGATATAAGGAAGCTCTGACCAAGGCCACCTGCCTTAATTGTGGTAATCCTGTTGTCCTCGGCGAGGTGTTCCTCGATGAACCATCCCTGTTGACGAATAACGCTCAGCTGTTACCGTATTCTCCACAGCATTTTCCGACACAGCCAGATACCGCCGGAGATCTGCATGAGCAAGTCAACACCATAGGATCAACACCAACATCCTCTGAGAAATGGGATATGAATTATCACAGGTGGAGTTCTCTCAATGACGAACTCGCTGTCGCAGCCAGCCAATCCAAAGTCGGTGAGTCCCTCCCTGGACAACTTTTGAAACGACTAGATCCCGTAGAGAATAGCTACCGAAGTATTGACGATATTTTGGGTGATAAGAGAACAAGGTTTTACTGGACCTATGAACTTCACACCAAATTTGTTGATGCAATTCGAGAGTTGGGAGTTGATGCGGCTAGCCCACTACGCGTACTCGAGATTATGAACGTGCCAGGGCTCTCTAGAATTAACGTTGAGTCTCACCTCAAGTACTATAGG
The DNA here is from genome assembly GCA_021437785.1 of Rhodomyrtus psidioides. NCBI lineage: Eukaryota > Viridiplantae > Streptophyta > Magnoliopsida > Myrtales > Myrtaceae > Rhodomyrtus > Rhodomyrtus psidioides. The sequence continues at coordinate 2,113,800 of JAILYB010000042.1, forward strand.
AGATTGCTAAAGGATGGAAGGATAGCGTTAAACCATCATAAAGCCGGTTGGAGCTCAAGTGCTGGGCAGAGTTACAACCATGATGATTGGGGAGCCAAGAGCACCCAACCGTGTTTCAGCAATGACGGGACCAGCAGTCGTGTCAGCGACTCCTCTAACCCAAATCAGAATGCTCCGCCGAGCTATCTCAATACTCCTCAAGAGTATATACCACAGTTCCAGCACATAGGGATTCCTCAGTTTGAGCGCGAATCGGTCATTAATGTTGTCCCTGAAGCGGATCTGGCATTGGTAGAGAGTGCACATATAAACCTGCCGGTCATTGGAGGAAGTTCCAATTCGAGGCGTCAAATTGCTCATGACGAGAGCAAAGAGAGGAATCCCTCGCCTGCAGTTGACGACACCCAATCCGGGCACCAAGGGCTAGAAAGAACATGTGATTTCCTTGATGAGGAGTTGGACACTTGGATCAATACTTTTCAGGGATGTATGTCTCAACCCCAACAGGGCAATGATGAAGGTTCCAGCTCAAAGACTCCAGTCCCTCACAACGAAGGCAATGAAAGAAATCTGCCCCCAACAATCGTTGATACCCAACTTGAACATCAATGGCTCGAAGACCCGAGCAATTTCCTTGGCGATGAGTTCAATCTTTGGCTCGATCAGTTTGGAGCCGGAGGACCATCGCAGTGGTGACGCAAGGCCGGTGATCAAACGTCTGATGCAAGGCATGGCTACTCGATGAAAAATGCTTAGAGGAAAGGGGTTGAATACTCCTGTTGAATATGTTGTTGATCGCACTGTAAGGTTCCCACGGGAACATCTTTCATTAATAACTAGAACTAATTGCGCGTGAGTGTCAACATCACCCTTTGAAGCATCTTCAAGCCGAGGGCCGTGGATTAATCACTTAATCCGTGGAGCAAGTTCCATGAACAATGACTATCACCCGCGGAGCATAATGGGATCCACCACTTCAATACGAAATACGTTTGGCCGCGAAGCCACCCATTTGGTAAAACGATGTATCGTTCCTAAACGATCTTCAATCGCATATCGAAATAATGTCTCCTTTCTTTCCCTTCTCAGGTGATAAACGTGGATAAATCACTCAAGGAGCCATCTGTTCAAATAACAGAACAGACGTTGCCCAACCGGGGGCAGCTGAACCATTGATGTTGCAAATATTTCAAGCATAGATAGGCGGATTTGATAGACGTTGTTCATATCAATACGCAACGTCAGAACGGGATGAGAACCAAGAGTAAAGTTGTATCGTCCCAACTTGTCTCGAATTTGGGAATATGAATTGACACTTATTGTTTATCCTTGACAGGGGAGTCGCCTTGCAGAGGAACAAGTTTTTACATCCCATGTACTACTCGTCAGAGTACATGACCAAGGGTAGGATGTATCGTTTCGATTTTTGAAAAATTCGTGAACCTACAATGATATGATTTCTTTACATTTGCAGGGGTCTGCAGCCGCGACAGGTAGGTAAGTATCCCTTTCCCAGTTAGCTGGAGATAAAGAATGTTAAAATCCTTTCAGCCGTCATGAAAATTATCCAATGCATCGATGTTCATGATTTAAATCGGGAGGTCGCCCAAAGCATGAATAAAACATGCATGATACATCACAAAATCCCATCGATGGATAAATTTTGGGAAAGAAAGAAATGAATTTTTCCAAATATGATTATTTGTCAAATCATTCAAAAGGAAATTTACTCAAAAGAGAGGCGAGCCCAGTCCAAACACATCCTACATACACTTGAGAGACGAGGGAAGTGAATCGGATAGCAAAATCTGTACCTACTGAGGTAGGGACCAGTCGCAGCGATTACATGGGTTGGGACGACGGAGGCATTCGTTTCATATCCCCCAAACACTACAGGTGACCGTTGATAACCCCTTTGAACGGCGGTTTTCATTCTTAACCCTGTCAAGAACCACCCAACATCGGGGCAAAATGGAGGTGAGTCCAACAGCATCAGGAGAAAATGGTTAGAAATTTTCTTGCTCGGACTAACATTAATCTTTGTGTGTTGTTTATATGGTAATCCAAGTGCCATAGGATGACGAGAAGCATTCATTTCTCTATCCCACACACTGAATCCTTTGCACAGCCAACTTGAGCCTGTAAATTCATTTCATGAACCCATTGGTGATCATTCCAAGACGGATGCACCACCACTTCAAAAATGGAAGAGTTCAAGACTCAGGGATTACGAAGAAGATTCCCGGGCTGATATTTAAAGATGTTTAGACTTTCAGACATATGTCTAACACGATCTCATGAAGATGAGAAAAGTGGGATTTCAAAAATAAATGAAAAAAAAATCCACGGCATCGAGAAAAAGCAAAGTGCCTGGTAAAAGCAAGGCCGATGCTCGTGTAAGTTGTTTGATTGATCCGCAATGAAGCTGGATGGGAAAAGAGGAAATCCCTAATGGAGTCAGATCAAAAAGACTACTCCTCCAAATGATGTCAGGCGTGGAAGACGCAGACAGAGTTGTCAAAAGCGGTTGCATGCCTCAAAAATTGAAGATGCAAAATGGAAAAGACATGTGACAAGTTTGCAATGATCACCAATGTCAATCCCCTCATAAATTTTGGGCCAAAAACAAGCCTTTTTCGGTCCCCAATCCTACCAACATCATAACCCTGAAACAGTCTTCTCTGACTAAGACACTTGGGTTAACATATTGCTTAGCTCGAAGAAGTACGAGCAAGACTATTTCTTTCTCATTTTGCAGGGTTCTTGACTTGTAAACTCGGAGCAGATGGTGAAGGATTTCATTCAGTGGCCTCGACTCCAAAGCGGGTCCCCCTTGAAAACCAATATCCAAGCCCAACATTACGGTCCCGTGGAAGACCTCCCGACCGATCAAAATGTATGCGCTGCGAATGATCCTAAAACCTAGGCACAGGTTAGTAGGAGGTTGAGCGCATTCCTTACAAAAGACCATTATCACAGAGCGGTGAGGAGCCCTCTTGGATGAGAAATTCTCCAATAGATGTTTTGAATAAACACTTTTTGGAAATTTCAAATTGTTTGATCCAGATTTTCCGTGCAAGGGATTTGTGATCACATTTGCATGTTGCAAGAATGCTTTGGATAACCTCCAGCATCAAAACGCACATTTCATGATTAAGACTTAAATCATACGATTTTGTCAGATGGACAACCGTCGTCTTCCCTAAGATTGCTAATGTTTTCTTGGTGAAGAAAAATTTTTCAGGCTCGAACTTCTGCAGGATCCGTTGGAAACACCAATCTCCCAGAATATCGCCTCAACAGACTTAAGTGAAGCTTTGTCAAGATAAAATCTTTCACTGCTTCAAAATTGAATTCCCGACAAGTTTCGGGATCTTTCAAAAGAAGGGATGAGGATAGATACCCTTTTCAAAAAAATCAAACAGTCCTAGCTGGACGTGGAGAACCCTCGTCTCGGGACCCCTTTTAAACAAAATCAAGCAGTCTCATCGGACGTGGAGAACCCTCGTCATGAGACCCCATTTCAAAATTCAAGCAGTCTCATCGGACGTGGAGAACCCTCGTCATGAGACCCCTTTTCAAAACAAACAAAGGTAGATACCGCCTGAAGGGTCAAACGAAGGTAGAAACCGCCTGAAGGGTCAAAACAAAGGTAGATACCGCCTGAAGGGTCAACTCAAGGTAGATACCGCCTGAAGGGTCAAACGAAGGTAGAAACCGCCTGAAGGGTCAAAACAAAGGTAGATACCGCCTGAAGGGTCAACTCAAGGTAGAAACCGCATGAAGGGTCAAAATAATGGTAGAAACCGCCTGAAGGGTCAACTCAAGGTAGAAACCGCCTGAAGGGTCAACTCATGGTAGATACCGCCTGAAGGGTCAAACTCAAGGTAGAAACCGCCTGAAGGGTCAACTCAAGGTAGATACCGCCTGAAGGATCAACCAATGGTAGAAACCGCCTGAAGGGTCAAACCATGGTAGATACCGCCTGAAGGGTCAGACCATGGTAGATACCGCCTAAAGGGTCAACACAAGGTAGAAACCGCCTGAAGGGTCAACTCATGGTAGATATCGCCTGAAGGGTCAAACTCAAGGTAGAAACCGCCTGAAGGGTCAACTCAAGGTAGATACCGCCTGAAGGATCAACCAATGGTAGAAACCGCCTGAAGGGTCAACTCAAGGTAGAAACTGCCTGAAGGGTCAAACCAAGGTAGAAACCGCCTGAAGGGTCAAACCATGGTAGATACCGCCTGAAGGGTCAAACCATGGTAGAAACCGCCTAAAGGGTCAATTCAAAGGTAGAAACCGCCTAAAGGGTCAAATATGGTAGAAACCGCCTAAAGGGTCAATTCAAAGGTAGAAACCGCCTAAAGGGTCAAATATGGTAGAAACCGCCACAAGGGTCAACTCATTGGTAAATACCGCCGTAAAGATCAACGCAAAGGTCCGATCCACCATACGGGTCAAAATCCTTGGCAAATCCCAAAGCGTAGAATACGCCTTCCTTAGGTTCCTACCAGTTAGGAATCCCATGATGGTATGACCTACCATACAGGTCAGAGCTTAATCTCCCTAGGATATCCTGAATGATGAGTCCTAGGTATCTGCCTGAAAGTTGTCGCAACCGGCAGCGTCCGACAAGTGAGCTTCAGGTAAGCCTCTCTCACTCCGGCCCATGTTCAAATTGTTAGAGCAAACCGAGGATTAATTTGAACTTTTATCGAGAGCCTTAAGGATTCGATGTCATAGCATTTCTTCTCTCATTTTCCCACTTGAGTCGGTTAGGAATCAGGTGCCACCTTATCTTTGAGAGAAACCTCTAACGAGATTCCTCTCAAAGAGGGGCAGCTGTTGACACCTAATTTTTGACCATTAATTATTGTGATTTTGATTTTATTTTATTTATCTAATTTTAAAAAAAAATCATAAAATTGTAAAATCAACTTTGGTAGCCTTGGCCAAGCTAAAGGGACCATTTTGAACAAAAAATATATATTTCTTCATATTTTTATAAAAATAAAAAGAGAAAAAAATACTATTCGATATCACGAAGATGCTCGGGGACTAGAAAGGATTTAAAAAATAAAAAGAAGAAGGAGTGGAAGACATAATCCGTTGAGCAAGAGTGGGGGAGCAACGCCTCAAAATCCCCCCCCAAAAAAAAAGGGAGAGGGAATAATAAAAAAAGAAAGACAAGAGATGGTGCATGTGGATCCAGGGCAAAAAGAACAGCATGATCCTCCCCTTATTGAGGGTCTGGTACGTCTACTAAAAAAAGAGAGAGGAGGGGAATGAAAGACGAGGAATCCGGTCGCAAAGGATCAGAACATCATCATGGGCGACCACAACCCCAGGGGGACCATCGCCGAACCTCCATCACCTCTAGACTCTTCGATGACAATGGAAGAAGAGGGACGATAGACGGACATGCGGAGGTAACGACGCGGTCACCACTGTCGCCTACCCCACCTGCCACCACCGCGCTCCGTCCTCGTCAGCCGTCGTCGAGCCGTGCTTCAGCCGAGCCATCACCCTCCTTGCTCACAAGCCCATGACTCTCTACCTGCATCCGAATTGTCACTCCACAGTTCTTCGCTTCTCAGCCGCCTACCACGATCCCGTCGGCCACAAGGGGACGTAAATGTAGGAATCCCACAGCCACAAGTTCTATCCTGAACGCAAGCTATCTAGCCGTCAGTAATTCTTCCGCCAAACTACGATCCTCCATCCAAATCTCGTCAAAGCCGTAGCTCACGCGAATGGTCTGAATCTGTATGATCGAAAGTCAGATGGAGTTTTTGTTGGGTTACCGCTCGAAACCACCGTGGAAGTTTAACTCGTCACCGTCGGCACCGCCTCATAACTGAATATGATGGTGATGCGAGCTCGTTCGAGCTTCTCCGAACTTGGACCTGTTTACGGCTCGACAGCCGCCACAAGATGATAGCTCGCAGTCAGAGGCCACCTCGAGTCAGGGGGTCGACCATCCATTGCTGAGGCTCCCCCACCGTCGGCGAGACCCAAAAAAAAAAGGGGGGATGACAGCGCGGTCCTCGTTGAACTCGGCCTGAGCCGAGAGCTCCAACCAATAAGAGAGAGAGAGTCGGAAGCGGACGTTGAGAAACCACCATCGCGGAGGAAGGGAGAAACCATTCGGGATCGAAAGCTCCCTATCATCAGAGAAGCTGTTCGGAACTGAGTGACTGAGGACTCACTACGTCGCCTACGCATCGCTGTTATCACTATTACAGGTACGTCTTCCCAGCCACCCTACTATCTTGTTATACGATTGATCGAGCCGGACGAAATAGTAAAATAGACATAGCGGTTCGTGGTCTGAGCTGCATGAATGTTACTTTTGTTTTCGCTCCATTTGACCGCTAGAAAAATTAGAGTCCCTCGTCTGTATGGTTATGCATGGTGTGCATGATGCCGAGTCTCCATGAGGCTCGTTTCTTTTTCTATCAACCGGTAATTGAAAGGTCCAGTGAAGAAGGAATGAGGAGAATATAGGTCTCTTCCGGAACTGTGCTTCCAGGCGCGGAGTTCGTCTGGTTCGGATGATTTCGGTCTGGTCATAAAGGGGGCAATTTGGTGCGTTTGGGGGGCTGTAACGCTCGAGAAGGTGAAGCTCGTTATGACGCAGAAGCAGTCCGCGTCTAGCCCTGAGCTTGCGACGGGGGAGGTGGTGGTGATATTGGAAAGAGGATCAGTCATGGGGGAAGGTAGCAGAGGTGACGATGACGGTGATGATGATGATTATCTTGACGACTCCGATGATGGCGATGAAGGCGATGAGGGCTCTGCGGCGGCCGAAGGAGGTCTCGCCGGGTGGCCAGACGTCAACAAAGTCGAGCCTCGGTTGTCAACTGGAAGTTTCAAGGAGTCGTCGTCCTCAACCGTTTGATGGCTAGTTGCGACCAACGATTTCAGCAGTGACCGTTTGTCTTCGGGGAGGGCCAACGACGTTCCAGAATGGGGGACGCCGGCAATGCGGGTCCGAACTGACTTGAGCTCGTCTGTGGCTCCACGGAGAAGACAACACCAACAGAGGGACGTGTAGTAAGACCACACGAGTTTCCAACGGTGGCGGCCCAGTATCGTATGGTACCGGATGAGTTGACGAAGCGAGCTCCAGCAAGCGTGCGGCGAAGAGGCTCCAGAGGAAGTTAATGCAGGTGAGCAAAGGTGGCCCGGTTAAGGTGGTTGCTCGAGAATGCAAGTTGGAGAAGGCAGTGTGTTGAACGGATCTCTGCTGGTCGCCGACGTGGCGAACAGAGACTTTTGGCGTCGAAGATATGTCGCGGTCAAGTGTTGCAGACGTGGAGATGGTGCCGTAGGTTGAAGACGATGAATAGTCCATGCAGAGTGTGGATGAGTTGGGCTTGGGATGGCATGTTTTAAGGGTGGACCGAGGGATTGTCCACTGTGGCCCTATTCTTGTGGGTTTGGGGAGTTGTTTTGCTGCACCGTTCGGGCCTTTATCGTTTTTTTACCCGGGCCGATTCAAGATTAACGGGCCTGATTCGGACCGGGGTCCAGCAATCTGGCCCGTACCCGGTCCTTTCTTAATAATAATTAATAACTATTATTAAACTATAAAAAATCCAAAAATTGACTAATAATAAAAAAATTCAAAAAATCAATAAAAAATCATAAAAAACTCAAAAAAATTTGGAAAATTCAGAAAAATTCTAAAAAAATTCCAAAAAATAGGAAATGGCCACATTCAACTGGCCATGGCCTGTTCCGGGTCACTTGACCCCCGATCTTTCCAGAAATGACGGTTTTGCCCTTCCGACAAACCGTCTTCCAAAAAATTCTAAAAAAATTCAAGAAAATCCCAAAAAATAGGAAATGGCCACAAACAACTGGCCAAGACTCATTCCGGGTGTTTCTAAACCCCGACCCTTCTTAAATTGACGATTTCGCCCTTTGGGCGAATTGTCTTCCAAAAATTGAAGAAAAATCAAGAAATTCCAAAAAATTCTCAAAAATAGGAAATGGCCACAGACAACTGGCCATGGAATATTTTGGGTAATTCGGTATCCAAGTCTTCCAAAAATTGACGATTTCGCCCTTCGGGCTAAATCGCCTCCAAATCCTCCCATTTTGCCCTTGGTCCTAAATCACGCCTTCCCTAAGCCCTTATGGCTATACTAGGAGGCCTTTGAGTTGAATTGATGTGCATTGATGTGATTTATTTATGCACTTGATTGAGCTTTTCATTAAAATTGGTTGTGATTGATAGGAATAGTCTTCCAATCTGCATGAACCCTGAATCAAACCTACCTCGCCTAAAATTGCGCCTGCATGAGCTCTTAGCCAGGAAAATCACTCGCGTTAGGTACCGAAAGGGCGTTGGTAATGACACCGACGTAACCAAGTTCCCGAACCCAAAATCTCTGGTTCCGCAGAACTGATCGATCTCTCCCAATCGATCAGTAAGGTTTCCGGTCTACCCTCCAAGAAAGACCGGTGGCGACTCCAAATGCATGCACAATTTGCACATGCCACCACGACCACACTGAAGGTCGAAAGCGATCGACTCTTATCGTCGAATCCTTTAAAAAATACTCCCGCCGCAATTTGGTATGGGCTTGGGAGGGCTCGCGCCGATCCAAGATCCGCGATCGGTAATCCATTAGCCGCGTCCTCTTTCGGACGGGTCGCGACAGTCGCATGAAACCTCTACCAGGAAGCAGTACCCCCTGAAGAAGGAGAGAGAGATTGGGCTCGACATAGCCTTCATACCAGACCCCCATAAGCCCAAGGTGTTTAGCAATTCTAATCAGACCAAGGGAGGATCATCGTGGACATCGCCAAAAGGGCAAGAGCCTAGAAAGAGGCAATCCCAAAAGTAGTTTTCTCAACTCCCGAGACCTTTGTCCAAATTGCTCCCAATGCTGCTAGAACAACACTTGGTGGCGAAGGAACCATCTAGGGCAAATCCCGTCAAATATCCTGGCTTTGATGAAAGTAAGACCTGTGTCTACCATATGGGCGAAATGGGACACAACGTTGATAATTGCTATATCCTTAGGCTGAAGGTGCAAGCTTTGATCGACAACCAGATTCTGAAGTTTGATAACATGGCTCCAAATGTGCAAGAAAATCCACTTCCTGACCACTAAGCGGTAGGGGCAATATTCGCTGATGAAGAGGAGAACCACCTTAAGGTGAAGGTAAACATACCTAAATTGACTAACATTCTGGCAATCGCTTCACTATACCCGAAAGAATGGGAGGTCTCTGCTGACATGTAGAAATTGTGTGTCGCTAAGATGATGAGCTTGGGGATAATATCAAACGTCGCCGATGAAAGATTCGAGGGAGTCAAGTCCTCTCTAGAAGGAAGTCACTTGGTGATTAAAACCGAGCAGGGAAACGCGTGGAGTATCCCGCACGAGAATCTGGTAGGCGATCTCAGGCCGATCATCTAGTCGGAAGAAGAACTCGACAATGACGAACTGGAAGCTAAGAGGCGAAATTTAGCAGATCGCAGATTCATGGCTAATGCACTAGAAATGAGAGAAATCATAGATAACCTGGGTGAAGATTCTGGAGGATATAACTTTAAGGTGAAGTACTATGCTCCTCCAAGTTTCTATCAGAGAATGGAGGATATCATACCAGACAGATGGGGAGGTATGGATGATCCCGTTCAACCAGAGATCCCTAAAGAAGTGGAAAAGCTTTTTACAAAAGAACTTGAACCATCGTATGACCAGACAATGGATGCCAAGCTTAAGCAGTATATCGAGATAGAGAGATCGGAGGATCAGCGACAAGATTCAGTCGAACTACTCAAGGGAATGGGAAAGTACCCAAGATTTGCGACATCAGCAAAGCTAAGAAACGACGACTGGCATCGCCAACTAGAAAACGAGATTTTCTGGGAGGATTTTGACAACATTGTGCCAGTAATCGAAGCCGCTACGACTGTGGTAATCAAATTGGAAGAGCTTGACAGCCTGAGCGAGCTAGAAGATTGTCTGATCCAACTCGTTGTGATTCGACTACCAAAGGAGGAAGCGGACGATACAGCTGAACCAGAGGCATCTTGCTCGACAACGATAACTATAAAAGTCCCTCCGGTAGAAGAATACGATCCTAAAGCAGTCCACTGGGACTATAGGATGAAAGAAGTAGATACGGTAATGAGGTATGGACGATTCTACGCCCCTAGGGAAGGCGAGTCTGAAAAGAAAAAAGTCTCGAAGGAAGACGCAGAAAAACTCATGTCCATTATTAAAACCAGTGAGTTTGAAGTGATAGAGCAGTTAAGGAAGATGCCGGCCCAAATATCGTTATTGGATTTGTTCATCAATTCAGAGAAGCACAAAAATGCACTGTTGAAAATCCTGAATGAGGTGTATGTCCCTGAAACTATCAATGATGTACAGTTAGAAGACTTTGTAGGGGCCATCCTTCTGAAAGACCAATTGAGCTTCTCAGATGAAGATTTCTCCATGGAAGGAAGAGGACACAACAAAGCCTTATACATTACAGCACAATGTAACGGAAAGAGAGTAGCGCACGTGCTAGTCGATAACAGATCCGCGTTTAACATCTGCCCTTTAGCCACATTGAGGAGTTTGGGCATCAAAGATGAGATGGTCAAAGTCTCCAAAACAACTGTAAGAGCCTTTGATGGGATGAAGAAGACTGTGGTAGGTGAGGTTGAGCTCGACGTATTCATCGGCCCAACCAAATTCTCTATAAACTTCCAGGTGATGGATTTGCCTAGTGCATTCGGATTCCTGTAGGGAAGACCTTGGATTCATGTAGCAGGAGCCGTACCTTCAAGCCTGCGTCAAAAAGTTCGATTTGTAGTAGATGGGAAGGTGATTACCGTGCATGGAGAAGTTGACCTCCAAACATATCAGAGCAGCGCCATTCCCTACGTTGAACCTGAAATTAGGGTGGAGGCAAGCTATCATTCCCTAGAGTTGGTGGCAGTAGTACACACTCCCGTGGGGGCGAAATTGAGAACTCCCTGCATTTTTGAAGCCAACCTTTTACCAGCCAAGATGCTACTAGCGTATGGATACAACCCTGGAGAAGGCCTGGGCAAATATGGTCAGGGAATGAATACCTCTATGCAGTTGAAGTCTAACGAACATAAGATGGGTTTGGGATATCAGAAAATCCACATGGGTGAGTCTGCCCCTAAGACAAGAGGCCGAGGCCGAGGCAAGAGCCAGGGACGCCATGGAGGCCAGAAAAACCAAAGGAATTCGTTCATTGGTTCTCCAGCTTGGAAAGGAAAATCCAATATGTTCAGCAACCCTTTGAACGAGTACTTCAGCAAGAACTCTAGGTGGCTATCAGAAGAAGATATAACTCCAACAGCAGAATCAGACCTGGCAAACCCGTTCCTAGGAGATAACTTCGTGAATGTCATCATAGAATGGCTGGGTGATGAAGCCACTACTTCTGAGTAAAGAAATATCTTCCCTACTCTTAATGCTGCATTTAAATTTCCCGCATTTCATTGCACTTTTAGTACTGTTGCTTGGAATAAATGTAGGAAGACGCCTTTGGATCTTCGGCCGTTGGTCCAAATAGCCTAACTTGTAATGCGCCCCATTTTGCATTCAATAAAATTGTACACGTTTTATTAAGGACATATGGAACCGCAAATCAGCCCAATTATGATAATTAGTCTTCCATGCGGAAGCTTGAGGCCTGGTTTTCCATATGATTCCTAATTTCCAAAAGATTTCTAAGGGACAATAATGTCCTATGATATGAGGACTAGTCCCATTTACACATGTACTTATTTTGAAATCTCTTTCGAAAAGATTTTTCATACTCATGCATAGCATTTCCCTATGGACTATAGACTAACCATACTCATGACATTTCAGGCATATCATCTCAAACATACATACCAAATTGTTATGTGAATCGGATTGCCATGCTGATTGTTCTTACAACATTGAAGAGGACGAGGACGAAGGTTATGCGACTATCCGCAGAGAATGGAGTGCCTTCGAAGAGTCAACGCCCCCCACTTCAGAGGAACCAGTTGTTATTAACTTGGGGGACTCCATGGATATCAAGCAAGTCAAGATCGGTGGACATTTATCCCGAGATGAAAGGCTTAGGTTTACCGAGTTACTGAGGGAATAGCAAGACGTCTTCGCATGGTCGTATGCCGACATGCCGGGTTTGGGTCCCAGAATTGTGGAACATGCATTACCCACAGATCCAAGCGTTAAACTTGTCAGACAAGGCAGCAGGCGAATGAAAGCCGAGTTGGAAGACAAAATTAAAGAAGAGGTGATGAAACTTCTTAGGGTGGGCTTTATTGAAGCTATCCCATACTCGGATTGGATTGCAAACATAGTCCCCGTCATGAAGAAGGACGGCAGAATTCGAATCTGCGTAGATTTTCGAGTTTTGAATAAGGCGAGTCCGAAAGACGATTTCCCATTACCTTACATTGACGTACTGGTGGATAGTACCGCGGGGTATGAACTATTCTCATTCATGGATGGATTCTCTGGGTATAACCAGATCCTCATGAAGCAAGAGGACAAACCGAAAACTGCATTTACCACCCCCTGGGGAAACTTTTGCTATAAGGTTATGCCCTTCGGACTGAAAAACGCTGGGGCCACCTATTAGAAGGCTATGATTACGTTATTCCACGACATGATCCATAAAGAAATCGAAGTATATCTCGATGACATGATCGCCAAGTCTAGGAAGGGACATGATCACATTCAGGTGTTAAGAAAACTATTTGAGCGACTGCGCAAATATAAGTTGAGATTGAACCTTAACAAATGCGTGTTTGGGGCAAAATCTGGGAAACTTCTCGGATTCATGGTCAGCAACAGGGGCATTAAGATTGATCCTTCAAAGATTCAAGCTATCCATGATCTAGCGACTCCCTCCACAGTAAAAGAAGTGAGAAGCCTTCTGGGGAGGAGACTAAACTATATTGCCAGATTCATTAATCAGTTATCAGATGTGGCTAAACCAATTTTCAGGCCACTCAAAAAAGGGCGCAAAAGTGACATGGGAGGCAGAATGCAGCCAGGCATTCTAGAAGATCAAGAACTATCTAGTCACTCCACCCGTACTTGTACCGCCAGTCTCAGGTCACCCCTTGACCTTATATTTGACTATACGGCAGGAATCTTTGGGAGCCTTACTTACCCAAACGAGCCCGATAAATGGTAAGGAGAGAGCCATCTATTACTTGAGCAAGAAATTCACCTCGTCTGAGGCAAAATACATACCTGTTGAAAGGGCTTACGTAGCAACTGTATGGGTACTTCGCAGATTAAGACAGTATACCCTACATCACCATATTCAGCTGGTAACAGAAAATGACCCTGTCAAATACCTCTTGGAAAAGCCCGCTCTGATCGGAAAGTTAGCTAAATGACATGTGATGTTATCCGAATTTGACATCAGCTGTTCTCATCAAAAATTAGTAAAAGGAATAGCCATAGCCGATATGTTGGCAGAGAACTCACAAAATTGCGAGTCTTCTAGAAAAACAAGGGCAGAAGATCAAGTTCTGAACCTGGTGGAAGATAGGTGGGTTATGTATTTCGATGACGCTGTTAACCTGTCAGGAGCCGGCACTAGGGCAATACTGATATCCCCTGATGATCAGCATTATCCTGTTGCGGCAAAGATGACTTTCCCTTGTACTAACAATATTTCAGAACACGAGGCGTGTATTCTAGGCTTAAGGTTAGCCATTTCCATGGGAATACCTAGGCTGCAAGTTTATGGAGATTCCATGCTCATCATTTTACAGACACAGGGAGGTGGAAAACGAAGGACGCAAAGCTCATCCCTTATCATGAATACCTTGAAGAGTTGACACTTAGGTTCGAAGACGTGTCATTTGAGTACCTACCAAGATCTCATAACCAATTTGCAGATGCACTAGCCACACTGGCCTCAATGCTGCAAACGACTGGTGGGACAGAAATAGAACCACTAAGGATCGGCATAGTTGAAAAATCGGCCTACTGTATGATGATAGAAGAAGAATTTGACGGAAAACCGTGGTACTATGACATCAAGAATTATCTCTTAAAGGGGGAGTTTCCTGAAGGGTGTCAGGCAGGAGATCGGAGATACATAGCCAGGATGGCCAGCAAGTTCTTCCTTAGTGGACAAGCTCTGTACAAAAGGTCATTTGACTCCACTCTTTAAGGTGTGTAGATGCTAAAGAAGCAAATGTTCTCATGAAGGACATCCATGAAGGTATATGTGGGCCCCTTACGAACGGCCACCTCCTCGCCAGGAAAATCATGTGGCTCGGATATTATTGGATGACCATCGAATCAGATTGCTGTCAGCATGTCCGGTCATGCCACTTGTGCCAAGTATACGGCGATAAGATTAATGCACCCCCGAATGAACTGCATCAAATGTCCGAAACCTGCCTTTTTTCTATGTGGGGGATAGACATGATAGGACCCATCAATCCAACGGCTTCAAACGATCATTGCTTCATTCTGGTGGCGATCGATTCTTCACAAAGTGGATAGAGGCCAATTCTTACAAGAATGTCACCGCAAGAAGTGTGGCAAGGTTTATTAAGAGAGACATAATCTCTCGATATGATACCCCTCAAGCGATCATTATAGACAATGGGTCCAACCTGAACAACAAAATTATCAATGATCTACTGGACCGCTTTGGTATTCGACATCTTAACTCTTCTCCTTACCGCCCACAAATGAACGGAGCAGTGGAAGCAGCTAACAAGAATATAAAAAAGATCTTAGCTAAGACTGCAGAGAATTATAGGGATTGGCATGAAAGGCTACCCTTTGCATTAATGGCATATCGAACTTCGATCAGAACTTCTACAAGCGCAACTCCTTACGCGCTGGTATACGGGATGGAAGCGATCCTACCCGTAGAAGTTAAAGTTCCCTCTCTAAGAATATTATTAGAGAGTCAACTCTCCGAGACAGAATACTCCAAGCGCAGATATGAACTGCTGAATCTGATAGACGAGAAACGCCTTAGAGCGATTTGTCATGGTCAAGGTTACCAGAAAATGGTGGCCAAGTCATTTAATCGGAAGGTCAGAGCCAGAAATTTTGAGGTGAATGACCTGGTGGTAAAGAAGACCCTGCCAAATGCTGTCTACCTGGGAGGTAAATTTACCCCGAATTATGAAGGTCCCTATATTGTCAAGAAGATTCTCACATGAGGAGCATTGATTCTTGTAAATTCTGAAGGAGAAGAATCGGGGCACCTTGTAAATTCAGATGCTGTGAAAAAGTACTATCATTGAAATGAGATTGGACATTGATTATGTGGCTTGCCCCGAATTGATCCGAATCGCCATGATGGCCATCGCATAAGCATATCATGCATCCATGCATACACTAGCATGTGTTCAGTTTTGCAGGATTCCAAGAAGCAGATTCAAAATCGGATCCATCCAAATGGAACCCTAACGGAAAAGCCCTCAACATCAAGTACCAGGTGATATCTATCTGTTCCATCAATGGTTAAACCCTCTTTCACTCACAAGAATGTCTATTTTATCCTACATGCAGGAACGTCTGATGAAGATGGAAGACAACAAAGGAAAAACACAATAAAGTCTCTCTCACTTCCTGTAAGATGAAGAGAACAAGAGAATGAATATTCACATGCCCGAACTTGGAAATAAACATTATTTTCGAAAAATGAGTCCTTGGCATTTACTGCGCACATGCCAGAACCGGAGGTTGTCCAAGCACAGTCCAAGTATACATGATGCATCACTAAAATCTCCTGTAGAGTGAAATGCCTGGAGAAAAACAAAGTGATTTTTCCGAAAAACATAGCTTGCTTAGGCTATCTAGCAGGAATGTTCCTCCAGACAAGAGGCGAACCTGGTCCAAACACGTCCTACATACACTCGAGAGATGAGAAAAATGTGAGGATAGGAAAGTCTGGATCCGAGGGTATAAGGGCACTTCGCATCGATTACATAGATTGAGACGATGGAGGCATTCATTTCTTTACCCTAAACACCACATGTGATCATTGATAACCCTTTGAATGGCGGTTACATTCTTTACCCCTTTCAGGAACCACCCCACATTGGGGCCAACTGAAGGTAAGTCCAGCGGTATCAAGAGGTAAATGGTTAGAAATTCTCTTGCTCAGACTTGCATCAATCTTCGTGTGTTGCTTGTCATTTTAACTTCTATGGTGATTCAAGTGCTTTAAGAGGACGAAAATCGTCCGTTTCTCTATCCTATACACTTTTACTCTTTGTACAGCCCAGTTGAGCCTATACGTTCGTTTCGTAAACCCGTTGGTGATCATTGCATATCCCAAGGCGGAAGCGACGTTACTTCACGAATGAAAGAAAATTATGAAAAATTCCTGGGTTAATGTTCGAGTGCTGAGATTCAAGTTGTACATCTAGCACATTTATTTGGAAATTCTGATTCTCAAAAGAGAGAAAAAAGTTGGATTTCAACAAAAAAAAAAAGAAGAGAGAAAAATCCAATCCTGGGCATCAAGAAAAAGCAAAGTGCATGGTAAAAGTAAGGCCAATGCCCATCCAAATATTTGTACACTTGTGAATCATGTGTTTTATCTTGTAAATGCCAAAAGAGGGCATGATACCAGTGTATAGGTCACTAGTGAGATCTGGTTGTAAAAGATACTCCCAGATTATGTCACATTCAGATGTTGACGTCGCACTAACACAAGAGAGAGGTTCTCCAAAGACTATCTATACACCTTAAAGACTGAGGCGCTCTTTAAACCGCAAAGGACCAGATCGACAGCAGACCGGCAGTGATCACCAATGTTAAACCCTTCGCGTATTCTGAGCCAAAAACAAGCCCTTTTGGGTCCCCAATCCTACCTACGTTACAACCCTGAAAAGTATTTTCTGATTAAAGCAGTTGGGTTAGCATATGGTTTAATGCTTAAGCTTAGCTCGAAGAAGTTCGAGCAAGATCATTTCTTTCTCATTTTGCAGGTTTCTTGACTTGTAAACCTGGAGCAGACGTTGAAAGACTTCCCTTCAATAGCCTTGATTTGCTTGCAAATGCCCTTTGAAAACCGTTGACCAAGCTCAACATTACGGTTCCGTAAAGACCTCCTGATTGATCTAAATATATGCGCTGCGAATGGCCCCGAAAACCCAGGTACATGTTATTAGGAAATTCGAGTGCTTTTTGTCATAAAAAACCAAAGTCAAAGAACTGATAAGAAGCCCTCTTTGACAGAGATATTCCAATTGAATGCTTAAAAGTAAGCTTTGATCGGAAACTTCAAATTGTTAGATCTAGGATATGCCTCACAGGGATCCGCGATCATCTTTGTATGCTTTGAGATGTCTCGAATAACCTCCTGTGTCCTAAGTCATTTTGCATAATTGCATGGGCCAAAGTAAAGCTTTGCTTGCATTATAACCATCATTACCTCGAGATGACTGATATCTTTTCGAACGAGGAATGAACATTCAAGTCTAAACTTCTATGAGACTCATGGCAGCCCCAAGTCTAAGAAGTTTATTTTCTCCGTGAGGAAGAGCTTCTGAATCATCTTCCTGTAAGATTTCAGGTAACCCATAAATCCCAGAAGAATCTCATAAAAGTTTTTGTAGGTTTAAGCTTTCTGCAGGATGCTTGGACTCCCCAAATTCCAGAATGTCACCTCTCATGTCGAAAGGACAATTTTCAGAATCTTCTTACTGTGAGATTTCAGGTAACCCCTAAATCCCAGAAGAATCTTATCAAAGTTTTTGTAGGTTTGAGCTTTTTGCAGGATGCTTAGAGTCCCAAAATCCCAGAATGTCACCTCCCATGTTGAAAATGACAATTTTCAGAATCAGCTTTCTGTAAAGTTTTAGGTAATCCCTAAACCCAGAATAGCTCATTTGGTAAGCCTAAAAGTTAGGTATACCCTGTTTACATAAATCCTCATTGATTCCTCAAGATGTAGGGTCAGCCGAAATGTTCGACAATCCCTACCAAACGGGTGCGTCATCCATAGGTTCCTAGCAGAGATGAGTCATATTCCCGGCTTGATCCCCCTCACGGATCAAAATGTTCGACAATCCCTACAGAACGGGTGTGTCATCCATAGGTTCCTAGTAGAGAGGAGTCATATTCCCGGCCTGATCCCCTGACGGATCAAAATGTTCGACAATCCCTACAGAACGGGTGCGTCATCCATAGGTTCCTAACAGAGAGGAATCCTATTCCCGGCTTGATCCCCCTGACTGATCAAAATGTTTGACAATCCCTACAAAACGGGTGCGTCATCCATAGGTTCCTAGCAGAGAGGAGTCCTATTCATGGTTTGATCCACCATACGGATCAAAACTTCTGACAATCCCTAAAAAGAATGTGTGCGTCATTCATAGGTTCCTGTCAAATATAGGAATCCCACTCTGGTTTGGCCTACCATACATGCTAGAGTTTAACCGCCCTAGGATACTCAAGAGACGAGTCCCTAGGTATTCACTTGAACCCGCTATACACCGCCCATGCCACTCGAGCATCATGCAGGTAAGTAACAGGTGAGCATCTCTACCCCGCCTCCCTCCCTCTCACATCGGCAAAGATAGGGCAAAAGCATTGACCAGCGGGACAAGAACGATTAGATGTCAAGATTCATTTTTCTATTTCCCAGTAGAGTCGATCTAGACTAAGGTGTCACCTGTCTTTGAGAGAAACCTCTCGCGAGATTCATCTCAAAGAGGGTCGGCTGTTGACACCTAGTTTTGGATCAGCCTTTTTTTTTTTTGCTATTTCCTAGAAAATTCATAAAAAAATTCATAAAAAGTCAAAAAAATTATAAAATCAACTTTAGCGTCCTTGGCCAAGCCTAAGGAACCATTTTTGACAAAAAAAATATTTTTTTTTCATATTTTTCATATTTTTTAATATTTTAGAAATTAGAAAAATACCAGAAAAATCAAGAAAAATAGCATTTGAGGTCACAAAAATATGAAAAAATAGATGATATTTTTATTTTAAATCTCTTGTCTTTTTGACCTCACAAAAAATTCAAAATCCGATTCAATTTTACGTGTTCCTTTGTAACACATATGATTGAATTTGGTAAAAAAAATGTCAATTGAGACTTTTAATTTGGAATTTTGGCATTTTTTAGGATCTTGACATTCAATCTAATTGTCCCTTATTGCAATTTAACCCAATTACCCGCACAGAATGTTTAATTGCATAAATTGGGCAAAATTGTACACTTAATTGCATTTTAGTCCTTGAATTTGTGCGTATTTGAAATTACTTTCAATTCAGGGACTGTCATTATAAATTGAAGTTGCTACCCAATGTTTTTCACCATTTGGGATTGATTGGCGTAGGTGGTTTGGTCCAATTTGATCATTTGAACCCTCAATTGCATAATTTCTCGATTTGCAATTAAATGAAAATTTGGGGTTTTGATAGAAATTGATGTGAACTTTTGGGCAAAACCATATTTTTAGATAAAATCCATGCCATAAATTTGATTCTGAGGTCCAATTGCAAAAATTCCCATTAATTTGGGTTTAATTTGGAAAATTGTAAGTCGGAACCGGTTCAGACCGGCCAGACCGCCGATCGAACCGGTTGAACCGGTCCGCTACAGTGTTTTCTTCTTCCTCAGATTCCTGCGTAGATGAACAGTGCCAAGCTTGATTTTGATGACAAAATTGACAGACCAATCGACTACAATTGGAGAAGCATTGGAGGGCGTTTAGTCCTTTAGTCTATTCCCCGTCGATTGACACCAGAATCACGGCCAACGACCGCCGGGGGAGGAAGAAATCGATCAGTCAACATCCCGGCGGTCGTGAAAGTCAAACTTTACGAAATGACCAAATTGGCCATCCATTTGCGTACGCCGGAAAACCATTTGAGTTGGACGGAACTACCCATCGTCTCCGTCACCGTTTGGACCAAATGGCACGCACGGTCACGTGCCATTTGGAGTCCGTTAGCTCTCAAACGTTCGCCGCCAAAATTCGAAGAGCTACATAAGCCTATGGAGGCTTTCTGTTAAAAGAGGTTAGTTGATTCAGTTCGAGGGGGAGAAACTGAATCGAGAGAGAGAGAGAGAGAGAAAGCACGAGAGAGAGCTTGTTCTCCGACCCCCGTCGTCGAGAACTTGAGCTCGACTGCAAGGCGCTGGTTGGGCCGTCTCCGGCCAAGCCGAAGCCAAAGAAGACCGTCGGAAGTTCGCCTAGAGCGCCAGGAAGCGATCGCCGCACGCCGTGCCACGCGAAATCGCGAAAATAGGTGAGACGCAGTTCTGAGTTCTTCACTGTGCATCAATGGCGACTCATCCATTTTGCGTTTTTTCTTGCAATTAGTGTGTGCGTTTCGTTCCTTGGATATCACTGACCATCGTCGCATATCTCTTTTGCATCGATTTTGTCTTAACACGTCGAATCGAGTCTTCCAATTCAACCTCCATTGCCGAACACTGTTCATTCTCGCCTAGCCGAATCTAGGCCGTGCGAGCTCGATCGGAGCTCGAGGTAAGTCTTCTGAACATCCATTGATGCTATTATGTGATTGAATTACCATGATTTACTGTGAATCGAGCTATTGGATTCCCATGGACATACTCGGCATTCTACATGATGCTCGCGAATTTGTGAATTAGATGCTCTGATTCTTAGATATGTTAGACTAGAGATGATTGCGAGTCGATGAGCGTTGGTCTCGCGCGATGTCATCAAGATCCCACTGTCGGATTATCGCCGGAGAAGCTCGGCCGTTCGTTCCATCGAAGTCAGGAGGTTGAAGATGAAGCTGACGTGGCATAGTCAGCGGGTCAAAGTTCCATGTGTCACGTTGCGATTAGTCCATGTGGGTGTCGAGCTGGATAGACCGTTAGTCTGTTAGGTTGAGTCGGATCAGATCCAACGGCCAGGGTTAATCGAGTCCAATAATTTGTGGCCGTTCGATTAATAATTAGGGTTATCCGAAAATAGTTTTAAAATCGGAAAATCAAAATGGGTCGAAACGGTGCCGTTTAGGTTAGCGGCTGAGCGACGTCGTTTAGGTTAGTATGGGTGAACGGTCCAGATCAAGTCTCACGTTCTAATCCTAACCGTAGGTTTTAGTAAAAGGATCAGACGACCCTGGTCGAGTCTTCGTTTAATCTAGGCCGTAGGTTTTAGTAATCCGATCCGGCGGTCGTGGATTAGCCACGCGGTTCAATGAGGACCGTCGGATCAAGTCCAATTAATCAGAAAAAAATGGATACGGCGTCGTTTCGGCGTATGGGTTACGCTGGTCCGGGTTTGGGCCGGGTTCCGACCCGAGTGGGTCGGGTTAACCCGGTCCGAAATATTTTTTATATAAAAAAAATCAGAAAATGATTTTAAAAAATAAAAAAAAAATCAAAAAATCCTAGAAAATTCTTGAAAACCCAAAAAAATGTAGGAAAATTATTGGAAAATCCTAGACACTCTAGAAATCCCCAGAAATTGAGGATTGACCACAAACAATCCCATTTTTGGGGTTTCTCATCCGTTCTTTCGAGAATTGACGATATTATCCTTTAGGCGTAAGTCGCCCCTGTTTTGTATTTGAGATAGGTCGACAAATGCCTGGATTAGGATAAGGCTAGTTAGGTGGCGAATCCTTTTGCTAGGGTTTTCGAATCTCATCATTTTCCCTAAAATGATGGTTTTACCCTTCTAAGGGTAAACCGTCTTTCCCACTTCGATCGAGTCCTGAAAATTGGTTAAAATTAGGGTTTGGGTCAAGTGGGTGACCAACCCTAATATTTGAGATTTTTAGTTCTCATCTTTGTCCAAAGTGACGATTTTACCCCTCTAAGGGTAAAATCACTTTTAAATTCTAGAAAAATTCTGGAAATTTCCGAAAAATAGGAAATAGATTGGATTGATTGCCAATCCTATTTCCCATGTCTTTTGACCATACACTTCTTCTGAAATGACAAATTTTCCCTTCCAGGGGTAAATTGTCCCTAAATTATTCAAAATTACGATTTTGCCCCTCATAGGCAAATCATGTCAAAAATCATTCCTAAGCCTTGACCGAGATTTCTCTAAACTAATATGGCCTCATTAGGGATGCCAAACTGATTTCATGTGATTTATCCGCATGTTATGGATCCTTGACTTGCGCATTTATTTCTATTTGATTGTGAGTGATAGGTTAGCCACTCCTGTCTGCATGAACTCCTGGATCTAGGTTTGTGCCCCCACTCATCTGCATGAAATCTTAGGATCAGATAAAACCATTCAACTTAGGTGCCGAAAGGGCGTCAATTTTGACAGTTGACGTAACAAAGTCCCCGAACCCACTTTTCTGGTTTTCGTAGAATCGAATAGACCGATCCCAACTATTCGATAGGGTTTCCGATTATACCCTCCAGGAAACGATTGGGGGCGACTCCTTGACATGCACACATATTACATGTCACCAGACTGCACTGAAGGTCGACCACGTATATCCAGCCGTTGCGATTTGGGTAATGGACCTTGGAAGAGGCTCGCGTCTGATCAGGCGACAATCGGGCTTCCCATTTGCCCCGCTCCCGCCTCCAACGCTCGAGAGGGGGGGTCGCGACAACCATGTCAGAGGATGCATCAGTATTTGAAGTACTAGCCCCCTCATCTAGAGTATCACAATCAACTGAATGTCCATACTCGAGATCCAACTATGCATCTTCAAAATCCATATTCCTTACGGCATTTCTCCGTATATAATTGTGCAAAGCCATTGTCGCCATGACAATTTGCACTTGCTTTAACTTGGAATTTTTTTTTTAAAGAATATGCCACTTCATCTTTAATACGCCAAAGGCTCTCTCAATTTCTGACTGTAACGGTGAATGTGCACGGTTAAACACTTCTTGATAACCTTATAGGTGAAGGACCTTGTCGAAACTCTGGAAAATGATCTCTCACTTGTCTATATGGCCCCAAATAACCAGTGGGATTTGGATAACCAGCATCCGCTAAATAATATTTATCTACACAAATATAATGTAGATTTAATTAACATGTCGCATAGATAATAAGTTGGTGCTGTATGAAGTTGATAAACTATTGACTAATGAACCTGGAGGAGGATGGGGAAAGTGTGCATCACGTCTTCCAACGGCTTCATGGAAGACACGAGTATCATGAGCTTGTCCTTCCCAACCAGCAAAAACATAGATAAATTCCATGTTAAAATTACATACGGCCAACACGTTTTGAGTTGTTGTTCCTTTTCGCCCAATAAAACGAATTTGATCGTACGTAGGTATCACAGCCAGGATATGAGTACTATCTATAGCTCCAATGCAATCCTAGAACAAATAACACATATATATTACTTGATTTAAATTAAGGTTTGATTTTGTTATTGTAAAATATTAAATTACCTTAAAATATGGATATAATCGTCGATCTTTCATGATCTTCTCTGGAACTTCTCGAAATTGTCGATCGGTTAGTTGGATCAAATCTTTTGTCATATCACATACTTTATCTAAAACTAAGCTGAAGTGCCTACTAATGGTTTCTCCCGAGCGTTGAAAGCGCTCTCGTGCCCGCACCGTGTCCCAATATATAAAGAAACATTCCAACCATTTCTGCAACGTCAGTATTCTTAGATCCTTTCAAGCCATAGCGTGTCACTAAGTCATGTGTCAAATTGCTAAATATGGGCCTATGCATTCAAAACATATCATAGCACCTAATCGGATTAGCATCTTCGGCCATCAACTCTTTTAACCATGCATAACCTGTATATGATGAAGTCATGCAAGATTTTTCGCAAAGGTACATCGCTTGACAAGCAATAGCAGCTTGAGTGATTGCGAGAAGATCCAAAAAATTGTCTTCCTCCTCTTTACGTTTTTGCCTTTCTGGAGAATTCATAACTGCGAAATTAGACAAATTTTCCCAGTTCTCATAACGAATAGGGAAGGGACAAAGAAATGATAAAGGAAAAAAAAATAGGAACTTTACACAAGCATGAGAAAAGATAAGATGATGTACCAAAGGAGGAGTACGATTTCCCTTCGAAATGCCTATTTTTTTTCCTCTGATTTCGGCTAGAGCGAGAGAACATAAAGCAGAGGAGACATCAAGAACACTTTGTTGTAAAAGTGAAAGTGGGGGAGGATGTTGTTGTACCCCCGAACGGAGGAGGGGAAAAATGTGCGATCTGATTATCACGACCGCGAGTTGATAACTGTCAAACCTGGTATTTAAGACAGCTTTAAATGCAGATGAGATCACATAACAACAACTCTGCCTGTTATTTACTACTCTGGGAAATGGACATCCATTCATCAAACCGAGTATATACAAAAGTTGTACCAAGAGAAAAGATCTTCAGACAAACAGAAGATTTTGCTACCTTTCCAACATTCATTTATGACATCCTCAACTGCCTAGTTCCTTTTGCTTTTGTTTGAACCTGACTTGATCTTTAATGCTCTTCTACAGTCAGGACAAAGTCAATCAATTATAGGGCAATGTTCTCCATTTCGAATAGAACCCCCAAGAAGCTCGGCCGCAAGATGACGCTTTTCGGCGTCCTTCCCTGCATCATTAATTTGCATGTCACTAAGGAAAATAGTTCTTCTTACATCAAAAAGATCCTGAACAACTCTTTTAATATTGGACACCCAACTTTTCTCAAGGATAAAATAAAATGAAGTTCCCGAACATCGAAAGGCAAATTACAAAGTTTAATGCGTTTTACTGTGAATAATAAAAAAACTCCATCGTCAACCCGGGAGAAATTCTAAAACAAGCAAACAGAAATTGAATACTTGACTTGCGCTTGAACTTGGGCAATTACTACGAGTGCTCAACCAGAAATCACAATGTGCTATGGCAGGCTCAACTACAATACTGTCATGTTGATGCCAAATCGATAGAAGAGCTGATCTATCCTAATATCAACATGCATAAAGATATGTGAAAAAACCTAGAACAGAGCGGTCATGGAGGAAAATTAAGCTGCACTTCAAATCTCTCATCAAAACGTCAAAGTTAGGGAAAATACCCAAATATGTAGCAATCAGGAGTAACTGAACATCAAAGCCAACATCAAACTTCATCGAACAGAAACAAGTTATTGGCAGCC
Source organism: Rhodomyrtus psidioides (assembly GCA_021437785.1). Taxonomy (NCBI): domain Eukaryota; kingdom Viridiplantae; phylum Streptophyta; class Magnoliopsida; order Myrtales; family Myrtaceae; genus Rhodomyrtus; species Rhodomyrtus psidioides. The sequence goes on from JAILYB010000042.1 coordinate 2,138,882, forward strand.
AGAGCCATCTTTCAATCCCATTTCTATGGACTCTTAGAGCTTGCAAAACAAAAAGTTACAGGATCTTTTCAGGGATACAATCAATGACACCAGGTCTACCTCAATCATGCAGGGTAACTTATTATGTGCATGAGTACAGCGGGTGCATACGTATGTGCGGTGATATATAATAAACTGGAAACAATTCTTACATAAAAAACAAACAATACACATTAGGTTCTCACAAACCAAATAAAAATCTCACAATAAAATAAAATAGCAATAGTTAGGAGTACAAATAATATGCTACAACATCCTAGATATGACTGAGCTCGTCCATCTCAAACTTGAGATGCTTGACTCTTAGTGCATCACTATTCAAGCTCATGAAGACTTGTCAATTGTCTTTTTGTTCCTTGAAATGTTTTATTGCGAAAAAGTATAACTTCTCATCTTGCACAATCTCAGGAATGGAATCCACCAATTGCATGAGGTCCTTGTAAGGACCAAATCCGTAATCTAGTTGACATGTGACATTGCTCCTACTTTCAACAGCGGAACCATCCTTTCGATTGAGTTTCCAAGCTGCTGTTGTAGCGTCATTCTCTTTTCTTTCTTTCCCGAAGCTTGCCTAATTGAAGTCCGGTCATTCTTTTACGGGTTTGAGTTGCATTTTGTTCAACAACATTTTCAAAACCTTCAGTCTCCAAAATATCATCAGCAGATACATCAACATCAACGATATTAGGTTGTGTGGCATCAACATCCTCCTCAATATGTAAACCTTGTCCAGGATTCCATGTGATTCCTCCAGTAGCAACTGTACTACTAAACATTCTAGCTAATAGCATATCAAGATCAGGATGTATGCCTTTCGTCCTAAAAGGCTTAAACCTATTATCAGCCTATTATAATGATAAGAGTATTTCAATAAGTTGTGTCAATGACCTTCAATTTAGCAGAAAAAAAAGGAAGCGATACGAACCTTAATTTTATCGTCCCACCATTTATCAGTCGTAGCAATTGTTTTCTTCTCGTCATCCCATCTTAGTCATATTTCACTGTAAATCAATGTCCTCCATCTTTTCCATTCTTCCTTGAGATTATCCCACTTGCTCTTCATTTGAATTTTATTTTACTTTTTACCCGTTAGTTCTTCGAACTTGTTAATTATGACCGCCTATCCATCTCTCTTGTGGGTTGCAGGACAGTTGCATTTTTCAATTTTCTCAATGTAATTTACAAAATATGTTCACATCTTCAGCAGTCCAAATTGCTTTTTCCTTTGATGAACTCACCATCTTGTAATACTGTGAACATAAACACAATTGAGAGGCACAAAATAAAAGATATGAAACCAGCAAAACAAATAAGATAGAGCAACAAGATGGACCACCAATTACATAACAGAGAGGTTGCAATACAACGCATATTTAGTAAGTAAGCAACAACACCTATTACAGAACAGAGAGGTTGCAATACGAAGACTATCAAAGACATTTTTTCACAGCTCTAACATATATTAACAGAAAGCAGAAAAACAAGTTGCTCTGTAGATCTATCTTAAAAGGAGAAATTGACAATCTGAGGCCAAATGAAATCATCCCTTCCTTATTCAAGAAATATAAAGACCAAAGGGGGAAGATAAAGGCTAATAACAAGCAAACTGCAAGGTGGTTCTGCAGAAAACAATAGCAAACACACACCGAATTTCGGCTGGAACAAAGCATGCAAAACTTTAGTTCCTCCTAACAATATAGAGCATTGTTATCACAACACATAGATATCACAACGCAAAAAGCCCTCTTTTGAGAAAACCCAAAAAACCTAGCACTTTCACTTCTAGTTTTACTTCTGGTTTTTTTTTATATAAATTCTCAAATTATTAACATAAAATGCGAATTAGAAAGAAGAGAGCCAATTCAGCTTACGAATAAGCCAGATCTACAATTACCAATACAAACTTCTACTATAACAACATCGGTGCTCAACATGAACGAAGAAATCTAACTTAGGAAAGGGGGAACTTTGGGCGTGAGGAAGCACGTGAGGCAAGAGATCCGACAGCAGGCGTGAGGAAGGGCGTAAGGGAAGAGACCCGACGGCGGGTGTGAAGGAGGGCGTGAGGCCTGAGAGAAGAGACCCAGCGGGCGCAAGGGAGAGCGTGAGGGAAGAGATTCCGACGGCGGGCGTGCAGGAAGAGATGGAGCGGCCACTGTGAGGGAAGAGATGCATAGAGAGAGAGAGAGAGAGAGAGAGAGAGAGAGAGAGAGAGCTGGAGGCGTCGCGAGGGAACTTTCCTTCTGTCGAGAACAAACTGGAAGCCTCTGGTTCCTTACATTGATGAAGGCTAGGTTTTTTCTTCATAAGGGGCAAAACGGGACTTAATTGTTGGCAAATGAGGGTAAAAATGAAAGTTTTAACATTTTTATTTAATTGTAGAAGTTGCATCCCGAGAATGCAAGTTTCCAAAGTAGCTCTTGAGGGACTTTGGCCAAAAGTCCTTTGAGGGAGTATTTCAGATGCAAGTGCATCCGGTCAAAGTGAGAAAAAAAAATTGAAGCAGACAACATTTGCATTTGGCCAAGGGACTTTAGAGCCCAAATGCTCATTTGCAATGCTGTACCAAACGGGACCACATTGATCATGTCAAGGTACAGCTTTCTCAACTCCCCCAATCCCAATCAGCGATCTCAAATAAGGCTTCTCAAGCTTCAGCAAGCCTGGCTCAAAGTAACAAGGACTAGAGAGATCAAGAGTGTGTGGCTTCGTCAGGCGCGATATCTCCGTCGGAATCTTCACGGAAAATCTGGCATTAGACAAGTTTAGAGGTACCAAGAGGCTGAGAGTAGCGAGGCCGGACGAGATTGCCGAGAGGTTGAAATCGTTGAATGCCAAGTTCAGGCTTCGAAGGAACTCGAGCCTGAAGTGGCTCGATGAACCGTCGATTCCGCCAGAAATCGACTCTTTGCTCAAATCGAGACCCACGACCAGGCCTTCCTCGCACGTCACACGGCTCCATGAATTGGCTCTTCAATCCCACTGTACTAACTTGGAAGACCAGGAGGCATTGAAGAAGAAGCTGTTTCTCAGCTCGAGCAAGAGTGATATCTAGTCGATGCCGAGGCACTAGGCTGAAGCTGAAAAAACTTTGGCAACGTCGGAGAGGATGGAGATGGTGGATATAGCAAGAAAAAGCGAACGGTTCATCGGAAGAAGGTGGAAGAAGAGGGCGGAAACAGGGAGTCAGTCGAAACTAAGTCGACACTTGGAAGTAAAGGAGTCGTCCAACGTAAGGGCAATCTAATGTCGATTTTCGGATGTCGTTAGTTGCAGTCTGTGAGGGAACACATACAAGGAGGAGTTGTGTTCTTAGAAGGCAGATGAACATGAACTATCCTCAATGCAATTTTAATGGAGCTGTGTTTGGTGAATTTGGTCCCATAAACCTTATGCGTATGCACCACTATCTAAAGTGGGAGTGCGCATATTCATGAAATCACTTGGTTGACCTTAAGTGGTTCTTTACGGTTGATGAAGAAGTGATAAGGACGGATGTTAAATTAGGGATATTTTAGGATAATTTCTTATTTAGAGATATTTCTATATTTTTCAAGATTGCATGTATATCTTTGATTGTTTGTATCTTGATTGACATATGTTGCCTTAGATAGCGATGCATTATAAAGCCTATAATTAGGCTGGTGTAATATTCATTATGATATATCGAATTACACAAGAATTTTCGATTTCTTCTTCCGCATTATTATTTTCAACTAAGAAGAAACATCTGCCACTCGTCCCTCCTTTCTGCATCGTAAGTTCCCTTCTAGAGATCAGACTTTCATTTCGCTCCCATTTTATTTCTATAAGGTTCTTGTACTTTCGACCGTGATTTTCTTGTTTAATGTCCTCATTTGCAAAAGGAAAAATGACAAAAACAGTCCGTGAACTTTGGCTGTAATATCGTCCCCGAACTTTTAATTTGTGCAATATGATTCTTAAACTTTTGCTTAATGTGCAATTCGCTGCAACTAGACAATAGTTTTCATAGAGCTGTGTTTGGTCCATAATTCTAATCACATCGCATAATTAGCTTTTTTAGACACTATGCGGATGCGCCACTATCTAAGGTTGACTTGACTTGGGAATGGGCACATTCATGAAATCACTCGGTTGAGCCAGTGGTGGCCTTACATGGTTCTTTACTATTGATGAGTTAGTGATAGGGAAGATGAAACATCAGCAACTTTTTCCCTCCTTTCGCTCCCATTTTAATTCTAGACGGTTCATTGTACTTAGAACCTGATTTTCGATTTAATGTCCACATTTTGTGTCACGTTTTGATTGATCTTCGAAAATTGAGTGGCCGGAGATCGCAAGTAAAACTAAGTGATCCTGATGAGATGTCTCGTGAGGGCTCGGCCTCTTGGAGTTTTTTTCGAAAATAATAGTAAAAAAATAAATATTTACAAAATCAATAAAAAATGATATTTATAGTTTTAGGTCTCCCTCGGCAATTCAATTGCCGAGGGAGACCTAGGGCCCAGGAGCGAGCCCCCATCCCTTTCCCTCGGCAATCGGGCCCCTCTCCTTGGGAGATGGGGGGTTGTAGTCCCCCCATGTGGGGGCCGCAACCTTCCCCCCTCCCTTGGCAATTCAGAAGAAGGGGGAAACCAGGTCCCCAAGGGTTTTTTTTAAATAAAAATAAAAAAATATTTATAATATTAGACTAAAAAATAAATTATTTAAAATTTTGGGTCTTTCATTTTTAATTTGTTTGCTTTGCTCGGCAGTTGGACTGTCAAGTAAAGCATTTTAATTTTTTTAATTTACGTAAATATTATTTCGACGCCGTCTCATTGCTTCGCGGTCCCATTGTAAAAAAAAATATTTACGCACCTCGACTCCAAGAAAAACGAGCGAATGAGCGAGGCGACGGCGTTTGCTTGTGGATCGATGATATTTATGTAAAAAAAATATTTATGCTCCGAGAAAAGCGAGCGAACGAGCGAGGCGACGGCGTTTGCTCGCGAGGTTGCAGAGCGATCATATTTACGTAAAAAAAATATTTACCCGTCTCGACTCTAAGAAAAGCAAGCAAACGAGCGAGGCGACGACGTTTGCTCACGAGACCGCGAAGCGATCAAATTTATGTAAAAAAAAAAAATATTTGTGTGCCTCGACTCCGAGAAAAGCAAACAAACGAGCGAGGCGACGGCATTCGCTCATGTGGCCAATGAGCGATCATATTTACGTAAAAAAATATTTTCGCGCCTCAATTCCAAGAAAAGCGAGCGAACGAGCGAGGCGACGACGTTCGCTCGCGGGGCGGCGAAGCGATCATGTTTAGGTAAAAAAAAATATTTACGTGCCTTGACTCTGAGAAAAGCGAGCGAATGAGCGAGGCGACGACGTTCGCTCGTGGGGCCGCGGAGTGATCATATTTACGTAAAAAAAATATTTATGCGTCTCGACTCCGAGAAAAGCAAGCGAACGAGTGAGGTGACGGCGTTGGTGTTCGCTCTGGGACCGCGGAGCGATTATACCACGCTCTGAGAAAAATGAGGCGGGTAAATATTTTTTTTACGTAAATATGATCTCTCCGCTGCCCCGCAAGCAAACGCTGTTGCCTCGCTCGTTTGCTCATTTTTTTTTTTAGTCGAAGCGCGTAAACATTTTTTTTACAACAGGACCGCGAAGCGACGAGGCGGCGGCGAAAAAATATATACATAAATTAAAAAATTAAAATGTTTTGCTCGACAGTCCAACTGTCGAGCAAAACAAACAAATTAAAAGTGCAAGACCCAAAATTTTAAATAATTTATTTTTTAATCTAATATCGTAAATATTTTTATTTTTATATTATTATTTTTTAAAAAGGGGGTTGGGGAGGTTGCGGCCCCACAGCCCCCCCTCTCCCAGGGAGAGGGAGACCTAAAACTATAAATATTATTTTTTTGTATTAATTTTATAAATATTATTTTTTAAATATTATTTTAAAAAAAAACTCGGCCTCTTGTCTGAGTGCAGTAAAATACAGAATTTTTCCGTGAGCTGACCATGATGTTGCGAGATTCTTCAATGATGTCGCTAGCGATATGGGGTTGGATATTGGCTTGAGGTAATTCAGCGTGCACAAACACAGAAGCTTGAGCTTCAAACAAATGTGATTCCAAAAGATACAGCGAGAAGAAGAAGAAAGAAAGAAGAAAGACGAAAGACAATAAAAACGTGAGTTCCACCACTTGATTTCACAGGCCATGACCAGTGAAATGCGAAATCAATCCCAGAGCGAAATGCTTCAGCCCGCACACGATCCACCACCACGACACCCTCCTCTTCCTCGATGCCCATTTCCAAAACCCCCGCTTGAGATCACCGCACTTACCATCCTCGATTTGAGTTAGAGATCGAATCGATTTGGACATATAACAGTTAGGGTTCTTCGTTTTTGGGGAAATGGATCGTCTAACATTTCCTTAAAAGGTTAGGCCATAACTTTGCAATTCGGGCCGTTCGTGTTATGAATGGACGGCCCAGATTATTACTGTATATATAATTCAAAAAATTACCCCTTAAAAATAGGAGATTTGGGCCGTCCGTAAAAAAATGGACGGCCCGGATTGGAAAGTTAGGTGCCTAACCTTCCTTCTAAGGTTAGGCGATTCGGATCCCGTTTTTGAAAAAGTTCGATGGATTTGGGGCAAGAAAAACAAATAGAGAAAACACCGTTTTAGTAGGTTCTAGGCTTACATAAAATTAACACAAAAAACGACCCATGTTCGTGTTTCGACGACCATACCAACGCAATCTAACCACGTAAAATGGCTGATTGAGTATCCACGTAAGCATTTTTCAAGCTAAATTAGCTATAAAAAAAAAATTACTTGGCTCTACGTCAAAAAATTTAGGATTAAATTGACATAATTAAAATATTTAAAATTAAATTAACATAAATACAATAAATTTATGATTTTTTTTTTAAGTTTTTCGAAAAGCTTTCTGACACTTTTCCTGTCAAGTCTATAACGAGTTGTTCTCATTTTCCAACCATCACCCAACATCGCTGGTGGAGGCTGTCACCGGCGCCCAGTCCTCCACCCCTTCTTCTCTCTCTCTCCTTCCATTCTCTTCTATATTTTACTTTTCTTTCTTTATAGAATAAAATTAGTTTCTTTCAATTTTGACATTATAGATTTCAAAAGATCCAATTGCACAAGATCATAGATTAGGGGACTGAAAGTGAACTTAACTTTTCTAAATTATTTATCTACTAGCAAGGGAACACCCAATTGCTGGGGCACGAAAAGATAAATGTGTCTATAGTCTTCCCTCCATACATCAGTCCTTTACTCCTTTCTCAACCTTCTTTACACAAAGATTTCATTTTTACTATATAAGTTCAATATTTTCTTTGTCGGAGGCGAATGCATTGGAAATTTTAAAACTCATAAACAATGTGTAATCAAATCATAAAAATGTAAAAAAGTACAATTAGATCTTAAAATTTATGCAAAAAAAAAAATGCTACTAAGTACTTCTATTGATCAGGGATGAGATTGACCTATTTGAAAGTTCTAAAACTTGGTGATACTTCTGCCATAAGATTTAGGACTTACGATAGAATTAATCCTCAGTATTACTAGGTTTTCTGATTTGGCTAATAAATAATTTTGCAAAGTAAAATTTTCAAATCCAAACTTAAGAGCCTTCAATTGGTTTCGAATAGCATTATGGCTTAAGGTTTAGACTTTACCTATTCGAAAGCATTCCATCTTAGCTTAAAGCGACCTTCACTGAAGAACCTTGTTCATTACAATTTTTATTCCAAAACTCTGGGAAAATGGTCATATAGCTCTTTCATACTCTGATTTCTACGCTATACACAAACCTACTTTTTCTCCCAATGGGTAAGCAAGAGTTCTGTTGATGAATAAATAGACCTGAATCTCAGTGGAAAGAATGAAAATACTCCTTTTCAAGATTAATAACTGAACCTCACGGGAAATCTATATGGATGTGTGATGCCGGAAGAGAGCTTAAAGAAGTAGGATGTAGCATAAACACTCGTCACCCACAGAAATTCACCCAAGGGATAAGAGAGCTTAAGTTATGAATCAAACAAGTCTGAATTTTTATCATGATAGCATGCTTATACAGACAAGCATGGAACAGCCCTATCTAAGCATGAGTAAACTATCACATCGGAAGTAGACTAAGCATTAAAGACATTGATGCTACCCAAATATTAATGACACAGAAACTAGATTGTCAACTGAACCTCTGGGGAAATCTTCATGGACGCGAGTGTCTGAACAGCAATTTGTCCCAAAATTGATAGTAAGCCAACCTCCATGATCGGATAAACACTAACGGACCACAAAATGCCCAGAAGCCAACAACGAATCCAAGTGGTATGCCCAAGTAAAACCACTTCTTCTCGCTGTCATCATCGTTGCCATCGTCACCAGCTTCTTCGGTCCCGTTTGTTGTATTCGAGCAACTTTTGTTTAGTTGAATCCCGCACAATCCGAGGTTTCCTTCGAAAGAACTTTCGGAAAATGTGAGAAACTGTCCGCTAGCCGGGATGCTTCCCATAAGTTGATTGTTTGAGAGGTTTAGGAATGAAAGGAAATCAAGATTCGCGAGTTGAGCTGGTATGGTTCCATTGAGGTAGTTCCCTGATAGGTCCAACGACCCAAGCTGATCCAGACTCCCCAAAGCAGGGGGAACTGGACCCGAGATGGCATTGTGCGATAGATTGAGGAGATAAAGTGCCTTGAGATCTCCAAGTGCATCTGGTATTGGACCCTCCAATCTATTGCTTGAGAGGTCGATCGACTTGAAAATAGTCAGAATCTTGACGAGTTCTACCTGTCGACCTTTCAAAGTGACACTCATTGTTTCTTGATAATAGAGGGGGCGTATTCGCATTAACTCATATTGCAGCTGATTGAAGTCAGCGTTGGCCTTCATAGCCTCCCAAGCTGCGAGGAGACTCACAGGTAGCGTGCCGCCAAAATTGTTTGAAGACAGGTCAATGATTTGGAGATTCTGCCAGATGCCGGGACTCTGTGGACATCCAATTTCCCCGTGCAATTTGTTGGATCGTAAAACAAGGACACGGAGACTGGATATAGCCTTGAAATGGCATGGAAATGTCCCGTTTATCTGATTGTCCCCCATGTTCACAATCTCCAACGTCGTGCAATTTGCCAACGACAACGGAATCGGCCCCTGTAACAAATTCTCACTCATATCCAATGTCTGCAGACTGCATTTTGTCGGAATGTTTTGCGGAATATTGCCACTCAACTGGTTATTTCTCAAATTCAATACCTTGAGGGAGGGCATCATTAAGCAATCAGGAATAGTTCCGCTCAAATGGTTATGCGATAAGTCAAGCACTTCAAAATAATAATTAGAATAAGCAGCTTTGCAAATTGACTTCGGGATGGACCCATGGAAATCGTTCTTCGAGAGGGAGAAGAAGGACGTGGAAGATGACAGGTAGTCTCCAATGTCATCTGGAATAACAGAACTGATGTTGTTACTGGAGAAATCCAAGTACATAGTGGACATCGGCAAGGGTGGCATATTCCCTCGGAGCATGTTTGAATGGAGGTCGATGACATCCAGAGCAGAAGTAAGATTGAGCGGAGCTGTTTCCAAATCTGAAAAGATATTGGAGGAAAGATTGAGAGATTGAAGATGCTCTAGTGTCCATATCCATCGTGGTATCTTCCCTTGAATATGATTGTCGGAGAGGTCGAGGGAGGTCAATTTGGACTGGTTAGCCAAAAACAGAGGCAATGTCTGCAATTGGCAAGAAACCAGATTTAACGTCTCAAATTCAGGGAAAGAAGATACAGCAGCAGAAGCTGATGCCGTGGCGTTAATGGACAAGCCACTGTACGATCGATCAAGATAAGTCAAATTTCCAGATCCCTGAAGCACCTCGATATTCATCGAGCCACTGAAATTATTGGAAGAAAGGTCGAGGTAACGAAGCCCTCGCAGTTCGAATAAGGATGCTGGAATTGACCCTTGTAATAGATTGCTACTCAAATCAAGCGAGTACAATTGATACGAAGAGACATTTGAATGTATGACAAGCTGACCAGAAAACCGATTGGCTGGCATCAGTATCATCCGAAGTCGGGGAAGTGTAAACAGAGCTGGGGGAATGTCGCCTTCCAGTGAATTGGCATCCAATTGCAGAAATTCAAGATTCAAAAGGTCTTCCCAGCCAACGGAGGTGATCCGACCCGTTAAAGCATTACCATATAATATCATTTGGGTCAGATTTCTGGATGCACCAAATGACGGAATTGAACCAGTAAGACTATTACGGGACATGTCCAAATAAGTCAGCTTTGATAGGTTCTCCATCGAGCTCGGGATTGATCCACTCAATCTGCAATTAGGCAGTTCTAATCTCGACAATTCTCTGAGATTACCGATTGAATCTGGAAGCCTCCCCGAAATATTCGTTCCACTCAGGACTAGTGTCTCAAGAGAACTATCCTCTGGAAAATCGGGCAAAGAAACCTGAAGAAGTTCGTTGAATGACAGATCAAGGGTGTGAAGTGTTTGTACCTGGAGGACTTCTTGAGGAAATTCTCCATGCAGGCCACAATCCCTTAGGCTCAGTGCTTTCAAGCTGGAAAAATTCGCTAAGAAATCAGGAGCTGTGGTGGACAAGTTGTTGTTATCGAGTTGAATAACCGACAGATTAGCAAGACTCGCAAGAGAAGCGTCGATAGAACCGGACAGCGAACAGCCAGGCATGCTCAACACCTCTAGTTTCGGCGCTGAAGAAGACAACGCGTCGCACCACTCACTTCCCTCAGCAGACACATTGACATAATCAAGGTATAGCTCTCTCAGCTCCCCCAAGTCCCCAATCAGTGACCTCAAATTGGGCTTCTCAAGTTTCAGCAAATCCGCTTCGGGGAAAGAAAGACCAGAGAGATCAAGAATACGCAGCTTCGTCAGGCGCGATAGCTCTGCCGGAATCTGCACGGTAATTCCGGCAGAGGACAAGTTGAGATGTGCCAACCGGCTGAGATTCGTGAGGCCCACCGGAATTGAGTTGAATCTGTTGAAAGCCAAGTTCAGGCTCCGAAGGAACTCGAGCCTGAAGAGGCTCGACGAACCGTTGATTCCGCCGAAGATCCACTCACCGCTCAAATCGAGTCCGACGACGAGGCCGTCCTCACACGTCACGCCACTCCATGAATCGGCACTTCGGTCCCAGTGTACTAGCTTGGAAGACCAGGAGGCGTTGAAGACGAGGCTGTTTCTCAGCTCCAGCAAGAGCGATCTTTGGTCGACGCTGAGACACTGGGCTGGAGCTGAAGCCACAGCAACGTCGGCGAAGATGGAGATGGTGGATATAGCAAGAAGAAGCCATAAGAGGATCGAACGGTTCATCGGGAGAGGATGAAGAAGAGGGCGGGAAGACTGAAGAGGGAGGCAACCGAAACGAAGTCGGGGGTGGCGGAGTCGTCCAACGCATGCTGCAATGCGTCCTACTTTCTTTGCGAGGCCAATTAATGTCGCCTTGCAAGACCGGGTCAAAATGCACTTTAAGGTCTTCATCCCTAGGAGTCGGCGCAATGCTCACTCAACAGCAATTGGACAGAATCGTAGGCTAGTCGAGAAAAACAGAGCTTTTTTTTTTTAAATAATACAAAAAAAATAATATTTACAATTTTAATATTAAAAAAATAAAATTTACCAATTTAGGTCTCCCTCGGCATGTGAAATGTCGGGGGAGACCAAGAGGGAGGCCCACAGCAGGCCCCACCTCTCCCTCGGCGGGTCAACCGCCGAGGGAGAGGTGGGGCCCGCCGTGGAGGGAGAGGGAGAGGGAGAGGGAGAGGGAGGGGGGGCCCACGGCGGGCCCCCCTTCTGCCCTGGGGGCAGGTCCCCACGCGGGGGGCCCCTCCCCCTTTGTCCCTCGGCAATTCAATTGCCGAGGGACACAGGGGGCGGGGCCCCCCACGTGGGGTCCTGCCCCCACGTCCAGCCCCCCCGTGGCAATTCAATTGCCGAGGGAGAGGGACGGGCCCCATGCGGAAATGTTTTTTTTTTCTCTCCTCTCGCAATTAAATTGCCGAGGGAAAGGGCGCCCCCCGCATACCAACAAAAAATAAAAAAATCCCGTTGCTTTTTTTTTTAACCAACGTATTAACATTTATAAAGATATATAATCGAATTTTGATTTTCAAATTAATACAAAACATAAAAGCAAGCTGGTAGAATATATAAAAAGAAAATAAATTACATAATAAATAACAATCGTCATCCGCAATTACATTTACTAATGATATCGTTCTCCTATATGGCCTCCTGTCCCACAATCAGGTCATCTTCTTTGTTCGGCAGGTCTAGTATTGTATCGAGGACGAGGATCCGGACGAATAGGATGGGCAGATGATGAAGGCATATCTTGATAAAATATGCCACGTCCAGACGCTACATTTCCTACTGTGTGTGGGTATTCAAAAAGAGGAGAGAAATTAGGTCCAAATGAACCGGGAGATGGGTTGGCAAACTGTGAGAACCCTGCAGAATAACTTGGCTGGCCAAACCCTGCAGAATAACCTGGCTGGCCAAACCCTGCAGAATAACTCGGCTGGTCAAACCCTGTAGAATAACCCAGCTGGCCAAACCCTGGAGTGAACTCCTGATCAAAATATATCGCATGATACTCCAAAGTGTAGGGGACGCTATCACCAGTTGGAGGAAGTCGAGCAGTCCTCCGAGTCGGCTGAACAGCCTCGGGTAACTCATCATCAGGCCCAACGGGTTATGCTATAGTTGCTGGCTGGGGTGGTGGCATCATTGTTAGCCGCCTCTCCTCATTTTGGGCATGTGCCATTGCCGTAGCTATATTCTCCAAAGCTTCCCAAGCCTCCCGAGATGGATTGAAGTTACGTATGATATATAAGATGTGTTTGACACCATCGCCCTAGTAATGATATAAAAAATAACAAAAATTATCAAATACGTTATATTACTAAAAAATAATTATTGAATTTTTTTTTGACACATAATGAATTAAATTGAAAGTGTTTGCACGAATCGCGACACCCATTGCAGTTCCCGCAATAGAAATCCACTTCCGCGTATGTCTACGGTACCATTCCATATATGTTGAATGAAAATGGAGTTCTTCTGTTGCAGGATGACCATTGACAATATAATTGGTACGATTGTCCCACATATCAATCGACCTTCTGTGCTTTTTTACCCAATCCTTCCCAACTGGCCTTAATTCAATATCATGAAAGCGCGTATGATCATGCGAAGGTATAGGTATCGGCTGCTGCATACCGAATTGACGAAGCACTCGGTCTGGATAATGCCACTCAACTATCCAGTAACAGATGAGTGAGACACGAGCTCTCCAAATGTATCGTCCTTGCAGGTAGTAAGCTGGTAGATCCCTCAGAATGTCATTGGTGTAGGGCTTCCAAATAATCTATTATTGTAACAAAATACATCAAATAAAATCAATAATTAATCTAAAATCTAACATTATATTAAACCCGTTGGTTAATATCATTACTTACATCTTCTGATGTCATTCTATCAGGTTGATAGCGCAAATGTGACAACGCATGTGTGGGAACTGCCATTGTCTGTAGGCCTAGACTCCATCTGCATTAAAAAAATTATATAACAGTCTAGCTGGAAAGAATTAATGCATCGTGAACCTAAAAAAGCAACAAATCACATACCGACTACCAAGAGGTGCATCTTCCAAAGGACGACGGTCTATTAGGGTTGGGGCGATGCATTTGAAGCGTTCGCACGCCCAAATCCGTAATACATGTAAGGCACCCCCGATTTGATGCGTCTTGAAATCGGTTGCATTGCATAGCTCCCGATATAACCAAGCAAGCGCTGCTGAACCCCATTATACTGCGTAGAGCCGTCGAGGTTCATTAATAGTGGAAGAAACAGTAAACTAACTCGGGCCCCTGATTTATCTGCAAAAATAGATCCTCCAAGTAGGCGGAGAATAAATGCCATAGTATGCTGCATGATGGTGACATCATCGGCGTTGGTCGGAAGCTCGTCAAAGCGGTCTTTCAGCCATCCTAAGTTTATCTATGTGCCTTTCAAGTTGGGTGGGCGATCACCAAGTAGATCATCACATAGAGTGCCCCAATTGAAATTAGTAGGGCCAGTAACTGCAAGTCCATCGATGGGAAGCCCTGTGATCAGCGCAATATCTTGTAGAGTGATAGTGCATTCACCTTCCGGCATATGAAATGTGTGCGTCTCAGGTTTCCATTGCTCAACCAACGCGGTAATCAAATGTTAGTCTAGCTGGAAAAAACCCATCATATAAATTCCATAAAATCCCGAGGCCCGAAGATAAGGGACTATGCGCGGATCAAGATCATCGATATCAACGTGTAACATCGCTCGCTGACATCTAAGGGGTACACAATGATGTCCCTGTGAAATGTAAAATAAAGTGTTAGTAACAATTTTCATATTGCCGTTACAAATGACATATGAACTGATAAATTTTTAAAATACCTTAGCATTCCTTATGGTCTCTGATCTATGTCGGGCCTGCCCTGTAAGAAGGGAATCACCCTCAGGTCCCGGCTGAATGTAAGTCCTCTGTGCCATATCTACAATTGTGATATTATATTATTACAATAAATTCACATACATAATGTAATAATGAAATATTTAAAAAAAATGTAACAATGATAGACATAATTCAGAGGTAATTTACATATATAATGTAACAACATTAAAAAAGACAAATACAGTTCTTTACTCAAAGAAAAAAAAATTACTATATCTAATTTACATAATTCTCACAACTGTGAGCTATTCTCGGGTCAATCTGTATGCACAAGTTTCAATATTGTGCCCTGATTTTCCACAGTTACTACAAAATAGGGTGCCCGCAAAACTACTGCTAGGTGTCGTTCAGTCCATCTCATTACGTATCCGTGAGATACGAGGTCTTCCTTTTTTCCTAATGTGTCTCGGGTCTGGCACTAATGGCAGCACGTCAGGTGTAGACCAATAATCAATATCGCCTGACGGATGAAATGGATACTAATAGCACTGAAGGGTTTTGTCCATCGTGTAGCACTCATCCACGTACATTTTGTAATCAACAGCATGTGTTTGACATGCTGCAATTACGTGGGAACATGGAGTTTTAATCTCTTGAAATTTTCCGCACGTGCACGTTCTCTGGTCTAGGCTCACTATGTGCTTCCGGTCTTCTGATCCTCTAGATCTGTCAATTCCAGTTTTTACTTCAAAAAGTCCTAAATCAGAGTCTAAACGTGTCACTTCTTGCCAATTTGCACGTTGACTGTTTTCCTCGAGCGTCTGACCCGCAAAATGCGTGAATATACGTCTTTGGGCCTCCTGCATCCTCAACGTCGTTCTTCTCGTGTCAAAATACTGGTTCAGCTGATAAAATATCTTATCCATCATAGCTGTTATTGGCAGACCACGATAACCCTTTAACATGCCGTTGACCGATTCAACTACATTTGTTGTCATCGCTCCATATCTTCTCCCTCCATCATAAGCCATGGTCCATTGTTCTCTTGGAATTTGATCACACCAAGCAGCTGTACGTGGATCCATGCCCCTAATTTGCGCCATGATGCGTTCAAACTTTTGCGGTTGATTCGCGTAAGCTGTGTATTACAATAATAATTAGTGCTTAGCACTCAAATTTATCAACATTATTTTCTAAAAAATTAAATTTTTAAATTTTACCTGCCTCCTCAACGAGACCTTTGCCTTCGGCATTTTTGAATTGTCTATTGTAGTTGCTGACAATATGCCGTGCGCAAAATCTATGGTGGCCATGTGGAGGACGCCACACTGCTGTCTTCATTGCTTTTATAATTCCTTTGTGCCTATCTGATATTACACAAATATTGTCCCTCCTCCGACAGACATATCTCCGTAATAGAGTCATAAACAAAGTCCAATTGTCATTATCTTCCCGATCGACCACAGCAAATGCCAGCGGGAATATATGATTGTTGCCATCAAGTGAGGTCGCTACAAGGAGCGTTCCTCTATATTTCCCGTACATAAAAGTACCATCAACAAATATCACAGGTCGACAACTTGCAAAGCCTTCAATCGTCTGCTTGAAAGTCCAAAACATGCGATTGAAAAAGGTGCGGCTCCGATCTTGGCTCATGCGATCATCAATCACAAAATGAGATCCTGCATTCTTTAATATCATTTCATTCATGTACTTTCTCAGCCTACCGTACGATTCATCCCATCCTCCAAAAATTTCGGCGATTGCTATTTGTTTAGCTGCCCAAGTTTTACGGTAAGTAGGTTCGAAGTGCAGCCTGTCTTGAATTTCTGCCATCAGTGCTTTAATTTTGATATCTGATTGGGCTCTGACCATTGCCTTTATCTCGCCACATATGTACTTCTGATCAAGTTGTCGGTGATCCCGTGACATTTGAGGATTTGTGCATGTGTGTGGCCCATTGTACTTAGTTATTTTCCAAAATAGGGTGCCCGCTTTATTAGACGCGTGGAGCCTCCAATCACACGGCCCATTCTTATTACCACACCTAATAATATATAGTGACTTATTTGTCACATCACTGCAAAAGCTCTGATTTCTTGTCAGAGAGCACTCTTTCGCAGCCAACTGTAACGCGACTCGTGATGGAAACACCATATTAACCTCAAATTCTTTTGATGAATGAAATGACCTACGTCTCGGCTTCACTCTTGTATCGACTTGCACCATATCAAAGTCGATCTCCAAATGGGGCGGTGGATGTACCAACGGCGAGATGGGATTGCTGCAATCGATGTTGTAGTAAGCATCCATATTGTCATCTTCGACATCTTCTTCATCACTGTCATCAATATCCATCCAAGGATCATCATCTTCATCGATATAAATTCCATCATTATCATCGGGCTCCACGTGCTGATTATGCACACCAATGTCATCTTCACCAACATTGGAACCTCCTACTTGGTGTTCATCGACAGTTACATAGAACTGTAAAAATCCCACAGAACCAACCCAAAGTTCAAACTGCTGGATCATCCCAACTGTATCATCATTATACACCTCCATAATGTCATGTACATCGTGTGTTGCAATCGGGTATCTATACATCACGCTACGAATATACTGATTTCTCGTTATATTCATCGCGCGCGCAATCGCAGCACATAACTCATCAAATGTGGAGATATTTCCGAATTGGAACATGGCAGAATGTCCCCCATCGTAATCACGTCCATATTGATTTCGTACTATTGTACCTCCCCAGCGAACATCCGCAAAAGATGTAGACGACATTCTGCTAAATACATAAATTATAAATTATTTCGTAAAAGCTGTACATTGTGCGAAAGATGTAGATGGACCTCTCGAATTTACAATTTTCAGGTTTTTGCGATTTCTTTAGAAGTTTTTCTAATTTTTTGAGAATAATTTCCCAAAAGATCAAAATTTCCTTTTTTTTCCCGAAAATCATTTTTTCGGGATTTTTCATAAGGAAAAAATCGTTATTTTCTTGAAAAATTGTGGGTCATAATATTGAAAATACTTTTTCGGATTTTTATATACTTTCTCAGAATGAGAAAGGCAAAATGGGAGCTTTTTTTTTTTTAAAGTAAAGGGCTAAAATACACAAAATTGTGCATGGCCAGTTGAATATATATATATATATATATATATATATATATATATATATTTTCTTTTTGTAAATTTCTTTTTTCCCGATTTCTTATTTTTTTAATGTTAAAATTATTAAAAAAATATTTTTTGGACCGGAAAAAACCAGGCCCGTGCTTTTCGAGTTATTTTTCCAAAAAAATTATGAGTTATGATTTCAAAAGAAAAATCGCAGGATCGCAACACGTAATTACTTTTCTCGTTCCTATAACAGTACGAATTTTTATAGAATACCTAAATTCATAAATATTAGAACTATCGTCACATTAACAGAAAAATTATAACATATTATTAACTGTCTATAAATTAGAACTAAATAAATAAATTTATACTAACGAAAAATTATAACATATTATTAACCGTCTATAAATTTATACTAAATAAATAAATTTATACTAACCAAAATACAAAAAAAAACTACAATGAAATTTACCTCAAACGACTGAAGGAGAGTACGCAACGAATGAGGAGCTCACACTGTCAAGAGAAAGACCCGCTTTTATAGAATACCTAAATTCATAAATATTAGAACTATCATCACATTAACAGAAAAATTATAACATATTATTAACTGTCTATAAATTTATACTAAAGAAAAATTATAAAATATTACTAACTGTCTATAAATTTGTACTAAATAAATAAATTTATACTAACGAAAAATTATAAAATATTACCAACTGTCGATAAATTTATACTAAATAAATAAATTATAACTAAAAAAAATTATAACATATTATTAAATGTCTATAAATTTATACTAAAGAACTAAATAAATAAATTTATACTAGCTAAACATTATAACATATTATGAACTAAATAAATAAATTTATACTAACGAAAAATTATAACATATTATTAAATGTCTATAAATTTATACTAAAGAACTAAATAAATAAATTTATACTAGCTAAACATTATAACATATTATGAACTAAATAAATAAATTTATACTAAAGAACTAAATAAAGAAATTTATACTAACGAAAAATTATAACATATTATTAACTATCTATAAATTTATACTAAACAACTAAATAAATAAATTTATACTAACAAAAATGCAAAAAATAATTACTATGAAATTTACCTTAAACGACTGAAGGAGAATACGCAACGAATGAAGAGCTCAAACCGTTAAGAGAAATACCCGCATTGTTTTTTTTTTTATCAAATTCTGTCATATAAGAAATTTATAAATTATTTTCAACACTACGAAAATATTAACAAAAAATTATACCCGACCGTCTGAGAAAATTTAATACCGGGAGCTTCTGAGGGAGGAACCACGAGCAAGGTAGAGCGAGGACAATCGAAAATGAACGCGATTATCTGAGAGAGGGAAAAGAATGAGCTAGCGAGCGCAATTGAAATGGAAAAAATTATTTGAGAGAGTAACTTACCAATGTTGGAAGAACGAGAGAGAGCGAAGTGTCTGTGAGAGAATGAGGAGCGAAACAGAATGAAGAAGACGAATAGCTGCTTCGACTTTACTTTAAGCAAAGTGAAGCACCGCGCAAATGCTCGCCCGTGAAGGCCTAGAGGCAGGCCTGCAAAAGCTATAACATCCCATCCGTCAGCAAAAAATCACGACGAAGATGAGGGAAAAGAGAGGGGTCATGCAGCGAAAAATGAAGAAATGCTGCCGCGTGGTTGTATGGTGAGAGAAACGAGGAAAAAATATAGAGAGGGGAGGGGGATTTGCCGTGTGCCGGCATGGGGAG
The DNA here is from genome assembly GCA_021437785.1 of Rhodomyrtus psidioides. NCBI lineage: Eukaryota > Viridiplantae > Streptophyta > Magnoliopsida > Myrtales > Myrtaceae > Rhodomyrtus > Rhodomyrtus psidioides. The sequence goes on from JAILYB010000042.1 coordinate 2,158,322, forward strand.
GGGGGCCTGCGAGCTCGGCAATTGAATTGCCGCGGGGGGGCAGGACCCCACGTGGGGGGCCCCGCCCCTTGAGTCCCTCGGCAATTCAATTGCCAGGGGGCGGGGCCCCCCACGTGGGGACCTGCCCCCAGGGTAGAATGGGGGCCCGCCGAGGGCCCCCCTCTCCCTCTCCCACGGCATGTGAAATGCCGAGGGAGAGGGAGATGGGGGCCGCCGTGGGCCCCCTCTTGGTCTCCCCCGGCATTTCACATGCCGAGGGAGACCTAAATTGGTAAATTTTATTTTTTTAATATTAAAATTGTAAATATTATTATTTTTTGTATTATTTAAAAAAAAAAGCTCAGAAAAACACTTGCGATTTACAGAGTTGGTTTCTTTAGCGAAAAATAAATGAATTATTTTAAAAAAAAAACTGATCACTGATAAGTGAACGAAAAAACATTTTCATCGTTGCGAAAATATTCAGACATAATTAAAATATTTTTGTTCTCTAAATATTTTCAGCAATACAAGTAATTACTTTTAAGAAAATATTTTCCAAATCATTCTGTCTTCGCGAAATTAAAATTTTAACATTCACGAATTCAGTAGTAAAAGGCCGCTTATATCAGTTTCTAAAAGTAAGCGGGCAACGTTTCGTAGGTTGTCAATTGAAATAACAATCCTACCATCCATAAAACCCAATAGCAGTTGCAAATTTAGTTTTAGATTTTACACGTAACTATTTGTAAGTTACCAAATACCATTGAAACGTGTAATTCTTCGTAAGTTGTTAACGAAATAATTAGTCATTTCAGTGGTGCTTCCTTGTAAGGGGATTTCCAAAATCCCCTTTGTGGATGGTAAAAATTTCGAAATGTCCATGTTAACGAACCAAATTGTAAATTAATCAGTTACTTTTTTAAAAGGATTATTTTACGAGCGAGTGCGTATATGTTTAGGGCCTGTTTGGTTCAGCATTTGAGATGAGCATTGGGGCTCTAAAGTCCCTTGGCCAAATGCAAATGCTGTTTGGTTCATTTTTTGGCTCACTTTGGACAGATGCAATTGCATCTCAAATGCTCTCTAAAGGCCTTTAGGCCAAAGTACCTCTAGAGGTACTTTGGGAAGTTGCATCTCAAATGCAACTAATTTTTTTTTAAACTTTATCACAATCACTTGCCGCCTCCAACCGCCACCGTTCATCGTCGATCGCCGTCACTGCCTCCCGTCGCCGGTGGCCGGCCTCGTCACCGGTCGCCGGACGCCGCCGCCGCCGGACGTCGATCGTCGATCGTCGGACGCCGGACGCCGCCGCCGCCGTCGCCGGACATCGATCGTCGGACGCCGGCCGTCGCCGGACGCCAATCGGCGGACGCCGGCTGCCGCCGAACGCCAATCGGCGGACGCCGGCTGCCGCCGAACGCTTGTCGTCGAACGCCAGCCGCCGGACGCAGCCGGACGCCGACCGCCGCCGCCATAGCCGGACGCCGGTCGCCGTCGATCGCCGGACGACGGTCGCCGGACGCCACCGCCGCCGTCGGTCCCCAGACGACGCCGCCGCCGGACGCCGCCGCCGCCTGTCACAGGACGCCGCCACCGCCGGTCACCGGACGCCGCCACCGCCGGTCACCGGACGCCGGACGACGCCACCGCCGGTCACCGGACACCGGACGACGCCGCCGCCGGTCCCCGGACGTCGCTGCCGCCGCCGGTCCCCGGACGCCGCCGCTGGTCGCCGGACGCCGCCGCCGCCGCCGGACGCCGCCGCCGCCCCCGGTCAACGGACGCCGCCGCCGGACGACGGTCGCCGGACGCCGCCTCCCCCGCCGGTCGCCGGACGCCGCCGCCCCCCCGCCGGTCGCCGGACGCCGCCGCCGGTCGCCGGACGCCTCCGCCGCCGCCGGTCGCCGGACGCCGCCGCCGCCGGTCGCCGGACGCCGCCGCCGCCGGTCGCCGGACGCCGCCGCCGCCGGTCGCTCTGACGCCGCCGCCGCCGGTCGCAATGACGCCGCTGCCGCCAATCGCCGGACGCCGCCGCCGCCGGTCGCCGGACGCCGCCGCCGCCGGTCGCCGAACGCCGCCGCCAGACGCCGCCACCGCCGCCGGACTTCGGACGTAGCCGCCGCAGGACGCCGCCGCTGCCGGTCGCCGATCGCCGGATGCCACCGCCGCCGCCGGTCGCCAAACGCCGGCGCCGGATGTCGATCGTCGGACGCCGGCCGTCGTCGCCGCCGATCGCCGGTCGCCAGTTGCGGGACGCCGGTCGCCGGTTGCTGGATGCCGGTCGGCGGCCGCCATTCGCCAGCCGCCGTCGATCGCCGGACGACGGTCGCCGGACGTCACCGCCTTCGCCGCCGTCGTCGTCGAAGGTCACTGGTCGACGCCGCCGCCGCCGCCGCCACTTTTTTTTATTATAAAAAATGTAAAAATATTTTACAAAGTATATTTTTCACCAAACGGAATTTACGCCAAAGTTGCTTTCAAATGCATTTCTAAAAAATATTTTGCCAAACACTACTTGCATTTTGGAAAAGATCTTTAGCCTAAAGGTATTTGCATTTTCTCAAAGTCCCTTGGCCAAATGCTGAACCAAACAGGCCCTTAATGTTTGTAGGTTATTACTGAAATTTAAAAAAATTTCACGGATTCAGTAGTAAACTGTCACTTATATCAATTTCCAAAAGTAGGTGCGCGACTCTTTGTAGGTTGTCAATTAAATAACATTTCTACCAACCACAAAATCCAATAGTAGTTGCCACTTATTTTTAGATTTTACAAATTGGCAAATAATTGTTCATAAAGTTATCAAATCAAATGAAAATCTTACTACAACATCGACAAACTTAATTGTAGATTACTACTTGTTTTGAGATTTTACAAGTGAACGTGTAATTGTTTGTAAGTTTTTAACGAAAAATAATTTTACTGTCCACAAAGTCAGTTTGTAGGTTACTGTTGATAGAGGATAAAGATCTAGAAAATTGAGCTGTATATTGTATTGGGGCCTATGTAGCACCGACACGCCTACCACGAGAGATATTGCGTGTCGGACACGGCGATACGGCCGGGACACGGTGGGACACGGCCTGTCGCGTGTCCGAATGGGCAAAAAAAATTGGACAGGCGTGTCCGGCACCACGTCGCACGGACGCGTCCCTGCAAAGCATTTTCATGTGGTCAACAAAATAAACTTGCCCTGACACACAAAGCCCAAGCCTTTAAAAAAAAACACTCACTTCGGCAAAGGCCTAGCCCAATGAGCCGAAGCCTCTGTCAAGGAGACACTCAAGCCCATTCCACCCAAACCCTCCATGCGCTACAGCCATTTATAGGACTTTTGCCACCAGCTCCTTCTACTTGTGAGCGATGTGGGACTCTCCGCTAGGCATCAAATCATCACAACCTCTAGCGCCAGCTTCCTCTCCTTCTTCCTCTTTGTTCTTTGCCATGTGGGACTCGTAAAGCAGGATCAGCTAGCAAAACAAAAAGTTGTCGGGTGTGTTTAGAATTAGAACTATGGTTACTGAAGTTGGATTAACATGGTTGATGACAGACTCTGGAGGAGAGCTCTTTTGCAGGGCGGCTGATAAATCGAATTAGTCGGAGAAGATGTAGGAAGCGAATCCATGCCGAACGTTTTCAGAAGGAAGTGTCTCTCCTGAAAAAGAAAACCCAAATAAGCATCTAGTCTCACACCATCTTAGCAAATAGGCTATGCAAATGAATTCGTTATGGAAAACTCAAGTTGGAATGTAACAGGGACATATTAACTCCAAGGCCTAATGAGCAATCTTCACAAGTAGAAAGGATAACACATATCAACTCTAAAGCCTAACGAGCATTCTTCACCTGCAGAAAGCATGACACATAACAAGCAATAAACACATTTTCGTCTTTTCTTCTTTCTCATTTTATCTTTTCTATCATTTTACTTTGTGTTTGGTGTTGACACCTGATTTTTAATTTCTTTTTACTTTGATTTTTATTTTTAAAATAAATTAAAAATATCAAAAAAGGTCATAAAATCACATAATCAACTTTTGGAAGCCTTAGCCTAGCCTCAGGAACCAATTTGAACAAAAAATATTTTTCGTAATTTTTAATAATTTTTTGAATTTATTTAATTATTGAAAATACCCAAAAAATCAAAAAAATACCATTCGTGGTCAGAAAAATACACAAAAATATTCAATAATTTTTTTTAATTTCCTCTTCAAGTGTATCACTTTAAATCTTGAAAATTCGGCTCGGGTCACTATGTTCCTTCACAAACATAAACCCGAACCGAGCCTAAAAAATCCTTTTCGAGTCTTTTAGTTTTCAATTCTCACTTTTTATAAGCCATGCCATTGGATTCTAAAGTCTTGAAGTGCAATTGGGTCAATTTGCCCTCCAATTTGATCAATTTTAAACAAAATGTCTTAATTGCATAATTTTCTTTCAATTTAGTTCCCGATTTCACAAATTTTGAAATTAAATTTCATACGGGCATACCCATTAAAATCAAACACCTCTACCCTGTAGTTTTCATCATGATAAATCCATTGGTGGCCTCAATTGAGACTAATTTGGTTGTTTGGATAGTCAATTAAGCAAAAATTATTTTCGGATCCTAGGGATAATTTGGGGTTTTCACTAAATTTCAATCAATTGATTCACGAAAATACCCATATTTGATAGTAAACATGTCAAGGAGTCTAATTTTGCCATCAATTTCATGAAAATAGGTCAATTTGGGGCCCTATTTGGTCGAATTGGTCGAACCGGGCCGGTGGGGTCAGACCCGACCCGACCCGGTCCGACCGGGTCTGCAACAAAGTTGCAGACCCACCATGGCCGAAAGCAGGGGAGAAAGGAGCGGCAATCGAGCGCGCACCGTGATATTTTTTTTTGGAAAAGAGGACGACAATGAGAGGTGGGGGACAAAAAGCAGAGGTGGTGGCTCGATTTTTGGGGATGAATGGACACGAAAAGGAGTGGGACGGCCATGGAAAAGGAGCTCGGGTGAGAGAGGAAGAGAGGAGTTCGGGCAAAGGTTGAGAGAGCAGCGACCATCCAGGAGCTTCCCCGAACCCCAACGAGCCTTACCGGAGCCTCAGCCGCCGTCGTCGAGCTCGGAACAGGTCGATATATCCTCTCGATTTTCATTCTCCGTGCGCACATCATGTGTTAGACAGAATGCCTAAGTGAGCATTCGAATTTTCGAGTCTCGGCCGGGCCATCCCGGGCCTTATTTGTCACAAGTTTGATTGTAAAACTTCATTATACATGCCTCTGAGCCCGGCTTGCTCCTTATTTTGCATTGAAACGTGCCGGGAAGCCATGGCCGGAGCTCCCCGAAGTCTACCCGACCATAGAGCTCGGTCTGGCGCCAAATGGCGATCGCCGAACCTCAAACGGCCTCCGGTAAGCTTCCCGACCCTTAGTGGATGCTCTCTGAATGATTGGGATCGAGCTAGAATGAAATAAAAAAATTATGAAAACCGCCGCTGGCGTCGAATCTTTGTTTGTCTCCCTGGCCGTTTTCCAGTGTTATCTTGGCCATGAAAAGAATGTGTGTGATTTTGGGTCTGCTAGTGGTCGACTTCTTGTAAAAATTGCGGTTCGAAACGGTGGATTTTACGTCATTTTAGGTCGTCCGGTGAGGATTCCGGCGATAGTCGCCGGAATAGTTACTATTCATCATCTTCTCCGGCGACTATCGCCGGCGGTCAACGGTCAACGATGACGTGGCATGCCACGTCGGCAGCTACGTCACCGGGTGGGACCTATTCAAAAAATAAAACAGATCGGACGGTTGTGGTGAGGCCACGTGTCGCGATCTCGGCTTTTTCAGATTTATTAAATGATTTTCGGATATTAATTAAAAATAATCCGACGGTCAAGAATGTGCCAAGTGGCTCTCTGTGGATCGTCCGATCTAGTCCAAGATCGGACGCACCAGGAGCAGCCACGTGGCACAATCTGGGGCGTCCGTTTCAAAGGATTTTTGATAAATTAATAAAATGTTAAAAAAAATAAAAAAATTCCTTAAAAAATGAAAACGGTGCCGTTTTAGGCCTGCTCCGACCAGTAGGGTCGGGCCGGGCGCCCTAGAGGCGTGGGACGGGTCTGACCCGGCCCGGAAAATATTTTACAATAATAAAAATAATAAAGATTCAAAAAAATCATAAAAAATTCAAAAAAATAAAAAAATTCAGAAAAATTCAAATAAATTCCCGAAAATAGGAAATGGCCACATTCAACTAGCTACGGCCTGTTTTGGGTCTTTCGACCCCCGATCTTTTCGGAAATGACGGTTTTTCCCTTTCGGCAAACTGTCTTAAAAAAAATTCTAAAAAATTCAGGAAAATCCCAAAAAATAGGAAATGGCCACAATCAACTGGCCAAGGTTCATCCCGGGTGCTTTGAACCCCGACCCTTCTTGAAAATGACGATTTCGCCCTTTGGGCGAATTGTCTTCCCAAAAATTGAAGAAAAATCAAGAAATTCCAAAAAATTCTCAAAAATGGAAAATGGCCACAATCAACTGGCCATGGAATATTTTGGGTAATTCGGTCTCCAAACCTTCCAAAAAATGACGATTTTTCCCTTCGGGCTAATCGTCCCCGAATCTTCCCATTTTGCCCTGGATCCTAAATCACACCTTTCCTAAGCCCTTATGGCTATACTAGGAGGTCATGTGATGTGAATTGATGTGCATCGATCTGATTTATTTATGCACTTGATTGCGCTTTCATTAAAATTGATTGTGATTAATAGGAATAATCTTCCAATCTGCATGAAACCCTGAATCAAACCTACGTCACCCAAAATTGTGCCTTCATGAAATCTTAATTAGGAAAATCACTCGCATTAGGTACCGAAAGGGCGTTGGTAATGACACCAACGTAACCAAGTCCCAGAACCCAAAATCTCTGGTTCCGCAGAACTGATCGATCTCTCCCAATCGGTCAGGAAGGTTTCCGGTCTACCCTCCAAGAAAGATCGGTGGCGACTCTAAATGCATGTACAAGTTGCACATGCCACCATGACCACACTAAGGTCGAAAGCGATCGACTGTTATCGTCGAATCCTTAAAAAAGTACTCCCGCCGCGATTTGGTATGGGCCTGGGAGGGCCCGCGCCGATCCAAAGCCCGCGATCCGCACTCAAATGCGGAGAAAAGGCCCGCGATCGGTAATCCATTAGCGCGTCCGTTTCGGACGGGTCGCGACAGCTGGCGACTCCGCTGGGGAACTTTGTTCTAGAACCTATAGTTCTAGACCTTAAGTGGACTTAGGCCGTAATTAAAACGCTGAGTGATATTTCTAACTCTGCAGGCACTCTCGAAGGTGAGGTAAGTCCGCTCATAATAGGTGTTATATGTTTTTGCAGATCGGAGTGATAAGGGGGTGGTCTGTGATTAACGTTGTCTTATGCAGGTTGGGTGTAGGAATGCATGTTGTGTGGATGATTTTGAAGCGCTGATTGATAAAATTTTATGCATGATTTGCATTGTAATAATCACGACACATGGACACACACAACCGCGCCCAAAACCCTAGGCGCCCTCTTTAGGAAAACAATAGAAGGAATTGAAAATGGAATCTCCGTGAGGAAAAACATGGGGTAATCCACTTTTCAATTCCGCTCACTTCGAACTATAGATCGAGTCCCAATGCAACGATAGTTGTGCAATGGAATCGGCTCTTTCTAGAACTCGAGGTGGGAACTTTGACCTTAGGCGCCAAACCCTTTGATTTTTAGAAGTTTATCCCCACCTATCTCATGCGCATGTCTTTGGACGGTTGGTACACCTGAAACCGCACATAAGTCGACGAGTTCAGTCGGTAAGACTCTCATCCCTCAAACCAATTACAGTTCATATAAATATAAGCATTTCATTCACTGCATTCTGGGGATTAGATTAAATGCCATTTCGAGGATAGATATGTGTATTTTTCCCCAACGTCCTTGATAGAAGACGAAGAGGGTGATATCCCATGGCGAACACCGGGTGCACAAGAAGAGCCTGCTGTGGACATCATTAAGGTATTATCTAACGAAGATGACGATTTGGAATAGGTGATCCTGAAGTCTCGTCTTAAAGATTGAAGCATGGGCATGTTTAAGTGTTAGGATCACATTCCTTTGATTTGTTTTTTATTTCTAGCCCTTTTTGTATAGGATTCATTTTGCTGAGATCCTCTCTATCTCATCCCTTAGATTTATTGTATTAGGGACCTATTTGTGTTATGTACATCCGAGTTGAAATTTGCTGTTTTTCTTTTGATTTATCATTGGAATGTGGTAGTGGCATTTATACTAATCATTCGAATATGCCAAAATCAATTTTATAAGTCCACGGGAGGAAATTGAAATTGGAGGTCTGACGCGACCTTTTTAGCTGTATAGGGCAATCTAATCCCAATTTCGCCAGAAGGAACTATAAACTTGAAATTGGCTCATGCATGTCTTGCATCATTGGTAATCCATGATAATTGATCAGGATTATTCGTGTTTTCAAATTTAATAAAAGATAAATATCCAAATTACTCTTGTTCTTAGCGAACGGCCTTAATTTGAGTACTATATCTACAATTGAACTTAAAGCACATTATAAATGTATCTTGTACTTTTGAACATTCCATTGATTTTCTTGGAATTGATCAAAATCGATTATCATGAATTACATTCCTTTCAATAGTATGCTTTCCCTCGAGGAATACCGATAAAAACTTTTCGCACAAGACTAAAACCCTTGTAAAAGTTCTTATCCCTATTAATCACGAGCAAGCATAAAATTGGAAGGAGTTTATGCTTTCTTTTTCAAATTCTTCCTTCTGATTCCGTCTTTTCATTTACAGGTGAAAAAACAGGTAGTAGAGAGAAATCTTTTCTTGGATAAATCTGAGGCTATTCTTTCATCTGATCATGAGCGAGTTAGAAAATCAGGACATATTTGCTCGACTTATTGATATTACGGTTCGGCTCACTCAAGTTGAAGATGTTCAGATGTTCGAAGAAATGGACCATATAAAAGCTAAAACACACACACGGGAACTTCCATTCGTTCTTGCTCAATTGAAGGATTCCAGAAGAAGATCATACAGTTCATCGGGGTGGAAAAGTAAAGCCGAAGTGAGCCCTAATTAGCGACACGAAGGAGCCCAGCTGACCCTCCATGTTATTGATGCTTTGTTTGTACTCACCACTCCGCGTATCATGGCCCGCAAGCCTGAGATGAAGGCGTTTGCATTCATCATTGACCTCGACAACCTGAGTCTCGTGATCTTCGGCGACTAATTCAAGTCCCGAACCAGTCCATTCCCACGAGCTATATTCGCGTTTATGCCATTGAGCCTTTCTTCCAGCCACTCGCTTCGATGTATCAGCAAGGTATTACGGCGATCATGCTCATAGGTGACCAGGGATAGGGCCAAGTGCTCCACCAGATTCCTCCTCTCTCGAAGCAACGTCGAAACCCGCTCCTTGGAGAACTCAACAGCCTTTTTGTGACTATCGACCAGGTAGTCAGCTAGCACCAGGTGGTCAGACCGATCCTCATAACGAGCCCGCAAGACGGAAGCCACGAGAACTTCCCGATGAACAACCTGGTAGGCCTCTAGGGAGTTTGTAAAGAGGGTTGGGAAAGCTCGGTATTCCCTCCCCAACGTAGTACCCTCAAGGGTGGTGATGTCCATATTCACGAGCAAGGCGTAGATTTCATCTTCGGTTTCGGGATGGTTGATTATATGAGTGTAGCATCGACCTAATAGATTATAGAGTTTCTCCCACTGGGCTAAAACTTCAGTTGAGAGAGTGAGAGAGGAAGAGGATGCCATTTTCGTTGGGATTGTTTGAGAGGGAGATGGGTACAACGGAACGATTAGGAGTTGGAAGCTATTTATGCGAGAGCGTTAATCTTCTCTACCTTAACTCTTCGTTTTATAACAGCTCAGGGGTGAGAAAAAGTCCCAGCAATAACGGAGCCGAGTTAAGGAGGTAAAGCAGGTGGGCCTCTTCCTGTGAATCATCAGATCCGTCCCTGTCCGTGATTTCAAGCTTGTCAAATGAAAACTGCAAAAGATTCTTTGGTCTCACCATTATTAATTTTAGGTGAGAGGCAAGCGCGACTATTGAAGAAGCCGCGAAAGGATTTGGTTATCTCATCACGTCATAAAGCTGAGCGGGAGGTGTGATATCCCCTCCCTAGTCCCACATTGCCTAGGGGGGAGGTCTTGGGTGGCTTTATAAGCCTTGGGGGTGCCCTTGATTTGCATGAGGCCTTTTCCCGGCTGAGTGATTGGAAAGCAAAACCGTGCGGGTTGCAAAGCCCAAAGAGGACAATATCGTGCAAGTGGGACCCCGGCCATTACAAATGGTATCAGAGCGGACCCCCGACCGCATGTGTGGACCCCGATAGCTGGGTAGCGGTAGCGGTGGAGTCCGCGAGCCCGTGAGCCCCAGTGCGGTACGGGCACAACGAGGACGTTGTTTCCGAAGGGGGGGAGATTGTGATATCCCCTCCCTAGTCCCACATTGCCTAGGGGGGAGGTCTTGGGTGGCTTTATAAGCCTTGGGGGTGCCCTTGATTTGCATGAGGCCTTTTCCCGGCTGAGTGCTCGGAAAGCAAAACCGTGCGGGTTGCAAAGCCCAAAGCGGACAATATCGTGTAAGTGGGACCCCGGCCGAACCAAACCGGGTAGGATGTCACGCCCCAAACCCCGAGCACGCGACATCCCGATCAAATCGTCCTAAGGGTCATAAGGGATAGCGTCCCATGTTCGCTTCCGACCCATGACAGTTTATTACGCATGCGGAAACGGTTTACTCCCAGACAACATAAATTTGAATAGGGATACATTAGTAGGAGATAAATACCAAGAAAGTTCACAAAAAGATCATCACACACATTAAACCAAACAACTGATGATAATTAACCCTATTGAGCTATAGCTGACATAAACAACCACATACTTCGGGGCAGCTCACTAAGACCTCAAAAGGGTATTCGGTCGGGTAAGGTTAACTTCCCATCTACTTCAAAAGATCACTCCTACCGCCAAACCATGGCGTCCACGGGCTTCATCACTTGGGACCTGAAAAATGTTATCCCACGACGGGGTGAGAAATAAATCTCAGTGAATTAAGCCTAAGCTCGGTTAGGAAACTGATTCGCCCGAGGCATCCTAACAGCAGGCTCACAAACTCATACGATCACATAAAATACCCAAGTATAGTCCCCATATACTAATCAATCACATGCATACTTACCAGTCTGCAGCCACACATAATGCAATGCTTGACTCGACTCAACAGTGAAATAAGTCAATCACTCAAAACAAGCATCGCATCCACAAGTATGCACAGGACACCACACGAGTCCATTTATTAACGATGATCGTGCCAACGGCACCATGAGAGGATCTACGCGACTGGCGTGATTCCACCCTCATAAATAGTACGATCCCATACTCATCCGGACGAACCGGGCTACGCTCCTTTTCCCTCTCGGCAGCGGCTACTACAAGCGGTCTTCCAGTGCACCCGTTGCACGGTACAGCAAGTAGGCATCCCTATACGGGGCGTCGGTCCATCACAAGCTGCGACCGGCATCCGATCAGCCCTGTGCCCGTACTAACCGGCACGAGGCAGGACTGTCGTGCTTCTGGTAAGTCGTATGGTCCCACATGACTGGTACTGGTGTACTATTAGTACACTACGAACTTACCAGGAAAAACCCATCATCGTTCCGTCATATGACCACACAATGCACCCACCATAACAATCAATTTTAATTCTCTTTGATTAGGCTGGATGCTCACACAACGTGCTCAAAGTCTCGGCCCACGGCCATTTTCATGCTAAAGCATATTTATTTGATTTTGCACACGGTCATATGCATATGCAGACTATCAATTAGATACTGCAATCACGGAACGAATAACTCCCAAATACATGTCAATTCATTCAAAGAACGTTTCAGGCATCCAATTATAAATAGGGCGATAAATCCCCAAGTAGCGATTAATGCTCAATAGTAATTCCAGTCACACCATCAGCCCTCCAACGGGATAATCACACCGATGAAAATCATCGAACCAATTACGAGCATTTAATTTCATTTAGACAATATAAAGCTCAATTCGAACAATAATCATTTATTAGCCCATTTAATTTATAATTGTCGATCTATCACTCGTCTTAAATCTATCGCTCTCTCGCGATAAATCAATCAATTTCAACTAATCACAATTAACCACAGACAATATAATTAATCAAGCTAACTTAGTCGATTACGGTCATTTAACCTAAACTGGGGTTTCTAACTAAACCAACCGTAATCACTTTATGTTATTACCAAAATTGCTAACCCAACTAACCCTAGGCGCAATTAGCGCCCTAACCAAGGTTTAGGGTCAACTCACAATTTATTTAAGCTCGAGCCGGCTCAAAATCAACAATGTGACGGTGGCGGCAACGAGCGACGACAACGACGGCGGCGACGGTTCTCGGCGATAAAACACGGTTAAGCCTCGGTTCTAAGGTTTCTCGAGAGGCGTCACGACCCGGCACCAACTAGGATACGTGACGGAGGTCCGGCGAGGTGGCGGCGATGCCGGAAATGGCCGGAGGAGGGCTGGGAGTTCACGGATCAGTAGAGGCCGAAACAGGGTAGTCGGGGTCCGGGGATTCTCGCGGCTGTTTCCGGCCGTTCAGCGACGAGTGATGGCCGAGGATAGGTTGATGATGATGACAGGAGGTAGCTAGAGGTTGTGGTTGACGGTGGTGAGGTGGTGGCCGAACAAGATCCACGAAGGAGGAGGGGGAGGAGGCTCGGCTAAGGGTGTTCTCGTAGGGGTTGAAGAAGAAGAAAAATAGAGAAAACAAAGGGGAGGGAGCAGGCAGACGTGGGGGACAAACGGGAATGAAGGGGAAAGTTTTAGGGAAAGTAGGGGACAAGGGGAAGTGGGGGAGTGCACCACAAATAAAGAAATGGGGGTGTCATAGGAGGTGAACAGTTCTGCCATTTAAAAAAAGACAACAGTGCTAAACAGGCATGGTTATCGAGGAAAAGTGAGAGACGAGTGCAACTATCGAAGAAGCCGCGAAAGGATTTGGTTATCCCATCATGTTAGAAAGCTGAGCGGGAGGTGAACAGTTCTGCCATTTAAAAAAGACAACGGTGCTGAACAGGCATGGCTATTGAGGAAAAGTGAAAGGCGAGCGCAACTATCGAAGAAGCCGCGAAAGGATTTGGCTGCCCCATCATGTCGGAAAGCTGAGCAAGAAGTGAATAGTTTCGCCATTTCAAAAATAGAGTGTTGAACAGGCATGGCTATCGAGGAAAAGAAGACAACAAATCGAAAGAGCGAGCATACAAAAAAAGAACAGAGAACCTCGAGTGGCGAGTTGTTGGAAGACCTCGAAGGCTCCAGAATCAAATTCGATATCGAAGCCATGGAACCCAACACTTCCGGCGACGAATATCAAGATCACAGCAGCGACGACGGCAGTGGCCACAATGCTTAACCCAAGAAAAGAAAACGTCGCCAACGCTACACTCGGAATGAAATCCAAGAGCTTGAAGCTTTCTTCGATAAATGCCCTTGCCCAAGCGTGGAACAAAGAATTGAATTGGGCCAGAGACTGGGAATGAATCCTATGAGGATCCAGTTTTGGTTCCAGAATAAAGGATTCAGACTAAGTGTCCAACGCAGACGTCAGGAGATCACGATCCTAGAGGAACAGAACCAAAAGTTTCGAATGGAAAACATGAGGTATGAGAAAATCCTCAACACTATTGCTTGCCCTAACTGCGGTGGCCCTACCACCCTCAGCAAAATGTTCCTTGATATGCCTTGTACGAGGATTGAAAGTGCGCATTTACCACCCTACTCCCCTGAGCCATCTCCGGTACAATCAGATTTTGCAGATGGCACGCATGAGCAGATCAATCCTACAATGATTATACCAGTGCCTTCTGAAGAATGGGATACGTGTCGTTATGATTGGAGTCACCATATCAAAGCCCATGAATCTCCTTCACAACAACTTTCGGTAGGATCAGATCCTGTTCAAGAGGGGTTAAAGATTAGTCGTCATGCTATCGACGCTATTCCGGACAGCGAGAAGAAGAAATTCATTAGGCCACTGGAACTTCATCTCAAGTTCTTAGACGAAGTTCGGCAAATAGGACTTGACTCAATAGGTCCGGCGAACATACTTGAGGTCATGAATGTACCGGGACTTACAAGACGTTTGGTTGCGAATCACTTTGGTTGCTACAGAAGGGCGCTAGGACAGCGTTATGCAGAGCTGAATCTAAACAATAGACGCGGCTGCGAATCCAGCACCCTTATGTCAAGAGAAGCCCGGTCGAATCTCGACGACTATTGGGGATTTGATCAGAATATCCTCTGGAGTCATTCCAGTATTCCTCAAGAGCACGTATCACAAGTGCAACAAGTAAACACCCCTCCGTTCGAGCAGCAGCTAGCCAGTGCTCTTCCTGTCATAGATAAGCCCGCTACGCCTAGTGCTCAAGGGTTTGCCCAATCGGAACATGTGGTTTCAGATGACCTAATGAGGGAATGCTTTGAGCATTTTTGTTTCCCTAATTCCCAAGTGGGAGATGCTTGTGGTGGCCAATCGGTCAAATCTCATCTTATATTCTCGAACAAGGATGGGGGTTCCAGTTCGAAGAACCCGTCGGGTGATGCTGCTCAACCTGCATATCAATCGTTCGAATGATCAGATGACTTCTTTGATGAAGGACTTGATACCTTGTTCGATCAGTTGGAAGCTAGCAAAGGTTTGCAGCCATGATCTGCAGTTGGTAATTGCGCACCTGAGCCGAAGCCGGATTGGTGAGGATCTAAGGAAGGATAGAGAAAGCCGGGTTAACGAAAAATCAGTCAGCGATATTTCGATCAAAGATGTTCAAGGGATACTGTCATTTGTTGGAAACGCCCGACTTAGAGGTCTCCGAGCTTGAACTGCTAGAAGAATTTAAAGATCCCATGACCGAATCCGACACAAGGGCCACGGAGGCCGACATTTCCAATGATGAAACCCGAGGCCTGGTTAACGAGAACAGCGTCCACGGCGGTGATCGGCGTCAGAAAGGGAAGCGTCTCCATCGCCGCACTTCAAGTCAAGTCCATAAGCTTGAGTTTTTTTTTCAGGGAATGCCCCTATCCAGACAAGGAACAGAGAGTCAAAATTGGCAAGGAGTTAGGGTGGGAGCCTCGGAAGGTCAAGTGCTGGTTTGAAAACAAACGAACCCGGCTGAAACAGCAACGTGATCGGCATGAGTTAGCGATTCTGAGGGACGAAAATGAAAAGTTTCGAATAGAAAACACTCAGTATAAAAAAGCGCTAAACATCGTTACTTGCCTTGTTTACGGTAACCCTGTTCCCACCGGTGAAGTGTTCACCGAGGAACCAGATCTGGGGGTTTATAATGCTCATCTGTTGCAATGCCCTTCGCAACATCTTTCGGAACAGACGGGTACCGTCGAGGGTCTACAAGAGAAAATCAGTGTTGCAAGGTGAAAGTCGACCCCCATTGTGGAAGGGGACATGCGTCATGACAAGTCAGGTCCGCTCAATGATGAACTCACCATCACAACCAGCCGATCTGAGACCACTGAATTCCCCCCAAAGCAACTTCCAACACGACCAGATTCCGCGGAGAGTAGCCGCCAAGTTGCTAACTCTACTTCGGCTAGCAAGAACATAAGGTTTTGTTGGACCCCGGAGCTTCATAGCAAATTTTTTGATGCAGTTCAACAGTTAGGGATCAGCTTGGCTTGCCCACTGCGCATACTCGAGATCATGAACATGCCGGGACTGGCTAAAAGTAATGTCAAGAACCGCCTTTGGCGCTACAAGAGACTGTTAAGAGACGAACGAGTGGCGCTAGACCAGGATAGAGGCGGTTCAAGTTTAAATGATAGGCATGGCTGTGTCCGCAATCCTCTTGAAGCAGGAAGCATCCAATCACATCTTAACACCGATGGGACTGGCAATTACACGGGCGATTGTTCAGGCAACAATCAGAATACTCCCATGAGTTATCCCAGTACTCCTCAGGAGTATGTACCGCAATTCCAGCAAATAGAGACTCCCCAGCTTGAACACCAACCGATCATTAGTGCTATTCCTACGGCGAATCTAGCATTGACAGGAGGCGCACATACAATTTTGCAAGACAATTACGGAAGTTCCAGCTCGAGGGATCACGTCACTCATTTCGAAAATAGCGAAAAAAATCCTTCGCCAGTAGACGGCAATACCCGACCTGAGTGTCAGCGGCTCGATGGATCAGGCGATTTTCTTGAAGACCTCTATTCTTGGTTCGATCGGCCGAATTCCCCCCTGAGTTATTCCAGTACTCCTCAGGAGTATGTACCACAATTCCAGCAAATAGGGACTCCCCGGTTTGAACACCAACCAGTCACTAGGGCTCTTCCTGGGGCGAATCTAGCATTGGCAAGAGATACGCGTACAAATTTACTGAACAACGATGGAAATCCCAACTCTAGGAGTCAGGTTGTTCACGCCGAAAGTAGTGGGAGGAATCCATCGCCTGCGGTTGAGAATGCCCGACTTGAACGTCAATGGCTTGAAAAATCAGGTGAGCTCCTCAGTGAGCATCTCGGCATATGGATCAAGCATAGCTCGAGGAATCGGGTTATTCATGCCGAAAGTAGTGGGAGAAATCCATCACCAACAATTAAGGATGCCTGACTTGAACGTCAACGGCTTGAACAATCAGATGATTGCCTGAATGAGCAACTCAGCCTATGGGTCAAGCATTTTAGAACAGGTGCATCTTCGCAGTCGTGACTCGATACCGGCAACCATGCATCTGATTCGAAGCGCGTGTAGTAAATCACTAAAAGGCTTAGGAGAATGAGAGGCGAATACTTTAAATGAATGTGTTACTGATCCCGTTGTAAAGTTCCCACGGGAACATTTTTAATTAACGCTTAGAACTAATCGCTCATGAGTATCAACATTACCCTTTGAGCATCTTCAAGCCGAAGGCCAAAAGTCGAAAGCCGTGGATTCATCGCTTAATCCGTGGGGCAAGTTCCCCGAACAATGACTATCACCAGCGTAGCGTAATGGGATCTACCCCTTCAATACGAAATACGTTTGGCCGCGAAGCCACCCATTTGGTAAAACGATGTATCGTTCCTAAATGATCTTCAATCAAATACGGGAGTAATGTCTCATTTCTTTTCCTACTCAAATGATAAACATGGATAAAGCACTCAAGGAGCCATGCATTCAAATGACTAAACAGACGTCGCCCAACTGGGGCAAATGAACCATTGGTGTCTCGAACACCATCTAATACGGATGGAGGGATTCGATAGATGTTGTTAATATCGATATGCAACATCAGAATGGGATGAAAATCAAGTGTAAAGTTGTATCGTCCTAATTTGTCTTGAATTTGGGAACATGAATTGACACTTATTGTTTATCCTTGACATGAGAGTCGCCTTGGAGACGAACATGTTTTTACATCCCATGTATTACTCGTTAGAGTACATGACCAAGGGTAAGATGTATTGTTTCGATTTTTGAAAAATTCGTGAACATACAATGGCATGTTTCTTTTACATTTTCAGGGATCTCCAGCTGCGACGGGCAGGTAAGTATCCCTTTTCCCAATTAACTGGAGAAAAAAAATGTCAGAATCCTTTCAGTCGTCGTGTCTAAAAAGGATAAAGATTTTCCAATGCATCGATATTCATGATTTAAATCGGGAGGTTACCTAAAACATGAATAGAACATGCATGACACATCACAAAATCCCTTAGATGGATAAATTTTGGAGAAAATGAAATGAATTTTTTCGAATAAGATTATTTTTCAAACCATTCAAAAGGAAGTTTCCTCAAAGAGAAGCGGGCCCAATCCAAACACATCCTACATACACTTGAGAGATGAGTGGAGCGAATCGGATAGCAAAATCTGGACCTACGGAGGTAGGGACCATTCGTAGCGATTACATGGATTGGGACGACGGAGGCGTTCGTTTCATATTCCCAAATACTATAGGTGACCATTGATAACCCCTTTGAACGGCGGTTTTCATTATCAGCCCTGTCGAGAACCACCCAACATCGGGGTAAAATAGAAGTAAGTCCAACAACATCAGGAGAAAATGGTTAGAGATTTTCTTGCTTGGACTAATTAATCTTTGTGTGTTGTTTATATGGTAATCCAAGTGCCATAGGATGACGAGAAGCATTCATTTCTCTATCCCACATACGTTTATCCTTTGCACAGCCAAGTTGAGCCTGAAAAAATTACATAAACCCATTGGTGATCATTGCAAGTTCCAAAACAAAGGCAAATCACTTCAGGAACGGAGAAGTTTAAGACTTAGGTTTACGAAGAAACTACTAAGTCGGTACTCAAGCGTGCTAATTCATATGTCTAGCACAGTTGCCAAGCATCCCACTTAGGGATTAAAGAAAAATGATGAAAAAAAAGAGGGAAAATCCCCAGCCAAGTTGAGCTTGAAAAAATTACATAAACCCATTGGTGATCATTGCAAGTTCCAAAACAAAGGCAAATCACTTCAGGAACGGAGAAGTTTAAGACTTAGGTTTACGAAGAAACTACTAAGTCGGTTCAAGCGTGCTAATTCATATGTCTAGCACAGTTGCCAAGCATCCCACTTAGGGATTAAAGAAAAATGATGAAAAAAGAGAGGGAAAATCCCCAGCATAAAAAAAAAAAAAAAGCAAAGTGCCTGGTAAAAGCAAGGCCAATGCTCGTGTAAGCTGTTTGATTTGATCCCAAGTGAAGCCTAGTTGGGAAAAGAGAAGACCCCTAAAGGAGTCTGATCAAAAAGACTACTACCCAAATGGTGTCAAGCGCGGACCAGAGATGCAGACAGAGTCATCAGTCTCTTAATGCGACGAAAGACGTTCTCTAAAGAACTTGTGCACACCTAAAAAAATGGGTGCACACCCCCAAAGACTAAAGATGCAGAAAGGAAAGGACAAGTGGCGAGTTTACAATGATCACCAATGTCAATCCCCTCACAAATTCTAGAGCAAAAACAAGCATTTTTCGGTCCCCAATCCCACCAATGTTACAACCCGGAAGCAGTCTTCTCTGACTAAGACACTTGGGTTAACGTATAGTTTAGCTCAAAGAAGTACGAGCAAGACTATTTCTTTCTCATTTTTGCAGGGTTCTTGACTTGTAAACCCGTAGCAAATGGTGAAAAATTTCATTCAATGGCCTTGACTCAAAAGTGAGTCTCCTTTGGAAATCGGCATCCAAGCCCTAACATTACGGTCCCGTGAAAGACCTCTTGATCAGTCGAAATGTAGGCGCTGCGAATGATCCTGAAACCTAGGCACATGTTAGTAGGAGATTGAGCGTTTTTCCTATAAAAGATCATTATCACGGAGCGGTGAGGAGCCCGCTCAGATGAGAAATTCTCCAATTGATGTTTTGGACAAATTCTTTTTGGAAATTTCAAATTGTTTGATCCAAATTTACCGCGCAAGAAATTTGTGATCACATATATATGTTGCAAAATGTTTTGGATAACCTCCAGCATCAAAATGCACATTTCATGACTAAAACTTAACTCATAGAATTTTGTCAATTGCACAATTGTTGTCTTCCCAAAGATTATTAACATTTTCTTGGTGAAGAAAAATCTTTCAGGTTTAAACTTTTGCAGGATCTTTGGAAACCCCAAATCCCAAAAGAACCTGTGCCCCGTGAAAGGGAGTACTTACATTTGATATCTCTGTAGGATTTTTGGTAACCCCAGATCCCAAATGAATATTTTACTTCGTGAAGTGGAGTACGCAGGCTTAAGCTTCTACATGATTTCGTGGAGAACCCATGATCCCAGAAGGACGCCTTGCTCTGTCAAGAAGAGCTTATAGGGTTATGTTTTGCAGGATCCCTGGAGAACCTAGATCCCAAACTGATACCTTTAATGAGAAGTTTGCAGGTTTCAGCTTTCTGCAGGATAATTGGTATCCCCAGATCCTAGAAAGGTACCTCGCATGTCGAAAGGACAATTCAGCCTTCTGCGAGATTTCAGGTAACCCCTAAATCCCAGAATAACCATCAGGTGAACCTAAAGTTAGATAAACCTTCCAAAAGAGACCTCAATGAGTCGTCCGTTGGTGAAGCCTTTTAGTAGGCAAACCTTTTCCAAGACCGATTTACAGAACGATCGAGTCTTTGACTAGTCCCAACCAGACAGGGTACGTCAACCTTTAGGTGAAGTCTTTTAGTAGGCAAACCTTTTCCAAGACCGATCTACAGAACGACAGAGTCTTTGACTAGTCCCAACCAGACAGGGTACGTCAACCTTTAGGTGAAGCCTTTTAATAGGCAAACCTTTTCCTAGACCGATCTACGGAACGATCGAGTCTCTGACTAGTCCCAACCAGACAGGGTATGTCAGCCTTAGATTCCTATCAGTTTGGAGTCACATGATGGTAGAAACCGCTTGAAGGGTCAATCAAAGGTAAATACCGCCAGAAGGGTCAACACAAGGTAGAAACCGCCTAAAGGGTCAAACCAAGGTAGAAACCGCCTGAAGGGTCAAATCAAAGGTAGATACTGCAAGAAGGGTCAACACAAGGTAGAAACCGCCTGAAGGGTCAAATCAAGGTAGAAACCGCCTGAAGAGTCAACTCAAGGTAGATACCGCCTGAAGGGTCAAAACACATGGTAGAAACCGCCTGAAGGGTCAACTCAAGGTAGAAACCGCCTGAAGGGTCAAACCAAGGTAGAAACCGCCTGAAGGATCAAATCAGGGTAGAAACCGCCTAAAAGGGTCAACACAAGGTAGAAACCGCCTGAAGGGTCAACACATGGTAGAAACCGCCATAAGGGTCAACTCTTTGGTAAATACCGCCATAAGGATCGACACAAAGGTCCGATTCACCATACGGATCAAAATTCTTGGCAAATCCCAAAGCATGGGATGCGCCTTCCTTAGGTTCCTACCAGTTAGGAATCCCATAATGGTATGACCTACCATACAGGTCAGAGCTTAATCTCCCTAGGATATTCTGAATGATGAGTCCTAGGTATCTGCTTGAAAGTTGTCGCAACCGACAGCATCCGACAGGTGAGCTTTAGGTGAACCTCCCTCCATCCAGCCCAAGTTCAAATTGCAAGAGTAAACCGAGGATTAATTTGAGCATTCATCAAAAGGCTTAAGGTTTCGTGTCATAGCATTTCTTTTCCCCAGTCGAGTCGGTCAAGATTCAGGTGCCATTTTGTCTTTGAAAGCAACCTCTGACGAGCTCACTCTCAAAGAGGGGCAGCTGTTGACACCTGATTTTTAATTTCTTTTTACTTTGATTTTTATTTTTAAAATAAATTAAAAATATCAAAAAAGGTCATAAAATCACAAAATCAACTTTGAAAGCCTTAGCCTAGCCTCAGGAACCAATTTTGAACAAAAAATATTTTTCGTAATTTTTAATAATTTTTCAAATTTATTTAATTATTAAAAATACCCAAAAAAATCAGAAAAATACCATTCGTGGTCAGAAAAATGCACAAAATATTCAATAATTTTTTTTAATTTCCTCTTCAAGTGTATCACTTTAAATCTTGAAAATTCGGCTCGGGTCACTATGTTCCTTCACAAACATAAACCCGAACGGAGCCTAAAAAATCCTTTTCGAGTCTTTTAGTTTTCAATTCTCACTTTTTATAAGCTATGACATTGGATTCTAAAGTCTTGAAGTGCAATTGGGTCAATTTGCCCTCCAATTTTGATCAATTTTAAACAAAATGTCTTAATTGCATAATTTTCTTTCAATTTAGTCCCCGATTTCACAAATTTTGAAATTAAATTTCATACGGGCATACCCATTAAAATCAAACACCTCTACCCTGTAGTTTTCATCACGATAAATCCATTGGTGGCCTCAATTGAGACTAATTTGGTCGTTTGGATAGTCAATTAAGCAAAAATTATTTTCGGATCCTAGGGATAATTTGGGGTTTTCACTAAATTTCAATCAATTGATTCACGAAAATACCCATATTTGATAGTAAACATGTCAAGGAGTCCAATTTTGCCATCAATTTCATGAAAATAGGTCAATTTGGGGTCGAATTTGGTCGAATTGGTCGAACCGGGCCGGTGGGGTCAGACCCGACCCGACCCGATCCGACCGGGTCTGCAACAAAGTTGCAGACCCACCATGGCCGAAAGCAAGGGAGAAAGGAGCGGCAACCGAGCGCGCGCAGCGATATTTTTTTTTTAGAAAAGAGGACGACAATGAGAGGTGGGGGACAAAAAGCAGAGGTGGTGGCTTGGTTTTTGGGGATGAATGCACACGAAAAGGAGTGGGACGGCCATGGAAAAGGAGCTCGGGTGAGAGAGGAAGAGAGGAGTTCGGGCAAAGGTTGAGAGAGCAGCGACTATCCAGGAGCTTCCCCGAACCCCAACGAACCTTACCGGAGCCTCAGCCGCCGTCGTCGAGCCCGGGACAGGTCGATATATCCTCCCGACTTTCATTCTCCATGCGCACATCATGAGTTAGACAGAATGCCTAAGTGAGCATTCGAATTTTCGAGTCTCGGTCGGGCCTTCCTGGGCCTTATTTGTCACAAGTTTGATTGTAAAACTTCATTATACATGCCTCTGAGCCCGGCTTGCTCCTTATTTTGCATTGAAACGTGCCGGGAAGCCATGGCCGGAGCTCCCCGAAGTCTACCCGACCATAGAGCTCGGTCCGGCGCCAAATGGCGATCGCCGAACCTCAAACGGCCTCAGGTAAGCTTCCCGACCCTTAGTGGATGCTCTCTGAATGATTGGGATCGAGCTAGAATGAAATAAAAAAAATTCTAAAAATTGCTGCCGGCGCCGGATCTTTGTTTGTCTCCCTGGCCGTTTTCCGGCGTTATCTTGGCCATGAAAAGAATGTGTGTGATTTTGGGTCTGCTAGGGGTCGACTTCTTGTAAAAATCGCGGTTCGAAACGGTGGATTTTACGTCATTTTGGGTCGTTCGGCGAGGATTCCGGCGATAGTCGCCGGAATAGTTACTATTCATCGTCTTCTCCGGCGACTATCGCCGGCGGTCAACGGTCAACGATGACGTGGCATGCCACATCGGCAGCCACGTCACCGGGTGGGACCTGTTCAAAAAATAAAACAGATCGGACGGTTTTGGTGAGGCCACGTGTCGCGATCTCGGCTTTTTCAGATTTATTAAATGATTTTCGGATATTAATTAAAAATAATCCGACGGTCAAGAATGTGCCAAGTGGCTCTCTGTGGATCGTCCGATCTAGTCCAAGATCGGACGCACCAGGAGCAACCACGTGGCACAATCTGGGGCGTCCGTTTCAAAGGATTTTCTGATAAATTAATAAAATGTTAAAAATAAATAAAAAATTCCTTAAAAAATGAAAATGGTGCCGTTTTAGGCCTGCTTCGACCAGTAGGGTCGGGCCGGGCGCCCGAGAGGCGTGGTCCGGGTCTGACCCGGCCTGGAAAATATTTTAACATAATAAAAAAATTCAGAAAATAATAATAAAAATAATAAAGATTCAAAAAATCAATAAAAATTAGAAAATAATAAAAAATTAAAAAAAATAAAAAAAATCGGAAAAATTCAAATAAATTCCAGAAAATAGGAAATGGCCACATTCAACTGGCTACGACCTGTTTTGGGTCTTTAGACCCCCGGTCTTTCCAAAAATGACGGTTTTGACCTTTCGGCAAACCGTCTTAAAACAAATTCTAAAAAATTCAGGAAAATCTCAAAAAATTTGAAATGGCCACAATCAACTGGCCAAGGTTCATCCCGGATGCTTTGAACCCCGACCCTTCTTGAAAATGATAATTTCGCCCTTTGGGCGAATCGTCTTCCCAAAAATTGAAGAAAAATCAAGAAATTCCAAAAAAATCTCAAAAATGGGAAATGACCATAATCAATTGGCCATGGAATATTTTGGATAATTTGGTATCCAAACCTTCCAAAAAATGACGATTTTTCCCTTCGGGCTAATCATTCTCGAATATTTCCATTTTGCCCCGGATCCTAAATCACACATTCCCTAAGCCCTTATGGCTATACTAGGAGGTCATGTGATGTGAATTGATGTGCATCGATCTGATTTACTAATGCACTTGATTGCGCTTTCATTAAAATTGATTGTGATTGATAGGAATAATCTTCCAATCTGCATGAAACCCTGAATCAAACCTACCTCACCCAAAATTGTGCCTGCATGAAATCTTAATTAGGAAAATCACTCGCGTTAGGTACCGAAAGGGCGTTGGTAATGACACTAACGTAACCAAGTCCCCGAACCCAAAATCTCTTGTTCCATAGAACTGATCGATCTCTCCCAATCGGTTAGTAAGGTTTCCGGTCTACCCTCCAAGAAAGATCGGTGGTGACTCCAAATGGATGCACAAGTTGCACATGCCACCATGACCACACTAAGGTCGAAAGCGATCGACTATTATCGTCGAATCCTTAAAAAAGTACTCCCGCCGCGATTTGGTATGGGCCTGGGAGGGCCCGCGCTGATCCAAAGCCCGCGATCCGCACTCAAATGCGGAGAAAAGGCCCGCGATCGGTAATCCATTAGCGCGTCCGTTTCAGACGGGTCGCGACTGCTGGCGACTCCGCTGGGGAACTTTGTTCTAGAACCTATGGTTCTAGACCTCAAGTGGACTTAGGCGGTAATTAAAACGCTGAGTGATATTTCTAACCCTGCAAGCACTCTCGAAGGTGAGGTAAGTCCGCTCACGATAGGTGTTATATGTTTTTGTAGATCGGAGTGATAAGGGGGTGGTTTGTGATTAACGTTGTCTTATGCAGGTTGGGTGTAGGAATGCATGTTGTGTGGATGATTTTGAAGCGCTGATTGATAAACTTTTATGCATGATTTGCATTGTAATAATCACAACACATGGACACACACAACCGCGCCCAAAACCCCGGGCGCCCTTTTTAGGAAAACAATAGAAGGAATTGAAAATGGAATCTCCGTGAGGAAAAACATGGGGTAATCCACTTTTCAATTCCGCTCACTTCGAACTATGGATCGAGTCCCAATGCAACGATTGTTGTGTAATGGAATCGGCTCTTCTAGAACTCGAGGTGGGAACTTTGACCTTAGGCGCCAAACCCTTTGATTTTTAGAAGTTTATCCCCACCTATCTCATGTGCATGTCTTTGGACAGTTGGTACACTTGAAACCGTACATAAGTCGACGAGTTCGGTCGGTAAGACTCTCATCCCTCAAACCAATTACAGTTCATATAAATATAAGCATTTCATTCACTGCATTCTGGTGATTAGATTAAATGCCATTTTGAGGATAGATATGTGTGTTTTTCCCCAACGTCCTTGATAGAAGACGAAGAGGGTGATATCCCATGGCGAACACCGGGTGCACAAGAAGAGCCTGCTGTGGACATCATTAAGGTATTATCTAACGAAGATGACGATTTGGAATAGGTGATCCTGAAGTCACGTCTTAAAGATTGAAGCATGGGCATGTTTAAGTGTTAGGATCACATTCCTTTGATTTGTTTTTCATTTCTAGCCCTTTTTGTATAGGATTCATTTTGCTGAGATCCTCTCTATCTCATCCCTTAGATTTATTGTATTAAGGACCTATTTGTGTTATGTACATCCGAGTTGAAATTTGCTGTATTTCTTTTGATTTATCATTGGAATGTGGTAGTGGCATTAGTAATAATCATTCGAATATGCCAAAATCAATTTTATAACTCCACGGGAGGAAATTGAAATTGGAGGTCTGACGCGACCTTTTTAGCCGTATAGGGCAATCCAATCCCAATTTCACCAGAAGGAGCTATAAACTTGAAATTGGCTCATGCATGTTTTGCTTCATTGGTAACCCATGATAATTGATCAGGATTATTCATGTTTTCAAATTTAATAAAAGATAAATATCCAAATTACTCTCGTTCTTAGCGAACGGCCTTAATTTGGGTACTATATCTTCAATTAAACTTAAAACACATTATAAATGTATCTTGTACTTTTGAACATTCCATTGATTTTCTTGGAATTGATCAAAAGCGATTATCATGAATTACATTCCTTTCAATAGTATGCTTTCCCTCGAGGAATACCGATAAAAACTTTTCGTACAAGACTAAAACCCTTGTAAAAGTTCTTATCCCTATTAATCACGAGCAAGCATAAAATTGGAAGGAGTTTATGCTTTCTTTTTCAAATTATTCCTTCTGATTCCGTCTTTTCATTTGCAGGTGAAAAAATAGGTAGTAGAGAGAAATCTTTTCTTGGATAAATCTGAGGCTATTCTTTCATCTAATCATGAGCGAGTTAGAAAATCAAGACATATTTGCTCGACTTATTGATATTATGGTTCGGC
This sequence comes from Rhodomyrtus psidioides, assembly GCA_021437785.1. Lineage (NCBI taxonomy): Eukaryota > Viridiplantae > Streptophyta > Magnoliopsida > Myrtales > Myrtaceae > Rhodomyrtus > Rhodomyrtus psidioides. The sequence continues at coordinate 2,184,705 of JAILYB010000042.1, forward strand.
TCACCTAAGTTGAAGATGTTCAGATGTTCGAAGAAATGGACCATATAAAAGCTAAAAGACACACACGGGAGCTTTCATTCATTCTTGCTCAATTGAAGGATTCTAGAAGCAGATCATACAGTTCATCGGGGTGGAAAAGTAAAGCCGAAGTGAGCCCTAATTAGCGACACGAAGGAGCCCTGCTGACCCTCCATGTTATTGATGCTTTGTTTGTACTCACCACTCTGCGTATCATGGTCCGCAAGCCTGAGGTGAAGGCGTTTGCATTCATCATTGACCTCGACAACCTGAGTCTCGTGATCTTCGACGACTAATTCCAAGTCCCGAACCAGTCCATTCCCACGAGCTATATCCGCGTTTATGCCATTGAGCCTTTCTTCCAGCCACTCGCTTCGATGTCTCAGCAGGGTATTACGGTGATCATGCTCATAGGTGGCCAGGGATAGGGCCAAGTGCTCTACCAGATTCCTCATCTCGCGAAGCAACGTCGAAACCCGCTCCTTAGAGAACTTAACAGCCTTTTTGTGACTATTGGCCAGGTAGTCAGCCAGCACCAGGTGGTCAGACCGATCCTCATAATGAGCCCGCTGTCACGACCCTCCCTCGCGGGGCTCAAGAATGGGGCGAGGGCGAGCTAATGGGCCGCCCGATCGCTGGCTTGATCGGACGCGGGTCTCTCCCAAGGTCCATTGCCCAAATCGCAACTGCTGGATATACGTGGTCGACCTTCAGTGTGGTCTAGTGACATGTGATGAGTGTACATGCCAAGGAGTCGCCACCAATCGTTTTGTGGAGGGTACGATCGGAAACCCTGTCGAATAGTTGGGAGCTGTCTATTCGATTCTACGGAAACCAGAGAAGTGGGTTCGGGGACTTAGTTAGGCTAACTGTCAGAGTTGACGCCCCTTCGGTACCGAAGCTGAATGGTTTATCTGATCCTAGGATTTCATACAGATGAGTGAGGTACTGATCCTAAATCTAGGACTTCATGCGGATGGGAATAGCTACCCTATCACTCACAATCATTAAAAGTAATAGCGCAAATCAAGGAATCAGTACATGCGGATAAAACACATGAAATCAACATGGCATCCCTAATGAGGCCCTATTAGCCTAGAGAAATATCAATCAAGCCTTAGGAGTGATTTTGGCATGATTTGCCCATGAGGGGTAAAATCGTAATTTTGAACAATTCGGGGACAATTCACCTTACAAGGGACAAATTCGTCATTTTGGATGAATTGGAGAGTCAAAAGATGGAGGAAATAGGATTGGCCATCAATCCAATCCATTTCCTATTTTTCGGGATTTTCCAGAATTTTTCTGGAATTTAAAAGGGATTTTACCCTTAGAGTGGTAAAATCGTCATTTTTGATAAAGTTGAGAACTGAAAATCTCAAATGTTAGAGTTGGTCGTCCACCTGACCCAAATCCTAACTTTAAGCAATTTTCGGGACTTGATTGGGACAAGAAAGACAATTTTCCCATTTGAGGGGTAAGATCGTCATTTCGAGAAAGGGGACGGAGCTCGAAAACCCCAGCCTAAGAATTGGTTATCTGATCGACCCTAATTCTTACCTCGGCATTATCGCCCTCACTTTGTATACATGGCAGAAACGACTTGTCCTTAAAGGGCATTGTCATCAATTCTTGGAAGAACGGATAAGAAACCCTAAAAATAGGGTTGATCAGTTGTCTGTGGTCAATCCTCGATCTTTGGGGATTTCTGGAGTGACTAGGATTTTTCCACAATTTTTCCATATTTTTTTGGAATTTTCTGGAATTTTCTGGTATTTTTTTTTGGATTTTCTAGGATTTATTTGATTTTTTAATATTTTTTTTCTTTTTAAAATCATTTTCTGATTTTTTTATTAGAAAATATGATTCGGACCGGGTCGACCCGACCCACTCGGGTCGGAACCCAGCCCAGACCCGGACCCGAGAGAACGAAGCTCCAAAACGACGCCGTCCCCGTTTTTTTTTTTATTTTTATTTTCGGATTAATCAGACTTGATCTGACGGTCCTTATTGAGCCGCATGGCTTCCCTATGACCGCCGGATGACCTGACTGGGATCTACGGCCTGGATTAAGCGAAGACCTGATCAGGGACGTCCGATCTAATTACTTGAACCTACGGCCACGATTGAAACATAGGACTAGATCTAGACCGTCCGTTCCCACTTAACCTAAAACGACGTCGCCTATCTCCTAAACCCTACGACATCGTTTCAACCACTTTTATTTCCGATTTAAAATCTTTTTCGAATTATCCTAATTTCTAATCGGATGGCCACTATTTGTTGGACTCGATTAACCTGAGCCGTTCGATCTGCGCTGACTCACCCCTAACAGACTAACGGTTGAGCTGACTCGACATACACGTGGACCAATGGTCGACTGCCATCTCAGCTTTTGACTCGTTGACTGCGCCACGTCAGCTTCGTCTTCAACCTTGCGACCCCGACGAAATGGACGGCTGAGGAACTCCGATGACGATCTGACGGTGGATTCTCGACGGATTGGAGCGAGACCGGCGGCAATCGACTCGCGATGACCTCTATTTTAACATATCTAAGAATCGCAACATTTTATTCACAGAATTGCAAGCATCATGCAAAGTGCCGGGTACGGCCATGGGAGTTCGATTGCGTAATTTATCTAAAATCACAGCAATTCAATCACAGAATGGCACCAGTGGAGGTTCAGAAAACTCACCTCGAGCTCCGATTGAGCTCGTTCGGCCCAGATTTGGCTGGGGAAAGATGAACAGTGGTTCGACAATGGAGGTTGGATTGGAAGACTCGATTGGGTGTGTTAAGACAAAATCAATGCAAACAAGATATACGACAATGGTCAGTAATGTCTAAGGGATGAAAAGCACACGGGAATTGCAAAGATTGAAGCCGAAATCAAAGTCCGCCATTGCAGACCAGAGCTTGAGCTCGAAGTTCGGGATTACCTATTCCGGTGGTTTTGGGCTGCGCGGTTGATGGCGATCGCTTCCTGGCACTCAAAGCGAACTTCTGACGGTCTTCTTCAGCTTCGGTTTGGCCAGAGACGGCCCAACCAGCGCCTTGCAGTCGAGCTCAAGTTCTCGAAGACGGAGGGTCGGAGAACGAGCTCTCTCTCGCGTTTTCTTTCTCTCTCTCGATTCAATCTCGCCCCTCTGCAACTGAACTCCTCCTCTACCCGTTCTAGAAGGTCTGTTGGCTTATATAGCTTGTTGGATTTTTGGCGCCGAACGGTGGATCTTCAACTGATTCAGTTTGGCACGTGTAGTCACGTGCAATTAGGTCAAAACGAAGTTGGGGAAGATGGGCATTTCGCTCAATCTCGTTTGGTTCCGCGGTGAGCTTCATTTTGCACCAATTTGGCAAGGATTTGAGCTGTTTTTGCCTTTGTTGACTTTCGCAGGTTCGAAGGTTTGACTGACCTCGCCGGAGCTCGTCCGGCGGTCATTTGTCATGGGGGCGGTCTTGATCGAAAGGTCTTGAGGTAAGGAGTAAGACGCCCACCATTCCCCTTTCAATTAGTCGCGAATTGACCTTCAATTTGGTCTTGGAAACTCGGTCTGTCACTGTTCATTTGCACCGGTGTTTTGAGGAAGACGACGACACTGTAGCAAAGCGGTTCGACCGGTCCGACCGGCGGTCTGACAGGTCTGAACCGGTTCCGAATTGGAATTTTCAAAATTAAACCCAAATTAGTAGGAAATTCTTACAATTGAACCTCATAATCGAGTCTAGGGCATGAATTCTATCTAGAAATGTGGTTTTGCCCAAAAATTTTCATCAATTTTTACAAAACCCACAAATTCTCATTTAATTGGAAATTGGGGATCGTATAATTGAGGGTGCAAATGATCAAATTGAGTCAAACCACCTATATCAATCGATTTAAAATGGTGAAATTCATTGGGTAGCATGTTCAATTTGTAATGATAGTCCTTGAATTGAAAGTAATTTCGATTATGCTCAATTTCAAGGACTAAAATGCAATTATGTTTGCAATTGAACAACTTGTCCGAGCAATTAGGTCAAATTGAGATAGGGGACAATTAGATTGAATGTCAAGATCCTAGAAAATGCTAAAACTGCAAATTAAAAGACTCAATTGGTATTTTTTTCTCAAATTCAATAGTACGGATTACAAAAGAACACCTAAAATTGAATCTGATTTTGGATTTTTTGTGAGGTAAAAAATACTAGGGATTAAAAGGAAAAATATTGGCTATTTTTTTTATATTTTTGTGACCTCAAATGCTATTTTTCTTGATTTTTTAAGTGTTTTTCTATTTTCTAAAAATACTAAAAAAATATGAAAAATGTGAAAAATTATTTTTTGGTCAAGAATGGTTCCTTGGGCTTGGCCAAGGCCACCAAAGTTTTTTTTTTTGGGGTAAGGTAAGTTTGTATATACTTTTCAAGATACTAGGTACAAAAAAACCGGTCACAAAAACCATGAACCGAAATTGACAATGAGTGCCAAGATTGGTTCAACGGTGAACCGGATGCAAAATATAACGTCGCGTCACGCGCGTAACTAGAGCGGCCATTACTCTTAAAAGATAAACAATGCCAAACAGGTGGCAAAAAAGGCAGGCGGTCAATGCAATGACCACAGGGTGGGGTACATAGAAAACCAACCGGTGAAGGGTCATGAATTCTGTTCTCCCAGTAACCAGGCCAAGGCAACAGGGCAGTATCAGATTTACCTTCTCCCAAAAAAGCAGTCGTCAGCCTAGGGAGAGGAGGCCAGCAGCAGAGAAGGTCCACCTGATCATGCAGTGATTCCATCCGAAGCCCAAATGGAATCACTGCAGCAGACCACCAAAGTTGATATTGTAATTTTCTGACTTTTTATGAATTTTTTGTGATTTTTCAAAGAAAAAAACTAAAAAATAAAAATAAAAATGAAAAAGACTGGGTCAAAAATCAGGTGTCAACACCCGCAAGACGGAAGCCACGAGAACTTCCCGATGAACAACCTGGTAGGCCTCTAGGGAGTTTGTAAAGAGGGTTGGGAAAGCTCTATATTCCCTCCCCAACGTAGTGCCCTTAAGGGAGGTGATGTCTATATTCTCGAGCAAGGCGTAGATTTCATCTTCGATTTCGGGATGATTGATTATATGAGCGTAGCCTCGACCTAATAGATTATAGAGTTTCTCCCACTAGGCTAAAACTTCAGTTGAGAGTGTGCGAGAGCAAAAGGAGGCCATTTTCGTTGGGATTGTTTGAGAGGGAGATGGGTGCAACGGAACGATTAGGAGTTAGAAGCTGTTTATGCGAGAGCGTTAATCTTCTCTACCTTAACTCTTCGTTTTATAGCAGCTCAGGGGTGAGAAAAAGTCCCGGAAATAACAGAGCCGAGTTAAGGGGGTAAAGCAGGTGGGCCTCTTCCCGTGAATCATCAGATCCGTCCCTGTCCGTGATTTCAGGCTTGTCAATGAAAACTGTAAAAGATTCTTTGGTCTCACCATTATTAATTTTAGGTGCGAGGCAAGCGCGACTATGGAAGAAGTCGCGAAAGGATTTGGTTATCACATCACGTCATAAAGCTGAGCGGGAGGTGAACAGTTCTGCCATTTAAAAAAAGACAACATTGCTAAATAGGCATGGTTATCGAGGAAAAGTGAGAGACGAGCGCAACTATCGAAGAAGCCGCGAAAGGAATTGGTTATCCCATCATGTTAGAAAACTGAGCGGGAGGTGAACAGTTCTGTCATTTAAAAAAGACAACGGTGCTGAACAGGCATGTCTATCGAGGAAAAGTGAGAGGCGAGCGCAACTCTCGAAGAAACCGCCAAAGGATTTGGCTGCTCCATCATATCGGAAAGCTGAGCAGGAAGTGAACAGTTCCGCCATTTCAAAAATAGATTGCTGAACAGGCATGGCTATCGAGGAAAAGAAGACAACAAATCGAAAGAGCGAGCATACAAAAAAAGAACAGAGAACTCCGAGTGGCGAGTTGTTGGAAGACCTCGAAGGCTCCAGAATCAAATTCGATATCGAAGCCATGGAACCCAACACTTCCGGCGACGAATATCAAGATCACAGCAGCAACGACGGCAGTGGCCACAATGCTCAACCCAAGAAAAGAAAACGTCGTCAGCGCTACACTCGGAATGTAATCCAAGAGCTTGAAGCTTTCTTCGATAAATGCCCTTGCCCAAGCGTGGAACAAAGAATTGAATTGGGCCAGAGACTGGGAATGAATCCTATGAGGATCCAGTTTTGGTTCCAGAATAAAGGATTCAGACTAAGTGTCCAACGCAGACGTCAGGAGATCACGATCCTAGAGGAACATAACCAAAAGTTTCGAACGGAAAACATGAGGTATGAGAAAATCCTCAGCACTATTGCCTGCCCTAACTGCGGTGACCCTACCACCCTCAGCAAAATGTTCCCTGATAAGCCTTGTACGAGGATTGAAAGTGCTCATTTACCACCCTACTCCCCTGAGCCATCTCCGGTACAATCAGATTTTGCTGATGGCGCGCATGAGCAGATCAATCCTACAAAGATTATACCAGTGCTTTCTGAAGAATGGGATACGTGTCGTTATGATTGGAGTCACTATATCAAAGCTCATGAATCTCTTTCACAACAACTTCCGGTAGGATCAGATCCTGTTCAAGAGGGGTTAAAGATTAGTCGTCAGGCTATCGACGCTATTCCGGACCGCGAGAAGAAGAAATTCATTTGGCCCCTAGAACTTCATCTCAAGTTCTTAGACGCAGTTCGGCAAATAGGACTCGACTCATAGGTCCGGCGAACATACTTGAGGTCATGAATGTACCGGGACTTACCAGACGTTTGGTTGCGAATTACCTTGGTTACTACAGAAGGGCGCTAGGACAGCGTTATGCCGAGCTGAATCTAAACAATAGACGCGGCTGCGAATCCAGCACCCTTTTGTCAAGAGAAGCCCGGTCGAATCTCGACAACTATTGGGGATTTGATCAGAATATCCTCTCGAGTCATTCCAGTATTCCTCAAGAGCACGTATCACAAGTGCAACAAGTAAACACCCCTTCGTTCGAGCAACAGCTAGCCAGTGCTCTTCCTGTCATAGATCAGCCCGCTACGCCTATTGCTCAAGGGTTTGCCCAATCGGAGCATGTTGTTTCAGATGATCTAATGAGGGAATGCTTTGAGCATTTTTGTTTCCCTAATTCCCAAGTGGGAGATGCTTATGGTGGCCAATCGGTCAAATCTCCTCTTATATTCTCAAACAAGGATGGGGGTTCCAGTTCGACGAACTCGTCGGGTGATGCTGCTCAACCTGCATATCAATCGTTCGAAGGATCAGATGACTTCTTTGATGAAGGACTTGATACCTTGTTCGATCAGTTGGAAGCTAGCAAAGGTTTGCAGCCATGATCTGCAGTTGGTAATTGCGCACCTGAGCCGAAGCCGAATTGGTTGGTCATTAGGCATACCCAAAGAAAGGGGGAATGTACGCGAGAGTGATGTATCTCTTATTCTTTTCATTGTAAAGTTCTCATCGGCGCACTTGTTTTCTTCTTTAATAGCTAGAGTTGATTTTGCACAATGTTGTCTGCGAACGTCATCATGTGTGGGTGCGGCAATCTCTTGTTATATTAGGTTCAAGGTAAAATCAACCCAACACGTGAAGGCAGAAGGGACAGCATAAGTTGCGAGCAAAGCGTGAGCGAGTTCGAAAGCGGAGAGATTATTAGCTGCCTCAAACACCATGACCGCAAAATCAGGGGCAATCTTAAAATTTCGAGTAGCTACTAATATATGTCTCACAAGGCATTCAAATCGTTCAAATGAAAAGCGTCAGGCTACGGAAATAATGCGTAACCAAGCTGTTGGCACATGTGAAAAGGGAATTGCATAGATCCGAAAGCGAAGACCTTTCTTGGCTTGTCAACCATACGGAATAAAGAAGCATATATAAAAAACTCGTATTTATTTTACTCAATAGGAGAGTTTACAAATGGGTTACTGAGGGGGAGCCGTAATCCCAAAATGAGTTCTGATGAGCATCACGAAGAAGTTTAACTGACTCTCCATATTATCCATGCCTTGCCTACAGCCAACACTTCGAGAATCAAGGTCTACGAGCTTGAAGAAAAGGAGACGGCATTTCTCCTTAAGCTCGTTCACCTTGGTCTTATAGTACTCGAATTCATGCTCTAAGTCCTGAGCCAGCGCTCTCCCGCGGGCTATATCCACGGTCAGATCTTCAAACCATTCCTCTAACCATGCGCACTTAGCATGAGATTGTGCTGGTCTTGCTCAAAGACGGTTTGATAGAGAGCTAGACGCTCCATCAAGTTGTCCCTCTCACGGACCAGCAATGAGACCTGGGCATGGGTGTATTCAACAGCTTTTTTATGGTTATCGGCCGTCATCATGGCCAACACTAGGGACTCAGCCCTGTCTTGATAGTGAGCTCGCACGATGCAAGCCAAAGTGACATCCCGGCTAGCAACATGATAAGCCTCCAAGAAATTGGTGAAGAGAGTTGGGAAGATCACAAACTTCCTTTGCAGTTTGGTACCTTCGATATATGCGGTGTCCAAGGCCGGAATCAGAATACGGATTTCAACCTCGGCTTCAGGATGATTATTTATATAACCGTAGCCTCTACCCAGGAGGTGATAAAATCTCTCCCATTTGGGTTGAAGTTTCGGCTAAGACAGCAGGTGCAGAAGAGAAAGCCACATGCGATTGAATGGTAGAGAAGAGAATGAATATTGGGGGAGTGTTCGAGAGACTGAATCTGATTAGGCTAAAATATTGATCTTCTTGACATCAATCTCTCACATTATATCGCTCGAATAAGCAAGGAAAAATTATAATAATAATTTATGTGCAGCAGCGCCAAGCAAGTTTCATTAATGCGTCCCCGATAAGTCACGGATCCACCACTGTCCTGTGATCTTGGGTTTAGCAAAACATAATGGCGTCGAAAGGTGGGCACACCTATTGCTCTAGAGACTGGGCCAGGGAGACAGGCGTAGTGCTCGACAAAGCGAAATCAACGCAAGAGATCTTCAGGCTCCATTCACGAAGAAAAGAGTAAAAAAAAAAAAAGAAACAGAGTGGGAGTTACGAAGTCTCGAGAAGAGCGGTCGCCAGGTAACCATCATCTTTGATCAAAGAACGGCGGTCGGACGCACTTAATCTTTCATTGTAGAGAAGGTGAGGATCCAAGGAAGGATAGAGAAAGCCGGGTTAACGAAAAATCAGTCAACGATATTTCGATCAAAGATGTTCAAGGGATACTGTCATTTGTTGGAAACGCCCGACTTAGAGGTCTCCGAGCTTGAACTGCTAGAAGAATTTAAAGATCCCAGGATCGAATCCGACACAAGGGCCACGGAGGCAGACCTTTCCAATGATGAAACCCGAGGCCTGGTTAACGAGAACAACGTTCGCAGCGGTGATCGGCGTCAGAAAGGGAAGCGTCTCCAACGCCTCACTTCAAGTCAAGTCCATAAGCTTGAGTTTTTTTTCAGGGAATGCCTCTATCCAGACAAGGAACAGAGAGTCAAATGGGCCAGGAGTTAGGGTGGGAGCCTCGGAAGGTCAAGTGCTGGTTTGAAAACAAACGAACCCGGCTGAAATAGCAACGCGAACGGCACGAGTTAGCGATTCTGAGGGAGGAAAATGAAAAGCTTCGAATAGAAAACACTCACTATAAAAAAGCTCTAAGCATCGCTACTTGCCTTGATTGCGGTAACCCTGTTCCCACCGGTGAAGTGTTCAACGAAGAGCCAGATCTGGGGGCTTATAATGCTCATCTATTGCAATGCCCTTCGCAACATCTTTCGGAACAGACGGGTACCGTCGAGGGTCTACAAGAGAAAATCAGTGCTACAAGGTCAAAGTCGACGCCCATTGTGGAAGGGGACATGTGTCATGACAAGTCAGGTCCGCTCAATGATGAACTCTCCATCACAACCAGCCGATTTGAGACCACTGAATTCCCCCCAGAGCAACTTCCAACACCACAAGATTCCGCGGAGAGTAGCCGCCAAGTTGCTAACTCTACTTCGGCTAGCAAGAAAATAAGGTTTTGTTGGACCCCGGAGCTTCATAGCAAATTTGTTGATGCAGTTCAACAGTTAGGGATTAGCTTGGCTTGCCCACTGCGCATACTCGAGATCATGAACGTGCCGGGACTGGCTGAAAGTAATGTCAAGAACTGCCTTTGGCGCTACAAGAGACTGTTAAGAGATGAACGAGTGGCGCTAGACCAAGATAGAGGCGGTTCAAGTTTAAATGATAGGCATGGCTGTGTCCGCAATCCTCTTGAAGCAAGAAGCATCCAATCACATCTTAACACCGATGGGACTGGCAATTACACGGGCGATTGTTCAGGCATCAATCAAAATACTCCCATGAGTTATCCCAGTACTCCTCAGCAGTATGTACCGCAATTCCAGCAAATAGAGACTCCCCAGCTTGAACACCAACAGATCATTAGTGCTATTCCTACGGCGAATCTAGCATTGACAGGAGGCGCACATAAAATATTGCAAGACAATTACGGAAGTTCCAGCTCGAGGGATCACGTCGCTCATGGCGAAAGTAGCGAAAAAAATCCTTCGCCAGTGGACGGCAATACCCGCCCTGAGTGTCAGCGGCTCGATGGATCAGGCAATTTTCTTGAAGACCTCTATTCTTGGTTCGATCGGCCGAATTCCCCCCTGAGTTATTCCAGTACTCCTCAGGAGTATGTACCACAATTCCAGCAAATAGGGACTCCCCGGTTTGAACACCAACCAGTCGCTAGGGCTTTTCCTGGGGCGAATCTAGCATTGGCGAGAGATACGCATACAAATTTACTAAACAACGATGGAAATCCCAACTCTAAGAGTCAGGTTGTTCATGCCGAAAGTAGTGGGAGGAATCCATCGCCTGCGGTTGAGAATGCCCGACTTGAACGTCAATGGCTTGAAAAATCAGGTGAGCTCCTCAGTGAGCAACTCGGCATATGGATCAAGCATAGCTCGAGGAATCGGGTTATTCATGCCGAAAGTAGTGGGAGAAATCCATCACCAACGATTAAGCATGCCCGACTTGAACGTCAACGGCTTGAACAATCAGATGATTTCCTGAATGAGCAACTCAGCCTATGGGTCAAGTATTTTAGAACAGGTGCGTCTTTGCAATCATGACTCGATACTGGGAACATTTTTAATGAACGCTTAGAACCAATCGCTCATGAGTATCAACATTACCCTTTGAGCATCTTCAAGCCGAAGGCCAAAAGCCGAAAGCCGTGGATTCATCGCTTAATCCATGGGGCAAGTTCCCCGAACAATGACTATCACCAGCGGAGCGTAATGGGATCTACCCCTTCAATACGAAATACGTTTGGCCGCGAAGCCACCCATTTGGTAAAACGATGTATCGTTCCTAAACGATCTTCAATAAAATACGGAAGTAATGTCTCCTTTCTTTTCCTGCTCAGATGATAAACATGGATAAAGCACTCAAGGAGCCATGCATTCAAATGACTAAACGGACGTCGCCCAGCTAGGGCAAATGAACCATTGATGTCTCGAACACCTTCAAGCACGGACGGAGGGATTCGATAGATGTTGTTCATATCAATACGCAACATCAGAATGGGATGAAAATCTAGTGTAAAGTTGTATCGTCCTAATTTGTCTTGAATTTGGGAACATGAATTGACACTTATTGTTTATCCTTGACAGGGGAGTCGCCTTGGAGATGAACATGTTTTTACATCCCATGTACTACTCGTTAGAGTACATGACCAAGGGTAATATGTATCGTTTCGATTTTTGAAAAATTCGTGAACATACAATGACATGTTTCTTTTACATTTTTAGGGATCTCCAGCCGCGACGGGCAAGTAAGTATCCCTTTTCCCAGTTAGCTGGAGAAAAAAAATGTCAGAATCCTATCAGTCGTCATGTCTAAAAAGGATAAAGATTTTTCAATGCATCGATATTCATGATTTAAATCGGGAGGTTACCTAAAACATGAATAGAACATGCATGACACATCACAAAATCCCTTCGATGGATAAATTTTGGAGAAAAGGAAATAAATTTTTCCGAATAAGATTATTTTTCAAACCAATCAAAAGGAAGTTTCCTCAAAGAGAGGCGGGCCCAATCCAAACACATCCTACATACACTTGATAGATGAGTGGAGCGAATCGGATAGCAAAATCTGGACCTGCGGAGGTAGGGACCATTCACATCGATTACATGGATTGGGACAACGGAGGCGTTCGTTTCATTTTCCCAAATACTACAGATGACCATTGATAACCCCTTTGAACGGCGATTTTCATTATCAGCCCTGTCGAGAACCACCCAACATCGGGGCAAAATAGAAGTAAGTCCAACAGCATCAGGAGAAAATAGTTAGAGATTTTCTTGCTTGGACTAATTAATCTTTGTGTGTTGTTTATATGGTAATCCAAGTGCCATAGGATGACGAGAAGCATTCATTTCTCTATCTCACATACGTTTATCCTTTGCACAGCCAAGTTGCGCCTGCAAATTCATTTCATAAACCCATTGGTGATCATTGCAAGTTCCAAAACAAAGGCAAATCACTTCAGGAACGGAGAAGTTTAAGACTTAGGGTTTACGAAGAAACTACTAAGTCGGTACTCAAGCGTGCTAGGTCATATGTCTAGCACAGTTGCCAAGCATCCCACTTAGGGATTAAAGAAAAATGATGAAAAAAAAGAGGGAAATTCCCCAGCTTAAAAAAAAAAGCAAAGTGCTTGGTAAAAGCAAGGCCAAAGACTAAAGATGCAGAAAGGAAAGGACAAGTGGCGAGTTTGCAATGATCACCAATGTCAATCCCCTCACAAATTCTAGAGCAAAAACAAGCATTTTTCGGTCCCCAATCCCACCAATGTTACAACCCGGAAGCAGTCTTCTCTGACTAAGACACTTGGGTTAACATATAGTTTAGCTCAAAGAAGTACGAGCAAGACTATTTCTTTCTCATTTTTGCAGGGTTCTTGACTTGTAAACCCGTAGCAAATGGTGAAAAATTTCATTCAATGGCCTTGACTCAAAAGTGAGTCTCCTTTGGAAATCGGCATCCAAGCCCTAACATTACGGTCCCGTGAAAGACCTCTTGATCAGTCGAAATGTAGGCGCTGCGAATGATCCTGAAACCTAGGCACAGGTTAGTAGGAGATTGAGCGTTTTTCCTATAAAAGATCATTATCACGGAGCGGTGAGGAGCCCGCTCAGATGAGAAATTCTCCAATTGATGTTTTGGACAAATTGTTTTTGGAAATTTCAAATTGTTTGATCCAAATTTACCGCGCAAGGAATTTGTGATCACATCTATATGTTACAAAATGTTTTGGATAACCTCCAGCATCAAAATGCACATTTCATGACTAAAACTTAAGTCATAGATTTTTGTCAATTGCACAATTGTTGTCTTCCCAAAGATTATTAACATTTTCTTGGTGAAGAAAAATCTTTCAGGTTTAAACTTTTGCAGGATCTTTGGAAACACCAAATCCCAAAAGTACCTGTGCCCCGTGAAAGGGAGTACTTACATTTGATATCTCTGCAGGATTTTTGGTAACCCCAGATCCCATATGCATATTTTACTTCGTGAAGTGGAGTACGCAGGCTTAAGCTTCTACAGGATTTCGTGGAGAACCCATGATCCTAGAAGGATGCCTTGCTCTGTCAAGAAGAGCTTATAGGGTCATGTTTTGCAGGATTCCTGGAGAACCCAGATCCCAAACTGATACCTTTAATGAGAAGTTTGCAGGTTTCAGCTTTCTGCAGGATAATTGGAGTCATAGATCCTAGAAAGGTACCTCGCATGTCGAAAGGACAATTCAGCCTTCTGCGAGATTTCAGGTAACTCCTAAATCCCAGAATAGCCATCAGGTGAACCTAAAGTTAAGTAAACCTTCCAAAAGAGACCTCAATGAGTCGTCCGTAGGTGAAGCCTTTTAGTAGGCAAACCTTTTCCAGACCGATTTACAGAACGATCGAGTCTTTGACTAGTCCCAACCAGACATGGTACGTCAACCTTTAGGCGAAGTCTTTTAGTAGGCAAACCTTTTCCAAGACCGATCTACAGAACGATCGAGTCTTGGACTAGTCCCAACCAGACAGGGTACGTCAACCTTTAGGTGAAGCCTTTTAATAGGCAAACCTTTTCCTAGACCGATCTACGGAACGATCGAGTCTCTGACTAGTCCCAACCAGACAGGGTATGTCAGCCTTAGATTCCCATCAGTTTGGAGTCACATGATGGTAGAAACCGCCTGAAGGGTCAATCAAAGGTAGATACCGCCAGAAGGGTCAACACAAGGTAGAAACCGCCTGAAGGGTCAAACCAAGGTAGAAACCGCCTGAAGGGTCAAATCAAAGGTAGATACCACCAGAAGGGTCAACACAAGGTAGAAACCGCCTGAAGGGTCAAACCAAGGTAGAAACCGCCTGAAGAGTCAACTCAAGGTAGATACCGCCTGAAGGGTCAAAACACATGGTACAAACCGCCTGAAGGGGTCAACTCAAGGTAGAAACCGCCTGAAGGGCCAACACATGGTAGAAACCACTTGAATGGTCAACACATGGTAGAAACCGCCTGAAGGGTCAACTCAAGGTAGAAACCGCCTGAAGGGTCAAACCAAGGTAGAAACCGCCTGAAGGATCAAATCAAGGTAGAAACCGCCTGAAGGGTCAACACAAGGTAGAAACCGCCTGAAGGGTCAACACATGGAAGAAACCGCCATAAGGGTCAACTCATTGGTAAAAACCGCCATAAGGATCGACACAAAAGTCCGATCCACCATACGGATCAAAATCCTTGGTAAATCCCAAAGCATGGGATGCGCCTTCCTTAGGTTCCTACCAGTTAGGAATCCCGTAATGGTCTGGCCTACCACACATGTCAGAGCTTAATCTCCCTAGGATATTCTGAATGATGAGTCCTAGGTATCTGCTTGAAAGTTGTTGCAACCGGCAGCATCCGACAGGTGAGCTTTAGGTAAACCTCCCTCCATCCAGCCCAAGTTCAAATTGCAAGAGTAAACCGATGATTAATTTGAGCATTCATCAAAAGGCTTAAGGTTTCGATGTCATAGCATTTCTTTTCCCCAGTCGAGTCGGTCAAGATTCAGGTGTCATTTTGTCTTTGAAAGCAACCTCTGACAAGCTCACTCTCAAAGAAGGGCAGCTGTTGACACCTGATTTTTAATTTCTTTTTACTTTGATTTTTATTTTTAAAATAAATTAAAAATATCAAAAAAGGTCAAAAAATCACAAAATCAACTTTGGAAGCCTTAGCCTAGCCTCAGAAACCAATTTTGAACAAAAAATATTTTTTCGTAATTTTTAATAATTTTTCAAATTTATTTAATTATTAAAAATACCCAAAAAAATCAGAAAAATACCATTCGTGGTCAGAAAAATGCACAAAAATATTCAATAATTTTTTTTAATTTCCTCTTCAAGTGTATCACTTTAAATCTTGAAAATTCGGCTCGGGTCACTATGTTCCTTTACAAACATAAACCCGAACGGAGCCTAAAAAATTCTTTTCGAGTATTTTAGTTTTCAATTCTCACTTTTTATAAGCTATGACATTGGATTCTAAAGTCTTGAAGTGCAATTGGGTCAATTTGCCCTTCAATTTTGATTAATTTTAAACAAAATGTCTTAATTGTACAATTTTCTTTCAATTTAGTCCCCGGTTTCATAAATTTTGAAATTAAATTTCATACGGGCATGCCCATTAAAATCAAACACCTCTACCCTGTATTTTTCATCATGATAAATCCATTGGTGGCCTCAATTGAGACTAATTTGGTCGTTTGGATAGTCAATTAAGCAAAACTTATTTTCGGATCCTAGGAACAATTTGGGGTTTTCACTAAATTTCAATCAATTGATTCACGAAAATACCCATATTTGATAGTAAACATGTCAAGGAGTCCAATTTTGCCATCAATTTCATGAAAATAGGTCAATTTGGTGCCCAATGTGGTCAAATTGGTCGAACCGGGCCGGTGGGGTCAGACCCGACCCGACTCGGTCCGACCGGGTCTGCAACAAAGTTGCAGACCCACCATGGCCGAAAGCAGGGGAGAAAGGAGCGGCAACCGAGCGTGCGCCGCGATATTTTTTTTAGAAAAGAGGACGACAATGAGAGGTGGGGGACAAAAAGCAGAGGTGGTGGCTCGGTTTTTGGGGATGAATGGACACAAAAAGGAGTGGGACGGCCATGGAAAAGGAGCTCGGGTGAGAGAGGAAGAGAGGAGTTCGGGCAAAGGTTGAGAGAGCAGCGACCATCCAGGAGCTTCCCCGAACCCCAACGAGCCTTACCGGAGCCTCAGCCGCCGTCGTCGAGCCCGGAACAGGTCGATATATCCTCTCGACTTTCATTCTCCATGCGCATATCATGTGTTCGACAGAATGCCTAAGTGAGCATTCGAATTTTCGAGTCTCGGCCGGGCCTTCCCGGGCCTTATTTGTCACAAGTTTGATTGTAAAACTTCATTATACATGCCTCTGAGCCCGGCTTGCTCCTTATTTTGCATTGAAACGTGCCGGGAAGCCATGGTCGGAGCTCCCCGAAGTCTACCCGACCATAGAGCTCGGTTCGGTGCCAAACGGCGATCGCCGAACCTCAAAAGGCCTCAGGTAAGCTTCCCGACCCTTAGTGGATGCTCTCTGAATGATTGGGATCGAGCTAGATTGAAATAAAAAAAAATTCTGAAAATTGCTGCCAGCGCCGGATCTTTGTTTGTCTCCCCCGCCGTTTTCCGGCGTTATCTTGGCCATGAAAAGAATGTGTGTGATTTTGGGTCTGCTAGGGGTCGACTTAGTGTAAAAATCACGATTCGAAACGGTGGATTTTACGTAATTTTGGGTCGTCCGGCGAGGATTCCGGCGATAGTCGCCGGAATAGTTACTAATCATCATCTTCTCCGGCGGCTATCGCCGGCGGTCAACGGTCAACGATGACGTGGCATGCCATGTCGGCAGCCACGTCACCGGGTGGACCTGTTCAAAAAATAAAACAGATCGGACGGTCGTGGTGAGGCCACGTGTCGCGATCTCGGCTTTTTCAGATTTATTAAATGATTTTCGGGTATTAATTTAAAATAATCCGACGGTCAAGAATGTGCCAAGTGGCTCTCTGTGGATCGTCCGATCTAGCCCAAGATCGGACGCACCAGGAGTAGCCACGTGGCACAATCTGGGGCGTCCGTTTCAAAGGATTTTCTGATAAATTAATAAAATGTTAAAAAAATAAAAACAATTCCTTAAAAAATGAAAACAGCGCCGTTTTATGCCTGCTCCGACCAGTAGGGTCGGGCTGGGCGCCTGAGCGGCGTGGGCCGGGTCTAACCCGGCACGGAAAATATTTTAAAATAATAAAAAAAATTCAGAAAATAATAAAAAATAATAAATATTCAAAAAATTAATAAAAAATAGAAAATCATAAAAAAAATTCAAAAAAAATATAAAAATTCAGAAAAATTCAAATAAATTCCAGAAAATAGGAAATTGCCACATTCAACTGGCTATGACCTGTTTCGGGTCTTTCGACCCCCGGTCTTTCCATAAATGACGGTTTTGCCCTTTCGGCAAACCGTCTTCCAAAAACAATTCTAAAAAATTCATGAAAATCCCAAAAAATAGGAAATGGCCACAATCAACTTGTCAAGGTTCATCCCAGGTTCTTTGAACCCCGACCCTTCTTGAAAATGACGATTTCGCCCTTTGGGCGAATTGTCTTCCCAAAAATTGAAGAAAAATCAAGAAATTCCAAAACATTCTCACAAATGGGAAATGGCCACAATCAACTGGCCTTGAAATATTTTGGGTAATTCAGTTTCCAAATCTTCCAAAAAATGACGATTTTGCCCTTCGGGCTATTCGTCCCCGAATCTTCTCATTTTTCCCCGGATCCTAAATCACACCTTCCCTAAGCCTTTATGGCTATACTAGGAGGTCATGTGATGTGAATTGATGTGCATCGATCTGATTTATTTATGCACTTGATTGCGCTTTCATTAAAATTGATTGTGATAGATAAGAATAATCTTCCAATCTGCCTGAAACCCTGAATCAAATCTACCTCACCCAAAATTGTGCCTGCATGAAATCTTAATTAGAAAAATCACTCGCGTTAGGTACAGAAAGGGTGTTGGTAATGACACCAACGTAACCAAGTCCCTGAACCCAAAATCTCTAGTTCCGCAGAACTGATCGATCTCTCCCAATCGGTCAGTAAGGTTTCCGATCTACCCTCCAAGAAAGATCGGTGGCGACTCCAAATGCATGCACAAGTTGCACATGCCACCATGACCACACTAAGGTCGAAAGCGATCGACTGTTATCGTCGAATCCTTAAAAAAGTACTCCCGCCGCGATTTGGTATGGGCCTGGGAGGGCCCGCGCCGATCCAAAGCCCGCGATCCGCACTCCAATACGGAGAAAAGGCCCGCGATCGGTAATCCATTAGCGCGTCCGTTTCGGACAGATCGCGACATTTGGAAGGGAGGGGTAGAGTGAGTTTGCCACATGCCAAAGCTTATGCTTGACTCACCATCTCTTGCAGACATAGAGACGGCATGGGGAATATAGCTATTGAGAAGAATCTACTTCTTGAGGGATTTAGGGAGAAATTCCCTATCTATTTCTATTTTGGTTTTACGTAATTGTGGATTCGCATTTAGATGCTGGTCTAGGAGAAATTCCCCATCTATTTCTATTCCCATATATATATATATATATATATATATATATATATATATATATATATATGCCGTGTCGCGGCGTGTCGGAATTCTCTATTTTTTTAGAATTGTCGTATCGGCGTGTCGTGTCGTATCGTATCATGTCCTCGTGTCCGTATCGTATCGGTGCTACATAGATTGAGGCACAAAGTCATAATAAATAGGTATAATGAAGCCAAATCTATGAGGAAACAATCAAAAAAATAAACAAAATAATTCTGGAATATATACAAAATCAATAAAATATTCTAACACCTCCTCAAACTTAAAGTGGATCAAACATCGAGAGTTTGGAAATGAGATATTGAAAATGTGGCGCTATAAGAGTGTTTGTAAAACCATCGGCTAATTAGTCCGCAGACCCAATAAAAGGAAGAGAGATTGTTCGAGCTTGAAGATGATGACGAGTAAGATGGCAATTGCTCTCAATATGCTTGATGCGCTCATAAAAAAAGGATTAGCCCCATTATGGGTGGCACTCCTATTGTCACAATACACAGGAGTGAGATCCTAGAGTGAAACTGATGTAGAACAATTGGCCTTCGATTATCTTGAGAAATTGGATCGCCAAAAGCCGGTACGACTTTACCGGTAATTCGGATCTTGGATCAAACGATCTCGGATCGCGCTCAAAATCGATTGGTTGAAGCGAAATGGCCGTCTGATTCAAAATCACTACTTTGTTGTGAGATACGATGGATTTTAGCATTTAGGAATCGTTTCGACCACTTTTCAGGCAGTTTTCTAATTTAGGAAATTTTAAATATTCTGATTATATGTAATATTTGATTCGAATTCTCTTAGATTAGCTTAGATATGATTTTGATAACGTTATCTTTAGTGATTATATTCTTTAAAGGAATCCTATCTCTATAAATAGGACGTCCGTCTTTGTAATCGACATTGGATCATTAATCAAATTCGAGTATTCCTTTGGAATTGTTTCAAGCAGTCGCTTCTTTCTACGTCATTTGGTACCGGATTTTGCAAGAACAAGTGGGCGAGCTCCTCAGAAAGCGTTTCTTGCGCGAGAGCAAAAGTCCTTGTGCTGTTCCTACGCTTTTCACACCGAAGAAAGACGGAAGCATGCGGATGTGTGTTAATAGCTGCGCCATCAACCGGATTACCATCAAGTACAGATTTTCGATTCCCCGACTTGACGATGTGCTTGACAGACTTGCTGGATCAAGGATCTTTACAAAGATCGATCTACGTAGCGGATACCACCAAGTTCGCATCCGTCTTGGTGATTGTCGCGACCCTCTCGAGGTTGTCGGGCTCTCGAGGGCTAATGGGCCGTCCAGTCTGGTCGGACGCGGGCCTCTCCCAAGGCCCATTACCCAAATCGCAACGGAGGTATGCGTAGTCGACCTTCAGTGTGGTCTAGTGACATGTGCTAAGTGTGCATGCCAGGGAGTCGCCACCAATCATTTTTTGGAGGGTATGATTGGACCACCCTATTGAATAGTCGGGAGTTTCTATTCAATTCTGCGATAACCAGAGAACTGGGTTCGGGGACTTAGTTACGTCAACTGTCAGAGTTGATGCCCTTTCGGTACCTAAGTTGACTGAATTTTCTGACCAAAGATTTCATGCAGATGAGTGGGGTACGAGTTCTAAATCTAGGAGTTCATGCAAATAGGAATGACTATCATAGCAATCACAATCAATAATAAAGTGCACAAATCGATGAATTCAAGTGTACAAATAAATCACATGGCATTCCTAATAAGGCCATATTGGCCTAGAGAAGCATCAATCAGGCTTAGGAATGATTTAGACATGATTTTGCCCATCAGGGGCAAAATCGTAATTTTGAGACAAATGGGACAATTTGCCCAAAAAGGACAAAATCATCATTTCGGAATGAATCCGGAGTCAAAACAGGTTTGGTCACTCAATTGACCCATTTCCTATTTTTTTGCAATTTTCGTGATTTTCGGGAATTTTAGAAACCGATTTACCATTCGAAGGGTAAAATCGTCATTTTCTAAAAATGGAAATGAAATGTGGAAATCTTAGACATAAGGTTTAACCACCCATCTGGCCCATCACCAAATTCTAAGCAATTTCCACAATTCATCAGAATATCAAAGACGATTCACCCTTTGAGGGGTGAAATTGCCATTTTGGATTAAATGGGAGAAAATCCCAAAAATGAAAACAAATCAATTTTTTTGTCATTTTCAGCCTTGGACAATTTTTAGAATTTTTCTGCAATTTTTCTCAATTTTTTTGTTTTTCTTTAATTTTTCCATTTTTTGGCATTTTTGATTTATTAATATTTTTTTATATTTTCAGAAAATATTTTAACAAAAAGCATGTCTTTGACAATAGATAACACTCAACCAGATAAATAAGCTAACTACCAGATTGAAATAAATGCATGCAAATCAAGCCTATAATGACGATACTTTAGAAAAATAAACCTGATATGCGAATCGAGTACGTAAAATATACCTGATTGGCCACCGATCTTCAATCATCAAGCCCTGACAGGTGACCATCTCTATGCGCATTGGCACAAAAGGAAAAGGCCAGACTTCTTCTTCTTTTTTTATATAGGGTTGGGCTTGCGATTTTCTCGGGCCCCCCAACTCCCTAAAACCCATCCTTGTTCTCCATTTATGGATCTGCCCGCCAAAAGAAGCCAAGCCCAACCATTTCAGACCAAGCCCAATCATCTTCGCCCCTTTTTTTTGTTTACGCCAGCCCGTTGAAATGAGGAACAAATAAGTTGCCACCCTATACTATTCATCTTCCTCCTCATGCAGCACCAACGAGTGGCGAAGTTCGAGCGTCGAGGCTTCCTTTCGGGTCGTGAACAGGAGCTCCAATTGACGTCGAGATGATGGGCAGCGGCTTCGGAGCTGATGAGTCATAAGTTTCTCGACCTTTGAGGCTGGCGACACTACGGTTGGGGAAGCTCGGATCGGCCGGATATAGGTTGGACGATATCGATCGCCCGACGGCTCATGAGGCTTTGAGGTGGCGGCGGAACTGAACGAGAGCAACACGGGGGCTTGATATCCCTAGGAAAGACTCGGTTTGGACGGCGAGTTCGTCGCCAGCTCGGCCATCGTGCCCAATGACGCTCGCCATCCGTCCACGCCGGCATCTCCATTCGGGGTCTTCAACGGCTTCAGCCCGCAGTCGGGCACCGCGGATGGGTACATGCACACGCCCGGGTAGAGCTTGCTGTTGCTCACCCATGCGTGGGAGCGTGTCCCCCATGATGGACGAGAATGTGCAGTAGCGGCACTAACACACTTGAAATCCTGGACGTACACGTCCGCGGGGATGGGCAGCATGCACAGCCCACTCTTGAGGTTGATCGGGGGCGGCCTCGTCCCGGCCGTGACGACGCTCTTGACCACCAACTGCACCGACAGCCCCGTGAGCGACCGGTCATGGGAATAGAATCGGCCGTTACTGGACCGCCCTCCACCATCCGGTCACGGAGGGCCGCTTGCCATCGGTGGCCGAGACGGAGCTGGTGAACTCGCGGATGTCCTCCTGGACCTTGGGCTAGGCGCCATACCAGATGGTATGGACAATGATGTTGGCCGTGAGGATCGGTCAATATGGTACAGCTTTACGAGCTCGGACGAGCCCTTGAACTTCCTAGAACCGCCAAAGATGTCGGAGGCGCTAGGCTTCAGGTGGGGCCAGGATCGCCATACATCGGAGGGCGCAGGGAGGAGGAGCAAGGCGAAGAGGGTGTTGGCGGCGAGAATCGCCAGGGGGGGAAGCGGCGCCGGTCGCCGGATGTGGGAGAGTGTGCTCGGGAATGCCTAGAAGAAGAACCCGATCCCCCAAAAGCCAAGCCCAGTCTTGTCCTCGAATCCTGCCAGCCTTAGCTTTTTTTTTCTTCTTTTTTTATCATCCCACTCTCCTTTGTCCCCCTCTCAACATCCTCCTTTTGCAAAAAAATGGCGCCACTCCATTCCTTTCGGTGATATTTTAATACGTTCGGCCTTCAGGGATCCAATTCCTTCACTTCGGATTCGATCCCCGTCCCTCGATGAACGAGCGACACTTTCATTTTCCTTCTAACTAGGTCAAGCATTAGCAACAACTAAAATGGACGCTAAAATGTGCGTCAAATTAAAAGACTCACATGATATATTATAAAATATCAAAGAATATTTTTTGTTCAAAATTGGTCCCCGAGGCTAGGCCAAGGCTTTCAAAGTTGATTTTGTGATTTTATGATCCTTTTTTTTGATATTTTTAATTAATTTTAAAGAGTAAAAGTCATAATAATAAATGGTCAAAAATCAGGTGTCAACAGTGATGAGTGGAAGATGGCTTTTAAGACAAGTGCGGGTTTGTATGAATGGCTTTTAACACATGCGGGTTTGGTCACTCAATTGACACATTTCCTATTTTTTTTTATCCTTTAATTTTCCATTTTTTTTTA
This sequence comes from Rhodomyrtus psidioides, assembly GCA_021437785.1. Lineage (NCBI taxonomy): Eukaryota > Viridiplantae > Streptophyta > Magnoliopsida > Myrtales > Myrtaceae > Rhodomyrtus > Rhodomyrtus psidioides. The sequence goes on from JAILYB010000042.1 coordinate 2,207,888, forward strand.
GATTTTTTTTATTTTCCGAAAATACTTTCTTCGACAACCTACGACACTTAACCGAATAAACAAGCTAACAACTAGATTGAAGTAAATACATGCAAATCAAGTCTATAATGGCGATATTTTAGAAAAATAACTCTGATATACGGATCGGGTATGTAAAATATACCGGATTGGACACTGACCTTCAATCGCCCAACCTCAGCCTGCAACCCTTCTTCGTGCTTTTCACCTCAATCACCAAGCCCCGTTGAGCTTCCATCGCCATGGGCATCGTCGTCAGTCGCCACATTGAAATATCAAAATGGTACATCAAACCTTTGGAACATGCACTTACTCAAAGTAGATAGTCAGCAAAGTTCAGCCAATTAAAGGATAAAATGAGTGTCTCGAATTAAACTCTAATTATCGTGCTAATTTATCTACTAAGACATGCGTAATATTCAGACATTCACAAGCGAAGTTAAAACTATGTCATGTGAATTAAATATGGAGAACAAATCGACAAATCAAACATATATAAAGCCTAATTAAGACAATATAAGCAAATAAATGCATTTTCTATCTTTTTTTTTATATTTTATGAAATTTTATGATTTTTAATTATTTTTGGAATTTTTTTTAATTATTTAATTAAATAGAACGAGGGCCGGGTCGGGTTTTCGAACCCGGGCCTGGAGCAGGCCGTCGGGCCTGATCGGGCCCGAATAAGAGGACCCGAATCGGGCCCGGTCGGCACCAAAACAGGCCACAGGCCTGAACCCCCCTTTTCCTCACCCGAATTGGGCTTCAAAACTCCTGGCCCATCCTTCTCTTTCTCATCATGCTAGCCCATTCGGAGCCCACGCTCCTCTTTACTATTCCAAGATCAGCCCACAGACAGAGGTAAACCAGCCCATGCCTTCACTATTCATCTTCTTCTTCGTGTGACTCCACTGCATTCGCGGCACCGAGGCGAATAAAAAGGAGCCGACGTCAGAACGTCGACACAGGCGGCTTCGTCGACCGTCGGGCTTCCGCGCAGGTCCGGCCTAGTCTCCTCTACTCTACCACGCCTCTTCGCTCGTCGTCGTGCGCCGCCGAGACTCGTTCCTCATACCACCGGACCTTCGGGATACCGACCGGTTCTGTCTAGCTTGTGCCCACCCGCGCTTTCCGCCTACCGACGCCCTTGACCGCCGCTTGTCACCTCCGGGCAGCGACAAGAGCCGCCAAGGCTCGCTCGCCAGATCTGCTCATCCACTGCCAGTTCGGACCATGCGTCGCTTGTGGCCATGTTTGTTCGCCGACACCGATCAAGCTCGTGTGTCGTTGCTGTTCCGGGTTCGTACGCCTCTATCGCTCCTGTTCACATACCTGCACTGGCGACCACCAGATCACGAACCCAGCCACGCCACCACCGGAGTGGCTGAGTCTCCTCCGTTCACGCTCGCATCGCCACTGTCCGAGCTAGCATGCGCGTCGCCTTGGCTCTCGTTAGCCTAGCCGTGGATACGGGTTCGCGTCGCCACGGCTCGATCTACTCGCGCATCCCGCCTGGTCCGGTCCACCTCGCTGTCACTACGAACCTGGTTCACGAGCGCCTTGAAAACCGCCGAGGCTTCAGTCACGCCTCCGCTCAGTTGAGCTGCAAAAGGAGAGCATTCTTCCTTCCCGGTTCTAGTTCTCTCCGGTCCTGCTTGGTCCGGTGCTGGTCATGTCCACCGCTGCAACACCACTGACCGTTCACGATTCTTGCCGGACCACGATCGTCAGCAAACGACCTTCTAGTCGCCACGACTCAACCGGCCAAACTACTCTTTTCTACTCCCCAAGAACGAGTGATCTATAAACCTAGACCCAGCCTTCTTCGTGGCGCTCGAAAACTGATTGCGGAAGAGCTGTGGGTAAAGAGTTTGGCAGATCGGACAATGAGGAATACTCACAGGTTGTCGATGAGAAATGCGAGCCTCCCCGTGGAGCTCGGTTTCCTTGGAATCCTCCTTCTTAACTCTGCATGTCCGAATATCTTCTGTCCTCTCTTCCTTTTTTTTTTTGGTTCTCTCCCTTTATTTCTTGTTTAATCTTACTTTTTTTATTGCATGGTGGAGGACAGACTCCCTTCTGTCCTCTACTTCTTCCAAATTTTTTTATATATCCCCCCATCCCCATAACACATCGTCACCTTCCCTTTTCTTTTTTTTATCGCGCCGCACCCTCAACTTGCTTCCTTTAGTGACTTCTTTTGTAAAAGGATTCTTGAAATGTGGGACACTCTGATCGGGAGGACTCGAGGGCGGATAGGATGCTTGTCCTTCGGCAATTCATTAAAAAAATAAAATAAAATAAAATAAAATAAAATAAAAATAAAAATAAAATATATATATATATATTTTTTAATTTTTATGGATTTTCAATGAATTATTTTCGAAAATAAACTAGAAAAGACTGATCAAAAACCATGTGTCAACAACTGAGTGCCACTGTACTTTGTTTCTTGGAATACCATGAGACAAGCATGCTTCCCATGAGCTGATAAGTTCCAGATGTGCTTTTCCTATCAATTTTGTAACCTGCAAGATCTGCATCTGAGTAACCTCTTAATATAAAATTAGAAGATTTAGAGTACCACAAACCATAGTTGGGATAAGTCCCAATGTATTTGATTATGTTGTGGAAATTCTCCTATATTTTGATTCTGACAAAGCTATCATAAGAAATTGTATAACGTTATATGATGCAAAAAGAATGTGTAAGCAGTAGGTTGAGTGAATCCAATTCTGTCGCCCCTGACGAAGGGTCAGATGGAAGTGTTTCTGACGAGGTCAGATTGAGTACTTCTGACTGAGGTGCTTCTGATGATCTAAACAGTGACGGATGGATCGCATCAAATCTCCGTATTACCATTCCGTGTCAACTGATCTAGTAAGAAACAAATCTTCTTTTAGACAAAACTGGAGAAAGATCAGTCTCTGCATTTGCAAAACACGAAGACCCACGTATGGCAGGTTTCCGATCAAGGCAAGTTTCCTATGTAAAGCTTGTGATATTCGATTGCCCTGATATCCCTTTCAGTCAATCAAGGGACTTTCTACAATGGGATATCATCTTCTAGGGAATATTCCTTCGGGAACCAACTCAGACTTATTACACTTATGGAAGCTGGAGATTCGGTTGTATGGGTGACTGAATCATAAGGGTTCAATATCTTACCCAACGGTCTACATATCTTCTGAAGATACAGTCTCGTTCAATCACGATTGATGACGTCCAAACAAGGATTGAAGAGCGATCCCTTGGCTGGAATCCAACGGCTAGTTCAGAGGCAAGGGAATATAAAAGAAGAACCATGATGGACTAAAAAGGTGAAAGACGAACAATAATCCAAAGTGCAAGCATAATCTGAATTCTATCCGAAAATATTCTGTGTACCCAAAACCTTCATTGTGAAAATCTGTGAGAGAGAAAAACCAAGTGCTTGAGTGTTTGTAATTCTCTTGATTCTTCATAGTGAAATCCAGCCAATCGGCTGTCATCGTGGGAGGGTGGACGTAGGCTTGATCTAAGCCGAACCACTATAATCGTCGTGTGCAATATTCTCTACTCTAAACTCTTACCCTTATGTTTAGACTTTTTGCACACTTTTATACTATTCCTGATTCGAATCGTACACTGAATTTTATTTATTCCGCAAGAAATTTTAATTTTGTTCAGAATCACCTATTCACCCCCCCTCTAGGTGATATTGCTAGATCCATCAATTGGTATCAGAGCAGGTTGCTCACTTTACGAAGTGTTTATTGACTTCAGAGTTAACGATCTACTATGTCTAGCAATCACTCTTCAGGAACAAGCGATTCGCACTTTGCCAACATGCCACCATACTTTGATGGAAATGACTACAATATGTGGAGCAATAAGATGAAGTGGTTCTTCAAAGCCTATGATGATCTGATGTGGGATGTCGTTACGAATGGAGTAGTTCCTGCAACTGGTATAAATCCAGCCACTACTGACGGAGTAAATCCTATCACAACAATGATCGATGCTGAAACGGCTAAAAGAAGAGGCCTTAATTCTAAAGCTGTCAATGCTATCTTTTGTGCCTTATCCACCCCTCTCTATAATCGTGTCTCAGAGGAGGAATCATCTAAGGCAATATGGGATAGACTTCATGTTACCTTTCAAGGAACAAATCGTGTAAAAGAGACAAAGCTCAGCATTTTACTGAGTGACTATAAAGCATTTGAAATGAAACCCGATGAATCTATTACAGATATGATAGACAGGTTTCAGACTTTGGCAAGTGGACTTGCAAGACAAGGCACACCTATTGCTGAACCAATGCAAGTCAGGAAGATACTACGTGGACTCACAGATGATTGGAATTACATCAAACCATTAATTCAAGAATGCCAAACAATCAGACCACTCTCGGTGGATGAATTAGTCGGGACTTTGCAATCTTATGAAACAGAACGAGCAAACAAGAATGGAGAACAAAAAGGTAAAAAATCTATTGCCTTAAAAAATGAAATTAATCAATATTTTTCTGATACAGATGATGAAGATGAGGATGATGAAGAATTAGCCCTCATGGTCAAGAAATTTAGGAAGATGGCTCGGAAAGGCAGAAACATCAAAGGGAAGAAACCTTGGAAGAATAATGATGTGAAAATATCAAGCAACGACTCACAAGATAGCAAAGACGTGATCTGCTTTCACTGTAAGAAGGCAAGACATATCAAACCGAACTGTCCAATTTTGAAGAAGGACAAACTCAAGTATGAGAAGTACAAAAAGACTCTAAAGGCATAAACTTTAAGTGATTCTGATGAAAGTGAAAATGATTATGCAAACATCTGTCTCATGGCCAAATCAGATTCAAGCTCAGATTCAGAAACTGAGGTATGTTCATCTGAACTCCCTGATGAAGTTATTGAATATATCGATGAATTGCGTAGAAATTACAAAGAAGCTCTTGAAAAAGTTTCTGGTTTGAAAAAGGAAAATGTATCCTTAAAACAACAGAATTTATCCCAAAAAGAAAAAAATTGATTTTCTACAACAAGAGTTTCACCATATGAAAGAAAATCATGATTTGATTTCAAAAGAAAATGCTTCCTTGAAAGAAAAGGTTTCCGATATATCAAAAAGGTTTTCACAAAGCTCAGAAACTTTGAATAGCATTATTTCAAAACAAATACCCTTCAATGACCGATCTGGGTTAGGTTTTAAAAAAGAAAGTAGCCTAAAAAATTCCTTTAAAATTGAATTTCGAAAATCAACATTTTCCAATTACAGGCATTATTTTCATAAGCATTTTATTAGATCTTACATTCGTCAATCATGTGTGAATTGTGGTGATCCTAGTCATACTAAGGATTATTGCAAGAAAATTTGGAGACCTGTTAAAAGGTCAAAACTTACTAACACAGAAGGACCCAAGAAAGCATGGGTACGAAAGAAATAGTAAGGTGTTTATGTCTTGCAGATACCAATGAGAATGAAGAACAAGTGGTTTCTGGACAGTGGTTGTTCAAGTCACATGACCGGAAATCCAGATGTATTTATATCCTTCTCAGATTGTGATGGTAGAAGCGTGTCTTTTGGAGGTAAGAACAAGGGAAAAGTCATTGGGAAGGTGTTGACACCTGATTTTTGATCAGTCTTTCATAGTTTATTTTTAAAAAATTCATAAAAAATCTATAAAAAGTTAAAAAAATTAAAAAATCATCTTTGGTAGCCTTGACCAAGCTAAAGGAACCATTTTTGATAAAAAAAAAACTAATTTTTCATATTTTTTAATATTTTTTAATATTTTCCAAAAATAGAAAAATACATGAAAAATGAAGAAAAATAGCGTTCGATGTCGTAAAAATATAGAAAAATAGTCAATATTTTTATTTTAATTTCTTTTACATTTTGAACTCATAAATAGTCAAAATTTAAGTTCAATTGCATGTGTTTCTTCACGACGCATAGAGTTGAATTTGGCAAAAAAATGTCATTCGAGTATTTTAATTTGTAAATTTCTACATCTTTTTTAGTCTTGACGTCCAATTAGATCGACCACCATCTACAATAAATGCCCCTTGCTGAATATTTTCGTTTTTGTTTCACATGATTTCATGGTGTAAAACGCCAAGTGGATCCCCAAATATAATCGGGTCGGCATGAGCTCGATAGCTCGTCCAAGACCAAACCAGGGCACGGCGAACCCCATGTGAGTACTCTCGAACTCCTTCGATGCTTCCTAATGCTTTTCTTAGGTTAGATCGTGTGTAGAATGGCTAGGACAGCTAAATCATTCTTGAGCTGTGATTGATAAATAGGACCTTACTAGGAATGCCATGTGATTTATTTGCATATCTAGATTCCTTGAGTTGGGCATTTTATTACTGATTGTGATTGCTAGGATAATCACTCTTATCTACATGAATTTCTAGATTTAGGGTTCATACCTTACTCATCCGCATGAATCTCAGGCTAGAAAATTCAGTCAACTTAGGTACCGAAAGGGCGTCAACTCTGACAGTTGGTGTAACTAAGTCCCCGAAACCATTTCTCTGGTTCTCGCAGAATTGAATAGAAACTCCCAACTATTCGATTGGGTGGTCCAATCATACCCTAAAAAAATGATTGGTGGCGACTCCATGGCATGCACACTTAGCACATGTCACTAGACCACACTGAAAGTCGATCACGCATACCTCCGTTGCGATTTGGATAATGGGCCTTGGGAGAGGCCCGCGTCCGACCAGACAGGACGGCCTATTAGCCCTCGAGAGCCCGACAACCTCAAGAGGGTCGCGACAGAAGGGAAATGTAAAGATTGGAAATCTGACAGTTAAAGATATCTCCCTAGTCAAAGGATTGAATTACAACTTAATTTCTGTAAGTCAACTCTGTGACTCTGGCTATGATATTTGCTTTCAAGATCTAAAATACACAGGCATGAGCAAGGACAAGAAGCAATCCTTCACGGGACGAAGGCATGGGAATATTTACCTTTTAGATATTGATGTTGACTGTGAAAGTGCAAAATGTCTTATTTCTGTTAAGGATGAATATGATCTTTGGCATAGAAAGTTAGGTCATATTAGTGTAAAACATATCTCAAAGCTTTCCAAGAAGGGACTTGTTCGGGGGTTACCTCAAACTAAATTTGAGAAAATTAGACTATGTCATGCATGCACACTTGGTAAGCAGGTAAGAAGTTCTTTTAAGTCCGTAAATCAAGTTTCCACTAAGCATTGTTTGCAGCTACTTCATATGGATATCTTTGGACCAAATAGAACCCTAAGCCTTGGAGGTAAGAAATATTGCATTGTCATAGTTGATGACTTCTCTAGATTTACATGGGTTTTATTTCTTGCTCACAAAAGTAAAGCTTTTATGTCCTTCTCAAAACTTGCTAAAAGAATTCAAAATGAAAAGGGTTACACTATTTCCAGTTTGAGAACGGATCATGGGGGAGAGTTTGAAAATCAAAGTTTCTCAGATTTTTGCACTGATTTTCGAATTCAGCATAACTTCTCTACACCTCATACTCCTCAACAAAATGGGGGTAGTAGAAAAGAAAAATAGATCTTTGCAAGAAATGGCTAGAACTCTTCTTATTGAGAGTAAAATTGCCTCTAATTTTTGGGCTGAGGCCATTTCAACAGCTTGTTATATCTTAAATCGAATTTCTCTCAAACCATTTTTTGAGAAAACCCCCTATGAAATTTTCAAAGAAAGAAAGCCTGATGTTGCATACTTTCATGCATTCGGTTGCAAATGCTTTATTCTAAAGAATGCTAATGATCGAATTGGAAAGTTTGATGAGAGATCAGATGAAGGAATTTTCTTGGGATATTCAACAACAAGCAAAACCTACAGAGTCTACAACAAGAACACTCGTGTTGTTGAAGAATCAGTGAACATCAAGTTCGATTAAAGCTACCAGAATGATGAACCTGAATCCATTCAAATGCATACACTTCCTCAAGTCATAGACTCACGGGTAGACTCAGATGCAAAGCAAGACTCAGATGTGAATATTGGCTCGGAGAATGTTCAGAAGGAAACTTCCTCAGTTGAAGAAAGACCAGAAGATGAACAGAATGAACCAACAACATCCTCAAATGATTGCCTTGACAAAAACTGGAAGCATAAGTCAAGTCATCCAAAGGAACTTATCATAGGAAGCATAAGTGATGGCATAAAGATAAGATCTAAGTTCAAGCAAGCAATGAGCAACATCGCTTTAATAACTGAATTGGAGCCAAAAAGGATTGAAGATGCATTAGCAGATGAGAACTGAATAAATGCAATGCAAGAAGAGCTACATCAGTTCAAGGTCAACAATGTTTGAGAACTAGTCAATCGACCCAAAAATCGTCCAGTAATTGGAACAAAATGGGTATTCAGAAACAAACTTGATGACAAAGGAAAAGTTGTAAGAAACAAAGCAAGACTTGTAGCAAAAGGCTACTCTCAAGAAGAAGGAATAGACTACGATGAGACCTACGCACCGGTTGCCAGAACAGGGAGCATCAGAAGGAACGTCAGAAAGAGAGTCAGAAGGAGCATCAGAAGGAGCATCAGAAGGAACGTCAGAAGGAGCATGAGAAGGAGCATCAGAAGGAACGTCAGAATGAGAGTCAGAAGGAGCATCAGAAGGAGCATCAAAAGGAATGTCAGAAGGAGAGTCAGAAGGAGCATCAAAAGGAGCATCAAAAGGAACGTCTGAAGGAGAATCTGAAGGAGCATCAGAAGGAACGTCAAAAAGGCGCGTAAGAAGAAATTCACACTTTCTTTTAAAAAGGTCATAAATTGAGGTCAGTTATCTCTAAAAACTATCTTTTAGGTAAGTTCCTCATATGAATATATATCTCCGAATATCTGATTGAAGGTGATTAATTGATTTATTAAAGCAACTCTTTTATTTCCCTTTAGAAAATCAAAATTCTCTCTTTTGTTTCCAAAAATAACCGCCTCTTTTATAAAACACCAAACCGTCACCTCTATTCTCTCACTTTCAAATTTTTCTCAAATCAAAACCCTAAAACCGTATCCAAGATCTCTCGATCTCTTCCTCAAAACAACACTCTTTCACTCAAAGTTTTAAGCTTTCTACGCATCAATGGCTCCGAAATCAGCCTCTGACTCGAAGAAGACGTCTCAGTTGAAGAGAAAGTTCTCCGCCTCAACAACAAGCGGCACTGAACCTACAGAAACCCAAATCAATGAACAGCGAGAAGCACTCCGCTTGGCAAAAGGTCAGTCTCTGTCCGTTTTTGAAGAAAAAAGAAATTATGGCACATTCTATTAAGCCAATGTATGATAGGATTAAGGCAGCAGGGGAGTTTGGTAATGAACTTAGAAAACTACTGAGCACTCACAATTTCGATAGTGAAAGCGAACTATTGGAGTTTCTTAGCTTGCCAGGAAAAATCTTTGAACCAATTGCTATAGAAAAACCTGAATCTGCCTCTAGAAAAGGAAAGGAGAAAGTGGCAGAGACAAGCACGAAACGAAAACCCTCTCCAATTAGACCTGGCGGTACTAAAGCAAAGGTCGAAGATGATGATGACATTCTGTTCAATTACTTTGTGAAGAACATTGGGTTCATTTTGGATAAAAGCTTTCTTGATCCTTTGTTCCAGAATCAGGCTCACAAAGAAATGTTTGAATTCATGAAACAGAGAGGTATTATACCTCACAGGGTATTTGAGTTAAAATATTTCGATAGTAATGGCATCTATCTGAGGAAGCATCTACAAAAGATGAAGATAGATCATTTCATAACGCAGAGGGGCCACACTTTTCCTGATCTGGTGGCTTACTTCTACTCAAATCTACAGTTTGTCAACTTCAACTCTTTGGCTTTCACGATGAAAAGAAAGTAGTATATTCTGACTGTTGATGAATTGGCATATATCATGGGAACCAGAAAGAGAGATTTCATACCCCTAGATGTTACTGCAGGAGAAGCCTTTTGCTTCCTAACTGGGAAGTCAAGTTTTTCAAGGGAATCAAAATCACATATTGCATACAATGACTTTCTCCTAAAACACATCATGATGCACAAAGTGGTCATAGAATGTCTCAGACCCAAGGCAGCCTCAAAGACATATATTTCGAACTATGAGGCAAAACTGTTGTAGGGCATTCTGACAGGAAAAAGGATTTCTTTTGCTCACACAGTCCTATTACATATGTACAGGTCTGTTCTCAAGCCAAAAGGATAACTACCATATGCTGCCTTGATCTATAGAATAATAGATTACTTCAAGATTGGTGGTTTAAGCGCCTTTATAAAACAAGAAATTCCTCTGATGACTGCTGGTGAGACCATGGTAACAAAGATGGGATACAAGATGACTCCTACTGGATTAAGGACAAAGAACAATGAACCAGCCATTGTGGAGTTTGAGGATGAGTCCAAGCAGAAATCTCCAAAGAGGTGAAAAGTTATGGCTGTCAAGGGGCAACAAAAAGACAGTCCTACTGATAAGGACTCAGAAGCAAGTGAAGAAGGAACCGGGGATTATGATTCTGAAGCTACACAATCTCGAGGTAGATCAGATGAAGAAGGTGAGTCTGGAGATCATAGTGTTGAAAGAAATGAGGAAGAAGGAGATGAAGTAGGAACACAACCACAAGAGAAAGTTGTGTATCCTTATGATCTAACTAAGGAAGAATTCCTCACAATGTGGGATGAGGAGCAAGCTGCTAGAATTGAAGACGACATAGAGTATGACAATACACTTGTCAATTGCGATCATGAGCAGTTGCTAGCACAAGTTCTAGCAAAGTTGGCCTCAAAAGAGGAGGAGAAAGAACAAGATGACATTGAGGCTTATTCGGTATCCTCCACCAGACGAACAGCTCACAAAGATGCTACAAGCTTGGCTTCAGCAATTGCACGAGAAGATCAACTGTCGAGTGCACAGTCCATACCAATGGACATTGATGAGGAAATAATATATGTGCCAAGCTTAACAGCTAAAGGGAAGAAGGCTATAGCTTAGGGGGAGCACTTGCCTGCTACATCGAATGTCTTTCTCACGGAAGTGCTTGCCTCTCTAGCTTTTCCCAAGGCACGAACTGAGGGGGAGAATGTAAGTACAAAAAGAATTGACACATCTTCTCAAGAACCTGCACCTTCAGAACCACAGATGGAACTTCAAGCACATTTTGAAAATCTTCAAAATATTCTTCTTCAGACTCTGGCTGAATGGAAACAAGGTTTGATCAAAAAATGCAGACCTTTGAACAGAAGATAGATAGGAAGCTACAGGGTATGACTAGTCAGGTGACTAAGTTGGAAAAGTCCATTGATCTCTATGGCAGAATATTTTGTGTTGAGGTCGCCAACATGCCTACCTACACACTGGTCAGAACGGACAGAATAGCTTCAAATCTGCCCTCATCTCAAGTTGTAAGAGGCCATGCTCAGAGGATGGGAAGTAGTTATGAAGGACCTTCCACAGTAGAGGCTGATAACGAGCCTGAAGATCATCCATCTTCTTCAAAAATGCCTCCACCCACATCTTCCTAATTTCATTTTCTATTTACTCTTGGCCAAAAAGTTGTTCTTTGTTATGCAACAATCACTACTTTATTCGTTTAACATTGACTCGAATAAATTTTATATAGACTCTTTCTGATGTTGACAAAAAGGGGGAGAAGATTTGTGGCAGGGACTGATGATATCATCTTGAGCAGGGACATCTATACAATTTTTATACTCTGATTACATTTTTATACTCTGATTACATGTCTCTGGTTATTTAGAAATGGGAGAAGAGTTTATTTTTGTGCAGGATAACCATATTCTGATCATGATCTCCTATAGGAGTATTTTATTTTTAGTACAGGATCTCTAATGATGATTACCTGCAGGAGCACATCGGATGATTACTTATTTTATCACTGTTTGAAATTCTTTAAGTGTACTCATATGTATTTACAATAAGAATAGTTTTGTCACCATAAAAAGGGGGAGATTGTTGTGGAAATTCTCCTATATTTTGATTCTGACAAAACTATCAAAAGAAATTATATAACGTTATGTGATGTAGAAAGAATGTGTAAGCAGCAGGTTGAGTGAATCCAATTCTGTCGCCCCTGACGAATGGTCAGATGGAAGTGCTTCTGACGAAGGGTCAAATGGAAGTGCTTCTGATGAGGTCAGATTGAGTACTTCTGACTGAGGTGATTCTGATGATCTAAACAATGACAGATTAAGCCGAACCACTATAATCGTCGTGTGTAATATTCTCTACTCTAAACTCTTACCCTTGTGTTTAGACTTTTTGTACACTGTTATACTATTCCTGATTCGAATCGTACACTGAATTTTATTTATTCCGTAAGAAATTTTAATTTTATTCAGAATCACCTATTCACCCCCCTCTAAGTGACATTGCTAGATCTATCGGATTATTCTTTTGACTGCTGATAGGTGTGATTCCCTTGTGCTTGACTGAAATCTTGCGCACAAACATACACTATACAGGATGTCTGGTCTTGAAGCTGTAAGATAAAGTAATGATCCAATCATGCTTCGATATTGTTTTGGATCAACTTCTTTTCCTTCTTTATCTTTGTCAACTTTTGAGGAGTGAGACGTAAAGGTCTCTGTCTTCTTGCCGTTCACCAGACCAAACTTCTTTACTATTTTCAGTGCGTACTTTTCTTGATATATGAAAGCCCCTTTCTGAGATTGATGAATTTGAAGACCAAGAAAGAATCACAATTCTCTCATCATACTCGTTTCGAATTAATCCTGCATTACTCTAGAAAATTTCTTACAGAGTAGCTCATTAGAAGAACCAAATATTATATCATCAACATAGATTTAAACTAGAAGAATATCCTTACATTGTCTTTGAATAAAAAGGGTAGTATCTACATTACCTTTTGTGAAGTTGTGTTGAAATAGGAAGTTACTTAACCTTTCATACCAAGCACGAGGTGCTTGTTTTAATCCATATAGAGCCTTTTTTAATATATATACCAAATCTTTTCCTCTAGGCTCTTCGAATCCGGGAGGTTGTTCAACATACACCTCTTCTTTGATGTATCCATTTAGGAAAGCACTTTTCACGTCCATCTGAAAAAATTTGAAATCATTGTAACAAGCATAAGCAAGAAGTAGCCTTATGGCTTCTAACCTGGCAACTGGTACGTAGGTCTCATCGTAGTCTATTCCTTCTTCCTGAGAATAGCTTTTTGCTACGAGTCTTGCTTTGTTTCTTACAACTTTTCCTTTGTCATCTAGTTTGTTTCTGAATACCCATTTTGATCCAATTACTGGACGATTTTTGGGTCGGTTGACTAGTTCCCAAACATTGTTGACCTTGAACTGATGTAGTTCTTCTTGCATTGCATTTATCCAGTTTTCATCTGCTAATGCATCTTCAATCCTCTTTGGCTCCAATTTAGATACCAATGCTATGTTGCTCATTACTTGCTTGAACTTAGATCTTGTCTTTATGCCATCACTTATGCTTCCTATGATAAGTTCCTTTGGATGACTTGACTTGTGCTTCTAGTTTTTGTCGAAGCAATCACTTGAAGATGCTGTGGGTTCATTCTGTTCATCTTCTGGTCTTTCTTCAACTGAAAGAGTTTCCTTCTGAACATCCTTCGAACCAACATTCACATCTGAATCTTGCATTCCTCCTGATTCTTCCTGTGAGTCTGGGACTTGAGGAAGTATATGAACTTGACTGGATTCAGGTTCATCATTCTGATAGCTTTCATCGAACTTGATGTTCACCGACTCTTCAACAACACGAGTGTTCTTGTTGTAGACTCTGTAAGCTTTGCTCGTTGTTGAATATCCTAAGAAAATCCCTTCATCTGATCTCTCATCAAACTTTCCAATTCGATCATTAGCATTCTTTAGAATAAAGCATTTACAACCGAATACATGAAAATATGCAACATCAGGCTTTCTTTCTTTGAAGATTTCATCGGGGGTTTTCTCAATGAAAGGTCTGAGAGAAATTCGATTTAAAATATAACAGGTTGTGGAAACGGCCTCAGCCCAAAAATGAGATGCAATTTTACTCTCAATCAGAAGAGTTCTGGCCATTTCTTGCAAGGATCTATTTTTCTTTTCTACTACCCCATTTTGTTGAGGAGTATAAGGTATAGAGAAATTATGCTGAATCCCGAAATCATTGCAAAAATCTGAAAATCTTTGATTTTCAAATTCTCCCCCATGATCCGTTCTCAAGCTAGAAATGGTGTAACCCTTTTCATTTTGAATCCTTTTTGCTTGTTTTGAAAAAGATATAAAAGTCTCACTTTTATGGGCTAGAAATAAAACTCATGTAAATCTAAAAAAAATCATCAACTATAACAAGACAATATTTCTTACCTCCAAGACTTAAGGTTCTGTTTGGTCCAAAAATATCCATATGAAGCAGCTGCAAGCTTTGCTTAGAGGAAACTTGATTTAAAGACTTAAAAGAACTTCTTACCTGTTTGCCTAGTGTGCATGCATGACATAGTCCTCCTTTCTCAAACTTCGTTTTAGGTAGCCCTCGAACAAGCCCCTTCTTGGAAAGCTTTAAGATATGTTTTACACTAATATGACCTAACTTTCTGTGCCAGAGATCAGATTCATCCTTAACAGAGATAAGACATTTTGCACTTTCACGGTTAGAATCAATATCCAAAAGGTAAATATTCCCATGCCTTCGTCCCGTGAAGGATTGCTTCTTGTCCTTGCTCATACCTGTGCATTTTAGATCTTGGAAGCAAATTTCATACCCAGAGTCACAGAGTTGACTTACGGATATCAAGTTGTAGTTCAATCTTTTGACAAGAGAGACATCTTTAACCGTCAAATTTCCAATCTTGACATTTCCCTTTCCAATAACCTTTCCTTTGTTCTTTCCCCCAAAGGACACACTTCTACCATCACATTTTGAAAGGGATATAAATACATTTGGATTTCCAGTCATGTGATTTGAGCATCCACTATCCAGAAACCACTTGTTCTTCCTTCTCTTTAGTACCTACAAGAAGTGAATAACTCACTGTTTCTTTGGTACCCATGCTTTCTTGGGTCCTTCTGTGTTAGTAGGATTTGATCTTTTAACAGGTCTCCAAACCTTTTTGCAACAATCCTTAGTATGATTATGATTACCACAGTTTATACAGGGTTGTTGAATATAAAATCTAGTAAAATGTTTGTAAAAATGATGCTTGTAAGCAGAGAATGTTGGTTTTCGAAGTTCAGTTTTAATAAAAGAATTTTTTAGAATACTCTCCTTTTTAAAACCTAACCCAGATCGATCATTTAAAGGAATTTGTTTTGAAATAATACTATTCAGGATTTCTGAGCTTTGTGAAAACCTTTTTGAGATAACACAAATCTTTTCTTTTAGAGAAGCATTCTCTTTTGAGACAAAATCGTGATTTTCTTTCAACTGGTGAAACTCTTGTTGTAGAAAATCGATTTTTTCTGTTTGAGACAAGTTTTGTTGTTTTAAGGACGAGTTTTCCTTTTTCAAAACAGAAACTTTTTCAAGAGCTTTTTTATAACTTCTACACAGTTCATCAATATACTCAGTAACTTCATTAGGGAGCTTAGATGAACATACCTCAGTTTCTGAATCTGAACTTGAATCTGATTCTGAATCTGATCTAGCCATGAGACAGATGTTTGCATAATCATCTTCACTTCATCAGAATCACTTAGTGTATCTGCCTTTAGGGCATTTTGTACTTCTCGTACTTGAGCTTGTCCTTCTTCAAAATTGGACAATTTGATTTGATATGTCCCGCCTTCTTACAGTGAAAGCAAATCACGTCTTTGCTATCTTGAGAGTCATTGTTTGACACTTTCATGTCATTTCTCTTCCAAGGTTTCTTCCCTTTGATATTTCTAGCTTTCCGAGCCATCTTTCTAAACTTTTTCACCATGAGGGCTAGTTCTTCATCGTCCTCATCTTCATCATCTGTATCAGACAGACATTGAGCAACTTCAGTTTTTAAAGCAATTGATTTTTTACCTTTTTGATCTCCCTTCTTGTTTGCTCTTTCGGTTTCATAAGATTGTAGTGTCCCAACTAGCTCATCCACCGAGAGTGGTCTGATTGTTTGGCATTCTTGAATAGATGGTTTGATGTAATTCCATTCATCTGTTAGTCCACGCAGTATTTTTCTAACTTGTATTGGCTCAGCAATAGGTGCACCTTGTCTTGCAAGTCCACTTACCAGTATTTGAAAGCTATCTATCATATCTGCAATAGATTCATCAGATTTCATTTGAAATGCTTCATAATCACTCAGTAAAATACTGAACTTTGTTTCTTTCACACGATTTGTTCCTTGAAATGTAATATGAAGCCTATCCCACATTGCCTTAGAGGACTCTTCCTCCGAGACTCGATTATAAAGAGGAGTAGATAAGGCACAAAAAAGAGCGTTAACAGCTTTAGAATCAAGGCCTCGTCTTTTAGCCTTTTCAGCATCGGTCAATGTTGTGACAGGATTTGTTCCATCGACAGAGATTGGATTTGTAGCAGTTACAGGAACTACTCCATTTGTAACGACATCCCACATCAGATCATCATAGGCTTTGAAGAACCATTTCATCTTGTTGCTCCACATATTGTAATCATTTCCATCAAAGTATGGTGGCTTGTTGGCAAAGTGCGAATCGCTTATTCCTGAAGAGTGATTGCTAGACATAGTAGATCGTTAGCTCTGAAGTCAATAAACACTTCGTAAATATGAGCAACCTGCTCTGATACCAATTGTTGGATCTAGCAATGTCGCCTAGAGGGGGGTGAATAGGTGAATCCACGACCTAATTGAAATTACTTGCGGAATTTTAAAAAAATAATTTCAATTCAGGATTTGGAAACAGTATCAATACGCAATATAAGCTAATCACAGTGATAGAGATCATGGAAGAGAAGTATGCACGCAATGTTTATAGTGGTTCGGCTTATCAAGCCTACGTCCACTCTCTCACGATGACAGCCAATCGGCTGGATTTCACTATGAAGAATCAAGAGAATTACAAACACTCAACCACTTGATTTTTCTCTCTCACAGATTCTCACAATGAATGAAATTTGAATGCTCAGAATATTTTTGGGTAGCACTCAGATTACGCTTGCACTTTGGATCGTTGTTCGCACTTTTCTTCAGTCCATCATGATTCTTCTTTTATACTCCCATGCCTCCAAACTAGCCGTTGGATACTCGACCAAGGGATCGCTCTTCAATCCTTGATTGGACGCCATCAATCGTGACTGAACGAGACTGTATCTTCAGAAGATATGTAGACTGTTGAAGAAGATATTGAACCCTTCTGATTCAGTCGCCCATACAACTAAATCTCCAGCTTCCATTAGTGTGGTAATCTGAGTTTGTTCCCGAAAGAATATTCTTTAGAAGATAATATTCTATTGTAGAAAATCCCTTGATTGATTGAAAGGGACATCAGGGCAATCGAATATTACAAACTTTCCATAGGAACCTTGCCTTGATCGAAAACCTGCCATACGTGGGTCTTCATGTTTTGGAGATGCAGAAACTGACTAAATTCAAGTTTCGTCTTCATAAAGAATTTCCCAAATTAGATCAGTATTCATGGAATGGTAATTCGGAGATTTGATAAGGTCTATTTGTCATTGCATATAGATCGTTGCACAAGTGATAGAAGGTCATCTTGAGCCTGACTCTCAAAGGCAACTTCATCTTAAGGTCCTCAGATGCACTCTATCTGACCTCGTCAGAAGCACTTCCATCTGACCTCATCAGAAGCACTTCCATCTGACCCTTCGTCAGATGCACTTCCTTCTGACCCCGTCAGAAGCACTTCCATCTGACATCGTCAGATGCACTTCCATCTGACAGATTTAGATCCATACAACCTGCAGCTTACTCATTCTTTCTGCATCATAAAACGTTATACAATTCCTTTTGATAGTTTTGTCAGAATCAAAATATAGGAGAATTTTCGCAACAGAATTAACACATAATTTGAGGCGAGAAGAGGACGGTAAAAACAAAAACCACGTCAAAATACCCCAAAGGTAGCGCAAAATCCGCAGAACAACATCATAATGGGTAGATAGAGGGGCGGCAACAAACTGACTGACAACTTGACCCGCATAAGCAATGTCAGGACGTGAAATAGTGAGATACACAAGACTACCAACTAGAGTCTGACAAAAAGTCACATCAAAACAGGTTTCTTGGGCAAAACTTCTAATTCAACTCAATAGGAGTGCATGCAGTACATGAATCCGAAAGAGCAATCGTAGAGAGAATATTATTGGTATACTTCTACTGAGAACTGCGAGCAATCTCAAATCCAAGAAAATAGCCTTGAAATAACAATGTCACCATAGCATCGACAAACCGAACATCAGATTACTACTTGTTTTAGACTTTACAAGGGAGCACCAAACTGTTTATAAGTTATTAATGAAATAACACTTTTACCACCACAGGCCTAATAGTAGAGTAGCATGTTTTTATAAAATTTATTTGTGGGTCAGCAATGAAGTATCAATTTTACCATCCATAGACTCAATAATAGATTATCACGTATTGCACTATGAAATAGCTTTGAGTGGTAAACTGTGTGACATAGTCTTAAGTCGCTTACGCTGTCGCATGATTCTACCACGGTTATGTAGAATCTATCAATGCTGTTGCAAGTTCGACATCATTTGGCGAATGAGTTTGAACACATAAAGTAGTGAGCTACCACTCGCTGTCCCAAGTTATAAAGAGGATATTCCTGATGCTAGAATTCGTTATCTTCATCTAGGAAGCTTTCATAGGAGATAACAAAATGTCGAACAATATCCCTGACATGTAATAATATCTCTAATAATATCTTTTAAAAGCAAATTCTCTAATATTCATAAATGTAAGGACATGGAAGTGGAAAGTTGTGCGAAATGGACAATGTCAAGATCAGAGAATTGCAGGGAGGAGGGGTCAAAGTACACGCCAGTGGGTGGGGACGATTCTATATAGTGTTAACATTCATTGTGTGACTGACAATGTTGCTTTCTCTGTCGGCTCCTGTGTAGGGAATAGGAGCAAAAACGCGTTTGCTTTTATTTTTTTCGTTTGGGGATTTCGTCGGTGCCAATTAATGTTACGCTGGCCAGACCAAGAAAAATCCAACTTCAATAGATAGGATAATACCAGTTTAGGGAAAAGATATATATAAGCTACAGTTAGTGATGAAAATAGGGATAGTTAAATAGTGCCCAAATCCAAAGGGTGGTTCAGTATTAGAACAATCTAGATATTGCGATTCAAGAAACGTTCAATTTTATTTGTGGTTGATACTCATCACAACCAAAGCCAAGAACGAACCAGAGATGGAATAGGTTTTTATGCGAATGGAATCAATTTTTGCATTGGAGATTGTCGATGGACAAAAGGTGGTTGAGAATTTCACAAATTCCCTATTAAATGAAAGTGCCTTTTGTAAGCTGCGATTATAAACTTTATGCAACGACCTAAGATTATCACAATTTAAGGTTTTAAGCTCTATAACCCAATCACTAAAAAGGTAACCATAAGGAGAGATGTCCAGTTCCTTGTGGTGAAATTTGGGATAGGAACAAAAAGGTAATCAGAAAAGCATCATCATTGAAGACGAACCATTGGAGAGAGAGAGAGAGAGAGAGAGAGAGAGAGAGAGAGAGAGAGAGAGAGAGAGAGACCTACATTTTTTCGACTGATGGTTCATCTTCTTCATCAACACAGCTTCAGAACCATCACTACGTCGTTCACAGCAATTGCAAAGACACCAGCAAAATTCAAGGATTAAGTGGTCACAAGAGAAGATGACAATGACAATGACGGAATCAATGATGAAACAATGGTTTATTTGCTGAATGTGACCCCGTATCTTATCATGAAGCAGCTGCAAATGAGAAGTAGACCCAAGCAATAGATGAAGAAATCCATTCTATCGAGAAGAATGACATATGAGTTCTAACTTCTTTATAAGAAGCTCATTGGTATCAAGTGAGTGTATAAGACGAAGTAGGAAAAATTACCAAAAAAAGTCCTGAACCTATTGCAATAGTGTCGATTCAGTCCTAAATCCTTTTTTTTTGTCGATTCAGTCCTAAATTTTTTGTAATTATGCCAATTCAGTCCATTCGCTGCCTGGGCTGACGTGGACGCCGGTCATCCGACGACATATTATTTTAATATTTTTATTGAATTGCTAATTATTTTTATTTTATTTTCCCTTTCTTTGTTTTTCCTCTTCGTCTTCTTCCCCTGGTCTTCGTCTTCTCTCTGGCTTTTCATCTTCTTTAGGCCAGAGGCGCCACCCTGAGGCGAAGCTCGCCCCCGCCGACCACTGGCAAGGGCGAGCGTCACTGTCACTGGGCCTCGCCATGGTTGAGTGAGGCTCGCCTTGCCGTGGCCATGCGAGGCCGACCGTCGCCAGCCTAGATCTGGCGAGGTTCGGCCTCGCCATCGTCAGGCGAGACAGCCCAAGACCTCGCCTAGCGACGGCGAGGTCGAGTCTCGCCATGGCTAGGTGAGGCAGGCTGAGACCTTATCGTCAAACCTTGCCAGATCTGAGCTGGTGAGGGTCAGCCTCACACGGCCACGGCAAGGCGAGCCTCCCACGGCCACGGCGAGGCGAGCCTCTCCCAACCATGGCAAGACCCGATGACGACAAGCTTCCAAATTTGATCGGATAGACTGAATTGACACAATTGTAAAAGGTTTAGAACTGAATCGGCAAAAAAACATTTACGACTGAATCGGCACTATTGTAATAGGTTTAGCATTTTTTTGGTAATTTTCTCGACGAAGTATAAATCCAAAGGTCAGGTGGACTATTACAAAGCCAGATTGGTTGTATAGGGCTACAAGCAAGAGCCATGTATTGATTATTTGAAGTATTTGCAACAGTGGCCTGAACGGGTACCATTCGAATGATCTGAACACTTGCAGCTCAAAATCGTTGGAAGATCTTGTTAGAGCATAGTTATCAAAAGTGCTCGCATGAGCATACATTATATATTAAGTCAAATACTAATAGTGACATCATATTTGGACTCTATTTATGCTGCGCCTAGGGTTTATTTTGTGATATGAAGGTTTTTCTGTATATAAGAGATTTGTGAGCCGTGTGTTTTTGTTTAGTCGATAAGACTGACTTCTGTAATCAGTACTCTATTTGATTATAGTGAGATCTTGTTTTACCTCGCCCGTGAACGTAAATCACCTTAATCGAATCACGTAAATTCTTGTGTTATATGTTTGTTTTTCCTCATTTGTTTCAACAAATCGCTCAAATCAATTCGGACTCTTGTAATAAAATGATTGGAGCTGAAGAAAGAAAGAATCGATGCTTTTGTCCTAGTGTACTAGCTTCGAAGACGCGAAGGCGTCAAAGACGAGGTTATTTCACAGCTCGAGCAAGAGCGGTCTTTGATCGATGCCGAGACATTGGGGCGCAGCCCTAGCAACGTTGGAGAAATGGAGATGGTGGAGAAAGCAAGAAGAAGTCATAAGACGGTCAAACGGTCCCACGTAAGTGCAATTATTCTTGCAGGGATTGCAATGGAGCTCATAGCTCTGTAGGGTCCACATCACGTCGTATCATGGGTTTTATTGGGAATCGCGCGACCACCTTCAAGTTGACTTGACTTGGGAATGCAAGTGGTGCTCTCGATGGGCTGATTTCTACGGTTCCGTTTACGAGTAAAAGGATAAGTCTTAAATACAGTACAAGTCTTAAAATTTATGTACGATACTCACTTCAGTATCAAAATTTTCAAAACGATCATTGAGTGCTAATAATCACTTAAGTGTCAATTTTTTTGAAAAACACCCACTTCAGTACTAACGCTTGTCTGCTCAAATATTAATAAAAAGTAAGTCACGTCGAATTTTCAGCGATTCACGTAGCTCAAATCGAAGTTGACACTGAAGTGAGTGATTTTTTTTAAATAGTTAGCACTTAAATGATCATTTTAAAAAAAATATCACTTAAGTGATCGTTTTGAAAGTTTTGGCACAGTGAGCGTCATATACAAATTTTGGCATTTATAGTGTACTTTAGCCAAAATGAAATTTGTTCCGTGCTAGGTGAAACCTAATATTGATAGTAAATTTAAAAATGCTAAATAAGATGTGACCAGTCATTTTTTAGTTCGATCAATTAATTGTAAATTACGAATGAGATGATAGTTTTACCATTGAAACCCCAAGTAATATAATACCATTTATTTTAGATTTTACTGGTGGGCACCCTAGTATTTGTGAGTTATCTATGGCATTACAACTTTACCGCTCACAAAACCCAACAATATATTACCCGCTTGATTTTTATTTTTGTAAGTGGGGATGTAAGCTACCGTTGAAATAACAATTTTACAACTCACAAAACCTGATAGTAGATTATTACTATTTTTTTTTTAAATTTGTATTAATGTTTGTACGTTACCAATGAAGTGAAAATTTTATCATCCACAAACTCATGAGTAAATTATCACTTGTTCTTTTATATTTCAGAAATGGCAGCCTATGTAGCACCGACACCCCTAATGGGTGTAGGTGTTGGTGTCGGACGCATGTCGGGATTTCGACACGCGGTCAACATAACCTTCAACGTCATGCAATTTGCCAACCACGTTGGAATCTACCCCCGCAACAAATTCTCAATGATATCCAAAGTCTTCAGATTGCATGTTCTTGGGATGTTTTGCGGAATATCGCCATTCAACCGGTTATTCCTCATATTCAATACCTTGAGGGATTCCGTCATTAAACAATCAGGAATAGTTGCATTCAGATGGTTATGATAGAGGTCGAGGAAGGCCAATTCAGACTGGTTAGGCAAAAACTGAGGCAATGTCCACAGTTGGCAGGAAGCAAGCTTTAAATTTGCAAGGACAGGGAATGAAGGCGCCTGGGCAGTATCCGTGGCATTAATGGAAAATTGATTGTAGGAAACATCCAAATAAGGAAGATTTCTCAGCTGGCGAACCAAATTACTATGGAATGAGATTTCTGAGATTACCAATTGATTCTGGGAGCCTCCTGGAAATATTCGTGAAACTAAAGAACCAGTCTCTGATGAGAACCATTCAGAGACAGATGGCGTGTGAGATGGATGGGGGTTAAGCCTGAGCACCTTGGCATATTTCTGAGATTGCCAAATGACTACGGCTACTGCTGCTTTCATTCTCTTTTGTTTTTACCCTGGTTAAGGTCAGCCCAAGGACTGACCAACCTCAAGAACTCAGTTTCAGAAGCATATCCAGAGAGAGACCACTGAAACTCGTTACCAGCCTGGTTTCATTTCTCGATATTGCTTTAGCCGTTACTCGTAATTTTGCTACCAGATGGAACTAGTCCGTGACAGACGAAGAGCATCGTGTTAATGCTAGGATTTAACATTTCTAGAGAACTTAGAAATGTAATTGCAGCGAATCGAAATTAGGAGACGATATGTTTCGCACAAGTGTTATTGCAGCAGTAATCACAAGCCAGGCCAATGACGAAGTGAACTAGTCAACCAGGTCCAAATTTCAAGCCCATGAACGACCAGGAACTTCAAAACCTTTCGGGATTGAAATTTACCCAAAATCTCCATGCAACTTCTTGGAGCTGGGAAGGTTGCGCGTTTGGTCCAGTTTGGTGAGGGTTACACGCTTGAAGAATCTTCATTTTATCCAAATTTGAAGAACTTCTTTTGATTGAAGGATTTCTCCTACAACAGACATTTATGAGAGCAAAAATATTGAACTTAGTGACTTAGGTACATCGAGCATAACAACCAAATGAAATGCAATTTTCTCATGCCACGGGTGGTAGATTTATCTAGTATAACCAAATCTCGGAGTGACAAATCCCTGGTTCGCAAAATGAAGACAGGTTCTTGCATCTTACTAGGGCTCTTAACCACCCATAATTGATTAGAAGCAGCCAACAACAAATTAAATTAAGTGACAGAACTAGAAAGCTAAATTTGGACTGGTAAGACTTGGAAGGATCCTTACAAGGTATAGGCACCACCTCGGAAAAAGAATCACCAGCGCTAGCCGCTTGCTTAGGGCATGCATGATAACACTTCTTGCCCAAGAATGGCTTATGGCAGGAAAATGGTTTTTTCAACTTTTGCTTTGAAGTAGAAGTTGAATTTTCAGCTTCTGCTTCAGAAGTTGATTTCTGATAGAGAAATGCGTTTGATAATGATTAAAAAAGATATTCTTCGAAACATTATTTGAAAAAATGTTCGATGGCGGCAACCGACGACGGTGGCGACCGACGACAAGGGCGGCCGGCCGGCCGGCGACCGGCGGTGGGGGCCTGTCAGCTACCGGTGGCGACCGGCGGTTGCGGCGGCGGCGGGCCGACGGTTGCAACGACGGCTGTAGTGGCGGCGGCGACGGAGACCTGCCGGCGGTGGCGAGGGCCGAGGCCGGCCGGCGACAGCGACGGCGGAGGCGGCAGACGATCGGCGACCGGCGGTGGGGGCCAGCCGGCGACCGGCGGCGGCGACGGTCGCAGACGCCAGTTGGTCGCCGCGAGAATGACTTCTCGGCTCGAGAAGCTAGTTTTTTTTACTTCTCAAAATCAACCAAAAATCTTACCATAAATAAAAAATCTTACCAGAAGTAGAAAATCCTACCATAAGTCATTTTTTTTTAGCAAACGGCTTTCTACTTCTGGTAGTGTTTTATCAAACGCATTTCCCTGCCAGAATGACTTCTGATAGGGAAATTGAGAAATTGGCAAGTTATCATGCAGGGCCTTAGCAATCCGCTCAAAAAAAAAAAATCAATAGGAGATCTCCACCTCGGGAGGATTGCAACATTACATATGAAAGTCTGTCACTTAAGTGCCTTCAATAGGTGATGGTAAATATTTCAATGGCTGGTAATTTAAAAACAATCGATAATTTGGATATTAAAAATGTGTAAATTTAACCCATTACGAGCTCCCATAAGCTAACAAACCAATGAAGTAATAAGCTAGATTCCAAGAGTAATAAGCTAAATGTTAGTATATTCTACATTTTACTGTCCTTTTTCTATTGAATAAAATCAGTTTCTTTTGTTTTACCATTATTGACCTTAACCTTTTTTTTTGTTAATAAAGGAATTATTAACATAGCATTCCACGTCTAACATACCAAGAGTTATTTAAGCACTTGCTTGAGAATAGGATAGAGTTAGAGGAGTTGATTTAAAAAAAAAAAAAATGAACGATCCGATTTTGCACTCGCAAATTTAAGGATCCAATTGAGCGTCCATGCTGCAGACCTACTTTTGAATGGTGATTTCTAGACGAGACGAGGGCCTACTTTTAAATGGTGATGAGGAATTGTGAAGAGAAGTTGTGAAGAGAAGAAAGAACGGAAGTACTCTTTATAAGTTTAGCAATTGAACCTCAGTGGAAATCTTCACGGACATGAGTGTCTGAACAGTACTTTATCCCAGAATCGATAATAAGCAAACCTCCATGATTTGATAAATGCCAGTGGACCACAAAATGCCCAGAAGCCAACCACGAATCCAAGCGGTATGCCCATGTAAAACCACTTCTTCTCGCTATCATCCTTGTCACCATCGTCATCCGTGTTGCTTTGAGTTGGGACGATACTTGCTTCATCTGTCCCATTCGTTGTAGATGAGCAACTTTTGTTGAGCTGAAGCCCGCACAATCCAAGGTTTCCTTGGAAAGAACTCTCGGAAAATGTGAGAAAGTGTTCACTGTCCGGGATGTTTCCCACAAGTTGATTGTTTGAGAGGTTCAGGAACGTAAGGAAATCAAGATTCGCAAGTTGAGCCGGTATGGTGCCATTGAGGTAGTTACATGACAGGTCCAACGACTCGAGCTGATCCAGATTCCCTAAAACAGGAGGAATTGAACCCAAGATGGCATTATGCGATAGGTTGAGGATATAAAGTGCTCTGAGATCTCCAAGAGTGTCTGGTATTGGACCCTCCAATCTATTGTCCGAGAAGTCAATCGACGTGAAAATAGTCAGGATCTTGACGAGTTCTAGCTGATGACCTTTCAAGGTTACACTCATTGTGTCTTCATAATACAGCCCACTCCACTGGTAAATGGAAAACTGATATTGCATATGATTGAAGTCTACATTGGCCTTCATAGCATCCCAAGATGCGGTGAGACTCACAGGCAGTGTGCCGCTGAAATCGTTGGAAGACAGGTCAATGATTTGAAGCATCTGCCAGGTGTCGGGTCTATGCGGACATCCAATTTTCCCGTGCAACTTGTTGGATCGTAAAACAAGGACTCGGAGACTTGATAAAACCTGTAAATGGCATGGAAATGACCCGTCTATTTGATTTTCCCCGATGTTCACAATCTCCAACGTCTTGCAATTTGCCAACCACAATGGAATCTGCCCCTGCAAGAAATTCTCACTGATATCCAGTGTCTTCAGACCACATGTTGCCTGGATGTTTTGCAGAATGCTGCCACTCAATTGGTTATTTCTTAGATTTAATACCTTGAGGGACGCCATCATTAAACAATCAGGAATAACTCCATTAAGATGGTTATGTGATAAGTCAAGCACTTCGAAAAAATCACCAGCTTTGCAAATTGACTTCGGTATGGACCCATGGAAATTATTCTTTGAAAGGGAGAAGAAATACATGGTTGACAGGTAGTCGCCGATATTATCCGGGATAACAGAAGTAATGTTGTTACTTGAGAAATCCAAGTACAAAGCCTGTGGTGGCAAGGGCGGCATACTCCCTCGGAGCATGTTCGAATGGAGGTCGATGATATTCAGACCAGAAGTGAGATTGCGCCACGGTGTTTCGAAACCTTCAATGAAATTAGAGGAAAGATTGAGATATGAAAGATGTAGTAGTGTCCATATCCATCTTGGTATCTCCCCTTGAATATAATTGTGGGAGAGGTCTAGGGTCGCCAGTTCGGATTGGTTAACCAAGAACTGAGGCAATGTCCACAGCTGGCAGGAAGCCAAATTTAACGTATTAAATTCAGGGAAAGAGGATGCATTAGAAGAAGCAGATGCCATAAACTCAATGGATAAGCCACTGTACGATAGATCAAGATAACGTAAATTTCCAAATCCCCGAAGCTCGTTGATATTCATCGAGCCACTGAAATTATTGGAAGAAAGTGAAAGGTATCCAAGTCCTTGCAGTTTAAATATGGATGCAGGCAGTGACCCTTGTAACAGATTGCTACCCAAATCAAGCGCGCTCAGTGGAGACGAGGAGACATTCGGATATATGATAAGCTGACCATTAAATCGGTTGTGTGGAAGAACTATCATCGCAAGCCGGGGAAGTGTAAACAGTGCGGGGGGTATGTCGCCTTCCAACGAATTGTACGCCATGTCCAGATATTCAAGATTCAGAAGATCTTCCCAGCCAGCAGAGGTGATCTGACCGGACAAAGCATTATCAGACAAGCGTATTTGGGTCAGATTTCTGGATGTACCAAATGGCGGAAGTGAACCAGTAAGATTATTAGAAGACAAGTCCAAATAAGTCAGCTTTCCGAATGCACCATATTGCGGAAGTGAACCAGTAAGACAATTAGAAGACAAGATCAAGAACGTCAGCTCTGACAGGTTCTCCATCGAGCTGGGGATCGATCCATTCAAGCTGCAATTATACAGATCTAATCTCGACAATTTTCTGAGATTACCGATTGAATCTGGAAGACTCCCTGAAATATTTGTTTCCCTCAGGAAGAGAGTCTCGAGAGAATTATCCATTGGAAAATCGGGCAAAGAAACCTGAAGAAGTGGGTTGGATGAGAGGTCAAGGGTCTGAAGTGATTGTATCTGGAAGACCTTTTGAGGAAATTCTCCCTGCAGGCCACAATCACTTAGTACCAATGTTTTCAAGCTGGAAAAGTTTGCGAAGAAACTAGGAACTGTGGTGGACAAGTTGTTGTCACCAAGTTGAATGACCGACAGATTCGCAAGCCTCCTAAAAGAAGAGTCGATGGGACCAGACAGAGAACAGCGCGTCATGTTCAACACCTCAAGCTTCGGCACTGAAGAAGACAATGCGTCGCACCACTCACTTCCCTCAGCAGACACATTGACGTAATCAAGATACAGCTCCCTCAACTCCCCCAAATCTTCAATCAGCGACCTCAGATTAGGCTTCTCAAGTTTCAGCAAACCCGGTTCAGAGAAATAAAGATGAGAGAGATCAAGAATACGCAGCTTCGTCAGGCGTGATAGGTCTGCTGGAATCTGCGCCTCAAATCCGAAAAAGGACAAGTTGAGATGTGCCAAGCGGCTGAGATTCGCGAGGCCTGATGGAAAAGCCATGAAATCCAAGTCGTTGAAAGCCAAGTTCAGGCTCCGAAGGTACTCGAGCCTGAAGAGGCTTGACGAACCGTCGATTCCACCAGAGATCGACTCTTCGCTCAAATCGAGACCGACGACCAGGCCTTCCTCACACGTCACGCCACTCCATGAATCGGCGCTTCGGTCCCAGTGTACTAGCTTGGAAGACCAGGAGGCGTTGAAGACGAGGCTGTTTCTCAGCTCGAGCAAGAGTGTCATCTGGTCGGCGTCGAGGCACTGGGCTGAAGCTGAAGAAGCCCTAGCGACGTCGGAGGAGATGGAGATGGTGGATATAGCAAGAAGAAGCCATAAGACGATCGAACGGTTCATCGGAAGAAGGTAGAAGAAGAAGAAGAGGGCAGGAAGGGGAAGCAGGGAAGACCGGAAAAGGGAGTTAACCGAGACAAAGTCGACACTTGGGAAGCAGAGGAGTCGTCCAACGTGAGTGCAATTATTCTTTGCTGGGATTGCAGTGGAGCTGTATACTATATGTCCATAAGTCTCATCACATCGTATCATGGATTGACTTGACTTGGGAATGCAAGTGGTACTCCACGAAGGGCTGATTTCTTCAATTCCGTTCAGGACTAAAAGGATTTTGTTCCGTGCGTGGTGAATACCCAATATTGATAGTAAATTTAAAATGTCGATGCTAACTAAGGTGTGACCAGTCATTTGTTAGTTCGATCAATTATCTATAATACCAATGAAATAATAATTTTACCATTGACAAACCGAATAATACACGGTAATTTATACTAGATTTTACTGGCAGGCGCATAACTATTTGTAAGTCACCCATGAAATTAAAACTTCATCGCTCACAAAACCCAACAATATTCTATTCATTTGTTTTTTTTTTTCAATAAGTAAATATATAAGATTTTTTTTTTCCAAAAGTAAAGATGTAAGATTTTGTGCTAAGCAGGGCGCTTGCTTAACAAATCTGACATCAAAGTCGGCCATGTCTAGGAAATGTTGCCACCTCTACAACCACGATTGCTTAACAAATCTTTCACCAGAGTTGATGAAAGAAAAAAAAAGAAAAAGTAAGAGAACGCGGAGAGAATTCGGAGAAAAGGAGGAGAAGGGAAAAGCGCGTGGGACCCTCTTCTTTCTTTCTCTTTGAATGCAATATTCTGTTCGTGGGAAAGAAAGTGCATCTCGCACTTTTTTGACCAACTCAAGGAATATATATAATAATATATTTGAGGGTGGCGTGGCTTCCTTGCATGCATATATATAATTGGTGCCGTAGTTGAAAGATGGTACGTCATCGAAGCACCAGTAATCTGAGTGCTTGGGCAGCAGGTTTTCGTAAGTTCGGAGGAAGTGAAGACGTGAAGATCGTGATCAATTGAAGCGTCCCATATGTGAGTGCTTGAACGTGGGTCTTGAAGCGCCGTTTTACGAGCGAGTGTTTGATCGAAGCACCAGTAATCTGAGTGCTTGGGCAGCAGGTTTTCGTAAGTTCGGAGGAAGTGAAGACGTGAAGATCGTGATCAATTGAAGCGTCGCATATGTGAGTGCTTGAACGTGGGTCTTGAAGCGCCGTTTTACGAGCGAGTGTTTGACATTGGGTCTTCGTTTGTTCGCGAAATTATATCAAGAGTTCAAGTGTCGAAGCCGTTTAAAATCTTAAGGTTAGATTTGTGTTTTAATTCCTTTACGAGATTGAGAGATTATTTCGCTAGGAATTGAGGGCTAAACACTGTGTGCGTTCTTGGATGTAATTTGGGATGAGAAACACCAAGAGTGTGTTTGTGTAACTCGAGTGGATTGTAATATCCGTGTATCGCTCGTTCTATAGTGAAATTCGTTGCTGCTTTCCCCGTGGACGTAGGTCTTTACGACCGAACCACGTACATCTGCTATTCGATTTATTTTGCTCGTTCTGTCTATTTTATCGTTCGATCATTTAGTTTCGCACAACAATTGGTATCAGAGCTAGGCTTGTTTGAGTTGAAGCGAATCGATGGCGACAGAAGAAGCTAAAGGGAAAATCGACACATTTGAGGGGAAGGACTTTGATTTTTGGAAGATGCAGATAGAAGATTATTTATATCAGATGAAGCTGCATGAGCCCCTGTCAGGGAAGAAATCAGAAACGATGAAGCAACCCGATTGGGAATTGCTGGATAGACGAGCGATGAGTGTTATTCGGTGACGTCTGTTGGAACTGTGGCAAGAGATGGCATCTTAGAAGAAATTATTTTAAGCTCAAAAACGAAAGGGTTAAGGGAATTGGAGTTGAATCTGCGGATGATGTTGTAGCTGTAGCTGAAAATTCTAATAGTGTCGATAGTGTCTTGTCTGTTAGTGTGGATTCGTCGTTTGATGGATGGATTATGGATTCTGGTTGTTCGTTTCATGCTACACCAAACATGAACTGGTTTGCTACTTATCAGTGCACAGATAGTAGTAAAGTACAGTTAGGAAACAACACTGAATGCGATGTTGTGGGTATTGGTGATGTTAAAATCAGAATGCATGATGGCATTGTAAGGACATTGACGTTCCAGAATTGAAAAAGAACTTAATTTCCTTGGGTACTCTAGATTCAGCTGGATGCAGGTACTTTTCACAAGGTGGAGTTCTGAAGATTGTTCGAGTTGCCTTGGTGATAATGAAAGGAATCAAGCATGGCGGTCTGTATGAACTTCAAGGTGAGATATTGATAAGTTTCGCTCCTGGGATATCGACATCTGTTCGAGAGTCTAACGACTACTCGAGGAAGGCTTGGGTGGTTGGTCGACGCACAAGTTTGATGCTATTGTCAGGAATACGCGGTCGAGAGCTTTAATCGGAACGAAGACTGGTAAGTTGATTAAGCATGTGCGAACTGAAAGTAGCATGGAGTCCTACTCAAAGCTGGTAAATAAATTCTGCATGAAAAAGAGCATAGTGAAACACCGCACTAGTGTTAGTAAACCACAACACTTTGCAGAATTGATCAACAGATCATTACTAGAGATGGCCCATAAAGAGATATCTAGTGCTGGTATGACTAGGAGAATTTCAGCGGATGCGCTTAGTATGATGAGCTACCTGGTGAATATATCCCCATCGACTGCGATTGGATATCGGACTCCTGAAAAAGTGTGGTCGAGTAACGTTGCTGATTATTCTAATTTTAGAGTGTTTAATTGCCCATGTTATTATCGAGTAAATGATGGTAAACTCGATGTGGAGGTAAGGTGCATATTCCATGGCTATGCACGAGGTGAGTGTGGCTATTAATTGTGGTGCCCGAATATAAATTCACCTGTTTGTAGCAGAGAAGTTACCTTTAACGAGTCTCTAGTACTTCAGGCTATGAGTGATTGTGATAGTGCTTATATGGATCTGGATGGTGTTCAGCTTGAGGTGGAGTTGCAACCAGAAACTCCTGAGGTAGCAGGTACTAGCGTGGTAATCAACACAAATGATACTTATAGCGAGGTGGAGCCTATAGAGCCAACAGTTGCTGTAACTGCTGATATTGACAAAGTACGTGGTCGATCTCATGACAAATATGGATGCAACGATGATTTTGCTTTATCTGTGATTGAGGAGCTTGTGTCAGATAGTCTTTGTGGAACAGTTAAAGGTGCATGATTAGTTGGTATTCCGATGAGGTCCACGGTTATGGTGAAGTTCAAGTGCGACTTGGACTTGGATGATATCTGTGGCAGTTGAGCCCATCGGGGCTATTGGGAGAGTAGTAGCTGTTGAATTCGGATTCTAGCGAAGCCATTGTCATATGGCTCAAACATCGAGTCAAGGTGGAGATTGTTGAAAAGATGACTCGAATTTGAGCCCGTGACGCAAAAGGAAATAAAAGAAAATCGAATCCTGAGATACGGTTCTTGGTATCAGAGTTGATGAAAGAAAAAAAAGAAAAAGTAAGAGAACGCGGAGACAATTCGGAGAAAAGGAGGAGAAGGGAAAAGCGTGTGGGACCCTTTTCTTTCTTTCTCTTTGAATGCAATATTCTGTTCGTCGGGAGGAAAGTGCATCTTGCGCTTTTTTGACCAACTCAAGAATATATATATTAATATATTTGAGGGTGGCGTGGCTTCCTTGCATGCATATATACAATTGGTGCCGTAGTTGAAAGTTGGTACGTCATCGAAGCACCAGTAATCTGAGTGCTTGAGCAGCAGGGGGTCTTCGTAAGTTCGAAGGAAGCGAAGACGTGAAGATCGTGATCAATTGAAGCGCCGCGTATGTGAGTGCTTGAACGTGGGTCTTGAAGCGCCATCTACGACCGAGTGCTTAACATTGGGTCTTCGTTTGTTCGCGAAATTACATTAAGAGTTCAAGTGTCGAAACCGTTTAAAATTTTAAGGTTAGATTTGTGTTTTAATTCCTTTGGGAGATTGAGAGATTATTTCGCTAGGAATTGGGGGATAAACACTGTGTGCGTTCTTGGATGTAATTGGGACTGGAAAATACCAAGAATGTGTTTGTATAACTCAAGTGGATTGTAATCTCCGTGTATGTCGCCACCTAAAATTCGGTTAATGGATTATTAGGTCAATTAAGTTAACTAACATAATTTGGACTCTCCCAAACCCTACCAATTCGCAACTTAGGTTTCACTGAAATGATTTTTAATTTAGGAGC
Organism: Rhodomyrtus psidioides; assembly: GCA_021437785.1. Taxonomy (NCBI): domain Eukaryota; kingdom Viridiplantae; phylum Streptophyta; class Magnoliopsida; order Myrtales; family Myrtaceae; genus Rhodomyrtus; species Rhodomyrtus psidioides. The sequence goes on from JAILYB010000042.1 coordinate 2,240,814, forward strand.
CGCCACTAATCTTTTTGGATATGTAGATTAGATACCTAAATAAAGTATGGGGAGAATACTTTATTTTCTGCTAACCAGAGATTTAGGTTTGGGGACTTGATTATGTTAATTTTTCAATTAACACCCTTTTGGTACCATTCTTGTGACAATTTTTTTGATTGGCAAATTCCATTGATTTTGACTTGACGATCAAGGTGCAATTTTTTTTGGACTTTCTTGATTAAATGAATGTCATGCAACTGCATGGTATGCGACTATATGATACGAAACTATATGACGAGAAAAATAATCACGCATGATGACTTTAGAAAAATCAAATTTTTATGCAAGGAAAATGTCAATTCTAAACTAAATGACATGTGACATGGTAACGCATGAGCTTAATGACATGGCTCAATAATGCATGAATGACAGGCCATAATGCATGAAATGCAAAAATTGTGACTACCCTAAATGACGTGCAAGATTATTTATATATAAAAATGCATGAATAATCTTAAAGAAAAAATTGAATTTAATGCAAATAAACATGATTTTTCGATTTACATGACATGCGGCATGGACTATAACAAAAATGCATGATGAACTAGAGTATATGAAATGCCAAATGAGACATTATAACATTTAATGAATTTTAGGTTTTTCATTGAATTGGTTCGACAATTAACACAAATTGATTAATTAAAATCCAATTTATATTACGAGTCATCTTTTAATGTGAATTCCGAAAAAAATTCATTTAATGCCATAGCATGATGATTTTTATGTTTTCATGATTTTTGTGATTTTTTTGTCTTTTTTTTTATTATGAAAAATGAGTCAAATAAAAGTATAATAAACCTTGAGCATAATACACCTTAAATTCCGAAATTTCCGATGAACTCGCTTCGTACCCTGGGGGTTGGGTCATAAGTTAATTTATTCACGTCGTACCCTAGGGGTCGGGTCAAATAGTGAATTTGAAATTTGCCAGTTCGATCCCAAAGTTATGGGGATAGAGTAGATAAATTGATATGCGGATGACGTCGTACCTCGGGGGTGAAGTCATATAGTCATCACATTGCACATATTTCGAGGGACAAGGCACAATGGAGCATGTATTATATTCAAGGTAGATTATAAATTATTTGAATTAAAATTAAATGATCTTTGGCCAACGAGGGTAGGTGCCGAATTTTAAAGGGGATAAGTCCCTATCCGCAAAGGATTCCCATATCTTTTAAACTAGGAAAATTATCTCTTAGGATTTGAAAAGAATTTTTTGATAATTTTTCCAGATGTTAAAGATATCTTCGGTCACGGTGAAATCTTAAAAGATTTGATTGGAGGAATTATCCTTAAGATCGATGGTGGATAATCTTCAAAATTTTCGAACATACTCCAACCAAAGTTATCTCTAATGATAGAACATTATCAGAAAATTACGAGCTAAATTCGGTCAATTAATTGATAAACATTCTCGCCCAAACATACGTTAAGGATGAACATTGAGATCTAAAATAGTTGTTAACGACAGGACAACCAGGACAACCATTACCCAAAGCAAGAAACATTCGTTCATGAGTATACATGGAAATTGGATCTTGACATGATATGCATGCCAAGAAAATGGAATTGTGCTACATGAGAATTATCTCACCACTACGTGACAAAATAATCCAAGCATTCTACTTGAGAGTCTAAAGCGTAACGTATAGAATTCGGCCGAGAGAAAGGTTGACACCGCAATTCTTAAAAATCTGATTCTCTCTTTTTTTTTTTTTTAAATAATTAGTCCAATTCATGAGCGAGTCAAGCTTGATAGAAAAATTCAGAATTTCTACATCAAGTACGGCTTAACTTTCGGTTCTTTGCACAGGATCAACGAAAAAGCTTAGATTTTCTACCCCTTACCACAGATTGGTATAGATACGTTTAAAGGCATGAACATGTGCGCATGTTATGGATTGAACCAGCATAGATATGCAACCGAAGGTCAAGAAAGTTACCTCTTTTTAAGCTTAATTCCGACGATCGTAGCTTGGCGAAAACCGTACGAAACAAGCTCTTTTCTCCGAGAGCGGGAAGCCGAACGAACCGTTAACCGGATAGCGACTGACCGGGCTACTCCGGTGGCTTGCGGGACGTGTTTGGCGGCTGAGCAGGTGCAGACTTTGGATGAGTAGCTCGAGCGGATGTGGTGCTGAAATCGTGTGGGGACAAGAACGGCACTGTCGTGGGATAGATTGCCGGCGATCAAGGGAGCAGATGAAGAACTCTTTTTCCCTGACCCTTGTTCTCACGTTCCTTTCGAAGAGAATTTCTCAAGCTCCCCCTCTCACTTTTCTCACGTGAACCCCAAGTATGTGAGCGCCCCCCTTTTATTCAACCCTAAGTATAATGACGTATATATAGACTATGGGATTCCAAATACTGATAGGAGCCTCTTTGGTCCGTCGGATTAGTAGTTCTAGTAAGATATGCTTCCCATCGTTGGATTCAAGAGCCCTATCCTCATAAGACCATCAAATTTCGGTTAATAGGGAATGTAAATGGGCCAGCCGAAAATTGACCATCTCATGGGCATGAAACGCGCAAGTTCAGGCTCAAATTGGGCTCCAACTGATTAATTAACTTCCTTAAAATTTAATGAGCGAAAATGGGTTAATTTGAAATAGGTCCATGAATTATAAAAAAAATAAATTCGGTGCATGACCTTCGAATCGCCGCAAATTAATATCGAAGCTACTTGATAGAATTGAGCTCAAATCCCCCGCCGATAGTCCAAACAAATGTAGATATGATGCATGATAGAAATAATCATGAAAAATGATTCAATTATTTTTTGTCAGAACTAAAAGATTAGCTCTAATTTTTATGTAAAAATGACTGAAAAATGTTAGTCAAAATTTAGGTGTCAATAGTGTATCGCTCGTTCTATAGTGGAATTTGTTGTTGCTCTTCCCATGGACGTAGGTCTTTACGATCGAATCACGTACATCTAGTATTCGATTTTCTTTGCTCGTTCTGTCTATTTTATCGTTCGATCGCTTAGTTCCGCGCAACAACTCCTGCGTAACGAATAAGAGCATAAAAGCGTTTGCGTCCGCTAAAGTATACCACAAGTGCCAAAACTAATCTATGGCGCTCATTTTAATGCCAAAACTTTCAAAATAATCAATTAAGTACCAAATGTTTTGAAAAAACCTCACTACAGTACCAACTCCGGCAAGCCACATCAACTCAAATATTAATAAAAAAATAGGTCACGTCGGATTTCTGATGAGTTTCGTCAGCTCAAATCGGAGTTGGTACTGAAGTGAACGTTTTTCAAAAGATTTGACACTTAAGTGATCATTTTGAAAGTTTTAGCACTAAGTGAGTGCCGTAAATAAGTTTTGGCACTTATGGTATACTTTAGCCCATTTGCGTCTGTCAGCTTTTCTATTTTTCGTTTGGGGATTTCCTTGGTATCAATTAATGTTAAGCTGGCCAGACCAAGAAAAATCAAACTTCATAAGATAGGATAAGAGCAGCTTAGGGAAAAGGTATATAAGCTGTAGTTAGTGGTGAAATTAGAGATAGTTAAATAGTGCCCAAATCCAAAGGGTGATCCAGTATTAAAATAATTTAGATATTGCGCTTCAAGAAACGTTCGATTTTTTTGGTGAAAAAGCAGCTGCAGATCAGAAATAGACCCAAGCAATGGATGAAGAAATTCACTCCATTGAGAAGAATGATACATAAGTTTTAACTTCTTTACCACGTGGTAAGAAGTCGATTGGTATCAAGTGGGCGTATAAGAGGAAGTACAAGCCCAATGATCGCTGGACTATTACAAAGGTAGGTAGGTTGTAAAGGGCTACAAGCAAGAGCCAGTTATTGATTATTTTGAAGTATTTGCACTAGTGGCTCGATTGGATACTATTCAGATGATCTCAGCACTTGCAGCTCAAAACCGTTGGAAGATCCTGTTAGAGCATGGTTATTAAAAGTGCCCGTATGAGCATACATATTAAGTCAAACACTAACAATGAAATCATATTTGTTCGTCTTTATGTTGATGACTTGATATTTACAGGGAATTGTGAAAAAATGTTTGCTGAATTCAAGGAAGCTATGATTAGCCAGTTCGAGATGACATATTTGGGATTGATGTCCTATTTTCTTGGTCTTAAAGTGAAGTAAACATATAATGTCATATTTATTTCATAGCAAAAATGTGTTAATAATATTTTGAAGCGATTGAAAATGGAATCGCTCAAACCAATTCGGATAATTGTAGCAGAATGGTTGGAGCTGAAGAAAGGAAGAAGCGATTCTTTGGTCCCGATGTACTAGCTTGGAAGACACGGAGGCGTAAAAAACGAGGTTGTTTCTCAACTCGAGCAAGAGCCATCTTTGATCGATGTTGAGACACTGGGCTGCAGCTGAAGCCCTAGCAGCATCGGAGAAGATGGAGATGGTGGATACAGCAAAAAGAAGCCATAAGACGATGGAACGGTTCATCGGAAGAAGGTGGAAGAAGAGCGCGGAAAGAGGGAGTCAACCGAGACGAAGTCGACACTTGGGGGGGAGTAGAGGAGTCGTCCAACGTAAGTGCAATTATTCTTGCTGGGTTTGCAGTGGAGCTGTATATGGTCCATAATTCTCATCACATCGTATCATGGAATTTTTTTGGGTCCCCATGCGCGACTGACTTAAGTTGACTTGACCTGCGAATGCAAGTGGCGCTTCCCGATGGACTGTTTTCCGCAATTCGTGCGTGGTGATTACCTAATATTGATAGTAAATTTAAAATATCGATGCCAAGTAAGATGTGATTAGTTCGATCAATTGTTTATAAATTACTAATGAAATAATAACTTTACCATTGACAAACCAAATAATATATTGCAATTTATCGAAAATTTTACTGGCAAGCGCGAAAGTATTTGTAACTTATCTATGAAGTTACGACAAAACCCAAAAATATATTGCACACTTTTTTTTTTTCATATGTGGGGATGTAAGCTTCTGTAAGTCCCCGATGAAATAGCAATTTTACAACTCAAGAAACTTAATAGTAGATTTTACATTTTGTATTTTTGTAAGTTTTTTTAAGCTACCAATGAAGTCAAAATTTCATCATCCACAAACTCAATAATAGCAGATTATCCCTTGTTTTTTCCTATTCTAGAAGTGGGCACGCAAGCATTTGCAAGATAGCCGTGAAATAACAATTTTACCATAACATCGACAAAAAAAAGCATCAGATTACTACTTGTTTGAGATTTTGCAAGGGAGCCCCAAACTGTTTGTAAGTTATTAATGAAATAATAATTTTACCACCACAAGCTTAATAGTAGAGTAACATATATATTCATAAATTTGTACGTAAATTAGCAATGAAGTAACAATTTTACCTGGAACTGGAAAGTTTCGTGCGAAATGGGCAACTGTCAAGAACAGAGAAATTCTGGAAGAAGCGGTCAAAGTAAACGCCTGCAGGTGGGGACGATTTTGTCTAGTGTTAATGTTCGTCGTGGGGCTCTGATGTTCACTTACTCTGTGGACTCCTGTGTAGGGAATAGGAGCAGAAACGCGTTTGTCTGTCGGGCTTTTCTTTTTTCGTTTGCGGATTTCCTTGATGTCAATTAATGTTACGCTGGCCAGACCAAGAAAAATCAAACTTCAAAAGATCGGATAAGACCAGCTTAGGGAAAATGTATATAAGGTATAGTTACTGGTAAAATTAGTGATAGTTAAATAGTGCCCAAAATCAAAGGGTGGTTCAGTATTAGAATGATCGAGATATTGCGCTTTAAGAAACACTTTCAATTTTAATGTATGGATCATACTCATCACAGCCACTAAAGCCAAGAATGAATCGGAGATGGAGTCGGGTTTCATGCAAATGGACCTGTCTTTTGCAATAGAGCTTGTCGATGGACAAAGGTTGTTGAATCAAAAGTTCTCCACTAAAAGAAAGTGCCTTTTTATTTTCACTTGTTAACATTTGATAACTAATTGAAAAACAACAAATTTGCTATCGATTGATGGTTGTTCTTCAAACGTGTGCCTGTGTCTACTTAGGTGTTCCTAGTATTGTCGTAATCTTTATTAGTGTGCAAATGGACTGAATTTAATTATAACTTAATTGTATTACTGTGGTGGGTCTGCCTTGAGAACGTTTCTGCTGGGGCTGACTTCCATGGTCGTTGCAGGGTAATATTCCATTCCCAAATTTTTTCTTTGCTTTTCCACTTAAGTCACGACCATATGCAAGATTGTCTCTTTGAATGATTGTCCGGTGATGACCGACCTAAAGTGGTGTTGGGAATACTTTTCAGCAGGTACATAAAAGAGGTCTAATTGATTTTGTCGATATTCATATTTAAATTAGATTAGACTCCAAAATTTAAGTTTGGACACTTCATTCAAATTCGATCGGGTCGAAGCTCAACTGTTTTAGATTGAGTTTCACCCGCGAATTTTTTTTTTTTTAATTTTAAGAAATTTGAAATGACTCAGCCTGATTTGAATCGGTTGTCATCAATGAATTTTCGTTGGAGCTCGATTCAAGCTCGAGATCAATTCGACTTTAATTAAATCTCAACTCAAGACGCTCCCAGTTCAAACATATATTTGAACAAGAACTTGAAAACCGTTTGCGAAGATTGCGCCTTTGGTCCAGTTTGGTGGGGCTACACACGCGTGGACTGAAGAATTTTATTTCTATGAATGTGAAGAAGGGTGTTGATTTTGATTGAAGGACTTTCCCACCATAGAATAATAGACAGCTATGCTTCAACTTCCTCCACCGTAGACGCAATAGCGTTTCGGTGCTCCCCCTTGTTCGCGGATTTCCAAAATGCGGTTTGTGGATGTTAAATACAATACGTGAATGGTAAATTTGAAATGTCCTTCATAACAAACCAAATTGTAAATTATCACTTACATTTCTTGGTGCTAAAAATTGGAAACCAGTTATAACAGGATGTGTTTCAGGATCTATGTCGGGACCTTACCCATCCGGCCCATGCTTACCCGTTACCCCTATAGCAGATTACATAAAGATACTATGAGCTATTCAAGAAGGACCCGATTGAGAATGGGGTAGAGTTAGAGGAGTTGATTCCAAAAGATGCAATTGCACAAGATCATAGACTATGGGACTGAAAGTGAACTTAACTTTTCTAAACCAATTTTCTACTAGCAAGGGAAGGCATTCACTGTAGTAGAAGTGCTTAAATAATTGATGAAGAGAATGGGAAAATATGTTGGCAAAGTTACAGCATTATAATATAATCTTGATGTATTGAAAACAAGTAAGTGCCGATTTTCCTACATCATACTTTGCAACGTAACTTTTTTTCCCACTCTAAAATGAGGGCGTCTTCAGTCTTTTTTCTTCCTTTCTATACATTAGTCCTTTACTACTTTCTCAACTTTCTTTCAACAAGGATTTCGTTCTTTTTTTCCATACTTTTGGCTTGTCATTTTATACCATGAACTTCCTCTATATATTCAATATTTTCTCTTTTGGGGCAAATGTACTAGAAGTCCTAAAAACGTGTAGACGAAGTGCTATCAAATCATAAAAATGTAAGAAAGGATCGCAAGTATTACGAAGTACTTCCATTTACTGGGTAAATCACATATTTTTGCTGCAAGATTTAGGACTTATGATACACTTAATCCTCGAAATTACTTAATTTTTCAATTTGGCAGATATTGCATTATGGCTTTAGGTTCATACTTTACCTATCCAAAAACATTCCATCTTAGTTTACAACAATCTTCAATGAAGAATCTTCTTCATTGCAAAATTTTGCATTCCACAACTCGGGGAAAATGGTCATATGGCTCTGTCATTTTCAAGTTTCTACACTAGATGCAAACAGCAAGAGTTCTATCGATCAATAAACATACCTGAATCTCAGCGGAAACTTTTCAAATTTGATAATTCAATATTAGCTGAAATTTTCATGGACGTGCGTGTCTGAACAACACTTTATCCCAAAATCGATAGTATGCTTGCCTCCATGATCGGATAAACATTAACGGACCACAAAATGCCCAGAAGCCAACAACGAATCCAAGCGGTATGCCCAGGTAAAACCACTTCCTCTCGCTGTCATCATTGTCGCCATCGTCACCAGCTTCATCCGTCCCATTCGTGGTGATTGGGCAACTTTTGTTGAGCTGAAGCCCACACAGTCCTGGGTTTCCTTCGAAGGAACTTTCGGAGAACGTGAGAAACTGTCCGTTGGCCGGGATGCTTCCCACCAGTTGATTGTTTGAGAGGTTCAAGAACGAAAGGAAATGAAGATTCGTAAGATGAGCCGGTATGGTTCGATTGAGATAGTTGCATGACAGGTCCAATGACTCGAGCTGATGCAGATCCCCAAAAATAGAAGGAATGGAACCTGAGATGGCATTATGTGATAGGTTGAGGAAACAAAGTGCTTTGAGATCCCGGAGTGCGTCTGGTATTGGACCGTCCAATCTATTGCCCGATAAGTCGATCGACGTGAAAATAGTCAGAATCTTGACAAGTTCTAGCTGTCGACCTTTGAAGTTTACAACCACTATATCTTGATAGGTCTGATTCAATTGGTAAATTCCACTCCGACGAATTGATTGATGCAGGTCATTCAAGTCCATGTTGGCCTTCATAGCCTCCAAGGATGTGAGGAGACTCGCAGGCAGCGTGCCGCTGAAATCGTTTGAAGACAGGTCAACATATTTAACATTGTTGTAATACTAACGCGGAAATTAATTAGGATGTTGCAAATACGTCAATGCAAAAGCCAGAGAAAATAACGAGGAACGATAAAGGACACCAGATATAACGTGGTTCGGTCCGAATGTCGGTACCTACATCCACGGGGAGAGCCAGCAAGAACAATCCACTATATCGGAGAATTGGATTTACAATCGCTCAATACACTCTCGTGTTTCCCACACCTAGATTATACCCAAACCCAAGTGTTTACAATAAACAACTCTATTGGATAAATAAAATAAACTCACAAGTCACGCACAAAACTGTTTGACTTCTCCGCGCGATCACGAGATCTCACGCACGCTGTCCTGCTCGTATCGCTCTCGGCGTCCCTTTTGCGATACAGTGCGGCTGCGGCTCTTCTTTTTCGTTCTTCTCGTGCGGCTTGTCTCTGTGCGGCTTCGTCTAGATGTGCAGTACAATCTTCTTTCTTTTCTTTGCGGCACGACTCTACTTAGGAAAGAGGATCCCTATTTCCTTTTATTTCTTTTTTCAATTCTGCAGGCGTCTGACTAAAGGAAAGAAAAACCACACTTTTTCTTCCTTTATTTTAATGAGCCCACAAAGTAATATATAATATGAAATCCCCCCTCTTTTGTCTTTTACTGCTACTAGAATCTACAGAAGCTATGTTTCACCGAAAGCCATAAAACATAAAAATATTGAGACATAATATAACAATTCTCCACCTTGGCTCGATATTTAAAACCAACTCAATAGTGCTCATCATCCATGCTGCTCTCCCATCGCCTCGAAAGGCGATCACTCTCCACAGACGCCAATAGTACTCAAGCAGAGCTTGAGCTTGGCTAAAGGAACATGCTTAGTCATCATGTCCGCCGGGTTCTTCGCTGTCGCGATCTTTTTCACAACGACCTTACCCTTTGTTAATATATCTCGGATGAAGTGGTACCTGATATTGATATGTTTCGTCCGCTCGTGATAAATCGGATTATATGCCAGAAATATCGCACCTTGGTTATCATAGTGTATGTCAACACTTTTCTGATCTAACCCAAAATCCAAGAGCAAACCCTGCAACCATATCGCCTCTTTCGCTATAAAGGTTAGTGCCATGTACTCTGCCTCAGTCGACGACAAGGCCACGTGGTCCTGTAAGGACGCCTTCCAACTAACTGCACCACCTGCAAGCGTAAATACGTACCCTGCTAAAGACCTGCACTCATCCAAGTCACCTGCATGATCAGAATCCACATAACCTGTGGTTTCACTGCCATTACTGTTCCTCCGGTATACTATACCAATATCTGTTGTCCCCTTCAAATATCTGAGGATCCATTTCACAGCTTCCCAATGAGTTTTACCAGGACGTTTCATAAAACGACTAACTACACTGACAGCTTGTGAAATATCAGGTCTAGTGCACACCATAACATACATAATACTACCCACTGCACTAGAATATGGAACAGGGACATATGCTCCTCCTCCTTCTCAGTCTGCGGTGATGACTTAACTGAAAGTTTAAAGTGCTTCGCTAATGGTGTACTTACAGACTTCGCTGACTGCATATTAAAACGTGCTATAATCTTCTCAATATATTTCTTTTGAGATAGACGTAAAAATCCTGCAGTCCTATCACGCAAAATCTCCATACCCAATATTTTCTTTGCAGCACCTAAATCTTTCATCTCAAACTCAGCACTCAACTGCCTTTTCAGCACATCAATATCAGACATATTCTTAGCTGCTATCAGCATATCATCAACATATAATAGCAGATATATCAAAGACCCATCATCCAGTCTCCTAAAATAAACACAGCTATCTATCTGACTCTTAGAATAGTCCTGACTAGCCATGAAAGCATCAAATCGCTTATACCATTGTCTAGGAGACTGTTTCAGCCCATATAGAGATTTCCTTAACAAGCAAACATTATCTTCCTTACCCGGAATAGCAAATCCCTCTGGCTGCCTCATGTAAATCTGCTCCTCCAACTCACCATGAAGAAACGTCGTCTTTACATCAAGCTGCTCCAACTCGAGATCCTTTGCAGCAACCAAGGCAAGTAAAATACGAATAGAAGTATGCCTTACCACAGGAGAAAACACTTCATTGTAGTCAATGCCCTCCCGCTGTGTAAACCCCTTCGCCACAAGTCTCGCCTTATACCTCGCTGCCTCGACACCAGGAATGCCTTCTTTCCGTTTGTAGACCCATTTGCTTCCAACAATCTTCTGGCTCTTAGGTACTTTAACTAGTTCCCATGTCTGATTCCGATGGAGTGATTCCATCTCTTCACTCATAGCCCCTAGCAACTGCGACGACTCAGAACTAGCCATCGCCTCAGAGTAAGACGAAGGCTCATCTGTCTCCACCTCGTCACCTACAGTCAAAGCATAAGCAATATCTGTATAACCATAACGTACCGATGGTTTTATTTGCCTTCGCTGTCTACCCTCAACTAAAGTCTGCTGCGGCTGTACTGGTTGTTCACTATCACCGACTTCAGGAATCGCGGCCTCATCTGCAGTCTCAACATCTATTACCTCCGAGGTCTCCGGAGTCTCCACCTGAAACTCCACCTCACTACTGACACCATGATCTGTCTGCTCTGCTGGTAGTGTCTCAGGACTCCTCTGTCGAAGCATTGCAGTCTCGTTGAAGATCACGTCTCTGCTGATTAGAAAACCGGGTGATCTGGGATCAGTGCACCACAGCCGGTAGCCTTTCACCCCATGTGCATAACCCAGAAATATGCACTTCTTCGACCTCGGCTCAAGCTTACCATCACTAGCATGAGCATACGCAGGACATCCGAATACTCGTAATCCGGAGTAATCAACAGTTTTCCCCGACCATACTTCCTCTGGAGTCTTCCACTCAATAGCAGATGATGGAGATCCATTAATCAGGTAACATGCCATGTTCACTGCTTCAGCCCAAAATTCCTTGCCAATTCCAGCATGTGATAACATGCTCCGAGCCCGCTCAAGTAGAGTTCTGTTCTTCCGTTCTGCCACACCATTCTGCTGTGGTGTCCCAGGTACTGTGCGGTGTCTAACAATACATTCTCTCTCGCAGAACTCGGTAAAATCTTTACCACAGAACTCCATGCCGTTATCGGTTCTCAGGCACTTGATCTGCTTATCTGACTGCTTCTTAATCAATGCCTTAAATTTCTTGAACCGATCAAACACATCAGATTTGTGCTTCAGAAAGTATACCCATACCTTCCTGGAATAATCGTCGATAAAAGTCAGCATATAACGGGCACCTCCTTTCGAAGGAACTGGAGACGGGCCCCAGACATCTGAATGAATATACTCAACTGGTTGCTTGGTCGAATGAATACCTGTAGTAAACTTAATCCTGCACTGCTTCCCAAAGATGCAGTGCTCACATAAGTCTAACTTACTTGTCTTCTGACCCTTTAACAACCCCTATCACTCAGCATTGTCATACCTGCCTCACTCATGTGCCCTAAACGCATATGCCATAAACGAGTTAAGTCAGAATCTGACTCACCTGATGAAACTGCAGCAGCTCCTGTCACGGTCTCTCCCAGTAGATGATATAGAGAATTCGCTTTCTTCCCTTTCATCATTGTCATGGCACCTCGAGAGATCTTCAGCACTCCACCTTCAGCGGTGTACTTACACCCGATATCATCGAGTGTCCCCAGAGAAATAAGGTTCTTCTTGAGCTCCGGTACATGCCTCACGTCTGTCAATGTGCGAACTACACCATCGTGCATCTGAATCCGAACTGTCCCTATCCCCACAACCTTACAAGCTGCGTTATTCCCCAATAGAACTCTACCACCATCTGCAGTCTGGTAAGTAGTAAACCAGTTCCTATGAGGCGTCCTATGATAAGAACACCCCGAATCTAGCACCCATTCGTCTCCTGACGAACCTGTAGTCACACACAAAACAGCCTCTGCATCACTAGTGTTCTCCTCAGCAATATTCGCCACACTAACTGTGGCTTTCTGCTTATCACCTCTATTTCTCAACTTAGGACAATCTCTCCTGACGTGCCCTTCCTCATGACATTCAAAACACTTCACGCGCCCCTTGAATTTTCTATGGCGTGATTTAGACCTGCTTTTACCTCTGCTGCTACTGGACCCTCGCTGTTGCTCTCTACCCCGAATCATTAGTCCATGCGCTACATCCTACGCCAGACTGTCATCTCGCAACTTTCTCTGCCACTCTTTAGAAAACAAAGCGGACTTTACCTCCTCTGAGGTAATCGAAGTACGCCCCTGTAGTAAAGAGTCAGTAAAGTGCTCCCATGACTCTGGTAAAGAAGCCAACAACATCATGCTCTGCTCTTCATCTTCAAGAATCTTACCGACATTCTTCAAATCCATCATGAGTTTATTAAATTCATCTAGGTGGGTTCTGATAGACGTACCTTCAATATATCTGAACTGGAACATCCTCTTCAACATGTACAAGTCATTGTTCAAACCCTTCTTTACATAGAGCGACTGAAGCTTTGCCCACAATGCTGCGGTATCCTTCTCCTCGCCTACCTCTATTAGCACTTCATCCGATAAATTCAACAGGATTTGACTCCTAGCTTTCCTCATCAACACATCCTTATCATCATCTTTCATTAATTCACGCAACTTAGCTTTGCCCTCCAATGCTTCTGCCAAACCTAGAGTTGTCAATAATGCCTCCATCTTGAGGCTCCACAACCCAAAGTTGTTCCTCCCGTTAAACTTCTCAATTTCAGCTTTCACCCTAGTCATAATTGCAGCAACAGAATTCCAGATAATAACCAGACAAGTAAAAGCCCCAAATTACAATCCAGAAAATCTGATCCAAGCTCTGATACCAATTGTTGTAATACTAATGCGGAAATAACCAGGATCTTGCAAATACGTCAATGCAAAAGCCAGAGAAAATAACGAGGAACGATAAAGGACACCATATATAACGTGGTTCGGTCCGAATGTCGGTACCTACATCCACGGGGAGAGCCAGCAAGAACAATCCACTATATCGGAGAATCGGATTTACAATCGCTCAATACGCTCGTGTTTCCCACACCTAAATTATACCCAAACCCAAAGTGTTTACAGATAAAACAACTCAATTGAATATAATAACAATAAAGCTAAAACTCACGAAGCACAAATCTGCGACAGCTCGCGCACGGTCGACAAGAAAACCAGAACGTCCCTTACGGTCCTTTTCTCTTTCTCGTGCGACTGTTCTCTGCCTTCTATTTTGTGTCCTCTCTATGCGGCGTCTTCTCGTTTTCACGCGGCTCGGTTTCGGGGGCAAGAGAACAAATAAAACCCCACAAAAGAAGTCTGCCCTTTCTTTTTGTTTTATACGATGGTGCAGAGTAAAAGAAATAAAGAAAGTCAAACCCTTTTTATTACTTTTACTCCATGGGCCCACAACATGATATATAAAATAAAGTGTCAGGCCACTTTTTCTTCTTGTAGAGGTAATGATCAGAGAGGAAAGAGAGCCACGAAGACTACCCTCTTTCTTTAGCGAAGCTCAATGCGTGCCGCAGAAATCGTTTGAAGAAGATAGCGACGGTAGAGAACCCAACGGACATGATGACTAAGCCTGTTCTTTTAGCGAAGCTCAAGCTCTGCTTGAGCACTATTGGCGTCTGTGGAGAGTGATCGCCTTTCGAGGCGATAGGAGAGCAGCATGGATGATGAGCACTATTGACTTGTTTCAAACATCGAGCCAAGGTGGAGAATTGTTAAATATGTCTCGAGTTTAAATCGTCTACGGATATATATATATTTGTGAAAAAGAAAATCTTTTAATGGGTCAAGAGGTGAACCTAGGCTCGCGCGGACAACTTCCGTATATTGAAGAAAGGGTGCTACAGGACAAAAAGAAAAGATCAACTTTCCTATATTAAAATAGGGTTGCACTCACTTCTGAAGGGCGTGCTTTTCATTCTTGAGGAAGGAAGAAGAAATCGCGTGGGGCCCAAAGAATAAAGTAGGGAAAGAAAAAGAAAGGAGTTTGAATTTCTTTTGTTTGTTTCCTTTTACTTTATCCTGCAATAGTCGTACAAAAGGCAAGAGACTTTTGTTGTGGTTCTTGTTCCCAAGCCGAAGCCGAGACACAGGCGCCGCAAAAAGAAGAAAAGTAGAGGCTGTACAGATCCTCCACGGGCAGAACGACGCGAACGAAAAGGGTCGCGCGCGGAGGATTTCCTCGACACGGTGTTTTGTGCGTGAGTTTATTTTGTTTATCCAATAGAGTTGTTTTATTGTAAATACTTGGGTTTGGGTATAATCTAGCTGCGGGAAACACGAGAGTATTGAGCGATTGTAAATCCGATTCTCCGATATAGTGGATTATTCTTGCTGGCTCTCCCCGTGGATGTAGGTACCAACATTCGGACCGAACCATGTTATATCTGGTGTCCTTTATAGTTCCTCGTTATTTTCTCTGAGTTTTTGCATTGACGTATTTGCAAGATCTTGGTTATTTCCGCATTAGTATTACAAAAATTGGTATCAGAGCTTGGGTCAGATTTCTGGATTGTGATTTGGGGCTTTTGCTTGTCTGGTTATTATCTGGAATTCTATTGCTGCAATTATGACTGGGGTGAAAGCTGAAATTGAGAAGTTTAACGGGAGGAACAACTTTGGGTTGTGGAGCCTCAAGATGGAGGCATTATTGACAACTCTAGGTTTGGCAGAAGCATTAGAGGGCAAAGCTAAGTTGCCTGAATTAATGAAAGATGCTGATAAGGATGTGTTGATGAGGAAAATGTCGCGACCCGTCCGAAAGGCGGACGCGGCTAATGGATTACCGATCGCGGGCCTTGGATCGGCGCGGGCCCTCCCAGGCCCATACCAAATCGCGGCGGGAGTATATTTTTAAAGGATTCGGCGATAAGAGCCGATCGATTTCGACCTTAGTGTGGTCGTGGTAGCATGTGCAACTTGTGCATGCATTTGGAGTCGCCACCGGTCTTTCTTGGAGGGTAGACCGGAAACCTTATTGACCGATTGGGAGAGATCGATCAATTCTGCGGAACCAGAGATTTTGGGTTCGGGGACTTGGTTACGCTGGTGTCATTGCCAACGCCCTTTCGGTACCTAACGCGAGTGATTTTCCTAGCTAAGAATTCATGCAGGCGCAATTTTGGGTGGGGTAGGTTTGATTCAGGATTTCATGCAGATTGGCAGACTGTTCCTATCAATCACAATCAATTTAAGTGAAAGCGCAATCCAGTGTATAAATAAATCACGTCAATGCACATCAATTCAGATCAATGTCTTCCTAGTATAACCATAAAGGTTTAAGGAAGGCGTGATTTAGGACCAGGGGCAAAATGGGAAGATTTGGGAACGATTAACCCGAAGGGCAAAATCGTCAATTTTTGGAAGATTTGGATACCGAATTACTAAAAATATTCCATGGCCAGTTGATTGTGGCCATTTCCCATTTTTGAGAATTTTTTGGAATTTCTTGATTTTTCTTCAATTTTTGGAGGACGATTCGCCCAAAGGGCGAAATCGTCATTTTAGAGGGGTCGGGGTTCAAAACACCCGGGATGAGCCTTGGCCAGCTGATTTTGGCCATTTCTTATTTTTTTTGGGATTTTCCTGAATTTTTTTAGAATTTTTTTGGAAGACGGTTTGCCGGAAGGGCAAAACCATCATTTTTGAAAAGATCGGGGGTCAAAAGACCCGAAACAGGTCGTGGCCAGTTGAAAGTGGCCATTTCCTATTTTCTGGAATTTTTTAGAATTTTTCTGAATTTTTTGAATTTTTTTGAATTTTCTTATGATTTTTCATTTTTTTATTGAATTTTTGAATTTATTATTATTATTTAAAAAAAAAAATCCGGGCCGGTCGTACCTGGCCCACGCCTCTCGGGCGCCCGGCCCAACCCCACGGCCGAAGCCGGCCCTGGCAAAACGACGCCGTTCTCGGTTTATTATTATTTTTTTTTATCATTTTCTTGATTTTTTTAGAAAAAGCCTCCCATCGGATGGTTCAGAGAGCGCCACGTGGCCTCTTGTGGCACGTCCGATCTAGCCGTAGATCAGACGTCCTACAGAGTGCCACTTGGCACAATCTCACCCGTCAGATTTGTTTTTTTATTTATTAACCGAAAATCATTTATTAATTAAAAAAAATCGAATCGCGACACGTGGCAAAATCGGGACCGTTAATTCTATTTTTACCCGCGCGGCCCCCACCCGGCTGACGTGGCTGCCTACGTGGCATGCCACGTCAGCCTTTGACCATTGACCGGCCGGAGACTTCGCCGGAGAAGACGATGAACAGTGTCATTCTCCGGCGAAGTCGCCGGAAACCTCGCCGGAATGCCCAAACCGACGTGAAACCCATCATTCCGAGGCACGATTTTAATACCTATCAATCCCCTTCTAACACCACATCAACATCCAACGAAAACATGGCAAACATAACGTCGGGAACCGGCCAAACGGACGTCCGCCGAACCGGCGCCGGTGAGGGATTTCACACAAAAAAAATTTAGCAGCTCAAACTCAATCTTAAACATTCATACTTCATCTGAGAAAGATTAGGAAACTTACCTGAACCTATGGGAAGCTCGCCGACCGCCTTTTGCGCCGGGCCGAGTTCCATGGTTGGACCGACTTCGGGGAGCCCCGGCCATGGCTTCCCGGCTTGTTTCAAAGCAAAAAGCAGATGAACACGAGCTTAGACCAAGCTCTAATGAAGCTTAAGGGTGAGTTTAGCACAAATAGAGGCCGGGGATGACTCGGCCGAAGCTCGAACATTCGAATGCCCGTTTAGGCATTGTGTCGAGCACATGGCGGGCGATGATGAAATCAGGGTCTAGAAGAAACACCGACCTGTCCGGGGCACGCTGGCGGCGGCTGGAGCTCCGGCTAAGCTTTCCTACAGGCTGGGGATGTCTGTCGTGCCTCGCTCCCGCCTCCTACTCACCCGAACTGCTCTCTCTCTCCTTCGGCCTCACTCCCCTCTCTCGGCTTTCTTTTGTCCATGGCCGACCGGCTTTGGTGGCCACCGTCCCTCAAAACGTGCCGCTTGAGCACTTATCTTTGTCCCCCATATTCGCTCTTCGCTTTTCTTAAACAACTCATGCCGTGGCTCCACCCTCGCTTTCCCCTGCTCCGTTTCGCTTTCGGCCGTGGGTCTGCAACTTTGTTGCAGACCCGGTCGGACCGGGTCGGGTCGGGTCTGACCCGACCGGCCCGGTTCGGCCAATTTAATCAAATTGGGCCCTAAAAAGACCTCTTTTTTATGAAATTGATGGCAAAATCGGACTCCTTGACATGTTTTCTATCAGATAAGGGTATTTTCGCGAACCAATTGATTGGAATTTAGCGAAAACCCCAATTTGCCCTTAAGATCCGAAACTGATTTTTGCTTAATCAAAGGCCCAAACGATCGAATTAGTCCAAATTAAGGCCATAAATGGATTCAGAATGATGAAAACTATAGGATAGAGGTGTTTAATTTCAATGGGTATGCCCGTATGAAATTTAATTTCAAAAATTGTGAAACCGGAGACTAAATTGAAAGATTTTTATGCAATTAAGCCCTTTTGGTTAAAATTGATTAAATTGGAGGGCCAATTGACCCAATTGCATTTCAATACTTTAGAGTCCAATGTCATAGCTTATGAAAACCAAGAATTGAAAATTAAAAGACTCAAAAGGGATTTTTTTTAGGCTCGTTTCGGTTTTAGGTTTGTGAAGGAACCCCATGAATCGAGCCAAATTTCCCTAATAAAAAGTGAAAATATTAAAGAGGGAATTAAAATAAAATTTCTGAATATTTGTTTGTAATTTTCTGACCACGGATGGTATTTTTCTGATTTTTTGGTTATTTTTAATAATTAAATAAATAACAAAAAATATTAAAAAAATACAAAAAATATTTTTTGTTCAAAATTGGTTCCCAAGGCTAGGCTAAGGCTTCCAAAGTTGATTTTGCAATTTTTGACCTTTTTTTGCTATTTTTAATTAATTTTAGAAATAAAAACTAAAATAAAAGATGGTCAAAAATCAGGTGTCAACAGCTGCCCCTCTTTGAGAGTGAGCTCGTCAGAGGTTGCTTTCAAAGACAAAATGACACCTGAATCTTAACCGACTCGACTGGGGAAAAGAAATGCTATGACATCAGATCCTTAAGCCTTTTTGATGAACGCCCAAATTAATCACCGGTTTACTCTTGCAATTCGAACATGGGCCGGAGTGAGAGAGGCTTACCTGAAGCTCACCTGTCGGATGCTGCCGGTTGCGACGACTTTCAAGAAGATACCTAGGACTCGTTCAGAATATCCTAGGGAGATTAAGCTCTGACCTGTATGGTACGTCATACCATTATGGGGTTCCTGACTGGTAGGAACCTAAGGAAGGCGCATCCCATGCTTTGGGATCTGCCAAGGATTTTGATCCGCATGGTGGATCGGACCTTTGTATTGATCCTTCAGGCGGTTTCTACCTTTGGTTGAGTTTAGTTTGATCCTTATGGCGGTTTCTACCAATGAGCTGACCCTTATGGCGGTATCTACCATCATTTTGACCCTTCAGGCGGTATCTACCTTGAGTTGACCCTTATGGCGGTATCTACCTTTGGATTGACCATTCAGGCGGTTTCTACCTTTGGTTGACCCTTTAGGCGGTTTCTACCGTGAGTTGATCCTTCAGGCGGTTTCTACCTTGAGTTGACCCTTCAGGCGGTTTCTACCTTGAGTTGACCCTTCAGGCGGTTTCTACCATGGGTTGACCCTTCAGGCGGTATCTACCTTGATTTGACCCTTCAGGCGGTTTCTACCTTTAATTGACCCTTCAGGCGGTTTCTACCTTTGTTTTAACCCTTTAGGCGGTTTCTACCTTTGTTTGACCCTTTAAGCGGTTTCTACCTTGAGTTGACCCTTTAGGCGGTATCTACCATGAATTGACCCTTTAGGCGGTTTCTACCTTGAGTTGACCCTTCAGGCGGTTTCTACCTTTGTTTGACCCTTCAGGCGGTATCTACCTTAGTTTTGACCCTTCAGCCGGTTTCTACCTTGAGTTGACCCTTCAGGCGGTATCTACCTTGAGTTGACCCTTCAGGCGGTTTCTACCTTCGTTTGACCCTTCAGGCGGTATCTACCTTTGTTTTGACCCTTCAGGCGGTTTCTACCTTGAGTTGACCCTTCAGGCGGTATCTACCTTTGTTTTGCTTTGAAAAGGGGTCTCATGACGAGGGTTCTCCACGTCCGATGAGACTGCTTGATTTTTGAAAAGGGGTCTCATGACGAGGGTTCTCCACGTCCGATGAGACTGTTTGATATTTGAAAAGGGGTCTCATGACGAGGGTTCTCCACGTCCGATGAGACTACCTAAATTTTGAAAAGGGGTCTCATGACGAGGGTTCTCCACGTCCGATGAGACTGCTTGATTTTTGAAAAGGGGTCTCATGACGAGGGTTCTCCACGTCCGATGAGACTGTTTGATATTTGAAAATGAGTCTCATGACGAGGGTTCTCCACGTCCGATGAGACTGTTTGATATTTGAAAAGAGGTCCTAGGACGAGGGTTCTCCACGTCAAGCTAGGACTGCTTGATTTTGAAAAAGGGTCCCGGAACGAGGGTTCTCCACGTCTGCTGGGACAGTTTGCCGACTTCTTTTGAAAAAGGGTGTTATCCTCATCCTTTCTTTTGAAAGATCCCGAAATTCGTCGGGAATTCAGTTTTGAAGCAGTGAAAGATTTTATCTTGACAAAGCTTCACTTGGGTCTGTTGAGGCGACATTCTGGGAGCTGGGTTCTCCAGGTATCCTGCAGAAGTTTGAGCCTGAAAGATTTTTCTTCACCAAGAAAACGTTAGTAATCTTTGGGAAGACCACGGCTGTCCATTTGACAAAAATCGTATGACTTAAGTTTTAATTGTGAAATGTGCATTTTGATGCCGGAGGTTATCCAAAGCATTCTTGCAACATGCAAATGTGATCACAAATCCCTTGCACGGAAAATCTGGATCCAACAGTTTGAAAATTCCAAAAAGAGTTTGTTCAAAACATCAATTGGAATATTTCTCGACAAGGAGGTCTTCTCACCTGTTTTGAGATAATGGTTTTTATAGGGGATGCACTCAATTCCCTACTAACCTGTGCCTAGGTTTTAGGCTCATTCGCAGCGCATACATTTTGACCGGTCGGGAGGTCTTCCACGGGACCGTAATGTTGGGCTTGGATATTGGTTTTCAAGGGGGACCCGCTTTGGAGTCGAGGCCATTGAATGAAAATCTTCATCATCTGCTCCAGGTTTACAAGTCGAGAACCCTGCAAAATGAGAAAGAAATAGTCTTGCTCGTACCTCCTCGAGCTAAGCTATATGTTAACCCAAGTGTCTTAGTCAGAGAAGACTGTTTCAGGGTCTTAACATCGGTAGGATTGGGGACCGAAAAAAGCTTGTTTTTGGCCCAGAATTCATGAGGGGTTTTACATTGATGATCATTGCAAATTTACCACCTGCCCTTTCCTCTCTGTATCTTCAATTTTTGAGGCGTGCAACAGCTTTTGAGGTGTGCACGAATTCTTTAGAGAGCGTCTCTGGCTGCATTAAGGGATTGACAACTCTGTCTGCGTCTTTCTTCCACGCTTGACATCATTTGGAGGAGCGGTCTTTTTGATCTGACTCCTTTAAAAATTTTCTCTTCCCAACTAGGTTTCATTGGGGATCACTCAAACAGTTTATGTGAGTGTCGGCCTTGCTTTTGCCAGGCACTTTGCTTCTTCTTTTCTGATGCTGGGATTTTTTTATTCATTTTTGAAATCCCACTTTTTCTCATCTTCATGGGACCATGTTAGACATATAGTCTAAACATGTTTTAAATATCAGTCCGGGAATTCTCTTCGTAATCCCTGAGTCTTGAACTCTTCTGTTTCTGAAGTGATGTTGCATCCATCTTGAAATGTGCAATGATCACCAACGGGTTCATGAAACGAATTTGCAGGCTCAACTTGGCTGTGCAAAGGATATGGTGTGTGGGATAGAGAAGTGAATGCTTCTCGTCATCCTATGGCATTTGGGTTACCATATAAGCAACACACAAAGATTAATGTTAGTCCGAGCAAGAAAATTTCTAACCATTTTCTCCTGATGCTGTTGGACTCACCTCCATTTTGCCCCGATGTGGGGTGGTTCTTGACAGGGTTAAGAATGAAAACCGCCGTTCAAAGGGGTTATCAATGGTCACCTGTAGTGTTTGGGGGATATGAAACGAATGCCTCCGTCGTCCCAACCCATGTAATCGCTGCGAATGGTCCCTACCTCCGTAGACCCAGATTTTGTTATCTGCCCACTCCATTCATCTCTCAAGTGTGTGTTGGACATGTTTGGATTAGGCTTCGCCTCTCGTCTGAGAAAACACCCTTTTAAACAGTTTGAACAACTTTTATTGGAAAAATTCTTTTTGTTTTTTCCGAAAAATTTCCTCCCAATGGGGCTTTATGATGTACATGCATGTTTCATTTATGTTTAGACAACCTCCCAACTTCGACTGTGGATGTCTATGAGTTTAAAAATTCGATGCCTCTTTTCAGACATAATGATTGAAAGAGTCCTAACACCTTTTTTTTATCTTCAACGACTTGGGGAAAAGGGATACTTACCTACCCGCCGCGGCTGGAGATCCCTGAAAATGCGGAAGAAACATGTTATTGTACGTTCACGAATTTTTTCAAAAAATTAGAACGATACATCTTACCCTTGGCCATGTATTCCAACGGGTAATACATGGGATGTGAAAACCTGTTTCGCCTTGATGGCGAGCCCCTGTCAAAGACGGGAATTTGGTGTCAGTTTGCGTTCCAAAATTCAAGGCAAATTGGAACGATACAGCCTTGTTCTTGCTTTGTGTTTCCATTTGAACACGAACGCGCGGCTTGCAGAATCTGGCCCTCTATCTTGTGGTCTTGATCCCTTCGTTTGGTTGGCGATGAATCATTCTCAAGGATTTGCCCCAGAGAAGATCCATTTGTGTTTTTGGGCGCACTCCAGCGCCATTCTTCAAGGTTCCTTTTATTCAAATTTTTTTTTATCAAAATGCATGTCAAAGCATGTGACGTAGGAGCGATACTTTTTACCATCCACTAGGTCTTATAATCAAAGACCATCTCCTGGAATCCTGACTTCTAAGGCCAATGATTCTATTCGCCTCCTTGTTAGCGCGCTCTTTTCATTTGAGGCTTTCAGCGCCAACGACTTCCTGTAAAGTGAGTAAAAACTCATGTTAGGCATGTGGTCTTCGAAGACCAAAATGGAACGATACAAGGTTACCGTTCACCCATATTCGTATCTTGGGTTCATGACTCTACAGTTGCGTCCATTGATTTTGCCAGAGAAGAAACGTTATTCTTTGTCCGGCGTACAAATGATTCACTTGCCCCAGTTAGGCATGGTTTTGCTGTTTGTCATTTCTGGATTCGATGACCCTGGTCTGATGCGCTTTCATGGGGGATCATGAGAGTTTGCCCCCGGTTTGGCTCCTCAAAGCAAATGGGGGGAACCTGCTCCCATTGATTTTTGCAGATTTTGATCATCCATCTCGATTGTCGAAGTCCTTGATCAATTTTATCTGTCTCAAGACAGCTTGATATTCTTGGGATTCGTCATGTGGCGGTTTGGTGATTCTCTCGATCACAGTCGCCATTTGAGGTATTTGATGTTCCCTGTTTGTTATTTGAAAGCATTACATCATGTGTCCTCTGCTCTTGATCATCATCTGAGAGGAAAAAGAAAGGAAGCATTATTCCCATATCAAGAAAATAATCATTTTGGAACGATACGTTTTTTTACACTTGATTTGCACTCCGTTTTGATGTTGCATATTGATATGAACAACATCTACAAATTCCTCCATCCGTGCTCGAAGGTATTTGCAACGCCTACGGTTCATTTGCCCCAGCTGGGCGACGTCTGTTTTGTCATTTGAATGCATGAGCTTTTGGATGCATTGTCTCTTTTATCACCTGAGATAGAAAATGGAGAAAAACTTATTCCCAGATCTGATTAAAAATCAATTAGGAACGATACGTCCTTTCACCAAACGAGTGGCTCTGCGGCCAAATGTATTTTGCACTGAAGGGACGAATTCCACTATGCTCCACGGGTTTGGGGAATTTGCCCCCATTTTCGATAGAAATGAGCCTTATCAAGATGTATACAATACAAATAGATCCCTAATACAATCAATCTAAGGGACGAGATATAGAGGATCTCAGCAAAATTAATCTTATACAAGAGAACTAAGAATGTCAAATCAATCAAAGGAATGTGGTCCGAACACTTGGAGATGCCCCAGTTCCAGTCTTCGAGATGCGACTCCAGGATCACCGATTTTTTTTTAGGTGGTTTTAGATATACCAACCATCTAAAGACATGCACATGAGACAAGTGGGTATAAAACTTCTAAAAATCAAAGGATTTGGCATCTAAGGTCAAGGTTCCCACCTCGAGTTCTAGAAAGAGCCGATTCCATTGCACAACTATCGTTGCATTGGGACTCGATCCATAGTTCGAAGTGAGCGGATTTGAAAAGTGGATTACCCCATGTTTTTCCTCACGGAGATTCCATTTTCAATTCCTTCTATTGTTTTCCTAAAGAGGGCGCCCGAGGTTTTAGGCGCGGTTGTGTGTGTCCATGTGTCGTGATCACCACAATGCAAGTCATGCACAACAGTTTATCAATCAGCGCTTCAAATCATCCACAAAACATACATTCCTACGCCAACCTGCATAAGACAATGTTAATCACGGACTACACCCCTTATTTCTCCAATCTGCAAAAACATATAACACCTATCATGAGCGGACCTACCTCACCTTCAAGAGCGCCTGCAGGGTTAGAAACATCACTCAGCGTTTTAATTACGGCCTAAGTCCACTTGGGGTCTAGAACCATAGGTTCTAGAACAAATTCCCCAGTGGAGTCGCCAGCTGTCGCGACCCGTCCGAAAGGCGGACGCGGCTAATGGATTACCGATCGCGGGCCTTGGATCGGCGCGGGCCCTCCCAGGCCCATACCAAATCGCGGCGGGAGTATATTTTTAAAGGATTCGGCGATAAGAGCCGATCGATTTCGACCTTAGTGTGGTCGTGGTGGCATGTGCAACTTGTGCATGCATTTGGAGTCGCCACCGGTCTTTCTTGGAGGGTAGACCGGAAACCTTATTGACCGATTGGGAGAGATCGATCAATTCTGCGGAACCAGAGATTTTGGGTTCGGGGACTTGGTTACGCTGGTGTCATTGCCAACGCCCTTTCGGTACCTAACGCGAGTGATTTTCCTAGCTAAGAATTCATGCAGGCGCAATTTTGGGTGGGGTAGGTTTGATTCAGGATTTCATGCAGATTGGCAGACTGTTCCTATCAATCACAATCAATTTAAGTGAAAGCGCAATCCAGTGTATAAATAAATCACATCAATGCACATCAATTCAGATCAATGTCTTCCTAGTATAACCATAAAGGTTTAAGGAAGGCGTGATTTAGGACGAGGGGCAAAATGGGAAGATTTGGGAACGATTAACCCGAAGGGCAAAATCGTCAATTTTTGGAAGATTTGGATACCGAATTACTAAAAATATTCCATGGCCAGTTGATTGTGGTCATTTACCATTTTTGAGAATTTTTTGGAATTTCTTGATTTTTCTTCAATTTTTGGAGGACGATTCGCCCAAAGGGCGAAATCGTCATTTTAGAGGGGTCGGGGTTCAAAACACCCGGGATGAGCCTTGGCCAGCTGATTGTGGCCATTTCTTATTTTTTTTGGGATTTTCCTGAATTTTTTTAGAATTTTTTTGGAAGACGGTTTGCCGGAAGGGCAAAACCGTCATTTTTGAAAAGATCGGGGGTCAAAAGACCCGAAACAGGTCGTGGCCAGTTGAAAGTGGCCATTTCCTATTTTCTGGAATTTTTTAGAATTTTTCTGAATTTTTTGAATTTTTTTGAATTTTTTTATGATTTTTCATTTTTTATTGAATTTTTGAATTTTATTATTATTATTATAAGACCCGAAACAGGTCGGACCTGGCCCACGCCTCTCGGGCGCCCGGCCCAACCCCACGGCCGAAGCCGGCCCTGGCAAAACGACGCCGTTCTCGGTTTATTATTATTTTTTTTTATCATTTTCTTGATTTTTTTAGAAAAAGCCTCCCATCGGATGGTTCAGAGAGCGCCACGTGGCCTCTTGTGGCACGTCCGATCTAGCCGTAGATCAGACGTCCTACAGAGTGCCACTTGGCACAATCTCACCCGTCAGATTTGTTTTTTTATTTATTAACCGAAAATCATTTATTAATTAAAAAAAAATCGGATCGCGACACGTGGCAAAATCGGGACCGTTAATTCTATTTTTACCCGCGCGGCCCCCACCCGGCTGACGTGGCTGCCTACGTGGCATGCCACGTCAGCCTTTGACCATTGACCGGCCGGAGACTTCGCCGGAGAAGACGATGAACAGTGTCATTCTCCGGCGAAGTCGCCGGAAACCTCGCCGGAATGCCCAAACCGACGTGAAACCCATCATTCCGAGGCACGATTTTAATACCTATCAATCCCCTTCTAACACCACATCAACATCCAACGAAAACATGGCAAACATAACGTCGGGAACCGGCCAAACGGACGTCCGCCGAACCGGCGCCGGCGAGGGATTTCACACAAAAAAAATTTAGCAGCTCAAACTCAATCTTAAACATTCATACTTCATCTGAGAAAGATTAGGAAACTTACCTGAACCTATGGGAAGCTCGCCGACCGCCTTTTGCGCCGGGCCGAGTTCCATGGTTGGACCGACTTCGGGGAGCCCCGGCCATGGCTTCCCGGCGTGTTTCAAAGCAAAAAGCAGATGAACACGAGCTTAGACCAAGCTCTAATGAAGCTTAAGGGTGAGTTTAGCACAAATAGAGGCCGGGGATGACTCGGCCGAAGCTCGAACATTCGAATGCCCGTTTAGGCATTGTGTCGAGCACATGGCGGGCGATGATGAAATCAGGGTCTAGAAGAAACACCGACCTGTCCGGGGCACGCTGGCGGCGGTTGGAGCTCCGGCTAAGCTTTCCTACAGGCTGGGGATGTCTGTCGTGCCTCGCTCCCGCCTCCTACTCACCCGAACTGCTCTCTCTCTCCTTCGGCCTCACTCCCCTCTCTCGGCTTTCTTTTGTCCATGGCCGACCGGCTTTGGTGGCCACCGTCCCTCAAAACGTGCCGCTTGAGCACTTATCTTTGTCCCCCATATTCGCTCTTCGCTTTTCTTAAACAACTCATGCCGTGGCTCCACCCTCGCTTTCCCCTGCTCCGTTTCGCTTTCGGCCGTGGGTCTGCAACTTTGTTGCAGACCCGGTCGGACCGGGTCGGGTCGGGTCTGACCCGACCGGCCCGGTTCGGCCAATTTAATCAAATTGGGCCCTAAAAAGACCTCTTTTTTATGAAATTGATGGCAAAATCGGACTCCTTGACATGTTTTCTATCAGATAAGGGTATTTTCGCGAACCAATTGATTGGAATTTAGCGAAAACCCCAATTTGCCCTTAAGATCCGAAACTGATTTTTGCTTAATCAAAGGCCCAAACGATCGAATTAGTCCAAATTAAGGCCATAAATGGATTCAGAATGATGAAAACTATAGGATAGAGGTGTTTAATTTCAATGGGTATGCCCGTATGAAATTTAATTTCAAAAATTGTGAAACCGGAGACTAAATTGAAAGATTTTTATGCAATTAAGCCCTTTTGGTTAAAATTGATTAAATTGGAGGGCCAATTGACCCAATTGCATTTCAATACTTTAGAGTCCAATGTCATAGCTTATGAAAACCAAGAATTGAAAATTAAAAGACTCAAAAGGGATTTTTTTTAGGCTCGTTTCGGTTTTAGGTTTGTGAAGGAACCCCATGAATCGAGCCAAATTTCCCTAATAAAAAGTGAAAATATTAAAGAGGGAATTAAAATAAAATTTCTGAATATTTTTTTGTAATTTTCTGACCACGGATGGTAGTTTTCTGATTTTTTGGTTATTTTTAATAATTAAATAAATAACAAAAAATATTAAAAAAATACAAAAAATATTTTTTGTTCAAAATTGGTTCCCAAGGCTAGGCTAAGGCTTCCAAAGTTGATTTTGCAATTTTTGACCTTTTTTTGCTATTTTTAATTAATTTTAGAAATAAAAACTAAAATAAAAGATGGTCAAAAATCAGGTGTCAACAGCTGCCCCTCTTTGAGAGTGAGCTCGTTAGAGGTTGCTTTCAAAGACAAAATGACACCTGAATCTTAACCGACTCGAATGGGGAAAAGAAATGCTATGACATCAGATCCTTAAGCCTTTTTGATGAACGCCCAAATTAATCACCGGTTTACTCTTGCAATTCGAACATGGGCCGGAGTGAGAGAGGCTTACCTGAAGCTCACCTGTCGGATGCTGCCGACATAGGAACTGGTTTACTACTTAGCAGACTGCAGATGGTGGTAGAGTTCTATTGGGGAATAACGCAGCTTGTAAGGTTGTGGGGATAGGGACAGTTCGGATTCAGATGCACGATGGTGTAGTTCGCACATTGACAGACGTGAGGCATGTACCGGAGCTCAAGAAGAACCTTATTTCTCTGGGGACACTCGATGATATCGGGTGTAAGTACACCGCTGAAGGTGGAGTGCTGAAGATCTCTCGAGGTGCCATGACAATGATGAAAGGGAAGAAAGCGAATTCTCTATATCATCTACTGGGAGAGACCGTAACAGGAGCTGCTGCAGTTTCATCAGGTGAGTCAGATTCTGACTTGACTCGTTTATGGCATATGCGTTTAGGGCACATGAGTGAGGCAGGTATGACAATGCTGAGTGATAGGGGGTTGTTAAAGGGTCAGAAGACAAGTAAGTTAGACTTATGTGAGCACTGCATCTTTGGGAAGCAGTGCAGGATTAAGTTTACTACAGGTATTCATTCGACCAAGCAACCAGTTGAGTATATTCATTCAGATGTCTGGGGCCCGTCTCCGGTTCCTTCGAAAGGAGGTGCCCGTTATATGCTGACTTTTATCGACGATTATTCCAGGAAGGTATGGGTATACTTTCTGAAGCACAAATCTGATGTGTTTGATCGGTTCAAGAAATTTAAGGCATTGATTGAGAAGCAGTCAGATAAACAGATCAAGTGCCTGAGAACCGATAACGGCATGGAGTTCTGTGGTAAAGATTTTACCGAGTTCTGCGAGAGAGAAGGTATTGTTAGACACCGCACAGTACCTGGGACACCACAGCAGAATGGCGTGGCAGAACGGAAGAACAGAACTCTACTTGAGCGAGCTCGGAGCATGTTATCACATGCTGGAATTGGCAAGGAATTTTGGGCTGAAGCAGTGAACATGGCCTGTTACTTGATTAATAGATCTCCATCATCTGCTATTGAGTGGAAGACTCCAGAGGAAGTATGGTCGGGGAAAACTGTTGATTACTCCGGATTACGAGTATTCGGATGTCCTGCGTATGCTCATGCTAGTGATGGTAAGCTTGAGCCGAGGTCGAAAAAGTGCATATTTCTGGGTTATGAACATGGGGTGAAAGGCTACCGGCTGTGGTGCACTGATCCCAGATCACCCGGTTTTCTAATCAGCAGAGACGTGATCTTCGACGAGACTGCAATGCTTTGACAGAGGAGTCTTGAGACACTACCAGCAGAGCAGACAGATCATGGTGTCAGTAGTGAGGTGGAGTTTCAGGTGGAGACTCCGGAGACCTCGGAGGTAACAGATGTTGAGACTGCAGATGATGCCGCGATTCCTGAAGTCGGTGATAGTGAACAACCAGTACAGCCGCATCAGACTTTAGTTGAGGGTAGACAGCGAAGACAAATAAAACCACCAGTACGTTATGGTTATACAGATATTGCTTATGCTTTGACTGTAGGTGACGAGGTGGAGACAGATGAGCCTTCGTCTTACTCTGAGGCGATGGCTAGTTCTGAGTCGTCGCAGTGGCTAGGGGCTATGAGTGAAGAGATGGAATCAATCCATCGGAATCAGACATGGGAATTAGTTAAAGTACCCAAGAGCCAGAAGATTGTTGGAAGCAAATGGGTCTACAAACGGAAAGAGGGCATTCCTGGTGTCGAGGCAGCGAGATATAAGGCGAGACTTGTGGCGAAGGGGTTTACACAGCGGGAGGGCATTGACTACAATGAAGTGTTTTCTCCTGTGGTAAGGCATACTTCTATTCGTATTTTACTTGCCTTAGTTGCTGCACAGGATCTCGAGTTGGAGCAACTTGATGTAAAGACAGCGTTTCTTCATGGTGAGTTGGAGGAGCAGATTTACATGAGGCAGCCAGAGGGATTTGCTATTCCGGGTAAGAAAAACCATGTTTGTTTGTTAAAGAAATCTTTATATGGGCTGAAACAGTCTCCTAGGTAGTGGTATAAGCGCTTTGATGCTTTCATGGCTAGTCAGGACTATTCTAAGAGTCAGATGGATAGTTGTGTTTATTTTAGGAGACTGGATGATGGGTCTTTGATATATCTGTTGTTATATGTTGATGATATGCTGATAGCAGCTAAGAATATGTCTGATATTGATGTGCTGAAAAGGCAGTTGAGTGCTGAGTTTGAGATGAAAGATTTAGGTGCTGCAAAGAAAATTTTGGGTATGGAGATTTTGCGTGACAGGACTGCTGGATTTTTACGTCTATCTCAAAAGAAATATATTGAGAAGATTGTAGCACGTTTTAATATGCAGTCAGCGAAGTCTGTAAGTACACCATTAGCGAAGCACTTTAAACTTTTAGTTAAGTCATCACCGCAAACTGAGGAGGAGGAGGAGCATATGTCCCGTGTTCCATATTCTAGTGCAGTGGGTAGTATTATGTATGCTATGGTATGCACTAGGCCTGATATTTCACAAGCTGTCAGTGTAGTTAGTCGTTTTATGAAGCGTCCTGATAAAACTCATTGGGAAGCTGTGAAATGGATCCTCAGATATTTGAAGGGGACAGCAGACGTTGGTATAGTATATCGGAGGGACAGTAATGGCAGTGAAACCACAGGTTATGTGGATTCTGATCATGCAGGTGACTTGGATGAGTGCAGGTCTTTAGCAGGGTACGTATTTACGCTTGCAGGTGGTGCAGTTAGTTGGAAGGCGTCCTTACAGGACTACGTGGCCTTGTCGTCGACTGAAGCGGAGTACATGGCACTGACCTTTGTAGCGAAAGAAGCGATATGGTTACAGGGTTTGCTCTTGGACTTTGGGTTAGATCAGAAAAGTGTTGATATACACTCTGACAACCAAGGTGCGATATTTCTGGCGTATAATCCGGTTTATCACGAGCGGACGAAACATATCAATATCAGATACCACTTCATCTGAGATATCTTAACGGAGGGTAAGGTCGTTGTGAAGAAGATAGTGACAGCAGAGAACCCAGCGGACATGATGACTAAGCCTGTTCCTTTAGTGAAGCTCAAGCTCTGCTTGAGCACTATTGGCGTCTGTGGAGAGTGATCGCCTTTCGAGGCGATAGGAGAGCAGCATGGATGATGAGCACTATTGACTTGTTTCAAACATCGAGCCAAGGTGGAGAATTGTTAAATATGTCTCGAGTTTAAATCGTCTACGGATATATATATATATATTTGTGAAAAAGAAAATCTTTTAATGGGTCAAGAGGTGAACCTAGGCTCGCGCGGACAACTTCCGTATATCGAAGAAAGGGTGCTACAGGACAAAAAGAAAAGATCAACTTTCCTATATTAAAATAGGGTTGCACTCACTTCTGAAGGGCGTGCTTTTCATTCTTGAGGAAGGAAGAAGAAATCGCGTGGGGCCCAAAGAATAAAGTAGGGAAAGAAAAAGAAAGGAGTTTGCCTTTCTTTTGTTTGTTTCCTTTTACTTTATCCTGCAATAGTCGTACAAAAGGCAAGAGACTTTTGTTGTGGTTCTTGTTCCCAAGCCGAAGCCGAGACACAGGCGCCGCAAAAAGGAGAAAAGTAGAGGCTGTACAGTATCCTCCACGGGCTGAACGACGCGAACGAAAAGGGTCGCGCGCGGAGGATTTCCTCGACACGGTGTTTTGTGCGTGAGTTTATTTTGTTTATCCAATAGAGTTGTTTTATTGTAAATATTTGGGTTTGGGTATAATCTAGCTGCGGGAAACACGAGAGTATTGAGCGATTGTAAATCCGATTCTCCGATATAGTGGATTATTCTTGCTGGCTCTCCCCGTGGATGTAGGTACCAACATTCGGACCGAACCACGTTATATTTGATGTCCTTTATCGTTCCTCGTTATTTTCTCTGAGCTTTTGCATTGACGTATTTGCAAGATCTTGGTTATTTCCGCATTAGTATTACAACAGTCAACGATTTGAAGCTTCTCCCAGTTGCCGGAAACATGCAGACATCCAATTTTCCCATGCAATTTGTTGGATCGTAAAATAAGGACATGGAGACTCGAGATAGCCTTGAAATGGCATGGAAATGTCTCGTCTATTAGATTGTCTCCAATGTTCACAACCTCCAACATGGAGCAATTTGACAATGATAGTGGAATCTGCCCCTGCAACAAATTCTCACTCATATCCAATGTCTTCAGACTGCATGTTGCTGGGATGTTTTGAGGAATGTTTCCCCTCAAGTGGTTATTTCTCAGATTCAACACCACGAGGGACGCCATCATTAAACAATCTGGAATAGTTCCGTTCAGATGGTTGTGCGATAAGTCAAGCAGTTGAAGACGATCAGCTTCGCAAATTGACTTGGGTATGGACCCATGGAAATTATTGTTTGAAAGGGAGAAGAAATACATGGCTGATAGGTAGTCCCCGATGTTATCCGGGATATCAGAAGTAATGTCGTTACTTGATAAATCCCAGTTGGCAGCCATTGGCGGTGGCGGCATACTCCCTGGGAGCGAAGTTGAATAAATGTCGATCACATCCAGATTGTGCAGAGGTGTTTCCAACTCTTCAAAGAAATTGGAGGAAAGATTGAGATACGAAAGATTTCCTAGTGTCCATATCCATTGCGGTATTTCCCCTCGAATATAATTGTGGGAGAGGTCGAGGGATTCCAAATTGGACTGGTTAGCCAAAAATCGAGGGAATTTCCGCAACTGACAGGAGGCCAAATTTAACGAATAAAATTTAGGGAAAGAGGATGCAGCAACAGAAGCAGAAGCCATAGCGTTAATGGACAAGTCACTGTACGATAGATCAAGATAAGTCAAATTCCCAGATCCCTGAAGCACCTCGATATTCATCGAGCCACTGAAATTATTGGAAGAAAGGTCGAGGTAACGAAGCCCTCGCAGTTCGAATAAGGATGCTGGAATTGACCCTTGTAATAGATTGCTACTCAAATGAAGCTCTTCCAGTTGATACGAAGAGATATTCGGATATATGATAAGCTGACCATTAAATCTATTTTTTGAAAGGTGTATTATCTCAAGTCGGGGAAGTGCAAACAGAGCTGGAGGAATTTCGCCTTCCAATGAATTGTTGCGCAGGTCCACAATTTCAAGATTCAAAAGGATCTCCCAGCCAACGGAGGTGATCTGACCCGTTAAAGCATTATCGTATAAATATATTCCGGCCAGATTTCTGGATGCACCAAATGGCGGAACTGAACCAGTAAGATTATTAGAAGACAAGTCCAAATAAGTCAGCTTTCCAGATGCACCATATTGCGGAAGTGAACCAGTAGGATAATTATAAGACAAGACCAAATATGTCAGCTCTGACAGGTTCTCCATCGAGCTCGGGATCAATCCATTCAAACTGCAATTATACAGATCTAATGTCGACAATTTTCTGAGATTACCCATTGAATCTGGAAGCCTCCCTGAAATATTCGTTCCACTCAGGACCAGAGTCTCAAGAGAACTATCCTCTGGAAAATCGGGCAAAGAAACCTGAAGAAGTCCGTTGAATGACAGATCTGTTGGGCTTTGGGCCCAATCCAGCCCATTAGATTGTTAAAAAGAAAACCTAAGGCAGCAAGAGAAATAAAAAGGGGCGCAGCAATTGCAACGGAAAGAGAGACACGCGAGAGAGAACAGTACCGAGAGCAAAAAACGCAGCAGTTTTTCTGCACGTTAGGCGGCGATCAACTCGACGATCGGAGGACTTCCCGTGGTCCGATTGGGCTGAAATTTTGACAGCATCTTCAAGACTCGTTGTTCTTGATTCTGTACGGTTGAATCGTGATTTCAAGGTATTTACTGTAGCTGTTCGTGGGTATTTCGGGACTGCATATTTTGGGGGTGATTTTCATCCGGTTCTCTCGTCTACGGTGTTGTTGCTGCTTGATCTCCACTTATAACTTTGGGATTTTATTGTCGTTGTATTCAGCGAGTTTGTGTATCCAAACGATTGATATATAGTGGAGATTCGGGTAGACTCCGTGAGCGGTCTCGTGGTTTTTATCCTTCGCATTGAAGGGGTTTTCCACGTAAAAGATTCTGGTGTTGTTTTTCTTTCAATTCGCATATTTCCATTGGTTGTGCTCAAATCGGTTTCTCACAGGTTTAGTCAAAGGGGGAAAGTTATATCCGCTGCTTGTCGGTTTTTCCCAACATAGTGGTATCAGAGCATTGTTTTTGACTGAACGATGGAACCGAACGTGAGCAGAATGGTTAGTTTGAATGGAAAGAATTATCATGTATGGAGAGGAAAGATGGAAGATCTACTATATGTGAAACGGTGGCATTTACCAGTGTTTGCTGATACTAAACCTGATAATATGAGCGATGCCGATTGGAATCTTGAGCACAAAATTGTGTGTGGATTTATTCGACAATTTGTCGATGATAATGTTTTGAATCACATCAGCAAAGAATCGCATGCTAGGACATTGTGGAATAAGCTGGAGTCATTATATGCACGGAAGACTGGCAACAACAAAATATGTTTGATTAAACAATTTATGGAGTTGCATTATAGAGATGGCCAATCTATATCAGATCATTTGAATGAGTTTCAGGGAGTGATAGATCAACTTTCTGCCATGAATATTAAATTTGATGATGAAGTGCAGGGACTTTGGTTGCTATGTACCTTGCCGGAATCTTGGGAGACTTTTCGTATGTCTTTAATTAATGCTGCACCTGATGGTATTGTTACCATGGATTTTGCAAAAAGTGGTGTTCTGAATGAAGAGATGAGAAGAAAAACACGTGGTTCTTCCTCTCATTCAGAAGCTCTAGTTGTTGAAAACAGGGGCAGAAGTCAGAGTAGAGGTCCGAAAGGTAGATACAAGAACCGAAGCAAGTCAAGATCATGGAAGAAGACTATTGAGTGTCATCACTGTGGTAAGATGGGTCATATGAAGAAAAATTGTTTCCAGCTGAAAAATGAGATGAGGAATGAGAAGAAAAATGGCAATGAAAATAACGAGAGAAGAAATAATGGTGGTGATGATCTGGTGGCAACTGCTACTGATGAACTTGTTATTGTTTGCTATGATGATAATGTTAATTTTGCATGTGATGATTCAAACTGGGTTATTGATAGTGGAGCTTCTCTGCATATTACCTCCAGGAAAGAATTCTTTACATCCTACAGGTCAGGAAATTTTGGTACCTTAAGGATGGGTAATGACGGTTTGGCTACTGTTGTTGGCATAGGAGATGTATGCTTGGAGACTAGTACTGGAGCAAAACTAGTTCTGAAAGATGTTAGACATGTTCCTGATATTCGTTTGAATTTGATTTCGACTGGAAAACTTGATGATGCAGGATTTTGCAGTACTTTTGACAATGGTCAATGGAAACTCACCAGAGGCTCATTAATTGTGGCTAGAGGTATGAAACAATCTTCCTTATATTTGTTTCAGGCTAAGATTTCCAAAGACATGTGTAATGTTGTGGAAGATGAGAATGCAACTGCATTATGGCACAAGAGGCTTAGTCACATTAGTGAGAAAGGAATTGGCTTACTAGCTAAAAATGGTTTACTCTCTGGAGTAAAGAGTGCAAGACTTGAGAAGTGTGCACATTGTTTAGCAGGAAAACAACGAAGAGTTTCATTCAAGAGTCATCCGCCTTCGAGAAAATCAGAGTTGCTAGAATTAGTGCATTCAGATGTTTGCGGTCCAATAAAACCACTAACACTTGGTGGTGCAGCTTACTTTGTAACCTTCATTGATGACCATTCAAGAAAATTATGGGTTTATTTCTTGAAGACGAAAGATCAAGTGTTAGATGCATTCAAGCAGTTTCAAGTTTCAGTTGAAAGACAGACTGGAAAGAAGTTGAAATGCATTCGTTCAGATAACGGTGGTGAGTACATCGGGCCATTTGATGAATATTGTAGGCAACAGGGAATTCGACATCAAAAGACACCTCCTAAAACGCCTGAGTTAAATGGTGTAGCGGAAAGAATGAACAGAACACTGATTGAGAGAGTCAGATGTTTGATTTCAGATGCAAAATTGCCAAAATCTTTTTGGGGAGAGGCTTTGAGTACAGTGGTACATGTTCTTAATATTTCTCCCATTGTTGCTTTAGATGGTGATGTTCCAGACAGAGTTTGGTTTGAAAAGGAAATTTCATATGATCATCTAAAGGTGTTTGGCTGCAAAGTTTATGTTCATGTTCCCAAAGATGAGAGGTCCAAGTTAGATGTCAAGACAAAAGAGTGCATCTTTCTTGGTTATGGTTCTGATGAATTTGGCTACAGGCTTTATGATCCAGTTGCTAAGAAAATTGTCAGAAGCCGAGATGTAGTATTCGTTGAGAATGAGACCATTTGTGATATTGAGAAGATAAAGAAGACAGATTCCCGTGATTCTGATGTGTTAGCTGATACTAGCTCAATCTCACCTTTTGAGTTGCAGGAACAGTTGCATGATCAAGTTGAAGACGATGGTCAGACTACATATCAGCAGGTTCAGGATCAGACTCAGAATGATCAGCCGGTTGAAGATCAGGCTCAGGGTGATCAACATCATTCAGATGACATTGATGCTCAAGAGATTGCACCATTAGCTCCACCAACTACTGCTTTGAGGAGGTCTGCCAGAGACCGCACCTCATCTACTAGATATTCCTCTAATGAGTATGTTCTGTTGACAGATGCAGGTGAACCTGAAACTTTTGAAGAAGCAGTAGAAGATAAGAATATGAAGGAATGGTTTGATGCAATGCATGATGAGATGAAGTCATTGCATGACAATCACACCTTTGAGTTGGTGGCATTACCTGAGGGTAAAAGAGCTTTGAAGAACCGATGGGTTTACAGATTGAAGCAAGATGAGACGACTTCGCGTCCTCGATATAAAGCTAGATTGGTTGTTAAAGGCTTCAATCAGAAAAAGGGAATTGACTATGATGAGATCTTCTCACCAGTTGTAAAAATGTCTTCAATTCGAGTTGTTTTGAGTTTAGCAGCTAGCCTTGATCTCGAGGTTGAGCAGATGGACGTGAAGACCGCTTTCCTTCATGGTGACTTGGAGGAAGACATATACATGGAGCAGCCTGAAGGTTTTCAGGTAAAAGGTAAAGAGAATTATGTTTGCAAACTGAAGAAAAGCTTGTATGGCTTAAAGCAGGCGCCGAGGCAATGGTATAGAAAATTTGAGTCTTTTATGGGGGAGCAATCCTATAAGAAGACTACTTCTGATCATTGTGTATTTGTGCAGAAATTCTCTGAAGGTGATTTTATTATCTTATTGCTCTATGTTGATGACATGTTGATTGTTGGTCAGAATACTTCTAGGATTGACAGGTTAAAGCAAGATTTGAACAAGTCTTTTTCAATGAAAGACTTGGGGCCGGCTAAGCAGATTCTTGGTATGAGGATCACTCGCGACAGACAGGCGAAGAGATTATGGTTATCTCAAGAGAAGTACATAGAGAAAGTACTTCAAAGGTTCAAAATGGACAAAGCTAAAGTTGTAAGTACACCTCTTGCTACGCACTTTAAGCTTAGTCATAAACAATGTCCGTCAACTGAGAAAGATCTGAAAGAGATGGAAAAAGTTCCTTATGCTTCTGCAGTGGGTAGTCTGATGTATGCAATGGTTTGCACAAGACCAGATATAGCTCATGCAGTTGGAGTGGTTAGCCGTTTTATGTCAAATCCAGGTAGAGAGCACTGGAATGCATTGAAGTGGATATTGAGATATCTCCGAGGCACTTCTAGTTTGAGACTTTCATTTGGGAGTGATAAGCCGATTCTTGTTGGATATACTGATTCTGACATGGCAGGTGATATTGACACAAGGAAATCTACTTCGGGTTATCTGATTACTTTTTCAAGGGGAGCTGTGGCTTGGCAGTCAAGGTTGCAAAAATGTGTTGCCTTGTCGACGACAGAGGCAGAGTTCATCGCAGCAACTGAAGCATGTAAGGAATTGCTTTGGATGAAAGAGTTCACGCAGGAACTTGGTTTCAGTCAAGAGAGGTATGTTTTACTTTGTGATAATCAAAGTGCTATACATCTTGCAAAGAATTCCACTTTTCATGCCAGGTCAAAGCATATTGATGTGAGGTATCACTGGATACGAGAAACTCTGGAATCCAAAGGGTTAGAACTTGAGAAAGTACACACAGAAGATAATGCTTCAGATATGATGACGAAGGCTCTCACTAGAGAGAAGTATGAATTTTGTCGGCGTCAGGCCGGCATGAATTTCTGATGAATTCTTTTGTGTCGAGATCTCCCTTAATGGGCTGGAGGGGGAGATTTGTTGGGCTTTGGGCCCAATCCAGCCCATTAGATTGTTAAAAAGAAAACCTAAGGCAGCAAGAGAAATAAAAAGGGGCGCAGCAATTGCAACGGAAAGAGAGACACGCGAGAGAGAACAGTACCGAGAGCAAAAAACGCAGCAGTTTTTCTGCACGTTAGGCGGCGATCAACTCGACGATCGGAGGACTTCCCGTGGTCCGATTGGGCTGAAATTTTGACAGCATCTTCAAGACTCGTTGTTCTTGATTCTGTACGGTTGAATCGTGATTTCAAGGTATTTACTGTAGCTGTTCGTGGGTATTTCGGGACTGCATATTTTGGGGGTGATTTTCATCCGGTTCTCTCGTCTACGGTGTTGTTGCTGCTTGATCTCCACTTATAACTTTGGGATTTTATTGTCGTTGTATTCAGCGAGTTTGTGTATCCAAACGATTGATATATAGTGGAGATTCGGGTAGACTCCGTGAGCGGTCTCGTGGTTTTTATCCTTCGCATTGAAGGGGTTTTCCACGTAAAAGATTCTGGTGTTGTTTTTCTTTCAATTCGCATATTTCCATTGGTTGTGCTCGAATCGGTTTCTCACAGGTTTAGTCAAAGGGGGAAAGTTATATCCGCTGCTTGTCGGTTTTTCCCAACAAGATCAACGGTGTGAAGTGTTTGTACCTAGAGGACTTCTTGAGGAAATTCTCCCTGCAGGCCACAACCCAACAGACTCAGTGCTTTCAAGCTGGAAAAATTCGCTA
This sequence comes from Rhodomyrtus psidioides, assembly GCA_021437785.1. NCBI lineage: Eukaryota > Viridiplantae > Streptophyta > Magnoliopsida > Myrtales > Myrtaceae > Rhodomyrtus > Rhodomyrtus psidioides. Next base: position 2,279,963 of record JAILYB010000042.1, read on the forward strand.
AGAAACTTGGCACTGTGGTGGACAAGTTGTTGTTATCGAGCCAAATGACGGACAGATTAGCAAGACTCTTAAGAGAAGCGTGGATAGGACCAGACAGAGAACAGCCAGACATGCTCAACACCTCAAGTTTCGGCACTGAAGAAGACAACGCGTTGCACCACTCACTTCCCTCAGCAGACACATTGACCACATCAAGGTACAGCTCTCTCAACTCCCCCATACCACCAATCAGCAACCTCAAATTGGGCTTCTCAATGTTCATCAAACCGGAGAGATCAAGAGTATGTAGCTTGGTCAGGCGCGATAGCTCCGCCGGAATCTTCCCGGCGAATCCGGCATAGGACAAGTTGAGGTGTACCAAGCCACTAAGATTCCCAAGGCCAGACGGAATCGCTGAGCAGTTGAAATCATTGAACGCCAAGTTCAGGCTTCGAAGAAACTCGAGCCTGAAGAGGCTTGACGAACCGTTGATTCCGCTGGAGATCGACTCTTCACTCAAATTGAGACCGACGACGAGGCCGTCCTCGCACGTTACGCCGTTCCATGAATCCGCGCTTCGGTCCCACTGTACTAGCTTGGAAGACGCAGAGGCGTCAAAGATGATGCTGTTTCTCAGCTCGAGCAAGACTGATATTTGGTCGATGCCGAGGCAGTGGGCTGAAGCTGAAGCTGAAGCCCTAGCAATGTCAAAGAAGATGGAGATGGTGGATATAGCAAGAAGTAGCCATAAAATGATCGAACAGTTCATTGGAAGAAGGTGGAAGAAGAGGGCGGGAAGAGGAAGCAGGGAAGAGGGAGGCAACCGGAACGAAGTCGACACTCAGGAGTAGAGGGAGGAGTCGTCCAACGCAAGTGCAATCGAGAATTAACAAACTCTACAACACAAGTCGTCCAGTTTTGAGCAAGAATTTGAAAACCCGTTGCGAAGATTGCTCCTTTGGTCCAGTTTGCTGTGGGTACACTGAAGAATTTTCGATTCTACCCGAACGTGAAGAACGGTCCTGACTCAAAGGACTTCCTGTGCTTTAACTTCCTCCAAAGTAGACGCAATAGCTTTTTAACTTGACTTGACTTTGACTGGGTAATGCAAAATTTGTCGTTTCCTGTTCGCGGATGGATTTCCAAAATGCCGTTTTCGGACGTTAAATTTAAATACACAGCGTCGATGGTAAATTGGAAATGTCCATCATAACGAATCACATCGTAAATTATCATTTGATGGTTAGATTTAATGAAAATTACCGTATGATAAATTTATTATTAGCGTGCCAATTTGTGGCAAATTTATTATGAGTATAACAGTTTAGGGTTTTTTGTAATGAAAAAATATTTTTGGGCAAATTTTATCATTAATGTACTAGTTTGAGGTTTTTCATGGTATTAACCTTTTAAAAATTTATGAATGGTGTTACAGATTTACTATTGAATGAAAACAGTTTAAGTACATTACAAGTGCCAAAATTTATGTACAACACTTACTTTAGTGCCAAAACTTTCAAAACGATCACATAAGTGCCAATTTTTTTTAGAAGCAATCACTAAAGTGACAATTTTTTTTAAAAAAAAATTGCTCACTTCAGTGCCAACTTTGATAAGCCACGCCAGCTCAAATATTAATAAAAAAAAGGCTACGTCGGATTTTTCGGCAAGCCACGTTAGCTCAAATCGAAATTGGCACTAAAGTGATCGTTTTTTAAAAAAAAGTTGGCACTTAAGTGATCTCTTCAAAAAATAATTGGCACTTAAGTGATCATTTGTAAAGTTTTGTCACTAAAGTGAGTGCCACATATAAATTTTGGCACTTATTGTGTACTTTAGCCTAATGAAAACTATTCTTCCAGGCCAAACGTATTGTTAGACACTTCCTCGTGATTCTTAGATGGTTCACCGTGACGAAGAAACAAGGAAGAGTGCAGGGTTTCGATGGCATTTTCCTTCTGCAGTACTGTACAGGGCATTGTTTGTGATAGCTAGGTACTTTGCAATTTCTCCTCTTTAATATTTTTTTAGGCTAGAAAAATGATAGAATTTTGGACGATTTTGGGTCCGTGAAACACAATGCGGAACACTGCTCTATGCTGTTGAATTTGTGATGAGTTGGCAATTGTAAAAGTACTGTTGGTAGCGCCAAATTGACAAACTCAGTAATGTACAATCACTTTTAGAAAAAATATTAGCATTATGTAATTCCTTGAAGTTAACGCTAGCTTATTCTAAAATTTACTAAAATTTATTTTCTCAAGTCACCACCGTGTTATAATTACTAATTTTGATACGGAACTACCAAACCTTCATTTGAGTTGCTTACCAACATTTATTCTATTTGCCCAATTTACCAACGAAATCAGTAGTTTTACAAAATTTTAATCAAGGCAAATAGCAAGATGATTATCTTACCACACGTGAATTTATAATTTTCTATTGGAATTTAGCAGCTTCACACATAGGAATTATCAGAACAAGACAATCTTGATGATAAACTAAATCACCCCACGGTGCTCAACTTTGGTTACTTGATGAATAAGTGCTCGACTCAGGCACCCATGGCTGCTAGACATTTGACTGTGTTTTCGCTCGCCTATGATGCTCGCAATTGAAAGAATGTTGAACACGTCTATGGTACGAAGGTGTTGCAGATTGGAGCACCAATGGCACCGCAGAAAACTCTGTTTTGCGTTTTTGTAAGGAAAAGGAGCGGAAGGCATACATAGGAAACGCACTGCTAGAAAAGAACATAGAAACGAGAAGCGTGGAAAGGAAGAAGAACAAAATGGAGGAAAGTGGGATCGAAAGGAAAAAAGAAGAAGAAATGAAATAAAAAATTGAAGGAAACGCGTGAAGAATCTTTCTTTTACCCGAATGGGAAGAATGTTTCTGAGGAAAAATAATTGAACTTACTCCAATATAGCCTAAGGACCAAATTACACGCAATTACTTTCGGTTGACTTGACCAGACAAAGCAATATTGTCGTCCCAATGGTGATCCTTGATTTGCTGATTTCCAAAATTTGCCGGGGATGATAAACACGTAACATCAGTAGTAAATTTGAAATGATGACAATAACAAAATCAATAGTAGATTGACAATAGTAAACTCCATCACTTAGCAGTCGGGAATAGATCAACTCAAATTATCATGAGATAGGTCGAGCACCTTGAGATAATCAGGTTTAGAGAAGGATTAGGCGGGATATGACTGGCTTTGGGAATTGGAGAGTAGCATTAGGACAACGTCTGAGATATTGCGCTCCAAGAAAAATGAGGTTTGTGTTCGGCCCGGACTCCGCGCCTGCCGGAGCCAAGACTGAATTGGAGATGGATTCGGTTTTCAAGCGAATGGACCCGTTCTCTATTAAATTATAACCTGATCTTGCCAAAATGAAGTTCCTTTCGATCGCTCGGTTGAAAACCAAAATTTTCTATCGAAGATGGCCGTCCGTGTCTTATTTGTGCATGGGTCTACTAAATTGTCCTCATTATTTTTAGTAATCTTGACTGGTGTGACATGATTTTACTGAGGGTCTGTAATGGGAAGGTAACTGCTGGGCTGGCTTCCATGGCAGATGTGATCTTGCACAAAGTCACGACCATGTGCTAGAGTAATCTTAAGTTACCATTGTCTCGAATTTCTTTCTTTTCCTTTGCTGTGCAGTGTGATCTTGCACAAAGTCACGACCATGTGCTAGAGTGTCTCTTTGAATGAATGTCCAACGATGACCAAGACTGGTGTGTGGATTATTTGTCAGTGAGTAGAGAAAGAGAGAGAGAGAGAGAGAGAGAGAGAGAGAGAGAGAGGTGTAATCGAGTCAGTCGAAATGTTATAGTTTAATATTTGAATGGGATTGGACTTGAAAATTCCATATTCGATACTCGACTAACACTCGATCTCTATGATGCTTAATTTTTTTGGGTCGAGTCCGACTTGTGAAAATTTTTACAAGCGGAAAAACGACTCGATTGATTTGGCTTGTTCTGTTGCGAGGAACAAGCGATCGATCGAATAAAATAGACAGAACAAACAAAGTAAAACGGGCACCAGATGTACGTGGTTCGGTCGTAAAGACCTACGTCCACAGGGAGAGTAGCAACGAATTCCACTATAGAACGAACGATACACGGAGATTACAGATCACTCGAGTTACACACACTCTTGGTGTTTTCCAGCCCCAATTACATCCAAGAATGCACACAGTGTTTAGTCCCTAATTCCTAGCGAAATAATCTCTCAATCTCGCAAAGGAATTAAAACACAAATCTAATCTCAAGATTTAATCGGCTTTGACACTTGACTTCTTGATGTAATTTCGCAAAAAAAAACGAAGTTCCAATGCCAAGCACTTGCTTGAGAAACGGTGCTTCAAGACTCTTCGTTTTCTTTGGACATGCAAGCACCCAGAACCAATGATCTTAACCACAGCACTCTGAGAAAATCGTGCTTCAAAGCCTTCTGCTCTTCAACTTCGGTGCTCCAAGCACTTCGTTAATTTTGGCCCCAAAGTCGTAGCATCCACTCACCCATACATAGGGGTGTCCATACCGAACAAGATACCCGACCCGAAACAAGACCCGACCCGACCCAACCCGAAAATGTACACACATTCTTGTTCGGGTCTTAACATGTTTCGGGTATCACGTGTTAATCTTGTTTCATGTTCGGGTATTGCCTATTATTATTGTTTACTTGTTCGGGCTCGGGCCTGAGCCCAAATGGTGAAACAAGCCCAGCACATGTCAAGAAAAGTAGAAAACTGATGCCTAAACCGGTAAACCCTAAGCTGTCGTTCTTAAGCTGCCGCCTCCCTCAGTCCCTCTCGTGCTCGACGCCCGACGATCTCACCTTCCTCTGTAGCCTACTCCGACGTCTGCCGCGGCCATCGCCTCTCCGACGCCTTCCATTCTCGAGCTTCTACTGCAAAAGCTTTCTCATTGCGTTGACTGACTCGGGGTCCGATTCAAGGAGCTTCGTCAACGGCGAGTGCTGGGATTCTTGGCCTTCCTAGGCTTGTCCTTGGGTCTCTTCAAGACTCGGACATTGCTCCTTTCCAACCGTGGTCGGAGGAGGATCAGATCTCGCCGCAGATTTCTCGCTGCTAAAGATGAAGGAAACCGCGGCTCTAGCGAGGACGGCAGCTCCGGCGCAGTTTTGGAGCTTTTTGAGAATTGGGTTCTTCGGGGGATTGCATTATCAACACGGGTTCAATCGATTAACCTAGATCTTTGCTCCGTCTCGCTCTCGTTTCTAAGTTACATTATCAACACGGGCTCATTGGAGGCTCTGGCTGCTGCTACCGGAATGGCGGCTGGAGGTAGACACTCGTTTTAATTAGAAAATGTTGGCCCTTTTGCTTTGCTAGTTATATATAGATAACTGTGACTGTTTGTTTGATAATAGCGAATTCAGATTTTATTTTTGCTTTGTCGAAACATTTACCTTGATTCTTGGAGGAACATTGTGGTGTGTGTGTGTATACATCACAATCGATATAACATGATATGGTCATTATGTTCTTGTAGAAAATTTCAGGGAATACAAGTTCTGTGGAAGATAACCTGTCAAAGAATGTATGAGATTCCCAGTTAAAAGCCTGTAGCCAAAGTCTCTGGTTAGTTTAATTACTTTCAGAGCTTTTAGATGTCACGATGAAGTTTGCAAGTAACACCTAGTCAGCAACACTTCATGTAAAACATCCTTCTCAAATGGCCCCTTAATCCAATTCAATGCTCATTGGAGTCTACTTCGTGAGGTAGAAGAACATTTTTGTCTGAACAAGATCAGTTCCATTTCCTTTTAACTGAATTACCGTGAGACTATTTTCCAAAAGTGGCATCCAACAAAAACATATCCATGATTACTTAATATTGCCATAAATTGCAATGAAGCTCACCTGAAAAAGGATTTCTCTTCCACTCTGTATTGTTGCACCTGGAAAATCAGGGAATTAGATTACATCATAAATCAAGTACTTTGACACATTTAAACTCTAGCTGAAAATAAGTTCAGAAATAATTTCCATCTTATTTTGAATACCCGCTCCGCCTCTCTTGAACTGTTTTTTGTTTGTACTTCAGAACTAAGAAACTAATGTTTCTTTGGTTAGCACCTCTAACTACTAAATGGCATAGAATAAATTCCTCGCAGTGCTTCAAGCTAGCGCCTTTCTAACTTTGAACGTCAAGCTCATTAGAAAACATCTTAGAAACGTAAGAGATACAAAAGAAAAAGAAGCTCTACCAATGTCAGTATGCTAGTTGTTGTCCTCATAGCCCTGCAGAAAACACAGTTTCTTAGGTGAGAAAAGAGGGAGACTGAGCAATTTGATTGTATACATTTCTCTGGGGAATCATGTTAATTTCAGAAGAATGATCAAACCAGATATGCTCAAATCGAAGGGAAAAAACTGACATTCAATCATGTAACTTGAATCCTTACATTGCTCGAGTTACCCATCTCTATGCAGACAGTCCTGCTGCAAAATTTGACACTGGATCAACAGATGCACACTTGAGGTCCTGCCTGCACCCACAAGCAATAGAATTTATCTGATCTGATGCTTTTCAAATGTTGATTCTTGCCAATTTACTATGGCGGAAACTTAGAAAAACATTTTGTATAATTTTTTTTTCTAATTATCTATGTCAATTGTGCAGGCGACTAATTACACAAGCCTCTTCTAGCTGAGCTATTTGGCCATGCTCTTTTAACTCGTAAGTCTTGGATTTACTTGCTAAAGATAGATTGCTAGATGTCTTCATCGATGGATCCTAAAGCCATAAGTAGAAAGAGGGGATCCTCTATGTGGGATCACTTTAAAAGGATTCCATGTGAAGACAAGAGACTAGAAAAGGCTGAATGTTTATACTGTGAGCCCAAGCATGGTAGAGGCTCTTGTATGTGGTCAGGACTGGCTACGATCCACACCACTTCCATTTTCGATTGAGGAGGGCTTGGAAGAACTTGAAAATCTTGATGCAGGTGAGAAAATATGATTGTTTTAATATGTATATTCTTGTCTATTAGAATTCACTTGGATCATGAATTTATTGCAGAGTCTTCAAATTCGACCATGGAGCCGAACTTGGCATCTCTTGATGATTGATGAAGTTGGATGTCTCATGCATTCCACTGTATGCTGCGTTCACATTGAGCAGCTTCGATATGGGGGTGAAGTTTCTGGATTGGTACGTGAAGATCGTGGTCTTCTCAGCTCTCATAGGATGAACCATGGAGTTGTTCATGATCAAGATCGGCTCCTGTGTGAGAACTCTCCATTTCCTTTCGTTCCTTCTTGCCTGCTCATGCAATTTTTTTGTTACAACCTTTTCCATATCTTTGTTGGGTAGCTCATAGCCTAAAATTGGCGCGAAATAACTCTGGAACAGCTAGTTTTAGGCACTTTTAAGCAGTTGAATTGACTGCAATATATTATCTGATAAATCTTACTTTAAAGCTCATGAATTTTGTTAGTCTGGCGGCTATTGTCTTAGTCGAATGGTATCAGATATTGCGGTGATAGGTGTTCAAATTCGTCTCTTTTCGGATGAGCAAAGCATCATCTAGTCAGTTGCTTTGTGGATGAAGTTGGGGATATTCATGGTTTCAGTGGTGTGTCTCTATTGCTAGCTTGTGACAGGGAAGGGCTTTGATTTAGGCTTTCGTATTAATGGCGGTTGACTGAATGTTGTTGCACCTCACACACACACAATGGTCCCTGGTGCAATAAACTATGCGGTCCGATTCCGAGGACCTACCTATGTCTTGAACTTTGCTTGGAACTGGTGGCTAATGCACCTCACTTACCATTGCTTTTCCCCTACTTTGAGAGAGAAATGAGATGAGAACCTTTTATTTTGCAAGTTTCACTGCTTGCCTCAGTGGACATTCATGGCCTATAATTGGATTGACGTTGTCAGTTGTTTCTGCTTGCTTGTTATTTCCTCCGAGCTCCGGAATTTTCATTATAGACTTGACGTGCAATTTAATGGACTTCCATTTTCGCCGTTGAAGTCGTAGTCAGATTATACGATTGAGCCAAAAATAGGGAATGAAATGTTACGGCCAGCAGGTTTTTTGAATCCGGTAGTCTCTCTTCTTGAAGACGTGTTTAGCACAAGTTTGGTGAAAAGTGATCAAGTTGAGAAAAGAGTAGAAGATGAACCATACGTTAATAAGAGCTCGAATTTCGCATTTTCATTTGCAGTTTAATGAATTGAGAAGCACAACATAATAACCAAAAGTTTAAAATAAAAATAAAAAGAAACCCGAACCCGACCCGAACATGACCCGACCCGAGTTTTCGGTTCATGTTTATCTGGACTTGTTTTCGGGTCGGGTCAAGAACATGTTATTGTGTTTCGGGTCGGGTCGGGTATCATAAAGGCCCGACCCGACCCGTTGACACCCCTACCCATACATGCATATATATTATATGTGTACGTCAAGGAAGAAAAAAAAAATCCATGCAGAATCCCAAGTATTCGGTCAACATAGTCCACGATTCACTTTCTTTCTTTTTTTGTCTTTATATGACTGCCACAATCCAACAAAGCAATGTATCAATATGCGTGAGAAATAAGAAAAGAATTTTATCAGCCCATATTGGTCAATGAAACTCCAAGTCTGATCGAATATCTTATCAGATTCATGTCCATCAATATCCCTTCTTGTGTTCGCCGACTCCCACACAGAATCAACAGAATATGAACTAGTAATATTCACTTGGGACTTCAATTCCAAATACGAAAGATTTTCATTCCGAACATTCGCAAAATATCGAATGTGATTTTTGATTTGGGCTCAAACTCAACACATATTTTAACAATCTCCACATCGGCTCGTCGTTTGAGCGAAGTCACAATCTCTTCGTTGATAATTCGAACATCATCTACTACTCTCCCAACAGCCCCGTTGGGCTCAATCGCCATAGAAATCATCTAAGTCCAAGCCGCGCTTGAACTTTGCCATAATCGAGGGCCTCATCAAAACACCAACTGAACATGCACCTTTAACTACTCCATAAGTACTATCTGACACAAGCTCCTTAATCACAGATTAAGCAAAACCATCGTTGCATCCATATCTATCAGGAGACCGAAAACGTACCTTGTCAAAATCAGCAGTTACATCAACTGTTGGCTCTACAGGCTCCACCTCGCTACAAACACCATCTATGTCGATTACCACGCTAGTACCTGCTACCTCAGGAGTTTCTGGTTGCAACTCCACCTCAAGCTGAACACCGTCCAGATCCGTATTAACACTGCAGCAATCACTCTTAGCTAGAAGTACTGGAGACTCGTCAAATGTAACTTCTCTGCTACAAATAGGTGAATTTATACTCAGGCACCACAACTGATAGCCTCGCTTACCTCGTGCATAGCCATGAAATATGCACCTTGCCTCCACATCGAGCTTACCATCACTTACTCGATAATAACATGGGCAAGTAAACATTCTAAAAACAAAATCATCAGCAACATTACCTGACCACACTTCTTCGGGAGTCCGATATCCAATCGCAGTTGATGGGGATCTATTCACCAGGTAGCTCGCCTTACTAAGCGCATCCGCTGGAATTCTCCCAGCCATATCAGCACTAGAGATCTTTTCACGGGCCGTCTCTAGTAACGCTCTGCTCATCAATTCTGCAAACTGTTGTGGCTTACTAGCACTAGTGCGGTGTTTCACTATGCCACTTTTCATGCAGAATTTATTTGCCAGCTTCGAGCAGGACTCCATGCTACTGTCGGTTCGCACATGCTTGATCAACTTACCAGTCTCCATTCCAATCAAAGCTCTCGACCGCGTATTCCTGACAACAGCATCAATCTTGTGCTTTCGCACAAACACCCAGGCCTTCCTCGAGTAGCCGTTAGACTCTCGAACAGATGTCGACGTCTCAGGAGCGAAACTTATCAATGTCTCACCTTGAAGTCCATACAGGCCGCCATGCTTGATCCCTTTCATTATCACCAGGGCACTTCAAACAATCTTCAAGACTCCACCTCGAGAAAAATACCAGCATCCAGCTGAATCTAGAGCACCCAAGGAAATTAAGTTCTTTTTCAATTCTGGAACATGTCTTACCCCAATCAATGTCCTCATAATACCATCATGCATTCTGATTTTAACATCACCAATACCCACAACATCGCATTCAGCGTTGTTTCCCAACTGCACTTTACTACTATCTGTGCACTGATAAGTAGCAAACCAGTTCCTGTTTGGTGTAGTATGAAACGAACAACCAGAATCCATAATCCATCCGTCAAACGACGAACTCTCAGTGACAAACAAGACACTATCGACACCATCAGAATTTTTAGCTACAGCTGCAACATCATCTGCAGATTCAACTCCAATTCCCTTAGCCCTTTCGTTTTTCAGCTTAAAATAATTTTTTCTAAGATGCCCTCTCTTGCCACAGTTCCAACAGACATCACCGCCAGTCCTAGATTGACTGCGTCTATTCATATTCATACTACTTCTGCTAACACGAGCACTAGTTCTTCCTCTTTCACCTACTAAAGCAGCAGATACAGATTCGCCAGATTCTCTTCTACGGATATCATCACTCAGAATTAAATCTCAAATCCCACCAAACGACAAACTTGTCGACCTAGAAGAATTGCTAACAGCAGTAACAATAGTATTCCAACTATCAGGCAATGAGGATAATAGAATCAAAGCACGTACCTCATCTTCAAAGTCAATCTCAACTGAACTCAATTGACTAACGATCACATTGAATTCATTGATATGATTAGCAACAGATGTACCTTCGTTCATCGTCAAGTTAAACAGACGTCGCATCAAATAGACCTTGTTGATCGCAGAGGGCTTCTCGTACATGTTCGACAAGGCTTTCATCAAACCCGCAGTGGTCTTCTCCTTGACGATATTAAACGCGACGTTACGAGCCAACGTCAGCCGAATAACACCCATCGCTCGTCTATCCAGCAATTCTCAATCGGGTTGCTTCATCGTTTTTGGTTTTTGCCTAGACAAGGGCTCATGCAGCTTCATCAGATATAAATAGTCTTCTATCTGCATCTTCCAGAAACCAAAGTCCTTCCCCTCAAATCTGTCGATTTTCACTTTAGCTTCTTCTGTCGCCATCGATTTACTTCAACTCAAGCAAGCCTAGCTCTGATACCAATTGTTGCGCGGAACAAGCGATCGATCGAATAAAATAGACAGAACAAACAAAGTAAAACGGGCACCAGATGTACGTGGTTCGGTCGTAAAGACCTACGTCCACGGGGAGAGTAGCAACGAATTTCACTATAGAACGAACGATACACGGAGATTACAGATCACTCGAGTTACACAAATACACTCTTGGTGTTTCCCAGCCCCAATTACATCCAAGAACGCACACAGTGTTTAGTCACCAATTCCTAGCGAAATAATCTCTCAATCTCGTAAAGGAATTAAAACACAAATTTAACCTTAAGATTTAATCGGCTTTGACACTTGACTTCTTGATGTAATTCCGCGAACAAAATGAAGTTCCAATGCCAAGCACTCGCTTGAGAAACGGCGCTTCAAGACTCTTCGTTTTCTCTGGACATGCAAGCACCCAGCACCAATGATCTTAACCACGGCACTCTGAGAAAATCGTGCTTCAAAGCCTTCTGCTCTTCAACTTCGGTGCTCCAAGCACTTCGTTAATTTTGGCCCCAAAGTCGTAGCATCCACTCACCCATACATGCATATATATTATATGTGTACGTCAAGGAAGAAAAAAAAAATCCATGCAGAATCCCAAGTATTCGGTCAACATAGTCCACGATTCACTTTCTTTCTTTTTTTGTCTTTATATGACTGCCACAATCCAACAAAGCAATGTATCAATATGCGTGAGAAATAAGAAAAGAATTTTATCAGCCCATATTGGTCAATGAAACTCCAAGTCTGACCGAATATCTTATCAGATTCATGTCCATCAATATCCCTTCTTGTGTTCGCCGACTCCCACACAGAATCAACAGAATATGGACTAGCAATATTTACTTTGGACTTCAATTCCAAATACGAAAGATTTTCATTCCGAACGTTCACAAAATATCGAATGTGATTTTTGATTTGGCCTCAAACTCGAGACATATTTTAACAATAGATAGAAGAATTTGTTGGGAGCGCGCAGCGGAAGTCCAATACTTTCCCTCGGGGAGATGGCCAAGAGAGAGCCCATGTTCGAGCCCGTTAACATATCCAGTCAAACCCACCTTAACTCAAAAGCTTAAGCCAATGAGTTATGGGCCAACTTGGATATATTAACTGCTCAACACCACATCAATTCTCCTATGTGGGACTTTTCTAACACAACTCACACAAGCATCCTAACAATCTCCCCCTCATGTGTGAGCTCCAGTGTTAGGTTTTGCTCCCCCTTAATCCAAATATCCTTCTGCACCAACATATCTCATCTTGAATCTCCATCAACGCCCATCGGGCCCGTTGCTACACCACAACGTCCACCGGCCCGGAAACTGCGTTGGCTCCATCTCAATCTGAATCTCTATCAACGTCCATCGAGCCTGCACTGCTACACCACAACGTCCACCAGCCCGGAAACTGCGTTGGCACCAGATCATTTCTTGAGACGCGATCACTAGATTCCTTTCTTGAGATATTCGCCGGAACAGATCGGAGGCCCACCAATCAACCATCGGCTCTGATACCATTTGTTGGGAGCGCGCAGCGGAAGTCTAATACTTTCACTCGGGGAGATGGCCAAGAGGGAGCCCATGTTCGAGCCCGCTAACATATCCAGTCAAACCCACCTTAACTCAAAAGTTTAAGCCAATGAGTTATGGGCCAACTTAGATATATGAACTGCTCAACACCACATCAATTCTCATATGTGGGACTTTTCTAACACAACTTACACATGCATCCTAACATGATCAACTCGTAAATCAGTTGTCGCCGAAAGCTTGATCAGGTTCCGAGCTCAAAGTCGACTTTCGTAACATCCGAACTGATGAGGCTTGAACTTGACTCAGTCACCCACTTCAACTCGTGAACAATTTAGGCGAGCTCGGATAGCTTGGTTTGGTGGTACATGAAGAAGCAATTAAAACTCGATTCCGAAGAAACGACTGAGAAAATGCATAATTATTTTAACACGTAACTGCTTCTCCCAATGGTCAAATCTGTGATGAGTCCTTCACATTTTCCAGCTATCACCCATAATCGCTGGTGGCCACCTTTCTCTTCTATAAGAAGATTAGTGTCTTTTAATTTTGACATTATTAGTAACAATAAAGTACATATATCATCTTAGCAGACTAGGAGTATGCAACCGTACTGGGTTTACCTGGAATCCAAATCGGTTCTTGTTCAAATCGGTTAGGGAGTCGGTTCCTGTTCAAACCTGTTCGAGAACTAGTTCCACTTTTTGAGAACATGTTGAAACCGGTGTGGGAACCAGCCTTGCCTTCCCTCCTCTGTTTCGTGCTTCCAATCTCATCTCTCCCCCCTCTCTCTCTCTCTCTCTCTCTCTCTCTTTGTCGCTGCCATCGACTTGCCTCTCATTGTTTCTATCATCGGCGCCCCAAAGATGCAACACAGCTCGTTATATCTTTTGTCTCATTATTGCCAGACTAGCCACCATCTTTTTGCATCTCACCGATACCGACGGAGCTATCCAGAGCCATGTTCATATTATTTTGATGGAAAAAATAAAATCAGAAAAGGAAACAAAAGGAAAACAGGTTCTCGAGCAGACCTTGGAAATGGACCGAAGAATAGGGTCGGTTTCAAAATAGGTTTCAGGACAAGCATGACCATTTCTAGGTGCCAAAAAGCTGGGAACCAGTGATAACATGGTGGATTTTAGGGTCTAGGTCTGGACCTTAGCCATTGGGCCCATGCTTACCCCAATAGCAGACTTCATAAATATACTAAGAGCTATTCAAGAACGACTTGATTGAGCGTGGGACAGTTAGAGGAGTAGATTCCAAAAGATCCAATTGCACAAGATCATAGGTTAGGGGATTGAAAGTGAACTTAACTTTTCTAAACCATTTTTCTACTAGCAATGGAAGACACTAACTGTAGTAGAAGTGCTTAAATAATTGATGAAGAGAATGGGAACATATGTTGGCAAAGTTCCAGCATTATAATATAATCTTGATATATTGAAAACAAGTAAGTGCCGATTTTCGTTATAAATTCCTATATCATATTTCGTAACGTAAAATGAGGGCGTCTTTAGTCTTTTTTCTTCCTTCCTAACGTCAGTCCTTTACACCTTTCTCAACTTTCTTTCAACAGAGATTTCGGTTTTTTTCATACTTTTGGCTTGTCATTTTAATCTTTTTGACATTTTGTAAAACAACTCGCATATACCATGAACTTCCTCTAGGTATTCAATATTTCCTCTTTCGGGGCAAATGTACTAGAAGTCCTAAAAACGTGTAGACGAAGTGCTATCAAATTGTAAAGGGCGGCGCTATTTCCACTATTTGCATGGCTTAAACACTCCCTTTCACGATATATTGACTATGTTACCATTCGATGTGGGACCCATTTTGTTTTTTCTTTTCTTTTTTTCTTCCACTTTCATTTTTCTTGTTCTCACTTGCATTGAAGTGTATCGCAGATTTTTTTATCTTATTCGTCTGAGATCTCTATGCACACCAACGAATAGGTTTCAAGCGGAACGCCTTTGAAATTAGAATATCTCGATGACTTCCATAATTACTCGGTTGGAGTGATATGAGAAATCCATTCGTGATTTTTAGAAAGCGAATGAGAAGTCATTTTTGCTACGAATGTTTATGAATTCAGTTGAATATCTCATTGCTCGAATTTACCAGAATTAACAGCTCTTTGAGATTACTCATCTAGATTATAAAAAAAAAACAACAAGATCACGAAAGTATCAAAGACTATATCAACAAAATCATTCTAGAAATAGTCTCGTTCACGTTAAGAATACAACTTCTCATCTCTAGTAATTATTGAATAATTCAAAAATAATATGTTTGGAGTTGATATAATTATTTTACCGTATTGGTTGATTTTTTTTCTTGTCGTTCATCCTCAGATTAGGGGAGGCAGCGTCATCCTCAGAGTCGGGAGTCCATAATAAACAAAACCACAAAAAAAGAGAAGTGGAAGAAAAATAAGAAACAAATAAAATAGAACCTAAATGAGCCTCACATTTGAGTCTTTGCTGATATATAATTCTAAAGGAGGAAAAAGCAAGGGGTAATATGGTCAGTACATTATGAAAGGGAGTGTTTAAGCCAAATTGGGAGTGGAAAAAGCGCGACCCATTGTAAAATGTAAGAAAGTATAGCAAGTTTTAAGTGTAAGCTGCGTATTTCAATCCGTATGCAGCAACCCAAGATCTCACGTATAGAAACATGAATCACACATCTATAGAGTTAAAGAATTGACGCACCTGAATTTGGATCCATCGTTCTTGATGCGGAATTGCGACAATCCGATGCTCAAGATCTTCTCCTCTATGAACCCCCTTATCGTTGGCTTCAATGAGACGGCCCCTTACGCATCGTGTCTGACCGCTTCTTATGTGAGGTTATGCGGACATCAGCGTTTAGAGGAGGGACTTGAGCTCTATTTATAGAGAATGAACCATATCCCCTCATTAAGGATAAGGATATCCCGGCCCATACTATCCAGCACCATATCCAGCTAGAATTAGGAAACTGTATATATCTTTCTTTATTAGACCAATTAATTTACAATGACAATTAATAAAGCCCACAATGAATATATTAAAATATATTCTAACATTCTCCCACTTGGGCGAAATTAATTGAAATTGTACTGTATATGTGCATCTTTATATTGGTCTAGAGATATTTCCCAATAGTCAATCCGATCCCATAAAGTTTTAAGTACCGGACCATGCCAGTAACTGCATCAGAAGACACAGAGCCATCCACGATCACAAATGCTCTCAACTCTACTGATATGGATTTGATATTGTAGTATGGCAAACGGATAACATCTCAAATAACAGAGACACCTTATATGTTATCCTCCTTGTCAGTCACCATTCTCTCACCTTATGTGTCACGAAACCGGATGTGTCACGAGAGAACATCTTTACGGTTCCAACGAACCAACATATGCCTTACTTTTATAGTTAACTATGCTTTACGTGTAACAAGACATATGCCTTTTGGCTAAAATAAATGCCACAGCCATCACTCAATGTTTACACGATGCCTTGAGATTTTCAACTGATATATGTATTCAACTCCCCTTAATCATTAAAGCTTTATTGCATGCAATGGAGTTGATACATATCTAGATGTTACAAAATGTAACAAACACAAATGTGAACTTTATTAGAGCAAATATCGAATGCAGCTCCCACTGAACAACAGCATCTCATGATGCTTACTCAACCCATTAATTGACACGTCATATCAGCATCCCACGATACTTTTATATTTGTGACATATCATCTAAATGTGTATGAGAAGAGTCCTTAAGTTAGTGAGTCTGCAGCCTTATCATCTGTATAATAAGCTCTACTGTAGTGTCACCCTTTTATCTGTTACCTTTATGGTCAAAAACTGGACCGCCAGATGCTCAGACCACTTAGGACCTCTGCTGTTGTTAATGAATAACAATGCAGAATTATAGTCACAATATAATTGTATGGGTCTATCCACAAATTAAATACGGCCAACTCTTTAAAGAGATTCCGGAGCCAAATAACCTGAATAGTAGCTGAAAAGTATACCACAAACTCCGCTTTCTTAATTGAGGATTACATAGATTTCTGCTTACACTTTTTTATAATACTGCACTTTTCTCCGGACATATAAATGTCTGCAGTTATCAACTTCACATCATCCTGACAGCTAACAAAGCCTGAACCCGAATGCCTTACTAGCTGCAGGTCCTGAATATGTCTGTAAATTAGCATACAGTCTTTTATCCTTTTTAAGTACCTCAAAACTTTCCTAGCAGTAATCCAAGAAAATCATTTTCAAACAAGATTTCCTCTGTATAAGACACAAGAAATATAAATTCCTCCCACTGATCTTGCAGTATATATACTAATTTACTTCGTTCTTGACAGAATAGAATATAGCAACAGCATTATGAAACTTCAAGCAACAATTGTCTAAAAGCTTACTTAAACTCATAAATAGATCTTTCAGTCTAGAATACCCATGAACATGATCAAACTTTATTCCATGGCATTTATAAGATTCTTCTTTCTTTATGCAGAAGTTTATCTGAATCATCTGCTACAAAACCTTCGGGTTACATAAAAAGACTACCTTGAAGTATCCAATTAAAAAGAAGTTTAAATATCTGTATAATAAAGCTCCTTGTAATAATGAGCTATTAATACCTTAATCACTCCGAAAAAACTCTTTATGAGAGACTGAATAAAAATTATTTTAAGCCAACTCATTCTTTACGAGTGAAAATTTTGGCTACTAATATGTTTTTAAACTTCTTAAATAAAACACTGATCAAAATATAATTGGATATAATAAGGTAGACAAAAAACTTCATCTGAAATCTCTTTAAGTTTTACAAACCCAATTGCAGCAGATGGACTTGTTACCTTGGTGCATACTAATAAGGTTCAAACACCATATGTTTCATAGTCTGTATCTCGTCTACCATGCATCCAATCACAATTATAATTAAGAACAATAAATAGCAACTGTATAAATTACTAGATCATTTCCATAGTCAACTTTGTAGTCAAGCTCTTCTGGATAGACTATACAGTATGGCTTGATACAACTGATCGTCTCTATCTTATAGATCTATTAAGAGGAGCTACTTTAATCTTTATTCTGCGCTTGTGGGATTTGATAAACTTCATCAGGAATTGTTTCAATAACAAGAACCTGAACCCCAACAGAATCAAATTGTAACTTAGAATGCTTCATGATCATCTGTACAGGCAGAGAAAAACGATACAGTAGTCCTTACCATACCATTACCTCTCATAGTCTGCGAGCAACTACCTTTATTCGGCTATATCAAAGTTCTAGCAATTTAGCTATCTGTAATTCCATAATTCTTGTTCCTCCTTTGGGATGATAAATCAATACCCCTTTAGATGATATGGGTAAGGCACGAAGTAAAACCGAGTGGTTCTGGAGTCCAACTTATCTAATGTTGGATTATGTAACTTTATTTCTGCATGAACACCTCAAACCTTAATATGGTTCAAACTATATTAATGTTCAGTCCATGACTCAAAAGAAGTCAATGAAATATTTTGATAGAAACATAATGGGTTATTTTCAAAATTTTACCCCACAGAAAAAAAATATATAAATTGATTTTACAGATCATACTTTTCATCATATCCGTATGGTGTGATTTTGCCTTTCGGCCACACGTTTCTATTAAGGACTATCGGGCACAAGACCACAACCTAGAATCCTCTCAAGATTTGGTAAATGGCTCTTTAAGCTATCCAGCATTGCCATTTCAACCATGATACTTACCACCTTAGTAAAAAATGACAATCTTTTTTTTTTGTAATAAACTTATCGACTATAGTCAGAAATATGTTAAACTTGTCATGGAAATAAGCTTTTTCTTTAACCAAGTATGAAAAACATATAGAGAAAAATCATCATTTAAATGTGATAAAAACTCTACACAATATTACCATATAGGATCCACTTATACCAGTATAAATGACCTTCAATAGGTCATAACTATCGAGTACAGTTTCACCCTTTTATCTTAGTTATCTTACATATACTTTAATCTACGCATGTGTCTAGGTCACTTTTAAGAGTGAGCAGAATTCTTGCTTTTATCTGTCTTTCCACTCTTTCTTTATTGATATGACCAAGAAATTTATTCCATAATGCGCATGATTGTTCCTTGGGCAGATAAATTTTGTAAACAACTTTTCAGCTGTATAAGTGACGTATAATTCATTTAGAGACAAACATAATATGTACAATCCATTTGACATAGAGTAGTAACCAACTTTATTTTAAAAGAAATAGTAATTATTTTATTTGAAATCTAAAAAAAAAAGAGTAACTACACATGTCCATACTTGATACGGAAAATAAATTTCATCTTTAAGAAGAGTACATAAAATATGTTTCATAATGTCACAATAAAACCAGAATCCGGAATGACATTCACATCAATTTAACGTCAACTTTATAGTTGTTTCCATAATGAGCTTGATTCAACCTGATTTGATTTCTTTCAATTTATGAATTTCTATATGGTAAACGCAACACAATATGTCGCACCACTATCTAGCCTCACATAACCAGATGAGGCCTTATATAGAATGAATTCACAAACCAATACCAAAGAATCATTACTTTATGCTCATACTTAGATAACCAAGTCTTTCTATTAACTGTAGTATTTCTTTATGTGATCTTTCTTCTTATAAAAGAAGTAGCGATCACCATCCTTTTCAAAGGATGCATCTCATGGATCCAAATTATCAGAATGACCGGTGGTTTATTATAATACTTTATGAGTATGATTTCAGAACTGTTTAAAATACAATTCCATCAACTTTAAGACATAATCATTAATCTTAATAGAACCATTACACTTGATGTTGATGAGTCATTGCAGATATTTACCACTCTTAATAATAAACGGGATATAATTTCAAAGCCTTCAATGCTTTCTTTACTTACTTAGCAGTGCAGTTAACTAGCAGAAAACACTTTTCAAGTGTTTTTTAATGGACCGCTTCAAATCAAATAAGCGAATCCGATCACTCTTTACCCAATAAGCACATAATGCTTTTGAAAGTTTTCACTAATGAAAGTGAGAACTACGGGGTCTTTCTTGACAAGAGTAATACAAATATTTATCAATACTTCGTAAACAAGAAATCCTCATTCAGTTCTCAATAAGTCTTAATTCTAACAGAGTTGCCGCTCACAAAAACGGTGACAAACAAAAAATCAATGTTTTCAATCAGCACGATGTGAAATTTCACCTTGAGAGATACATACATCATCACATAATCACCTTTGGGCAGAAAACATGACATGCAGTTGTATTCTCTATACATTGCAGCGGCCATGAGAACTTATTTCAATCTTCGTTAATCACCACCTTTGGGTGTATGACATCACTTAGACTAATCAATCCTCAACCATATGCTGTACATGTAACTCTCCATGCAAAAACACGCAACAACCTCCTTTGAGAGTATAACTACGCATTAGAATATCTACTGTATGCATGTAATTTCAGAAATTAGGGGCAATCATCCTCAAAATTACACACTGCTAATTTACATTGATACTATTAGCAATACATGTCAAACCATAAACATGTAATCGATAAATCATGCTCCACATAATTGCATGTGATACTTTTATGTAAGCCTGTACCTGTATTTCACAAATTAGTATAGAAATACCAAAAAATACTTCAAAAATACCCCACAAAATACACATATTTGGGGTTCCGTATGTATTTTCCATCTATAGATGCATCAAACATGTAAAATAAATATACCACCTCGCAGAGCATAAGAATACGAGCATGTTCGTACCTGAAAATCGTCGATCGGAGTAATCACGCGCCCTCATGTTTTTCTCTGTACGCGTGGTCCCCACGCGCTGACACGTGCATCGCACGTGTTCAGTCTCAGCCGGTACTGAAAATCGATCCGACCGATTTATCCAATCCAACCGTTACCCCTTTAGCCGACCAGCGGGCTAGGTCATGCGATCCGGCCGGGACGGTCAACGACCGTTTCGACTGGATGGCCCGAGTCAATAGTCAACTGGTGGAGTTGGGTTCACAAGTCGAACAGGGTCACCGAGTCGGGTCGAGTCACCCGGGCTTGAGTGACGTCAAGTAACGTTAGCCTGCACATGCCGTGCATGTGCGGGCCCAGGTCTAGCAGGTGTGGAACGATTGGCGCGTAGTCGCCAAAAGAATTTCATCATGACCACACTGAACAATTCTCTGTAACTTACCATCCACAAACCCATAATGTACGTAATTTTTGGAGATATCAACGTAAAAGGAAACGCTATATACGAATTGGATTCGGTCAACCAAAGTCTATAATGTGGGCTTTTCTCTTCAAAACCACTATCCAGATTTGAGCATGGACCAGATTTTTGGCCCCCTTTTTTTGTTGTTGTTTCTGTTGCTAGTTTCGAGAAAAAAAAATTTGACTTCAACTTGCACAACTTTGAAACGTTCGCCCACAAAACGCATCAAAGATTTTGACTTCAACTTTCCCATTGTTCTCACAAGTGAGGAACTATCGATTAATACTCGAAAAATTCTGAAGCACAATTCGAATAAAGAAATTTTCTTTAAACTTCACCGAAAATAAAATTTCGAAAAATTGTTGAAAACTCGATTCGCAATCTAATACGTATAGGCTCTGATACCACATGTAAGCTGCGTATTTCAATCCGTATGCAGCAACCCAAGATCTCACGTATAGAAACACGAATCACACATCCATAGAGTTAAAGAATTGACGCACCTGAATTTGGATCAATCATTCTTGATGTGGAATTGCGACAATCTGATGCTCAAGATCTTCTACTCTATGAACCCCCTTATCGCTGGCTTCAATGAGACGGCCCTTCACGCATCGTGTCTGACGGCTCCTTATGTGAGGTTATGCGGACATCGGCGTTTAGAGGAGGGACTTGAGCTCTATTTATAGAGAATGAACCATATCCCCTCATTAAGGATAAGGATATCCCGGCCCATACTATCCAGCACCATATCCTGCTAGAATTAGGAAACTGTATATATCTTTCTTTATTAGACCAATTAATTTACAATGACAATTAATAAAGCCCACAATAAATATATTAAAATATATTCTAACATTAAGAAGTACTTCCATGTATTGGGTAAATCACATATTTTTGCTATAAGATTCGGGACTTATGAAGCACTTAATCCTCGAAATTACTTAGATTTCCAATTTGGCGGATATTGCATTATGGCTTTAGGTTCAAACTTTACCTATCCAAAAGCATTCCATCTTAGTTTACAACAATCTTCATAGAAGAATCTTCTTCATTGAAAATTTTGCATTCCACAACTCTGGGAAAATGGTCATATGGTTCTGTCGCATTCAGGTTTCTACACTAGACGCAAACAGCAAGAGTTCTATTGATTAATAAACAGATCTGAATCTCTCCGAAAACTTTTCAAATTTGATAACTGAATCTTAGTTGAAATCTTCAGGGACGTGCGTGTCTGAACAACACTTTATCCCAAAATCGATAGTAAGCTAATCTCCATGATCAGATAAACACTAACGGACCACAAAATGCCCAGAAGCCAACAATGAATCCAAGTGGTATGCCCAAGTAAAACCACTTCCTCTCGCTATCATCATTGTCGCCATCATCACCAGCTTCATCCGTCCCATTCGTGGGGATTAAGTAACTTTTGTTGAGCTGAAGCCCGCAGAGTCCTGGGTTTCCTTCGAAGGAACTTTCGGAGAACGTGAGAAACTGTCCGCTGGCCGGGATGCTTCCCACCAATTGATTGTTTGAGAGGTTCACGAACGAAAGGAAATGAAGATTCGCAAGATGAGCCGGTATGGTTCGATTGAGGTAGTTCCATGACAGGTCCAATGACTCAAGCTGATGCAGATCCCCCAAAACAGAAGGAATAGAACCCAAAATGGCATTATGTGATAGGTTGAGGAAACGGAGTGCTTTGAGATCCCCAAGTGCGTCTGGTATTGGACCCTCCAATCTATTGCCCGAGAAATCGATCGACGTGAAAACAGTCAGAATCTTGACAAGTTCTAGTTGTAGACCATTGAAGGTTACAATCACTGTATCTTGACAAGTGCAATTATTCTTGCTGGGATTGCAGTGGAGCTGTATATGGTCCATAATTCTCATCACATCGTATCATGGATTGACATGACTTGGGAATGCAAGTGGTACTCCTTGATGGGGTGATTTCTTCAATTCCGTTCAGGACTAAAAGGATTTTGTTCCGTGCGTGGTGAATACCTAATATTGATAGTAAATTTAAAATATCGATGCTAAATAAGGTGTGACTAGTCATTTGTTAGTTCGATCAATTATCTATGATACCAATGAAATAATAATTTTGCCATTGACTGATGGGATTTATCGCACACCGAATCAGAACGATCACACAGAAATCAAGAAAATTGAATGACGCACGAGATTACCCAGGTTCACCCCAGAATAGGGCTACGTCCTGCAAGAGATTTTCACTATGATATTCGGTTTACAGCCTCTCAACTCGTTACAATGATCAGCAATTAACGAGCAAAATATATATGCCCTAAATGGGCCCAAAAACCTAAACCTAGCGAAACCTCTATTAAGCCCATAACATACGGGTTAACTTAAATAAAAGTTAAGTTAACGAACCCCCGCATCCCGGGCAGCGGGACACCCGTGTCGGGGGCGCTGCCCCCGCATCCCCCGCGCATGGGTCACATGTCGTCGGATAACACTTTGGTTTCCCTAAGCTCACGTGGGCATACCCGGTGTGAGAAACAAGGGTCCCCGAAGTATTCGCCAACTCCAACATTCTCCCACTTGGTGGATACTTCTCGCAAATGAGAGTCTTTGCCATATCATTCTTCTTCAACCCAATCGCAGTAGAGCACCATTCAAACTTCGCACCTGTGACGGCTTTAGTAAGGAAGTCTGAACTATTTTTCACCGTGTCGACCTTTACAAGCCGAACCTCTTTCTTCTCCACTTTTTCTCGGATGAAATGATATTGTATATCAATGTGCTTTGTACGTGAGTGAAATGCTGGATTCTTAGCTAAATAAATAGCTCCTTGATTATCACATCTCACCTCTACGGCACCTTGCTCAAAACCAAGCTCCAAGCACAACCGCCGTAACCATACGGCCTCTTTTCCAGCATGAGTAAGAGCCATGTACTCAGCCTCCGTAGAAGAGAGAGCTACCACGCTTTGCCTTCTACTCATCCAACTCAATGCAGCCCCAAACAATGTGAAAACATACCCGCTAGTGGACCGTCTACTATCAATATCTCCACCCCAATCAGCATCTACATGGCCTACGATATCAAGCATGTTTCCATTCCCTGTACCTTCAAAACATAGAGAAAAATTCGAAGTTCCACGAAGATACCTGAAAACTCTTTTGATCGCATTCCAGTGTTCTCTACCTGGGTTAGACATGTATCGGCTCAAGACTCCCACTGCTTGGGGTATATCCGGACGTGTGCACACCATAGCATACATCAAGCTACCCACTGCACTCGCATATGGAACTCGGGCCATCTCTTCAGCTTCTTCACCCGTTTTAGGACATTGTTCCGCAGATAGCTTGGTCCCTAAAGGTATAGGGGTACCAACAGGCTTGCAGTCTATCATATTGAATTTCTTCAATATTTCTTTGATGTATTTCTCCTGCCCTAGCCACAGCTTCCGTTTCTCACGGTCCCTCCTAATCTGCATGCCCAAAATAAAATTTGCAGGCCCCAAGTCTTTCATTTCAAACTTCTTGGCCAACAAACTCTTCACAGATCTCACCATCTTCATACTATTCCCGATCAACAGCATATCATCCACATATAGCGTGAGAATGACAAACTGATCGCCCGTCCTCTTCACATAAACACAATGGTCAGAATTTGAACGCACAAAATCAAGCTGGAGCATGTACATGTCAAACTTCTGGTACCACATCCTCGGTGACTGCTTCAGCCCATATAATGACTTTTTCAATTTGCACACCAGATTCTCCTTTCCCTTTACTTGAAAGCCTTCTGGTTGCCTCATATATATTTCCTCCTCCAAGTCCCCATGAAGGAAAGCCGTCTTTACATCCATCTGTTCCACCTCAAGATCGTATGCAGCTGCTACGGACAGAACAAACCGTATCGAGGTCAATTTCGCCACGGGAGAGAAGATCTCGTCATAGTCAACTCCCTCGATCTGAGAATACCCATTGGCTACAAGCCTAGCTTTGTACTTCTCTACAGTCCCATCCGATTCCAGCTTTCGCTTGAATACCCATTTACACCCAATTGCCTTTCTATCCTTAGGCAACTTACACAAACTCCATGTCTCATTATGATCAAGCGACTGCATCTCATCTATCATTGCGAGCTCCCACTGATTCGCATCATTCATGGATCTCGCCTCTTTTACAGAATTAGGATCATCACCGGTAATGCTCAAAGCATGAAACGTACTCAATGCACTAAGTGAGTATCGAAGTGGTACCTTTCTTTCCCGCGTCGATCTCCTAAGAGCCGGCATGCTATCTGTATCCGAGTCTTCATCCGAATCTGCATCCTCGACTTCATTAACCAAGTCCCCTTGCTCCGATTCTGAATCAGACTCTACTAGCGTACCTTGTGAAATCATCTCCACCGTTTCAGCTTTAGGACTTTCTTCAAGCACTACCACCTTTTTGGGCTCATCAACTTTCTGTGTGCCAATCTGGGATTGTGATTCGCGAAAGACGACATCCCTGCTGTATACAATGGTCTTTGATTCTGGATTCCACAGCTTATAGCCCTTGACCCCTTCCTTATACCCGACGAATATGTTCTTCTCAGACTTATTGTCAAGCTTACCCCTTTTCTCCTTGGGTACATGAACATAAGCGTCACACCCGAACACCCGAACTTGTGACAAATTCGGCTTCTTCCCAAACACTGCCTCATATGGTGTACGGTCCTTCACTGATGAGGTCGGTGATCGGTTCTTTAAATAACTGGCCGTGGCTACAGCTTCTGCCCAAAATTCATGCCCCAAACCTGCCCAACTCAGCATGCATCTTGCCCTTTCTATGAGTGACCGATTTAATCTTTCAGCCACACCGTTCTGTTGAGGCGTATATGGGGTCGTTTTCTGCCTTGCAATGCCATTATCCACACAGAATTGCTCGAACTTGTCCGAACAGAATTCACCTCCGTTATCTGTTCGAAGTATCTTGATTTTCCTGCCCAATTGGTTTTCAACCAAAACCTTAAATTCTCGAAATTTTTCGAATACATCTGATTTACTTTTGATAAAATAAATCCAACTATATCTCGAAAAATCATCTATGAACGATACATAGTACCTGGATCCTCCAATAGATGGAGTCGGAGTAGGCCCGAAGACATCGCTATGAATCAGCTCGAGAACCTCTGTTGCTCTCGTACCGGTGTGTTGGAAACTAACTCGGTTCTGTTTTCCATGGAGACAGTGTTCACAGAACCCGAAGCCTATAGAGCAATATGGTACTCCTTCTACCATTTGACTCGAAGCTAAGGTAGACAGTCCCTTTTCACCGATATGCCCTAGCCTCTGATGCCACAACATGGACGTATCATATCCATCTTCCTTGATCTTTTCAGAGACGAAACCACTACCAACAGTCACCGTTTCCCCGAGCAGCTTATACAATGTCCCATAACGGACTCCTCGTGCAATCACAATAGAACCCCGAGTCATCTTGCACAAATTCTTATCACAGCTAAAAGTAACTCCTGAATCAGCCATCGTACCGACTGATAATAGGTTTCTGCTCATCAAGGGTATGTGCATCACGTCTGGAAGAGTCTTCATCGTGCCATTACTCATCCTCAGCTTCACCCTGCCACGCCCGACAATTTGAACTGCAGTATCATCTCCGAGCATGACATCTCCACCATTATATTGCTCATATTCACAGAACCAGTGTCTATGAGGTGTCATGTGGTATGAAGCACCGGTGTCGATCAACCAAATATCCTGGTCTGACTGTGCCATACATGCAGCAGCCAAATACATATCTCCTGCATCGACCTCCTTCTTCCCTGAGGATGATTCAGCTTCTTTCTTAAAAACTGGCTTGTTTTTACAGTCCCGCTTTACATGGCCCCACTCTTCACATCTCCAGCACTGTACCCTCCTCTCCCTACTCTTTGATCGCCCACGAGATTTGGATCTGGACCCTCTCCGATTTAGAGTCTTCTCTGCTGGCCTACCCCTAGCAGTCAGTGCCTCTCTACCAGAATTTCCTAACCCCTTTCTTCGTGTCTCCTCTGATAACAAGGCCGAACACACGCTCTCATAAGATAATTCTTTATCCCCACCACCGATCACCACAATCAAGTTATCCCACGAATCCGGCAGTGAACAGAGTAGTGTTATCGCCTTTTCATCATCTTGGAACTTAACACCGATTGATACGAGTTGACTAATCAACGTGTTAAAGTTATACAGATGTGTAGAAAACGAGTCGCCCTCATGCATTCGAAGATTATACAGCTTTTTCCTCAAAAACAGCTTATTAACCAACGACTTACTTTGATATAGCGACTCCAGTTTCTGCCATAAATCCCTGGCTGTAGGTTCGCTCATCATGTTTGTCAGAATTGAGTCTGCGAGACAAAGCCGGATCAAACCCTTTGCTTTCCGATCAATCCGATCCCAGTCTTCAATCTCCTTTGGATCCGCCTTTTTGGAGGATGAATCGTCATTCTTCCCCGGTTCCTTTATCGCGATACCAGGCATCGCAGCATCAGGCCTTTCCGTTACGATTGCCGACCAAAGATCTCGATCACAAAGTAGATCCTCCATCTTCATCTTCCACAGATCGAACCGCGTCCCATCGAATTTTTCGATCTCAATCCGTGACCCTCCTGACATCTCAGATAAACCCTAATTCCTCGAACACAAGGCTCTGATACCAATTGATGGGATTTATCGCACACCGAATCAGAACGATCACACAGAAATCAAGAAAATTGAATGACGCACGAGATTACCCAGGTTCACCCCAGAATAGGGCTACGTCCTGCAAGAGATTTTCACTATGATATTCGGTTTACAGCCTCTCAACTCGTTACAATGATCAGCATAAAACGAGCAAAATATATATGCCCTAAATGGGCCCAAAAACCTAAACCTAGCGAAACCTCTATTAAGCCCATAACAGCGGAAGCCCCGCCCGCTGACCGGGCAGCGGGACACCCGTGTCGGGGGCGCTGCCCCCGAACCCCCGCATCCCCCGCGCATGGGTCACATGTCGTCGGATAACACTTTGGTTTCCCTAAGCTCACTTGGGCATACCCGGTGTGAGAAACAAGGGTCCCCGAAGTATTCGCCAACTCCAACATTGAACCCCCGCATCCCTCGCGCATGGGTCACATGTCGTCGGATAATACTTTGGTTTCCCTAAGCTCACGTGGGCATACCCGGTGTGAGAAACAAGGGTCCCCGAAGTATTCGCCAACTCCAACATTGACAAACCGAATAATACACGGTAATTTATCCTAGATTTTACTGGCAGGCGCATAACTATTTGTAAGTCACCCATGAAATTAAAACTTCATCGCTCACAAAACCCAACAATATACTACCCACTTGACGTAAGATTGTTTTTTTTTTACTTAAGTAAAGATGTAAGATTCTGTAAGTTACGGATGAAATAACAATTTTACAACTCACAAAACCTAACGGTTGATTATTACTTTATTTTATTTATTTTATTTTTATAAGTGTTTGTAAGTTATCAAGCGTTTGCAAGACAGCCACGAAATAACAATCTCACCGTAACATCGACAAACCCAACATCATATTACTACTTGTTTTAGATTTTACAAGGGAGCACTAAACTTTCTGTAAGTTATTAATGAAATAACAGTTTTACCACCACAAGCCTAATAGTAGAGTAGCATTTGTTTATAAAATTTGTTTGTAAGTTAGCAATAAAGTAACAATTTTACCCTCCACAGATTCAATGGTAGATTGTCACGTATCGCACTACCAGAACACTGAGAGCCTTAAGTCGCTAACATTGTCGCATGATTTTACCACGATTATGTAGAATCTATCAATACTCTTACAAGTTCATTATTGAACATAACATCATTCGGCCAATGGGTTTGATCACATAAAGTAGTGAGCTATTATTCATTGTCTCAAGTTACAAAGGCGAAAATTCCTAACGTCAAATTTGTTATCAGTTTTCCTAGGAGAATACAAAATGTCAAATAATGTAAGGACCTGGAACTGGAAAGTTTCTTGCTAAATGGGCAACGCCAAGAATAGGGAATTGCACGGAGGAGCGGCCGAAGTAAACGACTGTGGGTGGGGACGACTCTGTCGTGGGACTGATGATGTTACTTACTCTGTTGACTCCTGTGTAACGAATAAGAGCATAAAAGCGTTTGCGTCCGCTAAAGTATAGCACAAGTGTCAAAAATAATCTACGACGCTAATTTTAATGTCAAAACTTTCAAAATAATCAATTAAGTATCAAATGTTTTGAAAAAACCTCACTACAGTACCAATTCCGGCGAGCCACATCAGCTCAAATATTAATAAAAATAGGCCATGTCGGATTTCTGACGAGCCACGTCAGTTCAAATCGGAGTTGGTATTGAAGTGAACGTTTTTCAAAAGATTTGACACTTAAGTGATCGTTTTGAAAGTTTTAGCACTAAATGAGTGTCGTAAATAAGTTTTGGCACATGTGGTATACTTTAGCCCATTTGCGTCTGTCAGCTTTTCTATTTTTCGTTTGGGGATTTCCTTGGTATCAATTAATGTTAAGCTGGCCAGACCAAGAAAAATCAAACTTCATAACATAGGATAAGAGCAGCTTAGGGAAAAGGTATATAAGCTGTAGTTAGTGGTGAAATTAGAGATAGTTAAATAGTGCCCAAATCCAAAGGGTGATCCAGCATTAAAACAATCTAGATATTGCATTTCAAGTAACGTTCAATTTTTTTTTTGTGATAAAGCTGCTGCAGATCAGAAATAGACCCAAGCAATGAATAAAGAAATTCACTCCATTGACAAGAATGATACATAAGTTCTAACTACTTTACCACGTGATAAGAAGTCGATTGGTATCAAGTGGGTGTATAAGACGAAGTACAAGCCCAATGATCACTGGACTATTACAAAGCTAGGAAGGTTGTAAAGGGCTACAAGCAAGAGCCAATTATTGATTATTTTGAAGTATTTGCACTAGTGGCTCGAATGGATACCATTCGAATGATCTCAGCACATGCAGCTCAAAACCGTTGGAAGATCCTGTTAGAGCATGGTTATCAAAAGTGCCCGTATGAGCATACATATTAAGTCAAACACTAACAATGAAATCATATTTGTTCGTCTTTATGTTGATGACTTGATATTTACAGGGAGTTGTGAAAAAAATGTTTGCTGAATTCAAGGAAGCTATGATTAGCCAATTCGAGATGACATATTTGGGATTGATGTCCTATTTTCTTGGTCTTGAAGTGAAGTAAACATATAATGTCATATTTATTTCACAGCAAAAATGTGTTAAAATATTTTGAAACGATTGAAAATGGAATCGCTCAAATCAATTTGGATACTTGTAGTAGAACGGATGGAGCTGAAGAAAGGAAGAAGCGATTATTTGGTCCCGGTGTACTAGCTTGGAAGACGCGGAGGCGTAAAAAACGAGGTTGTTTCTCAACTCGAGCAAGAGCGATCTTTGATCGATGCCGAGACACTGGGCTGCAGTTGAAGCCCTAGCAGCATCGGAGAAGATGGAGATGGTGGATATAGCAAAAAGACGCCATAAGACGATGGAATGGTTCATCGAAAGAAGGTGGAAGAAGAGCGCGGAAAGATGTGACTTAATTTGTTAGTTCGATCAATTATGTATAAATTACTAATGAAATAATAACTTTACCATTGACAAACCAAATAATATATTGTCGTTGAACCCATTTTGGGACCTCGATGCCATTATTGATTCATGATTTTTATGTCCGGTACACTTTTGTATGTAGTGATTTGAAATGTCTATACATTCTTACCTTACCAAAAAAAAAAAACCCAAATAATATATTGCAATTTATCGAAAATTTTACTGGCAAGCGCGAAAGTATTTGTAACTTATCAATGAAATTACGACAAAACCCAAAAATATATTACAAACTTTTTTTTTGTCATATGTGGGGATGTAAGCTTCTGTAAGTCCCCAATGAAATAGCAATTTTACAACTCAAGAAACTTAATAGTAGATTTTACATTTTGTATTTTTGTAAGTTTTTTTAAGCTACCAATGAATTTCATCATCCACAAACTCAATAATAGCAGATTATCCCTTGTTTTTTCCGATTCTAGAAGTGGGCACGCAAGCATTTGCAAGATAGCCGTGAAATAACAATTTTACCATAACATCGACAAAAAAAAAAAAAAAAAGCATCAGATTACTACTTGTTTTAGATTTTGCAAGGGAGCCCCAAACTGTTTGTAAGTTATTGATGAAATAATAATTTTACCACCACAAGCTTAATAGTAGAGTAACATATATATATTCATAAATTTGTACGTAAATTAGGAATGAAGTAACAATTTTACCAGCCATAGAACCAATAGTTGGTTACTACGTATGGTGCTATGAATTAGTTTTGAGTAGTATATACGTAATATAGTTGGTAAGTTACTAGAACCCTTTAGAGTCTTAAGTCACTAACATTGTTGCATGATTTTACCACTGTTATGTAGAATCTGTCGATGCGGTTACAAGTTTATTCTTGAACATAACATCCTTCAGCCAATGAGTTCGATCACACAAAGCAGTGAGCTATCACTTATTGTCTCAAGTAAAAAGAAGGAATTCCTCGCATCAAGTTTGTTATCTTAATCTAGGAATGATATCAGTTTCCATAGGAGATAACAAAATGTCAAACAATATCCCTGACATGTAATAATATATCTAATAATATCTTTTAAAACCGAATTCTTTAATAATCATAAAAGTAATGACCTGGAACTGGAAAGTTTCGTGGGAAATGGGCAACTGTCAAGAACAGAGAAATTCTGGAAGAAGCGGTCAAAGTAAACGCCTGCAGGTGGGGACGATTTTGTCTAGTGTTAATGTTCGTCGTGGGGCTCTGATGTTCACTTACTCTGTGGACTCCTGTGTAGGGAATAGGAGCAGAAACGCGTTTGTCTGTCGGGCTTTTCTTTTTTCGTTTGCGGATTTCCTTGATGTCAATTAATGTTACGCTGGCCAGACCAAGAAAAGTCAAACTTCAAAAGATCGGATAAGACCAGCTTAGGGAAAATGTATATAAGGTATAGTTATTGGTAAAATTAGTGATAGTTAAATAGTGCCCAAAATCAAAGGGTGGTTCAGTATTAGAATGATCGATATATTGCGCTTTAAGAAACGCTTTCAATTTTAATGTATGGATCATACTCATCACAGCCACTAAAGCCAAGATTGAATCGGAGATGGAGTCGGGTTTCATGCAAATGGACCTATCTTTTGCAATAGAGATTGTCGATGGACAAAGGTTGTTGAATCAAAAGTTCTCCACTAAAAGAAAGTGCCTTTTTATTTTCACTTGTTAACATTTGATAACTAATTGAAAAACAACAAATTTGCTATCGATTGATGGTTGTTCTTCAAACGTGTGCCTGTGTCTACTTAGGTGTTCCTAGTATTTCGTAATCTTTATTAGTGTGCAAATGGACTGAATTTAATTATAACTTAATTGTATTACTGTGGTGGGTCTGCCTTGAGAACGTTTCTGCTGGGGCTGACTTCCATGGTCGATGCAGGGTAATATTCCATGCCCAAATTTTTTCTTTGCTTTTCCACATAAGTCACTGACGACAGCAAGAGTTCCATTGATCAATAAACATACCTAAATCTCAGCGGAAACTTTTCAAATTTGATAACGGAATCTTAGTTGAAATCTTCAAGGACGTGTGTGTCTGAACAACACTTTATCCCAAAATCGATAGTAAGCTAACCTCCATGATTGGATATACACTAACGGACCGCAAAATGCCCAGAAGCCAACAACGAATCCAAGCGGTATGCCCAGGTAAAACCACTTCCTCTCGCTGTCATCATCGTCGCCATCGTCACCAGCTTCATTCGTCCCATTCGTGGTGATTGGGCAACTTTTGTTAAGCTGAAGCCCGCAGAGTCCTGGGTTTCCTTCGAAGGAACTTTCGGAGAACGTGAGAAACTGTCCGCCGACCGGGATGCTTCCCACCAGCTGATTGTTTGAGAGGTTCAAGAACGAAAGGAAATCAAGATTCGCAAGATGAGCTGGTATGGTTCGATTGAGGTAGTTCCATGACAGGTCCAATGACTCGAGCTGATGCAAATCCCCCAAAATAAAAGGAATGGAACCCGAAATGGCATTATGTGATAGGTTGAGGAAATGGAGTGCTTTAAGATCCCCAAAGGCGTCTGGTATTGGACCCTCCAATCTATTGCCCGAGAAGTCGATCGACGTAAAAACAGTTAGAATCTTGACAAGTTCTAGCTGTCGACCTTTGAATGTTACAATCACTGTATCTTGATAAGGGACTCTACTCCGAGGAAGAGATTGATGCAGGTAATTGAAGTCTACGTTGGCCTTCATAGCCTCCCAGGATGTAAGGAGACTCGTAGGAAGCATGCCCCTAAAATCGTTTGAAGACAAGTCAACGATTTGAAGCTTCTGCCAGGTGCCGGGACCATGCAGACATCTAATTTCCCCATGCAAATTGTTGGATCGTAAAACAAGGACACGGAGACTCGGGATAGCCTTGAAATGGCATGGAAATGTTCCGTCTATTAGATTGCCCCCAATGTTCACAACCTCCAACATCGGGCAATTTGCCAACGACAGTGGAATCTGCCCCTGCAACAAATTCTCACTCATATCCAATGTCCTCAGACCGCATGTTGCTGGGATGTTTTGCAGAATGTTTCCACTCAGCTGGTTATTTCTCAGATTCAACACTTCGAGGGACGCCATCATTAAACAATCGGGAATGGTTCCGTTTAGATGGTTGTGCGATAAGTCAAGCACTTCAAGATAACCAGCTTTGCAAATTGACTTGGGTATGGACCCATGGAAATTATTGTTTGAAAGGGAGAAGAAATACATGGTTGATAGGTAGTGGCCAATGTTATCCGGGATAACAGAAGTAATGCGGTTACTTGAGAAATCCAAGTAAGTAGCCCCTGGCGGCAGGGGTGGCATACTCCCTCGGAGCATGTTTGAATGAAGGTCAACCACATCCAGAGCAGAAGTAAGATTGTGCAGAGGTGATTTGAACTCTTCAAAGAAATTGGAGGAAAGATTGAGAAAATAGAGACCTCCTAGTGTCCATATCCATTGCGGTATCTCCCCTCGAATATAATTGTGGGAGAGGTCGAGGTGTTCCAAATTGGACTGGTTAGCCAAAAATTGAGGGAATTTTCGCAACTGGCAGGAAGCCAAACTTAAGGCATCTAAATGAGGGAAAGAGGATCCAGCAGCAGAAGCAGATGCCATAGGGTTAATGGACAAGCCACTGTACGATAGATCAAGGCGAGTTAAATTTTGGAATCCATGAAGCGCATCGATATTCATCGAGCCACTGAAATTATTGGAAGAAAGTGAGAGGTAACGGAGCCCTTGCAGTTTAAATATGGACGCTGGTATTGATCCTTGCAACAGATTGCTACCCAAATCAAGCTCTCCCAGTTGATACGATGAGGCATTCGGATACATGATAAGCTGACCATCAAATCTATTTTCTGAAAGCAATATCGACGTAAGTCGAGAAAGTATAAACAGAAAGGGGGGAATGTCGCCTTCCAACAAATTGTTCCGCATGTCCAGATATTCAAGATTCAAAAGTTCTTGCCAGCCAACAGAGGTGATCTGACCCGTTAAAGCATTATCTGATAATATTATTTGGGTCAGATTTCTGGATGCACCATATGGGGGAACTGAACCAGTAAGATTATTAACAGACAAGTCCAAATGAGTCAGCTTTGACAGGTTCTTCATCGAGCTCGGGATCGATCCGCTCAATCTGCACCAAGACAAATCTAATGTCGACAATTTTCTGAGATTACCGATTGAATCTGGGAGCCCCCCTGAAATATTTGTTTCCCTCAGGAGCAGAGTCTCTAGAGAACTATCCATCGGAAAATCGGGCAAAGAAACCTCAAGAAGTGGGTTGATTGTTAGGTCAAGGGTCCGAAGCGTCCGTACCTGGAGGACTTCTTGAGGAAATTCTCCTTGCAGGCCACAAAACCTTAGGGTCAGTGTTTTCAAGCTGGAAAAATTGGCTAATAAAGTAGGAACTGTGGTGGACAGGTTGTTGGCATCTAGTCGAATGACGGACAGATTAGTAAGACTCGTGAGAGAAGCGCGGATAGGACCAGACAGAGAAGAGTAAGACATGCTCAACACCTCAAGTTTTGGCACTGAAGAAGACAACGCGTCGCACCACTCACTTCCCGCAGCATACAAATTGACGTAATCAAGATACAGCTCTCTCAACTCCCCCAAATCTCCAATCAGCGACCTCAAATTAGGCTTCTCAAGCGACAGCTGGCCCTGATCTAGGCCCCGATCAGGGTAACAAGGACTAGAGAGATCAAGAGTACGTAGCTTCGTCAGGCGCGATAGCTCCGCTGGGACCTCCCCGGAAAAGCCAGCACAGGACAGGTTGAGATGTTCCAAGCGACTGAGATTCCCGAGGCTGGACGGAATTGCTGAGAGGGAGAAATAGTTGAACGCCAAGTTCAGGCTCCGAAGGAACTCGAGCCTGAAGAGGCTCGACGAACCGTCGATTCGGCCGGAGATCGACTCTTCGCTCAAATCGAGACCGATGACGAGGCCGTCCTCGCACGTCACGCCGTTCCATGAATCCGCGCTTCGGTCCCAGTGTGCTAGCTTGGAAGACGCGGAGGCATCAAAGGCGAGGTTGTCTCTGAGCTCGAGCAAGAGCGATCTTTGATCGATGCCGAGGCAGTGGGCTGAAGCTGAAGAAGCCCTAGCGACATCGGAGAAGATGGAGATGGTGGATATAGCAAGAAGAAGCCATAAGACGATCCAACGGTTCATCGGAAGAAGGTGGAAGATGAGGCAGCAGGAAAGAGGGAGGCAATCGAAACCAAGTCTGACACTCAGGAGAGGAGGAGGAGGACTCTAATGCAAGTATATAACAAAACTTATATACACAAGCGGGAACTGAAGAATTTTCACTTTTATCCGAACGTGAAGGACTCTAAAAAGCACAGGACTTCCTGACCCGTCCAAAAAAAAAATGACTTGACTTTTTTTTTGGGGTCGGAAACATGATTTGACTGGAGAATGCCAAACTTGTCGTGTCGGTGCTCCCCTGCTCCGGGAAAAAATATTGGGTGGGCCGGCCACATGGGCCCCTGTGTCTATCTCTCTCCTCTCTGTCTCTCTTGTGTCAGAGAGGCAGAGAGGAGAGAGATAGACGGTGGGGCGCACTGTGGCCGCCCCACCCAATATCTTCTCCTGCTCCGGTGCTCCCGGATTGCCAAAATGCCGTTTGTGGATGTTAAATACACAGCGTGGATGGTAAATTTGAAATGTCGATGATAACGAACCAAACCAAATCGTATATTATCACTTAATTTTTGTGGTTTTATATTTATCACAAGAAGGCGCAAGTTATCAATGAAAAAAAGGATTTTACCATCCACCAACGTAATAATAAATATAACCATAGGAATGGTGTGTATGGAAACGTTTCTGTTCCTAAGCACAGTTTTTTAACAGAAACACTTTTTTATATTTTTGTTCTCGGCTACGATTTCTGAGAATAGAAACGCGTTTGGTAAGTAAAAAAAAAAAAAATTCTTTTTTCCGCCACCGCCGTTGACTGTCGCCGGCTACGACTGGCAGCGGCGGATGGAGGCCGGCTGTGGCGGATGGCGGCCGACGGCATCGGTGGCGGTGGCCGGCCGGTGGTGATCGCATCGGCGGCGGTGGGTGGTGGTTCCAAAAGTGTTCTAAAAAGTGTTCGTAAACTCATAAACAAGTTTTTTTTTGTTTCTTCAAATGTGTTTCCCGACACAAAAGCGAAGCACTTTTGAAACATTTTTAAACCATACGCGTTTCTGTTCCAAAAATGTTTCGGGAACGCTTTTGGAACAGAAACACTCTCCCTGAAGCGTTTTTGGAGCACTCCCATATGCACCTTAAGTGGCTAAGGTTGTGGCAAAATCAAGTTAATTTACTAAACGGGTAAGTCGCATGTCAGACGCTGGACCACTTTATTTAGAAATTTACCAACGGTGTTACAGATTTACTATCCAACGAAACTGTTCCTACGGGCCAGATGTATTGTTAGACACTTTCTCCTGATTCTTAGATGGCTCATCGCGACCAAGAAGTAAGGAAGAGTGTAGGGTTTCGATGGCATTTTCCTTCTGTGTTAGTGCATAGGGCATTTTTTGTGATAGCTACTTTGCAATTTTCTTCTCTTTAATATTTTATAGGCTACAAAGAGGATACAATTTTGAACTATTTTGGTCCGTGAAACACAATGCGGAACACTGTTTTATGCTGTTGAATTTGTGAAGAGTTGGCAATTGTAAAAGTACTGTCGGTAGCGAAAATTGACCGGGGGTTTGCTTGGTTTGTCATACTTAGTAACATACAATCACTTTTAGAGAAATATTAGCATTATGTAATTCTTTGAAGTTAACGATTATTCTAAAATGTACTCAAATTTATTTTCTTAAGACGCATAGCGTGGTAGAGTTACTAATTTTTTATAAGAAACTACCAACCTTCATTTAAGAAACTGCCAACATTTATTCTATTTGTCCAATTTACCAACCAATTCAGTAGTTTTACAAAATTTTGATCAAGGAAAATGCCAACATGATAATCTTACCACACATGAGTTTACAATTTCGTATTGGAGTTTAGTAGCTTCATACATTGGTAGATTATAGGAACAAGACAACCTTGATGAGCCTGTATGTGATTTTTACTTGAATAGCGGCAATCTAAACTAGATCACCACATGGTGCTCAACTTTGGCTACTTGATGAATAAGTGCTCGACTCGGGCACCCATAGCTGCTAGACATTTGACTATGTTTTTGCTCGTCCATGACGCTCGCAATTGAAAGAAATTTGAACACGTCTATGTTACGAAGGTGTTGCAGATTGGAGCACCAATGACACTGTAGAAAACTCTGTTTTGCGTTTTTCTTCAAAAGAAAAAAAAAGATAAGTGCATTTTTTCTTTTTGGTCAAAGTAGCAATTTATTCATATCCGCAATAAAATAGAGAAATATCGCAATCCAACTACTATAACTTTAAAGCAAAACAAGTTCCATAGAACACAATAAATCACCAGAACAATGATAGGTGTCACATACTCAAAATGCAAATCTATTACTTCTTCAAATCAAATCCGTCGGCAGTAATGAGCATACACTGAGATCTTCATCTATTGATACGGCTTTACCTTTCGACGATGCACACCTAGGTTTCGGCGTCTTCAACACCATTGTCATGCATAATAGAAAGGTTGAACGAGCACAAATCTGATAGTGAGAGTGAAACAGATAGAAAAACAAGAGATGCATAAAAAATAGAGCGTAAGGAAAATTGTATATCTTTTGATTTCTGAATGCTTTTGTTACAATGAATAACAACTATTATATATACACTTGAAAGAATCTCAAGAAATAAATATCAGTAACAGAATTGGTTACTCAATCAATATCGACAACAGAAATGGTAACCATAAATTTGAATCAATCTCAGATTCCTAATCACAAAGATATTCTGATTGTCTAATCATGAGGATATTCTGATTGTGATTTGATTCTGGTGCGAGTTGGAGATAACGTTAACATCCCCACAAGCTGATGGTGCGGAACAAACCATCAACTTGGACCGTAATAGACGAAACCGAGTAGACGACAATCCTTTGGTGAGAATGTTTGCAGGTTGATCGGCTGGGGAGATAAATTGAACATAAAGTTGTCCGCGAGCAAGGCACTCACGAATAAAGTGATAATCAATCTCCACATGTTTTGTACGAGCATGAAAAACTAGATTCGCTATAAGATAAATAGAAGAAAGATTGTCGTACCAGAGCGTGGGTGGATGAGGCGGTAGAGCACGAAGATCATGAAGAAGATATTCGATTCACATAACTTCGACAGTCATGTCAGCAAGGCACTTGTATTCAGCCTTAGTACTAGAACGTGCCACAG
The DNA here is from genome assembly GCA_021437785.1 of Rhodomyrtus psidioides. Taxonomy (NCBI): domain Eukaryota; kingdom Viridiplantae; phylum Streptophyta; class Magnoliopsida; order Myrtales; family Myrtaceae; genus Rhodomyrtus; species Rhodomyrtus psidioides. The sequence continues at coordinate 2,318,916 of JAILYB010000042.1, forward strand.
TTCGTTGTTTGCGTGAACACCATGATATAAGATTACGACCGAAAAAAACACAATATCGCTTACAGAGCGACGATAGTCACGGTCACCAGCCACCCAACATCAGAAAAAGCATGAAGGGCCATAGAAGAAGTGCGAGTGAAGAGAAGGCCATAACGAGGAGTACATGCTAGATACCGCAAAATGCGTTTCACAGCCTGCCAGTGTGCGGTAGTAGGAGCATGAAGAAATTAATAAGCCGTATTCACCGAGTATTCAATGTCAAGCTGGGTTAGGGTTAAATATTGGAGGGCACCCACAATGTTGTGGTAAAGTAGAGGATCAGGTAAAGGCTCCCCTTGATGAATGGACAATGGTTCATCAGTAGTGCATGGGGGTAGAGACAGCATGAACATCCAACATTTTTGCACAATCCAAAATCTCATGAGTAAACATAGCTTGATGTAGATGAAGACCATTAGAGGTAGATAGTACCTCCACACCTAGAAAACAGTGAATAGGTCCAAGACCCTCTATGAAAAATTCACCTTGTAGAGCGTGCAAAAGAGTTGACAGTGGAGCATTGGGAGAGTTGTTACGGATTATGTTGGCCACATAAACTAATAAGAATATGCTGTAAGATGTAGTATTTGAATGAACAAGGATGAGTCAGCAGTAGAGATAAGAAAACCAATGCTAACAAGATAGGAGCTAAGTTGTTGAAACCAAGCTCGAGGAGCTTGTTTCAGACCATAAAGAGAGCGATGAAGACGGTAGACATGATGAGGTTGTGTCACGCCCCGACCCCGGCGAGCATGTGAGCATCTCTCCAGGCACTTCAATCACTATGATTGTCTTCCAGGATCCCTCGGGCTTCGACTTATCAAATCCTTACAATAAAAGGGCACAAGTGGAAACGAAACAACTACTTCTTCTCTTTAATACAAATGATGACTTTAGGACATTCTAATACAAGAGCATTTTACTCCCAAGTTAAATCATAAATTCAATGTATAACTCTAACTTCGAAACATTAAGAGGTCCTCATAGACATCAGCAGAAAAGACAGACTTCTCATCTAGTCAATTCCTCTTCGACCTTCACGTCATCATCTTCATTCAAGGGTTTCCATCAGTGCTTCGGGTCTGAAAATATTGGTCCCACGATGGGGTGAGATAATAATCTCAGCAAGTCAACCCTAACCCTAAGTTAGGCTATTAGTACCTCCAGGCTCGTTTGAAAATATGTAAGTTTTGGCAAAATGCTTTTCACACATGACATTCAAGCAATTGGCATAATAAAACAACTCAGGCATATTAGGCACTAGGTTCATTTCTTTCATACTTTCGTTTTCCAATTTGAGTTTCTCAAGCCATACATGCATAATAAACATTCCATGCACTCTAGGCATCCCATGCATTCTAGCCAATTCAAGCGTACAGACTCGGAAACATATCAAGAACCATGTTTTAGTCTTTTACCTTCTTTACGCCCGCCAAGGGCCACTTGCGAGATGATTCGGTCAATCATATGACTCTCGACGTCTTATCGAGATGATTCGGTCATCATGACTCTCGCTGCGAGATGATTCGGTCTCTATAGCGACTCTCGACACTCCGCGCCATCGAGATGATTCGGTCGACTATAGGACTCTCGCGTCCGGACCTAGAGATGATTCGGTCACTACCTAACTCTCGATTCTTACAGCCTTCGAGATGATTCGGTCAAGGTAGGACTCTCTAGCCGCACGACCTCGTCAGGTCAATGGGAGTAACTCCCTCCCCGGCACAGTGCATTTGCCATAAAACATAGTTGTGAACCTTCTTATTAATCTCATTTTCACATTCTCAAACAGATTCATTCCATCGCCAGTCATGGCACACCATTCAAGCACACTAGGTTCATCAACTCAAACATGCCATTCGGCCACTAGCAGTACATGTCATCTCACCTCAAGCAATTGAATCATCGAAAGCACCAACAAGCATCAAGGCACTTGATTGAATCAAATAAGTCGATGAACATCAAAATTCACTCATGGCACCTCGTCATCAGGCATGCACAGCTTTAATTCAACATTTTTAGGCATGCTAAAGAGTCATTCAATCAAGGCAAAGCATCCAAAAACTCAATTCATCAAAACTTCCCAATTCAAGACCCCACGATCAGGTTCAGTCTCTCAAAACCTGATATTTTGCTACTGACTTTTTCAGAAAACAAAATTCTATGGTATTAAACTTCAAGATCTTACGGACATGTGGGCGAAAACGGGGCTCAATTTGGATATCGGTTGACTTAGAATGACTCGTTTTAAAAATGATGCCCGCTGAAAACGGGATTGCATAGCTTTCGGGTCCCTCACGTTTTTCACACCAAAAATCGCCCTTTAAACCCTTTCAATTCCACCAAAATTCCACCCTTTAGTGACTCAACATCCTAACAAAAGGTTAGAAGTCTTCTTACCTAGCTAATTAAGCCAACAAACTCCTCCAAGCATAGCAACAACCTTCGGATCCCAATCTGTCCAGAGCAGGGCAGATTCTGTTCCAACAAGTTTCCATATAAACCGACCATAAAAACTCCAATCTAACTCATCTATCCTTTGCTAACATGTAATATCATGTCTTAGGGTGTCTTACCAATAAGTTTCGGGACAAGGCGACACCTCGGCAGACCTCAAAAGCTCACAGATCCTCTACCGGTCGGAGGAGGCAGAATCTGTTCGGTAAAGACCACCTCAAATCAGCCATGAAATCTCATTTTAAACCCATCTATTTGCATCCATAAACTATCTGAACATAGTACTAGATGTTATGAAGCTTTCCTAAAAAATTTGAGCTCATTTGGAATTTCTAAGAGCTAGAACCAACACTTCTCCTCAGCTAGCTCAGAATCCGTCAGCCTTTCTTCCAAAAATCACCATAAATCAATCAGACCTCCAAAAATCATGATACTAGCAAATGTCAAGGACATCCTGGACTAACCTGTGGTAATCGGTGGTGGCGAGGCGACACCGGGAGAGGCCGATCGTACGGACCGAACAAAGAGGGCAGAAACTGTCTTTCTGGGGCAGTTTTGCTAGAGGGGAAAATGAAGAGGATTTTGAAGGAAATGGAGGAGGGGAAGGGAATGCACGACTTTTACAGCTGCTAGGGGATATTTCCATCAAATAATTGGAGCCAACTTGTCAAGATCATAATTAATGGCAATTAATGCTTGGTTTAACCATAGGATGACACTTGGCAACCTCCCATTGGTTGCTTCATTGACTTTGACTTCCATTGACTTTTCTTGCCTTCTTCTCCAAGCATTTTCAGCAGCCTCTAGGGATGGGTAAAATGACCATTTTGACCTTCTTGAGTTCTTTAGGCGAGGGCAAATGGTCTAGGGGCAAAACGGTCTTTTCGCACTTTCAGTCCAAACTTCACTTTTCCAATTCGAAATTATCATTTCGAGAGACATTGTCAAATTCCTACTCAGAATTGGAATTCTCTATTTTCAGTTGCCAATTTTGAGCTTCCATTTCATGATCATACGTCCGTCAATCGTGATTCCAGTTTATCTCGAACTAACGGGCGGCTTTTGCTAACATTACGCATATCAACTCTATGATTCTCATCACACTGAGGATAACTCAAGTTATGGCAGCTCTGGTTATCATGTAATTTCGAGGGTTCATTGTTAGTTCCAACGGCTTCGATCGTCATAGTTCGATTTAGGAAAATTTACAAATTATACATTGGTTAAGCGGCATTACCCGTGATCCAATCGTATAACGCTAGCATTGTATTCCTTAATCATTATCTGATCGGCCTCACTGGCTATAAATGTTCTCTCAACAATCCTTATGGTCAAAGCGTCATTTCCTTTTCGAGCTTCCCAAGTCTACGTACCTTGTCATGCGTTAGCCTTTCCCTTTTGGTTAGTCTACTCAAGATTGATAAGATTTGAGCTAAATAAAACTGAAATACATCGATAGATTCTTCTCATTGAATAGCCTCGAAATGACAGGAATTTCAGAATGTCACAGGTTGATTGGGGTCGACAAAGCCCTGAGGTTGAACCATATACACCTCTTCAGATAAATATCCATGGAGAAATGCGTTGGATACATCAAGCTGTCGGATAGACCATCCTCGAGAGTAAGCAAGTGCAAGAACATCACGGATGGTAACTGGTTTGGCCACTGAGCTAAACATCTCGCTATAGTCAAGGCCAACCTACTGATGAAACCCCTTAGCCACAAGTCGGGCTTTGTAGCGCTCTAGTGTACCGTCGGAGCGAAGTTTGACCTTGAAAACCCATTTACAACTAATAGGACGAGCACGAGAAGGTAGTGGAACCAATTCCCAAGTGTTATTCTGGATAAGTGTAACGTACTTGACGATCATGGCAGCCTTCCAATTCGGATCCCGTGATGCTTGAGAAAAGCAAGTAGGCTCGATATGAGGATGAGCAGTGGACGTATGAGCAAAAGTGTGCTTTCGATTTAGCATTCTGCGAGAGATGGTGCCATCACGAAGTCGAGTAACCATATGGTGAGTAGATGCTTGTGATGATGCTGTCAATGATGGTGGAGACGAAGGGATAGTATCGTGAGCCGAAGATGGTGATGATGATGCTAGGGATAGTGGATCTAGTGAATAGGAGTTCATTCGTCCTGATGACTCGGTCGGAGCGACCGAAGGCGGCAGAAATGGTCACTGGATTGGAGACATAGCAGGCGGTGACGATGGAGACGTAGATGTAGTCTGTTGAAACAGGAACATAGTCTCATCAAATACAGCATTAGCAGTGATGTAGATACGCTGAGTCTGTGGACAATAGCAGCGGTAGCCTTTGTAACCTGGAGGGCAACCAAGAAAGATGCAGGCTCTAGGGCGAGGAGCCAATTTATGTGGGGCACACGGTCGTAAGTACGGAAATGATGCACAACCGAATACTCGTAAGTAAGATATATCAAGGGTGGTACGAAAAAGAACTTGCCAAGGAGACAAGTTGTTGAGAACAGGAGTTGGGAGTTGATTGATAAGGTGAACTGCAGTCTCAAAAGCAAATTCCCAAAGATAAGAAGGAACAGCAGCGTGGGTCATGAGAGAAAGGCCAGTCTCAACTATTTGCCGATGCTTGCGTTCAATAGTCCCATTCTAGAAAGAAGAGCATGGATAAGAGATGCGTTGGTGAATACCATGGTGGAGAAGATGAGAGCGCATATCAGAAGATAAGAATTCGGGTGCTCCATCACACTGAATCGTTTGAAGCTTGCACTAAAGTTGAGACTCCACAAATGTATGAAAGGCCTTAAAAATATTAGAAAATTGATCTCGACATGTGAAAGGATAAAGCCAAGTGAATCGAGAAAAGTCATAAAAAATGCAGACATAATTTTTATAACCAGAAAGAGAAGGAATAGGGGACGAACCCTAAACATCAAAATGAACTAGCTATAGTGGGGAAGTAGCCCTGGAATGGGCAGGAGGGTGGAGATGACAATGGCTTTTACTAAGAGTGCATGTCGTACATATGGAAGAAGGAGAACGTGAAAAGCTAATTTTTGTGGAATTTAAAAGACGAACGACAATATTTGATGAGGCATATCCCAAACGATGATGCCATGTATAGAGATGCACGGTTTGACGGAACCGCCGGTTCCAGTTCAGGAGCCGGCGGTTCTGGTTCCCCTAAATAGTGGAACCGGACGGTTTCGGGCCGGTTCCGGTTCGGAACTTTTAATTTTATTTTTAAAATAATAAAATAAAATAAATAAATTATTAATTAAAAATTATAATCAAATTGTACATTGTAAAAAAAATTGAAAAAAAACGATGATGAATGGGCTTGAACTTAATGAATTATCATTAAGCGCCTACATATCTTCTTGGGGATAGAAGAATCAAAGCCCATGTAGTTCTCTTACCTTTGGTAACCCCAACTTACCTCATCCGCAATCGTCGCTACATGTTGTTGTGGTGGCGGTAGTATCTCCACCATCATCACTGAAGAATTCGTGTTCTCGATCCAGCTCTTGTTGTCGAAGCCTAGCCCTTGTCCAATCATCGACGCAAGCTTGAAACACCACACTTTCCGGATTTAATCTTGAATGGCGGGAGTCCAAAATTAATCCTCCAGCACTAAATGCTTGTTCAAATGCGACTGTTCAAGAAGGGGTCGCTAATATTTGTCTTGCGATGAGGGAGAGAACTGGATATTGAATTGAATGGTTCTTCCACCATTCAAGAATCTTGAAATCTGCGCTGTGTTCGGAATCACTAAACTCAAAATAAATTGTTAAATAGTTTTCTAATTCGGAAATACTACTTGTTGTCCTTTTTTATTTTATTTTTTGCCTACTCATGAGCATTTTATACCCTCTACCAAGTGAAATACCTGTATTGCTTCGTGAGACACTATGCTGGACAGATTCACATCCACTGTCACTTAAACCATATTTACTACAAAATTCATTATATAATTCTACTATAACTTTTTTAACATCTACTTGTATACTTTGAATATCTGTTACTTCATTCAAATGAAAATAATCATAATAATAAGCATTCAAATAATCTAATAAACCATCTAATTTAGTACGTGGATCGAAAATAATACCAACTAAATAGACAAGAGGAATGTTCAATTAATAATGCAACCATTTTTCTCGCATTACTAAAATACTCGAAACTAATTCAGTATCTTTTTCACATTCATTAAAAATACCAGCAATGTTAACACACTCTATTAAAAATAAATGCGTAGTAGGATAATAAACACCAGATAAAATATTAGTAGAATCATTAAAAACTTTCAAAAAATCTAAATTTTTTTTGCAAACTTCCCAATGTTACGGGAGCAAAGCAATATCGGGAACATTATTCGAAATAAAGGAACATAATAAATCTTTGTAATCAAAAGTTTGTAGAAGCATCTCGTAGGTAGAATTCCAACGAGTCGGAATATCTTTTGGAAACCTTCTTGCCTTTCTCCCATTTTTTTTACAATATTTTCCCCACTCTTTCATAAGTTGAGGACGGCTCCATAAATATCTAATTGCATTATTTATTGGTTGAAGAGATGTTGCAAGAACTCGTAAACCATCTTGAACACATAAATTCAAACCATGGTAAGCACATCTATTGTGAAAAAATTGTCCGTCAAAAGAGGGTTTACAAAGTTTTTCTAACTCAGGAATGGAAGCGGTATTTGCGGCGACATTATCAAAACCAACTGAAAAAATTTTATCAATCAAATTAAATTCTTCTAAAACTTGCCTAATTAGTCTATAAATATTATGGGCCATATGCCTTTCAGGAAAAACTCGAAATGTAAGAAGTCTTTTTTGAATAACCCAATCATCACATATCCAATGGCACGTGACACCGATATAAGAATTAATATTCCAAGAATTAGTCCAAATATCACTACCTATATGTACACATCTATTGAATTCTTTAAAAAATCTTAACAATTTCTTTTTTTGTTTTGTATAAACATGTTCAAGTTCTCGTTTAAGAGTATTTCTCGAAACAGATGGTGCTTGCGGAACTAACGCAGTATTTATCAAATATCTAAAATTAAGATTTTCACCAGTATTAAACGAAGCATGTTCAAGGGCAACATATTCAGCTAATGTTTCTTTGTAAAGTGCATTAGTGAAGCGAAATAAAGGATGAGCGTTAGGATTGGCGAACTCGAGAATTTGTTGTTGGCTAGTGTCGATCCCCGCTTGCGTTGAATGTTTTTTCGTCACATGCCGATATAATGTTCCATAGCCATCTCCTTTACCAAGTTTGTATGTCTGCGGATAATATTTACAGCTTATATCAAACTTGCCTTCATTTTCATTCCATACTTTGTTAAAGTGTAGCCATAAATCGGATTCTCGGCTCTTCCGTCCCGGCTCCTTTGCTATCGACGATTCTTCGACACCATGAGGACGAAGACTTTTTTGCGTTGGGACGCGCTCGACGTTGGGATTGGAAGCATCATCGTCTTCCCAACATGCATATTCACGAGGATCATATTCATGAACGGGATAATCGGATTCTCCCATCTCGATCGGCATCGGGCTCTTTCCCTTTCCAGTATTTCTGCTTTCACTTGCCATTTTTTGAGAAAATTGATAAAAAAAAAATTGAGACGAAATTTAGATAGAATAGCAGATTGAGAGAATTTGAGAGATCGAGACTTGAGAGTTGAGAGCATTAGAGAGAATTGAGAGAAATTGTGAGAAAAATAAATAGGGATTGAGAGGTATTTATAGATTTTTTTATTTATTTTAAATTTATTTTAATTTTTTTTTCGCCTTTGGGCCGTTGGCCCGGGGAAGAGCCAACGGCTCTTCCCCCAGACGGCAGTAAAGGGAAAGAGCCAAACGGCTCTTTCCTGAGGGCGGGGCGAGGCCCACAAGGGGGGCCGGGGTTTTTTTTTTAATTGAACGGGTCGGAACCGGTAGTTTCGGGCCGGTTCCGAAAAATTAGGAACCGTGGACCCGGTCAACGGGCCAGTTCCGGGTCTGGGTCCTATTTGGCCATGTCTAGCCATGTAGTAAGTGAACTGGTGCGAGAAGACACAAAGGCTGCTGAGAAGGTGCCGAGCTAGAAGCCAAAACATAGTAGAGGCCGGAATCAAGGTTGCCTCGAAGAAGGATCTGACCCGTGTGCAAGCAATTCGCAAGGAAATGTAGGGTAAAAAAAAGAAAACACAGTAATTATCGAAAGAAAATTGGGAAACGGATAATAACTTTTTGGTGATATTGGGAACAACTAAAACATTCTTGAGAACAAAGGAAGGAGAAGTAGAAGACACCAAAGTACCTGTGTGAGTTATGGGAAGAGAGATGCCATCACCCACAGTGAGTTGCTGTGAGCCTGTATAAGGAGCGACATTGGTAAGGCCAATAGTACTATCTGTGACATGATGGGTAGCACTGGAATTAGGGAACCAACTAGAAGCAGCATGGGCAGATGGAGGTTGAGGCGGAGGAACTAATGGATACTGGATTATAGGTGGTGGTAAGGAGCTATAATATGCATGTTGAGGTAGAGACTGAGCACGATATTGAGGTGAATAAGTAGGAGTAGAATAATGGGTATGTGGTGAATGTGTAGCATAATGAGCCTGAGGAGGTGGAGTGGCCACAAATTGAGAAGTATAGCGTTCACGACAGGTTGTAGCATAGTGACCCCGACGACGACAAATTTGATAGAAAGGAGCACCACGGCGACGACCCATGCTGCTCGATGACTGGTACATCTGTGATAGTGGGGTGGGCAGTAGACCACTAGAATTCGAGCCATAGGCTGGCATTGGTTGGCCAGCATCCAAAGCCGAAAGTTCCAAGGGGCTTTCGTGAGACAACAACAAACTGTGTGGCTCATTCTTGGACAGAGGGGAGGACAGGGTATGCGCCGATATAGCTGAGAGGGCAATCACCAAAGTTGAGTTTTTTCGAATCGAGACCACGAAAGAGGTGGGTCTGGTATTCTCTGGCAGAAATAGTTTCTCCAATGGCTAGCAATTGATTAGCAATATCAGTATCCTCTTGTATATATTCAGCCACACTCCTATTATATTTTCTCATAGATTGGAGTTGCATTCAAAAAGGAGGAACGAGCACTAGATTGAGAAGCATATGCATTAGCCAGGAAGTACCAAACCGATGCAGAATTTTAGTGGCCAGTGAGTTGTGCTACTATGGGACTTGTTGTTGTATTTAGAATCCAGTCAAGTGCAGTTTAATCCTGAATGCGCCAGGCTTTGTAGGCAGGATTAGGAATGAGTATGGTTTGGCCATTATTTTGTTGAGAAAGATGGGTAGGTGGCTCAAGTTTGGCACCATTTATCACAAAAAGAAGTTCAGAGGCTTGAAAATACGATAGAATTCGCAGATGGAGTTGCAAGCACTAGAATTGTGGGAGTGTTTATATTTGTAGTGGGAGGCAAGATAGTTTGCTCGGAAGAAGGGGTTGAGTTACTCATATTTGGATCGATGAGCTTTCACATTTTCTCTGCTCTGATACCAAGATAGAAAAACAAGAGATGCAGAAAAAATAGAGCGTAAGGAAAATTGTATATCTTTTGATTTTTGAATACTTTGTTACAATGAATAACAACTCTTATATATACAGTTGAAAGAATCTCAAGAAATAAATATCAGTAACAGAATTAGTTACTCAATCAATATTGACAACAGAAATGGTAACCATAAATTTGAATCAATCTCAGATTGCTAATCACGAGGATATTCTGATTGTCTAATCACTAGGATATTCTGAATGTGATTTGATTCTGGTGCGAGCCGGAGATAACATTAATAGAAACCTTTATGAGCTCCTCTGATCTCTTTCGAAAACTGGACTTGTAAGCTAAAAAATGCGAGGAAAGTGAAACCTCGAAAATATGCACTAAAAGCTTTCCGAAATAGGAGATAAGCTTTCAGATCTAAACTAGATCAGAAAAAAAAAAAGCTCCACAAATGGAAGAAAAGTGAACGAAAATGGAGGGCAAGGAGAGATCTAGCTCAAACCCTCCCTCTATAGTGAGCAAGAAGGAACTTGTGTGGAGATGGGAGGCAGAGCAGAGTAGGTGGTGGCTAGAGCTCGTGAATTCGATAAGTGTGTTAGAAGTCTTAAAACTTGTTAATAAAGGCAATTGAGCCCTAAAATTTAAAAATAAATGCAATCATGACCTAATACTTGTCAGAAAGTGCAATAGAGTCTAAAAACATTCAAAAAGTGCAATCAAGGCCTAAAATTTATTTAAAATGTGCAACCAAATCCTAAATCTTTCAAAAAGTACCGTTAATTCCCGAAACTTGTCAAATTAATAAAATTAAGTCCTTCCATTTATTACATTTTTTTGAAAGTTTTATGACTCGATTGCACTTTCCTGACAAGTATTAAGACTTGACTAATTTTTTTCAAAAAATTTGGAACACAATTTCACTTTCGTAATAAATAGGACTTCCAGTGTACTTATCATATATAGACGTGTTGAACATCCTTGGTCTTAGTTTCATAGAAAGAAACTATGACCAAAACCGAAAAAGAAAAAAAAGAAAAGAAAATAGTAGTGTGATTTTGACGAAGAAACCGAACCAATGACTATGATAGAGAAGGATACACAACAGAGTGAAGTTAGGCTATGTTTGGGGGTCCGAATTTGGGCATGGTTAGGATAATAATTATCTTATCCGATGTTTGGCGATGTCGTCCGGACCGGATAAACCCGGATAAAACACCGGATAAGAAATCTGAGGGGAGGGGGTAGGATAGACCTGGATTGGATAAAACATAACAGACTTTATTTTCTAAAGATGCGGTTAACAAGCCCTAGATCTCGTCTGTTAGTGATGTGCTTTATTTTTACAAGGTTGAATTTTGACAGATTTGAAGAGTGTTTATTTTTAGGTGAGTAGATGCCGATTTTAGGGGAAACAAAAAATGTAGAGCAGAATGATTATGGAATGGTCTCTGTAAGCCCTAGATCTCGTCTGTTAGTGCTGTGCTTTATTTTTACAAGGTGCTCCGGCAACTCCTCTTGCTTCTGGACACGAACTCGAAGACCCGAATCACTGTAAACAAGATCTTGATAGACCCGTTGTTTTGAAAGGGGTACAAGGAGATCAAGTTCACCGAGGAAGACTATTTCGATGAAAGGGGTACAAAGAGATCAAGTTCACCGAGGAAGACTATTTCGACGCCAAGGACATTCTCGAAGACGGAGATAGCGCGAACAAGTGCTTGAACGCTTTCGATATCATCTCCTTCTCCTCTGGCTTCGATCTCTCCAGCCTGATCTGTGACTCCAGGTAGTCGGTTTGGTCGGAGTGGTTCACGTCCGCGGAGGCACTGGAGAGGGTCCTCGAGAGGGTGGAGAAGGTCGCTGCTGGCGAGGAGGGCGTGAGCGCGGTGCAGGGGAAAGGGGACATAGTGCGGGTCGAGGGTCGGAGCGGGGAGCTCATCGCAGCGGTGAGGATCTACTGGTTGATGGCAGACCTACTGGTGGTGGAGTTCAAGTGGCGGGATCTATCTGGCCGGGGGATTTGGAAAGACAAACTCAGGCCACAACGTGATTTCAATTGTGACGTGATCTCGTCTGGTAGTGTTCTGGGCACCGAACCTTGGATCTTCGATCTTTGGTTTCACTTTTTTTTTTTTCGAATTATTTACTGTGAATATCATATCCTATCCGGACATCTACCAAACATACGATGGGATTTACAAAATTCAAAAGACAATCCGGAGGATTTCTAATCCAACCTTATCCTATCATATTCGGGTCCAATTTGGACCACCAAACGCAGCCTTAGAGAAAAAATAGGCTCTACATTCGGTGTAATATGTTCCAACCAAGATGTATTTATACTCGAACTATATATATATATATATATATATATATATAGAGGGGGGGGGGACGAAGTGTCAAACAATATATAAGGAATTTCTCTATTATTTACAAATATAAAGCCCATAAAAATGAGGTTTGTGAGAGAGGAATCCGGAAAACTTTGTGCAAAATGTGCAATTTCAACAATGCAGCTAGATTTCCCCCACCTTAGCACTCCCGAGTCTCTGACCATCCTCATGACGCCAAATTCCATAAAAAAATCCTGAACTTTAAGTCTAGTCCCAATTATATCCCAACTTTTTTTTGTCTCAAAAAAATCCTCAACTTTTAATTTAATCCCAAATCTATCCTCAGTTAACTCTCCATCCAAACTACTGTTAATAAATCCACGCGCCTCACTATTCATCGTCTCTATCCTCTCAAAAATCATCCTTTTTATTTTTAACGAAATGGTGAACTTTTAAGGATACATCTCTCCTCCTCTTCTTCTCACAACATCCAGCGGAGCGGAGCAATCAGAAGCTTTCTTCATCTCTACTTCCAGACCTCAGCCAAGATTCTCAAGAAGATGGAGAAAATGGTCTCTCTATTGTCGATTCTCGCCCGTCTGGGATTTGAAACACTGTTCATCGTCCCTATCCTTTCCCCTCCCTCTTTTCCCCTCTTTCCTTTTTATTTTTCCTTTTCTCCTTCTCAATCAGCAAAGCGTGGCCATTGGATACCTTTGGAAGTTTAAATCCACGACTCAAGAAGTAATTTTTATTACTCTCTTTTACGAACTCTCTGCAAGCAGGGACTGTGTGTGCAATCCTTAAGAAAGGCAAAGTCTTGCTCGTTCGAGGTCGAGCCCAAATCACCCCTCTTCCTGATTCCCCTATAACCGAACTTGACCTTACTTGCCACCATCTCTTCGCTGACGAACGACGTCGAGATCTTACAGAGGAGGTAGACGAAGGAGGCCCGCGAGGAGGGCTATGAGATTCGGTGCGAAGAGGAGGTAGAGTGGGGAGGAGGAACGGATCTTCTCGCGCTAGCGGGAGAGTACGTAGAAGAGGACGGTGAAGAAGACGATAGATGGCAGAAGCGTTAACAAAGTAGAGGGAGGGCGGGACTCTTTGTTGTCTTGGTGATGTTTCTGTTGTGGTTGGAGTTTTGACCACGCTTTGATTTGCAGGAAAAAATAAAAAGGAAAGACAGGAAAAAAAAAACAAAGAGGAAAAAATCTGGATGATGGATGAGTTTTGGGAGTATAGAGACGATGAATAGTGAGGGGCGTAGATTTATTAATGGTGGTTTTGATGGAGAGTTAACTGGGGATAGATTTGGGATTAAATTGAAAGTTAAGGATTTTTATTGAGACAAAAAAAAGTTGGAGATATAATTGGGACTAGACTTAAAGTTCAGGGTTTTTTTTTTTTTTATGGAATTTGGCCTTTTGTCAAACACAAAAATTCATATGCAACGTGAAATGTTTTTGGAACCTGTGATGGTTATGAATCATCATTCTAAACATTAAAATCATCTATCAACATAATGTCGCGGCAGCTCCTGGCGGCCATCCTCTTGAACTCCGGCCCAACGGCCCCAACGAGCTGTCGGAGATCCGCCGTATTGGCTCTAGAGAATAGCCTCTAGATGGTACAAGTCAAGAATCATTATTATAAATATTTAGTCTCCACCAAAAAATGGACAGGATAAGATATAAAGATATTTGACTTTAAATTCGTAGTTCACTAAACAGCAGATAGGATATGATCAAATCCCTGAATTTCTTATGGTATCCTATCCAGTTCTATCCTGATTAGAAATTCGAATGACCAAACACATGGTATAGATTTTTGGATGTTTTTGGTCCGTGAAATACAATACGGATCATTGTTCTATGTTGTTGAGTTTGTGAAGGAGTTGGCAATTGTAAAAACCCTGTTGGTAGAGAAAATTGACCAATGAGTTGCTTGGCCCGACAAACATTAGCAACGTACAACCGCTTTTAGGAAAATATCGGCAGTAATTAAATTTACCAATTATTCTAGAATTTACCGACATTTATATTTGAAATCATCGGCATGTTATAGTTACTAATTTAATTTCATGCGAAACTCCAACCTTAATTTGAGTCGCTTACCAACATTTATTTTATTTTTCCAATTACCAACCATTTCAATAGTTTGCAAAATTTAATTAAAGTCAAACACCAACTTGATAATCTTACCAAACAAGAGTTTATAATTTTGTATAAGAGTTTAGTAGCTTCACATGTTGGTAGATCATTAGAACAGTTTGTGATTACTATATATTCAAATAAAGGTTGGTAACTGAGTTTTAGTGTCACGCCTCGAACCCGGCGAGCACGCGAACATCGCCCCAGGCCACTCTTATTTCTCGACATTCTAGGATCCTTAGGCCCACTTCTTCCTTGTGAGATTACATACAAATAGGTGAAAGCAAGAAATTACCTCAATACAAAATCAATACAAGATGACTTGGGACAATAGTGGTACATTTCTACTTAATCACTAATTACAATTCTACTTCAAAGCGTGACGGATTCCTTAACGTCACAAAATATCCTTTAACCAACCAACTACTACTTCCTCGAAATTTCCATCCTTGGCCAGCTGATGCTTCATAGCTTGGAACCCGCGTTCAGACGCCTCAGGCTATCCCAATCAATAAACCCGCGTTCAGACGCATCAGGTTTAACAGCTTATCACCAAGCTCATGTCGACATGTACAATTCTCATCCCGCGTTCAGACGCATCGGGATGGACTTTCATATTCAACCCCGCGATTAGATCGCCTCAGGGTATATCTCGTTTCTCAACCCCGCGATTAGATCGCCTCAGGGTGTGCCTCGTTTCTCTACCCCGCGATTACATCGCCTCAGGGTATTTCACATTTCCTCGACCTCGCGATTACATCGCATCAGGGCATTTCACATGTTTCAACAAGACGTGCCTTCAATGATTTCAATCACATAACATCACGAGGAAATTTCATACATGTGCTCGAAAACCAATCATTTGTTAAACAAATATGCATTGCCTTAATCACGATTCAAGAAGCAAGCACAAAGCCGACGCACATCCAATAAGACACAACGACAAGCACGTCATTAAATTTAATCAGGAGAACACAATTCTATAGTGTTGGATCTAGCAATATCACCTAGAGGGGGGTGAATAGGTAAATCGACAACTAAATTGAATTTTCTTGCGGAATTAATGATAATTTCAATATGCGATCAGCAAGAGATAGGACACAATTCAAATGCAACAATAAAGTATGGAAGAGAAGAGAGCACGCTGAGTTTATAGTGGTTCGGCTTGACAAGCCTACGTCCACTCTCCCACGATGACAGCCGATCGGCTGGATTTCACTATGAAGAATCAAGAGAATTACAATCACTCAACCACTTGGTTTCTCTTTCTTACAGATTCTCACAATGAATGAGATTTTGAGCACTCAGAATGATTTTGGGTACAATTCGAATCACGCTTGCATTTTTTGGATTATAGTTCGTCTCATCTTCTCAAATCGCCATGATTCTTCTTTTATACTCCCCTGCCTCCAAACTAACTGTTGGATACCCGGCCAAGAGATCGCTATTCAATCCTTGATTGGACGTCATCAATCGTGATTGAACGAGACTGTATCTTTAGAAGATATGAGAACCGTTGAAGAAGATTTTGAACCCTTCTGATTTAGTCGCCCATACAACTAAATCTTCAGTTTCCATAAGTGTGGTAAATCCGTATTGGTCTCGAAGAGATATTCTTGGACAGTAATATTCAATTGTAGAAGATCCATTGATTTGATTAGAAGGGATATCATGTCAATCGAATATCACAAATTTCCATAAGGAACCTTGCCTTGATCGGAAACCTGCCATTCGTGGGTCTTCATGCCATCTGACATCATCCGAAGCACTTCCATCTGACCCCGTCGAAAACACTTCCATCTGACATCGTACGAAGCACTTCCTTCTGACCTCGTCAGAAGCACTTCCTTCTAACACTTGGTCCTCGTGGCAGAAATAGATCCACACACCCTGCTGCTTACTCATTCTTTCTGCATCATAAAACATTATACAAATCATTTTAATAGTTTTGTCACAATCAAAATAAAGGAGAATTTCCACAACAATCTCCCCCTTTTTTATGGTGACAAAACTACAAAATCTAATAGAACATTGTATGTTAAAAATTGTAAACAAATAATATAATCACTCAATTTGCTCCTCCTGCAGGCAGACATAATTAGAAATTGGAAATAATATCCTGCACTGAGTAAAAAGTAAATAGATAGAACTGGTAGATTTGGTAGATAGAAAAATCTCTCCCCCTTTTTGTCAACAGCAAAAAGAATGTATATATGATTGTAGAAGGAATTGTTAAAAAAAAAATGAAAGTGCATAACAAATGAC
The DNA here is from genome assembly GCA_021437785.1 of Rhodomyrtus psidioides. NCBI lineage: Eukaryota > Viridiplantae > Streptophyta > Magnoliopsida > Myrtales > Myrtaceae > Rhodomyrtus > Rhodomyrtus psidioides. Next base: position 2,335,666 of record JAILYB010000042.1, read on the forward strand.
ATCCTTTTGCTTGAAAAAATTAAGAAGGAGGGGGAATTTTGGATGAAGAGGGAGCATCTTCAGGCTCTGCATCAGCCTCTACTGAGGAAGGTCTGACATACGCTTCTCCCATTCTTTGAGCATGGCTCCTGACAGCTTGAGTGGTAGGCAATACTGAAGCTGCTCTGTTAGTCCTTACCAGAGTGTATGAAGGCAAGTTCGCAATCTCAACACAGAACATTCTGCCATACAAATCAATGGACTTCTCTAGATTAGTCACCTGATTTGCCATACAAATCAGATGTTGCAAGTAAAGGCTCCCCCTGAGTTATAGCCTTCTTCCCTTTATCTTTTGTACTAGGCACAGAAGTTATTTCTTCATCAATGTCCATTGGTATGGACTGAGCACTCGAGAGTTGATCCTCTCTTGCAATTGCTGTTGCCAAGCTTGAGTTCCCTTTATGAACAGTCAATCGGGTAGAGGATATGGAGTAACCCTCAACATCATCTGGTTCTGCTGCCACCTGTTCTTTTGAGGCCAACTAAGCTAGTACCTGCACTAATCACTGCTCATAATCAAAAATAAAAAGAGTATCACCATACTCCGTTTCATGCTCTATTCTTGCAGCATCCTCATCAGTCCACATTGTCAAGAATTCTTCCTCAGTTAAATCACAAATGTACACAACTTTATCTTTTGGTTGTGTTACATTTTCATCTCCTCCTTCTTAAGCACTTTGACTCTGTGGTTGACTTTTTCCATCTGAAGTAGCTTTGGATTGAGCAGCTTCAGAGTCAGATTCTGCTGTTCCTGCTTCTCCTTCTCTTGAAGGCACATCATCTGAAGTGTCTTCTTGTTGACCTTTGATAGCCATAATATTCCTCCTTTTTAGAGAATTTTGTTTTGACTCATCCTCAAACTCCACAAGAACTGGTTCATTGTTCTTGGTCCTCCATCCAGCAGGAGTCATTTTGAAACCCATCTTTCCCACCATAATTTCACCAGCAGTCATCAAGGGAATCTCCTTTTTGATAAGTTCTGCAGAAGCTTTGATCTTAAGATGATCTATTATTTTATAGATCAGACTAGCATAAGATAGATGTCCCTTTGGCTTGAGGACTGATCTGTACATGTGCAGTAGAACCGTGTGGGCACAAGAAATCTTCTTCCTCTGCAAGATACCCCACAACTGTTTTGCCTCATACTTTGAGATGTTTGTCTTTGAGGGTGCCTTTGGTCTGAGGCATTCAATGACAACCTTGTGCATCATTGTGTGCTTCAGAGGGAAATCACTATAGGCTATGTGAGATTTTGACTCTCTGGAGAAACTTGTTTTCCTAGTGAGAAAGCAGAAAGCCTCTTCAGCAGTAACATTCAAAGGTGTGAAGGCCCTTTTACTAGTGCCCATTATGAATGCCAATTCATCAACATGCAACACATATTGTTTTCTACGCACAGTGAAAAACATAATGTTAAAGTTGGCAAAATGAAGATTGGAGTAGAAATGGGCCACCAAGTCAGGAAAAGTGTAACTCCTTTAGGTTACAAAGTGCTCTAGGTTGACCTTTTGAAGATGCTTTCCAAGAGGGATGCCATTCTTGTCAAAGTACTTCAATTCAAATACCATGTGTGGTATGACGCCTCTCTATTTCAAGGACTCGAACTTGTCCTTATGTGCTTGACTTTGAAAGTCAGGATCAGGAAAGCTTTTATCTATTGTAAATCCAATGTTTTTCACAAAGTCATTGAACAGGACATCATCATCATCTTCGACCTTTGCCTTAGTGCCGCCAGGCCTAATTGGAGAGGGTTTTCGTGTAGTTGCTTTCGAACTGGGCTCTGCAACTTTCTCCTTTCCCTTTCTAGAAGCAGATTCAGGTTCTTTAACAGCAATAGGTTCAACAACCTTTCCAGGTAATCTAAGGAATTCTAGCAATTCTCCCTCACTAGCTAACTTGTGAATATCTAGCAGTTTCTAAGTTGATCACCAAAATCTCCTGCTTCCTTAATACTAACGTACATTGGCTTAACAGAGTGTGCCATGGCTTCTTTCTCTTCAAAAGCAGATAAAGATAAACTTTTTGCCAAACGGAATGCCTCTCGTTGTTCGTTGATTTCAGTTTCCGTAGGCTCGGTGGTGCTTGCAGTTGGAGAAGAGAACTTTCTCTTCGTCTGAGAGGTCCTTTTCGAGTCAGAGGCTGATTTCGGAGCCAAGGAGATGAAGAAAGTTTGAAACTTTGGAAGAGAGTGTGTTGATTTGAGGAAGAAATCGAGAACGAGAGATATTCTGAACACAATTTAGGGTTTCGATTGAGAGCGATTTGAAAGTGAGAGAACAAGGGTGACGGTTCGGTGTTTTATAAAAGTGGCGGTTATTTTTGGAAACAAAATCAATTTAAAGAGAAATAAGAGAATTCCTTTAATAAATCAATTAATCACCGTCAATCAAATATACGCAGATATATAAGAGACTTACCTTAAAAGAGATAATTTTAGGAGATGACTGACCTTTGATTTATGAACTTTCCAAAAAAAATTATGATTTGCTTCTCATGTTCCTTATGACTTTCCTTTTTCGTCTCCTTCTGATGCTTCTTCTGACGCTCCTTCTGAGTTTCCTTCTGAGGCTCCTTCTGAGGCTCCTTCTGAGTCTCTAGGTAACCCCTAAGCCCAGAATAGCTCTTGTGGTGAAGCCTAAGGGTTAGGCACACCTCACTTGTATAGATCCTAGTTAATTTCTTAGAACATAGGATCAAAATGTTCGACAATCCCTAAGAGACTGGATGCGTCATCCGTAGGTTCCTAGCAGAGAGGAGTCCTATTCTCGGCCTGATCCCCCCGAAGGATCAAAATGTTCGACAATCCCTAAGAGACTGGGTGCGTCATCCGTAGGTTCCTAGCAGAGAGGAGTCCTATTCTCGGCCTGATCCCCCTGAAGGATCAAAATGTTCGACACTCCCTAAGAGACTGGGTGCGTCATCCATAGGTTCCTAGCAAAGAGGAGTCCTATTCTCGACCTGATCCCCTTGAAGGATCAAAATGTTCGACAATCCCTAAGAGACTGGTGCGTCATCCGTAGGTTCCTAGTAGAGAGGAGTCCTATTCATGGTCTGATCCACCATACGGATCAAAACTTCTGACAATCCCTAAGAGACTGGGTGCGTCATTCATAGGTTCCTGTCAAGTATAGGAATCCCATTCTGGTACGGCCTACCATACAGGCTAGAGTTTAATCGCCCTAGGGTATTCAAAAGACAAATCCCTAGGTATTCACTTGAACTCGCTATACACTGCGTATGCCACACGAGTATCAAGCAGGTGATCAACAGGTAAGCAACAGGAGAGCATCTCTATCCCGTTTCTCTCTCACATTAGCCAAAGCAAAACAAGCAAAGCGTTCACCAGCAAGGCAAGAAAGATTGAATGTCAGGATTCATTTTTCTTTTCCCCATTAGAGTCGGTCTAGACTCAGGTGTCACCTGTCTTTGAGTGAAACCTCTCACGAGATTCCTCTCAAAAAGGGGCAGCTGTTGACACTTGGTTTTTGACCTAGTCTTTTTCAGTTTTATTTTTGAAAAATAACAAAAAATTCATAAAAAGTCAAACAAATTACAAAATCAACTTTGGTGGCCTTGGCCAAGCCCAAGGAACCATTATTGACCAAAAAATAATTTTTCATATTTTTCACATTTTTGGTATTTTTTAGAAAATAGAAAAATACTCAAAAAATCAGGAAAAATAGCATTTGAGGTCACAAAAATATGAAAAAATAGCCAATATTTTTATTTTTAATCCCTTGTATTTTGGACCTCACAAAAAATCCAAAATAGGATTCAATTATAGGTGTTCCTTTGTAACCCGTACTATTGAATCTGAGAAAAAAATATCAATTGAGTCTTTTAATTTTCAATTTTAGCATTTTCTAGGATCTTGACATTCAATCTAATTGTCCCCTATTTCAATTTGACCTAATTGTTCGGACAAATTGCTCAATTGCAAACATAATTGTATTTTAGTCCTTGAATTTGGGCATAATTGAAATTACTTTAAATTCAAGGGCTATCATTACAAATTGAACATGCTTCCCAATGATTTTTACCATTCTGAATCGATTGGGATGGGTAATTTGGCCCAATTTGGTCATTTGAACCTTCAATTGCACAATCCCTAATTTTGCAATCAAATAGAAATTTAGGGTTTTTATAGAAATTGAGGTGAAATTTTGGGCAAAACCACATTTTTAGATAAAATCCATGCCCTAATCTCAATTCTGAAATTTAATTGCAAAAATTCCTAACAGATTTGGATTAATTTTGAAAATCCCAAATTGAAACCGGTTCGGACCGGTCAGACCACCGGTCCGACCGGTCGAACCGGTCCAAAACAGTGTCATCGTCTTCATCAAGCCTGTGCACAAATGAACAGTGCAAGGTTGAATTTCAACGAGGAAATTGACCAAGCAATCGGCGGCAATTAAAGAAGAACTAGTGGGGGTTTCATTCGCCACAACGTTCCCCGTCGATTGACACCAAGATCACGACCAATGGTCGCCGGAACGGAGAGAAATCGACCGGTCAAGGCCGCGGCGCCCGTGAAAGTCAACAACGACAGAATTTGGATGAAATTCACCCAAATTCATGCCAAATGCAGTCGCCAAAGACCCCGAGCGGAATTTCCATTTGATGCCCATTAGAAGCCGGTCGCCGGTGACCATTTCGCACGTGTTCTCACGTGCGAAGGTCGCCTGTTTTAACTACCCAATTCGGCGCCCAAAACGGAAAAGGGTATATAAGGCAGAGGGCCTTCACGAAGAAATGGGAGGTGGATTCAGTTAGGGAGAGGTAAACTGAATCGCGCGCGAGAGAGAGAGAGAACGCAAGGTAGAGCTCGTTCTCCGACCCCCGTCGTCGAGAACTTGAGCTCGATTGGAAGGTGCTGGTTGGGCCGTCTCCGGCCAAACCAAAGCCAAAGAAGACCGTCGGGGGTTCGCCAAGTGTGCCAGGAAGCGATCGCCGCCGACCATACAACCTGAGATCGCGGAAATAGGTAAGTTACAGTCTTGAGTTCTTCTTTGAGCATCCATGGCGACTCACACATTTCTTGATTATTCTTGCAATTAATGTGTGCGTTTCATCCCCTGAACGTCACTGACCATTGTCGCACATCTATTTTGCATTGACTTCGCTCGCATACCCCGAATTGAGTCTCCCAATCCAACCTCCATTGTCGAACACTGTCCATCCTTGCCTAGCCAAATCTAGGCCGAGCGAGCTTAATCGGAGCTCGAGGGAAGTCTCCTGAACATCGATTGATACTATCCCGTGATGGAATTGTAATGATTTTTGTATTAGTCGAGCGATCGAACTCCTATGGCTGTACTCGGCAATCCGTATGATGCTCTTGATTCTATGAATAGAACGATTCGATTCTTAGATATGTGAAGCTAGAATCCATTGCGAGTCGATTGGCGTTGGTTTCGCACGATTTCATTAAGGATCCACCGTTGGATCGTCGCCGGAGAAGCACAGCCGTTCGTCCAGTCGCAGGCGCGAGGTTGAAGACGATGCGCACGTGGCAAGGTCAAGGAGTCAAAGGTCTAGGTGGCAGTAGGCCATTGGTCCACGCCAGTGTCAAGTCAGCTCGACCGTTAATTTGTTAGAACCAGTCAGCATTAGATCGGATGGTCTAGGTTAATCGAGTCAAATGAATGGCGACCGTCCGATTAGAAATTAGAATAATTCAAAAAGAATTTTAAATCAGAAAGTAAAAAGAAACTGGTTGAAACGGCGCCGTATGGGTTAGTGGGTAGGCGCCGTCGTTTTAAGTCGAATAGGAATGGACGGTCTAGATCGAGTCTTGGGATCTAATCGTAGCCGTAGGTTTAAGTAGTCTGAGCAGACGGCCTTGATTAAGTATTCGCCCAATCTGAACCGTTGGCTCCTCGTCTAGATCGGATCGTCCGTGCGTCAACACGTGGAGCAATCCAGGCCCTCGCTTCATATTAGGCGGGAAATTGAAAATTCGAGCGGGAGGAGGCCGAAGCGACGTCGTTTTGGACGCGGGTCGCGCGGGCCCGGATCCGGGCCGGGCCGGGCCGGTCGCCCGCAGGTCGTGGATCGGGTCAACCCGGTCCGAATAACATTTTTTTTAATAAAAAAAATGTTAAAATGATTTAAAGAAAATCATCAAATCAAAAAATCCTAAAAAAATCCAAAAATGCTAGAAAATTCCAGAAAATTCCAAAAAATTGTGAAAAAATTCTAGACACTCTAGAAATCCCCAAAAAATTGAGGATTGACCCCAGACAACTGGTCAACCCTATTTTTGGGGTTTCTTATCCGTTCTTCCGAGACTTGACGATATTACCCTTTAGGGGTAAGTCGCATCTGCTGTATATGCGAGAGAAGGCCGATAAAGCCAAGGTAAGAATTAGGATCGGGTAGGCGACCAATTCTTAGGCTTGGGTTTTCGAGTTCCGCATCTTTTCTCAAAATGACGATTTTGCCCTTTAATGGGAAAATCGTCTTTCTTGTTTCAATCGACTCCTGAAAATTGCTTAAAGTTAGGGTTTGGGTCAGGTGGACGACCAGTCCTAATATTTGAGATTTTCAGTCCTCATTTTTGTCCAAAATGACGATCTTACCCATCTAAGGGTAAAATCACTTTTAAATTCCAGAAAAATCCTAAAAATTCCTAAAAAAATAGGAAATGGATTAGATTGATAGCCAATCCTATTTCCCCCATTTTTTTTTTGACTTTCCAAGTCATCTAAAATGGCAAATTTGACCTTTCAAGGTGAATTGTCCCTGAATTGTTCAAAATTACGATTCTGCCCCTCATGGGCAAATCATGCCAAAATCATTCCTAAGCCTTGATTGATATTTCTCTATGTTAATAGGGCCTCATTAGGGATGCCATGCTGATTTCATGTGTTTTATTTGCATGTACTGGATCCTTGATTTGCGCATTTATTTTTATTGATTGTGAGTGATAGGGTAGCCATCCCCAACTGCATGAGCTCCTAGATTTAGGATCTGTACCCCACTCGTCTGCATGACACCCTAGGATCAGATAAACCATTCAGCTTTGGTACCACAAGGGCGTCAACTCTAGCAGTTGGCGTAACTAAGTCCCCGAACCCATTTCTCTGGTTTCCGTAGAATCGAATAGACGACTCCCAACTATTCGATAGGGTTTCTGATCGTACCCTCCACGAAATGATTGGTGGCGACTCCTTGGCATGTACACTTATCACATGTCACTAGACCACATTGAAGGTCGACCACGTATATCCCGCAGTTGCGATTTGGGTAATGGACATTGGGAGAGGCCCGCGTCTGATCAAGCCAGCGATCGGGCGGCCCATTAGCCGCCCTACACCCGCGAGGGAGGGTCGCGACAAATATATTGAATATTGACATCACCGTTCTGAACATGATCACATATGAAATGATGTCTGATCTCAATGTTCTTTGCTCTTGAATGAAGTATGGGATTCTTTGTAAGATTTATGGCGCTTGTGTTGTTACACTGGATTTCCACATTTGTATCTTCGACACCATAATCTTTGAGTTGCTGTTTTAGCCAAAGAATCTGAGCGCAGCAGCTTCCAAGTGATACATATTCTGCTTTAACTGTGCTGAGTGCCACTGTACTTTGCTTCTTGGAATACCATGAGATAAGCATATTTCCCATGAGCAGGCAAGTTCCAGATGTGCTTTTTCTATCAATTTTGCAACCTGCAAGATCTGCATCTGAGTAACCTCTTAGTGTAAAATCAAAAGTTTTAGAATACCACAAACCATAGTTGGGATAAGTCTCAATGTATTTGATTATTCTTTTGACGGCTGAAAGGTGTGATTCTCTTGGGCTAGACTGAAATCTTGCACACAAGCAGGCACTGTATAGGATGTCTGGTCTTGATGCTGTGAGGTATAGTAGTGATCCAATCATGCTTCGATATGGCTTGGGATCAACTTTTTTTCCATCTTCATCTTTGTCCAGTTTGGAGGAGTGAGACATGGGAGTTTCTGTCTTCTTGCAGTTTTCCAAACCAAACTTTTTCACTATTTCTAGTGCATATTTTTCTTGAAATATGAATGTTCATTTCTGAGATTGATGAATTTGAAGTCCAAGAAAGAAATGCAATTCTCCCATCATACTCATTTCGAATTCATCCTGCATTACCTTAGAGAATTTCTTGCAAAGTGGCTCATTAGAAGAACCAAAAATTATATCATCAACATAAATTTGAACTAGAAGGATATCCTTACCTTGTCTTTGGATAAATAGTGTAGTATCTACATTACCTTTAGTGAAGTTGTGTTTGGATAGAAAATTACTCAACTTTTCATACCAAGCACGAGGTGCTTGTTTCAGTCCATATAGTGCCTTTTTTAACACATAAACAAAGTCCTTTCCTCTAGGATCTTCAAAGCCAGGGGGTTGCTCAACATAGACCTCTTCTTTGATATAGCCGTTGAGGAATGCGCTTTTCACATCCATCTGAAACAGTTTAAAGTCATTGTAACAAGCATAAGCAAGTAATAGCCTGATAGCTTCTAACCTGGCAACATGTGCGTAAGTCTCATCATAGTCTATTCCTTCTTCTTGAGAGTAGCCTTTTGCTACAAGTTTTGCTTTGTTTCTTACAACTTTTCCTTTGTCATCCAGTTTGTTTCTGAATACCCACTTTGTTCCAATTATTGGACAATTTTTGGGTCTGTTGACTAATTCCCAAACATTGTTGACTTTGAATTGATGTAGCTCTTCCTGCATTGCATTTATCCATCTCTCATCTGCTAGTGCATCTTCAATTTCTTTTGGCTCCAATTCAGATACCAATGCTATGTTACTCATTGATTGCTTAAACTTGGATCTTGTCTTGATGCCATCACTTATGTTTCCCATGATGAGTTCCTTTGGATGACTTGACTTATGCTTCCAATTTTTATTGAAACAATCATTTGAAGAAGTTGTGGGTTCATTCTGTTCAGCTTCTGGCCTTTCTCCATTTGAGAGAGTTTCCTCCGGAACATTCTCCGAGCCAGTGTTTGCTTCTGAGTCTTGCTTTTCTTCTGATTCTTCATGTGAATCTGAGACTTGAGGAAGTACATAACTGGATTCGGGTTCATCATTCTGACAATTCTCATCAAACTTGATGTTCACAGACTCTTCAACAACATGAGTGTTTTTGTTGTAGACTCTGTAGGCTTTGCTCGTTGTTGAATATCCCAGAAAAATTCCTTCATCTGATTTCTCATCAAACTTTCCAATTCGATCATTAGCATTCTTTAGGATAAAACATTTACAGCCAAATACATGAAAGTATGCAACAACAAGCTTTCTTTCTTTGAAGATTTCATAGGGGGTTTTCTCAATGAGAGGTCTAAGAGAAGTTCGGTTCAAAATGTAACAAGCTGTGGAAACAGCTTCTTCCCAAAAATGAGATACAATTTTGCTCTCAATCAAAAGAGTTCTTGCCATTTCTTGTAAGGATCTATTTTTCCTTTCTACTACCCCATTTTGTTGAGGAGTATACGGAGTAGAGAAATTATGCTGAATTCCAAATTCATTGCAAAAATCTGAAAAGCTTTGATTTTCAAACTCTCCCCCATGATCTGTTCTTAAGGAAGAAATGGTACAGCCTTTTTCATTTTGAATTCTTTTTGCCAATTTTGAAAAAGATGTAAAGCCTCACTTTTGTGAGCTAGAAACAACACCCATGTAGATCTAGAGAAATCATCAATAATAACAAGATAATATTTCTTACCTCCAAGGGTTAAGGTTCTGTTTGGTCCAAAGATATCCATATGAAGCAACTGCAAACATTGCTTAGAGGAAATTTGATTTACAGACTTAAAAGAACTTCTTACTTGCTTACCTAGTGTACAAGCATGACATAGTCCTCCTTTTTCAAACTTTGTTTGAGGTAACCCTCGAACAAGTCCCTTTTTGGAAAGCTTTGATATATGCTTTACACTAATATGACCTAACTTTCTGTGCCAAAGATCAAATTCATCTTTAATAGAAATAAGACATTTTGCATTTTCAGGGTCAGAGTCAATATCTAACAGATAAATATTTCCATGTCTTTGACCCGTGAAGGATTGCTTCTTGTCCTTGCTTATACCTATGCATTTTAAATCTTGAAAACATATTTCATAACCAGAGTCACAGAGTTGACTTACAGATATCAAGTTGTAGTTTAGTCCTTTGATAAGAGATACATCTTTAATCGTCAGATTTCCAATCTTGACATTGCATTTTCCAATGACCTTTCCTTTGTTCTTACCTCCAAATGACACACTTCTACTATAACATTTTGAAAGAGATATGAATACATCTGGATTTCCGGTCATGTGACTCGAGCAACCACTATCCAGAAACCACTTGTTTTTCTTTCTCTTTGGTACCTGCAAGAAATGAGCAGCTCACTGTTTCTTTGGTACCCATGCTTTCTTGGGTCCTTCTGTGTTAGTAGGATTTGACCTTTTAACAGGTCTCCAGACTTTCTTGCAAGAATCTTTAGTGTGACTAGTATCACCACAATTTATACAAGGCTGGTGTATGTGAGATTTGGTAAACTGTTTGTAAAAGTGCCTTCTATAAACAGTAATAGTAGGTTTGTAGAAATTCGTTTTAGAAAAATAGTTTTTGAGAACACTACCATGTTTAAAACCCAAACCAGATCTATCATTAAAAGGTATTTGTTTAGAGATAATATTGTCCAAAGTCTTTGAACTTTGTGAAAATCTTTTTGAGGTCACATCAATTTTTTCTTTAAGAGAATAATTCTCTTTTGAAATGAGATCATGGCTTTCTTTCAACTGATGAAATTCGTGTTGTAAAAACTCATTTTTTTCTTTTTGAGAGATATTTTGCTGTTTTAAAGAAGAGTTTTCATTTTTCAAAACAGAAACTTTTTCAAGAGTTTCCTTGTAACTTTTACAGAGCTCATCAATATATTCAGTAACTTCATCAGGGAGATTAGATGGACTTACCTCAGTTTCTAAATCTGAGCTTGAATCTGATTCTGAGTCTGACTTTGCCATCAAACAAATGTTTGCATAGTCTTCACTTTCATCCGAATCACTCAATGTCTCTGCCTTTAAAGCTTTCTTGTACTTCTCATACTTGAGCTTATCTCTCTTTAGCGTTGGACAATTCGGCTTGATATGTCCTGCTTTCTTGCAGTGAAAACATATTACATCTTTGCCTTCTTGAGATTCAGTTTGAGAGAGTTTTTTTTATCAAACTTCTTCAAAGGTTTCTTTCCTTTGAAGTTTCTGGCCTTTCGAGTCATTTTTCTAAATTTCTTCACCATGAGTGCAAGTTCTTCATCATCTGTGTCAGACAAACATTGAGCAATTTCAGTTTTCAATGCAATTGATTTCTTACCTTTTTGATCTCTCTTTTTGCTTGCTCGTTCTGTTTCATAGGATTGTAGTGTCCCAATTAGCTCATCCACCAAAAGCTGTCTGATTGTTTGACATTTTTGTATGGATGGTTTGACATAGTTCCACTCGTCTGTGAGTCTTCTCAGTATTTTTCTCACTTGCATCGCCTCAGCAACTGGTGCACCTTGTCTTGCAAGTCCACTTGCTAGACTTTGGAACCTGTCTATCATATCGGCAATAGATTCATCAGATTTCATTTGAAATGCTTCATACTCACTCAGTAAAATGCTGAGTTTTGTTTCCTTCACTCTATTTGTTCCTTGAAAGGTGATATGAAGCCTATCCCAAATTGCTTTGGCAGATTCTTCCTCTGAAACACGGTTATAAAGAGGAGTTGATAAAGCACAAAAAAATGCATCGACAGCTTTGGAATCCAAGTTTCGTCTTTTGGCTTTGTCAGTCTCAATCATGGTTGTGGTGAGATTTGCTTCATTTTCAGATGTTGTACTTGCAGCAGCATTTGGTACAATACCATTTGTTACAACATCCCACATCAAATCATCATACGCCTTAAAGAACCATTTCATCTTGTTGCTCCACATATTATATTCCTTCCCATCAAAGTAAGGTGGCTTATTTGCAAAGTGCGAATCACCTGCTCCTGAAGAATGATTGCTAGACATAGTAGATCGTTAGCTCTGAAGTTAATAAACACTTCATGAATATGAGCAACCTGCTCTAATACCAATTGTTGGATCTAGCAATATCACATCGAGGGGGGGTGAATAGGTAAATCGACAACTAAATTGAATTTTCTTGCGGAATTAATGATAATTTCAATATACGATCAGTAGGAGATAGTACACAATTCAAATGCAACAATAAAGTAGGAAAGAGAAGAGAGCACGCTGAGTTTATAGTGGTTTGGCTTGACAAGCCTACGTCCACTCTCCCACGATGACAGCCGATCGGCTGGATTTCACTATGAAGAATCAAGAGAATTACAATCACTCAACCACTTGGTTTCTCTCTCTTACAGATTCTCACAATGAATGAGATTTTGAGCACTCAGAATGATTTTGGGTACAATTCGAATCACGCTTGCACTTTTTGGATTATAGTTCGTCTCATCTTCTCAGATCGCCATGGTTCTTCTTTTATACTCTCATGCCTCCAAACTAGCCGTTGGATACCCGGCCAAGAGATCGCTCTTCAATCCTTGATTGGACGTCATCAATCGTGATTGAACGAGACTGTATCTTTAGAAGATATGAGAACTGTTGAAGAAGATTTTGAACCCTTCTGATTTAGTCGCCCATACAACTAAATCTCCAGTTTTAATAAGTGTGGTAAATCTGTATTGGTCCCGAAGAGATATTCTTGGACAGTAATAGTCAATTGTAGAAGATCCCTTGATTTGATTAGAAGGGATATCATGTCAATCGAATATCACAAATTTCCATAAGGAACCTTGCCTTGATCGGAAACCTGCCATTCGTGGGTCTTCATGTTTTGGAGATGCAGAAACTGACTAATTTCAAGTTTCGTCTTCAAGAGGAATTTCCCTCAGAAGCAGCTCCATCTGACGGTCCTCAGATGCACTTCATCTGGCCTCGTCAGAAGCACTTCCATCTGACCTTGTCAGAAGCACTTCCATCTGACATCGTTCGAAGCACTTCCATCTGACCCCGTCAGAAGCACTTCCATCTGACCTCTGGTCCAGAAGTACTTCCATCTGACACTTGGTCCTCGTGACATAAATAGATCCACACACCCTGCTGCTTACTCATTCTTTCTGCATCATAAAACATTATACAAATCCTTTTGATAGTTTTGTCACAATCAAAATATGGGAGAATTTTCACAACATATATCACCCAAGTACTCATGGCTTCATTCCTCATCAAGACCATTCAACTTTCATTCACTCAAGCAATACGAGTCTATAAAGTCATCGATTTCTCAATGAAATCATCTAGTCGCGTCTGAATGTCCTAATAAAGGGTTATGGGTCACTCACCTTCGTCCGAGCTAGCCAAAAATCCACCGAAGACACCTCGTCAAGCTCGATTCGAACTCCAATCACCGCTGTCCAAAATAGGGCATCAACTCAACTCAGAATAAATTCACCGATTCAACCCATTTAACTCTCCAAAATTCAATTTCACCCATCGTACACCTTAATAACACCCTAAATCACATTCTAGTATGCCTTAACACCACATTTAGAGTATGATAGCGCCAAGAGCAGCCCCCAACAGAACCGGTATGCACAGAATTGAAACAGAGCAGAACCGACTCTGCTCCTCCTTGCCTTAACAGTCCACAATCATCTTTAAGTCTCAATTTTTTTCATCAATTCCACTTGGAGAAACCTTAATCAACACTTTATAGAACTCCATAGAAATTTTCGAAGTCAATTAGCACTCCTAAGGCTTCCAAACAGACCGATTCCTCCCAACTCACCGGCGGTCAGAATTTTTCTGGGAAATCAACTTCAATCAACCCATTGAAACTTAATCTAAACTTAACCCAATCAACGGCCCCAACTCAGTGAATATAGCACTACATGTCATGTAAATCCCATAAAACTTTCGGAGCCATTCGAAGTCCCTAAGAGGGTGAACCATAGCCCTCTCTCAGTTAGCTCAGAATCCGTTCGATTTTCTTCCAAAAATCACCATAAATTAAGCAGGCCTCCAAAAATCTAAAATCCAATTGAAACTTGTCAAGGACAGATTAAACTAATCTGTGGTAGTCGGCGGCCGGCCAAAAGGACACCAAAAGTTGCCGTCGTATGGACCGAACAGTAGCGTCAGAAACTGTTTTTCTGGGTAGTTTTCTGTTAGGTGAAGATGAAGAGGAAAATGAAGCACAAATGGAGGAGGGAAGGAAGTGCTCGTCCAGCTGAAACTTGAAGATGATATCCAATAAATAATTGAAGCCACTTTGACAAGATGACATTTAATGAGAATTAAGACATGGTTCACTCTCCACTTGACACTTGGCATGGCTCTATTATTGGTCTTTTCTCTTTGGCCACGATTGACTTTCTTTGCTTCTCCTCCAAGCATTTTTGGCAGCCACTAGGGATAGGTGAAATGACTATTTTGCCCTTCCAACTTTCTTAAGGCAAAGAAAAAGGTTGAGGGGCAAAATGGTCATTTGTCACTTTTCGTTCGAAACTTCGTTTTTCCTTATTTTGAATGACCATTGGTGAGGCGACGTCAAATCCTTTTCCAATTTTGAAATTCCTCATTTTCAATTGCCAATTCGGCTTCCATTTCATATATCAAGCCTCGAGGGTCGAAAATCCAGAATGTCACATTTAGTAAAGTCAATGATTTTATGTAAATGTTTTTAACTTTAAGTTTCACTTATAAACGATGCTAATAATGGGTATAGTTGGTAATTTTCAAAAGATTTGATAATTTCCTAGGAAAATTCAATCCATTGGTGAGCTTCAAAATGAATGTTCGTAAGTTATCATAATAGTATGAAATAATGAGATATAGTAGGTAGAGCGCAATAAGAGTTGGTAATTTCATACAGGAATCAGTTTGATAAGTTGCACAAATATGTTTTGCTAGTTAATTTAAAGGGTAAAACTTTTTTCATCATTTTGGCTAAGACACTACTTTCCAAATGTATTTATTTATCACTTTGGGCCATCTATCTTAACTACAAAATTTAACTTATAATATGAGCTACACACACATATTATTTTAACAATGTCATAATAAAATCAAAATTTAACTTATAGCATGAGCTATATATATAAGAATGTCATAATAAAATCAAATGAGATGGTTATGTCGAATTAATATTTCTAGAAGTGGGAGGGAATGGAGCTTTGTGATGGTGTGGCTAACTATTCAAAGCTCCATTCTACCCAATTTTCTTATTATGTATAGATCTTTTACTGTATTGGAAAATTTAAAGAAGATGGAACCATCAGTCGGAGGAGATCATTTGTAAACCTGATCTATCTGTTTTTCTTGGTCTCTAGTATTGCATTCTTTCAAGAATATATAACATTTCTTTTCCTTCCAAAATGGTTTCCTTAGAGTTGGGTCTAATTATACAAATTTTATAATACTATATATACACACACTTTAGAATCATATTAATATTAGGATTTCAGCATTTCTAGAGAACTTACTAAATGTTAAGTTAGCCAATCGAAAAATTAGCAGCACTATATTTGATAGACAACATGACAGTTATCTGTATTTATTCTAATATATGAATGGAATCTTTGCCGACAAAATAAAAAAAACACATGAATTGATCAGGAATTTGAAAACCTTTCGAGAATGAAATTTGGGAACCAGGAATTTCCATGCACCTTCCTAGAGCTGGGGAGACTGAAGGAAACGTGTGAAGAATCTTTCTTTTACCCGAACCGGGAGAATGTTTCTGATTGAAGGACTTTCTGACAGTGGACAATAATGGAGAGGAAAAATAATTGAACTTACTCCAATAAAGCCTAAGGATCAAATTACACGCAATTGCTGTCAGTTGACTTGACTGGACAAAGCAATATTGTCGTTCCAACGGTGCTCCCTGATTTGCTGTTTTCCGAAATTCGCGGTGGATGGTAAAAACGTAACGTCAGTAGTAAATTTGAAATGACGACAATAAGTTGCCAGTGATTGTGTAAATGTTTATAAGTAGATTGCCCCTTGTTCTTTTTGACGAGTGAGTGAGTGAAATTAAAGTTTTACCACTAATGAATTTAGCAGCAAAATTGCCACTCATCGTAGTTTGTACAAATAGGTGCATGACTTTTTATAGGTTGTCAAATGAAATACAATTTCTACCATCCACAAACCCTCTAGCAATTACCACTTATTTTTGGATTTTACAAGTGGGCACATAACTATTCGTAATTTACCAATCAAATTGAGAATCTTACTATAACATCTACAAACTCAATAACAGATAACTACATGTTTCAGGATTTTACAAGTGATCGTGTCATTGTTTGTAATCTACAAACTCAATTGTAGGTTTCTGCTAGTTTTTAGATTTAACTAGCAGACGCTTAAGTAATTGTTTGTACATTAGCAATTAGATAACTTTTTTTTATATATTACAAGAAAGGGCATAACTATTTCTAAGTTATCGATGAAATATCAATTTTACCATCCACAAGCTCAGTAGTAATGGTAAGTTATTAGAACATTGGCAATTGTAGGTCCATAACGTAGGTAGCAAGTTGAACTATTAACCTCCGTTATGTATGGACCAAACGATCGTGATTCTTGGATAACTCATCATGGTGAAGAAAATATTTCCATGGAATTTTCTTCGGTCTTACAGTACAGGGCATTTCTTATGATGGCTACTTTGCATTTTTCTCCTAGTTAATTTTCTGGGCAACAAAGAGGATCAAGTTTTGGACAACTTTGGTTATGAAACACAATACGAACCACTGTTCATGCGGTTGAATTTGTGAAAGAGGTTGCCATTTTGGTAGCAAAAATTGACCCGTGAATTGCTTCTGTCACACTTCAGGTAAAAAAAACCACTTTAAAAAATGTACAGGCATTATTTGATTCATTGAATTTATCAGTTATCCTATAATTTATCAAAATTTATTTTCTTAAGTTGCCAGTTTACTGACAATTCCAATTGCTTTATGAAATCTACTTAAGTCAAATACCAACATGATAAACTTACCACATAAGACTTTACGATTTTGTATAAGAGTTTAGCAGTTGTATGTTGGCAGATTATCCAAATAGTCGGTGATTACTAAACAATAAGATAAAGGTTTTAATCTGAGTTTAAATAAAGTTACTAACTTATAAAAAAGTTTATAAAGTTTAAATTCCACTGAGAAATTGTGAGGATAGTTGACAATTTTGAAAAGAGTTCATAATTTCTCCTACATATTAGGGAACATCCAAATAAGAGTTAAGTGCTATCATTTTCTCAAATAAGGAGTTGCAGTGGATTTTGTTTCAAATAAGGGCATGAGACAAAATTTATTTCAAACGAGGGCATGAAGTGATTATGTCAATCTCAAAAACTGGTTTGACCTCATCGGCGATCGCCTTCCAATGAATTGTCTTGCAGGTCCAGAATTTCAAGATTCAGAAGGTCATCCCAACCAACCGAGATGATTTGACCCGTTAAAGCATTATGAGATAAGTTTATTTGGGTCAGATTTCTGGATGCATCATATGGCAGAACTGAACCAGTAAGATTATTAGAAGACAAGTCCAAATAAGTCAGCTCTAACAGGTTCTCCATCGAGATCGGGATTGATCCATTCATTCTACAATTAGACAGTTCTAATCTCGACAATTTTGTGAGATTAACGACTGAATATGGAATTTTCCCGGAAATATTAGTTTCACTTAGGACTAGAGTCACAAGAGAACTATCCTCCGGGAAATCCGGCAAAGAACCTTGAAGAAGTTTGTTGAATAAGAGGTCAAGGGTCTCAAGTGTTTGTACCTGGAAGACTTTTTGGGGAAATTCTCCCTGCAGGCTACAATCACTTAGGCTCAGTTCCTTCAAGCTGTAAAAATTCGCTAAGTGAAGGACTATAGGTCTTATGGTGTGCGCCCATGCGGGCAATCACACCCGCCTCCACAGATAACCGCAATAGCAGTTATCTGCAATTTTGAAGAGACGTGTCTCTTCACGTCAAGAGAACGACGTCAAAGAGAACGACGTCCCTTTATTCCTCCGACTCTTCCCCAACGACATGTGGTCGTCAATATAGAACGACAGAAAATCACTCCCCCTTTCGACATCGAATCGCATCAAAGGCGACGAAGGACTCTCGGGACTGCGAAGGCGACATCTACGGTTCCTCGTGTAGTCGTACTCCGATCAGTGATCCAAGTAAGTGATTTTTGGGCGTTAATCAGTAGTTTTCCGCACGTATTACGTATACGGATTAGGAATTAGTTTCCAACATTGGTATCAGAGCGCCGGCTCTTGTTTCCTGATCTATCGTGCTTTTAATCGACAATTTTTTTAAGGAGAAAACCGGGACCCGAGCGTACTGTTCATCGGCGACAGATTCTGTTCTGGCCGACAAAAATTTATTTTGAACACATCATTGGAACGGGCTCGGCGAGACGAGAATTTGGAGTGGTTGAACGTCACAAGGCGACGCCGGACAGCGCCGCACGCGCGACACGTGCCTCCGCGGGATAGGGTTCCCGGGGCAGCGGCGAAGCGACGCGATTTTGTACACTTTCGCTCAGTGAAAGTGGAAAATAAACATACCATCTGAATCGTCTCGTCAATACGAGCATTTTGAGGGGTGGATCGCCGCCAACGGACGTCGGAAGACGCCGCACTCGCCGACGGGGCGCGCTGCTCGTGGGCCTCACGCGCCCACGTGCGTCGCGCGTGCCTCGAGCCGTTGAAACGGTCTGCTGACGTGGCAGAGAAACGTGGCGCTGACGTGGCGGCTGACGTGGCAGGCACGTGGCATGATGACGTGGCAGCTCGACCCGACCCGATCCGAAATCCAACCCGGTTGACCCATGACCCGACCCGGGTCAACGGTCAACCGTTGACCGTTGACTGGTCAACGCTGACCGGTCAACGCCGACCGTGGACCGTGCTGACCTGCGCGTGGCCGGCGCGTGAAGCCCACGGGCAGAGGCTTCTAGGCACGCGTGAGGGCGCGTGCGGAGTCCAATTGAGGTGATTTTGATGCCGATGTGTTCGTATTGAAATTTCCTACAATGTGGTATATTTGTTTTACCATTTTTATGCACTATGGAATATGTGTAATCCCTTTTATTGTTCTGCATTTGTTGCAGGAACTATGGAACAGAGTGCAGTGCGAATCGTAATATTCCCGTGGACCGACGAGGAACATGAGAGACTCCTGAAGCTGAGGAACGAGTTGGCACTTTATCGATGGGATGGCAGAGTTGATATGATGACTCACATCATAACAGTAAACAAAATGATATTGGAAATCATTTGTAATGGTTATGTCATGCCAGACTATCTGAGGGTTGTTGCCTTAAAAACCACTCTTCCTGATTGGCATGAGGTCTTGGACCGCTTGTAGAAAAATGTCTACTACTTTTCTTATAAGGACCTTGGAAGAAGATTCCTGATAGAGTTCTTAGAAGTCGGGGCAAGGAAGACATCAACCCTTGCTATGAATGGGTCTTGGCGTAGGCAGAATGCTCCTTGGCGAAGAGATTTGTTCCCTTGGTTGAGACCAGAGAGTTTCCCAAGAGCCACCATAGGGACGCCTTCTAGGGTCAAGAAGTTCCCTAAAGATTTTATTGAATCTTTTCTCGTTCTTGGCATACATTATGTCACATGATGTTGTTGTATTGGAATTGTATGTCAATAGATATAAATATTCTCGTTCATATGAAATAGTTTGCCTTGTATTATATGAGAATTTTTTTTTTAATACCTTGATGGTATATGGATAAGTGGGGAGTTCGAAAAGGTTTTAGTAACTTTGGTGAACTCAATTTTACATAAATGATTGTATTAATGGTAATTTCAAGCAAGGATTCTCAGACGATGATTGGGAACATAGTGAACTTTCGACTTTGAGACCTTATGTGAAATTATTCATTAATATGATTAGTTAGTGTAAAATAAATGCATAAATGAATAGGCATCAATAATTGAATGAGAACATGTCTATTGAACTTTGTGTTCAAATACAATAGCTTGAGCTTATTAGACTATTGTAGCTAGGCTTGATTGAAATTAGAATTAGACGGCGAAAATTATGAAAATTGGAATAGGATCCAATATGAGCTAAAAGAGCAAATAGCACTATAAGCTCTTGACCTAGTTATGGAAGAATATGAATATATGATTACTGCATTGTCAAGAAAGTACAAAGAGATACTTGCAATAAGAAACAAGTTAAACTCTATTGCTCGCATTATGTTGCTGAAGCAAGGAAAATATTTTTATACATGAGTTCAGGTATTTTTTTTAAAATGCTAAAGTCAAATGGAAGGCATTAATGAATTAATTTTGGTGAGATATTGGTCTCCAATTGGAACAGATCACTATAAGGTTTGATACTATATGATGCCTTATGGGCAGAATATTAAATGGCCTTTGTGGCATATATCAAACAAATAAGTGAACTGTAAGATGCAGACTCCATTTTGACTGATGAATAGCAAGTGCAAGCAGTAGTCTGTTCTTTATTTCATAGCTATGTGCATATGAAAATCCACTAGATCCACATTATAAGTAAAAATTTTAAAGATGTTATGCGACGCCTTAAACTAGAGATGGATTGCCTTCTGGTGGCAAAACCTCAAATCGACATTCGCAAGGTTGATTCTAGTTTTAATGAGTTTTGTGCTCCAAATATAAGCGTCAAGGTGGATTTAAGTAGTGGAAAGAACAATCCAAGAAAGAAATAGAAGTTTAACTGACAAAGAAAGGAAAACGTCCTTTCAAAGAAAATATTTCAGAAATGAAGTGTTTTCACTGTGGAAATAAAGGTCACTCTATTCATGATTGTGATAAGTTAAAGAAGTAAGAAACCCTTGTGCACTTAAGAGTGTCACTTATGTCTACAGTTCAGTCTTTGAGGCTGAATCTTATCCTTAGTGGATTGTAGACTTAGGGACCACAGATCATGTAGTTGAAGGACAGAAATACCTTAGTGGGATTTCAACGAGTTCCTCATGGAGCAAAGTGAGTAAATGTGGGAAATAACTTCTTAGTGAAAGTTAAAATGTTATATGCGTAATGATCGCATTTTATTCGTACATAAAATGTTATATGCTCCAAAACACGACGGAATTTAGTTTCCGTGTTAGTTTGGTTAAACTTAGTTTTTCAGTTTGGACTTTCATAACAATGGTGATAACTTGTCATAAAGAACAAGTTATTATAATTCTAAATGGTTTAATTGTGCATATTGTTAAGTACAATTATGTAATGTTATTCCTCATTTTCATCTTTGTGATGATATGTATATGTGGCATGCTAGGCTGGGTAAAATAAGCTAAATAGGGCTTATTAGACAAGCGTTGAAAATGTCGTTTAGCCTATTTATGAACATTGCCTTTGGAAGGAATAATAAAAATGAAACCATTTAAAAAAAAAAAGGAACAAGAGCTGAGTTTCCTTTGTTGATATCCATTCAGACATATATGGTTCAGTAAATGTGATAGTAGGGCATGAGACTGTTTGTTTCATCACATTTGTATAATTACACTCGATTTGGATTTATTATTTTATGATTTTTCATAAATTTGAGGCATAAGTTGCTTCGATAAGTTTTATTTGAAATCCGATCGAGGTCGAGTTAATATATCTGATTAGTTCAGATGTTTATGTGATGAAAAAGGAATAAAATAATAGTTGATTATTCCATCGATTTCTCTGAATAATAAAATTCCAGAGAGAAGAAACAGATCATAATAAATATGGTTAAGTCTGTGATAGCATAGTATCATCTTTTGTGATGATATTTTTTGTTGATGGCTGTCTAGATACTTAACTGTGTGCCTTATAAATCAGTTACCACCAATTCATATGAGTTGTGGACAGGTCGACAATGAGATTTGAGTTTTCTCAGACCTTGATATGCTTTCTATGCACACGCGTTCTCCCACAAGTTTGGGAAATTGGACCCTAGAGGCGATAGTATCTTCGTGAAATACTAAGAGCACTCGAAAGGGTAAATGCTGTGGATGAGCAAGAAAGTGGGGAGTGTAACTGAATTCGAATCACGAAATGTCACATTCTTAGTGAATGAATTTCTAAAGGGTGAGATATTTCAAGATTATTCTCTGTTTGAATTTTAGGAAAATGACAATGATTGCTTATGGCCATCTTATCCAAGTAGGAGCAATGTGAGAAGTGGGGAATTTGTTTCGACTTAGTCTCAATTGCAACCACTTGATGTGTAAAAGATGTCGTCATTGTCTGATTCGAGTGGGAGCGTAATGGAGAATGATGTACTAAGTGTACGATCTCAATGATGTACTACATGTACAATCTCCAAGTTGGCGAATAAGTCACAAGTAGCTTTATAAGCTTTCATGATTGCTCTAAAAGAAGAGAATAAGTCTAGGAGTATAAAATGAGGCTCCGATTTGCCCTGATAAAGAAAAGTGGATAGAAGCAATGGAAAAGAAATGGAGTTAATGAGATCAAACAAAGTTTTGGGAACTGATTGATCTTTTGAATGGACTCACAGCCATTGGGAGCAAATGTGTTCTCAAAAGTAAGCGTAAAACTGATGGCTTGTTTGAGAATTTTTTGGCTGACCTTATGGTGAATCGTAATATTTAATTCACCTTATTCTGGTAATAATGATGAGTATGGATCTAGAATTACATCAAGGATGTAAAGACTGCAATTCTCAATGGAGAATTAATAAAAGAAACCTATGTGGTACAACCTACAGGAGTTGTGAATGAAGGTCAAGAATATGGCCCTGAGCAGTCATTGAGATATTGATATATACGTTTTTCATGATGTCTTAGTGGCATATGATTTTGTAACAATTGATAAAGGCCATTGTGTATATATCAAAAGATCCTAAAATCAATTTGTGATTTTATCATTATATGTTGATGATATACTCTTATTACAAGTAGTAAAGGTATGAGCCAAAATATGTGTCCTGAAACTCCATAAGGAGATAAAGAAATGGAAAGTGATCCATTTGCTAAGTGCTGTTGGTAGCTCAATGTACACTGTGATATGTTCAAGACTTGATATTTGTTATTCAGTTGGAATGGTAAGTAGGTACCAATCCAATATAAGTCAAAGTGTACTGAATTGCCGTCAATAGAATTCTGAGGTATCTGAAAGTACTGCTGATCAATTTATTGAAAATTCAAGGTAGAGATCTGCACCTTGAAAGTGTATTGATATTGATTGAGGGGGAGGTATAGATGAGAGGAATTTTACCTCTGAATTTGCGTTCTTACTGGGTAATGGCGCCATATCATAGAAAAGTAAGAAGCAAATGTGTATGGCCTTATCCACGATGGAAGATGTTCTCGTGGTGTTATCAGCAGAAGTATAAAATGGTCTTTGACTTGAGAGGTGTTTGGATTAATAAAGTATTGCTAAGAATGCTGCAAGTCCAATTATTAGTTAATTGTGATAGTTAAGTAGCAAGAGCTTACATTGAGGATCCACTGCAAGACCAAACGTATTGACTCGGAATATGATGTTGTAAAAGACATGTTTGTATGAAAAGATGTGAACAGTGCATATCTACGCATAAGAATGAAAGCAGATCTTGTGATGAAATAAATTTCTAGAGATGTTTTGACTTGGTCATGTGTTGACAAGAAGGATTGGTTCTTTTCATTAGAATCTCTAGAAGGGCGTAGAAATTAGAATATTGGATGTTTAATGTTCCCCAAAGTTCACAGTGAATGAGTTAATGATATTTGTTATCATTATTAATGCCTATGACAATTAATGCTTTAATGATATTTGTTATCATTATTATTGTCTATGATTTTTGTGTAACATTTATGCATATTAATGTTCTGTACATTAGTTTGAGAAAGTATGTCGGACAGATAAGAGATTAGCCCACTCACACGGGTAATCGCCTCTATTTACTGCGTGATGAATAGAGATGAGGCAATTTTAAGCTTATTATCTAGGTGATAATTGAGAGCTGGAGCTTAAAATATTTATGCCGCCTTAACAAGAATGTTAAGATGAGGACTTACTATTTATAATGTCCGAAAGTGAAATAAAGAGATTTTATTATTATTAGTCCTCCCACATATTTCACTTTATCTGTCTTGAATGCCAGATGAGAGTTCTGATGGAAACTCTTGGTTGGAGTTGTTACGTGAACTCTGGTTAGACATTGAGTATGTCTAAGTGATCATCTGTACGGTATTAAAATAGAAAGACATACGCTCCATGGGGAAGGAGAAAATATCGTAATACGTACTTCATATTACGTATGCATTGTCGACCAATGAGAGTTGGCAAAAGTTATGATCTCAACTTTTTCAATGCCGTGTGAGACGCTCGAGGATAAAAATTCCTCATTTGGTGCCCTCACGACTTTTCGTTATTCTCAAGATTTCTATTTAGTGTTCGCTATCTTAGGGTGTTACCTATGGTCATGAAATTGATTCGATCTAAATGGACACTTCTAGAAAAGCGAGCTGAACTGAGATCGAGAGGTCTAATGGAAGAGGAAGATCGATTTCGAGATTTGAGTCACATAATATATTTATGTTCACAAACCGGCCGGTTATGATTATTCAGTGCGATCATAATTGTGAATATAACATATCATGCTGAAATGAGATCTAGAGAGAGATATGTATGTGACTGATCGATCTAGGGTACAAGCATACGGAAATATATTTTTGATTATGTCCATTTTTGAGCTGTCATATACTCCCAACGGATGTGTGACAACGAGCTCTCAGGTATGCTGGTCGCACGGATTATTTGTCAATATGAACTTTGCAGATATAAAGAGAGTTATGCTTGATCCTTTGTGGACAAGTGGGAGTTGTTAGTTCTCCATGGACATGTGAGAGTTATTTGCCCTACATGGGCGAGTGGGAGATGAAGGACTATAGGTCTTACGGTGTGCGCCCATGCGGGCAATCACACCCGCCTCCACAGATAACCGCAATAGCGGTTATCTGCAATTTTGAAGAGACGTGTCTCTTCACGTCAAGAGAACAACGTCAAAGAGAACGACGTCCCTTTATTCCTCCGACTCTTCCCCAACGACATGTGGTCATCAATATAGAACGACAGAAAGTCACTCCCCCTTTCGACATCGAATCGCATCAAAGGCGACGAAGGACTCTCGGGACTGCGAAGGCGACATCTAATCTGTGGACAGTGGGTACGGTTCCTCGTGTAGTCGTACTCCGATCAGTGATCCAAGTAAGTGATTGTCGCGACCCGTCCGAAAGCGGACGCGGCTAATGGATTACCGATCGCGGGCCTTTCCCCGCACAGGGGTGCAGATCGCGGGCTTTGGATCGGCGCGGGCCCTCCCAGGCCCATACCAAATCGCGACGGGAGTATTTTTCAAAGGATTCGGCGATAAGAGCCGATCGATTTCGACCTTAGTGTGGTCGTGGTGGCATGTGCAACTTGTGCATGCATTTGGAGTCGCCACCGGTCTTTCTTGGAGGGTAGACCGGAAACCTTATTGACCGATTGGGAGAGGTCGATCAATTATGTGGAACCAGAGATTTAGGGTTCGGGGACTTGGTTACGCTGGTGTCATTACCAACGCCCTTTCGGTACCTAACGCGAGTGATTTTCCTAGCTAAGAATTCATGCAGGCGCAATTTTGGGTGAGGTAGGTTTGATTCAGGGTTTCATGCAGATTGGAAGACTATTCCTATCAATCACAATCCATTTTAATGAAAGCGCAATCAAGTGCATAAATAAATCACACCGATGCACATCAATTCAAATCAATGGCTTCCTAGTATAGCCATAAGGGCTTAGGGAAGGTATGATTTCGGACCGGGGGTAAAATGGGAAGATTCGGAGGCGATTAGCCCGAAGGGCAAAATCGTCAATTTTTGGAAGACTTGGATATCGAATTACCCAAAATATTCCATGGCCAGTTGATTGTGGCCATTTCCCATTTTTGAGAATTTTTTGGAATTTTTCTGAATTTTCCGAATTTTTTTGAATTTTTTTTATGATTTTCTATTTTTTATTGAATTTTTGATTTATTATTATTTTTATTATTATTATTTATTTAGATAAATAAATAAAGGCCGAGTCCAGATCGGGTTTCTCGGACCCGGATCCGGATCAGGCTGTCGGGCCTGATCCAATCCGGGGAGGAAGACCCGAACCAGGTCTGTTTTGAACCCGTTAGACCCAACTCGCCTAGGCCCAACCTTCTCCTACCAGCATTAACGCCGGCCCGGCTCTAAAAAGGCCCACAAGACCAAATAAAACATACGACCAACCCAACATGAAAGTAAATACCTACTGTTCATCGTCTTCAATGTAAGACTCCCGCTCCTCCCCCATGCAAACAGGACCAGGCTCGAGCCGGCTTCGGCTCCCGTGGCCTGCGTGTCCATTCGCCGACGAGGCCGCCGACCTCCACCAGCGTCGACCAAGAAACAAGGAGCACCGACCGCTTGTTGTACTCAACTCCTTATGTGGCGCGGCTCCTCCTCCCATGACGCTCGCATATGCGTCGCCATCGGCGTAGGCTTGTGTCGTTTTCTTGCCAAAACGAAGATAGAGGCACTGCACTATCCTCCACCGGCTAGCCCGAACGGGAGCGACCCCCGACTGTAGGGACTCTAGCCGCACCGCTAGTTCATGACTCCGATGCTAAAGCTCGTCCGGATGGCCTCTCGGTCGGTCGCTTCCATTTGGCGTTCCATGCACGAGCAGCTGACGAACAAGGGTTTGGGTAACTGAGCTCTTGAGACGATGGGACCGATAACCAAAGGCTGGACCTCGGTGGCTCGACTGCAAGCGGATGGGGGGGTCTCGGCTGGGCTCTCGAGGATTGGTGATGGCCAGGACGAAGTGGCTGAGGGCGTTGGGCGAAAGAAGGGGGAGGTGGTAATCCACGGTGGAGCTTAGCCTGAACTGAGCTTGGATTCGAAGGGTCTCCGGTGATGCCGTGGCGGTTGCGAGCGGCTCGAGGCAGTCGAAGGAGGTTGAGGGAAGCTAGAGGGGTGGTGTGGTAGCGGTGGTTGCGGCTGAGAGACGTCAGAGCGGGCTGGGCAGAAGCAGACCCGAAAATGGTGCCGAAACAGAGCCACCAGCTCCGGGTGGCCGTTTTGGCGATTTTTTTGTCGCTCCCCGGCCTCGTGGTCCGGATGCCCGCTACTCCTTTTTTGGAAAACCTTTCAAGAGCCTTCAAATTTTTTATTATTCTTCTCTTGCGTTGGCCGACCGTTTTTCGTCCACTCTCTCGGTCGGCCATCTCTCTTTTTTTATTCTCCAGACACCTGCCTGCTCCAATTCTTCCCTTTCGCAAAACAGTGGGAACACTCCTACTCTGAGATCATCAATGAGAGTGTTATAGAATCTGTTGATTCTTTGAACCCCTTCATGCATGCCCGTGGAGTATCTTGGGTCAAGGAAGTGGGCTCCCCGATTTGATTACATCCTGACTCAACAAGCTTTAGCCGCGGTGGACAATGTTTCCCCGATTAACCACGACCTCATCAGCAACTTCTTGTCGGATCCAGTGCATGGAGCAATTGAAGTTTGCGCAAGGTTGAGACCTTCGGTTGATATCTCCGTGACTGCAGATGCAGACTTTGTCGGACCTGAGCTGCGACAGTCGGCCAATTGAAGCTTCAAGGATAAAAGCTAAAGCGCATGTTTGCATGTGATAATGTATTATGGTGCATCTAAGCAGAGGCTATTTCGGTTATCGCATGGTATTTCCCTGTCTGAATTACTGCAAGTTTGTGTCTGTGGAGCTAATGAGATCATGAACCGTTCTTGTCCTTCCACAGCTTCGTTCAGCGCTTCTCTTGGAACCAAGAGTAGAGGAATCTCGTGTCTCTTGGTTCCATCCTGTCACAGTCATGATAGGGGTGGTCTTCGAACACTGAAAACTCAAGCTCAGAAATTACAAGACAACACGCGTGTCAGCAAAAGCATCCGATCAGCCTCCATGCGAGTCAGGAAATTTCTAAGACCAAAAATGACACACTCGAAAAGGGAATTAAAACAAAATTATCTAATATTTTTGTGTATTTTTCTGACCACGAATGGTATTTTTCTGATTTTTTGGGTATTTTTAATAATTAAATAAATTCAAAAAATTATCAAAAATTACGAAAAATATTTTTTTGTTCAAAATTGGTTCCTGAGGCTAAGCCAAGGCTTCCAAAGTTGATTTTGTGATTTTATGACCATTTTTTTATATTTTTAATTAATTTTTTAAAGAATAAAAATCACAATAATAAATTGTCAAAAATCAGGTGTCAACAGCTGCCCCTCTTTGAGAGGAATCTCGTTAGAGGTTTCTCTCAAAGACAAGGTGGCACCTGATTCCTAACCGACTCAACTGGGAAAATGAGAGAAGAAATGCTATGACATCGGATCATTAAGGCTTTTGATAAAAGCTCAAATTAATCCCCGGTTTGCTCTAACAATTTGAACATAGGCCGGAGCGAGAGAGGCTTACCTGAAGCTCACCTGTCGGATGCTGCCGGTTGTGATAACTTTCAAGGGGATACCTAGGACTCGTCATTCAGAATATCCTAGGGAGATCAAGCTCCGACCTGTATGGTAGGTCGTACCATTATGGAATTCCTAACCGGTAGGAATATAAGGAAGGCGCATCCCACGCTTTGGGATTTGCCAAGGATTTTGATCCGTATGGTGGATCGGACCAGAAATGGTTCACCCATTGTAAGGTTTACCTAGGGAAACGACTCTTTCCGTGTCTGGAATTTTGTCAAGGTTTTGATCCGTATGGTGGATCGGACCTTTGGTTGACCCTTCAGGCGGTTTCTACCATTGGTTGACCCTTCAGGCGGTTTCTACCTTTGAGTTGCTTTGAAAAGGGGTCTCATGACGAGGGTTCTCCACGTCCGATGAGACTGTCTGATTTTTGAAAATGGGTCTCATGACGAGGGTTCTCCACGTCCGATGAGACTGCTTGATTTTTGAAAAGGGGTCTCATGACGAGGGTTCTCCACGTCCGATGAGACTGCTTGATTTTTGAAAATGGGTCTCATGACGAGGGTTCTCCACGTCCGATGAGACTGTTTGATATTTTTGAAAATGGGTCCTAGGACGAGGGTTCTCCACGTCATGCTAGGACTTGGGTCTGTTGAGGCGACATTCTGGGAGCTGGGTTCTCCAGGTATCCCGTAGAAAGTTCAAACCTGAAAGATTTTTCTTCACCAAGAAAGTGTTAATAATCTTTGGGAAGACAATAATTGTCCAATTGACAAAATTTTATGACTTAAGTTTTAGTCATGAAATGTGCATTTTGATGCTGGAGATTATCCAAAGCATTCTTGCAACATGCAAATGTGATCACAAATCCCTTGCACGGAAAATCTGGATCAAACAATTTGAAATTTCCAAAGAGAGTTTGTTCAAAACATCTATTGGAGAATTTCTCATCCAAAGGGCTCCTCACCGCTCTGTGATAATGGTCTTTTGTAAGGAATGCGCTCAACTTCCTACTAACCTGTGCCTAGGTTTTAGGATCATTCGCAGCGCATACATTTTGATCGATCGGGAGGTCTTCCACGGGACCGTAATGTTAGGTTTGGATATTGGTTTTCAAGGGGGACCCGCTTTGGAGTCGAGGCCATCGAATGAAAGTCTTCACCATCTGCTCCGGGTTTACAAGTCAAGAACCCTGCAAAATGAGAAAGAAATAGTCTTGCTCGTACTTCTTCGAGCTAAGCTATATGTTAACCCAAGTGTCTTAGTCGGAGAAGACTGTTTCGAGGTTGTAACATTGGTAGGATTGGGGACAGAAAAAGGCTTGTTTTTGGCCTAGAATTCGTGACGGGTTTGACATTTGTGATCATTGCTGATTTGCCTCCTGTCATTTCCTTTATGCATCTTTAGTCTTTGAGGTGCGCAACCGATTTTGAGGTGTGCACCAGCTCTTTAAAGAGCGTCTCTTGTTGCATTCAGAGACTGACTCTCTCTATGTCTTTGTTCTGCGCTTGACACCATTTGGGGGGTAGTCTTTTTGATCTGACTCCTTTAGGGGTCTTTCTCTCTTCCCAACTAGGCTTCATTGGGGATCAAGCAAACAGCTTGCACGGGCATCAGCCTTGCTTTTACCAGGCACTTCGCTTTTTCTTGATGCCGGAGATTTTTTCTCATTCTCATCTCTTTTTTTTTTCTTTTGAAACCCCATTTTTCTCATCTTCAGGAGATCACTTTAGACATATGATCGAAAGTCTAAACATGCTTTTATCATAAACCCAGGAATTTCTTTGTAATCCCTTAGTCTTGAGCTCTTCCGTTTCTAAAGTGATGCTGCATCCATCTTGAAATGTGCAATGATCACCAATGGGTTCATGAAACGATTTTGCAGGCTCAAGTTGGCTGTGCAAAGGATATGGTGTGTGGGATAGAGAAATGAATGCTTCTCGTCATCCTATGGCACTTGGATTACCATATAAACAACACACAAAGATTAATGTTAGTCCGAGCAAGAAAATTTCTAACCATTTTCTCCTGATGCTGCTGGACTCACCTCCATTTTGCCCCGACGTGGGGTGGTTCTTGCCAGGGTTGAGAATGAAAACCGCCGTTCGAATGGGTTGGCAATGGTCACCTGTAGTGTTTGGGGATATGAAACGAATGCCTCCGTCATCCCTATCTATGTAATTGCTGCGAATAATCCCTACTTCCGTAGGTCCAGATTTTACTATCTGATCCGCTCCATTTCTCTCTCAAGTGTGTATAGGACGTGTTTGGATTAGACTTTGCCTCTCGTCTTTTGAGAAAACGTCCTTTTGAAAGTTTTGAACTGTTGATTGGAAAAAATCTCTTTCATTTTCTCCAAAAATTTTACCCGTCAAGGGGATTTTACGATGTACCATGCATGTTCTTATCCATGTTCAGACAACCTCCTGTCTTAAAACATGAATGCCAATGAGGTTTGAATTCTATGTCTTTTCTAGACATTAGATTCTGAAAGCTTTTTTTTTTTTTTATTTAACATCTTCAATGGATTGGGGAAAGGGATACTTACCTGTCCCCCGCGGTTGGAGATCCCTGAAAATATGGAAGAAACATGTTATTGTACGTTCACGCATTTTTCAAAAAATTAGAACGATACACCTTACCCTTGGTCGTGTGCCCCTACGAGTGCACACAGGTTGTGAAAATCTGTCCTCCTTGATGGTGAGTCCCTATCAAGGATAAATAACAAGTGTTAACTCATATTCCCAAATTGAAGACAAATTGGGACGATACAACTTTACTCTTGGTTCTCATCCCGTTCTGACGTCGCGTATTGATATGAACCACGTCTATCAAATCCGCTTATCCATGCTTGGAATATTTGCAATATCAATGGTTCAGCTGCCCCTGGTTGGGCAACGTCTGTTTTGTTATTTGAACAGATGGCTCCTTGAGTGATTTATCCACGTTTATCACCTGAGAAGGGAAAGAAATGAGACATTACTTTGGTATTCGGTTGAAGATCGTTTAGGAACGATACATCGTTTTACCAAATGGGAGGCTTCGTGACCAAACGTATTTCGTGCTGAATGGGGGTAGATCCCATTATGCTCCGCGGGTGATAGTCATCGTTCATGGAATTTGCTCCACGGATTAAGTGATTAATCCATGGCCCTTGGCTCGAAGACGTTCAAAGGGTAATGTTGACACTCAGAACGGTTAGTTTTCAGCGTTAATTAAAATGTTCCCGCGGGAACTTTACAACGAGATCCGTAACACATTCATTCGATGTATTCACCTCTCACTCTCCTGAGCCTTCTAATGATTTAGCACACGAGCTTCGAACCAGATGTCCGGTCGCCGGTACCGGTCACGACTGCGAAGATGCACTTGTTCCAAAATGCTTGACCCATAGGCTGAGTTGCTCATTCAGGAGATCGTCCGACCGCTCGAGTCGTCCAAGTTGAGCATCCTTAATTGCTGGTGACGGACTTCTCCCATTTTCGGCATGAACAACCTGGTTCCTCGGTTTATGCGTGATCCACACGCCGAGTTGCTCACTGAGGGACTCGCTTGAAATTTCAAGCCATTGACGCCCAAGTCGGGCATCCTCAACCGTTGGCGATGGGTTCCTCACACTACTTTCGACATGAACAACCTCACTTCTCGAGTTGGTACTTTCATCGTTGTCCAGTAGGTTTGTACCCAATGCTGGATTCGCCGTAGGAATAACACTAACGATCGGTTGGTGTTCAAATTGGGGAGTCCATACCTGCTGAAATTGTTGTATATACTCTTGAGGAGTACCAGGGTAACTCAGGGGGGAATTCAGCCGATCGAACCAAGAATAGATGTTTTCAAGGAGATCGTCTGAACCATCGAGCAACTGACACTCAGGTTGAGTATTGTCGACTACTGGAGAAGGAATCTTTTCGCCATTTTCGTCATGGACCACCTGATTCTTCGAGCCGGAATCTCCGTAATCGTCTCGCAAGATTGTACGTGCATCTCCTGCCAATGTTAGATCCGCTGTAGGACTAGCATTAACGGCCAGTCGGTGCTCAGACTGGGGAGTCCCGATTTGCTGAAATTGCGGTACATACTCCTGAGGAGTACTGGGATAACCCAGGGGAGTACTCTGATTGATGCCTGAACAATCGACCGTGTAATTGTCAGTCACATCGGTGTTAAGAGGTGATTGGATGCTTCCTGCTGCATGAGGATTGCGATCACAGCCATGCTCATCGTCTAAACTTGAATTGCCTCTATCTTGGTCTAGTGCCACTCGTCCATCTCTCAGTAGTCTTTTGTAGCACCAAAGGTGGTTCCTGACTTTATTTCTATCAAGTTCCGGCATGTTCATGATCTTGAGTATGCGCGATGGGCGAGCCAAACTGATCCCTAACTGTTGAACTGCATCAACAAATTTGCTATGAAGCTCCGAGGTCCAATAAAACCTTGTTTTCTTGCTAGCCGAAGTAGGGTTGGCAACTCGGGGGCTACTCTTCGCGGAATCTGGTCGTGTTGAACCGCCTCTATCTTGATCTAGCGACGCTCGTCCATCTCTCAGTAGTTTCTTGTAGCGCCAAAGGTGATTCTTGACCATATTTTTAGTCAGTCCCGGCACGTTCTTGATTTCGAGTATGCGCAATGGGCAAGCAAAACTGATCCCTAACTGTTGAACTGCATCAACAAATTTACTATGAAACTCCGGGGTCCAACGAAATCTTATTTTCTTGCTAGCCGAAGTGGTGTCAGCAACTTGGCGGTTACTCTTCTCGGAATCTGGTCGTGTTGGAGGTTGCTCTGGAGGGGATTTAGTGGTTTCAGATCGGCTGGTCATGATGGTGAGTTCATCATTGAGCGGACCCGACTTGTCATGACGCATGTTCCCTTCCACAATGGGCGTCGACTTTGACCTTATAGCACTAGTTTCCTCTTGTAGATCCTCGGCGGTACCCGCCTGTTCCGAAAGATGTTGCGAAGGGCATTGCAACAAATGAGCATTATAAACCCCCAGATCTGGCTCTTCAGTGAATACTCCGTCCGTGGGAACAGGGTTACCGCACTCAAGGCAAATAGCGATGCTTAGAGCTTTTTTGTACTGAATGTTTTTTATTCGAAGCTTTTCATTTTCCTCCCTCACAATCGCTAACTCGTGCCGATCGTGTTGCTGCTTCAGCCGGGTTCGTTTGTTTTCAAACCAACACTTGACCTTCCGAGGCTCCCACCCTATCTCCTGGCCCATTTTGATTTTCTGTTCCATGTCCGGATAGGGGTATTCCCTGAAAAACAATTCGAGTTTATGGACTTGACCTGAAGTGTTGCGTTGGAGACATTCCCCTTTCTGACGCTGATCACCGTCGCGGGTACTGTTCTCGTTAACCAAGCCGCGGGTTTCATCATTAGAAGGATCGGTCTCCATGGCCCTCGTGTCAGGTTCGGTCCTGAGATCTTCAAACTCTTCCAGCAGCTCAAGCTCGGAGACCTCCAAGTCTGGCGCTTCTAGTAAATGACAGAATCCCTTGAACATTTTGACCGGAATATCACTGTTTGATTTTCCGTTAACTCAGCTTTCTTTGTTCCTCCTTGGATCTTCACTTTCTCTGCAAATTCTGAGAGGTTAAAGGAGCCGGATCACCGTTCTTCGATCAAAGGTGATGGCTACCCGACGAGCGCTCTTCTCAATGTTTCGAAATTCCCACTTCGTCCTTTTGTGATGGCTACTTGACGAGCGTTCTTCTCAAGGCTTCGTAATTCCCACTTTGTCCTTTTTTGCTCTTTTCTACGTGAAGGGAGCCTGAAGATCTCTTGCGTTGATTTCGCTTTGTCGAGCACTACGCTTGTCCCCCTAGCCCAGTCTCTAGAGTAACAAGCATGCCCACCTTTCGGCGCCATTATGTTTCGTAAAACCCGAGATCGCAGGACGGTGGTGGATTCGTGACTCATCGGGGATGCATTAACGAAACCCGCTTGGCTCTACTGCACATAAAATATTATTACCACTTCTCCCTGTTTACTCGAGCATTTATAAGGTGATAGATTGATGTCAAGAAGATTAACACTTTAGCCTTATCAGACTCAGCCTCTCAAACACTCTTCACATTCTCACTCTCCTCTCCGTCATTCCATCGCATATGGATTCCTCCTCTGTGCCTGCTGCCTTAGCTGAAACTTCGACCCAATGGGAGAGATTTTACCATCTCTTGGGTAGAGGTTATGGCTACATAAACAATCATCCTGAAGCTGCGGTTGAAGTTCGTACTCTGATTCCGGCCCTGGATACTGTGTGTATTGAAGGTACGAAACTGCAAAGGGAGTTTGTGATCTTCCCAACTCTCTTCAACAATTTCCTGCAGGCTTATGAAGTTGCTAGCCGGGAGGTCACTTTGGCTGGTATCGTGCGAGCCCGTTATCAGGACCGAGCTGAGTCCCTGATGTTGGCCATGCTGACGGCCGATAACCATAAAAGGGCTGTTGAATACGCCCACGCCCAGGTTTCGATGCTGGTCCGTGAGAGGGACAACTTGGTGGAGCGTCTGGCTCTTTTTGACACCGCCTTTGAGCAAGACCAGCACAACTTCGTGCTGAGGTTCCAGTGTGCCTGGTTGGAGGAAAGGATTGAAGACCTGAGCATGGATATAGCTCGCGGGAGGGTGCTGGCTCATGACTTAGAGCTTGAGTTCGAGTACTATGACACCAAGGTGAACGAACTTAAGGAGAAATGTCGTCTCCTTTTCTTCAAGCTTGTAGACCTCGATTCCCGGAGTGTGGGTTGTAAGCAAGGCATGGATAGCATGGAGAGTCAGTTAAGCTTTTTTGTGATGCTTGTCAGAACTCATTTTGGGTTTACTGCTCCCCCTCAGTGATCCACTTGTAAACTTTCCTGCTGAATGAAATAAATGCGAGTTTGTTTATGTATGCTCTTTCATTCTGCATTGTTGACTAGCCAAGAAAGGTTTTTGCTTGCGGATCTACGCGACTCCTTTTTCGCCTGTGTCAACAGATTGACTACGCATCATTCTCACAGCCCGACGCTTTATATTTGATTGACTTGAATGCCTCGTGAGAAATAGATTTGTAGTTGCTCGAAACTTAAAGATTGCCCCTGATTTTGCGGTCATTGCGTTTGGGGCCACTAGTAATCTTTCACTTTCGAGCTCGATCCCATTCTGCTAGTAACTCATGCTATCAATTCTGCCTTCACGCGTCGGGGCTGATTTTACCTTGAACTTAATAACAAGGAATTACCGTATACACACGAGATGACGTTCGCGAAAAACATTATGCAAAATGAACTCTAGCTATTGAAGAAACAAACACATGCACCGATGAGAACTTTACAATAGGAGATACATCCTTCTCGCGTATATCCCCTTCTTTCTTTGGGCATGTCCAATGACTAACCAATCTGGCCTCAGCTTAGGTGTGCCATTACCAACTGCAGATCATGGTTGCCAACCTTTAATAGCTTCCAACTGATCGAACCAGGTATCAAGTCCTTCATCGAAGAAATCACCCGACCCCTCGAACGATTGATGTGTAGGTTGAGCTGCATCGCCCGACGGGTTCTTCGAACTAGAACCTCCATCTTTGTCTGGGATTATAAGAGGAGATTTGATCGATTGACTACCACAAGCATCTCCCACTTGGGGATTAGGGAAATAAGAATGCTCCAAGCATTCTCCCATTAGATCATCTGAAGCCACATGCTCTGATTGGGCAAACCCTTGAGCACTGGGCGTGGTGGGCTGATCTGCGACAGGATGAACACTGACTAGCTGCTGCTCGGACGGAGGAGTGCTTACTCGTTGCACTTGTGATGCGTGTTCTTGAGGAATATTGAAATGACTCGCGAGGATATCCTGATCAAATCCCCAATAGTCGTCCAGATTCGACCGGGCCTCATTTGTCATAAGGGTGCTGGGTTCGCAGCCGAGTCTATTGCTCGGATTCAGTTCTGCATAACACTGTCCTAACGCCCTTCTGTAGCAACCAAGGTGATTCGCGACTAATTGCTTGGTAAGTCCCGGTACGTTCATGACCCTAAGTATGCTTGTCGGACCTATGAAGTCGAGTCCTATCTGTCGAACTGCGTCCAAAAACTTGAGATGAAGCTCCGGGGGCCAAGTGAATTTCTTCTTCTCGTCGTCCAGAGTGGCGTAGATAGCCTGCCGACTAACCTCTAACTCCTCTTGAACCGTATCTGATCTTACCGGAAGCTGT
Organism: Rhodomyrtus psidioides; assembly: GCA_021437785.1. Classification (NCBI taxonomy): domain Eukaryota; kingdom Viridiplantae; phylum Streptophyta; class Magnoliopsida; order Myrtales; family Myrtaceae; genus Rhodomyrtus; species Rhodomyrtus psidioides. The sequence goes on from JAILYB010000042.1 coordinate 2,372,377, forward strand.
TGTGGAGGAGATTCATGGGCTTCGATGAGGTGACTCCGATCATAACGACACGTATCTTCTTCCTCCGAAGACACTGGTATAATTTCTGTAGGATCGATCTGCTCATGCGCGCCATTAGCAGGATCTGATTGTACCGGAGATGGCTCAAGGGAGCAGGGGGATAAATGAGCACCTTCCATCTTCGTAGAAGGCTTACCGGGGAACAATTTACTGAGGGTGGTAGGGCCACCGCAGTCAGGGCAGGTAATAGTACTGAGGATTTTCTCATACCACATGTTTTCCATTTGAAGGTTTTGGTTCTGCTCTTTTAGGGCCGTGATCTCCTTACGCCTGTGTTGGACACCTAGTCTGAAACGTCTATTCTGAAACCAAAAATGGACTCTCATAGGATTCATTCCCAGCTTCCGGCCCAATTCAATCTTTTGTTCCTCGTTTGGGCAAGGGCATTCATTGAAGAAAGCTTCAAGCTCCTGGATTTCTTTCCGAGCGTAGCGCTGGCGACTTTTTCTTTTCCGGGGTTGAGTGTCGTGGCCACTGCCGTCGTCACCACTGCGATCTTGATGTTCGTCACGGGCAATGTTGAGTTCCATGGCTTTGATGTCGAATTTGATTCTAGAGAATTTGAGGTCTTTCAACGAACTCGTCACTCGGGGTTCTCTGTTCTCTTTTGTATACTCGCTATTTCGATTTGTTGCCTCCTTTTCCTCGAAAGCTAGGTCTGTTCAGCGTTCTGTTTTTGAAACGACGGAACTGTTTGCCTCTTGCTCAGCTTTCCGACACGAAGGGGTAACCAAATCCTTCAGCGGCTTCTTCGATAGTAGCGCTCGCCTTTCACTTTTCCTCGATAGTCATGCCTGTTCAGCACTGTCTTCTCTTTTTAAGTGGCAGAGCTATTCACTCGCCGCCCAGCTTTATGCGTGATGGAACAACACAACCCTTTCGCGGCTTCTTCGATAGTTGCGCTCGCTTTTCACTTTTCCTCAATAGTCATGCCTGTTCAGCACTGTCTTCTCTTTTTTTAAGTGGCCGAGCTGTTCACTCGCCGCCCAGCTTTATGCGTGATGGAACAACACAATCCTTTCGCGGCTTCTTCGATAGTTGCGCTCGCCTCCCTCCCAGCTTTAATAATGGCGAGACCGAATTTGTCAGGCCTGAAATTGCGGACCAGGACATGTCTGATGATTCACGGGAGGAGCAGCCCTCGCTTTACATTAACTAACCCGGCTCCACAAGCATTATTGCTGCGACTTTTCTCCACTCTCGAGACGCTATAAAATGCGGAGTTGGTGTTTGGGGGATTAACGCTCTCATATAATTTGCTTCCATCTTCAAATCGCTCCATTACACACCTCTCCGTCGAAAATGGCCTCTTCCCATGTTCCCACTTTCCCAGCCGAAGCTTTGGCTCGATGGGAAGAGTTCTATAACCTCTTGGGTCGAGGCTACGCTCACATAGCTGATCATCCCGAAACCGAGGATGAAATCCAAGTCATGTTCGGGGACCTGGACATCACCTCCCTCGAGGGTACTGCGCTGGGGAGGGAATACAGAATTTTTCCAACGCTCTTTACAAACTCTTTGGAGGTCTACCGCGCTGCTCACCGGGGACTTACCGTGGCTCGTGTCCTACGAGCCCGTTATGAGGATCAGTCCGACCGCCTAGCGTTGGCTGACTACCTGACCGATAGTCACAAAAAGGCTGTTGAGTTCGCCAAAGAGCGGGTTTCGACATTGCTACGCGAGAGGAGGAATCTGGTGGAGGACTTAGCCCTATCTCTGGCTACCTATGAGCGCGATCGACGTAACGCCCTGCTAAGGAACCGAAGCGAGTGGCTGGAAGAAAGGCTCAACGGCATAAATGAGGATATAACTCGTGAGAATGGACTTGTTCGGGACTTGGAAGCAGTCGCCGAAGATCACGAGACTCAGGTTGTTGCAGTCAATGATGAACGCAAACGCCTTCACCTCAAGCTTGCGGACCATGATACGCGGAGTGGTGCGTATAAACAAAGCATCCATAACCTGGAGGGCCAGCTGGGCTCCTTTGTGTCTTTGATCAGGGCTCACTTCTGCTTTACTTTTCCACCCCAATGAATTATATGATCTGGTTTAGGCGAGAATGAATGAAAGCCCCTGTGTGTTTGTTTCAGCTTTTATATGATCCATTTCTCCGAGTATCCTGACATCTTAGACTTGGATGAGCCGATCCATAATAAGTCGAGTAGATGTGTTCTGATTTTCTAACTCGCTCATGATCAGATGAAAGAATAGCCTCAGACTTATCCAGGAAAAGATTTCTCTCTATTACCTATTTTTTACCTGCAAATGAAACGACCGAATCAGAAGGAATAATTTGAAAAAGAAAGCATAAACCCCTTTCAATCTTATGCTTGCTCGTGATTAATAAAGACAAAAACTTTTACAATGATTAATCTTGTGCGAAAAGTTTTTATCAATATTCCTCGAAGGAAAGCATACTATTGAAAGGAATGTAATTCACGATAATCGCTTTTGACCAACGACGCGTTTTAAATTTAATTGAAGATACGGCATCCAAATCAAAGCCGTTTTGTTAAGAACGAGGGCAATTTGGACATCTATCTCGTCATTAAATTCGAAACAATGCCGGTACTCTTGATCAATTATCGTGGATTACCAGCGGCGTAACACATGCATGAACCGATTCAAGTGTATAATTCCTTCTAGCGAAATTGGGGTTGGATTACCCTATACGACCAAAAGGTCGTGCAAGACTTCCAATTTTAATTTCCTCTAAAGGAATTATAAACTTGACTTGGGAGTATTCGGATGATTAGAGAAAATGCCACTATCACATTCCCATGACCCGTCAAAAGAAATACAACCAAGCTCCATCTGAATGTATACACCAATAGATCCCTAATACAATCACTCTAAGGGGTGAGATAGAGAAAACTTCGATAAAAATAAACCCTATACAAGAGGATTAGTAATGGAAAATAAAACAAAGGAATGCGATCCTAACGTTCAAGGATGCCCCAAGCTCGATCTGTGACTTCCGGATCACTTGCCCCAACTCGTCATCTTCATTGGACGATATCTCAATAATGTCCATAGTAGGCTCCTTTGTTGCTCACTCGGTGTTCGCCATGGGATATCATCCTCCTCGTCTTCTATCAAGGACGTTTGGGAAAAACACACATATCTATCCTTGAAATGGCATTTAATCTAATCACCAGAATGCAATGAATGAAATGCCTATATTTATATGAACTGTAATAGATTTGAGGGATAGAGAGTCTTACCAACCAAACTCGTCGACTTATGTGCGGTTTTAGGTGTACCAACCGCCCAAAGACATGCGCATGAGACAAGTGATGGTAAACTTCTAAAAATCAGAGGGTTTGGCACCTAAGGTTAAGGTTCCCACCTCGAGTTCTAGAAAGAACCGATTCCATTGCACAGCTATCGTTGCATTGGGACTCGATCCATAGTTCGAAGCGAGCGGAATTGAAAAGTGGATTACCCCGTGTTTTTCCTCACAGAGATTCCATTTTCAATTCCTTCTATTGTGTTTCTAAAGGAGGCGCCTGGGGTTTTAGGCGCGGTTGTGTGTGTCCGTGTGTCGTGATCATCACAATGCAAGTCATGCACAACAGTTTATTAATCAGCACTTCAAATCATCCACACAACATACATTCCTACGCCCAACCTGCATAAGACAATGTTAATCACGGACTACACCCCTTATTTCTCCAATCTGCAAAAACATATAACACCTACCATAAGCGGACTTACCTCACCTTCAAGAGCGCCTGCATGGTTAGAAAAATCACTCAGCGTTTTAATTACGGCCTAAGTCCACTTGAGGTCTAGAACGATAGGTTCTAGAACAAAGTCCCCAGTGGAGTCGCCAGCTGTCGCGACCCGTCCGAAAGCGGACGCGGCTAATGGATTACCGATCGCGGGCCTTTCCCCGCACAGAGGTGCAGATCGCGGGCTTTGGATCGGCGCGGGCCCTCCCAGGCCCATACCAAATCGCGACGGGAGTATTTTTCAAAGGATTCGGCGATAAGAGCCGATCGATTTCGACCTTAGTGTGGTCGTGGTGGCATGTACAACTTGTGCATGCATTTGGAGTCGCCACCGGTCTTTCTTGGAGGGTAGACCGGAAACCTTATTGACCGATTGGGAGAGGTCGATCAATTCTGTGGAACCAGAGATTTAGGGTTCGGGGACTTGGTTACGCTGGTGTCATTACCAACGCCCTTTCGGTACCTAACGCGAGTGATTTTCCTAGCTAAGAATTCATGCAGGCGCAATTTTGGGTGAGGTAGGTTTGATTCAGGGTTTCATGCAGATTGGAAGACTATTCATATCAATCACAATCCATTTTAATGAAAGCGCAATCAAGTGCATAAATAAATCACACCGATGCACATCAATTCAAATCAATGGCTTCCTAGTATAGCCATAAGGGCTTAGGGAAGGTATGATTTCGGACCGGGGGTAAAATGGGAAGATTCGGAGGCGATTAGCCCGAAGGGCAAAATCGTCAATTTTTGGAAGACTTGGATATCGAATTACCCAAAATATTCCATGGCCAGTTGATTGTGGCCATTTCCCATTTTTGAGAATTTTTTGGAATTTTTCTGAATTTTCCGAATTTTTTTGAATTTTTTTTATGATTTTCTATTTTTTATTGAATTTTTGATTTATTATTATTATTTATTATTATTTTTTATTTAGATAAATAAATAAAGGCCGAGTCTAGATCGGGTTTCTCGGACCCGGATCCGGATCAGGCTGTCGGGCCTGATCCAATCCGGGGAGGAAGACCCGAACCGGGTCTGTTTTGAACCCGTTAGACCCAACTCGCCTAGGCCCAACCTTCTCCTACCAGCATTAACGCCGGCCCGGCTCTAAAAAGGCCCACAAGACCAAATAAAACATACGACCAACCCAACATGAAAGTAAATACCTACTGTTCATCGTCTTCAATGTAAGACTCCCGCTCCTCCCCCATGCAAACAGGACCAGGCTCGAGCCGGCTTCGGCTCCCGTGGCCTGCGTGTCCATTCGCCGACGAGGCCGCCGACCTCCACCAGCGTCGACCAAGAAACAAGGAGCACCGACCGCTTGTTGTACTCAACTCCTTATGTGGCGCGGCTCCTCCTCCCATGACGCTCGCATATGCGTCGCCATCGGCGTAGGCTTGTGTCGCTTTCTTGCCAAAACGAAGATAGAGGCACTGCACTATCCTCCACCGGCTAGCCCGAACGGGAGCGACCCCCGACTGTAGGGACTCTAGCTGCACCGCTAGTTCATGACTCCGATGCTAAAGCTGGTCCGGATGGCCTCTCGGTCGGTCGCTTCCATTTGGCGTTCCATGCACGAGCAGCTGACGAACAAGGGTTTGGGTAACTGAGCTCTTGAGACGACGGGACCGATAACCAAAGGCTGGACCTCGGTGGCTCGACTGCAAGCGGATGGGGGGGGTCTCGGCTGGGCTGTCGAGGATTGGTGATGGCCAGGACGAAGTGGCTGAGGGCGTTGGGCGAAAGAAGGGGGAGGTGGTAATCCACGGTGGAGCTTAGCCCGAACTGAGCTCGGCGCAAAAACCAGGCACCAAAAAACAGAGCTTGGATTCGAAGGGTCTCCGGTGATGCCGTGGCGGTTGCGAGCATTGGGCGAAAATTAATGTATGATAAATTTATCACTGGTGTGCTAATTTGGGGTAAATTTTTCACAAGTATACCAATTTAGAGTTTTTTGTAATGAAAAAATATTTTTTGGTAAATTTTATCACCAATGTACTAGTTTGAGGTTTTCCATGATATTAACCTTTTAAAAATTTATGAACAGTGTTACAGATTTACTATTGAATGAAAACTATTCCTACGGGCCAGAAGTATTGTTAGACACTTTCTCGTGATTCTTAGATCGCACACCGTGACCAAGAAGCAAGGAAGAGTGTGAGGGTTTCGATGGTACTTTGCAATTTCTACTCTTTAATATTTTTTAGGCTACAAAAATGATAAAATTTTGGACGATCTTGGGTCCGTGAAACACAATGCGAAACACTGCTCTATGCTGTTGAATTTGTGAAGAGTTGGCAATTGTAAAAGTACTGTTGGTGGCGCCAAATTGACCGGTGGCTTGCCTGTTTTGTCATACTTAGTAATGTACAATCACTTTTAGAAAAAATATTAGCATTATGTAATTCCTTGAAGTTAACACTTATTCTAAAATTTACTAAAATTTATTTTCTCAAGTCACCACCGTGTTATAGTTACTAATTTTGATACGAAACTACCAAACCTTCATTTGAGTTGCTTACCAACATTTATTCTATTTGTCCAATTTACCAACGAAATCAATAGTTTCACAAAATTTTAATCAAGGCAAATAGCAAGATGATAATCTTGCCACACGTGAATTTATAATTTTGTATTGGAATTTAGTAGCTTCACACATTGGTAGATTATCGGAACAAGACAAATCTCGATGTGACTGTATGTGATTTTCACTTAAATTGCAGCAAGCTAAACTAAATCACCTCACGGTGCTCAACTTTGGTTACTTGATGAATAAGTGCTCGACTCAGGCACTCATAGCTGCTAGACATTTGACTGTGTTTTCGCTCGTCTATGATGCTCGCAATTGAAAGAATGTTGAACACGTCCATGTACGAAGATAATGATAGGTTTTACATGTTCAAAACGCAAATATACTACTTCTTCAAACCAAAAGCCATGGCTAATCACCAAATCCATCTTCAATAATGAGTACACACCGAGATCTTCATTTATTGCTATGGCTTTGTCTTTCGGTGGTGCGCGTACAAACTATACGAAAGTTGTCCCTTTTTTATGGGGATTTACCCATCCTAAGTTCGGCATCGCCAACACCATCCTCATACAGAATAGAGAGGTTAAACAAGCACAAATCTAATAGTGAGAGTGAAACCTTCACGAAGTTCCTCCGATCTCTTTCAAAACTGGATTTGTAAGTTAACAAAATGCGAGGAAGGAAAAAACCCGAAAACATACACTAAAAGCTTCTCGAAATGGGAGGGACAAGCTTCCATATCTAAACTAGATTGGAAGAAAAAAGCCCCACAAACGGGAGAAAAGCGAGAAAAAAGAAACAAAAGCTAAATCAGTTAATGAAAATGGAGGGAAGGAAGGGATCTACCTCAAACCCTCCCGTCTATGGACTTTCTACAAGAAGGAACTTGTGTGGAGATGGGAGGGAGAGGAGAGGAGATAGCGGCTAGAGCTCGTGGATTCAAAAAGTGCGTCAAAAGTTCTAAAACTTGCCATGAAAATGCAATTGAGTCCTAAAATTTTTTTAAAAAAATTAATATGCAATCAAGTCCTAATGCTTGCCAAAAAGTGCAATAGGGTCCTAATACTTGCCAAAAAGTGCAATAGAGTCCAAAAACATTCAAAAGGTGCAATCAATTCCTAAAATTTGTCACGAAGTGCAATCGAGTCCTAAATCTTTCAAAAAGTGCAATTAAGTCTTAAAACTCATCAGATTAGTAAAATCAAGTCCTTCCATTGATTTCATTTTTAGAAAACTTTAGGACTCAATTACACATTCGTGATCAATTTTGGGATTTGATTACACCTTTTGAAAATTTTAATACTCGATTACACTTTCGTGACAAGTATTAAGACTTGATTACACCTTTCTCTTATTATTTCAGCCTCGTAGATGTATGCAGAGTTTAGACCTCAGAAAAATGCTAGTCGCCTTAACAGAGCAAGATGATTACCAACCACTTGATTGAAGGACTCTCTGACGACAGACAATAATGGAGAGGAAAAATAATTGAACTTGCTCCAATAAAGCCTAAGGACCAAATTACACGCAATTGCTTTCAGTTGACTTGACCAGACAAAGCAACATTGTCGTCCTAACGGTGGTCCTTGATTTGCTGATTTCCAAAATTTGCCGTGGATGGTAAACATGTAACATCAGTAGTAAATTTGAAATGACGACAATAACAAAATCAATAGTAGATTGACAATGGTAAACTCCATCACTAAGCAGTCAGGAACGGATCAACTCAAATTATTATGAGATAGGTCGAGCACATTGAGATAATCAGGTTTAGAGATGGATTAGGCGGGATGTGACCGGCTTAATTTGGGAATTGGTGAGTAGCATTAGGACGACGACTGAGATATTGCGCTTCAAGAAAAATGAGGTTCTGTGTTCGGCCCGGAGCTAAGATTGCATTGGAGATGGGTTCAGTGGATGGATGAGAATGCTGCTGCTGTTGCACCAACCATGTTACAAACTCTACTACGCAGCCTAGTTGCTGTAGATGGAGCTTGTTGTTGCGGTTTAAGCTGCTGCCGTTCTGTTGTTTGGAGTTGTTTTTGTGCTATTCGAGTCACCCCTGATTGGCTTCTGCCCAGACCTGCTGCTATTCTGTTCTCCGATCTTCTAGGTTCTGTTTTGGCCGACTGTGTTTATGCAGTTGTACTGACTATTAGTTGTTGGACTGCTTTGGTTGGATCTCATCTTCCTTTAATATGATGTTGTGTTGATGCTGCTGTGCTGTCGCAACTCTGGTTCTCCTTTTCTGTTCGGCTAGTCCTTGGCCTATGTTCATATTGTTCTTTCTGGCTAGGCCTTGGTTTTTTGGTTGATGTTCTAGCCTTTATAGGCCTTCTCTACTGTTCTCCCCCCTTCTTCTTTTGGCCGCTGCTTTGGCCTTTCTTTTGGTACTTCTCTTTGCTGGTTTTTTGGTTAGTTGGGCCATACTTCCTCATGTTCTGTCCACCGCTTAGGCTGCCACCCTGTTGCTCGGCCTTCATTGTGTGGACCTTTCTAGACTAGGTATTTAATTTGGCTTTTTAGATCAAGCATTTTCAGCTCGCTTTTGTCAATTTGGGCCATTTTTTTGGCCATGTTTTTTCACTTCTGTATTGGTCACTGTTGATACCTAATTTCGGATCAGTCTTTTTAAGCTTATTTTAAGAAATTAGTAACAAATTCACAAAAAGTCAAAACAAATATACAAAATCAACTTTGGTGGCCTTGGCCAAGCCCAATGAACCGTTTTTGACCAAAAAATAATTTTTCATATTTTTCGTAATTTTTAGTATTTTTAGAAAATAGGAAAATACATGGAAAATTCAAGAAAAAATAGCATTCGAGGTCACAAAAATATGAAAAAATAGTCAATATTTTTATTTTAAATACTTTGTCTTTTTGACCTCATAAAAAGTCCAAATTCAAATTCAATTTCATGTGTTCCTTTGTTACACATATGATTGAATTTGGTAAAAAAATGTCAATCGAGTCTTTTAATTTGTAATTTTGGCATTTTTAGGATCTTGACATCCAATCTGATTGTCCCTCATTGTAGTTTAGCCCAATTATATGTATAAATTGCTCAATTGCATGAATTGGACAAAAATTACATATTTAATTGCATTTTAGTCCATGAATTTGGGCATAATTGAAATTACTTTCAATTCGGGGACTAACATTACAAATTGAAGTCACTGCCTAATGTTTTTCATCATTTTGAATCAATTGGCATAGGTGGTTTGGTTCAATTTGATCATTTGAGCCTTCAATTTCACTAATTCTCAAATTGCAATTAAGGATAAATTTGGGGTTTTTGTAGAAATTGACATGAACTTTTGGGAAAAAAAATACATTTTTGGATAATGTTCGTGTCCTAAGTTCGATTATGAGGTTTAATTGTGAAAATTTCCCACGAATTTTGGTTAAATTGGCAAAAATGGAGTCGGACCGGTTCTAACCGGTCGAACCGGTCCAAACAGTGTCGTCTTTAACCTCCAAACTCCCGTGCAGATGAATAGTGCAGGGCCAAATTTTGATGGAAAAATTGATCGATCAATCGACTACAATTGAAGAAGCATTGGTGGGGGTTTAATTGCTCAGGCCATTCCCCGTTGATTGATGCCGGGATCACAACAAATGGTCGCCGGAGCTAGGAGCAATTGACCAGTCAATCTCGCGGGACCTGTAAAAGTCAACGAAGTTGAAGTCAGCACAAATCCATTCCAAATTTGCGCGGAATAATACATGCCGGAGGACTAAACAGAGTTGGACGGAATGCGAGTTTTTTTCGAAAATAATATTAAAAAAATTAATATAAAAAAATTAATATTTACAATTTTAGGTCTCCCTCGGCAATTAAATTGCCGAGGGAGACCTAGGGGCCCACGAGCGGGCCCCTCTCCTTGAGAAATGGGGGGTTGCAAGCCCCCCATGTGGGAGCTGCAACCTTCCCCCACTCCCTCGGCAAGTGAATTGCCGAGGGAGGGGGATTTTTTTTTTGTTTTTCAATAAAAATAAAAATAAATATTTATAATATTAGATTAAAAAATAAATTATTTAAAATTTAGGTCTTGCATTTTTTATTTGTTTGCTTTGCTCGGTAGTTGGACTGTAGAGCAAAGCATTTTAATTTTTTTAATTTACATAAATATTATTTCGACGCCATCTCATCGCTTCGAGATCCCGTCGTAAAAAAATATTTACTCACCTCGACTCCAAGAAAAACGAGCGAGGCGACGGCGTTTGCTCGCGGACTGATCATATTTATGTAAAAAAAATATTTATGTGCCTCGAGCAAACGAGCGAGGCGACGGTGTTTGCTCGCGGGGTCGCAGAGCATGGTTAAAAATAAAATAATATTTGCTCGCGGGATCGCGGAGCGATCATATTTTCGTAAAAAAAAAAAATACTTGTCTTGACTCCAAGAAAAGCGAGCCGTGACGACGTTTGTTCACGAAACCGCAAAGCGATCATATTTATGTAAAAAAAAAATATTTGCGCGCCTCGATTCCGAGAAAAGCGAACAAACGAGCGAGGCGACGACGTTCGCTCATGGGGCCAAGGAACGATCATATTTACGTACAAAAATATTTTCGCCCCTCGATTCCGAGAAAAACGAGCGAACGAACGAGGTGACGACGTTCGCTCGCGAGGCGGCAAAGCGATCATGTTTAGGTAAAAAAAATATTTATGCGTCTTGACTCCGAGAAAAGCAAGCGAACGAGCGAGGTGACGGCGTTGGCGTTCGCTCTGGGGCCGCGGAGCGATCATACCTCGCTTAGAGAAAAGCGAGGCGGGTAAATATTTTTTTTTACGTAAATATGATCACAAACGTCGTTGCCTCGCTCGTTCGCTCATTTGTTTTAGAATTGAAGCGCGTAAATATTTTTTTTACGACGGGACCGCGAAGCGACGAGGAGGCAGCGAAAAAATAATTACGTAAATTAAAAAATTAAAAAATTTGCTCGACAGTCCAACTGCCGACCAAAGCAAACAAATTAAAAGTGCAAGACCCAAAATTTTAAATAATTTTATTTTTAATCTAATATCGTAAATATTATTTAATCGAGTTTTTTCGAGTTTTTTAACCATCGTGTTTGCTCCGCGATCAATATCGTAAATATTATTTTATTTTTAACCATGCTCCGCGACCCCGCGAGCAAACACCGTCGCCTCGCTCATTCGCTCGAGGCACATAAATATTTTTTTTTTACATAAATATGATCGGTCCACGAGCAAACGCCGTCGTCTCGCTCGTTTTTCTTGGAGTCGAGGTGCGTAAATATTTTTTTACGACGGGATTTAGAAGCAATGAGACGGCGTCGAAATAATATTTACGTAAATTAAAAAAATTAAAATGCTTTGCTCGACAGTCCAACTACAGAACAAAGCAAACAAATTAAAAATGCAAGACCTAAAATTTTAAATAATTTATTTTTTAATCTAATATTATAAATATTTTTTTATTTTTATTTAAAAACAAAAAAAAAAGATTTCCCCCTCCCTCGGCAATTCACTTGCCGAGGGAGTGGGGGAAGGTTGCGGTCCCCACATGGGGGGCTTGCAACCCCCCATTTCCCAGGGAGAGGGGCCCACGAGCGGGCCCCTCCCCCTTTCCCTCGGCAATTCAATTGCCGAGGGAAAGGGGGAGGGGCCCGCTCGTGGGCCCCTAGGTCTCCCTCGGCAATTCAATTGCCAAGGGAGACCTAAAATCGTAAATATTAATTTTTTATATTAATTTTTTAATATTAATTTTGAAAAAAACTCACGGAATGCCCATCGTCCCCAACGCTGTTTGGACCATAAAGCACGTGACCTCACGTGCGAATTGACAGAATTGGCTCTCCTCAATTGGCGGCAAAAATTCTTGAAATTGGATATAGCCACAGGAAGCCTAGGAGGAAGGGGAGGTTGGTTCATTCAGTTGGGCAGGATCAACAGAATCGAGAGAGAGAGAGAGAGAGAGAGAGAGAGAGAGAGAGAGAGAAAGCCAGAGAGGGCTCATTCTCCGACCCCCATCGTCGAGAACTCGAGCTCGACTGCAAGGCACTGGTTAGGCCGTCTCCGGCTAAACCGAAGCCAAAGAAGAACTTTGGAAGCTTGCTTGAAGCGATCGCCGTCGGCCGCGCCACCTGAAACTGCTAGAACAGGTGAGTCAGAACTTCGTGCTCCTCACTGAGCATCAATGGCAACTCACATGTCTACGTGTCGCGGCCCTCTCGAGTCCCCGACCTCCGACGTGGTGCTCTCGCGATGGCTAATGGGCCGTCCGATGTCGCCTGATCGGACGCGGGCCTCTCTCAAGGTCCATTACCCAAATCGCAACGGCTGGATATACGTGGTCGACCTTCGATGCGGTCTGGTGACATGTGATATGTGTACATGCCAAGGAGTCGCCACCGATCGTTTCGTGGAGGGTACGATCGGAAACCCTATCGAATAGTTAGTAGCGATCTATTCGATTCTGCGAAAATCAGAGAAGTGGGATCGAGGACTTTGTTACGCCAACTGTCAGAGTTGACGCCCTTTCGGCACCTAAGTTGAATGATTTATTTAATCCTAAGATTCATGCAGATGAGTAGGGTACGGATCCTAAATCTAGGAGTTCAAACATATAGGAGTGGCTACCCTATCACTCACAATCAGTAGAAATAAATGCGCAAATCAAGGATCCAAAACATGAGGATAAATCACATGAAAATAACATGGCATCCCTAATAAGGCCCTATTAGCCTAGAGAAATATCAATCAAAGCTTAGGAGTGATTTTGACATGATTCGCCCATGAGGGGGCAAAATCGTAATTTTGAGAAATTTGGGGATAATTTGCCCCAGAAGGGCAAGATTGTCATTTTAGATCAAATGTGAGGTCAAAAGATGGTGGAAATAGGATTGGCGATCAAACCGATCTATTTTCTATTTTTCGAGAATTTCTAGAATTTTTCTGGAATTTAAAAGTGATTTTACCCTTGGAGAGGTAAAATCGTCATTTTGAGCGAAGACGAGAATTGAAAATCTCAAATATTAGGATTGGTCGACCACTTGACCCAAACCCTAATTTTAACCGATTTTCTAGACTCGATTGGAATAGGGACGACGAATTACCCTTTGAGGGGTAAAGTCGTCATTTTGAAGAAAAGACAGAACTCGAGAACCTAAGCAGAAAGATCGGTCACCTAACTGATCCTAATCCTTATCTTAGCATCCTTGATTTGTCTTGTACGCAAGACTGAGGCAACTTACCCTTAAAGGGTAGAGTCGTCAATTCTCGGAAGAACGGATAAGAAATCCCAAAAATAGGATTAACTAGTTGTCTGAGGTCAATCCTCAATTTTAGGGGATTTCTAGAGTGTCTAGGAATTTCTCACAATTTTCCTATATTTTTTTTTGGATTTTCTAGAATTTTCTAGCATTTTTTAGGATTTTCTAGAATTTCTCTGATTTTTTATTTTATTTTTAAAATCATTTTCCAATTTTTATTTAAAAAATGTGATTCGGACTGGGTCGACCCGACCCACTCAGGTCAGAACCCGGCCCAGACCCAGGCCCGCGCGGCCCAGCTACCAAAACGGCGCCGTCCCGCTTTTTTTATTTTTCGGATTTAATCCGACGGTTCCTATTGAACCACATGGCTATTCCATGGCCACTGGATCTATTGACCAAAACTAACGGCTCAGATCAAAAGTCAACTATTCCCTAGCCGTTAGATCTGATTACCTAAACCTACGGCCACGATTAAAACCCAAGACTCGATCTGGACCGTCCACCCTCACTAACATAAACGACGTCGCTTAACTACTAACCTAAACGGCACCGTTTCGACTTATCTTGATTTTCTGATTTTAAAAATATTTTCGGATATTCCTAATTATTAATCGAACAGCCACCAATTATTGGACTCGATTAACCCTAGCCGTTGGATTGACCTATTTGAATAACAAACTCTAACGGCCATGCTGACTGGGCGAACACGTGGACCAATGACAAGACGACACCTAGACCTTTGACTCGCTGACTCTGCCACGTCAGCTTCGTCTTCATCCTCTCGACCCCGACGGAATGGACGGACGAAAATCTCCGACGACGATCCAACGGTGAAACCTTAGTGATATCGTGCGAAACCAGCACCAATCGACTCGCAACAGTGTCTAGTTTAACAAATCTAAGAATCAAAGCATCCAATTCACGAAATTGCGAGTATCATGCAAAATGCCGAGTACGGCCATGGAAGTTCGATCGCACGATTTATACCAAACCATGGCAATTCAGTCACAGAATAGCATCAATTCAGAAGACTTACCTCGAGCTCCGATTGAGCTCGCATGGCCTAGATTAGGCTAGGCGAGAATGAACAGTGTTCGGCAATGAAGGTTGAATTTGAAGACTCGATTTGATGTGTTAAGACAAAACCGATGCAAAACAGATATGCGACGATGGTCAATGATGTCTAGGGAACAAAACGCACACTCTAGATGCGAGAATTAACAAGAGATACGTAAATCGCCATTGATGCACAGTGAGAAGCTCAGAAACGCATCTCACCTGTTCCCGTGGTTTCAGGAGGCGCGGTCGGCGGCGATTGCTTCCTGGAGTTCCAAGCGAGCTTCCTGCAATCTCCTTTGGCTTTGGTTTGGCCGGAGACGGCACAACCAATGCCCTCCAAATTCGAGCTCCCACCCTCGACAATAGCGATGGAGGGTGAGCTCTCTCTCGCTTTTCCTCCCTCTCTCTCGATTTTGTTAAGCTTCTGCAACCGAACCAACCACCCTCCTTCTAGAAAGCCTTTTGCAGGCTATATACCCCTCTCCCGATTTTAGGCGCCGAATGGGGGGGGGGGCAACTGACTTGAAATGGCACGTGCCATTTGGTCCAAACGGCGCCGGAGACGATAGGCAACTCCGTTAGGTCGAAATGGTTCCCTGGCGTGTGCAAATGGACGTCCGATTTGGGCTATTCTGTGAAGTTTGACTTTCACGACCGCTGGGACGTTGACTGATCAATTTCTTCCTCCTCCAACGGCCATTAGTCGTGATTTTGGTTTCAATCGACGGCGAATGGCTTGAGGAACAAAACCCCTCCTCAAACTCCACCAATCGTAGCCGTTTTCATCTTCAATTTTGCGATCAAAATCGAGCCTAGCACTGTTCATCTGCACGAGCTCTTGAGGAGGAAGACGACACTATTCCAGACCGGTTCGACCGGTCTGATCGGTCAGAACCGGTTCTGACTCTATTTTCAAAATTAATCCCAAATTGACTTGGAATTTTTGCAATTGAACATCAAAATCGAATTTAGGGCATGAATTTTATCTAAAAATATGATTTTGCCCAAAAGTTCAGGTCAATTTATGCAAAAACCCCAAATTTACCCTTAATTTCAATTAGGCAAATCGTGAAATTGGAGGCTCAAATGATCAAATTGGGAAAAACCACATTTTCCAATTGATTCAAAATGATGAAAAACATTGGGCAGTGTCTTCAATTTGCAATGATAGTCCCTGAATTGAAAATAATTTCAAATATGCCCAAATTCAAGGACTACAATGCAATTAAGTATGCAATTTTGCCCAATTCATGCAATTGAGCAATTTTTGCAAACAATTGGGCTAAATTGCAACAAGGGACAATTAGGTTGAATGTCAAGATCCTAAAAAATGCCAGAATTGCAAATTAAAAGACTTAATTGACATTTTTTGCCAAATTCAATCGTATGCATAACAAAGGAACACCTAAAATTGAATTTAATTTTGGCTTTTTTATGAGGTCAAAAAGACAAAGGTTTTAAAACAAAAATATTGATTATTTTTCTATATTTTTGTGACCTCAAATGCTATTTTTTTTCTGAATTTTCTAGTATTTTCCTATTTTCTAAAAATATTAAAAAATGCGAAAAATATGAAAAATTATTTTTTGGTCAAAAATGGTTCCTTAGGGTTGGCCAAGGCTACCAAAGTTGATTTTGTAATTTTTTATATATTTTTTATGGATTTTTATGAATTTTTTATGGTTCCTTGTCGTTGTTGTCTTGCTGATCTGCTTTGCACTTGACTGATTTTATGGTTGTCCCCTCTTTGTGTTCTACTTTGTGTTTCTGGACATGTTCTCCTCATTATGTGGCTTTGTAGTGGCCTTTTTTTAGTAGGCCTTTCGTCTGTTTAAGTTATACTTCTAGTCTCTAGTCTTATAGTCTCTTTGGCTATTACGATTTTGCTACTCCCTTCAATGTTGCTGCTGTTGCTCCAACCATGTTACAAACTCTACTACGCTGCCTAGTTGTTGTAGATGGAGCTAGTTGTTGCGGTTTAAGCTGCTGTTGTTCTGTTGTTTGGAGTTGTGTTTGTGCTATTCTGGTCACCCCTGATTGGCTTCTGCCCAGACGTGCTGCTATTCTGTTCTCCGATCTTCTAGGTTCTATTCTGGCCGATTGTGTTTATGCGGTTGTACTGACTACTAGTTGTTGGACTGCTTTGGTTGGATCTCATCTTCCTTTAATATGATGCTGCGTTGATGCTGCTGTGCTGCCGCAACTCTGGTTCTCCTTTTCTATTCGGCTAGTCCTTGGCCTATGTTCATACTGTTCTTTCTGGCTAGGCCTTGGTTTTTTTGTTGATGTTCTAGCCATTATAGGTCTTCTCTACTGTTCTCCCCCCTTCTTCTTTTGGCCGCTGTTTTGGCCTTTCTTTTGGTACTTCTCTTTACTGGTTTTTTGGTTAGTTGGGCCATACTTCCTCATGTTTCTGTCCAGGGATGCCTCTTAGTTTCTGCTGTCTGCTGCTTGGCTTCAAGTGCTGAGTTTGCTGCGGCTGAACCTTCCTTTGCAGTTGTAGTGCTTCCTTGGTGCTGCTTGGGCTTGCTTTTGTTTCAATCCACTAGTTACTCTTGTGCTAGTCAGGGTTGTTCTGTATGGGAGTGTTCTGTCCACCGCTTAGGCTGCCACCCTGTTGCTCGGCCTTCATTGTGTGGACCTTTCTAAACTAGGTCTTTAATTTGGCTTTTTAGATCAAGCATTTTCAGCTCGCTTTTGTCAATTTGGGCCATTTGTTTGGCCATGTTTTTTCACTTCTGTATTGGCCACTGGTGACACTTAATTTCGGATCAATCTTTTTTAAGCTTATTTTAAGAAATTAGTAAAAACTTCACAAAAAGTCAAAAAAATACAAAATCAACTTTGGTGGGCTTGGCCAAGCCTAAGGAACCGTTTTTGAGAAAAAAAAACTAAATTTTCATATTTTTCGTATTTTTTAGTATTTTTAGAAAATAGGAAAATACATGAAAAATTCAAGAAAATAGCATTTGAGGTCACAAAAATATGAAAAAATAGTCAATATTTTTATTTTAAATCCTTTGTCTTTTTGACCTCATAAAAAGTCCAAATTCAAATTCAATTTCATGTGTTCCTTTGTTACACATATGATTGAATTTGGTAAAAAAATATCAATCGAGTCTTTTAATTTGTAATTTTGGCCTTTTTAGGATCTTGCCATCCAATCTGATTGTCCCTCATTGTAGTTTAGCCCAATTATCTGTATAAATTGCACAATTGCATGAATTGGGCAAAAATTGCATATTTAATTACATTTTAGTCCTTGAATTTGGGCATAATTGAAATTACTTTCAATTCGGGGACTACCATTACAAATTGAAGTCACCGCCCAATGTTTTTCATCATTCTGAATCAATTGGCATAGGTGGTTTGGTTCAATTTGATCATTTGAGCCTTCAATTTCACTAATTCCCAAATTGCAATTAAGGATAAATTTGGAGTTTTTGTAGAAATTGCCATGAAATTTTGGGCAAAAACACATTTTTGGATAATGTTCGTGTCCTAAGTTCGATTCTGAGGTTTAATTGTGAAAATTTCCCACGAATTTTGGTTAAATTGGCAAAAATAGAGTCGGACCGGTTCTGACCGGTTGAACCGATCCAAACAGTGTCGTCTTCAACCTCCAAACTTCTGTGCAGATGAACAGTGCAGGGCCGAATTTTGATGGAAAAATTGATCGACCAGTCGACTACGATTGAAGAAGCATTGGCGGGGGTTTAATTGCTCAGGCCATTCCCCGTTGATTGATGCCGGGATCACGACCAATGGTCGCCGAAGCTAGGAGCAATTGGCTAGTCAATCTCGCGGGACCTACAAAAGTTAACGAAGTTAAAGTCGGCACAAATCCATTCCAAATTCGCGCGGAATAATTCATGCCGGGGGACTAAACAGAGTTGGACGGAATGCCCATCGTCCCCGACGCCGTTTGGACCATAAAGCACGTGACCTCACGTGCGAATTGGCAGAATTGGCTCCCCCCGATTGGCGGCAAAAATTCTTGAAATTGGATATAGCTACGGGAAGCCTAGGAGGAAAGGGAGGTTGGTTCATTCAGTTGGGCAGGATCAACAGAATCGAGAGAGAGAAAAAAAGAAAGAGAGGGCTCGTTCTCCGACCCCCTTCGTCGAGAACTCGAGCTCGATTGCAAGGCGCTGGTTAGGCCGTCTCCGGCCAAACCGAAGCCAAAGAAGAACGTTGGAAGCTTGCTTGAAGCTCCAGGAAGAGATCGCCGCTGGCCGCGCCGCCTGAAATCGCGAGAACAGGTGAGTCAGGACTTCGTGCTCCTCACTGAGCATCAATGGCGACTCACCTGTCTTACGTTTATTCTTGCATTTAGTGTGTGCGTTTTGTTCCCTAGATATCACCGACCATCATCGCATCTTTATTTTGCATCGAATTGTCTGAAGCGACAGTGAGTGGCCGTCTCATTAAAGCCAGTGATAAATGGGGTTCATAGAGGGGAAGCTCTTGAGCATCGGATTCTCGTAATTCCGCATCAATAACGATGAATCCGAAACAAAGTGCGTTAATTCTTTAACTCTATGGAGCATTGATTTGTGTATCTGTACGTGTGTATTTTGGGTCGCTGCATACGGATTAAATACGCAGCTTACAGTTTATTCTTGAGCATAACATCATTCAGCCAATGAGAGCTATCACTTATTGTCTCAAGTAATAAAGAAGGAATTCCTCACATCAAGTTTGTTATCTTAATCTATGAATGATAACAGTTTCCATAGGAGATAATAAAATGTCAAACAATATCCCTGACATGTAACAATATCTCTAATAATATATTTTAAAAGCGAATTCTCTAATAATCATAAAAGTAATGATCTGGAACTGGAAAGTTTCGTGCGAAATGGGCAATGTTAAGAACAGAGAAATTCTGGAACGTGCGGTCAAAGTAAACGCCTGCAGGTGGGGACGATTTTGTCTAGTGTTAACGTTCGTCGTGGGACTGATGACGTTTACTTTCTCTGTGGACTCCTGTGTAGGGAGTAGGAGCAGAAACGTGTTTGCGTCTGTCGGGCTTTTCTTTTTTCGTTTGCGGATTTCCTTGATGTCAATTAATGTTACGCTGGCCAGACCAAGAAAAATCAAACTTCAAAAGATAGGATAAGACCAGCTTAGAGAAAATGTATATAAGCTATAGTTACTGGTGAAATTAGTGATAGTTAAATAGTGCCCAAAATCAAAGGGTGGTTCAGTATTGCGCTTCAAGAAACGTTCAATTTTAATATATGGATCATACTCATCACAGCCACTAAAGCCAAGATTAAATCGGAGATGGAGTCGGGTTTCATGCGAATGAACCTGTCTTTTGCAATAGAGATTGCCGATGGACAAAAGGTTATTGAGAAATATCACGAGTTCTCTACTGAAAGAAAGTATCTTTTTTTTAATTAACTATTTAACGCTCGATAACGAATTGAAAAACAACAAATTTGCTGTCGTTTGGTGTTGTTCTTCAAACGTGTGCTTGTGTCTACTTAGGTGTTCCTAGTATTGTCGTAGTCTTTATTAGTGTGCAAATCGACTGAATTTAATTATATCTTAATTGTATTATTGTTGTGGGGCTGCCTTGAGAACGTTTCCGCTGGGGCCGACTTCCATGGTCGATGCAGGGTAATATTCCATGCCCAAATTTTCTCTTTGCTTTTCCAAAAAGTCACGACCATATGCAAGATTGTCTCTTTGAATGATTGTCCGTTGATGACCGACCTAAAGGGGGGTTGGGAATACTTTTCAGCAGGTACATAAAAGAGGTTTAATTGATTTTGTCGATATTCATATTTAAATTAGATTAGACTCCAAAATTTAAAGCTTGATAATCGGTTGAAAATTTAAATTTTCTATCGATCATGGTCGTTCATTTCTTATTTGTGCATGGGTCTACTAAATTGTCCTCATTATTTTAGTAATCTTGACTGGTGTGACATGATTTTACTGAGGGTCTGTAATGGGAAGGTAACTGCTGGGCCGACTTCCGTGGCAGATGTGAGGTAATTTACCATTGCCCCGAATTTCTTTCTTTTTCTTTGCTGAGCAGTGTGATCTTGCACAAAGTCACGACCATGTGCTAGATTGTCTCTTTGAATGAATGTCCAACGATGAGAGAGAGAGAGAGAGAGAGAGAGGTGCAATTGAGTCTAGTCGAAATGTTGTAGTTTAATGTGTGAATGGGATTGGACTCGAGAATCCCCTATTTGATACTCGATTCACACTCGATCTCGATGATGCTTAATTTTTTTTTGGATCGAGTCCGACTTGTGAAATGTTTTTACAAGCAGAGAACGACCCAGGTTGATTTGGCCTGATCATATCGTAAATTAATTTTCGCCGAAAGCTTGATCCAGTCTCGAGCTCAAAGTCGAGTTTCGTAACATCTGAACTGATGCGGCTCGAACTTGACTCAGTTGTCCACTTCAACTCGTGAACAATTTAGGCGAGCTCGGATAGCTTGGTCTGCTGATACATGAAGAAGCAATTAAAACCCGACTCCGAAGAAACGGGTGAGAAAATGCATAGTTGTTCTAACATAACTGCTTCTCCCAATGGTCAAGCCTGTAATGAGTCCTTCACATTTTCCAGCTATCACCCATAATCGCTGGTGGCCACCCTTCTCTTCTACATTTTACTTTCCTTTCTTCCTATAATAAGATTAGTCTTTTAATTTTGACATTATTAGTAACAATAAAGTATATATATCATCTTAGCAGACTAGGAGTATGCAATCGTACTAGGTTTACCCAGAATCCAAGTCGGTTCTTGTCCAAACCGGTCAGGAAGTCGGTAACTATTCAAACCGGTCCGAGAACTAGTTCCACTTTTTGAGAACCTGTTGAAACCGGTGTGGGAACCAGCCTTGCCTTCCCCCCTCTGTTTCGTGCTCTCTCTCTCTCTCTCTCTCTCTCTCTCTCTCTCTCTCTCTCTCTCTCTCTCTCTCTCTCTCTCTCTCTCTCTCTCGTTGTCGCTTCCATCGGTTTGCCTCTCGTTGTCGCTATCATCGGCGCCGCAAAGATGCAACACAGCTCATTATATTTTTTGTCTCATTATTGCCAGACTAGCCACCATAACCTCTCGTTGTCACCTCTCTTTGCATCTCACCGATATCGACCTAGCTATCCAAAGCGAGGCACATATTATTTTGATGGAAAAAATAAAATCAGAAAAGAAACAAAAGGAAAACAGGTTCTCGAGTAGACCTTGAAAGTGGACCAAAGAATAGGATCAATTTCAAAACAAGTTTCAGGATAAACATGGCCATTTCTAGGTGCCAAAAGCTAGGAACCGGTTATAACATGGTGGGCTTTAGGGTCTAGGTCTGGACCTTACCCATCTGGCTCATGCTTACCCCTATAGCAGACTACATAAATATACTAAGAGCTATTCAAGAGGGACCGAATTGAGAATGGGATAGAGTTAGAGGAGTAGATTCCAAAAGATCCAATTGCACAAGATCATAGGTTAGGGGACTGAAAGTGAACTTAACTTTTCTAAACCATTTTTCTACTAGCAATGGAAGACATTAACTGTAGTAGAAGTGCTTAAATAATTGATGGAGAGAATGGGAAAATATGTTGGCAAAGTTCCAGCATTATAATATAATCTTGATGTATTGAAAACAAGTAAGTGCCGATTTTTGTTATAAATTCCTACATCATATTTTGTAACGCAACTTTTTCCCCCCCAAAATGAGGGCGTCTTTAGTCTCTTTTTCTTCCTCCATGCACATCAGTCCTTTAGTCCTTTCTCAACTTTCTTTCAACAAAGATTTCATTTTTTTTCGTACTTTTGGCTTGTCATTTTATACCATGAACTTCCTCTATATATTCAATATTTTCTCTTTTGGGGCAAATGTAATAGAAGTCCTAAAAACGTGTAGACGAAGTGCAATCAAATCATAAAATGTAAGAAAGTATAGCAAGTGTTATGAAGTACTTCCATTTATTGGGTAAATCACATATTTTTGCTGCAAGATTTAGGACTTATGATACACTTAATCCTCGAAATTACTTAATTTTTCAATTTGGCAGATATTGCATTATGGCTTTAGGTTCAGACTTTACCTATCCAAAAACATTCCATCTTAGTTCACAACAATCTTCAATGAAGAATCTTCTTCATTGCAAAATTTTGCATTCCACAACTCCGGGAAAATGGTCATATGGCTCTGTCATATTTTGTTTTCTACGATAGGCGCAGACAGCAAGAGTTCCATTAATCAATAAACATACCTGAATCTCAGTGGAAACTTTTCAAATTTGATAACTGAGTCTTAGTTGAAATCTTCATGGACGTGCGTGTTTAAACAACACTTTATCCCAAAATCGATAGTAAGCTAACCTCCATGATTGGATAAACACTAACGGACCACAAAATGCCCAAAAGCCAACGACGAATCCAAGCGGTATGCCCAGGTAAAACCACTTCCTCTCGATGTCATCATTGTCGCCATCGTCACCAACTTCATCCGTCCCATTCGTGGTGATTGGGCAACTTTTGTTGACCTGAAGCCCGCACAGCCCTGGGTTTCCTTCGAATGAACTTTCGGAGAACGTGAGCAATTGTCCGCTGGTCGGGATGCTTCCCACCAGTCGATTGTTTGAGAGGTTCAAGAACGAAAGGAAATGAAGATTCGCAAGATGAGCCGGTATGGTTCGATTGAGGTAGTTCCATGACAGGTCCAATGACTCGAGCTGATATAGATCCCCCAAAACGGAAGGAATGGAACCCGAAATAGCATTATGTGATAGGTTGAGGTAACAGAGTGCTTTAAGATCCCCAAGTGTGTCTGGTATTGGCCCCTCCAATCTATTGCCCGAGAAGTCGATCAACGTGAAAACAGTCAGAATCTTGACAAGTTCTAGCTGTAGACCTTTGAAGGTTACAATCACTGTATCTTGATAAGGGGATCCACGCCAAGGAAGTTGATGCAGGTAATTGAAGTCTACATTGGCCTTCATAGCCTCCCAGGATGCGAGGAGACCTGCAGGCAGCATGCCGCAGAAATCGTTTGAAGACAAGTCAACGATTTGAAGCTTCTGAAAGGCGCGGAGACCAAGTAGACATCCAATTTCCCCATGCAATTTGTTGGATCGTAAAACAAGGACACGGAGAGTCGACATAGCCTTGAAATGGCATGGAAATGTCCCATCTATCAGATTGTCCCCAATGTTCACAATCTCCAACATCGGGCAATTTGCCAATGATAGTGGAATCTGCCCCTGCAACAAATTCTCACTCATATCCAGTGTCTTCAGACTGCACGTTGCTGGGATGTTTTGCGGAATGTTTCCACTCAAGTGGTTATTTCTCAGATTCAACACTGAGAGGGACGCCATCATTAAACAATCTGGAATAGTTCCGTTTAGATGGTTGTGCGATAAGTCAAGCAATTCAAGATAATCAGCTTCGCAAATTGACTTGGGTATGGACCCATGGAAATTATTCTTTGAAAGGGAGAAGAAACGCATGCCTGATAGATAGTCGCCGATGTTATCCGGGATAACAGAAGTAATGTTGTTACTTGATAAATCCAAGAAGAACATGACCGATAGGAGTGGCAAACTCCCTCGGAGCATGTTTGAATGGAGGTCGACCACACTCAGATTATAAGTAAGATTGTGCAGAGGTGTTTCGAACTCTTCAAAGAAATTGAAGGAAAGATTGAGAAAATGAAGGTTTCCTAGTGTCCATAGCCATTGCGGTATTTCCCCTCGAATATAATTGTCGGAGAGGTCGAGGGATTCCAAATTGGACTGGTT
Organism: Rhodomyrtus psidioides; assembly: GCA_021437785.1. Lineage (NCBI taxonomy): Eukaryota > Viridiplantae > Streptophyta > Magnoliopsida > Myrtales > Myrtaceae > Rhodomyrtus > Rhodomyrtus psidioides. The sequence goes on from JAILYB010000042.1 coordinate 2,396,780, forward strand.
AGCCAAAAATTGTGGGAATTTCCGCAACTGGCAGGAAGCCAAATGTAAGAAATATAAAACAGGGAAAGAGGACGCAGCAGCAGAAGCAGAAGCCATAGCGTTAATGGACAAGCCACTGTACGATAGATCAAGATCAGTCAAATTTCTGAATCCTCGAAGCTCATCCATATTCATCGAGCCACTAAAATTATTGGAAGAAAGGTCAAGGACACGGAGCCCGCGCAGTTGGTAAATGGATGCCGGTATTGACCCTTGCAACAGATTGCTACCCAAATCAAGCTCTTCCAGTCGATACGAGGGGGCATTCAGATATATGATAAGCTGACCATCAAATCTATTATCTGAAAGCCATATCCACGTAAGTCGGGGAAGTATAAACAGAGACGGGGGAATGTCGCCTTCCAACAAATTGTTCAGCATGCTCAGATATTTAAGATTCAGAAGATCTTGCCAGCCAACAGAGTCGATCGGACCCGTTAAAGCATTATTGTCTAAATATATTCCGGTCAGATTTCTGGATGCCCCAAATGGTGGGATTGAACCAGTAAGATTATTAAAAGACAAGTCCAAATAAGTCAGCTCTGACAAGTTCTTCACCGAGCTCGGTATCGATCCACTCAAACCGCAAGCAGACAGATCTAATGTCGACAATTTTCTGACATTACCGATTGAATCTGGGAGCCCCCCTGAAATATTCGTTCTACTTACAAACAGGGACTCGAGAGAACTATCCTCTGGAATATGGGGCAAAGAAATCTGAAGAAGTGGGTTCGATGAGAGGTCAAGGTTCTGAAGTATTTGTACCTGGAAGACTTCTTGGGGTAATTCTCCCTGCAGGCCACAACCCGACAGACTCAGAGTTTTCAAGTTGGAAAAAATCGCTAAGAAAGTAGGAACTGTGGTAGACAGGTTGTTGGCATCCAGTCGAATGACGGACAGATTAGCAAGACTCGTGAGAGAAGCGTGGATAGGACCAGACAGAGAACAGTAAGACATGCTCAACACCTCAAGTTTCGGCACTGAAGAAGACAACGCGTCGCACCACTCACTTCCCTCAGCAGACACGTTGACCCTATCAAGGTACAGCTCTCTCAACTCCCCCATGTCCCCAATCAGCGACCTCAAATTGGGCTTCTCAAGGGCCATCAAAACGGAGAGATCGAGAGTACGTAGCTTCGTCAGGCGCGATAGCTCAGCCGGAATCTTCCCGGCAAATCCGGCAAAGGACAAGTTGAGATGTACCAAGCGACTGAGATTTGCGAGGCTGGATGGAACTAGTGAGAAGTTGAAATTGTTGAATGCCAAGCTCAGGTTCCGAAGGAACTCGAGCTTAAAGAGGCTCGACGAACCGTTGATTCCGCCAGAGATCGACTCTTCACTTAAATCGAGACCGACGACAAGGCCATCCTCACACGTCACGCCGTTCCATGAATCGGCGCTTCGGTCCCACTGTACTAGCTTGGAAGACGCAGAGGCGTCGAAGGTGAGGCTGTCTCTCAGCTTGAGCAAGAGTGATATCTGGTCGACACCGAGGCACCGGGCTGAAGCTGAAGAAGCCCTAGCGACATCGGAGAAGATGGAAATGGTGGATATAGCAAGAAGAAGCCATAAGACGATCGGACGTTTCATCGGAAGAAGAGCGAGGGAAGAGGAAGCAGGGAAGAGGGAGGCAACCGAAACGAAGTCTGAGACTCAAGAGTGGAGGGAAGGGAGGGAGGAGTCGTCCAACGCAAGTACAATCGAGAGTTAACAAAGCACATATTTGAACAAGAATTTGAAAACCCTTTGCGAAGATCGCGCCTTTGGTGGTGATTGTGATTGAACTGAAGAAGGGTGCTGATTGTGATTGAAGGACTTTCCATTCCCACAATAGAATAATCGACAATTATGCTTTAACTTCCTCCAAAGTAGACGCAATAGCTTTATAATTTGACTTTGACTTGACTGGAGAATACAAAATTTGTCGTTTCGGTGCTCCCCTTGTTCGCGGATTGATTTCCAAAATGCCGTTTGTGGACGTTAAACACATAACGTCGATGGTAAATTTGAAATGTCCACGATAACGAACCTTGTCAATTATCACTTACTCTTTGGCTGCGTTTGATCTCTCAAATTTTTAGTCAGGATAGGATTGGATAGGATATGATATGAAATTCAGGGATTTTTCCATATCCTATTGTTGACACCTGATTTTTGGTCATATTTCATTTCAGTTTTTATTTCTAAAATTAATTAAAAATAGCCAAAAACTCATAAAATTGCAAAATCAACTTTGGAGGCCTTGACCTAGCCTCAAGAGTCAATTTTGAACAAAAAAATATTTTTCGTAATTTTTAATAATTGTTTGATTTTTTTAATTATTAAAAATACCCAAAAAATCAGAAAAATACCATTCGTGGTCAGAAAAATACAAAAAAAATATTCAATAATTTTTTTTTATAATTTTCTCTTCAAGTTTGTCACTTTAAATCTTGAAAATTTGGTTCTGGTCACTATGTTCCTTCACAAACATAAACCCGAACCGAGCCTAAAAAATTCTTTTCGAGTCTTTTAATTTTTAATTCTCACTTTTTATAAGCTATGACATCGGATTATAAAGTTTTGAATTGCAATTGGGTCAATCTACCCTCCAATTTGATCAATTTTAACCAAAAGGACCTAATTGCATAATTTTCTTTTAATTTAGTCCCCGATTTCACAAATCTTGAAATTAAATTTCGCACGGGCGTGCCCATCAAAATTAAACACCTCTACCCTATATTTTTCATCATGGTGAATCCATTGGTGGCCTCAATTTTAACTAATTTGATCGTTTAGGCCCTCGATTAAGCGAAAATCATTTTCGGATCCTAGGGACAATTTGGGGTTTTCACTAAATTTCAATCAATTGATGCACGAAAATACCCATATTTGATAGAAAACATGTCAAGGAGTTCGATTTTGGCATCAATTTCATAAAAAAATATCAAATTAGGGCCCAATTGGGCGATTTAGTCGGACCGGGCCGGTCGGGTCAGACCCGACCCAACCCGGTCTCACCGGGTCTGCAACTTGCAGACCCAGCATGGCGCCGAAAGCAAGGGGAAAACAGGGGAAAGATGGGCGAATGTGGGGGCTGGCGATTTTTTGAGAAAAAAAGGACGCCGAGAGTGGGAGATAGAATTCAGTGGTCCATGCTCGCCAGTGGGAAGGTGATGGGCATCGAGGCGCACCGGTCGGCCACGAGGAACGGGGGAGATTCTCTGTTAAAATCCGAGCTCGGCCATGGGAGAGAATGGGAGATTTCGAGCGACAAACAGGGAGAAGCGACCACCCACGAGCTTCTCCGTATCCCACCGATCATCACCAGAGCCTTCGCCGTCGTCAACAAGCCCGGAACAGATCGGTATATCCTCTCGACCGCCATTTCCTACATGCACACGACATGTTCGACGAAATGCCCGAACGAAGCTCTTAATTTTTCGCCATCGGTCACGCCATTCTCGGGCTTATTTCGTGCGAGTTTGGCCTTAAGATATCTATATAGGTGACTCTCAGCCTCGTGTGACCCTTATCTTGCATGAAAACACGACGAAAACGTGGCCCGGAGCTTCGCCGGCCACGGTTCGGACCGAGAGCTCGTCGGAGGAGTTCCGACGGCCACCGACCATCAAAGGACCTCAAGTAAGCTTCCTTAACCCCACTGGATGCTATGTGATGGAACGAAACCGAGTTTGAACGTAAACGAACTCTCTGCAAAATTGTCGTCGGCGCCGGGACTGTGGAGGTCCGGTTCATCACTTTTTCGACGCCATTTCTACCAAGTTTTCGTTGCATATTGATCTGGGTTTGATGGGGGTCGTTTTGGTGTCAAAATCCCGAAGCTCGGCGACGATTTTACGACCGAACCGAACCTCCGGCGAGGTTCCGGCTAGAACCGCCGGTGCCGGTCGTCTTCTCCGGCGCGGGGGGCGACCAGTCAATGGTCAACGCTGACGTGGCATGCCACGTCAGCAGCCACGTCAGCGTGGTGGGCCGCATCCGAATAAAATAAAACCCAGATCGGACGGTCGTGGTTTAGCCACGTGTCGCGATATGGGATTTTTGGAAAATTAAAAAAAGATTTTCGGATTAATAAATGATTTTCGAATAATAAATTTAAAAATCGATCAAACGACTGAGGATACGCCAAGTGGCGCTTTGGGGATCGTCTGATCCCTTTCTAGATCGGACGCACCGCGAGGGGCCACGTGTCGCGATCTCAGCTTTTTCAGATTTATTAAATGATTTTCGGATAAATAAATTGATTTCGATCTGATGGTTAGGATTGAGACACGTGGCTCTCTGTGGGTCGTCCGATCTAATGGAAGATCGGACGCACGAAATGAAGCCACGTGGCGAAATACGGACCGTTAGATTCGGTGGATTTTCAAATAATAACAAAAAATTGATAAAAAAACTAGAAAAATGGTAAAACGGCGCCGTTTAGGCCGGTGCCGACCCCTAGGGTTGGGACGGGCGCTCGCGAGGCGCGGGCCGGGTTTGACCCGGCCCAAAAAATATTTTTAAATATTAAAAAATTTAGAAAATAATAAAAAATAATAAAAATTCGAAAAATCAATAAAAAAAAATAGAAAATCATAAAAAATTAAAAAAAAAAACATAAAAAATTCAGAAAAATTCAAAAAAATTCCAGAAAACAGGAAATTACCACATTCAACTGGCCACGACCTGTTTCGGGACTTTCGACCCCGGTCTTTCTAAAAATGACGATTTTGCCCTTCAGGCAAACCGTCTTCCAAAAAAATTCTAAAAAATCCAGGAAAATCCAAAAAAATAGGAAATGACCACATTCAACTGGCCACGACCTGTTTCGGGACTTTCGACCCCGGTCTTTCCAAAAATGATGATTTTGCCCTTTCGGCAAACCGTCTTCTAAAAAAATTCTAAAAAATCCTGGAAAATCCCAAAAAATAGGAAATGGCCACAATCAACTGGCCAAGGCTCACTCCGGGTGTTTTGAACCCCGACCCCTCTTAAAAATGACGATTTCACTCTTTGGGCGAATCGTCTTCCAAAAATTGAAGAAAAATCAAGAAATTCCAAAAAATTCTCAAGAATGGGAAATGGCCACAATCAACTGGCCATGGAATATTTTGGGTAATTCGGTATCCAAATCTTCCAAACATTGACGATTTTTGCCCTTTGGGCTAATCGCCTCCAAATCTTCTCATTTTTCCTCTGGTCCGAAATCACATCTTTCCTAAGCCCTTATGGCTATACTAGGAAGCCATTGATTTGAATTGATGTGCATCGATGTGATTTATTTATGCACTTGACTGTGCTTTCATTTAAATTGATTGTGATTGATAGGAATAGTCTTCCAATCTGCATGAAACCCTGAATCAAACCTACCTCACCTAAAATTACGCCTGCATTAAATCTTAATTAGGAAAATCACTTGTGTTAAGTACCGAAAGGGCATTGGTAATGACACCAGCGTAACCAAGTCCCCAAACCCAAAATCTCTGGTTCCGCAGAACTGATCGATCTCTCCTAATCGTTCAGTAAGGTTTCCGGTCTACCCTCCAAGAAAGACTGGTGGCGACTCCAAATGCCTGCATAAGTTGCACATGCCACCACGACCACACTAAGGTTGAAAGCGATTGACTGTTATCGTCGAATCCTTTGAAAAATACTCCCGCCGTGATTTGGTATGGGCCTGGGAGGGCCCGCGCCGATCCAAAGCCCGCGATCCGCACCCCAGTGGTGTAAAAAGACCCGCGATCGGTAATCCATTAGCGCGTCCGTTTCGGACGGGTCGCGACAGCTTGGCGACTCCGCTGGGGACCTCGTTCTAGAACCTATGGTTCTGAACCTCAAGTGGACTTAGGCCATAATTAAAACGTTGCGTGATATTTCTAACCTTGCAGGCGCTCTTGAAGGTGAGGTAAGTCCGCTCATGATAGGTGTTTTATGTTTTTGCAGATTGGAGAAATAAGGGGTGCAGTCCGTGATTAACATTGTCTTATGCAGGTTGGAGTAGGAATGTATGTTATATGGATGATTTGAAGCGCTGATTGATATATAAATTGTTGCACATGATTCACCTGCATATTTATGAATCACGACACTTTGCACAAAGCGCCCAAACCCAGGCCGCGAAATCACCTTTTTAGGTAACCATAGATTGGGGATCGATATGCAATGCTCTAGCGTGGATTGCACTGGGGTTGACCATATTCGATCCCACTCACTACTGTCGCGACCCTCCCGAGGCGGAGGGTTAATGGGCTGCCCGGTCGCTGGCTGATCGGACGCGGGCCTCTCCCAAGGTCCATTACCCAAATCGCAACTGCTGGATATACGTGGTCGACCTTCAGTGTGGTCTAGTGACATGTGATGAGTGTATATGCCTAGGAGTCGCCACCAATCATTTCGTGGAGGGTACGATCGGAAACCCTATCGAATAGTTGGGAGTGGTCTATTCGATTCTGCGGAAACCAGATAATTGGGTTCGGGGACTTAGTTACGCCAACTATCGGAGTTGACGCCCTTTCGGTACCTAAGCTGAATGGTTTACCTGATCCTAGGATTTCATACAGATGAATGAGGTACAGATCCTAAATCTAGGAGTTCATGCAGATGGGAATGACTACCTTATCATTCACAATCAATAGAAATAAATGCGCAAATCAAGGATCCAATACATGCGGATAAAACACATGAAATCAGCATGGTATCCCTAATGAGGCCCTATTAGCCTAGAGAAATATCAATCAAGGCTTATGAGTGATTTGGACATGATTCGCCCACGAGGGGCAGAATCGTAATTTTGAATAATTCGAGGAAAAATTTACCCTTAAAAGGGTAAATCTGTCATTTTAGATGAATTGGGAAGTCAGAAGACAGGGGAAATAGGATTGGCCACCAATCTAATCCATTTCCTATTTTTCGGGAATTTCCAGAATTTTCTGGAATTTAAAAGTGATTTTACCCTCGGAGGGGTAAAATCGTCATTTTGGACAAAGATGAAAATCTCAAATATTAGGGTTGGTCGTCCACCTGACCCAAACCCTAACTTTAAGCAATTTTCAGAACTCGATTGAAACAAGAAAGACGATTTTCCCATTAAAGGGAAAAATCGTCATTTTGATAAAAGAGGCGGGACTCGAAAACCCAAGCCTAAGAATTGGTCGCCTACCTGACCCTAATTCTTACCTTGGCATTATCGGTCTTATCTCGCATACACAGCAGAGGCGACTTACCCCTAAAGGGTAATGTCGTCAAGTCTCGGAAGAACGGATAAGAAACCCCAAAAATAGGGTTGACCAGTTGTCTGTGGTCAATCCTCGATTTTTGGGGATTTCTGGAGTGTCTAGGATTTAACCACAATTTTTCCACATTTTTTTTGGAATTTTTTTGAATTTTCTAGCATTTTTTGGATTTTCTAAGATTTTGATGTTTTTTTTTTAAAATCATTTTCGAAATTTTTTATTTAAAAAAATGTTATTCGGGCCGGGTCGGGACCCGGCCTAGACCCGGACCCGCGAAACCCTCGGCCAAAACGACACCGTATCACGTGTTTTTTATTTTCGGATTATCCGGATTTAATCCGACGGTCCCTGATGGACCACGTGGCTAATCCACGATCGCCGGATGAGATTACTAAATCTCGCGGTTCAGATTGAATGGAGACTCGCCCCGGGCCGTCAGATATAATCGCCTAAATCTACGGTCACGATTAAAACGTAAGACTCAATCTGGACCATCCGTTCATACTAACCTAAACGATGTCGCACTACTACTAACCTAAACGACACCGTTTCTCTCCATTTTGATTTTTTTGATTTAAAACTATTTCGGATAATCCTAATTACTAATCGAACGGTCACGATTCGTTAGACTCAATTAACCTAGACCGTTGGATCTACATATTCGAATAACAAACCCCCCAACGGCTTGCTGACTAATCATACACGTGGACCAATGGCCGAACGCCAACTAGGATTTTGACCCGCTGACCATGACACGTCATCTTCGTCTTCAACCTCCCGACTCTAAGGGAGCGAACGGCTATGCTTCTCCGGCGACGATCTGACGGTGGATCCTTGATGAAATCGCACGAGACCAACGTCAATCGACTCGAAATCGCCTCTAGTCTAACATATCTAAGAACCGAAGCATATAATTCGCGGAATCAGGAGTATCAAGCAAAGCGCCGAGTACGGCCATGGTAGTTCGATTACTTGATTAACATAAAATCATTGCAATTCCAGCCCAAGATAGCATTAATGGATGCTCAGGAGACTTACCTCGAGCTCCGATTGAGCTCGCTCGGCCCAGATTTGGCTGGGCAAGTATGAACAGTACTCGGCAATGGAGGCCGGGATTGGAAGACTCAATTCAGGGTGTTTAAGCAAGGTCGATGCAAAAAAGATATGCGAAGATGGTCAGTGATGTTCAGAGAACAAGACGCACACACTAAATGCAAGAATCTCAGTCGAAAATAAAATCCGCCATTGAAGCTCAGTGTAAGAGTTGAAGATCTGCCTCACCTGTTCAGGCGATCTCAGGCCGTGCGGCCGACGGCGATTGCTTCCCCGGAGCTTGGGCGACCACCTCACGACTTCGTCAAGCTTTGGTTCAGCCTCAGGAGGCCCAACCAGTGCTCTGTCAATTCGAGCTCCACCCTCGACAATGGCGATGGAGGGGAGCTCTTTCTCTCTCATTCTTTCTTTCTCTTTGATTCAGTTCTTCCCTCCCTAACTGAATCTACCGTCCTCTTCAACAGAAAACCTTCGTAGGCTTATATAGCCTTCTCGAATTTCGGCGCCGAACGGGAGAGGCGAACTACCTCGAATTGCACGTGCAGCCACGTGCTTTTAGGCCCAAACGGCGTCGTGGAGGACGGGCATTTCCGTCCAACTCCGTTTGGTCCTCCGACGGGCTTCATTTCGTGCGAATTTGACACGAATTTGTCCTGCGTTCGAGAATGTTGACTTTCGCAGGTTCAAAGGTTTGACTGACCTCGCTGGAGCTCGTCCGGCGGTCATTTGTCATGGGGCCGGTCTTGATCGAAAGGTCTTGAGGTAAGGAGTAAGACGCCCACCAACGCTTCAAATTGGTGAATTATGCAATTGAAGGTTTAAATAATCAAATTGGGTCAAATTACCTGTGCCAATTGATTCAAAATGGTGAAACCCATTGGGCAGTATGTTTAATTTGCAATGATAGCCCTTGAATTGAAAGTAATTTCAATTATGCTCAATTTCAAGGACTAAAAATGCAATTTTATTATGCAATTTTGCCAAATTCGTGCAATTGAGCAATTTGTACAAAAAATTGGGCTAAATTGCAATAAGGGACAGTTAGAATGGATGTCAAGATCCTAGAAAATGCCAAAATTGAAAATTAAAAGACTCAATTGATATTTCTTTCTCAAATTCAATAGTATGGGTTACAAAGGAACATCCATAATTGAATCTGATTTTGAACTTTTTGTGAGGTCAAAAATACAAGGGATTAAAAAGAAAAATATTGGCTATCTTTCCATATTTTTGTGACCTCAAATTCTATTTTTCTTGATTTTTTTGAGTATTTTCCTATTTTCTAAAAATACTAAAAAATATAAAAAATATGAAAAATTATTTTTTGGTCAAAAATGGTTCCTTGGGCTTGGCCAAGGCCACCAAAGTTGATTTTGTAATTTTTTGACTTTTTATGAATTTTTTGTGATTTTTCAAAAATAAAACTGAAAAAGACTTGGTCAAAAATCAAGTGTCAACAGCTGCCCCTCTTTGAGAGGAATCTTGTGAGAGGTTTCTCTCAAAGACAGGTGACACCTGAATCTAGACCGACGTGACTGGGGAAAAGAAAAACGAATCTTGACACTCAATCTCCCTTGTCCCGCTGGTGAACGCTCTGCTCCTTATTCTTTGCTGACGTGAGAGAGAAAGTAGAGGGACCCACCTGATTTTTGCCTGTTTGATCACCTGCCTGATGCTCGTGCGGCATGCGCGGTTTATAGCGGGTTCTAGTGAATATCTAGGGACTCGTCTTTTGAGTATCCTAGGGCAGTTAAACTCTAGCCTGTATGGTAGGCCGTACCAGAATGGGATTCATATACTTGACAGGAACTTGTGAATGACGCACCCAGTCTCTTAGGGATTGTCAGAAGTTTTGATCCGTATGGTGGATCAGACCATGAATAGGACTCCTTTCTACTAGGAACCTATGGATGACGCACCTAGTCTCTTAGGGATTGTCAGGGGTTTTGATCCGTATGGTGGATCAGACCATGAATAGGACTCCTTTCTGCTAGGAACCTACGGATGACGCACCCAGTCTCTTAGGGATTGTCGAACATTTTGATCCTTCAGGGGGATCAGGCCGAGAATATGACTCATCTTTGCTAGGAACCTATAGATGACGCACCCAGTCTCTTAAGAATTGTCGAACATTTTGATCCTTCATTCTAAAGAATTAACTAGGATCTATACAAATGAGGTGTGCCTAACCTTTAGGCTTTACCACATGGGCTATTCGGGGTTTAAGGGTTACCTAGAACCTCACAGAAAGCTGATTCTGAAAATTGTCCTTTCGACACGCGATGCGTTATTATGGGATTTGGGGATTCCAAGTATCCTGCAAAAAACTTAAACCTGCAAAAGATTTGATAAGATTCTTTTGGGATCTAGGGGCTACCTGAGATCTCGCAGAAAGACTATCTTGAATGTTGTCCTTTCGACATTGAATGTGACATTCTGGGATCTGGGAGCTCCAGGTATCCTGCAGAAAGTTCCAATCTGTAACACTAGGATCTCACGGAGAGATGATTTCTAAAGATTGTCTTCTTGACATGGGAAGTGACATTCTGGGATCTGGGTACTCCAGACATCCTGCAGAAAGATCAAACCTGTAACACTGGAATCTCAAACAGGGAGATAATTTCAAACATTGTCATTTTGACATGAGAGGTGACATTCTGGGATCTGGGTACCCCAGACATCCTGCAGAAAGATCAAACCTGTAATACTGGAATCTCACACAGGGAGATAATTTCAAACATTGTCATTTTGCCATGAGAGGTGACATTCTGGGATCTGGGTACTCCAGGCATCTTGTAGAAAGATCAAACCTGTAAATTTGAAATCTCACAGAGGGATGATTTCGGAGATTGTCCTTTTGACATTGAAGGTGACATTCTGGGATTTGGGGACTCCAGGTATCCAAGAGAGGTTGTGTTCTTCTGAGATCTGGGCTTGCCAAGAATTCTGCAGAAGTTTAGACATGTTAAACGTTTCTCACCAAGAGTGATACAAGCCATTTTAGGAGCCGAAGTCATCAAGAATCTTGCAGAAGCTCCAATCTGAAAATTTTCTTACCAAAGGCACATCAATGGTCTTTAAGTGATATCCGATGTCAAACTGACAGCACTTTATGACTTATGTCATAGCCATGAAAAATTTCAATGAATGCATTACGATGCTGGAGGTTATCCAAAACACCTTGCAACATACGGAAGTGATCAAAAATCCCTTGAGAGGAAAGTTTGAATCAAACAATCTGAAATTACCCACAGGAGTTTGGTTAAAACGTCCGTTGGAGTATCCTCATCAAAAAGGACTTCTCACCGTTTTTTGAGATAATGGACTTTCACCAAGAATGCACTCGAATTTCCTATCAAACCTGCACCTAGGGTTCAGGATCATTCGCAGTGAATACACCTCGATCGATCAGGAGGACTTCCCAGGGACCGTAATGCTGGGCTTGGTCAATGGTTTTCAAGGGGGACTTGTAAGCAAGTCAAGGCTATTGAAGAGAAGTCTTCAATGTCTGCTCTAGGTTTACAAGTCAAGAAACTTGCAAAATGAGAAAGAAATAATCTTGCTCGAACTTCTTCGAGTTAAGCTTAGACATTAAACTCTATGTCAATCCATGTGCCTTAATCAAAAAAGGCTTTTCAGGGTTGTAACGTAGGTAGGATTGGGGACCCAAAAAAGGCTTGTTTTTTGGCTCAAAATATGCGAAGGGTTTTATCATTGGTGATCACTGCAAGTTTGCCGCCATCTTGCCCCTTCTGGTTCAAAGAGCGTCTTCAGTCTTTGAAGTGCATTGATAGTCTTTGAAGAGCATTGTGAGTCTCCGAAGCGCACTTTTGTCTTTAGAGAATATCTCTTTCATGTTGAGACGGCGTCAACATCTTGTCTATGCTTTCACCATCTGAGTATGACATGATTGGGAGCATCTTTCACAGTCCAGCTCCCTTGGAATTTTCTTTTACAAACAGATCTCACTAGTGGTCTATACAAAGGTATCATGCCATCATTTGGCATTTACAAAATCAAACATATGATTCACGAGTGTACGAGTATTTGGATGGGCATTGGCCTTGCTTTTACCAGGCACTTTGCTTTTTCTTGATGCCCAGGATCGGATTTTTCTATCTCTTTTTTGAAATCCCATCTTTTCTTTTCTTTTGGGGATCAGAATTTTCAAATGAGTGTGCTAGATGTACAACTTGAATCTCAGCACTCAAACATTAATCTAGGAATTTCTCACAAATCCTGTGTTTTGCATTCTTCCGCTCTTGAAGTGACGTCGCTTCCGTCCTGGAATATTCAATTATCACCAACGGGTTTGTGGAACGAACGTATAGGCTCAACTGGGCTGTGCAAAGGATAAAAGTGTATAGGATAGAGAAACGAATGCTTTTCGTCGTCCTAAAGCACATGAATTACCATAGAAGTTAAAATGACAAGCAACACACGAAGATTGACGCAAGTCTGAGCAAAAGAACTTTTGACCATTTACCTCCTAATACCGCTGGACGTACCTCCAGTTTGCCCCACTGTGGGGTGGTTCTTGACAGGGGTAAAGAATGAAACCGTCGTTCAGAAGGTTATCAATGGTCACCTGTAGTGTTTATGATAGAGAAACGAATGCCTCCGTCGTCTCAATCCATGTAATCACTGCGAATAACCCTTACGTTCGTAGGTCAAGGTATCGTTTACCTTACCATTTCACTCATCTCTTAAGTGTGTATGGGACGTGTTTAGATTAGGCTTGCCTCTTGTCTGAAGAAACATCCTTTTGAACAATTTTAAACAACTCTTGTTGGAAAATTTCATTTCACTTTCTCCAAAACCTACCTCCAAGGGGATTTATGATGCACAATGCATATTTCAATCATGTTCAGATAACTTCCAGATCTAAACATGAATGCCAATGACGTGACTGTGAGAATTTTGCGTCTTTCTAGACATGAGCTTTGAATGTATGCTAGATTCCAAAAAGCCTCCAAGTTCTAGCAATCAGGATTCTGAAAATTTTAAAAACCTAAAAGATTGGGAAAGGAATGCTTACCTGCCCAGCGTGGCTAGAGATTCCTGAAAAACATAAGGGGAATATGTCAGTGTATGCTCTTGAATTTCAGAAAATTAGAACGATACACCTTACCCTTGATCATGCACTCCAATGGAAGTGGATAGATTCATGAAAATCTGCATTTTTCTTAACAACACAAGATGGTTAGGTTGTTCTTGAAATTTCTTGAAATCCTCAGTATTTGGAGAAAAAGGACGTGCACCTGACCACCACGACAGTAAGTCCTCTTGACCATGTATTCCAATTGATCGCGACCCTGCTTCCTTGGGTCCTGCAATATTGAACACATGCTAATGTATGTATGGATGCATGATATGCTTATGCCAAGACTATCATGAAGAGTAGGCTCAGTTCGGGGTAAGTCATATGACCGGAATATGATTTTATTTCAAGGGTAATATTTCTTCACAGCATCTGAATTTACAGGGTGCCCCATTTCTTCGCCCTCGGTGTTTACAAGAATTAATGCTCCTCCCGTGAGGATCTTCTTGACAATGTAGGGGCCTTCGTAATTCGGAGTGAATTTTCCCCCTGGATGGGTAGTACTCGACAAAACTTTCCTAATTACCAAGTCATTTACTTCGAAGTTTCTGGTCTTGACCTTTCGATTGAACGCCCTAGCTACCCTCTTCTAGTAAGTTTGTCCATGGCAAATGGCTTTAAGACGTTTCTCGTCTATTAAATTCAGTTGTTCATATCTGTGCTTGAAATACTCTGACTCAGAGAGTTTATCTTCTGACAAGATTCTCAAAGAGGGAATCTTAACTTCTACGGGTAGAACTGCTTTTGTCCCATACACCAGACTATAGGGAGTTGCCCCTGTAGAAGTCCTGATCGACGTTCGGTAAGCCATCAAGGCGAAGGGCAGCCTTTGGTGCTAATCTCTGTAGTTTTTGCTGTTTTAGCCAAGATTCTCTTGATGTTTTTGTTGGCTGCTTCCACTGCCCCATTCACCTGTGGACGGTAAGGAGATGAATTCAGATGTCGAATGCTAAAGTGATACAGTAGACCATCGACAATCTTGTTGTTTAGGTTAGACCCGTTATCTGTGATGATCGCTTGAGGGGTACCATACCGGGATATGATGTCTCTTTTGATGTATCTTGCCACATTTCTTGCAGTGACATTCTTGTAAGAGCTGGCTTCTACCCATTTTGTGAAGTAATCAATCGCTACCAAGATGAAGCGATGACCATTTGAAGCCATAGGATTAATAGGCCCTATCATGTCTATGCCCCACATAGAGAAAGGCCAAACTTCAGACATTTGGTGCAGTTCGTTTAGGGGTGCATTGATCTTATCACCGTATATTTGGCACTGGTGGCATGACCGGACGTGCTGACAGCAATCTGATTCGATGGTCATCCAATAATAGCCAAGGCGCATGATTTTCCTGGCGAGAAGGTGGCCGTTCATGTGAGGCCCACATATTCCTTCATGGATCTCTTTCAAGAGGATATTTGATTCTTTGGCATCTACACATCTCAATAGAGTAGAATCAAAGGATCTTTTGTACAGAATTTGTCCATTGAGAAAGAACTTGCTGGCCATCTTGGTTATGTATCTTCGGTCTCCTGGTTGGCATCCTTCAGGGAATTCACCTTTTGAGAGATAGTTCTTGATGTCGTAATACCATGGTTCCCCATCAAACTCTTCTTCGATTAGCATGCAATAAGCTGGCCGTTCAACTATATTGATCATTATGGGTTCTATATCCAACCCTCCAGTTGTTTGCAACATCGAGGCCAGGGTGGCTAACGCATCTGCAAATTGATTGTGAGATCTTGATAGGTACTCGAATGACACTTCTTCGAACCTAAGTATCAATTCTTCAAGGTATTCGTGATAAGGGATGAGTTTTGCGTCTTTCGTCTTCCACTCTCCCTGTATTTGTAGGATGATGAGCATGGAATCTCCAAGAACTTGCAACCTAGGTATCTTCATAGAAATGGCCAATCGTAGGCCTAGAATACATGCCTCATATTCTGAGATGTTGTTGGTGCAAGGGAAAGTTATCTTCGCTGCCACAGGATAGTGTTGATCATTGGGGGATATTAGTACTGCCCCAGTGCCTGCCCCTGATAGATTGACAGCACCATCGAAATACATGACCCACTTGTCTTCTGTTAAGTTGAGAATCTGACCTTCTGTGCTTGTTACTTCAGGAAACTCACCGTTTGCCAGGTTTTCTGCTAGCATGTTAGCTATAGCTCTTCCTTTAACTAACTTTTGTGGGGAACATTTGATGTCAAATTCAGATAGCATTACTTGCCATTTTGCTAATTTCCCAATTAAAGCGGGTTTCTCGAGGAGGTATTTGACAGGATCGTTCTCTGTTATGAGCTGGATGTGGTGGTGTAAGGTATACTGCCTTAGTCTGCATAGTACCCATACCGCTGCTACACAGGCCTTTTCGACTGGTGCATATTTTGCTTCAGATGGTGTGAATTTCTTACTCAGGTAATAGATGGCTCTTTCTTTACCATCTATCGGGCTTGTTTGGGCAAGTAAGGCTCCCAAGAATTCCTGCTGTATAGTGAGATATAAGGTCAATGGGTGACCAGAAATTGGCGGCACAAGTACCGGCGGTGTGATCAGATAGTTCTTGATCATTTGGAAAGCCCTGCTGCATTCAGCATCCCATATTACTTTCGCGCCTTTCTTAAGCAATTTGAAGATTGACTTAGCCACATCAGACAGTTGATTGATAAATCGGGCAATGTAGTTCAGTCTCCCCAAAAGGCTTCTCACTTCTTTTACTGTAGAGGGAGTTGACATATTGTGGATAGCTTGAATCTTTGAAGGATCAATTGTTGACACCTGATTTTTGACCATTTATTATTGTGATTTCTTAAAAATATCAAAAAAGGTCATAAAATCACAAAATCAACTTTGGAAGCCTTGGCCTAGCCTCGGGGACCAATTTTGAACAAAAAATATTTTTTGGTATTTTTATATTATTTTTCGAATTTATTTAATTATAAAAATACCCAAAAAATCAGAAAAATACCATTCGTGGTCAGAAAAATACCCAAAAATATTCGATAATTTTGTTTTAATTTCCTCTTCAAGTGTGTCACTTTAAATCTCAAAAATTCGGCTCGGGTCACTATGTTCCTTCACAAACATAATCCCGAACCGAGCCTAAAAAATCCTTTTCGAGTCTTTTAATTTTCAATTCTCACTTTTTATAAACTATGACATTGGATACTAAAGTCTCGAAGTGCAATTGGGTCAATTTGCCCTCCAATTTGATCAATTTTGAACAAAAGGACTTAATTGCATAAAATTCTTTCAATTTAGTCCCCGGTTTCACAATTTTTGAAATTAAATTTCACACGGGCACACCCATTAAAATTAAACATCCCTACCCTATAGTTTTCATCATTATGAATCCATTGATGGCCTTAATTTGGACTGATTCGATCATTTGGGCCTTCAATTTGGCGATAATCATTTTCGGATCCCAGGGACAATTTGAGGTTTTCACTAAATTTCAATCAATTGATTCATGAAAATACCCCTATTTGATAGAAAACATGTCAAGGAGTCCGATTTTACCATCAATTTCATGAAAAGGGTACGATTTGGGGCCCGATTTGACAAATTGACCGAACCGGGCCGGTCGGGTCAGGCCCGACCCGACCCGGTCCGGAACGGGTCTGCAACTCAGTGTTGCAGACCCACCGCCGGCGCAAAAACAAAAAAAAAGGCATCGTGGGCGGATTTTTTTAAGAAAAGGAGAGTTGAAGCGGGGGACAAAGAGAGGTGGTTGTGGAGCAATATTCGGTGGGGAGACGGCGGCCACTAAAAAAGGCCGGTCGGCAATCGACGAAAGGGGGGCCGGGAGCCGTGAGAGGAAAAGAGGTCGGCCGAGAAGAGAAAAAGGGAATCCACGAAAAACAGGAGAAGATTAGAGAGGAGGGAACAAAAAAAGAAGTGAGGAAGGAGAACTAGCCGTCGTGGTCGTCGCCATACGTCGCCGCCGAAGCCGCCGAAGCTAACAGGTCAGTGTCTCCCCTGTTCCTGCCCTGTTTTCGCGCGATCGAATAGAGCTCCTCGGTCCGGCTCGGTTTCGATCGAGTCGGACCAAGGCTGATAGCACCCGGTCCTCTTGACGTTGTGTGTAGACTTAATCAAGGGTCCTTTTAGCATGGCATCCCTTGTCGAGCTTCGGCGAGGTCGTTTTACCGCATCCCTAAATATGCACATTACCTGTTTGATGAATGGTCGACGGGAACTGAATTGGTGAATCCGAATTGTGAGCTGCGATTATACCTATTGGGTGTCTATTCATTCAAATTTGAGTCTATCACCATTCCACCCCCGGCCGGATGGTCATTTTGCGTTAAACCACGGTAAAACCGAGCTCCCGAGCTTCGCCGGCCAAGACTCGGACCGCGAGCTCGGCGAGGATGTTCGTGAGGTCGCCGACGCCAATGGTAACTCAGGTAAGCTTCTAAGCTCCATTTGGACGTCGTAGGATCAAGCAGAATCGAGCTTTGAGCGGGAAAAGGAAATTCTGGAATTTCTCGCCGGCGCCGGGACTGAGGGGTGTCTGTTCATCGCCTACCCGACGTTGCCGTGGCCTTGTTTTCGCTGGAGGTCGATGTGGTGTACGTAGGGAGTTGATTGGTGTCGAATCCGCGCTTCAAGTCTGTCGTTTTTGCGTCATTATGGTATCTCCGGCGAGGCGCCGGCGAAACTTGTCTTCTCCGGCGGGGTTCGGTCCGGTCAAAGGGTCAACTGCTGACGTGGCTTGCCACGTCAGCATTGGCGGGCCCAGGCGGACTAAGTCAAAGCCCAGATCGGACGGCCGTGGCTTCGCCACGTGTCGCGATCTGGGAATTTTGGGCAATAAAAAAATAATTTTCAGAATTAATAATTGATTTTCGAAAATAATATTAATAATAATCCGACGGTCTAGAAGTTGCCACGTGGTTCAATCAGAGGTGTTCGATCCCAATATATGAAACGACGTCGTTTTGATCAGGGAGGAGGCGGGCCGGGCTTGGGTCGCGGGTCCGGGTCATGGGCCGGGTCCAACCCGGTCCGGATAATAATTTTAAATAATAAAAAAATCAAAAAAATCAATAAAAAATAGAAAATCATAAAAAATTCAAAAAAATTCGGAAAATTCAGAAAAAATTCTAAAAAATTCCAAAAAATAGGAAATGGTCACATTCAACTGGCCATGACCTGTTCCGGGTCTTTCGACCCCGATCTTTTCCGAAATGACGGTTTTACCCTTCCGGCAAACCGTCTTCCAAAAAACAATTCTAAAAAAATTCAGGAAAATTACAAAAAAATAGGAAATGGCCATGAACAACTGGCCAAGACTCATTTCGGGTGTTTTAAACCCCGACCCTTCTTAAAATGACGATTTCGCCCTTTGGGCGAATCGTCTTCCAAAAATCAAAGAAAAAAATCAAGAAATTCCAAAAAATTCTCAAAAATGGGAAATGGCCACAAACAGCTGGCCATAGAATATTTTGGGTAATTCGGTATCCAAACCTTTCAAAAATTGACGATTTTGCCCTTCGGGCTAATCGCCTCCAAATCTTCCCAGTTTACCCCTAGTCCGAAGTCACACCTTCCTTAAGCCTTTATGGTTATACTAGGAAGCCATTGATCTGAATTGATGTGCATTGAAGTGATTTATTTATGTACTTGATTGCGCTTTCATTTAAATTGATTGTGATTGATAGGAACAGTCTTCCAATCTGCATGAAATCCTGAATTAAGCCTACCTCACCTAAAATTGCGCCTGCATGAATTCTTAGCTAGGAAAATCACTCGCGTTAGGTACCGAAAGGGCGTTGGTAATGACACCGACGTAACCAAGTCCCCGAACCCAAAATCTCTGGTTCCGCAGAACTGATCGATCTCTCCCAATCGGTCAGTAAGGTTTCCGGTCTACCCTCCAAGAAAGACCGGTGGCGACTCCAAATGCATGCACAAGTTGCACATGCCACCACGACCACACTAAGGTCGAAATCGATCGGCTCTTATCGCCGAATCCTTTGAAAAATACTCCCGCCGCGATTTGGTATGGGCCTGGGAGGGCCCGCGCCGATCCAAGGCCGGCGATCGGTAATCCATTAGCCGCGTCCGCTTTCGGACGGGTCGCGACAGCTGGCGACTCCACTGGGGACTTTGTTCTAGAACCTATGGTTCTAGACCTCAAGTGGACTTAGGCCGTAATTAAAACGCTGAGTGATTTTTCTAACCCTGCAGGCGCTCTTGAAGGTGAGGTAAGTCCGCTTACAATATGTGTTATATGTTTTTGCAGATTGGAGAAATAAGGGGTGTAGTCCGTGATTAACATTGTCTTATGCAGGTTGGGCGTAGGAATGTATGTTGTGTGGATGATTCGAAGTGCTGATTGATAAACTGCTGTGCATGAATTGCATTGTGATGATCACAACACGTGGACACACACAACCGCGCCTAAAACCC
Organism: Rhodomyrtus psidioides; assembly: GCA_021437785.1. Lineage (NCBI taxonomy): Eukaryota > Viridiplantae > Streptophyta > Magnoliopsida > Myrtales > Myrtaceae > Rhodomyrtus > Rhodomyrtus psidioides. Next base: position 2,416,607 of record JAILYB010000042.1, read on the forward strand.
CGGGCGCCGCCTTTAGGAACACAATAGAAGGAATTGAAAATGGAATCTCCGTGAGGAAAAACGCGGGGTAATCCACTTTTCAATTCCGCTCGCTTCGAACTATGGATCGAGTCCCAATGCAACGATAGCTGTGCAATGGAATCGGCTCTTTCTAGAACTCGAAGTGGGAACCTTAACCTTAGGTGCCAAACCCTCTGATTTTTAGAAGTTCACCATCACTTGTCTCATGCGCATGTCTTTGGGCGGTTGGTACACCTAAAACCGCACATAAGTCGGCGAGTTTGGTTGGTAAGACTCTCTATACCTCAAATCTATTACAGTTCATATAAATATAGGCATTTCATTCATTGCATTCTGGTGATTAGATTAAATGCCATTTCAAGGATAGATGTGTGTGTTTTTCCCAAACGTCCTTGATAGAAGACGAAGAAGATGATATCCCATGACAAGCACCGAGTGAGCAACAAAGGAGCCTACTATGGACATTATTGAGATATCGTCCAATGAAGATGACGAGTTGGGGCAAGTGATCCGGAAGTCACAGATCGAACTTAGGGCATCCTTAAACGTTAGGATCACATTCCTTTGTTTCATTTTCCATTACTAGTCCTCTTGTATATGGTTTATTTTTATCGAGGCTTTCTCTATCTCACCCCTTAGAGTGATTGTATTAGGGATCTATTGGTGTATACATTCAGATGGAACTTGGTTGTATTTATTTTGACAGGTCATGGGAATGTGATAGTGGCATTTTCTCTAATCATCCGAATACTCCCAAGTCAAGTTTATAATTCCTTTAGAGGAAATTAAAATTGGAAATCTTGCACGACCTTTTTGGTCGTATAGGGTAATCCAACCCCAATTTCGCTAGAAGGAATTATACACTTGAATTGGTCCATGCATGTTTTACGTCGCTGGTAATCCACGATAATTGATCGAGAATATCGGCGTTGTTTTGAATTTAATGACGAGATAGATGTCCAAATTACTCTCGTTCTTAACAAAACGGCCTTGATTTGGATGCCGTATCTTCAATTAAATTTAAAACACGTTATTATGCCTTGCACTTTTGAGTAATTCGTTCCTCTCGAAATTGATCAAAAGCGATTATTGTGAATTACATTCCTTTCAATAGTATGCTTTCTTTCGAGGAATATTGATAAAAACTTTTCGCGCAAGATTAAAACCCTTGTAAAAGTTATTGTCCTTATTAATCATGGGCAAGCATAGGATTGAAAGGGGTTTTTGATTTCTTTTTCAAATTATTCCTTCTGATTCTGTCTTTTTATTTGCAGGTAAAAAAATAGGTAATAGAGAGAAATCTTTTCCTGGACAAGTCTAAGGCTATTATCTCATCTGATCATGAGCGAGTTATAAAATCAGGACATATTTGCTCGGCTTATTGATATTATGGTTCGGCTCACCCAAGTTGAAGATGTTCGGATGCTCGAAAGAAATGAACCATACAGAAGTTAAAACGCACACACAAGAGTTCTCATTTATTTTGCTCAGTGGAGGGTTTTCAAAAGCAGGTCATACAATTCGGGGTAGAAAAGTAAAGCCGAAGTGAGCCCTAATTAACGACACGAAGGAGCCCAACTGACCCTCCATGTTACTAATGGTCTGCTCATACTCCCAACTCCGCATGTCATGGTCGGCAAGCCTGAGGAGAAGACTTTTGCATTCTCCCTTAACTTCGGCGACCTTGGCCTCATGTTCTTCGGCGATTGTTTCCAGGTCCCGAACCAGTCCATTCCCGCGAGCTATGTCCGCGGTTATTTTGTCGAGCCGTTCTTCCTGCCAGTCGCTCTGAAGCCTCAACAGGACATTGCGGCGGTCATGCTCGCCGGTGGTCAGGGATAGGGCCAATTGCTCCACCAGATTTCTCCTCTCGCGAAGCAACGTCGCGACCCGCTCATTAGCAAACTCGACGGCCTTTTTGTAACTATCGGCCAGATAGTTGGTCAGCACCAAATGATCAGATCGATCCTCATAACGAGCTCGCAAGACGCGAGCCACGAGAACCTCCCGATTAGCAGCACGATAGGCCTCTAAGGAGTGTGCAAAGAGAGTCGAGAAAATTCTATATTCCCTCCCCAGTGTAGTACCTTCGAGAGAAGTGGTATCAAGGTCCTCGAGCAGGACACAGATTTCATCCTCGGTTGCAGAATGATCGGTTATGTGTGCGTAACCGCGACCCAGTAGGTTATAAAGCTTTTCCCACTGGGCCGAGACATCAGTTGAAAAAGTACGTACGGGAGAGGAGGCCATTTGCGTTGGGTTGGCTTGAGAATAAGACGAGGCTAATAGAGAGATTAGAAGGAAGAAGCTGATTATGCGAGAACGTTAACCTGACATACGTTAATCCCTCATTTTATAGCAACTCGAGGATGATGAAGGGTCTCAGTAATAATGCTGGTGGAGCCCAGTTAGGGGGTAAAGCAGGAGGTCCCCTCACGAGAGCCATTGGATTCGTTTCGGTCCGCGATTTCCGGCTTATCAATTAAAAGATGTAAAAGATTTGTCGGGATCACCATTATTAGAGTTAGGTGGGAGGTAAGCGCAACTATCGAAGAGAGCCTTAACAGGATTTGGCAGTCCCATCACATTGAAAAGCTAAGCGAGAAATTCAAGGTCTTGAGGGGGAACGTTTGCCTAATGATGCTTGAAGAGCGTCTCCTGAACATGCAAAGTCACTCGAAGAAAAATTTATAGGGAGTGAGCATACAGGAGAGAGTGGAGAACTCTGAGTGGGCAAGAATCAATCAAACATTTCTCGATCCAACATATTTAAGGGGTTACTGTCAGCTGCTAGAGGCGACTGACTCAAAAATCTCAGGAAATGAACTACTGAGAGATCTCGAAGACTCCAAGATCAAGTCTAACACCAAAACCATGGAGCCCAACACTTCTGGCAACGGAAATCAAAATCACAGCGACGACGACAACGACATCCACGATGCTCAACTCGGGAAAAGAAGACGTCCTCATCAATACTCTCAGGAGGAAACCCAAATGCTGGAAACCCTCTTCAGTGAAAGCCCTTACATGAAAAAGAAGCGGAGAACTGAATTGAGCCGGGAGTTGGGAATTAATCAGTTGAGGATCCAGTTTTGGTTTCAAAATAGGAGATCCAAATCGAAGGCTCAACGCAAACGTCGGGTGGTCGAGATTTTAAAGGAAGAAAACCAAAAGCTGCGAACAGAAAACATGAGGTATGAAAAAGCTCTCAATATTACCGTTTGCCCTCATTGCGATAACCTCATCGCCCGCGAGATATTCCCCGATAAGCCTCACGCAATGATTGAAGACGTTCATTTACCACCCTACTCCCTCGGGGCATCTCCTGCTCAACCCGATTTTGCCGGAGTCACGCATGAGCAGGATGATCCTACGAAAACGATACAAATGCCTCCTGGGGGATGGGATTTGTATCGCTTTGATTGGAGTTACAGTTTCAAGGAGCTGGATGTTACCGCCGACCAGCTCAAAGCATATCAGCCTCATGCACAACAATTTTCGATAGGGTCGGGTCCTGCTGGAGATGAGTTAATTAGTCGTCAAGCCATCGATGCAATTTTGGGCCACGATAAGAGGAGGTTCGCTTGGCCCCCTGAACTGCATTTCAGATTCCTAGACGTGGTTCACCAAATGGGGATCGATTCAGCAACTCCGACGCGCATATTTAAGGCCATGAATGTACCGGGGCTTGGTAAGGAACTGGTCAGGAATCACCTTGCTGCCTACAGAAAGCTATTAAAACAGCGTCGAGCAGAGCTAAGCCGGGAGGAATCCGTCTCGAGCTCAAAAGCTAGGGGGGACCGCCATTGTAATGCTCAGGCATCAAGAGATACCCGGCAAAATTTAAGCATCAATCAAGCTAGCAACCCGACCACCGGCAAACTGGAAGCTGATCAGAATGTCCTTCCGGGCCGTTTCAACACTCTTCAAGAGCACGTGTCACAAGTACAGCGAGTGCGCACTGTCGCGACCCATCCGGAAGCGGACGCGGCTAATGGATTACCGATCACGGGTCTTGGATCGGTGCGAGCCCTCCCAGGCCCATACCAAATCGCGGCGGGAGTATTTTTCAGGAGGATTCAACGATAAGAGTCGATCGCTTTCGACCTTAGTGTGGTCGTGGTGGCATGTGCAACTTGTGCATGCATTTGGAGTCGCCACCGGTCTTTCTTGGAGGGTAGACCGGAAACCTTACCGATCGATTGGGAGAGATCGATCAGTTCTACGGAACCAGAGATTTTGGGTTCGGGGACTTGGTTACGCTGGTGTCGTTACCAACGCCCTTTCGGTACCTAATGCGAGTGATTTTCCTAACTAGGATTTCATGCAGGCACAATTTTGGGTGAGGTAAGTCTGACTTTGCACATTAACCAGTTTAACATGCTCACGTAATCATAATAAATAAATAGATGTCAATCACATAAATATCTATCCTACGTGGTGATCATGGAATTATGATTTAATGGGTCTCGAGCCAATGAGACCACATATAATCATTTTAATATTTTAATAACGGAGAGCCGCTCTTCGCTTCTTCTTGGTTTCTTGAACTCTTCAAGAATTGGGCCCCAAAGAGCTCGCCGACTTAAAAGGCTCCTCCACGTAATCCTCGTAGCATTTACATCAACAATTGACTATGCTAAAAATAAAGATTACATGAAAAATAAAAGGAGTACGCAGCCTCCATTTAATAATTACAACCCCAAATATATAAATAATCATCATACATTCATATATACATCAATCACATTGATTAGGGATTTTTCCATGATCACCACCCTTTCACGTAAGTAATAAATTCACAATTTAAAACTTAGGAAGGCACAATAAAAATTCTACGTTGAATCATATTCAGAATTTTTACGTAAAATAAGATAGCCATAAATTTTCGATTCAAAATTGATTTAGTCTCAATTTTTGCTACGTTGATTAATTTATCATATAAAATAATCAATCTCCATTAGCCATGTAAGACGAACAATTCGTTAATACATATTGGCCATAGTATTGCAAAAATTGCAAAAAATCAATTAAATGCACGAAAACACCTAAGGATTGGCTCTGATACCACTGTTGGGATCCACGTAACACGTAGCGGAAATAAATAACAACCCACACATGTATCTCCAGAGGCGTACTTCGTGCATTTCAATCGAAAAAAATCACAAAGTCTCAAAGGGAGTAAATAGATTACCTCTCGTAGCGTGCTTGAACGGAGGTGTCGGTTCGATGTTCTTCGATCTCAGCCTCCTCAAGTGTTAGGCATCTAGTTCGGACGCACCACCAATTGACGAACGGGGAGACGACTAATAACTCCACAACAATTGTGCTAGCAATATGCGGAATCAATATTCCGAACTTAGTATATTTTACTCGCTCAAGATTATGAGAATATAGAGAGTGTTTGTGTTCTTCTCTCTAAGCTCTCAAAAATTTGCACACTCTACAAAATGTCTCTCCTCTTCAACCTCAAAACTCTTGCCATCCTTTTATAGCCAAAAATACCTTCCAATAAATTGTATTTAAAAATAGCACTAACAATTATAAATTCTATCTAAAAATAGCACTCACAAATAAATGACATTTAAAAATAGCACTAACAATAGCACTCACAATTTATAATACAAAAATGCTATTTAAAAATAGCACTAACAATAGCACTCACAATTTATAATACAAAAATTCTATTTAAAAATAGCACTAACAATTATAAATTCTATCTAATAATAGCACTCACAAATAAATGACATTTAAAAATAGCACTAACAATAGCACTCACAATTTATAATACAAAAATGCTATTTAAAAATAGCACTAACAATAGCACTCACAATTTATAATACAAAAATTCTATTTAAAAATAGCACTAACAATTATAAATTCTATCTAATAATAGCACTCACAATTTATGATAAATAAATGCCATTTAAAAATAGCACTAACAATAGCACTCACAATTTATGATAAATAAATGTCATTTAAAAATAGCACTAACAATAGCACTCACAATTTATAATACAAAAAATGCTATTTAAAAATAGCACTCACAATACAAAAATGCTAAAAAAGGCACTAACAAAGGTGTTAAAAATAATAACCATTATTATTATTACAAGAGTTAAAGAGGTTACCAAACAATACAAATATGCATAACGTATAAATACGTATGATGTATAAATACGTAGAGCATACGTATACATCCGTGAAACCGGGGACTAATTGAAAGAAAAATGTGCAATTAAGCCCTTTTGGTAAAAATTGATTAAATTGGAGGGCAAATTGACCTAATTGCACTTTAAGACTTTAGAATCCAATGTCATAGCTTATAAAAAGTGAGAATTGAAAACTAAAAGACTCGAAAATGATTTTTTTTTAGGCTCGGTTCGGGTTTATGTTTGTGAAGGAACATAGTGACCCGAGCCGAATTTTTGAGATTTAAAGTGACACACTTGAAGAGGAAATTAAAACAAAATTATCGAATATTTTTGGGTATTTTTCTGACCACGAATGGTATTTTTCTGATTTTTTGGGTATTTTTATAATTAAATAAACTCGAAAAATATTAAAAATACCGAAAAATATTTTTTGTTCAAAATTGGTTCCTAAGGTTAAACCAAGGCTTCCAAAGTTGATTTTGTGATTTTATGACCTTTTTTGATATTTTTAATTAATTTTAAAGAATAAAAATCACAATAATAAATGGTAAAAAAAATCAGGTGTCAACAGCTGCCCCTCTTTGAAAGGAATCTCGTTAAAGGTTTCTCTCAAAGATAAGGTGGCACCTGATTCCTAACCGACTCAACTGGGAAAATAAGAGAAGAAATGTTATGACATCGGATCCTTAAGCCTATTGATAAAAGCTCAAATCAATCTCCGGTTTGCTCTAACAATTTGAACATGGGCCGAAGTGAGAGAGGCTTACCTGAAGCTCACCTGTCGGATGCTGCCGGTTGCGACGACTTTCAAGAAGATGCCTAGGACTCGTCATTCAGAATATCCCAGGGAGATTAAGCTCTGACCTGTATGGTAGGTCATACCATGATGGGATTCCTAACTTGTAGGAACCTAAGGAAGGCGTATCCCACGCTTTGGGATTTGCCAAGAATTTTGATCCGTATGGTGGATCAGACCTTTGTGTTGATCCTTACTGCGATATTTATCAATGAGTGGACCCTTATGCGGTTTCTACCATATGTGACCCTTCAGGCGGTTTCTACCATGTGTTGACCCTTCAGGCGGTATCTACCTTGTGTTGACCCTTCAGGCGGTTTCTACCTTGAGTTGACCCTTCAGGCGGTATCTACCTTGAGTTGACCCTTCAGGCAGTATCTACCATGAGTTGACCCTTCAGGCGGTATCTACCTTGAGTTGACCCTTCAGGCGGTATCTACCTTGAGTTGACCCTTCAGGCGGTATCTACCTTGAGTTGACCCTTCAGGCGGTTTCTACCATGAGTTTGACCCTTCAGGCGGTATCTACCTTGAGTTGACCCTTCAGGCGGTGTCTACCATGTGTTGACCCTTCAGGCGGTATCTACCTCGATTTTGCTTTGAAAAGGGGTCTCATGACGAGGGTTCTCTACGTCCGATGAGACTGCCTGAATTTTGAGAAGGGGTCTCATGACGAGGGTTCTCCACGTCCGATGAGACTGCCTAAAAATTTTGAAAAGGGGTCTCATGACGAGGGTTCTCCACGTCCGTTGAGACTGCCTAAATTTTGAAAAGGGGTCTCATGACGAGGGTTCTCTACGTCCGATGAGACTGCCTAAAATTTTTGAAAAGGGGTCTCATGACGAGGGTTCTCCACGTCCGTTGAGACTGCCTAAATTTTGAAAAGACGGTCTCATGACGAGGGTTCTCCACGTCCGATGAGACTGCTTGATTTTTGAAAAAGGGTCCAGGGACGAGGGTTCTCCACGTCTGCTGGGATTGCTTGATTTTTTGGAAAGGGGTCCTGGGACGAGGGTTCTCCACGTCATGCTAGGACTTTTTCTTTTAAAAGGGTTTTTCTTCCCCCTTTTTTCAGAGATCCCGCAGTTTGTTGAGAATTCAGCTTTGAAGCAGTGAAAGATTTTATTTTGACAAAGCTTCACTTGAGTCTGTTGAGGCGACATTCTGGGAGCTGGGTTCTCCAGGTATCCTGTAGAAGTTTGAGCCTGAAATATTTTTCTTCACCAAGAAAACGTTAGTAATCTTTGGGAAGACCACGGATGTCCATTTGACAAAAATCGTATGGCTTAAGTCTTAATCATGAAATGTGCATTTTGATGCCGGAGGCTATCCAAAGCATTCTTGCAACACGCAAATATGATCACAAATTCCTTGCATGGAAAATCTGGATCAACAGTTTGAAAATTCCAAAAAAAGTTTGTTCAAAACATCAATCGGAATATTTCTCGACAATGAGGTCTTCTCACCTGTTTTGAGATAATGGTTTTTATAGGGGATGCACTCAATTCCCTACTAACCTGTGCCTAGGTTTTAGGCTCATTCGCAACGCATACATTTTGATCGGTCGGGAGGTCTTCCACGGGACCGTAATGTTGGGCTTGGATATTAGTCTTCAAGGGGGACTCACTTTTGAGTCAAGGTCATTGAATGAAAGTTTTCACCAGCTGCTCCGGGTTTACAAGTCGAGAACCCTGCAAAATGAGAAAGAAATAGTCTTGCTTGTACCTCTTCGAGCTAAGTTATATGTTAACCCAAGTGTCTTAGTTAGAGAAGACTGTTTCAGGGTTATGAAGTTGGTAGGATTGGGGACCGAAAAAGGCTTGTTTTTGGCCCAGAATTCATGAGGGGATTGACATTGGTGATCATTGCAAATTTGTCACCTGTCTTTTCCATTATGCATCTTCAATTTGGAGGCGTGCAACCGCTTTTGAGGTGTGCACAAATTTCTTAGAGAGCGTCTCTGGCTGCATTAAGAGATTGACAACTCTTTCTGTGTCTTCGTTCCGCGGCTGACATCATTTAGGGGGCAGTCTTTCTGACCTGACTCCTTTAGTGTTTTTTTTCTTCCCAACTAGGCTTTATTGGGGATCAATCAAACAGTTTTCACGAGCATCACCCTTGCTTTTACCAGGCACTTTTCTTTTTCTTGATGCCGTGGATTTTTCTCATTCATTTTTGAAATCCCACTTTTTCTCATCTTCATGGGATCATGTTAGACATATAGTCTAAACATGCTTTAAATATCAGTCCGGGAATTCTCTTCGTAATCCCTGAGTCTTGAATTCCTCCGTTTATGAGGTGATGATGCCTTTATCTTGGAATGTGCAATGATCACCAACGGGTTCATGAAATGGATTTGCAGGCTCAACTTGGCTGTGCAAAGGATATGGTGTGTGGGATAGAGAAATGAATGCTTCTCGTCATCCTATGGCACTTGGATTACCATATAAACAACACACAAAGATCGATGTTAGTCCGAGCAAGAAAATTTCTAACCATTTTCTCCTGATGCTGCTGGACTCACCTCCATTTTGCCCCGATGTGGGGTGGTTCTTGACAGGGTTAAGAATGAAAACCGCCGTTCAAAGGGGTTATCAACGGTCACCTGTAGTGTTTGGGGGATATGAAACGAATGCCTCCGTCGTCCCAACCCATGTAATCGCTGCGAATGGTCCCTACTTCCGTAGGTCCAGATTCTGCTGTCTTATCCGCTCCATTTCTCTCTTAAGTGTGTATAGGACGTGTTTGGACTAGGCTTTGCCTCTCGTCTTTTGAGAAAACGTCCTTTTGAAAGTTTTGAACAACTTTTGATTGGAAAAATCTCTTTCGTTTTCTCCAAAAATTTTACCCGTCAATGGGATTTTATGATGCCCAATGCATGTTCAGATAACCTCATGTTTCAAAACATGAATGCCAATGAAGTTAGAATCCTATGTCTTTTCTAGACATCAGATTCTAAAAGCTTTTCTTTTCTTCTCTATTTTTTATTCAACATTTTCAATGGATTGGGGAAAGGGATACTTACCTGTCCCCCGCGGCTGGAGATCCCTGAAAATGCGGAAGAAACATGTTATTGTTCGTTCATGAATTTTTCAAAAAATTAGAACGATACATCTTACCCTCGGTCGTGTGCCCCTGCGAGTGCACACAGGTTGTCAAAATTTGTCCTCCTTGATGGTGAGTCCCTATCAAGGATAAATAGCAAGTGTTAACTCATATTCCCAAATTGAAGACAAATTGGGACAATACAACTTTACTCTTGGTTCTCATCCCGTTCTGACGTCGCGTATTGATATGAACCACGTCTATCAAATCCGCTTATCCATGCTTGGAATATTTGCAATATCAATGGTTCAGCTGCCCCCGGTTGGGCAACGTCTGTTTTGTTATTTGAACAGATGGCTCCTTGGGTGATTTATCCACGTTTAACACCTGAGAAGGGAAATAAATGAGACATTACTTTGGTATTCGGTTGAAGATCGTTTAGGAACGATACATCGTTTTACCAAATGGGAGGCTTCGTGACCAAACGTATTTCGTGCTGAATGGGGGTAGATCCCATTATGCTCCGCGGGTGATAGTCATCGTTCATGGAATTTGCTCCACGGATTAAGTGATTAATCCATGGCCCTTGGCTCGAAGACGTTCAAAGGGTAATGTTGACACTCAGAGCGGTTAGTTTTCAGCGTTAATTACAATGTTCCCGCGGGAACTTTACAACGAAATCCGTAACACATTCATTCGATGTATTCACCTCTCACTCTCCTGAGCCTTCTAATGATTTAGCACACGAGCTTCGAACCAGATGTCCGGTCGCCGGTACCGGTCACGACTGCGAAGATGCACTTGTTCCAAAATGCTTGACCCATAGGCTGAGTTGCTCATTCAGGAGATCGTCCGACCGCTCGAGTCGTCCAAGTTGAGCATCCTTAATTGCTGGTGACGGACTTCTCCCATTTTCGGCATGAACAACCTGGTTTCTCGGTTTATGCGTGATCCACACGCCGAGTTGCTCACTGAGGGACTCGCTTGAAATTTCAAGCCATTGACGCCCAAGTCGGGCATCCTCAACCGTTGGCGATGGGTTCCTCACACTACTTTCGACATGAACAACCTCACTTCTTGAGTTGGTATTTTCATCGTTGTCCAGTAGGTTTGTACCCGATGCTGGATTCGCCGTAGGAATAACACTAACGATCGGTTGGTGCTCAAATTGGGGAGTCCATACCTGCTGAAATTGTTGTACATACTCTTGGGGAGTACCAGGGTAACTCAGGGGGGAATTCAGCCGATCGAACCAAGAATAGATGTTTTCAAGGAGATCGTCTGAACCATCGAGCGACTGACACTCAGGTTGAGTATTGTCGACTACTGGAGAAGGAATCTTTTTGCCATTTTCGTCATGGACCACCTGATTCTTCGAGCCGGAATCTCCGTAATCGTCTCGCAAGATTGTATGTGCATCTCCTGCCAGTGTTAGATCCGCTGTAGGACTAGTATTAACGGCCAGTCGGTGCTCAGACTGGGGAGTCCCGATTTGCTGAAATTGCGGTACATACTCCTGAGGAGTACTGGGATAACCCATGGGAGTACTCTGATTGATGCCTGAACAATCGACCGTGTAATTGTCAGTCCCATCGGTGTTAAGAGGTGATTGGATGCTTCCTGCTTCATGAGGATTGCGATCACAGCCATGCTCATCGTTTAAACTTGAACTGCCTCTCTCTTGGTCTAGCGCCACTCGTCCATCTCTCAGTAGTCTTTTGTAGCACCAAAGGTGGTTCCTGACTTTATTTCTATCCAATTCCGGCATGTTCATGATCTTGAGTATGCGCGATGGGCGAGCCAAACTGATCCCTAACTGTTGAACTGCATCAACAAATTTGCTATGAAGCTCCGAGGTCCAATAAAACCTTGTTTTCTTGCTAGCCGAAGTAGGGTTGGCAACTCGGCGGCTACTCTTCGTGGAATCTGGTCGTGTTGAACCGCCTCTATCTTGGTCTAGCGACGCTCGTCCATCTCTCAGTAGTTTCTTGTAGCGCCAAAGGTGATTCTTGACCATATTTTTAGTCAGTCCCGGCACGTTCATGATTTCGAGTATGCGCAATGGGCAAGCAAAACTGATCCCCAACTGTTGAACTGCATCAACAAATTTGCTATGAAACTCCGGGGTCCAACGAAATCTTATTTTCTTGCTAGCCGAAGTGGTGTCAGCAACTTGGCGGTTACTCTTCTCGGAATCTGGTCGTGTTGAAGGTTGCTCTGGAGGGGATTTAGTGGTCTCAGATCGGCTGGTCATGATGGTGAGTTCATCATCGAGCGGACCCGACTTGTCATGACGCATGTTCCCTTCCACAATGGGCGTCGACTTTGACCTTATAGCATTAGTTTCCTCTTGTAGATCCTCGGCGGTACCCGCCTGTTCCGAAAGATGTTGCGAAGGGCATTGCAACAAATGAGCATTATAAACCCCCAGATCTGGCTCTTCAGTGAATACTCCGTCCGTGGGAACAGGGTTACCGCACTCCAGGCAAATAGCGATGCTTAGAGCTTTTTTGTACTGAGTGTTTTTTATTCGAAGCTTTTCATTTTCCTCCCTTACAACCGCTAACTCGTGCCGATCGCGTTGCTGCTTCAGCCGGGTTCGTTTGTTTTCAAACCAGCACTTGACCTTCCGAGGCTCCCACCCTATCTCCTGGCCCATTTTGATTTTCTGTTCCATGTCCGGATAGGGGTATTCCCTGAAAAACAATTCGAGTTTATGGACTTGACCTGAAGTGTTGCGTTTGAGATATTCCCCTTTCTGACGCTGATAACCGTCGCGGGTACTGTTCTCGTTAACCAAGCCGCGGGTTTCATCATTAGAAGGATCGGTCTCCATGGCCCTCGTGTCAGGTTCGGTCCTGAGATCTTCAAACTCTTCCAGCAGCTCAAGCTCGGAGACCTCCAAGTCTGGCGCTTCCAGTAAATGACAGAATCCCTTGAACATTTTGACCGGGATATCACTGTTTGATTTTCCGTTAACTCAGCTTTCTTTGTTCCTCCTTGGATCTTCACTTTCTCTGCAAATTCTGAGAGGTTAAAGGAACCGGATCACCGTTCTTCGATCAAAGGTGATGGCTACCCGACGAGCGCTCTTCTCAATGTTTCGAGATTCCCACTTCGTCCTTTTGTGATGGCTACTTGACGAGCGTTTTTCTCAAGGCTTCGTAATTCCCACTTTGTCCTTTTTTGCTCTTTTCTACGTGAACGGAGCCTGAAGATCTCTTGCGTTGATTTCGCTTTGTCGAGCACTACGCTTGTCCCCCTGGCCCAGTCTCTAGAGTAACAAGCCTGCCCACCTTTCGGCGCCATTATGTTTCGTAAAACCCGAGATCACAGGACGGTGGTGGATTCGTGACTCATCGGGGATGCATTAACGAAACCCGCTTGGCTCTACTGCACATAAAATATTATTACCACTTCTCCCTGTACTCGAGCATTTATAAGGTGATAGATCGATGTCAAGAAGATTAACACTTTAGCCTTATCAGACTCAGCCTCTCAAACACTCTTCACATTCTCACTCTCTTCTCCGTCATTCCATCGCATATGGATTCCTCCTCTATGCCTGTTGCCTTACCTGAAGCTTCGACCCAATGGGAGAGATTTTACCACCTCTTGGGTAGGGGTTATGGCTACATAAACAATCATCCTGAAGCTGAGGTTGAAGTTCGTACTCTGATTCCGGCCCTGGATACTGCGTGTATTGAAGGTACGAAACTGCAAAGGGAGTTTGTGATCTTCCCAACTCTCTTTAACAATTTCATGCAGGCTTACGAAGTTGCTAGCCGGGAGGTCACTTTGGCTGGTATCGTGCGAGCCCGTTATCAGGACCGAACTGAGTCCCTGATGTTGGCCATGCTGACGGCCGATAACCATAAAAGGGCTGTTGAATACGCCCACGCCCAGGTTTCGATGCTGGTCCGTGAGAGGGACAACTTGGTGGAGCGTCTGGCTCTTTTTTACACCGCCTTTGAGCAAGACCAGCACAACTTCGTGCTGAGGTTCCAGTGTGCCTGGTTGGAGGAAAGGCTTGAAGACCTGAGCATGGATATAGCTCGCGGGAGGGTGCTGGCTCATGACTTAGAGCTTGAGTTCGAGTACTATGACACCAAGGTGAACGAACTTAAGGAGAAATGTCGTCTCCTTTTCTTCAAGCTTGTAGACCTCGATTCCCGGAGTGTGGGTTGTAAGCAAGGCATGGATAGCATGGAGAGTCAGTTAAGCTTTTTTGTGATGCTTGTCAGAACTCATTTTGGGTTTACTGCTCCCCCTCAGTGATCCACTTGTAAACTTTCCTGCTGAATGAAATAAATGCGAGTTTGTTTATATATGCTCTTTCATTCTGCATTGTTGACTAGCCAAGAAAGGTTTTTGCTTTCGGATCTACGCGACTCCTTTTTCGCCTGTGTCAACAGATTGACTACGCATCATTCTCACAGCCCGACGCTTTATATTTGATTGACCTGAATGCCTCGTGAGAAATAGATTTGTAGTTGCTCGAAACTTAAAGATTGCCCCTGATTTTGCGGTCATTGCGTTTGGGGCCGCTAGTAATCTTTCACTTTCGAGCTCGATCACATTCTGCTAGTAACTCATGCTATCAATTCTGCCTTCACGCGTCGGGGCTGATTTTACCTTGAACTTAATAACAAGGAATTACCGTATACACACGAGATGACGTTTGCGAAAAACATTATGCAGAATCAACTCTAGCTATTGAAGAAACAAACGCATGCACCGATGAGAACTTTACAATAGGAGATACATCCTTCTCGCGTACATCCCCTTCTTTCTTGGGGCATGTCCAATGACTAACCAGTCTGGCCTCAGCTTAGGTGTGCCATTACCAAGTGCAGATCATGGTTGCCAACCTTTAATAGCTTCCAACTGATCGAACCAGGTATCAAGTCCTTCATCGAAGAAATATCCCGACCCCTCGAACGATTGATGTGTAGGTTGAGCTGCATCGCCCGACGGGTTCTTCGAACTGGAACCTCCATCTTTGTCTGGGATTATAAGAGGAGATTTGATCGATTGACTACCACAAGCATCTCCCACTTGGGGATTAGGGAAATAAGAGTGCTCCAAGCTTTCTCCCATTAGATCATCTGAAGCCATATGCTCTGATTGGGCAAACCCTTGAGCACTGGGCGTGGTGGGCTGATCTGCGACAGGATGAACACTGACTAGCTGCTGCTCGGACGGAGGAGTGCTTACTCGTTGCACTTGTGATGCGTGTTCTTGA
The DNA here is from genome assembly GCA_021437785.1 of Rhodomyrtus psidioides. Lineage (NCBI taxonomy): Eukaryota > Viridiplantae > Streptophyta > Magnoliopsida > Myrtales > Myrtaceae > Rhodomyrtus > Rhodomyrtus psidioides. The sequence continues at coordinate 2,431,868 of JAILYB010000042.1, forward strand.
GGAATATTGAAATGACTCGCGAGGATATCCTGATCAAATCCCCAATAGTCGTCCAGATTCGACCGGGCCTCATTTGTCATAAGGGTGCTGGGTTCGCAGCCGAGTCTATTGCTCGGATTCAGTTCTGCATAACGCTGTCCTAACGCCCTTCTGTAGCAACCAAGGTGATTCGCGACTAATTGCTTGGTAAGTCCCGGTACGTTCATGACCCTAAGTATGCTTGTCGGACCTATGAAGTCGAGTCCTATCTGTCGAACTGCGTCCAAGAACTTGAGATGAAGCTCCGGGGGCCAAGTGAATTTCTTCTTCTCGTCGTCCAGAGTGGCGTAGATAGCCTGCCGACTAACCTCTAACTCCTCTTGAACCGTATCTGATCTTACCGGAAGCTGTTGTGGAGGAGATTCATGGGCTTCGATGAGGTGACTCCGATCATAACGACACGTATCTTCTTCCTCCGAAGACACTGGTATAATTTCTGTAGGATCGATCTGCTCATGCGCGCCATTAGCAGGATCTGATTGTACCGGAGATGGCTCAAGGGAGCAGGGGGATAAATGAGCACCTTCCATCTTCGTAGAAGGCTTACTGGGGAACAATTTACTGAGGGTGGTAGGGCCACCGCAGTCAGGGCAGGTAATAGTACTGAGAATTTTCTCATACCACATGTTTTCCATTTGAAGGTTTTGGTTCTGCTCTTTTAGGGCCGTGATCTCCTTACGCCTGTGTTGGACACCTAGTCTGAAACGTCTATTCTGAAACCAAAAATGGATTCTCATAGGATTCATTCCCAGCTTCTGGCCCAATTCAATCTTTTGTTCCTCGTTTGGGCAAGGGCATTCATCGAAGAAAGCTTCAAGCTCCTGGATTTCTTTCCGAGCGTAGCGCTGGCGACTTTTTCTTTTCCGGGGTTGAGCGTCGTGGCCACTGCCGTCGTCACCACTGCGATCTTGATGTTCGTCACCGGCGATGTTGAGTTCCATGGCTTCGATGTCGAATCTGATTCTAGAGAATTTGAGGTCTTTCAACGAACTCGTCACTCGGGGTTCTCTATTCTCTTTTGTATACTCGCTCTTTCGATTTGTTGCCTCCTTTTCCTCGAAAGCTAGGTCTGTTCAGCGTTCTGTTTTTGAAACGACGGAACTGTTTACCTCCTGCTCAGCTTTCCGACACGAAGGGGTAACCAAATCCTTCCGCGGCTTCTTCGATAGTAGCGCTCGCCTTTCACTTTTCCTCGATAGTCATGCCTGTTCAGCACTGTCTTCTCTTTTTAAGTGGCAGAGCTGTTCACTCGCCGCCCAGTTTTATGCGTGATGGAACAACACAATCCTTTCGCGGCTTCTTCGATAGTTGCGCTCGCCTTTCACTTTTCCTCAATAGTCATGCATGTTCAGCACTGTCTTCTCTTTTTAAGTGGCAGAGCTGTTCACTCGCCGCCCAGCTTCATGCGTGATGGAACAACACAATCCTTTCGCGGCTTCTTCGATAGTTGCGCTCGCCTTTCACTTTTCCTCAATAGTCATGCCTGTTCAGCACTGTCTTCTCTTTTTAAGTGGCAGAGCTGTTCACTCGCCGCCCAGCTTCATGCGTGATGGAACAACACAATCCTTTCGCGGCTTCTTCGATAGTTGCGCTCGCCTCCCTCCCAGCTTTAATAATGGCGAGACCGAATTTGTCAGGCCTGAAATTGCGGATCAGGACATGTCTGATGATTCACGGGAGGAGCAGCCCTCGCTTTACATTAATTAACCCGGCTCCACAAGCATTATTGCTGCAACTTTTCTCCACTCTCGAGACGCTATAAAATGAGGAGTTGGTGTTTGGGAGATTAACGCTCTCATATAATTTGCTTCCATCCTCTAATCGCTCCACTACACACATCTCCGTCGAAAATGGCTTCTTCCCAAGTTCACACTTTCTCAGCCGAAGCTTTGACTCGATGGAAAGAGTTCTATAACCTCTTGGGTCGAGGCTACGCTCACATAGCCGATCATCCCGAAACCGAGGATGAGATCAGAGTCATGTTCGGGGACCTGGACATCACCTCCCTCGAGGGTACCGCGTTGGGGAGGGAATACAATATTTTTCCAACGCTCTTTACGAACTCCTTGGAGGTCTACCGCGCTGCTCATCGGGGAGTTACCGTGGCTCGTATCTTGCGAGCCCGTTATGAGGATCAGTCCGACCGCCTAGCGTTGGCTGACTACCTGGCCGATAGTCACAAAAAGGCTGTTGAGTTCGCCAAAGAGCGGGTTTCGACATTGCTACGCGAGAGGAGGAATCTGGTGGAGGACTTAGCTCTATCTCTGGCTACCTATGAGCGCGATCGACGTAATGCCCTGCTAAGGAATCGGAGCGAGTGGCTGGAAGAAAGGCTCAACGGCATAAACGAGGATATAACTCGTGAGAATGGACTTGTTCGGGACTTGGAAACAGTCGCCGAAGATCACGAGACTCAGGTTGTTGCAGTCAATGATGAACGCAAACGCCTCCACCTCAGGCTTGCGGACCATGATACGCGGAGTGGTGCGTATAAACAAAGCATCCATAACCTGGAGGGCCAGCTGGGCTCCTTTGTGTCGTTGATTAGGGCTCACTTCTGCTTTACTTTTCCACCCCAATGAATTGTATGATCTGGTTTGGGCAAGAATGAATGAAAGCCCCTGTGTTTGTTTTAGCTTTTATATGATCCATTTCTTCGAGCATCCAGACATCTTAGACTTGGATGAGCCGATCCATAATAAGTCGAGTAGATGTGTTCTGATTTTCTAACTCACTCATGGTCAGATGAAAGAATAGCCTCAGACTTATCCAAGAAAAGATTTCTTTATGCTACTTGTTTTTCACCTGCAAATGAAAAGACCGAGTCAAAAGGAATAATCTGAAAAAGAAAGCATAGACCCCTTTCAATCTTATGCTTGCTCGTAATTAATAATGACAAGAACTTTTACAAGGGTTTTAATCTTGTGCGAAAAGTTTTTATCAATATTCCTCGAAAGAAAGCATACTATTGAAAGGAATGTAATTCACGATAATTTCTTTTGACCAATATTCAGAAGAGCGAATTAGTCAAAAATGCAAGGCATAACGACGTGTTTTTAAATTTAATTGAAGATACGGCATCCAAATCAAGGCCGTTTTGTTAAGAACGAGAGCAATTTGGACATCTATCTCGTCATTAAATTCGAAATAACGTCAATACTCTTGATCAATTATCGTGGATTACTTAGTGACGTATGACATGCATGGACCAATTCAAGTGTATAATTCCTTCTAGCGAAATTGGGGTTGGATTACCCTGTACGACCAAAAAGGTCGTGTAAGATTTTCAACTTTAGTTTCCTCTAAAGGAATTATAAACTTGACTTGGGAGTATTCGGATGATTAGAGAAAATGCCACTATCACATTCCCATGACCCGTCAAAAGAAATACAACCGAGTTCCATCTGAATGTATACACCAATAGATCCCTAATACAATCACTCTAAGGGGTGAGATAGAGAAAGCCTCGATAAAAATAAACCCTATACAAGAGGACTAGTAATGGAAAATGAAACCAAGGAATGTGATCCTAACGTTTAAGGATGCCCCAAGTTCGATCTGTGACTTCCGGATCACTTGCCCCAACTCGTCATCTTCATTGGACGATATCTCAATAATGTCCATAGTAGGCTCCTTTGTTGCTCACTCGGTGTTCACCATGGGATATCATCCTCCTCGTCTTCTATCAAGGACGTTTGGGAAAAACACATGCATCTATCCTTGAAATGGCATTTAATCTAATCACCAGAATGCAATGAATGAAATGCCTATATTTATATGAACTGTAATAGTTTTGAGGGATAGAGAGTCTTACCAACCCAACTCGTCGACTTATGTGCGATTTTAGGTGTACCAACCGCCCAAAGACATGCGTATGAGACAAGTGATGGTGAACTTCTAAAAATCAGAGGGTTTGGCACCTAAGGTTAAGGTTCCCACCTCGAGTTCTAGAAAGAGCCGATTCCATTGCACAACTATCGTTGCATTGGGACTCAATCCATAGTTCGAAGCGAGCGGAATTGAGAAGTGGATTACCCCGTGTTTTTCCTCACGGAGATTCCATTTTCAATTCCTTCTATTGTGTTCCTAAAGGCGGCGCCTGGGGTTTTAGGCGCGGTTGTGTGTGTCCATGTGTCGTGATCATCACAATGCAAGTCATGCACAACAATTTATCAATCAGCACTTCAAATCATCCACACAACATACATTCCTACGCCACACCTGCGTAAAATAAAGTTAATCACAGACTACACCCCTTATTACTCCAATCTGCAAAAACATATAACACCTATCGTGAGCGGACTTACCTCACCTTCAAGAGCGCCTGTAGGGTTAGAAAAATCACTCAATTTTTATTACGGCCTAAGTCCACTTGAGGTCTAGAACCATAGTTTCTAGAACAATTCCCCAGTGGAGTCGCCAGCTGTCGCGACCCATCCGGAAGCGGACGCGGCTAATGGATTACCGATCACGGGTCTTGGATCGGTGCGAGCCCTCCCAGGCCCATACCAAATCGCGGCGGGAGTATTTTTCAGGAGGATTCAACGATAAGAGTCGATCGCTTTCGACCTTAGTGTGGTCGTGGTGGCATGTGCAACTTGTGCATGCATTTGGAGTCGCCACCGGTCTTTCTTGGAGGGTAGACCGGAAACCTTACCGATCGATTGGGAGAGATCGATCAGTTCTACGGAACCAGAGATTTTGGGTTCGGGGACTTGGTTACGCTGGTGTCGTTACCAACGCCCTTTCGGTACCTAATGCGAGTGATTTTCCTAACTAGGATTTCATGCAGGCACAATTTTGGGTGAGGTAAGTCTGACTTTGCACATTAACCAGTTTAACATGCTCACGTAATCATAATAAATAAATAGATGTCAATCACATAAATATCTATCCTACGTGGTGATCATGGAATTATGATTTAATGGGTCTCGAGCCAATGAGACCACATATAATCATTTTAATATTTTAATAACGGAGAGCCGCTCTTCGCTTGTTCTTGGTTTCTTGAACTCTTCAAGAATTGGGCCCCAAAGAGCTCGCCGACTTAAAAGGCTCCTCCACGTAATCCTCGTAGCATTTACATCAACAATTGACTATGCTAAAAATAAAGATTACATGAAAAATAAAAGGAGTACGCAGCCTCCATTTAATAATTACAACCCCAAATATATAAATAATCATCATACATTCATATATACATCAATCACATTGATTAGGGATTTTTCCATGATCACCACCCTTTCACGTAAGTAATAAATTCACAATTTAAAACTTAGGAAGGCACAATAAAAATTCTACGTTGAATCATATTCAGAATTTTTACGTAAAATAAGATAGCCATAAATTTTCGATTCAAAATTGATTTAGTCTCAATTTTTGCTACGTTGATTAATTTATCATATAAAATAATCAATCTCCATTAGCCATGTAAGACGAACAATTCGTTAATACATATTGGCCATAGTATTGCAAAAATTGCAAAAAATCAATTAAATGCACGAAAACACCTAAGGATTGGCTCTGATACCACTGTTGGGATCCACGTAACACGTAGCGGAAATAAATAACAACCCACACATGTATCTCCAGAGGCGTACTTCGTGCATTTCAATCGAAAAAAATCACAAAGTCTCAAAGGGAGTAAATAGATTACCTCTCGTAGCGTGCTTGAACGGAGGTGTCGGTTCGATGTTCTTCGATCTCAGCCTCCACAAGTGTTAGGCATCTAGTTCGGACGCACCACCAATTGACGAACGGGGAGACGACTAATAACTCCACAACAATTGTGCTAGCAATATGCGGAATCAATATTCCGAACTTAGTATATTTTGCTCGCTCAAGATTATGAGAATATAGAGAGTGTTTGTGTTCTTCTCTCTAAGCTCTCAAAAATTTGCACACTCTACAAAATGTCTCTCCTCTTCAACCTCAAAACTCTTGCCATCCTTTTATAGCCAAAAATACCTTCCAATAAATTGTATTTAAAAATAGCACTAACAATTATAAATTCTATCTAAAAATAGCACTCACAAATAAATGACATTTAAAAATAGCACTAACAATAGCACTCACAATTTATAATACAAAAATGCTATTTAAAAATAGCACTAACAATAGCACTCACAATTTATAATACAAAAATTCTATTTAAAAATAGCACTAACAATTATAAATTCTATCTAATAATAGCACTCACAAATAAATGACATTTAAAAATAGCACTAACAATAGCACTCACAATTTATAATACAAAAATGCTATTTAAAAATAGCACTAACAATAGCACTCACAATTTATAATACAAAAATTCTATTTAAAAATAGCACTAACAATTATAAATTCTATCTAATAATAGCACTCACAATTTATGATAAATAAATGCCATTTAAAAATAGCACTAACAATAGCACTCACAATTTATGATAAATAAATGTCATTTAAAAATAGCACTAACAATAGCACTCACAATTTATAATACAAAAAATGCTATTTAAAAATAGCACTCACAATACAAAAATGCTAAAAAAGGCACTAACAAAGGTGTTAAAAATAATAACCATTATTATTATTACAAGAGTTAAAGAGGTTACCAAACAATACAAATATGCATAACGTATAAATACGTATGATGTATAAATACGTAGAGCATACGTATACATCCGTGAAACCGGGGACTAATTGAAAGAAAAATGTGCAATTAAGCCCTTTTGGTAAAAATTGATTAAATTGGAGGGCAAATTGACCTAATTGCACTTTAAGACTTTAGAATCCAATGTCATAGCTTATAAAAAGTGAGAATTGAAAACTAAAAGACTCGAAAATGATTTTTTTTTAGGCTCGGTTCGGGTTTATGTTTGTGAAGGAACATAGTGACCCGAGCCGAATTTTTGAGATTTAAAGTGACACACTTGAAGAGGAAATTAAAACAAAATTATCGAATATTTTTGGGTATTTTTCTGACCACGAATGGTATTTTTCTGATTTTTTGGGTATTTTTATAATTAAATAAACTCGAAAAATATTAAAAATACCGAAAAATATTTTTTGTTCAAAATTGGTTCCTAAGGTTAAACCAAGGCTTCCAAAGTTGATTTTGTGATTTTATGACCTTTTTTGATATTTTTAATTAATTTTAAAGAATAAAAATCACAATAATAAATGGTAAAAAAAATCAGGTGTCAACACGCACTCCTCCATTCGAGCAGCAGTCGGCTGGTGCTCTGCCTGCCGCTGGTCAACCCACGACAGACGATTTCTTTGATGATGGGCTCGATGCCTTGTTCAATCAATGGGAAGCTGGCATGCCTGGACAACCATGATCTAGCACCTGACTCGGGGCACGATGGGTTGGTCGCTACGATCACCCATAGACAGAAGAACATGTTCACGAGTGGATCACTCTTTTTATCCATTGTAAAGTTCCTATGGGAACATTTTTCTTTAATGGCTATAGTTAATTATGTATGAAAACCAACGCTATCGACGAACATCGTCATGCTTGGTTGCGATGATCCCTTGTTAGATTAAGTCTGAAACCAGAGACGGTCTTTAAAATTTTGAGTGGCCACGAACTTATTCCTCACCAAGCGCCCGGGGTGCTGAAATGAAGAGTAACAGCATGCCCAGGGAAAATGCCACTTTCGTTTGAACGATGAAAAGGGGTTGAGAGAAGATCATAGCGTTAATTCCCATGGAGCTAAATGAATTAAACGGAGTCATTAATTGCGGGTCCACCGTTGCTCCCCACGTTCTCGGGCCTAACAAATCATAAAAGGGCGCCGAAAGATTGTAGACCCACCACTTTGAAGACTGAACTAGGGGACAAGCGCAATACTCGATGAAACCGAATCAATGCAAGAGAGTTTGTGATCCTATCACGAGGAAAAAAAAAGGGGGAATACAGACGAGGAGTAATTGCAGGGTCTCGGGAGGAGCGCTTGCTTGCTGGTCTTCATATGCAGCCTGAAGGATGGTTCTAGGACACGCACAATCACCCGAGAAAATTCCTAGAGTGAGCAAACACATAAGAGCGAATAGAGAAAGCTGAGTGAACTAGATCAGCCCGAGATACTCCGATCCATCATGTTTAAAAGCTATTCCCATCTGCTAGAAACGCCTGACCTGGACATCTCTGAACACGAACTGCTGGACGACTTTGAAGATCCTGGAGCTGAATCCTGCCCGAAGGCCATTGAGGCTGACTCCTCCAGTGATGAAATTCTAGGCTTCAGCTACGAAGAAGGAGTATACAATGATGACCGGAGTCGGAAAAGGAAGCAACTGCAATGCCACACTCCAGGCCAAATCCGAGAACTCGAAGCTTTCTTCAATGAATGCTCCACTCCAAGCAGACAACAGAAAATGGAGTTGAGCCGAAAGTTAGGATTGGAGCTTTCGAAGGTCAAGTTTTGGTTCGCCAACAAACGAACCCGTGTGAAACAGCAACACGCAGACCATGAGTTACTGGCCCTGAAGGAGGAGAATGAGAAGCTTCGAGCTGAAAGCGCGAGATATAAGGAAGCTCTGACCAAGGCCGCCTGCCTTAATTGTGGTAATCCTGTTGTCCTCGGAGAGGTGTTCCTCGATGAGCCATCCCTGTTGACGAATAACGCTCAGCTGTTACCGTATTCTCCACAACATTTTCCGACACAGCCAGATACCGTCGGAGTTCTGCATGAGCAAGTCAACACCATGGGGTCAACACCAACATCTTCTGAGAAATGGGACATGAATCATCACAAGTGGAGTTCTCCCAATGACGAACTCGCTGTCGCAGCCAGCCAATCCGAAGTCGGTGAGTCCCTCCCTGGACAACTTTTGAAACGACTAGATCCCGTAGAGAATAGCTACCGAAGTATTGACGATATTTTGGGTGATAAGAGAACAAGGTTTTACTGGACCTATGAACTTCACACCAAATTTGTTGATGCAATTCGAGAGCTGGGAGTTGATTCGGCTAGCCCACTACGCATACTCGAGATTATGAATGTGCCGGGGCTCTCTAGAATTAACGTTGAGTCTCACCTTAAGTACTATAGGAGATTGCTAAGGGATGGAAGGATAGCGTTAAACCATCATAAAGCCGGTTGGAGCTCAAGTGCTGGGCAGAGTTACAACCATTATGATTGGAGAGCCAAGAGCACCCAACCGTGTTTCAGCAATGACGGGACCAGCAGTCGTGTCAGCGACTCCTCTAACCCAAATCAAAATGCTCCGCCGAGCTATCTCGATACTCCTCAAGAGTATATGCCACAGTTCCAGCACATAGGGATTCCTCAATTCGAGCGCGAACCAGTCATTAATGCTGTCCCTGAAGCGGATCTGGCATTGGTAGAGAGTGCACATATAAACCTGCCGGTCATCGGAGGAAGTCCCAATTCGAGGGGTCAAATTGCTCACGGCGAGAGCAAAGAGAGGAATCCCTCACCTGCAGTCGACGACACCCAATCTGGGCACCAAGGGCTAGAAAGAGCAGGTGATTTCCTTGATGAGGAGCTGGACACTTGGATCAATACTCTTCAGGAATGTATGTCTCAACCCCAACAGGGCAATGATGAAGGTTCCAGCTCAAAGACCCCAGTCCCTCACAATGAAGGCAATGAAAGAAATCTGCCCCCAACAATCGTTGATACCCAACTTGAACATCAATGGCTCGAAGACTCGAGCAATTTCCTTGGCGATGAGTTCAATCTTTGGCTCGATCAATTTGGAGCTGGAGGACCATCGCAGTGGTGACGCAAGGCCGGTGATCAAACGTCTGATGCAAGGCATGGTTACTCGATGAAAAATGCTTAGAGAAAAGGGGTGGAATACTCCTATTGAATATGTTGTTGATCGCACTGTAAGGTTCCCACGGGAACATCTTTAATTAATATCTAGAACTAATTGCGCGTGAGTGTCAACATCACCCTTTGAGCATCTTCAAGCCGAGGGCCGTGGATTAATCACTTAATCCGTGGAGCAAGTTCCATGAACAATGACTATCACCCGCGGACCATAATGGGATCTACCCCTTCAATATGAAATACGTTTGGCCGCGAAGCCACCCATTTGGTAAAACGATGTATCGTTCCTAAACGATCTCCAATCGGATACCGAAGTAATGTCTTCTTTCTTTTCCTTCTCAGATGATAAACATGGATAAATCACTCAAGGAGTCATGCGTTCAAATAATAGAACAGACGCTGCCCAGCTGGGGGCAAAGGAACCATCGATGTTGCAACCACTCCAAGCATGGATAGGCGGATTTGATAGATGTGGGGAATCGCCTTGGAGACGAACAAGTTTTTACATCCCACGTTGAGGGTAAGATGTATCGTTCCGATTTTCGAAAAATTCGGGAACATACAATGATATGCTTCTTTTACATTTTCAGGGATCTGCGGCCGCGACAGGTAGGTAAGTATCCATTTCCCCGTTAGCTGGAGATAAAAAATGTGTCAGAATACTTTTAGCCGGCATAAAGATTTTCCAATGCATCGATATTCATGATTTAAATCGGGAGGTTACCTGAAGCATGAATAGAACATGCACGGTACATCACAAAATCCCCTCGACGGATAAATTTTGGGGAAAAGAAAATGAACTTTTCCAAATATGATTATTTTTCAAACCATTCAAAGGGATGTTCCCTCAAAAGAGAGGCGAGCTCAAATCCAAACACATCCTACATACACTGGAGAGATGAGTGGAGCGAATCAAATAGCAAAATCTGGGCCTACAGAGGTAGGGATTATTCGCAGCAATTACATGGATTGGGATGACGGAGGCATTCGTTTCATATCCCCAAACACTACAGGTGACTATTGACAACCCCTTTGAACGGCGGTTTTCATTCTCAACCCTGTCAAGAACCACCCCACATCGGGGCAAGAACGAAAGTAAGTCCAGCAGCGTCAGAAAAAAATGGTTAGAAATTTTCTTGCTCGGACTAACATCAATCTTTGTGTGTTGTTTATATGGTAATCCAAGTGCCATAGGATGACGAGAAGCATTCATTTCTCTATCCCACACACCATATCCTTTGCACAGCCAAGTTGAGCCTGCAAATTCATCTCATAAACCCGTTGGTGGTCATTGCAAGTTCCAAGACAGAGGCATCGCCAATTCAAAAACGGAAGAGTTCAAACTTAGGGTTTGCGAAGAAATCCCTAAGTTAATGCTGAAGCTTGTTAGACCTTTGGCCATATGTCTAACACGATCTCTCGAAGATGAGAAAGAGCGGGATTTCAAAAAAAAATGAAAAATGAAAAAAAATGAAAAAAATCCCCGGCATCAAGAAAAGCAAAGTGCCTGGTAAAAGCAAGGCCGATGCTCGTGTAAGTTGTTCGATTGATCCGCAATGAAGCTGGATGGGAAAATATGAAATCCCTGAAGGAGCCAAATCCAAAAGGACTGCTCCCCAAATGCTATCAAGTGCAGAACAAAGACATAGAAAGAGTCAGTCTCTGAATGCAACAAGAGACGCTCATTAAAGAGCTGGTGCACATCGCAAGATCGGTTGCGTATCCCAAAAACTGAAGGTGCAGAGAGGAAAGGGCATGTGGTAAATTTGCAATGATCACCAATGTCAAACCCTTCGTAATTTCTGGGCCAAAAACAAGCCTTTTTCGGTCCCCAATCCTACCAATGTTACAACCCTGAAACAATCTTCTCTGACTAAGACACTTGGGTTAACATATTGCTTAGCTCGAAGAAGTACGAGCAAGACTATTTCTTTCTCATTTTGCAGGGTTCTTGACTTGTAAACCCGGAGCAGATGGCGAAGACTCTCATTCAATGACCTCGACTCCAAAGCGGGTCCCCCTTGAAAACCAATATCCAAGCCCAACATTACGGTCCCGGGGAAGACCTCCCGACCGATCAAAATGTATGCGCTGCGAATGATCCTAAAACCTAGGCAAATGTTAGTAGGAAGTTGAGCACATACATTACAGAAGACCATTATCACAGAGCGGTGAGGAGCCCTCTTGGATGAGAAATTCTCCAACAGATGTTTTGAACAAACTCTTTTTGGAAATTTCAAATTGTTTGATCCAGATTTTCCGTGCAAGGGATTTGTGATCGCATTTGCATGTTGCAAGAATGTTTTGGATAGCCTTCGGCATCAAAATGCACATCTCATGATTAAGACTTAAATCATACGGTTTTGTCAGATGGACAACCGTCGTTTTCCCTAAGATTGATAATGTTTTCTTGGTGAAGAAAAATCTTCCAGGCTCAAACTTCTACAGGATACCTGGAGAACCCAGCTCCCAGAATGTCGCCCCAATAGACTCAAGTGAAGCTTTGTCAAAATAAAATCTTTCACTGCTTCAAAACTGAATTCCCGGCAAATTTCGGGATCTTTCAAAAGAAGGGGTGAGGATAGAACCCTTCTTCAAAAGAAGTCAGCAAAAAATCCTAACAGACGTGGAGAACCCTCGTCCCCGCACCACATTTTCAAAATGTCAAATAGTCTCATTGGACGTGGAGAACCCTCGTCATGAGACCCCTGTTTCAAAAACCAAGCAGTCTCATTGGACGTGGAGAACCCTCGTCATGAGACCCCTTTTTCAAAAACCAAGCAGTCTCATCGGACGTGGAGAACCCTCGTCATGAGACCCCTTTTCAAACCAAGGTAGATACCGCCTGAAGGGTCAACTCAAGGTAGATACCGCCTGAAGGGTCAACACATGGTAGAAACCGCATGAAGGGTCAAACCAAGGTAGAAACCGCCTGAAGGGTCAACACATGGTAGAAACCGCCTGAAGGGTCAAACCAAGGTAGATACCGCCTGAAGGGTCATATAAAGGTAGAAACCGCCTGAAGGGTCAAACACAAGGTAGAAACCGCCTGAAGGGTCAACCAAAGGTAGAAACCGCCTGAAGGGTCAACACATGGTAGAAACCGCCTGAAGGGTCAAACCAAGGTAGAAACCGCCTGAAGGGTCAACACATGGTAGAAACCGCCTGAAGGGTCAAACCAAGGTAGATACCGCCTGAAGGGTCATATAAAGGTAGAAACCGCCTGAAGGGTCAAACAATGGTAGAAACCGCCTGAAGGGTCAAACAATGGTAGAAACCGCCTGAAGGGTCAACACAACGGTAGAAACCGCCTGAAGGGTTGACCCAATAGTAGAAATCACTTAAATGGTAAACTCTATGGTCCGATCCACCATACGGATCAAAATCCTTGGCAAATTCCAAAGCGTGGGATGCGCCTTCTTTAGGTTCCTACCAGTTAGGAATTCCATAATGGTATGACCTACCATACAGGTCAGAGCTTAATCTCCCTAGGATATTCTGAATGACGAGTCCTAGGTATCTTCTTGAAAGTCGTCGCAATCGGCAGCATCCGACAGGTGAGCTTCAGGTAAGTCTCTCTCACTACGGCCCATGTTCAAATTGTTAAAGCAAGTCGAGGATTAATTTGAGCTTTTATCAAGAGCCTTAAGGATCCGATGTCATAGCATTTCTTCTTTCATTTTCCCAATTGAGTCGGTTAGGAATCAGGTGCCACCTTATTTTTGAGAGAAAACTTCTAACGAGATTCCTCTCAAAGAGGGGCAGCTGTTGACACTTGATTTTTGACCATTTATTATTGTGATTTCTTAAAAATATCAAAAAAGGTCATAAAATCACAAAATCAACTTTGGAAGCCTTGGCCTAGCCTCGGGGACCAATTTTGAACAAAAAATATTTTTTGGTATTTTATAATATTTTTCGAATTTATTTAATTATAAAAATACCCAAAAAATCAGAAAAATACCATTCGTAGTCAGAAAAATACCCAAAAATATTCGATAATTTTTTTTAAATTTCCTCTTCAAGTGTGTCTCTTTAAATCTAAAAAATTCGGCTCGGGTCACTATGTTCCTTCACAAACATAATCCCGAACCGAGCCTAAAAAATCCTTTTCGAGTCTTTTAATTTTCAATTCCCACTTTTTATAAACTATGACATTGGATACTAAAGTCTTGAAGTGCAATTGGGTCAATTTGCCCTCCAATTTGATCAATTTTGAACAAAAGGACTTAATTGCATAAAATTCTTTCAATTTAGTCCCCGGTTTCACAATTTTTGAAATTAAATTTCACACGGGCACACCCATTAAAATTAAACATCCCTACCAAATAGTTTTCATCATTATGAATCCATTGATGGCCTTAATTTGGACTGATTCGATCATTTGGGCCTTCAATTTGGCGATAATCATTTTCGGATCCTAGGGACAATTTGGGGTTTTCACTAAATTTCAATCAATTGATTCATGAAAATACCCCTATTTGATAGAAAACATGTCAAGGAGTCCGATTTTGCCATCAATTTCATGAAAAGGGTACGATTTGGGGCCCGATTTGACAAATTGACCGAACCGGGCCGGTCGGGTCAGGCCCGACCCGACCCGGTCCGGACCGGGTCTGCAACTCAGTGTTGCAGACCCACCGCCGGCGCAAAAACAAAAAAAAAGGCATCGTGGGCAGATTTTTTTAAGAAAAAGAGAGTTGAAGCGGGGGACAAAGAGAGGTGGTTGTGGAGCAATTTTCGGTGGGGAGACGGCGGCCACCAAAAAGGCCAGTCGGCCATCGACGAAAGGGGGGCCGGGAGCCGTGAGAGGAAAAGAGGTCGGCCGAGAAGAGAAAAAGGGAATCCACGAAAAACAGGAGAAGATTAGAGAGGAGGGAACAAAAAAAGAAGTGAGGAAGGAGAACTAGCCGTCGTGGTCGTCGCCATACGTCGCCGCCGAAGCCGCCGAAGCTAACAGGTCAGTGTCTCCCCTGTTCCTGCCCTGTTTTCGCGCGATCGAATAGAGCTCCTCGGTCCGGCTCGGTTTCGATCGAGTCGGACCAAGGCTGATAGCACCCGGTCCTCCTGACGTTGTGTGTAGACTTAATCAAGGGTCCTTTTAGCATGGCATCCCTTGTCGAGCTTCGGCGAGGTCGTTTTACCGCATCCCTAAATATGCACATTACCTGTTTGATGAATGGTCGACGGGAACTGAATTGGTGAATCTGAATTGTGAGCTGCGATTATACCTATTGGGTGTCTATTCATTCAAATTTGAGTCTATCACCATTCCACCCCCGGCCGGATGGTCATTTTGCGTTAAACCACGGTAAAACCGAGCTCCCGAGCTTCACCGGCCAAGACTCGGACCGCGAGCTCGGCGAGGATGTTCGTGAGGTCGCCGACGCCAATGGTAACTCAGGTAAGCTTCTAAGCTCCATTTGGACGTCGTAGGATCAAGCAGAATCGAGCTTTGAGCGGGAAAAGGAAATTCTGGAATTACTCGCCGGCGCCGGGACTGAGGGGTGTCTGTTCATCGCCTACCCGACGTTGCCGTGGCCTTGTTTTCGCTGGAGGTCGATGTGGTGTACGTAGGGAGTTGATTGGTGTCAAATCCGCGCTTCAAGTCTGTCGTTTTTGCGTCATTATGGTATCTCCGGCGAGGCGCCGGCGAGTTTCGCCGGCGCCGGTTGTCTTCTCCGGCGGGGTTCGGTCCGATCAAAGGGTCAACTGCTGACGTGGCTTGCCACGTCAGCGGCCACGTCAGCATTGGCGGGCCCAGGCCGACTAAGTCAAAGCCCAGATCGGACGGCCGTGGCTTCGCCACGTGTCGCGATCTGGGAATTTTGGGCAATAAAAAAATAATTTTCAGAATTAATAATTAATTTTCGAAAATAATATTAATAATAATCCGACGGTCTAGAAGTTGCCACGTGGTTCAATCAGAAGCGTTCGATCCCAATATATGAAACGACGTCGTTTTGATCAGGGAGGAGGCGGGCCGGGCTTGGGTCGCGGGTCCGGGTCATGGGCCGGGTCCAACCCGGTCCGGATAAAAATTTTAAATAATAAAAAAATAAAAAAAATTCAAAAAAACTCAATAAAAAATAGAAAATCATAAAAAATTCAAAACAATTCGGAAAATTCAGAAAAAAATTCTAAAAAATTCCAAAAAATAGGAAATGGTCACATTCAACTGGCCATGACCTGTTCCGGGTCTTTCGACCCCGATTTTTTCCGAAATGACGGTTTTGCCCTTCCGGCAAACCGTCTTCCAAAAAAAAATTCTAAAAGAATTCAGGAAAATTACAAAAAAATAGGAAATGGCCATGAACAACTGGCCAAGACTCATTTCGGGTGTTTTAAACCCCGACCCTTCTTAAAATGACGATTTCGCCCTTTGGGCGAATCGTCTTCCAAAAATCAAAGAAAAAAATCAAGAAATTCCAAAAAATTCTCAAAAATGGGAAATGGCCACAAACAGCTGGCCATGGAATATTTTGGGTAATTCGGTATCCAAACCTTTCAAAAATTGACGATTTTGTCCTTCGGGCTAATCGCCTACAAATCTTCCCAGTTTACCCCTGGTCCGAAGTCACACCTTCCTTAAGCCTTTATGGTTATACTAGGAAGCCATTGATCTGAATTGATGTGCATTGAAGTGATTTATTTATGTACTTGATTGCGCTTTCATTTAAATTGATTGTGATTGATAGGAACAGTCTTCCAATCTGCATGAAATCCTGAATTAAGCCTACCTCACCTAAAATTGCGCCTGCATGAATTCTTAGCTAGGAAAATCACTCGCGTTAGGTACCGAAAGGGCGTTGGTAATGACACCGACGTAACCAAGTTCCCGAACCCAAAATCTCTGGTTCCGCAGAACTGATCGATCTCTCCCAATCGGTCAGTAAGGTTTCCGGTCTACCCTCCAAGAAAGACCGGTGGCGACTCCAAATACATGCACAAGTTGCACATGCCACCACGACCACACTAAGGTCGAAATCGATCGGCTCTTATCGCCGAATCCTTTGAAAAATACTCCCGCCGCGATTTGGTATGGGCCTGGGAGGGCCCGCGCCGATCCAAGGCCCGCGATCGGTAATCCATTAGCCGCGTCCGCTTTCGGACGGGTCGCGACATCAATCTCAATGCCCCTGTTACTGATTATGAACCCAAGAAGTTTCCCAGATTTTGCCCCAAACACACATTTGTTAGGGTTCAACCTCAACTTATATTTGCGCATGCGTTCAAATAATTTTCTTAACACCTGTATGTGATCCTGTCCTTTCTTGGATTTGGCGATCATGTCGTCGACGTATACTTCAATTTCTTTGTGGATCATATCATGGAATAATGTGACCATGGCCTTCTGATAGGTAGCCCCGGCGTTTTTTAATCCGAAGGGCATGACTTTGTAGCAAAAATTCCCCCAGGGTGTGGTAAAAGCAGTCTTTGGTTTGTCTTCTTGTTTCATGAAGATTTGGTTGTATCCCGAGAATCCGTCCATAAACGAGAACAATTCATAACCTGCTGTGCTATCCACCAACACATCAATGTGAGGAAGTGGAAAATCATCTTTTGGGCTTGCTCTATTCAGATCTCAGTAATCTACGCAGATCCGAACTTTACCATCCTTCTTCATGACGGGGACTATATTTGCAATCCAGTCTGAATATGGGATAGCTTCAATAAAGCCTACCCTAAGAATCTTCATGACTTCTTCCTTGATTTTGTCCTCCAACTCAGCCTTCGTCCGTCTGCTGCCTTGCTTGACAGGTTTGACACCGGGATCTGTGGGTAATGCATGTTCCACGATCTTAGGATCTAAGCATGGCATATCAGCGTAAGACCATGCAAAAATGTCTTGATATTCTTTCAATAACTCTGTGAACTCGAGCCTTTCATTTCGGGATAAATGCCCGCCGATCTTGACCTCCTTGATATTCACGGAGTCTCCCAGATTAACAATGATTGGTTCTTCTGAAGTAGGAGGTGTCGACTCCTCAAAGGCATTCCAATCTCTGCGGATAGAGACATAACCCTCGTCTTCATCCTCCTCAATGTTATAAGAATGGTTACTGGAGAAGTCCGAATCTCGTAACAACCTGGTATGCATGTTTGAGATGATATGCCAGAAATGTCATGAGTATGGTTAGTTGGTATTCCATAAGGATGACATGCGTGATCATGGAAAGTCCTTTCGAAAGAGTTTTAGAAATAGGTACAGGTATAAACGGGACTAATCCTCATGTCATCGGATATCCTTGCCCCAAGGAAAGCTCTTTAGAAATCAGGAGTCATATGGCAAATCAGGCCTCACGCTTCTGTACAGAAGACTAGTATCACCATTGGGCTGATTCGTGATTCCATATGTCCTTAACAAAATATGTATGGTTTTATTGAATGCAAGATGGCCGCGTTACAAGATGTGCTATTTGGACCAACGGCCGGAGATCCAAAGGCATTTCCATATACGTACAATAAGGAAAGAAAATGAGACAAAATGCAAAAAGTTCTAAATGCAGTATTTAAAGACAAGGGAAGAGTCTCGTTACTCAGAGGAAGTGGCTCCATTGTCCAACCGCTCCATGATGACATTCACAGCATCATCTTTGAGAAAAGGATTTGTCAGATCTGGTTCTATCGGTGAAGTGACATCTTCTTCAGACAACCATTTAGAGTTCTGGTCGAAGTGGGCATTCAAAGGGTTATTAAACATTTGAGACCTGCCTTTCCAAGTTGGAGAACCGATGAACGAGTCATTTGGGCTGTTTCAGCCTCCCAGGCGTCCCAGGCTTCTACCTCGGCCTCGGCCTGTTGTCTTTGGGCCGGATCCATCTATGTGATATTTCTGATACCCCAAGCCCATTCTATGTGGGTTAGCTTTTAACTGCAGTGGGGTATTTATTCCTTGATTGTGTCTGCCTAGGCCTTTTTCGGGGTTGAATCCATATGCCAGTAGCATCTTAGCTGGTAGAAGACTGGCTTCTTAGATGTAGGGGGTTCTTAGCCTTGTCCCTGCCGGGGTATGAACTGTTGCCACTAGTTCTAGGGAATGATAGCTCGCCTCTGTTTTTACTTCAGGTTCAACATAGGGTATGGCACTGTTCTGGTATGTCTGGAGGTCGACTTCTCCATGTACAGTAATCACCTTCCCGTCTACCGCGAAGCGTACCTTTTGATGCAAGCTTGAAGGGACAGCTCCTGCTGTATGGATCCAATGCCTTCCCAACAAGAACCCAAATGCACTGGGCAGATCCATCACTTGGAAGTTTATAGAGAACTTTGTTGGACCGATGGACACGTCAAGCTCAATCTCACCCACCACAGTCTTCTTCATCCCGTCGAAAGCTCTCACAGCCGTTTTGGATGTTTTAACTGTTTCTTCATTGATTCCCAATCTTCTGAGGGTAGCCAAAGGGCAAATGTTGAAGGCTGATCCATTGTCGATCAATACGTGCGCCACTCTTTTTCCGTTACATTGCACGGAAATATACAAGGCCTTGTTATGCCCTTTTCCTTCCATGGGGAAGTCCTCGTCAGAGAAGCTCAATTGGTCTTTTAAAAGGATCGTCCCCACAACGTCCCCTAATTGCACCTCATTAATTGTTTCAGGGACATGTACTTCATTAAGTATCCTCAACAGTGCGTTCTTGTGTTTTTCAGAATTGATGAATAGATCTAATAGGGATATCTGAGCGGGTAACTTCCTCAGCTGTTCTATCACCTCAAACTCGCTGGTTTTGATGATCGATATGAGTTTTTCTGCATCTTCCTTTGAGACCTCACTTTTTTCGGATTCGCCCTCCCTGGGGGCATAGAATCGTCCGGACCTCATTACCGCGTCTACCTGTGTGGTCCCGTAGTCCCAATGAACTGCTTTAGGATCGTATTCTTCTACCGGGGGGACTTTTATAGTTACAGTTGTCTGATGAGATATCTCCGGTTTAGTCGCATCGTCCGCTTCTTCTTGCGGCAGTTGAATCACAACAGGCTTGACTAGGTATTCTTTCACCCCGCTCATGCTATCAAGTTCTTCCAATCTGATTACCACTGTCGTAGCGACCTCGACCATCGATACGGTGTTGTAAAGTCCTTCTATGCCCTTTGAGGTCTCTGGTTGAGAGAGATCATCCATACCCCCCATCCGTCTGGTATGATGTCTTCAATTTTCTGATAAAAGCTGGGAGGGGCCGAATATTTCACTTTGAAGTTGTATCCTCCAGAATCTTGACCAAGGTTGTCTATAATTTCGCCCTTCTTAAGTGCGTCGGCCATAAATTTGAGATCTGCTAGGCTTCGTCTCTTGGCTTCCAGTTCATCTTCTTCGGCTTCTTCTTCTGACTGAGTGACTGGCCCAAGACTGTTTACCAGATTCTCATGTGAGGTACTCCCGGTATTACCCTGCTCAGTCTCGATCACGAAGTAGCTTCCTTCCAAAGATAAAGAAGCTTTGACTCCTTCGAACTCTTCATTGGTGATATCGGACATTATCCCCAAGCTCATCATCTTAGCGATGCATAGTCTCTTTTGGTCAGTTGAGATCGCTCCTGCTTTTGGGCATGATGAAGCGGTTATTAGGAGGTTGGTAAGCTTAAGCACATCTACCTTTATCTTAAGGGAGTCTTCTTCCCTTTCAGAGAATATTGCCCCTACTGCTTGATGATCCGGCAGTGGATTTTCTTGTACATTTGGGGCTGCATTGTCAAATTTTAGAATATGACTATCAATCAGGGCTTGCACTTTCAGCTTAAGGATATAACAATTATCCATATTATGCCCTTTCTCGCCCATATGGTAGGCACAGGTCTGGCTCTCATCAAAGCCAGGATATCTTGCAGGGTTTGCCCTAGGCGGTTCTTTCGCCACCAGGTGTTGCTCTAGCAGCATCGGGAGTATCTTGGATAAAGGCCTCGGGAGCTGGGAGAATTACTTCTGGGGTTGCTTTCTTCTAGGCTCTTGCACTTTCGGTGTTGACCAGGATGATCCTCCTTTGGTCTGATTGGAATTGCCAAATGGCTTGGGCTTATGGGGATCTGGTATAAACGCTATGTCCAGTCCGGCTTCTCTCTCCTTTCTCAAGGGGTATTGCCTTCTAGAAGCTTCATGAGGCTTTCTTTCCCTTAAGGCCCATTCTAGTCTTTCGGCAACCTTTATCAAGTGTGCAAATGTTTGACATCCGGAAGTGTTCAGCTTGTCAAAGTACTCATAGGGGAGTGCTTTTAGGAATAAATCAATCAGCTCCTCTTCTGGGATTGACGGCTTTACTTGGGTAGCCAAGGCTCGCCACCTCTAGGCATATGTCCTGATTGATTCGCCTCTCGCCTTTGAAGTTCGTAGAAGATCTTCTCTTGTTGGGGCTGTAGCCGTGTTGAACTTGTACTATCTGAGGAAGTCCTCTGCAAGATCCTCCCATCCATCGTAATCTTCTAGGTCTAGCTCAATGAACCAGGCCAGAGCGGCGCCAGCCAAACTCTCTTGGAATGTGTTCATTAGTAGCGGAATATAATCTAAATAGTGCGCCATCTTACGCAGGTAATACTTGAGGTGCGCTCGGGGACAACCTGTCCCATTATATTTTCTTACAAACTCTGGCTCTTTATAGTCAGGAGGAGTCTCTACTTTAGCGAAAGGAGATATCTTGTCGAAGCGGGCTAACTCGTAACCTTGACTGCTCAAGCACTCCTCGATTTTGGCCAACCTTTTAGCCTCCGCTTCAGTTTTCATGGTCTGCTTCCCCTTCTCCTCCTTCTCGAGGTTGATAACAACAGGCGAGGCTTTTGGTTGTGATCGTCTGTTTGGTTCATGGCTATCTTCCTCTGTATGTTGGGTATCCCTCGTTACATCTCTATCTGCTATATCAGGTATCGAAGAAGGGCCTGAGTTGTTCTGGTTATGGGCCGTTGTTTGTTTAGCTTGAGTGGCTTCCAGCATGGCCTTGATGTCAGCCATCATAGTTGCCATGGCAGTCATCTGAGACTCCAACATGCCCACGCGCGGAGTCAATTCTTGCTACTCCATTCTTGTCTTAAGGCGAGTACGGAAATGATGTGTTGGCAGTTCCGTGATGAGAGTGTACCTGTTCAAAAGATTTCTAGTGAGTGCTTCGCTTATTTTTGAAACAAAGAAGCAGTTAATTCTTTTAGTTGCATACTTCTTGTCAGTAGATGAGAAAAAGGGCTACCTTGTGAGCCTTAGCCTCACGTAAGTAGTTCTTTTAGTCATTTCCTGATATGAATTCATGAAATTAAAAGAGGCGTAATTTCTGACGATAGTTTTTATGTATTTGCAAACTATGTTCACATTCATGCTCATGTGTCCAAGATAGTATCTAATAGAAATGAGAATGTATGAGAAGGTATCACAATGTTTGCTTATTTTACACTTGACGGAATAGTCTATTCAAGTCTAGGACGCTTGAGGTCTAAAGCATCCTCATCATCCCAGTATGGATTCCCCTCTTCAGTCTGGGACTCCTCGTCTTCTGAACATGACAGCGGTCCCATGTCTTCGGGTATGTACTGCTCTATTCAGGTACGTACGGTACGATGTATTCGGGTATGTAGGGCTCGACAAGGCTTCGTCGGGTTGCTTTGAAGTGTTGAATGTATTCTGCGGTGGCTCTATGAATGTTTTCTTCACGAGTCATGTTTTCTGGCCAACTTATTTCTTCGGCTTGCGAATTCTTCAAGGATCGAATGATGGATGTCACCTTGGCTTCAAACTATTTCTTCTCCTCCTCCATGAGAGTCTTGCTTGGTATGTCAAAAGAAAAGGTACCCGGTTGTGGTGAAGAAGGGATCTCTTGTAGAGCTCCAAACTGTCGAATCACCCTCCTTGGATAATATGCGGTAGCGCCCGTGAATCCTAGCAAGGGGACTGGGCCTCCTTCATCGCAGGTCAATCTGACTTTGCTCAGCGTTGGCAACCTTAGCCGCCATCGGAGTTGTTCGGGTTTTAGGATTTTAAGGAAGTTTTTCCACTCTATAAAGTTGAACTTAGGAACACGTGTATGGGTTCTGACAAAGGTTTTAAGAGGATGTGTATCAGGGCTGATTTCAGTGAAACCCATGCGGATGTGGAATTGTTTGATATGGGATGTGAACCATAGATACAAAAGATCACTAGAGGCTATAAAGATTCCCTTTTTATTTTTCCTGAAGCGATTTAAGGAAAGGAAGGTCTCGGCAATGAGGATGTTTGAGTAATCCCACCCACAACAGACTTGTCTAGCTACTACAGCCATGATAGGGTCAAAGGTGACAGATGAGATCAGGAATAGTACAAAGCTAAAGAATGCCAAGACAAAAGCTCTACCAGATTTGGTTCCTTTAGTAGTAGGGAGGCGGGAAAAGCGGTCTATAAGGAAAGATAAGGAGACTCGTCCAGAATTACTTTTTGCATCTGCTTTGACCTCATTCAGGCATGTGTCAAGGAATTCAGCCACCTGACTTAGGGGTTCAAATCCTATAGGGGGTCGGACGAGCGTAGGAGTGAACTCAACTCCGATGACGGCGCTGTATTCCTCGATAGTGGGAGTAATCTCTAGTCCTTCCATGCAAAATGTAGCGGTGGTGGGATCCCAGTAGAGCGCCATGGCTTGAATAAAGGCAGGTGGACACTCAATCTTCAGTAGGTCCAGTAGGTATCCTAGTCGTGATTCAGCATACTTTTGGCTGGCTTCGCCCATGCTGTCCCACCATGATTGGAGTTCGGCCCGGGGGATTTTGAATACTTGAATATCATTCTTTCCCATCAAGTCTAAAATATGCAAATGATTTTGAAAAGTCAATCGTCAGAAATTACTTTAAACGTATGAACGTGCAGATGTCATGAGGTATGCATGAGCTGACTCGATTGCATAGTTCAATTGAAGAAATGGAAATTAGGACCTTTTTCAGGTTTTGAAAGCCTGACTCAAAGCCTAATTTGAATTTCAAGGAAGTGAATTATGCAATTTAGTCAGGTTTACTCAGTGACTAAGGGAAATAGCAATGTCACATCCCATTGGTCAATACATCAAAAGAACAAAGTGAAGTGAACCTTTATTACAATCGAGATGCCTAACAGAAGAAAGGTAGAGAGAGATCTTTCAAACAAGAAAGCTGTAAAAAACCGTTGGAATGTGAGGATCCAAATCACTCTTTTCCCAGAGGTCTATCCAAATGACAGTTGGTCGGGAGTTTTCCTCTAATCAAGTGTAAGGGAGTCGTCTTCAGTGTTTTGGTCGAGAGGCGGTAGTTCCTCTGGCCATTCTCTGGTCCACGATACGACGACTTCAGGAGCCTTCTCGGGTTTCGCCTTCTTGAGTTTGATACGCTTCGGCTTTGTCTTGGTAGCAGGGCGTCTTCTTTTTCCCCAAAAGGTGATCATAGGTACACTTTCTTTGGTCAGTAATTCGGTCTTCCGACGGGCGTATGCCTCCCTGGCTAACTGGTTGTGACGCTGCCTCTTCATCTCCATATAGTCCTTAAACATCTCGTCTGCTTGTCGCTTGAATCTGAGGTTATCGACATAGTAACGGGTTTGGTAATCTTTGGCGTATCCCAACTTACGTCCAGTCAGCTCCCAACCATGCACGAATCTAGTGAAGTGCAGCCTTGTGTTTGGTCAAGGGCGAGTGACCTTCCTCAGGTATTCGAAGGTCACCAATTCTGTCGAGCTCTTACGGAACAACGACATTCTAACCTATTACCATTGCTGTTTCAATTAGTCACTTGAGCGATTTGCATGATGTGAATGCATATGAATGTATGTGATGTATGAGTCATATTATGGAGCAGAGAGTAGTAAAGTACATCGGAAATAAATGCCTTACCAACCATACCTGGGGGAATGTGGAATGTCCCCCTCTTATCAATGGGCGGTTTTAGGTATACCAACCATCCATAGACATGCGCATGAGACAAGTGGGTATACTCTAAGAAATCCAAAAATCGGGTGAGGAACCTATGGCTCAGGCTCCCACGATCCACACGAGGCAGATTCCTCACCAAGGGTACCTACCCAAGAGGGCTAGACATCGCCAATGCAGATGGTGAGCGGGAACGAGTACGAAAGTCTCAAGTGCCATCAAACACAAGATCCTTTTCGCACCCTTTCCCTATCTAAGGTAACCTAGAGGTGGTTGCAGTCGGGGTTTGATAGCCAGTGTGTGCAATGTGTCGTGATCATCACAATGCAAAGTCATGCACAACAGTTTGTATCAAAACACCGCTTCAGTATGTGCATAAAAATAAACATACATTCCCAACTCCAACCTGCAGGAAAAAATGTCAACAATCACTCCACCCCTTATTTCTCCAATCTGCAAAAACATCTAACACAATGGTTTAGCATACGTACCTCACCCTCGAGAGCATCTGCAGAAAATAAGGTCAGATAAACCAAACAACTTTTTAATTGGCTCAAGTCCTTTGGAATTCGTAACCAGAGATTCTGGTTTAGAACTCTTCCCCAGTGGAGTCGCCAGTCTGTCGCGACCCTCCCGAGGCGGAGGGTTAATGGGCTGCCCGGTCGCTGGCTGATCGGACGCGGGCCTCTCCCAAGGTCCATTACCCAAATCGCAACTACTGGATATACGTGGTCGACCTTCAGTGTGGTCTAGTGACATGTAATGAGTGTACATGCCCAGGAGTCGCCACCAATCGTTTCGTGGAGGGTACGATCGGAAACCCTATCGAATAGTTGGGAGTGGTCTATTCGATTCTGCGGAAACTAGAGAATTGGGTTCGGGGACATAGTTACGCCAACTATCGGAGTTGACGCCCTTTCGGTACCTAAGCTGAATGGTTTATCTGATCCTAGGATTTCATACAGATGAATGAGGTACAGATCCTAAATCTAGGAGTTCATGCAGATGGGAATGACTACCCTATCATTCACAATCAATAGAAATAAATGCGCAAATCAAAGATCCAGTACATGCGGATAAAACACATGAAATCAGCATGGTATCCCTAATGAGGCCCTATTAGCCTAGAGAAATATCAATCAAGGCTTAGGAGTGATTTGTACATGATTCGCCCATGAGGGGCAGAATCGTAATTTTGAATAATTCGGGGGGAAATTTACCCTTAAAAGGGCAAATCTATCATTTTAGATGAATTGGGAAGTCAGAAGACAGGGGAAATATGATTGGCCACCATTCCAATCCATTTCCTATTTTTCGGGAATTTTCAGGATTTTCTGGAATTTAAAAGTGATTTTACCCTCTGAGGGGTAACATCGTCATTTTGGACAAAGATGAAAATCTCAAATATTAGGGTTGGTCGTCCACCTGACCCAAACCCTAACTTTAAGCAATTTCCAGAACTCGATTGAGACAAGAAAGACGATTTTCCCATTAAAGGGCAAAATCGTCATTTTGAAAAAAGAGGTGGGACTCGAAAACCCAAGCCTAAGAATTGATCGCCTACCTGACCCTAATTCTTACCTTGGCATTATCGGTCTTATCTCGCATACACAGCAGAGGCGACTTACCCCTAAAGGGTAATGTCGTCAAGTCTCGGAAGAACGGACAAGAAACCCCAAAAATAGGGTTGACCAGTTGTCTGTGGTCAATCCTTGATTTTTGGGGATTTCTGGAGTGTCTAGGATTTAACCACAATTTTTCCACATTTTTTTTGGAATTTTCTTTGAATTTTCTAGCATTTTTTGGATTTTCTAAGATTTTGATGATTTTTTTTTAAATCATCTTCGAAATTTTTTATTTAAAAAAAATGTTATTCGGGCCGGGTCGGGACCCGGCCGAGACCCGGACCCGCGAAACCCTTGGCCAAAACGACACCGTATCACGTGTTTTTTATTTTAGGATTATCCGGATTTAATCTGACGGTCCCTGATGGACCACGTGGCTAATCCACGATCGCCGGATGAGATTACTAAATCTCGCGGTTCAGATTGAATGGAGACTCGCCCCGGGCCGTCAGATCTAATCGCCTAAATCTACGGTCACGATTAAAACGTAAGACTCAATCTGGACCATCCGTTCATACTAACCTAAACGATGTCGCACTACTACTAACCTAAACGACACCGTTTCTCTCCATTTTGATTTTTTTGATTTAAAACTATTTCGGATAATCCTAATTACTAATCGAACGGTCACGATTCGTTAGACTCAATTAACCTAGACCGTTGGATCTACATATTCGAATAACAAACCCCCCAACGGCTTACTGACTAATCATACACGTGGACCAATGGCCGAGCGCCAACTAGGATTTTGACCCGCTGACCATGACACGTCATCTTCGTCTTCAACCTCCCGACTCTGAGGGAGCGAACGGCTATGCTTCTCCGGCGATGATCTGACGGTGGATCCTTGATGAAATCGCACGAGACCAACGTCAATCGACTCGAAATCGCCTCTAGTCAAACATATATAAGAACCGAAGCATATAATTCGCGGAATCAGGAGTATCAAGCAGAGCGCCGAGTACGGCCATGGTAGTTCGATTACTTGATTAACATAAAATCATTGCAATTCCATCCCAGGATAGCATTAATGGATGCTTAGGAGACTTACCTCGAGCTCCGATTGAGCTCGCTCGGCCCAGATTTGGCTGGGCAAGTATGAACAGTACTCGGCAATGGAGGCCGGGATTGGAAGACTCAATTCAGGGTGTTTAAGCAAGGTCGATGCAAAAAAGATATGCGAAGATGGTCAGTGATGTTCAGAGAACAAGACGCACACACTAAATGCAAGAATCTCAGTTGAAAATCAAATCCGCCATTGAAGCTCAGTGTAAGAGTTGAAGCTCTGCCTCACCTGTTCAGGCGATCTCAGGCCGTGCGGCCGACGGCGATTGCTTCCCCGTAGCTTGGGCGACCACCTCACGACTTCGTCAAGCTTTGGTTCAGCCTCAGGAGGCCCAACCAGTGCTCTGTCAATTCGAGCTCCACCCTCGACAATGGCGATGGAGGGGAGCTCTTTCTCTCTCCTTCTTTCTTTCTCTTTGATTCAGTTCTTCCCTCCCTAACTGAATCTACCGTCCTCTTCAACAGAAAACCTTCGTAGGCTTATATAGCCTTCTCGAATTTCGGCGCCGAACGGGAGAGGCGAACTACCTCGACTTGCACGTGTAGCCACGTGCTTTTAGGCCCAAACGGCGTCGTGGAGGACGGGCATTTCCGTCCAACTCCGTTTGGTCCTCCGACGGGCTTCATTTCGTTCGAATTTGACACGAATTTGTCCTGCGTTCGAGAATGTTGACTTTCGCAAGTTCAAAGGTTTGACTGACCTCGCCGGAGCTCGTCCGGCGGTCATTTGTCATGGGGCCGGTCTTGATCGAAAGGTCTTGAGGTAAGGAGTAAGACGCCCACCAACGCTTCTTCAACTGCCGCCGATTGCTTGGTCAATTTTGTCATCGAAATCCAACCTTCCAATGTTCATCTGCGCAGGATCTTTGAGGAAGACGATGACACTGTAGCAAACCGGTTCGACCGGTCCGACCGGCGGTCTGACCGGTCAGAACCGGTTCCGACTTACCATTTTCCAAATTAAACCCAAATTAATGGGAAAATTTTGCAATTGAACCTCAAAATCGAATTTAGAGCATGAATTCTATCAGAAAATGTAATTTTGCCCAAAAGTTTACATCAATTTCAATAAAAACCCCAAATTTCCTTTTAATTGCAAATTGGGGAATTATGCAATTGAAGGTTCAAATGATCAAATTGGGTCAAATTACCTGTGCCAATCGATTCAAAATGGTGAAACCCATTGGGCAGTATGTTTAATTTGCAATGATAGCCCTTGAATTGAAAGTAATTTCAATTATGCGCAATTTCAAGGACTAAAAATGCAATTTTATTATGCAATTTTGCCAAATTCGTGCAATTGAGCAATTTGTACAAACAATTGGGCTAAATTGCAATAAGGGACAGTTAGAATGGATGTCAAGATCCTAGAAAATGCCAAAATTGAAAATTAAAAGACTCAATTGATATTTTTTTTTCTCAAATTCAATAGTATGGGTTACAAAGGAACATCCATAATTGAATCTGATTTTGAACTTTTTGTGAGGTCAAAAATACAAGGGATTAAAAAGAAAAATATTGGCTATCTTTCCATATTTTTGTGACCTCAAATGCTATTTTTCTTGATTTTTTTGAGTATTTTCCTATTTTCTAAAAATACTAAAAAATATAAAAAAATATGAAAAATTATTTTTTGGTCAAAAATGGTTCCTTGGGCTTGGCCAAGGCCACCAAAGTTGATTTTGTAATTTTTTGACATTTTATGAATTTTTTGTGATTTTTCAAAAATAAAACTGAAAAAGACTTGGTCAAAAATCAGGTGTCAACACTATCCAAGTCGAGACTTTTATCCATTTGTTGTGGATTGCGCTCATGGACGAATTTATCGACTCGGATAGAGAGAAGCCTTTAGGTTCCATACCTAACCCCTTTTGATTTTTAGAGTCGAGCCTCACTTGTCTCATGCGCATGTATTGTGGATGGTTGGTATACCTAAAACCAAAAAAAAAAATTCATCGGGTATCTCTTATGGTAAGCTCCTACCATTTCTATTTAAATTCACTTGCAGCCTTTTATTTTGCACAACATACTGCATTCATCAAGTCCGATGGTTGAGTCTAATTCCATTATAGAGTATGGATAGAGTAGAGATAATATCTTCAAGTTGGTCCAATATCCCGGAGGTGTTCGAGTATGAGCGACGCGTCATCCGCCATCAGATTGCCGGGACATTCAACGGAGCCTACCCTTTTCGAGCTGTCCGAGGAATGATCCAGTAACCCTACCGGAAATTGAAGGATAGGCGATAACGGCAAATCCAAGACACCCGTCGGACGCTGTCAAGATGTCATCTGATAAAGACGAAGACCCGAAAATAGCCAGATCGAAGACACCAAGCGTCGTCCCTCGAAGACCCGACTTGGGGCATCTCCTTAGGTTCTTTAGAGTTGCCTTCCGGCAGTGTTTCTTTTAAGTCATTCGGTCTTCGAGTCTGTAAGGAGCTTCCGCCTGTGGATCTCCCTTCTATCATCTGTACTTTAATCTCCGAATCATTCCTAGGTGTCTTAGTACCGGAATGCGACGTTGGAATCCCTCTCAACCATTCAGACCGCCCCGGTTCAATCGTACGTCACGTCCATTTGAAATCTTTATTAGAACTCGTGCTTGGTTTGTCCAACACAAGTGCGAGGATCTAATCCTCATTTCATGGCGCATGGGACATAGGATTGAACTGGTCCACGTCATGCATAAGCATATCATATGCATAATATCATTATTTTCATCCAATTCGTTATGTCCTTTGACGGAACCAGGGTTGGAACCCTGACCTGGTATTCCCTTTATCCAAATATGGGAACCGAACCCTCGTCACATCAGGGATAAATAATAATTTGAACGAATCTAATTTCTGAGTAATCCATAGGTAATTAATTTGGAATAGCATTTTCATATTCTAGACTCGATGGGGAGAGCTGACATCCAAATCGTGCCGGTCCCGCATAGCAAGTTGCTGGATTGGTGGGGGTGCCTCAATGAGACTAACCAAGCGTACGTCAAACAGAGGTTGGGGCATTTGGTAGATCTACTCGAAGTCAAATACCAACCAGCACTTATACAAGCAGCGGCGCGGTTTTGGGATACCATCACGCTAACATTAAATTTCAAAGGATTAGGGATCACACCCACAGTGGAAGAATATG
Source organism: Rhodomyrtus psidioides (assembly GCA_021437785.1). Taxonomy (NCBI): domain Eukaryota; kingdom Viridiplantae; phylum Streptophyta; class Magnoliopsida; order Myrtales; family Myrtaceae; genus Rhodomyrtus; species Rhodomyrtus psidioides. The sequence continues at coordinate 2,462,364 of JAILYB010000042.1, forward strand.
CAACCGTCATCGGAGTTGAATTCAAAGAACAGTTAGCTCATCCTCCTTTAGGCCTTGACCCGTCCAAGCCGCTCTCCAAATTCCTTCGTCTCAAGATCGCCGAGATTGAAAAGATTCTCAAATCCAACTCTGGCAGATTCCCATTCTCATTTCTATTTGACAATTACTCCAACCTGCCCATTGACACTGGCCATAGAGCTGGAAGGATCTTCATCCTAGCTCTCTTTGGATTCGTGTTATTTCCTACATCCAGAACCACATTCAACCCTCTCCTTGTCCACATAGTCCAGCGGGCATGTGATCAGTTAGACTACTCCTATATGATCCTCACTGAGACTTTGCTGTCCCTGAATCGCTAGAAAGCCGCCCTGAATCATTCCAAATCCACTCGGAAAGCCATTTTCCAAGCCTCCAATGGTCTTCTTTTCATGTGGATCACTTCCCATCTTAAGAAACTCAACCTTCACGCCGGCTGCACCTGAATCGATGAGGACATCCACCCTATTTGGTCCTTCCTCAGATGCCAATCACTCATTACCAATCGCCCTTTCAACGATTGGTACAGACTCTTGGAAAGGCTAGAACCCGAACAACTCTGATGGCGGCTAAAGCGGCCGAGGATGCATAAAGCACGAATCACCACTAAGATCGGTGGGCCGATTCCTCTTTTGGGTTTCACAGGGGCCGTGTCATACTACCCAATCAGAGTCGTCAGACAGTTCGGCATGCTACAGCAGATCCCACCTCAGAACCCTCCTGACGAGTTCACCTTCGACATCCCCCAAGGGCCAATTACTAGGAAGACTAGGACACGCCTCCAGATCGCAATCAATGACATAGAGCAGGCATTGAAAAGCTCCCCGCCTCAGGCTGTGGAGTGGCCAGATCAGTTGAACCCAGAGATGAATATCCACCGGGCCTCCGAGGATTATATCCGTGCCTTCAAAAGGATCCGGCCAACTCCCGTCGAACCATATGTCCCGGAATACATCGTCCCGTACGTTCCAGGAATAGAGCTATATATACCGGAAGATGTTGGGCCGCCAGCCTACCTTGAGGAGGAAGAGATCCACAGCTGAAGACTTCGCCAAGGCCGGAGGATGACAGAGGAGCAAGGCTCACCCATCAAAGTTTAGAATGTTCGAGCATTTTCATTTCGCATCAAACTCCTTCGGGAGCTCTTTTTTTATGCATTATCAAAACATCCTTTCAAAATGAACCCATCATAATTACCATGGATTACTCTCTGCATAAAGACATGCTTGGCCTGCATGACAAGCTCAAACAGGACAACATGAGCATGGTCGGGCTGTTGTTCACGTCATGACACATGATTTCTCTTCCGTCTCCATAGACCTAACTTTCAATATCTGAACAGGTAGCTCTCAATCATGAGGACTCGAGCCCAAGCTCGTTCTCAGGCCCGTATGGAGCACGAACAAGTTGACGCCCGCCTCGGGACTCTGGAAACACGACTAGACCAAATGACTCAGATGATGGCCGAAATGAAGGCCATGTTCATCGTAGCTAACGCCAGGCCTGCTCTACCGGCTGATCTTAACCAAGCTGCAAACCCAGGAACGCCTACCGTTCTGATACAAGTGGGCCTGCTGGGACGAGTGTTACACCTGGCGCTGAGCAGGCTCCGACTGTTGAAGTACCGCCAAGAGCCCCGCCTGTCACCATCAACCTAGAAGGGAAACAGAGTGAGAAATCTGTCAAGATCGACGAGGGAGTAAGAAGGATTACCAAAATCGAAGAATGTCTCACCAGCCAAGGGTTTGAGTTGTCGAAGTATGATAAAATCATGCCTTTCACCAAGATTGAGGTCCCCATGGACTACAAGGAGCCGGATTTCTCAAGAAAATATAATGGGACAGGCTGTCCCCAAACCCACTTGAGGTACTACCTGTACAAGATGGCCAAATACTCAGATTACACGCCGCTGCTAATCAACACCTTTCAAGAGAGTCTGGCTGGCGCCGCTCTGTCTTGGTACATGGAATTAAACATACAAAGGTATGACAACTGGGACGAGTTTGCGTGAGACTTCTTATCTCAGTATAAATTCAACGCACTGACCGCTCCAACCAGAGAAGACCTGCTGCGGACCGCGAAAGGGAGGACCGAAAGTGTACGTCTATATGCCCAAAGGTGGAGGGCACTCGCCACTCAAGTTAAGCCACACATCCCGGAGGAAGAATTGGTGGACATATTGTCGCGACCCTTTCCCGAGCGCGCCATCTAAATGGGCTAACGAGGGCTAATGGGCCGCCCGATCGCTGGCTTGATCGGACGCGGGCCTTTCCCAAGGCCCATTACCCAAATCGCAACTGCTGGATATACGTGGTCAACCTTCAGTGTGGTCTAGTGACATGTGAAGAGTGTACATGTCGAGGAGTCGCCACCAATCGTTTTGCGGAGGGTACGATCGGAAACCCTATCGAATAGTTGGGAGTGGTCTATTCGATTCTGCGGAAACCAGAGAAGTGGGTTCGGGGACTTAGTTACGTCAACTGTCAGAGTTGACGCCCTTTCGGTACCTAAGCTGAATGATTTATCTGATCCTAGGATTTCGTACAGATGAGTGAGGTATTGACCCTAAATCTAGGAGTTCATGCAGATGGGAATAGCTACCCTATCACTCACAATCATTAAAAATAAGTGCGCAAATCGAGGATCCAGTACATGCGGATAAAGCACATGAAATCAGCGTGGTATCCCTAGTGAGGCCCTATTAGCCTAGAGAAATATCAATCAAGGCTTAAGAGTGATTTGGACATGATTTGCCCATGAGGGGCAGAATCGTAATTTTGAATAATTCGGGGGAAATTTACCCTTAAAAGGGTAAATCTGTCATTTTAGATGAATTGGGAAGTCAAAAGACAGAGGAAATAGGATTGGCCATCAATCCAATCCATTTCCTATTTTTCGGGAATTTCCAGGATTTTTCTGGAATTTAGAAGTGATTTTACCCTTGGAGGGGTAAAGTCGTCATTTTGGACAAAGATGAGAACTAAAAATCTCAAATATTAGGGTTGGTCGTCCACCTGACCCAAATCCTAACTTCAAGCAATTTTCAGAACTCGATTGAGACAAGAAAGACGATTTTCCCATTTAAAGGGCAAAATCGTCATTTTGAGAAAAGAGGGGGGACTCGAAAACCCAAACCTAAGAATTGGTCGCCTGATCGACCCTAATTCTCACCTTGGCATTATCGGCCTTATCTAGCATGCACAACAGAGGCGACTTACCCCTAAAGGGTAATGTCGTCAAGTCTCGGAAAATTGGAAAAGAAACCCCAAAAATAGGGTTGACCAGTTGTCTGTTGTCAACCCTCGATTTTTTGGGATTTCTGGGTGTCTAAGATTTTTCACAAATTTTTCCACATTTTTTTTTGGAATTTTCTGACATTTTCTAGTATTTTTTGGATTTTCTAGGATTTTTCTGATTTTTTTTATTTTTTCAAAATCATTTTCGAATTTTTTTTTATTTAAAACATATTATTCGGGCCGGGTCGGGTGACCCGGCCCACGGCCCACGGCGACCGGCCCGGACCCGCGCGACCCATAGCCAAAAACGACGCCGTTTCTAATCGTTTTTGATTTGCAGTTTACTCGGAATTAATCCGACGGCCCACACTGAACCGCGTGGCTAATCCGCGCCCGTTGGATTTGATTACTAGAGCCTACGGTCTAGATTAAGCGAAGACTCGACCTGAGCCGTTTGATTGACTTACTGAAACTAACGGACACGATTAGAACCTGGGACTTGATCTGAGCCGTCCGATCCTACTAGCCTAAACGACGTCGCCTACCCACTTAGCCAAACGACACCGTTTCTGATCAACTCGAATTTCCGATTTAAAAATGATTTTCGGATATTTTTACTTGCTAATCGGACGGTCGTCATTTAATAGACTCGATTAACCTAGACCGTCCGATCTATTAATTCGAATAACAAACTGCTAACGGCCTACTGACTAGACCGACACGTGGACCAATAACAGACTGACACCTAGGACTTTGACCGGTTGACCGCGCCACGTCAGCTTCATCTTCAACCTCTCGACCCCGGCGGAATGGACGGATGAGAATCTCCGGCGGCGATCCTACGGTGGAATCTCGATGAAATCGTGTGAGACTAACTCTAATCGACTCGCGATCGTCTCTAGCTTAACATATCTAAGGATCGTGGCATCTTATTCGCAAAATCACGAGAATCATGCAAAGTACCGAGTACGGCCATGGAAGCTCAATCATACGATTTACTCAAAATCAGAGAAATTCAGTCACAGAATAGCACCAATGGAGGTTCAGAAGACTTACCTCGAGCTCCGATTGAGCTCGCTCGGCCCAGATTTGGCTGGGCAAGAATCGGCTATGGAGGCTAAATCGGAAGACTCGATTCGGGGTATGTGAGAAAAATTGATGCAAAATGAAGACGTGCACATGGTCAGTAATGTCTAAGGGATGAAAAGCACACAGGAATTGCAAAGATTGAAGTCAAAATCAAAGTCCGCCATTGAAGACCTGAGCTTAAGCTTGAAGTTCGGGATTACCTGTTCTGGCGGTTTTGGGCTGCGCGGTTGATGGCGATCGCTTCCTGGCACTCAAAGCGAACTTCTGACTGTCTTCTTCAGCTTCGGTTTGGCCGGAGACGGCCTAACCAGCGCTTTGCAGTCGAACTCAAGTTCTCGACGACGGAGGGTCGGAGAACGAGCTCTCTCTCGCGTTTTCTTTCTCTCTCTCGATTCAGTTTCGCCCCTCTGTAACTAAATCCCTCTCCCCTGGCGCGAAGGCCTCTTTAGCTTATATAGCTTTCTCAATTTTTTGTCGCCGAACGGGTCCCCAACTGATTCTGTTTGGCACGTGTAATCACGTGCAATGTGGTCAAAATGAAGTCGGGGCTGATGGGCACTTCGCTCAACCCTATTTGGTTGCGTGGCGAGCTTCATTTCGTGTGAATTTGGCATAGGTTAGTGCTGTGTTTGGCTTTTGTTGACTTTCGCAGGTACCCCGATTTTGACCGTCCTTGCCGGAGCTCTTCCGGCGGCCATTCGTCTCGGGGTTGGTCTCGATCGGTAGGTCTTGAGGTAAAGAACAAGACGCCCACCATTCCTCTTTCAATTAGTCGCGAATTGCCCTTCAATTTGGCCTTCGAAACTCAGCCCGTCACTGTTCATCTGCTCGAGCTCTTTTGGGGAAGACGACACTGTAGCAAACCGGTCTGACCGGTTCGACCGGCGGTCTGACCGGTCTGGACCGGTTCCGAATTGGATTTTTCAAAATTAAACCCAAATCAGTGGGAAATTCTTACAATTGGACCTCATAATCAACTCTAGGGCATGAATTCTATCTAGAAATGTGGTTTTGCCCAAAAGTTTTCATCCATTTCTATAAAACCCCCAAATTTTCATGTAATTGCAAATTGGGGATTTATGCAATTGAGGGTGCAAATGATCAAATTGGGTCAAACCACCTATGCCGATTGATTTAAAATGGTGAAATCCATTGGGTAGCATGTTCAATTTATAATGATATTCCTTGAATTGAAATTAATTTCAATTATGCTTAATTTCAAGGACTAAAATGCAATTTTAGTATGTAATTTTGTCACATCCGTGCAATTGAGCAAATTGCGCAAACAATTGGGCTAAATTGAAATAGGGGATAGTTAGATTGAATGTCAAGATTTTAAAAAATGCCAAAATTGCAAATTAAATGACTCAAAATATATTTTTTTGACAAATTTAACCATGTGCGTTACAAAGAAACACACAAAATTAAACTTGAATTTCGACTCTTGATGAGGTCAAAATGACAAGGGATTTAAAAGAAAAATATTGACTATTTTCCTATATTTTTGTGACCTCAAATTCCATTTTTTTTTTATTTTTCTAGTATTTTCCTATTTTCTAAAAATACTAAAAAATGTGAAAAATATGAAAAATTATTTTTTGGTCAAGAATGGTTCCTTGGGCTTGGCCAAGGCCACCAAAGTTGATTTTGTAATTTTTTGACTTTTTATGAATTTTTTGTGATTTTTCAAAAATAAAACTGAAAAGACTTGGTAAAAAATCAGGTGTCAACAGCTGCCCCTCTTTGAGAGGAATCTCGTGAGAGGTTTCGCTCAAAGACAGGTGACACCTGAGTCTAGACCGACTCGACTGGGGAAAAGAAAAACGAATCTTGACACTCAATCTTTCTTGTCCCATTGGTGAACGCTTTGCTCTTCATTCTTCTGCTGACGTGAGAGAGAAAGTAGAGAGACCCACCTGTTACTTACCTGTTGATCGCCTGCCTGATTCTCGTGCGGCCTGCGCGGTGTATAACGGGTTCAAGTGAATACCTAGGGACTCGTATTTTGAGTATCCTAGGGCGGTTAAACTCTAGCCTGTATGGTAGGCCGTACCAGAATGAGATTCCTGTACTTGACAGGAACCTGTGAATGACGCACCCAGTCTCTTAGGGATTGTCAAGGTTTTGATCCGTATGGTGGATCAGACCATGAATAGGACTCCTGTCTGTTAGGAACCTATGGATGACGCACCTAGTCTCTTAGGGATTGTCAAGGTTTTAATCCGTATGGTGGATCAGACCATGAATAGGGATTTTGATCCGTATGGTGGATCAGACCATGAATAGGACTCCTGTCTGTTAGGAACCTATGGATGACGCACCCAGTCTCTTAGGGATTGTCAGGGTTTTGATCCGTATGGTGGATCAGACCATGAATAGGGATTTTGATCCGTATGGTGGATCAGACCATGAATAGGACTCCTGTCTGTTAGGAACCTATGGATGACGCACCCAGTCTCTTAGGGATTGTCAGGGTTTTGATCCGTATGGTGGATAAGACCATGAATAGGGATTTTGATCCGTATGGTGGATCAGACCATGAATAGGACTCCTGTCTGTTAGGAACCTATGGATGACGCACCCAGTCTCTTAGGGATTGTCAGGGTTTTGATCCGTATGGTGGATCAGACCATGAATAGGGATTTTGATCCGTATGGTGGATCAGACCGTGAATAGGACTCCTGTCTGTTAGGAACTTATGGATGACGCACCCAGTCTCTTAGGGATTGTCAGGGTTTTGATCCGTATGGTGGATCAGACCATGAATAGGGATTTTGATCCGTATGGTGGATCAGACCATGAATAGGACTCTTGTCTGTTAGGAACCTATGGATGACGCACCCAGTCTCTTAGGGATTGTCAGGGTTTTGATCCGTATGGTGGATCAGACCATGAATAGGACTCCTGTATGTTAGGAACCTATAGATGACGCACCCAGTCTCTTAGGGATTGTCAGGGTTTTGATCCGTATGGTGGATCAGACCATGAATTGGGATTTTGATCCGTATGGTGGATCAGACCATGAATAGGACTCCTGTCTGTTAGGAACCTATGGATGACGCACCCAGTCTCTTAGGGATTGTCAGGGTTTTGATCCGTATGGTGGATCAGACCATGAATAGGGATTTTGATCCGTATGGTGGATCAGACCATGAATTGGACTCCTGTCTGTTAGGAACCTATGGATGACGCACCCAGTCTCTTAGGGATTGTCAGGGTTTTGATCTGTATGGTGGATCAGACCATGAATATGGATTTTGATCCGTATGGTGGATCAGACCATGAATAGGACTCCTGTCTGTTAGGAACCTATGGATGACGCACCTAGTCTTTTAGGGATTGTCAGGGTTTTGATCCGTATGGTGGATCAGACCATGAATAGGACTCCTGTCTGTTAGGAACCTATGGATGACGCACCCAGTCTCTTAGGGATTGTCAGGGTTTTGATCCGTATGGTGGATCAGACCATGAATAGGGATTTTGATCCGTATGGTGGATCAGACCGTGAATAGGACTCCTGTCTGTTAGGAACTTATGGATGACGCACCCAGTCTCTTAGGGATTGTTAGGGTTTTGATCCGTATGGTGGATCAGACCATGAATAGGGATTTTGATCCGTATGGTGGATCAGACCATGAATATGACTCCTGTCTGTTAGGAACCTATGGATGACGCACCCAGTCTCTTAGGGATTGTCGAACATTTTAATCCGTCAGGGGGATCAGGCCGAGAATTGGATTCCTTTCTGCTAGGAACCTATGGATGACGCACCCAGTCTCTTAGGGATTGTCGAACATTTTAATCCGTCAAGGGGATCAGGCCGAGAATAGGATTCCTTTCTGCTAGGAACCTATGGATGACGCACCAGTCTCTTAGGGATTGTCGAACATTTTAATCCGTCAGGGGGATCTGGCCGAGAATAGGATTCCTTTCTGCTAGGAACCTATGGATGACGCACCCAGTCTCTTAGGGATTGTCGAACATTTTGATCCGTCAGGGGGATCAGGCCGAGAATAGGATTCCTTTCTGCTAGGAACCTATGGATGACGCACCCAGTCTCTTAGGGATTGTCGAACATTTTGATCCTATATTCTAAGGAATTAACTAGGATTTATACAAATGAGGTGTGCCTAACCTTGAGGCTTTACCAAATGGACTATTCTGGGTTTAGGGGTTACCTAGAACCTCACAGAAAGCAGATTTTGACAACAGTTTTTGATCCTATATTCTAAGGAATTAACTAGGATTCATACAAGTGAGGTGTGCCTAACCTTTAGGCTTTACCACATGAGCTATTCTGGGTTTAGGGGTTACCTAGAACCTCACAGAAAGCAGATTTTGAAAATTGTCCTTTCGACACGCGAGGCGTTATTCTGGGATTTGGGGATTCCAAGTATCCTGCAGAAAACTTAAACCTGCAAAAACTTTGATAAGATTCTTCTAGGATCTAGGGGCTACCTGAGATCTCGCAGAAAGACTATCTTGAATGTTGTCCTTTCGACATTGAAGGTGACATTCTGGGACCTGGGAGCTCTAGGTATCCTGCAGAAAGTTTCAACCTGTAACACTGGGATCTCACACAGGGAGATAATTTCAAACATTGTCCTTTTGACATGGGAGGTGACATTCTGGGATCTGGGGACTCCAGGTATCCTGCAGAAAGATCAAACCTATAAATTTGAAATCTCACAGAGGGATGATTTCGGAGATTGTCCTTTTGACATTGGAGGTGACATTCTAGGATCTGGGAGCTCCAAGTATCCTGCAGAAAGTTCCAACCTGTAAATTTGAAATCTCACAGAGGGATGATTTCGAAGATTGTCCTTTTGACATGGGAGGTGACATTCTGGGATCTGGGAGCTCCAAGTACCCTGCAGAAAGATCAAACCTACAAAATTGTTCACAAGAATGTGTTTCCCTGAGATATGGAATTACCAGGGATCTTGCAGGAAAATAAACTTGAAAGCTCTTCTTCGCAGAGCGAGGCATCCTTCTAGAATCTAGGGCTACCATGATTCCAAGAGAGGTTGTGCTCTTCTGAGATCTGGGATTGCCAGGAATTCTGCAGAAGTTTAGACATGTTAAACGTTTCTCACCAAGAGGGGTACAAGCCATTTTAGGAGCTGAAGTCATCAAGAATCTTGCAGAAGCTCCAATCTGAAAATTTTCTTACCAAAGGCACATCAATGGTCTTTAAGTGATATCTGATGTCAAACTGACAGCACTTTATGACTTATATCATAGTCACGAAAAAATTTCAATGAATGCATTACGATGCTGGAGGTTACCCAAAACACCTTGCAATACACGGAAGTGATCAAAAATTCCTTGTGGGGAAAGTTTGAATCTAACGATCTGAAATTACCAAAAAAGTTTGGTTAAAATGTCCAACGGAGTATTCTCATCAAAGAGGACTTCTCACCGTTTTGAGGTAATGGTCTTTTACCAAGAATGCACTCGAACTTCCTATCAAACCTGCGCCTAGGGTTCAGGATCATTCGCAGTGAATACACCTCGATCGATCAGGAGGACTTCCAAGGGACCGTAATGTTGGGCTTGGTCAACGGTTTTCAAAGGGGACTTGCGTGCAAGTCAAGGCTTTCGAAGAGAAGTCTTCAATGTCTGCTCCAGGTTTACAAGTCAAGAAACCTGCAAAATGAGAAAGAAATAATCTTGCTCGAACTTCTTCGAGCTAAGCTTAGACATTAAACCCTATGTCAATCCAAGTGCCTTAATCAGAAAAGGCTTTTCAGTGTTGTAACGTAGGTATGATTGGGGACCAAAGAAGGCTTGTTTTTGGCTCAGGATATGCGAAGGGTCTAACATTGGTGATCACTGCAGGTTTGCCGCCGATCTTGTCCCTTCTGGTTCAAAGAGCGTCTTCAGTTTTTGAAGTGCATTGATAGTCTTTGAAGAGCATTGTCAGCCTTCGAAGTGCACGTTTGTCTTTAGAGAACATATCTCTCTCGTGTTGAGACGGTGTCAACATCTTGTCTACACTTACATTATCTAAGTGTGACATGATTTGGGAGCATCTTTCGCAGTCTAGCACCCTTGGAATTTTCTTTTACAATCAGATCTCACTAGTGACCTATACAAAGATATTATGCCATCTTTTGGCATTTACAAGATCAAACACATGATTCACAAGTGTACAAATATTTGGATGGGCATTGGCCTTGCTCTTACCAGGCACTTTGCTTTTTCTTGATGCCCAAGATTGAATTTTGCTCTTTTTTTTCATCTTTTGTCGAGATCCCACCTTTTCTTTTCTTTTGGGGATCAGAATTTTCAAATGAGTGTGCTAGATGTACAACTTGAATCTCAGCACTCAAACATTAATCTAGGAATTTTTCACAAATCCTGTGTTTTGAACTCTTCCGCTCTTGAAGGGACGTCGTTTCCGTCTTGGAATATGCAATGATAACCAACGGGTTTGTGAAATGAACGTATAGGCTCAACTGGGCTGTACAAAGGGTAAAAGTGTATAGGATAGAGAAACGAATGCTTTTCGTCATCCTAAAGCACCTGAATTACCATAGAAGTTAAAATGACAAGCAACACACGAAGATTGATGCAAGTCTGAGCAAGAGAACTTCTAACCATTTATCTCCTGATACCGCTGGACGTACCTCCAGTTTGCCCCATTGTGGGGTGGTTCTTGACAGGGTATAGAATGAAATCGTCGTTCAAAGGGTTATCAATGGTCACCTGTAGTGTTTATGATAGAGAAACGAATGCCTCTGTCGTCTCAATCCATGTAATCACTGCGAATAACCCTTACGTCCATAGGTCAAGGTCTCGCTATCCTTACCACTCCACTTATCTCTTAAGTGTGTATGGGACGTGTTTGGACTAGGCTTGCCTCTTGTCTGAGGAAACATCCTTTTGAACGATTTAAACAACTTTTGTTGGAAGAGTTCATTTTGCTTTCTCCAAAACTTACCCTCCAAGGGGATTTATGAGGCACAATGTATATTTCAATCATGTTTAGATAACCTCCAAGTTTAAACATGAGTGACAATGACATGACCGTGAGAATTTTGCGTCTTTCTAGACATGAGATTTGAATGCATGCTAGATTCCAAGATGCCTTCAAATTCTATCAATAAGGATTCTGATAGTCTTGTAAACCTAAAAGATTAGGGAAGGAATACTTACCTGCCCAGCGCGGCTAGGGATTCCTGAAAAATATAAAAGGAATATGTCGGTGTATGCTCTCGCATTTCAGAAAATTAGAACGATACGCCTTACCCTTGATCATGCACTCCAATGGAAGTGGATAGATTCATGAAAATCTGCATTTTTCTTAACAACACCAGATGGTTAAGTGTTCTAAAATATCTTGAAATCCTTAGTTTTTGAAGAGAAAGGATTTGCACCTGACCATTGCGACAGTAAGTCTTCTTGATCATGCATTCCAATCTATCGCGACCCTGCTTCCTTGGGTCCTACAATATTGAAGACATGCTAATGTATGCATGGATGCATGACATGCTTATGCAAATACTATCATGAAGAGTAGGCTCAATTCGAGGCAGGGCATATGACCGGAATCTGATTTTTATTTCAAGGGTAATATCTCTTCACAGCATCTGAATTCACAGGGTGCCCCAGTTCTTCTCCCTCGGAGTTTACAAGAATTAATGTTCCTCCCGTGAAGATCTTCTTAACAATGTAGGGGCCTTCGTAATTCGGAGTGAATTTTCCCCCTGGATGGGTAGTACTCGGCAAAACTATCCTAATTACCAAGTCATTTACTTCGAAGTTTCTGGTCTTGACCTTTCGATTGAACGCCCTGGCTACCCTCTTCTGGTAAGTTTGTCCATGGCAAATGGCTTTAAGACGTTTCTCGTCTATTAAGTTCAGCTGTTCATATCTGTGCTTGAAATACTCTGACTCAGAGAGTTTATCTTCGGATAAGATTCTCAAAGAAGGAATCTTAACTTCTATTGGTAGAATTGCTTCTGTCCCATATACCAAACTATAGGGAGTTGCCCCTGTAGAAGTCCTGATCGACGTTCGGTAAGCCATCAAGGCGAAGGGCAGCCTTTCGTGCCAATCCCTGTAGTTTTCTACTGTTTTAGCCAAGATTCTCTTGATGTTTTTGTTGGCCGCTTCCACTGCCCCATTCATCTGTGGGCGGTAAGGAGATGAATTCAGATGTCGAATGCTAAAGTGATCCAGCAGATCATCGACAATTTTGTTGTTCAGGTTGGACCCATTATCTGTGATGATCGCTTGAGGGGTACCATACCGGGATATGATATCTCTTTTGACGAATCTTGCCACATTTCTTGCAGTGACATTCTTGTAAGAGCTGGCTTCTACCCATTTGGTGAAGTAATCAATCGCTACCAAGATGAAGCGATGACCATTCGAAGCCACAGGATTAATAGGCCCTATCATGTCTATGCCCCACATAGAGAAAGGCCAAACTTCAGACATTTGGTGTAGTTCGTTTGGGGGTGCATTGATCTTATCACCGTATATTTGGCACTGGTGGCATGACCGGACGTGCTGACTGCTGTCCGATTCGATGGTCATCCAATAATAGCCAAGCCGCATGATTTTTCGGGCGAGGAGGTGGCCATTCATGTGAGGCCCACACACACCTTCGTGGATTTCTTTCATGAGAATACTTGCTTCTTTGGCATCTACACATCTTAACAGAGTAGAATCAAACGATCTCTTATACAGAATTTGTCCATTGAGGAAGAACTTGCTGGCCATCTTGGTTATGTATTTTCGATCTCCTGACTGGCATCCTTCAGGGAATTCCCCTTTTGAGAGGTAATTCTTGATGTCATAGTACCATGGCTCTCCGTCAAATTCTTCTTCGATTAGCATACAGTAAGCTGGCTTTTCAACAATACCGATCCTCAGGGGTTCTACATCCAACCCTTCAGTTGTTTGTAACATCGAGGCTAGGGTGGCTAATGCATCTGCAAATTGATTGTGAGACCTTGGTAGGTACTCGAATGACACTTCTTCGAATTTGAGTATCAATTCTTCAAGGTATTTGTGATAAGGGATGAGCTTTGCGTCTTTCGTCTTCCACTCCCGCTGTGTCTGTAAAATGATGAGCATGGAATCTCCAAAAATTTGCAACTTAGGTATCTTCATAGAAATGGCCAGTCGTAGGCCCAGAATGCATGCCTCATACTCCGAAATGTTGTTGGTACAAGGAAAAGTTATCTTTGCCGCGATAGGGTAATGTTGACCATCTGAGGATATCAGCACTGCCCCGGTGCCTGCCCCTGATAGATTGACAGCACCATCGAAATACATGATCCACTTATCCTCTGTTAAGTTCAGAATTTGGCTTTCTGTGTTCATTACTTCAGGTGACTCACCGCTTGATGGGTTTTCTGCCAACATGTCAGCTATAGCTCTCCCTTTTACCGACTTTTGTGGAGAACATTTGATGTCAAATTCAGACAACATTACTTGCCATTTTGCCAATTTCCCAATTAAAGCGGGTTTCTCCAGGAGGTATTTGACAGGATCGTTTTCTGTTATGAGCTGGATATGGTGGTGTAGGGTATACTGCCTCAGTCTGCGAAGTACCCATACCGTTGCTACGCATGCCCTTTCAACTGGTATATATTTTGCTTCAGATGGCGTGAATTTCTTACTCAGGTAATAAATGACCCTCTCTTTTCCATCTATCGGGTTTGTTTGGGCAAGTAAGGCTCCCAAGGACTCTTGTCGTATGGTTAGGTATAAGGTCAATGGGTGACCAGGAATTGGTGGCACAAGCACCGGTGGTGTGATCAAATAGTTTTTGATCATTTGGAATGCCTTGCTGCACTCGGCATCCCATGTTATTTTCGCGCCTTTCTTAAGCAATTTGAAGATTGGCTTAACCACATCAGACAGTTGATTGATGAACCTGGCAATATAGTTCAATCTCCCTAGAAGGCTTCTCACTTCTTTTACCGTGGAGGGAGTTGATAAGTCATGGATGGCTTGAATTTTTGAGGGATCAACCTCAATGCCTCTGTTGCTGACTATGAACCCAAGGAGTTTCCCGGATCTTGCCCCAAATACACATTTGCTAGGGTTCAGCTTTAACTTGTATTTGCGCAGGCGTTCAAACAGCTTCCTTAATACCTGTATGTGATCTTGTCCTTTCTTAGATTTAGCGATCATGTCATCGACATATACTTCAATCTCTTTGTGGATCATATCATGGAATAACGTGACCATAGCCTTCTGGTAGGTGGCCCCGGCGTTTTTTAATCCAAAGGGCATGACTTTGTAGCAAAAATTTCCCCATGGTGTGGTAAATGCAGTCTTGGGTTTGTCCTCTTGTTTCATGAAGATTTGGTTGTATCTCGAGAATCCATCCATGAATGAGAATAATTCATAACCCGCCGTACTATCCACCAATACATCAATGTGGGGGAGTTGAAAATCATCTTTTGGACTTGCTCTATTCAGATCTCGGTAATCTACGCAGATCCGAACCCTTCCATCCTTCTTCATGACGGGGACTATATTCGCAATCCAGTCTAAATATGGGATAGCTTCAATGAAGCCTACCCTAAGAAGTTTCATGACTTCTTCCTTAATCTTATCTTCTAACTCTGCTTTCATCCGTCTACTGCCTTGTTTGACAGGTTTGATGCTAGGATTTGTGGGCAATGCATGTTCCACAATCTTAGGATCAAGGCCTGGCATATCCGCGTAAGACCATGCGAAGATGTCTTGATATTCTTTTAGTAGCTTGGTGAATTCGAGCCTTTCATCTCGGGATAGGTGTCCGCCGATCTTGACCTCTTTGACGTTCGCGGTGTCTCCCAAATTAA